>CM042694.1:469460886-471860886 GCA_023614405.1 Avena insularis
ACTATGAATATGATGAATAAAGTGTTCATTAGAATTTCTCGACAAGTTCGTTGTGCGTTTTCATCGATGACATCCTAGTCTACTCCAAGAGCAAGGAAGAACATGAAAGACATCTACGCTTGATACTTGAGAAACTAAAGGAACATAAACTTTATGCCAAGATCGGCAAGTGTGAGTTTTGGTTAGAGAGTTGATTTCTTGGTCATGTTATGACAAAGGATGGTGGTAAATAGCATTGATCCTGCTAAGGTTTCAGCCGTACGTAATGGGAATATCCTAAGAATGTAAAAAGAGGTTCATAGTTTCCTTGGTTTAGGTGTTACTCGTAAGATTCATTGAAATTTTTCTAAGGTTGCTAAACCAATGACAGAATTAAAGAAAGATAAGAAATTTGCTTGGTCGGAAGGATGTGAACTCAGCTTTCAAGAATTAAAGAAGAGACTTATTATTTGAAGATCGTGCCTACCAGATTTGGAAAAGGATTTAAGTATATTGTGATGCTTCTCATCAAGGATTAGGAGCCGATTTATGCAAGGCGGAAAAGTTGTGGCTTATGCCTCGAGACAACTCAAAACTCATGAAGTAAATTATCCTACTCATGATTTAGAGTTATTTGTTGTCCATGCACTCAAGACATGGAGACACTACCTTTGGGAAAACGTTGTGAAGTGTTCACCGACCATAAGAGCTTGAAATATATCTTCACCCGAAGGAGATCAATATGAGACAAAGAAGATGGCTAGAACTTATCAAGGATTACGACTTGAGTTTGCAATACCACCCGGTAAAGCAAATGTAATGCAGATGCCTAAGTAAGCGTTTGTAAATGGCCTTACCAAAGGTGAATTGCCGATGACTTGTGTAAGCAATTCAAGAACTCAGTTGGAGATTGTGCCGAAGGACATCTCATGTCTTTGGATGTTCAACCCACTGCTTGGATAAGATTAAAGAAGCCCAAAAGACGGATAAAGAAATCGAAGAGATTAAGGAAAGATTAGCCAAGGAAGGCTAAAGTTTCCATATGGACAAACAAGGTACTTTATGGCACGAAACGTATTTGTGTTCCACAAGATCCTAAATGGAAACTGATTTTACAAGAAGCCCATAACTCTCCATATTCTATTCACCCGGAAACACCAAAATGTACATGGATATGAAAGAAAGATTTTGGTGGAACAATCTTAAAAGGGACATCGCGAACATATTGCTTTGTGATGTGTGTAGTAGAGTGAAAGCGAGCATCAGAAACCACAGGTTTGCTTAACCAATGCCTATTCTGAGTGGAAGTGGGAAAATATTGGTATGGATTTCATTCTTGGATTACCAAGGACCAGGTCAGGGTATGATTCCATATGGGTAGTAGTAGATCGCCTAACTAAAGTGGCTCATTTTATACGTAAAGACAACTTATACTAGTGCCAAGTTAGCCAAAATCTACATGAGCAAATTGTATGCCTTCACGGTGTACCTAAGAGTATTGTGTGCGATAGAGGAACTCAGTTCACTTCTCACTTTGGAGACAACTTCATGAATCTTTAGGGACGAGATTGGAATTCACCTTCGCTTTCATCCTCAAACCGATGGACAAACAGAAGGACTAATCAAATTCTTGAAGACATGTTGAGGGCATGTGCCCTAGACTATGGAACAAGTTGGGATGAAAGTCCTTTACGCAGAGTTCTCTTACAACAAATCACCAAACTAGTATTGGGATGGCACCATTTGAGTTTCTATACGGAAGAAAGTGTACCACCCCATTGCTATGGAATGGTGTGGGAGAAAGAAGTTTGTTTGGACCAGATCTTATCAAAGACGCCAAGAAAAGGTCAAATTGGTTAGAGAGATTGAAGATAGCACACCGACGGAAAAGCTACGAGATGTTAAGCGTAGGGAAATCACCCTACGAAGTTGGGGATAAAGCTTATCTTAGAGTATCACCACTTGGGTGAAAAGATTTGGAGTCAAAGGAAAGTTGGCACCAAGATATATTGGACCATTTAACATTCTAAGTCGCAAGGAGAAGTTGCATATGAAATTGAATTACCAGCACCTCTATCGCCAAGTCCATAATGTTTTTCATGTAAGCCAACTTAAGAAATGTCACCCGAAATGGAAGAAACATCTTTGAAGGATACCATACCTTTGGAGGAAGTTCAACTAGAAAGTGATCTCACCTATGAAGAAAAGCTCAAGATTCTTGAGACCACAGAAAGAGTCACAAGAACAAAGACTATCAAGTTTTGCAAAGTACAATGGAATCATCATTCAAGAAGAAGCAACATGGGAAAGAGAAGATGATCTTGGAAAGACCACCCACACCTATTTGTTATAATCCAATCTCGAGGGCTAGATTCATCTTAAGGTTAGATTGTAACATCCCTAAAATCATGTTTCAAAACTCATTCATATCATCTTTGCATCATTCATCCATTTAGGGTTTTTCTCAAAATCATTTAGAAACACAAACTTTGGCTATGATTTCATGTGGGCAATTTATCTCAATTGGCCATCACCTTTGAGATTTGATTGTCTATGAACTTGTTTGCTTGCCTCCATGGTTGGAAAGATTAGAAGTAGCATTTAAACCCAAGATTCCAAATTTAGAAATATTTTATAAACCTATTCCAAATATTTGCAACTAGAGCAAATC
Organism: Avena insularis; assembly: GCA_023614405.1. Taxonomy (NCBI): domain Eukaryota; kingdom Viridiplantae; phylum Streptophyta; class Magnoliopsida; order Poales; family Poaceae; genus Avena; species Avena insularis. The sequence goes on from CM042694.1 coordinate 469,463,537, forward strand.
ATCATTTATTTTGAAACCCAAGTTTGACCAAGCCTTTTGCAAGGTAACCACTAGGTTATTTGATTGTTTGTGAACCACAGAACCCCAAAAATCCTTGAAGAAGTTTGAATTCAAAAGGATTTGAATTCATATCAAATTCTATTCAGAAAATGGAATTAGAAAAGAAAAAGCTTAAACAAAAGAAAGGGCCGAGCGGCGAGAATCAGCAAGAGACATCGAGGCCAGCAAGCCCACCCGGGATCTCCTTTTCCTTCTCACACGCGAGCACACGTGATGACGACAGCCGACAGCCCGACCCCACCAACACCTCGCACTCTTTGTCGACAGCGGCCCACCCACGTCGTCCTCGTCTTCCCCAGACCGCGCTGCGACCGCCAAGTGCAGTGAAGGCCGGTAATGGCGCGGCGTAAATGGGCATTAAACTCGGCGTTTCGCCGATTCCCTGCTATAAGATCCTCTCGCCCATGATCTTTTCCCCAGACACCTCGCCACTCCGCCACCAGGCTGCCTTCAATCAGCTTTGCACCGCCGCAGACAGAGAGCCTCTCGGTGATCGATTCCGTGAGTCGAGCTCTTCCGCCTCGTTCTTACAATCTGACTTAGCGTGTCTTTGCGCATCTCCCGACCTCACTAGTCCGTCTGACCGCCTCTGTCGCCGGTTCCACTTGATACCGCAACCACCGCTGCTCGCACGAACTCGGCGAACTCCGGTAAGTCCAGATCGCCTCGCCGCTTTCTAGTTCACGCACATAGCTCTGTCTCGACTCGTGAATCTAACCGTGTCTCGCTGCCTTGGGTGATCCACAATAACGAACGCATTTTACCACCGACGGCAATCCGCCGCCCGGCAACTCCAGCAGCAATCTAGGACAGCCCGAGCACCCTTGACCAACCGCAGTACGACGAAGCCGCTGACCTCCGAGCCCGTGAGCTACCTCTTCTCCTCGCCGACTACATCATCGGCAACGTCATCGATCGGCGATTGCCTCCGGTAGCCACCGCTCGCCGCCGTTTCGCCAGGTCGATAAGAACCGTTAGATCTGACCGATGGCTTAGATAGAATGACTAATCGAAGGGGTACGTTGATTCGAGCCGCACCTGCCCTTTAGATCCAGCGTCTGTATCGCTCGATCCAGACGTAACGCACTGGCGAATAAGAACATGACGCGGTTAGGTTAGATCTGGAAATAGAATTTAAAACCAGAAATTTGATCCAAATTCAATTGCCTATATCTTTTGAATTCCACGTTGGAATTTTGCAAACTTTATACCGTTGGATTCAGAAAAACAAGACCTTTCTGCCTATCTAATTTGTTTAGCAAATAGTAACCATTTGATTGGCTTAAATTGCAGAGACTTGTTTGAGGCCTTTTAAGTATAGATTTAGTTTAGTATTTTTGTTTAGGGTTAAATTTTGTTTAGTTGGTAAACTAGTGGCTTGCTAAGTTTCTGTATTCATGTACTTGCTTGGTTGAGTTTTCAAAAATCATCACTTGGTAGATTCATGCATGCATGCATTCATACTATTTCTTGTTTGTATATATTTGTGTGTAATTGTGTACTACAACTTTGTGTGTAGATTTTGCTAGTGATTGTGATTGTGACGAGTGCTACTCTCCACACTACCAAGGCAAGTGATATCATCATGAATATTCCATTCCTATATTTTATTTATGCATTAGTATTAATTTTCTAAGTATAGGACTTGCATGTTTATTTGCTAAGAACAAGCTATGCTTTGGGAAAACCTATTAGGTGAAGCCTTAGTGAAAATTTCCTAAGTCCAGATTCTATTACTATCATGCTTAGCCTAGCTACTAGAAAACAAGGTGGTTTATATATTCACTATGGAAAAATTTCTAAGTCTATGGACTTATGTTTTTGTAAAATAAAACAACTAAGTTAATGAACCACCTGGGTGGAATGGAAGGAATGGCTTATGTTGAGTGGTTCACAAGGTCATGGACTTGGCTTGTGTATCTCACTTGTGGATGGCCACCCAGGAAACAAAGAGATTTGAGATGTCAAATGTGAGAAGCTTCAAGTGCTACCACTTGGCATTATGGGCTCTGCCATGATCTTAGGATGCTAGAACTTAGTATCTTGGATGAGAGGGTGGTAGATGGGTTGATAGGTTGGAACGTCCATTTGACTAAGGAAAGGCTTGAAGGATCATTCTTGGGAAACCAAGGCTCAGGGTAAAGTGCACCCACCTCCGCAGAGTGTAAAACCTAAGTACTTAGCCATGTCCCCGGTAAAGGACAATTTGAGCATCAAGACATGGAAACTTCAAGAATCTCATCACTCCAATTTCTAAATAAAACTTGTGGGTGAACAAAGGGATAAAAGGATCTTCAGTCATTGATTGCTAGATGCCCTGAGTGGATCTAGAGTCTTTGTTTGATAGATGCCTTGGGTGTTTTGCAAGTAAATCTTCAGTCCTTGATTAGTAGAAGCCTGAGTGGATCTTGTCTTGGATTGGAAGATGTCTTGGAAAGTTTTTACCAAACAAAAACTTAGTATTTTCAAAAGTTAAGGAAAAATCTATTTTGAGCAATGCAAGCCTAAGCTCCACCAGCCAAAAGCATATAGTATTATAGTCCACTTAAAATATACTAAGGTATCACTTGCCAATACTATTCCAAAGTATTGACCCTCTGTGGCTGTAACTTATGATGTTGCAGGTTACTCTGATGATGAATAGGAGTCATGAGTCTACACTCAACATGCTTTCCTGTGGCACATGAAGATGAAGACTTATGTTTATTTACATATTCCATAAACTCTTGTATTAGGCCTTTGGCCATCAGTTGTAAAAGACTATGTTTTATCTCTGGAATGACTGTAATAAACGACCTTTGTATCTGTGTACTTCATCTTAAACTGTGGATGCTAGCACTGATCCAGGGACTAGCATTGCAATCACAGGGATCTTTTCCTTTACAAAGGAGGGATCTTACACACACATGCAATGACACTGGTGGATCCATGTGTGGTCTTTGGGAAGAACACACATGCAATGACACTAGGTGGATCCATGTGTGGTTTGTGGAAGGAACAGACAAGCAATGACTACGCTTTGGTTGATGAAAAGAACAGACATGCAATGACACTAGTGGATCCATGTTTGGTTCATGAGAAGAACACACATCCAATGACACTGGTGGATCCATGTGTGGTTTGTGAGAAGAACAAACATGCAATGACACTTGTGGATACTTATGTGGTTTGTGAGAAGAACAGACATGCAATGACACTGGCTGTGGTTCATGAGAAGAACACACATGCAATGACACTGGTGGATCCTTGTGGTTTACAGAAGAACATACATGCAATGACACTAGGTGGATCCATGTGTGGTTTGCTTAGAGGAAAATACATGCAATGAGACTAGTGGATCAATATGTGGTTTGTGGAAGGAACAGACATACAATGACACTGTTGGATCCATGTGTGGTTCATGATAAGAACACACATCCAATGACACTGGTGGATCCTTATGTGGTTCATGAAAAGAACACACATGCAATGACACTGGTGGATCCTTATGTGGTTTGTTTAGAAGAACACACATGCACTGACACTGGGTGTGGTTCAAGAAAAGAACAACATGCAATGACACTGGTGGATCCTATGTGGTTTGTTTAGAAGAACACACATGAAATGACACTGGGTGTGGTTCATGAAAAGAATGGACATGCAATGACACTAGTGGATCCTTATGTGGTTTGATTAGAAGAACACACATGCAATGACACTGTGTGTGTGGTTCATGAAAAGAAACGGACATGCAATGACACCGGTGTATCCTTATGTGGTTTTTTAGAAGAACACATGCAATGACACTAGGTGTGGTTCATGAAAAGAACAGGCATGCAATGACACTGGTGGGTCCTTATGTGGTTTGTTTAGAAGAACACACATGCAATGACACTGGTGGATCCTTATGTGGTTTGTGAGAATAAGACATGCAATGACTTCAGTGTGGTTCATGAGAAGAACACACATGCAATGACACCGTGGATCCTTGTGGTTTGTGAGAAGAACATACATGCAATGACACTAGGTGGATCCATGTGGTTTGTTTAGAGGAACAGACATGCAATGACACTGGTGGATCCATATGTGGTTTGTGGAAGGAACAAACATGCAATGACACTGGATCCATGTGTGGTTCATGAGAAGAACACACATGCAATGACAAGTGGATCCTTATGTTGTTCATGAAAAGAACAGACATGCAATGACACTGGTGGATCCTTATGTGGTTTGTTTAGAAGAACACACATGCAATGACACTGGGTGTGGTTCATGAAAAGAATGGATATACAATGACACTAGTGGATCCTTAATTGGTTTGTTTAGAAGAACACACATGCAATGACACTGGTGGATCCATGTGTGGTTTCTGAAAAGAATAGACATGCAATCACAGTAGGTGGATCCATGTGTGGTTTGTTTAGAGGAACAGACATGCAATGACACTGGATGTGGTTCATGAAAAGAAAAGACATGCAAAGACACTGGTGTATCCATATGTGGTTTTGGAAGGAACATACATGCAATGACTCTAGCTGTAGTTCATGAAAAGAATGTACATGCAATGACACTGGTGGATCCATGTGGTTCATGAGAAGAACACACATCCAATGACACTGGTGGATCCATGTGTGGTTTTGTGAGAAGAACAGTATATGCAATGACACCGGCTATGGTTCATGAGAAGAACACACATGCAATGACACCGGTGGATCCTTGTGTGGTTTGTGAGAAGAACATATATGCAATGACACTAGCTGGATCCATGAGAAGAACACACATGCAAGGACACTGGTGGATCCATGTGGTTTGTGAAAAGAACAGACATGCAATCACACTACGTGGATCCATGTGTGGTTTCTTTAGAGGAACACACATCCAATGACACTAGATGTGCTTCATGAAAAGAACAGACATGCAACGACACTGGTGGATCCATATGTGGTTTATGGAAGGAAATATAGGCAATGACACGTGGATCCATGTGTGGTTCATGAGAAGAACACACATCCAATGACACTGGTGGATCCTTATGTAGTTCATGATAAGAACACACATGCAATGACACCGGTGGATTCTTATGTGGTTTGTTGGAAGAACACACATGCAATGACACTAGGTGTGGTTCATGAAAAGAATGGACATGCAATGACACTAGTGGATCCATGTGTGGTTTGTGAAAAGAATGACATGCAATCACCGGGTGTGGTTCATGAAAAGAAATGCATATGCAATGACACTGGTGGATCCTTATTTGGTTTGTTTAGAAGAACACACATGCAATGACACTGGGTGTGGTCATGAAAAGAACAAACATGCAATGCCACTGGTGGATCCATGTGTGGTTGATACATTGCAAATGTATCTATAATTTTTGATGTTCCATGCTTGGTTTTATCTACTTTCTTGTGTTTTGTCCACACTTTGAGTACTTTTCATATGATTTCTTGGACTAACCTATTAACAAGAGCCATAGTGCCAAATGCCTATTTTACATTGTTTTTGGTTCGAGGAAGTCATAAAATGAATATTCTCGAATTGGACAGATAAAAGCAAATTATTATTTTACCAGGGGACACTTGGAACGATCTGAGACGGAGAAGGGCTAGAGGGTGGCGCCACCACTGGTGGGCCGGGCCAGCCGCGACCGGGTGGTGGTGGTCCCTCAAGCACCCTCGGTCTCCTCTTTCGCCTATAGATTCCCCGATCAAGACCTAAATCGTCAATCAGAAATCCACGAAAAGTTCTGCAGCTGCTGCCAGAAGAGGAGATTCGGGGACAGAAGTCTTTGTTAAGCACCTGCCGAGACGGAAAGTGCCTGAGCCATCTCCATCGATCTCCACCACCATCTCCATTACCATTGCTGATTTCCATGATGAGGAGGAGAAGTTATCTCGAGGCTAAGGGTTCTACCGTAGCTATGTGTTCATCTTCTATGCATGATCTTATTGAGATCATGAGCTTGTAATCTATAGATCTACCTTGCTACTCAAGTGCTTTAATAGATCTCTGCTCTCCATGTGTGTGAAGTTGATAGTGCACACCATGGTGGCACTTAGGCTGATTACAAATACTTGTTATGAGTTATATTTGGAGTTGGATGTCTTTATGAAATTGTGTTGTTTGTTTGAACCATCTAGTACTCAAGGTGACAGTGTGGGGTTATCTAGATGCGGAAAGCGAACTTTGAGGTGTGTTATAGCCCTACCATCGATTAGAGTGTCCAACCGGAGAGTAGTTAAGAGTAGTATCATAAAGAGAAGATATTTATATGAGAGTGTTCATTAGTAGGCCTTGTTCTTAGCATTGAAACACTGTTTGCAACTAGGTGCATTACATGTTTGCTTGCTTCCATCTTTATTTCAGTTTGCCTTTAGTCTCTTCCACGAGAAGCTATTTTCTATCACCGTTACCAGTTATAATTATCTATACCACTTGTATTTCACTATCTCTTCGCTAAACTAGTGCACCTATACACTGACGATGTATTGGGTGTGTTGGGGACACAAGAGACTTCTTGCATCTTGATTGGGGTTGCTTGAGAGGGATACCTTTGACCACTTCCTCCCGAGTTCGATAAACCTTGGGTGATCCACTTAAGGGAAAACTTGTTGCTGTTCTACAAACCTCTGCACTTGAGGCCCAACAACTGTCTACAAGAATAGAAGTGCGTGAACATCAAGCTATTTTCCAAGCGCCGTTGCCGGGGAGGTAAGGTAAAAGGTACTCACATCCTCCGGTGTGAGTGCTCGAAGTTATTTCCTTTAGATTCTGCAATTTTGTCTTTTTGTTTCTTGTTTTCACTAGTTAGGCTTAATGGAAAGCAACAAAAAAATTAGAGAGCTTTATAGTATTTATCTTGAGTTAGGACATGAAGTGTTTGAAGAAAAATTTAAAAACCTATGGAACTTTATTTGCATGCTAATAGCAATGTTGTTAGTATGAATTCTTTGGACACCATTATTGCTAATGCTATGGAAAAATCTAAGCTTGGGTAAGCTGGTTTTGATGAGCATGATATTTTTAGTCCCCCAAGCACAGAGGAGAAAATTTACTTTGATGATACTATGCCTCCAATATATGATGATTACAATGATGAATATGATATTTTCAGTCCACCTACTATTGAGGAGAAAATTAATTATGATTACAATATGCCTCCTATATTTGATGATTCTGGTGATGAGAATAATAATGATATCTATTTTGTTGAATTTGCTCTCACTATGATTAATAAGAATGACTATTCTTATAGGGAGAGTAATAATTCTTTTATGCATGTGGATCATGATAAGAATGTTTTATGTGATAGTTATATTGTTAATTTTATTCATGATGCTACTGAAAGGTATTACGAGAGAGGGAAACATGGTTTTATGCATCTTAATAATATTAAGTTTCCCCTCTTTATGTTGAAAATTTTGAAGTTGCACTTGTTTTGCTTTCCTATGCTTGTTGCTTTGTGCTTTCATGACTTATTTCTTTACAAGATTATTTTGCATAGGAAGTGGATTAGACCTACATGTTCTTTGAATTTACTTCTTGATGCTCTCTTTTTTTACTTCAATTCATATTTCTTATGTGAGCATCTTCTCAAACTATCATGTCTAACTTAAAGGCCCTAAAGAAAAGTACTTATTGGGAGATAACCCAAAAGTTTTAGTTGAGTCTTGGAAGTTATTACTTCTGTAATAACCGCTTCTTGTCCTTTTTATTTGCTTTTTGTGCCAAGAGTAACCTCTAATGAGAGAGAAGTAATGCTTGGGAAAGTTGCTGTCCCGAAACAGATTTCTGTTCTTCACCGTAACAATTCGTGTAAAATCTCTGTACGTCCTTTTGAGGCGTGAATTTTTGTGCTTCTACCCCAGGTTGTTATCTAACTTTAGTTAGTTCAGCACTTTTCGATTTGAGCAACAGAAGGTCTTCGAAAAAAATCGTCTTTACCTGCTGGTCTGTTTTGATAGATTTCTGCCATTATTTGCATTTGCTTCTTGTTGGTTCCTTTTTGAGTTCTTTTGGGGAATCGAGCTTTTCGAGGGAAGTGCTACAGTAGATTGTGTTTTAGTGGAAGTTTTATTGGTGTTGGAACTGAACCTAAAGACCTATTATCTTGAGTGTACTAATGTTGCTAATAAAGATTGTGTGAAGTTTCGTATGAAGAAAAAAATTTAGGTGTCTGGAAGGAATGAGTAATGAGATGAAGGATGGATTAAAGCTCAAGCTTGGGGATGCCACGCGTGTCACCCCAAGAAATATCCAAGAAGTACAAGCGTCAAAGCTTGGGGATGCCCAAGGCATCACCCTCTTCATCAATAAAAATCCCAGGTTTCTTCCAAATGCTTCATTTTTATTGTTTCATGCACAATTGTGTTGTTCTTGGAGCGTCTTCTTTTTTGTTTTCGTTTTTGTTTTGGTTTTTTGTTTGCTTTGTTTTCTTATTTTTCTGAATAAATTGATTGGACCCCCTCTTTCATGCATTGGTTTTCAAATAGTTTGGTTTGGTTTGGAAAAGAGTAGGAAAGTTCATGCTTAAGTGGTAAAGAGAGCATGTTTTCGACCGTGGCCTATGCTTTGTCATGCCATGCTTGATATTGTTTTGGCTTTATGCTTAGTATTCTTTGTTGTAGCACGACTTGTTATAAACAATTGATATTGCTTAATGTGCCTTGGATGAATCATGCGTGTTTTAGCCTATTAAAGCATAGTATAGTGGTATTCTCCTTTGATGCTTTATTTGGGTTGACTTGTCACATGCTCACACCATGTTATGACTATCCCAAGTCACCATAGCCTTGATGATACTTTAGTTTTCAACTTGTAGTATCACTTTATGCTTTGATCAATGATGTTTTGTCGCTCTGCATGATTATGGCCATTATTGCTCTCTTAGTTTGTCGCTCCCAATCTTTTTCTAGCCTCCATAACCAAGTATGAGTTCCACTCATGCATCTAACTCCTTAAACCAAGTTATTCCAAAGAGTCCACCATACCTACCTACTAGCATATCATATTCCAAGCATATTCATGTTTTTTACCTGCCAAATTAAACTTGTTATGAGAAAACTAGTGATTAAAGCTCTCACGAACTTGATGGCACACTTTACTTTTCTTGCCCTTAATAAACTTGAACCATTGTGTCATCTATGTTGTATATGCTTGCACTTATTTGTTGGGAATTAGCAGAACCATGCTATCATGGGGAACGCTTTCAACATTGCACTGGTACTTTGTACCTAGTTGATATCATGCTCGTTTGTCTATGGATGTCGTCGGTGTGAAATGAAAGGGGAGCTTGTAAGTCCATGGAGTTATGTATATGTGTTAGAGAAACGCTTTGGTCAGCTGGTTCAATCCATGCTGACATGGTGGAAACATGCAGCGTAACCATAATGAGCTGTCTATGAAGCATTCTTCTTATAAAAAAAGAGTCCTATATTGAGGAAAAAAAAGAGATTATGAAAAGAGGAAAGAGAGAAAAAAGCACCATATTCCCATGGTAAATAAGAAGATTGCTGAGATGCTCGTTGTCTAATTGCCTTGTCATTTTGATATGGATCAGGCAAGGGGTACCCTATTGGCGGTTCTCTATGATACACATGTACTTACTGGTGACTAAACTTGAGTAGCATGAGCCTCGTATTCAAGGGACATGAGATTTCTAACTTATACTTCGTCAAACATGTGCACCATAGTGTGTTCACTTTAACCTTAATCACTTCAAGATGCTTATGATAGGGGCAATGAGAGCTGAAAGCTCTTTATGAAACTTGAATCCCTACTTCCTTTTATGAAGGCCTTTCTTTTACTTTCATGTTGAGTCTCCACCTTCTATCTTTATGCACCTACTTTGAGAGCATAGTGGCCATTCTTAGTTCTATGTGCATTGTCCCAAGACTTGTTGATTGATGCATAGCTTTGATATTGCTTGTTTTAAACTATTTGTATCTAGTCACTCTTGTAAACTTTGAAGGTGTCCTATGCATTTATGTTTTGCTACTCTATGAGGGACAAGCTGAATGCTACTATGCTATGTTTTCTTTATGTGAAACAAACAAACGTCTTGCAAAGCACTGTTATTCATGAATCTTTTGTTTGTTCCCTTTCGTGTTGCAACATAGTTTCTTTGTCTTATTGCTAGAACTTTGTCTTTCATGTTATGATTGAAGTACTATGATCCTAGCTTTCAACGCTTTACAAATACTTTGATCAAGTTTATGATGGTACATGTCACCTAAAAAATTATTCTTTCTTTTTATCACTTACCTACTCGAGGACGAGCAGGAGTTAAGCTTGGGGATGTTGATACATTGCAAATGTATCTATAATTTTTGATGTTCCATGCTTGGTTTTATCTACTTTCTTGTGTTTTGTCCACACTTTGGAGTACTTTTCATATGATTTCTTGGACTAACCTATTAACAAGAGCCACAGTGCCAGCTGCCTGTTTTCTACTTTTTTGGTTCTAGGAAGTCAGAAAATGAATATTCTCGGAATTGGACGGGACAAAAGCCAAAGTTATTATTTTACCGGGGGACACTTGGAACCAGAATACGAGATAGAGAAGGAACAGAGGGTGGCCACACCACCTGGTGGCACGGGCCAGGCCAGGCCGCGCCAGGGGGTGGTGTGGGCCCCTCCGACACCCCCTCGGTCTCCCCTTTAGCCTATATATTCCTCCCGATGTGAAAACCCTAAATCGTCAATCATAAATCCATGAAAAGTTCCGCAGCGCTGCCACCACCGAAGAGGAGATTCGGGGGACAGAAAGTCTTTGTTCCGGCACCCTGCCGAGATGGGGAAGTGCCCCCGGAGCCATCTCCATCGATCTCCACCACCATCTCCATCACCATTGTTGATTTCCATGATGAGGAGGGAGTAGTTCTCTCTCGAGGCTAAGAGTTCTACCGGTAGCTATGTGTTCATCTCTCTCTCTCTTTGCATGATCTTATTGAGATCATGAGCTTGTAATCTATAGATCTACCTTGCTACTCAAGTGCTTTAATAGATCTCTGCTCTCCACATGTGTGTGAAGTTGACAGTGTGCACACCATGGTGGCACTTAGGCTAGAGATTACAAATACTTGTTATGAGTTATATTTGGAGTTGGATGTCTTTATGAAATTGTGGTTTTTGTTTGAACCATCTAGTACTCAAGGTGACAGTGTGGGGTTATCTAGATGCGGAAAGCGAACTTTGAGGTGTGTTGTTATAGCCCTACCATCGATTAGAGTGTCCAACCGGAGAGTAGTTAAGAGTAGTATCATAAAGAGAAGATATTTATATGAGAGTGTTCATTAGTAGGCCTTGTTCTTAGCATTGAAACACTGTTTGCAACTAGGTGTGTTACATGTTTGCTTGCTTCCATCTTTATTTCAGTTTGCCTTTAGTCTCTTCCACGCCAGTAAGCTATTTTCTATCACCGTTACCAGTTATAATTATCTATACCACTTGTATTTCACTATCTCTTCGCCAAACTAGTGCACCTATACACCTGACAAGTGTATTGGGTGTGTTGGGGACACAAGAGACTTCTTGTATCTTGATTGCAGGGTTGCTAGAGAGGGGATACCTTTGACCACTTCCTCCCTGAGTTCGATAAACCTTGGGTGATCTACTTAGGGGAAAACTTGCTGCTGTTCTACAAACCTCTGCACTTGGACGCCCAACAACTGTATACAAGAATAGAAGTGCGTAGACATCAGTGGTTCATGAGAAGAACAGACATGCAATGACACTGGTGGATCCATGTGTGGTTTGCGAAAAGAACAAACATGCAATGACACTGGTGGATCCATGTGTGGTTTGTGAAAAGAACAGACATGCAATCACACTAGGTGGATCCATGTGTGGTTTGTTTAGAAGAACACACATGTAATGACTCTAGTTGTGGTTCATCAAAAGAACACACATGCAATGACACTGGTGGATCCATGTGTGATTTGTGAAAAAACAGACATGCAATCATACTAGGTGGATCCAGGTGTGGTTTGTTTAGAAGAACACACATGCATTGACTCTAGTTGTGGTTCATGAAAAGAACACACATGCAATGACACTGGTGGATCCATGTGTGGTTTGTGAAAAGAACAGACATGCAATCACACTAGGTGGATCCATGTGTGGTTTGTTTAGAGGAACAGACATGCAATGCCACTGGGTGTGGTTCATGAAAAGAACAGACATGCAATGACACTGGTGGATCCATATGTGGTTTGTGGAAGGAACAGACATGCAATGACTCTAGCTGTGGTTCATGAAAAGAACAGACATGCAATGACACTGGTGGATCCATATGTGGTTTGTGGAAGGAACAGACATGCAATGACACTGGTGGATCCATGTGTGGTTCATGAGAAGAAAACACATCCAATGCCACTGGTGGATCCTTATGTGGTTCATGAAAAGAACAGACATGCAATGACACTGGTGGATCCTTATGTGGTTTGTTTAGAAGAACACACATGCAATGACATTGGGTGTAGTTCATAAAAAGAACAGACATGCAATGACACTGGTGGATCCTTATGTGGTTTGTTTAGAAGAACACACATGCAATGACACTGGGTGTGGTTCATGAAAAGAACAAACATGCAATGACACTAGTGGATCCTTATGTGGTTTCTTTAGAAGAACACACATGCAATGACACTGGGTGTGGTTCATGAAAATAACAGACATGCAATGACACTGGTGGATCCTTATGTGGTTTGTTTAGAAGAACACACATGCAACGACACTGGGTGTGGTTCATGAAAAGAACAGACATGCAATGACACTGGTGGATCCTAATGTGGTTTGTTTAGAAGAACACACATGCAATGACACTGGTGGATCCTTATGTGGTTTGTGAGAAGAACATACATGCAATGACTTTGGCTGTGGTTCATGAGAATAACACACAGGCAATGACACTGGTGGATCCATATGTGGTTTGTGAGAAGAACACACATGCAATGATACTGGTGGATCCTTATGTGGTTTCTGAGAAGAACATACATGCAATGACACTGGTCTATCCTTATGTGGTTTGTTCAGAAGAACACACATGCAATGACACTGGTGGATCCTTATGTGGTTTGTGAGAAGAACATACGTGCAATGACACTGGTCTATCCTTATGTGGTTTGTTCGGAAGAACACACATGCAATGACACTAGTGGATCCTTATGTGGTTTGTGAGAAGAACATACATGCAATGACACTGGCTGTGGTTCATAAGAAGAACACACATGCAATGACACTGGTGGATCCATGTGTGGTTTTTGAAAAGAATAGACATGCAATCACACTAGGTGGTTCCATGTGTGGTCTGTGGAAGGAACAGACATGCAATGAGTCTAGCTGTGGTTCATGAAAAGAACAGACATGCAAGGACACTAGTGGATCCATGTGTGGTTCATGAGAAGAACACACATCCAATGACACTGGTCGATCCATGTGTGGTTTGTGAGAAGAGCAGACATGCAATGACACTGGTGGATACTTATGTGGTTTGTGAGAAGAATAGACATGCAATGACACTTGATGTGGTTCATGAGAAGAAGACACATGCAATGACACTGGTGGATCCTTGTGTGGTTTGTGATAAGAACATACATGCAATGACACTAGGTGGATCCATGTGTGGTTTTTTTAGAGGAACATACATGCAATGCCACTGGTGGATCCATATGTGGTTTGCGGAAGGAACAGACATGCAATGACACAGGTGGATCCATGTGTGGTTCTTGAGAAGAACACACATCCAATGGCACTGGTGGATCCTTATGTGGTTCATGAATAGAACAGACATGCAATGACACTGGTGGATCCTTATGTGGTTTGTTTAGAAGAACACACATGCAATGACACTAGGTGTGGTTCATGAAAAGAACAGGCATGCAATGACACTGGTGGATCCTTATGTGGTTTATTTAGAAGAACACACATGCAATGACACTGGTGGATCCATGTGTGGTTTGTGAAAAGAACAGACATGCAATCACACTAGGTGGATCCATGTGTGGTTTGTTTAGAGGAACAGACATGCAATGCCACTGGGTGTGGTTCATGAAAAGAACATACATGCAATGACACTGGTGGATCCATATATGGTTTTAGAAGGAACATACATGCAATGACTCTAGCCGTGGTTCATGAAGAGAACAGACATGCAATGACACTGGTGGATACATGTGTGGTTCATGAGAAGAACACACATCCAATGACACTAGTGGTACCATGTGTGGTTTGTGAGAAGAACAAACATGCAATGACACTGGTGGAGACTTATGTGGTTTGTGAGAAGAACAAACATGCAATGACACTAGCTGTGGTTCAGGAGAAGACTACACATGCAATGACACTCTTGGATCCTTGTGTGGTTTGTGAGAAGAACTTACAAGCAATGACACTGGCTATGGTTCATGATAAGAACACACATGCAATGAACCTGGTGGATCCATGTGTGGTTTGTTCAAATAATAGACATGCAATCACACTAGGTCGATCCATGTGTGGTTTGTTTAGAGGAACACACATCCAATGACACGAGATGAGGTTCATGAAAAGAACAGACATGCAATGACACTAGTGGATCCATATGTGGTTTGTGGAAGGAACATACATGCAATGACACTGGTGGATCCATGTGGGGTTCATGAAAAGAACAGACATGCAATAACACTGGTGGATCCATGTGTGGTTCATGAGAAGAACACACATGCAATGACACTGGTGGATCCATGTGTGGTTTGTGAAAAGAACAGACATGCAATCACACTAGGTTGATCCATGTGTAGTTTGTTGAAGGAATAGACATGCAATGACTCTAGCTATGGTTCATGAAAATAACAAACATGCAATGACACTGGTGGATCCATGTGAGGTTTATGAGAAGAACACACATCCAATGACACTGGTGGATCCATGTGTGGTTTGTGAGAAGAACAGACATGCAATGACACTGGCTGTGGTTCATGAGAAGAACACACATGCAATGACACTGGTGGATCCATGTGTGGTTTGTGAAAAGAACAGACATGCAATCACACTAGGTTGATCCATGTGTAGTTTGTTGAAGAAATAGACATGCAATGACTCTAGCTATGGTTCATGAAAAGAACAAACATGCAATGACACTGGTGGATCCATGTGAGGGTCATGAGAAGAACACACATCCAATGACACTGGTGGATCCATGTGTGGTTTGTGAGAAGAACAGACATGCAATGACACTGGTGGATACTTATGTGGTTTGTGAGAAGAACAGGCATGCAATGACAGTGGTCGTGGTTCATGAGAAGAACACACATGCAATCACACTGGTGGATCCTTATGTGGTTTGTGAGAAGAACATACATGCAATAACACTAGGTGGATCCACGTGTGGTTTGTTTAGAGGAACAGACATGCAATGACACTGGTGGATCCATATGTTGTTTGTCAAAGGAACATACATGCAATGACACTGGTGGATCCATGTGTGGTTCATGAGAAGAACACACATCCAATGACACTGGTGGATCCTTATGTGGTCCATGAAAAGAACAGACATGCAATGACACTAGTGGATCCTTATGTGGTTTCTTTAGAAGAACACACATGCAATGACACTAGGTGTTGTTCATGAAAAGAACATACATGCAATGACACTGGTGGATCCTTATGTGGTTTGTTTAGAAGAACACACATGCAATGACACTGGTGGATCCATGTTTGGTTTGAGAAAAGAACAGACATGCAATCACACTAGGTGGATCCTTGTGTGGTTTGTTTAGAGGAACAGACATGCAATGACACTGGGTGTGGTTCATGAAAAGAACAGACATGCAATGACACTGGTGGATCCATATGTGGTTTGTGGAAGGAACAGACATGCAACGACTCTAGCTATGGTTCATGAAAAGAATAGACATGCAATGACACTGGTGGATCCATGTGTGGTTCATGAGAAGAACACACATCCAATGACACTGGTGGATCCTTATGTGGTTCATGAAAAGAACAGACATGCAATAACAGTGGTGGATACTTATGTGGTTTGTTTAGAAGAACACACATGCGATGACACTGGTGGATCCATGTGTGGTTCATGAGAAGAACACATATCCAATGACACTGGTGGATCCTTATGTGGTTTGTTTACAAGAACACACATGCAATGACACTGGTGGATCCATGTGTGGTTTGTGAAAAGAACAGACATGCAATCACACTAGGTGGATCCATGTGTGGTTTGTTTAGAGGAACAAACATGCAATGACACTAGGTGTGGTTCATGAAAAGAACAGACATGCAATGACACTGGTGGATCCATATGTGGTTTGTGGAAGGAACAGACATGCAATGACTCTAGCTGTGGTTCGTGAAAAGAACAGACATGCAATGACACTGGTGGATCCATGTGTGGTTCATGAGAAGAACACACATCCAATGACACTGGTGGATGCATGTGTGGTTTGTGAGAAGAATAGACATGCAATGACACTGGTGGATACTTACGTGGTTTGTGAGAAGAACAAACATGCAATGACACTGGCTATGGTTCATGAGAATAACACACATGCAATTACACTAGTGGATCCTTGTGTGGTTTGTGAGAAGAACATACATGCAATGACACTGGCTGTGGTTCATGAGAAGAACACACATGCAATGACACTGGTGGATCCATGTGTGGTTTGTGAAAAGAACAGACATGCAATCACACTAGGTTGATCCATGTGTAGTTTGTTGAAGGAATAGACATGCAATGACTCTAGCTATGGTTCATGAAAAGAACAAACATGCAATGACACTGGTGGATCCATGTGAGGTTCATGAGAAGAACACACATCCAATGACACTGGTGGATCCATGTGTGGATTGTGAGAAGAACAGACATGCAATGACACTGGTGGATACTTATGTGGTTTGTGAGAAGAACAGACATGCAATGACACTGGTCGTGGTTCATGAGAAGAACACACATGAAATCACACTGGTGGATCCTTGTGTGGTTTGTGAGAAGAACATACATGCAATAACACTAGGTGGATCCACGTGTGGTTTGTTTAGAGGAACAAACATGCAATGACACTGGTGGATCCATCTGTGGTTTGTCGAAGGAACAAACATGCAATGACACTGGTGGATCCATGTGTGGTTCATGAGAAGAACACACATCCAATGACACTGGTGGATCCTTATGTGGTCCATGAAAAGAACAGACATGCAATGACATTGGTGGATCCTTATGTGGTTTCTTTAGAAGAACACACATGCAATGACACTAGGTGTTGTTCATGAAAAGAACATACATGCAATGACACTGGTGGATCCTTATGTGGTTTGTTTAGAAGAACACACATGCAATGACACTGGTAGATCCATGTGTGGTTTGTGAAAAGAACAGACATGCAATCACACTAGGTGGATCCTTGTGTGGTTTGTTTAGAGGAACAGACATGCAATGAAACTGGGTGTGGTTCATGAAAAGAACAGACATGCAATGACACTGGTGGATCCATATGTGGTTTGTGGAAGGAACAGACATGCAACGACTCTAGCTATGGTTCATGAAAAGAATAGACATGCAATGACACTGGTGGATCCATGTGTGGTTCATGAGAAGAACACACATCCAATGACACTGGTGGATGCATGTGTGGTTTGTGAGAAGAATAGACATGCAATAACACTGGTGGATACTTATGTGGTTTGTGAGAAGAACATACATGCAATGACACTAGCAGTAGTTCATGAGAAGAACACACATGCAATGACACTAGTGGATCCTTGTGTGGTTTGTTTAGACGAACACACATGTAATGACAATGGTGGATCCATGTGTGGTTTGTGAAAAGAACAGACATGCAATCACACTAGGTGGATCCAAGTGTGGTTTGTTTAGAGGAACAAACATGCAATGACATTGGGTGTGGTTCATGAAAAGAACAGACATGCAATGACACTGGTGGATCCATATGTGGTTTGTGGAAGGAACAGACATGCAATGACTCTAGCTGTGGTTCGTGAAAAGAACAGACATGCAATGACACTAGTGGATCCATGTGTGGTTCATGAGAAGAACACACATCCAATGAAACTGGTGGATGCATGTGTGGTTTGTGAGAAGAATAGACATGCAATGACACTGGTGGATACTTACGTGGTTTGTGAGAAGAACATACATGCAATGACACTGGCTGTGGTTCATGAGAAGAACATATATGCAATGACACTGGTGGATCCATGTGTGGTTTGTGAAAATAACAGACATGCAATCAAATAGGTTGATCCATGTGTAGTTTGTGGAAGGAATAGACATGCAATGACTCTAGCTATGGTTCATGAAAAGAACAAACTTGCAATGACACTGGTGGACCCATGTGAGGTTCATGAGAAGAACACACATCCAATGACACTGGTGGATCCATGTGTGGTTTGTGAGAAGAACAGACATGCAATGACACTGGTGGATACTTATGTGGTTTGTGAGAAAAATAGACATGCAATGACACTGGCTGTGGTTCATGAGAAGAACAGACATGCAATGACACTGGTGGATCCTTGTGTGGTTTGTGAGAAGAACATACATGCAATAACACTAGGTGGACCCATGTGTGGTTTGTTTAGAGGAATAGACATGCAATGACACTGGTGGATCCATATGTGGTTTGTGGAAGGAACAGACATGCAATGACACTGGTGGATCCATGTGTGGTTCATGAGAAGAACACACATCCAATGACACTGGTGGATCCTTATGTGGTTCATGAAAAGTACAGACATGCAAGGACACTGGTGGATCCTTATGTGGTTTGTTTAGAAGAACACACATGCAATGACACTAGGTTTTGTTCATGAAAAGAACATACATGCAATGACACTAGTGGATCCTTATGTGGTTTGTTTAGAAGAACACACATGCAATGAAACTGGTGGATCCATGTGTCGTTTGTGAAAAGAACAGAC
The DNA here is from genome assembly GCA_023614405.1 of Avena insularis. Taxonomy (NCBI): domain Eukaryota; kingdom Viridiplantae; phylum Streptophyta; class Magnoliopsida; order Poales; family Poaceae; genus Avena; species Avena insularis. Next base: position 469,482,512 of record CM042694.1, read on the forward strand.
ATGCAGTCACACTAGGTGGATCCATGTGTGGTTTGTTTAGAGGAACAGACATGCAATGACATTGGGTGTGGTTCATGAAAAGAACAGACATGCAATGACACTGGTGGATCCATATGTGGTTTGTGGAAGAGAATGTATGCAACGACTCTAGCTATGGCTCATGAAAATAATAGACATGCAATGACACTAGTGGATCCATGTGTGGTTTATGAGAAGAACACACACCCAATGATACTGGTGGATGCATGTGTGGTTTGTGAGAAGAATAGACATGCAATGACACCGGTGGATACTTATGTGGTTTGTGAGAAGAACATACATGCAATGACACTAGCAGTGGTTCATGAGAAGAACACACATGCAATGACACTAGTGGATCCTTGTGTGGTTTGTTTAGACGAACACACATGTAATGACAATGGTGGATCCATGTGTGGTTTGTGAAAAGAACAGACATGCAATCACACTAGGTGGATCCATGTGTGGTTTGTTTAGAGGAACAAACATGCAATGACATTGGGTGTGGTTCATGAAAAGAACAGACATGCAATGACACTGGTGGATCCATATGTGGTTTGTGGAAGGAACAGACATGCAATGACTCTAGCTGTGGTTCGTGAAAAGAACAGACATGCAATGACACTAGTGGATCCATGTGTGGTTCATGAGAAGAACACACATCCAATGACACTGGTGGATGCATGTGTGGTTGTGAGAAGAATAGACATGCAATGACACTGGTGGATACTTACGTGGTTTGTGAGAAGAACAGACATGCAATGACACTGGCTATGGTTCATGAGAAGAACACACATGCAATTACACTGGTGGATCCTTGTGTGGTTTGTGAGAAGAACATACATGCAATGACACTGGCTGTGGTTCATGAGAAGAACATACATGCAATGACACTGGTGGATCCATGTGTGGTTTGTGAAAATAACAGACATGCAATCAAATAGGTTGATCCATGTGTAGTTTGTGGAAGGAATAGACATGCAATGACTCTAGCTATGGTTCATGAAAAGAACAAACATGCAATGACACTGGTGGATCCATGTGAGGTTCATGAGAAGAACACACATCCAATGACACTGGTGGATCCATGTGTGGTTTGTGAGAAGAACAGACATGCAATGACACTGGTGGATACTTATGTGGTTTGTGAGAAGAATAGACATGCAATGACACTGGCTGTGGTTCATGAGAAGAACAGACATGCAATGACACTGGTGGATCCTTGTGTGGTTTGTGAGAAGAACATACATGCAATAACACTAGGTGGACCCATGTGTGGTTTGTTTAGAGGAATAGACATGCAATGACACTGGTGGATCCATATGTGGTTTGTGGAAGGAACAGACATGCAATGACACTGGTGGATCCATGTGTGGTTCATGAGAAGAACACACATCCAATGACACTGGTGGATCCTTATGTGGTTCATGAAAATGGACATGCAAGGACACTGGTGGATCCTTATGTGGTTTGTTTAGAAGAACACACATGCAATGACACTAGGTTTTGTTCAAGAAAAGAACATACATGCAATGACACTGGTGGATCATTATGTGGTTTGTTTAGAAGAACACACATGCAATGAAACTGGTGGATCCATGTGTGGTTTGTGAAAAGAACAGACATGCAGTCACACTAGGTGGATCCATGTGTGGTTTGTTTAGAGGAACAGACATGCAATGACACTGGGTGTGGTTCATGAAAAGAACAGACATGCAATGACATTGGTGGATCCATATGTGGTTTGTGGAAGGAAGGACATGCGACTCTAGCTATGGCTTATGAAAATAATAGACATGCAATGACACTGGTGGATCCATGTGTGGTTCATGAGAAGAACACACATCCAATGACACTGGTGGATGCATGTGTGGTTTGTGAGAAGAATAGACATGCAATGACACTGGTCGATACTTATGTGGTTTGTGAGAAGAACATACATGCAATGACACTAGCAGTGGTTCATGAGAAGAACACACATGCAATGACACTAGTGGATCCTTGTGTGGTTTGTTTAGACGAACACACATGTAATGACAATGGTGGATCCATGTGTGGTTTGTGAAAAGAACAGACATGCAATCACACTAGGTGGATCCATGTGTGGTTTGTTTAGAGGAACAAACATGCAATGACATTGGGTGTGGTTCATGAAAAGAACAGACATGCAATGACACTGGTGGATCCATATGTGGTTTGTGGAAGGAACAGACATGCAATGACTCTAGCTGTGGTTCATGAAAAGAACAGACATGCAATGACACTGGTGGATCCATATGTGGTTTGTGGAAGGAACAGACATGCAATGACACTGGTGGATCCATGTGTGGTTCATGAGAAGAAAACACATCCAATGCCACTGGTGGATCCTTATGTGGTTCATGAAAAGAACAGACATGCAATGACACTGGTGGATCCTTGTGTGGTTTGTGAGAAGAACATACATGCAATAACACTAGGTGGACCCATGTGTGGTTTGTTTAGAGGAATAGACATGCAATGACACTGGTGGATCCATATGTGGTTTGTGGAAGGAACAGACATGCAATGACACTGGTGGATCCATTTGTGGTTCATGAGAAGAACACACATCCAATGACACTGGTGGATCCTTATGTGGTTCATGAAAAGTACAGACATGCAAGGACACTGGTGGATCCTTATGTGGTTTGTTTAGAAGAACACACATGCAATGACACTAGGTTTTGTTCAAGAAAAGAACATACATGCAATGACACTGGTGGATCATTATGTGGTTTGTTTAGAAGAACACACATGCAATGAAACTGGTGGATCCATGTGTGGTTTGTGAAAAGAACAGACATGCAGTCACACTAGGTGGATCCATGTGTGGTTTGTTTAGAGGAACAGACATGCAATGACACTGGGTGTGGTTCATGAAAAGAACAGACATGCAATGACATTGGTGGATCCATATGTGGTTTGTGGAAGGAACAGACATGCAACGACTCTAGCTATGGCTTATGAAAATAATAGACATGCAATGACACTGGTGGATCCATGTGTGGTTCATGAGAAGAACACACATCCAATGACACTGGTGGATGCATGTGTGGTTTGTGAGAAGAATAGACATGCAATGACACTGGTCGATACTTATGTGGTTTGTGAGAAGAACATACATGCAATGACACTAGCAGTGGTTCATGAGAAGAACACACATGCAATGACACTAGTGGATCCTTGTGTGGTTTGTTTAGACGAACACACATGTAATGACAATGGTGGATCCATGTGTGGTTTGTGAAAAGAACAGACATGCAATCACACTAGGTGGATCCATGTGTGGTTTGTTTAGAGGAACAAACATGCAATGACATTGGGTGTGGTTCATGAAAAGAACAGACATGCAATGACACTGGTGGATCCATATGTGGTTTGTGGAAGGAACAGACATGCAATGACTCTAGCTGTGGTTCGTGAAAAGAACAGACATGCAATGACACTAGTGGATCCATGTGTGGTTCATGAGAAGAACACACATCCAATGACACTGGTGGATGCATGTGTGGTTGTGAGAAGAATAGACATGCAATGACACTGGTGGATACTTACGTGGTTTGTGAGAAGAACAGACATGCAATGACACTGGCTATGGTTCATGAGAAGAACACACATGCAATTACACTGGTGGATCCTTGTGTGGTTTGTGAGAAGAACATACATGCAATGACACTGGCTGTGGTTCATGAGAAGAACATACATGCAATGACCTTTGGTGGATCCATGTGTGGTTTGTGAAAATATGGACATGCAATCAAATAGGTTGATCCATGTGTAGTTTGTGGAAGGAATAGACATGCAATGACTCTAGCTATGGTTCATGAAAAGAACAAACATGCAATGACACTGGTGGATCCATGTGAGGTTCATGAGAAGAACACACATCCAATGACACTGGTGGATCCATGTGTGGTTTGTGAGAAGAACAGACATGCAATGACACTGGTGGATACTTATGTGGTTTGTGAGAAGAATAGACATGCAATGACACTGGCTGTGGTTCATGAGAAGAACAGACATGCAATGACACTGGTGGATCCTTGTGTGGTTTGTGAGAAGAACATACATGCAATAACACTAGGTGGACCCATGTGTGGTTTGTTTAGAGGAATAGACATGCAATGACACTGGTGGATCCATATGTGGTTTGTGGAAGGAACAGACATGCAATGACACTGGTGGATCCATGTGTGGTTCATGAGAAGAACACACATCCAATGACACTGGTGGATCCTTATGTGGTTCATGAAAAGTACAGACATGCAAGGACACTGGTGGATCCTTATGTGGTTTGTTTAGAAGAACACACATGCAATGACACTAGGTTTTGTTCAAGAAAAGAACATACATGCAATGACACTGGTGGATCATTATGTGGTTTGTTTAGAAGAACACACATGCAATGAAACTGGTGGATCCATGTGTGGTTTGTGAAAAGAACAGACATGCAGTCACACTAGGTGGATCCATGTGTGGTTTGTTTAGAGGAACAGACATGCAATGACACTGGGTGTGGTTCATGAAAAGAACAGACATGCAATGACACTGGTGGATCCATATGTGGTTTGTGGAAGGAACAGACATGCAACGACTCTAGCTATGGCTCATGAAAATAATAGACATGCAATGACACTAGTGGATCCATGTGTGGTTCATGAGAAGAACACACACCCAATGATACTGGTGGATGCATGTGTGGTTTGTGAGAAGAATAGACATGCAATGACACCGGTCGATACTTATGTGGTTTGTGAGAAGAGCATACATGCAATGAAACTAGCAGTGGTTCATGAGAAGAACACACATGCAATGACACTAGTGGATCCTTGTGTGGTTTGTTTAGAAGAACACACATGTAATGACACTGGTGGATCCATGTGTGGTTTGTGAAAAGAACAGACATGCAATCACACTAGGTGGATCCATGTGTGGTTTGTTTAGAGGAACAAACATGCAATGACACTAGGTGTGGTTCATGAAAAGAACAGACATGCAATGACACTGGTGGATCCATATGTGGTTTGTGGAAGGAACAGACATGCAATGACTCTAGGCGTGGTTTCGTGAAAAGAACAGACATGCAATGACAATGGTGGATCCATGTGTGGTTCATGAGAAGAACACACATCCAATGACACTGGTCGATGCATGTGTGGTTTGTGAGAAGAATAGACATGCAATGACACTGGTGGATACTTACGTGGTTTGTGAGAAGAACAGACATGCAATGACACTGGCTATGGTTCATGAGAAGAACACACATGCAATTACACTGGTGGATCCATGTGTGGTTTGTGAGAAGAACATACATGCAATGACACTGGTTGTGGTTCATGAGAAGAACATACATGCAATGACACTGGTGGATCCATGTGTGGTTTGTGAAAAGAACAGCCATGCAATCACACTAGGTTGATCCATGTGTAGTTTGTGGAAGGAATAGACATGCAATGACTCTAGCTATGGTTCATGAAAAGAACAAACATGCAATGACACTGGTGGATCCATGTGAGGTTCACGAGAAGAACACACATCCAATGACACTGGTGGATCCATGTGTGGTTTGTGAGAAGAACAGACATGCAATGACACTGGTGGATACTTATGTGGTTTGTGAGAAGAATAGACATGCAATGACACTGGCTGTGGTTCATGAGAAGAACAGACATGCAATGACACTGGTGGATCCTTGGGTGGTTTGTGAGAAGAACATACATGCAATAACACTAGGTGGACCCATGTGGTTTGTTTAGAGGAATAGACATGCAATGACCTGGTGGATCCATATGTGGTTTGTGGAAGGAGCAGACATGCAATGACCTTTGGTGGATCCATGTGTGTTTCATGAGAAGAACACACATCCAATGACACTGGTGGATCCTTATGTGGTTCATGAAAAGTACAGACATCCAAGGACACTGGTGGATCCTTATGTGGTTTGTTTAGAAGAACACACATGCAATGACACTAGGTGTTGTTCATGAAAAGAACATACATGCAATGACACTGGTGGATCATTATGTGGTTTGTTTACAAGAACACACATGCAATGAAACTGGTGGATCCATGTGTGGTTTGTGAAAAGAACAGACATGCAGTCACACTAGGTGGATCCATGTGTGGTTTGTTTAGAGGAACAGACATGCAATGACACTGGGTGTGGTTCATGAAAAGAACAGACATGCAATGACATTGGTGGATCCATATGTGGTTTGTGGAAGAGCAGGACATGCAGCGACTCTAGCTATGGCTCATGAAAATAATAGACATGCAATGACCTGGTGGATCCATGTGTGGTTCATGAGAAGAACACACATCCAATGACACTGGTGGATGCATGTGTGGTTTGTGAGAAGAATAGACATGCAATGACACTGGTCGATACTTATGTGGTTTGTGAGAAGAACGTACATGCAATGACACTAGCAGTGGTTCATGAGAAGAACACACATGCAATGACACTAGTGGATCCTTGTGTGGTTTGTTTAGACGAACACACATGTAATGACAATGGTGGATCCATGTGTGGTTTGTGAAAAGAAACATGCAATCACACTAGGTGGATCCATGTGTGGTTTGTTTAGAGGAACAAACATGCAATGACATTGGGTGTGGTTCATGAAAAGAAACAGACATGCAATGACACTGGTGGATCCATATGTGGTTTGTGGAAGAACGGACATGCAATGACTCTAGGCGTGGTTCGTGAAAGAACGGACATGCAATGACACTAGTGGATCCATGTGTGGTTCATGAGAAGAACACATCCAATGACACTGGTGGATGCATGTGTGGTTGTGAGAAGAATAGACATGCAATGACAACTGGTGGATACTACGTGGTTTGTGAGAAGAACAGACATGCAATGACACTGCTATGGTTCATGAGAAGAACACACATGCAATTACACTGGTGGATCCTTGTGTGGTTTGTGAGAAGAACATACATGCAATGACACTGAGTGTGGGTCATGAGAAGAACATACATGCAATGACACTGGTGGATCCATGTGTGGTTTGTGAAAATAACAGACATGCAATCAAATAGGTTGATCCATGTGTAGTTTGTGGAAGGAATAGACATGCAATGACTCTAGCTATGGTTCATGAAAAGAACAAACATGCAATGACACTGGTGGATCCATGTGAGGTTCATGAGAAGAACACACATCCAATGACACTGGTGGATCCATGTGTGGTTTGTGAGAAGAACAGACATGCAATGACACTGGTGGATACTTATGTGGTTTGTGAGAAGAATAGACATGCAATGACACTGGCTGTGGTTCATGAGAAGAACAGACATGCAATGACACTGGTGGATCCTTGTGTGGTTTGTGAGAAGAACATACATGCAATAACACTAGGTGGACCCATGTGTGGTTTGTTTAGAGGAATAGACATGCAATGACACTGGTGGATCCATATGTGGTTTGTGGAAGGAACAGACATGCAATGACACTGGTGGATCCATGTGTGGTTCATGAGAAGAACACACATCCAATGACACTGGTGGATCCTTATGTGGTTCATGAAAAGTACAGACATGCAAGGACACTGGTGGATCCTTATGTGGTTTGTTTAGAAGAACACACATGCAATGTCACTAGGTTTTGTTCAAGAAAAGAACATACATGCAATGACACTGGTGGATCATTATGTGGTTTGTTTAGAAGAACACACATGCAATGAAACTGGTGGATCCATGTGTGGTTTGTGAAAAGAAAATACATTCAGACACACTAGGTGGATCCATTTGTGTTTTGTTTATATTTACAGACATGAATTGACACTGGGTGTGGTTCATGAAAAGAACAGACATGCAATGACACTGGTGGATCCATATGTGGTTTGTGGAAGGAACAGACATGCAACGACTCTAGCTATGGCTCATGAAAATAATAGACATGCAATGACACTAGTGGATCCATGTGTGGTTCATGAGAAGAACACACAGCCAATGATCTTGGTGGATGCATGTGTGGTTTGTGAGAAGAATAGACATGCAATGACACCGGTCGATACTTATGTGGTTTGTGAGAAGAGCATACATGCAATGAAACTAGCAGTGGTTCATGAGAAGAACACACATGCAATGACACTAGTGGATCCTTGTGTGGTTTGTTTAGAAGAACACACATGTAATGACACTGGTGGATCCATGTGTGGTTTGTGAAAAGAACAGACATGCAATCACACTAGGTGGATCCATGTGTGGTTTGTTTAGAGGAACAAACATGCAATGACACTAGGTGTGGTTCATGAAAAGAACAGACATGCAATGACACTGGTGGATCCATATGTGGTTTGTGGAAGGAACAGACATGCAATGACTCTAGCTGTGGTTCGTGAAAAGAACAGACATGCAATGACAATGGTGGATCCATGTGTGGTTCATGAGAAGAACACACATCCAATGACACTGGTCGATGCATGTGTGGTTTGTGAGAAGAATAGACATGCAATGACACTGGTGGATACTTACGTGGTTTGTGAGAAGAACAGACATGCAATGACACTGGCTATGGTTCATGAGAAGAACACACATGCAATTACACTGGTGGATCCATGTGTGGTTTGTGAGAAGAACATACATGCAATGACACTGGCTGTGGTTCATGAGAAGAACATACATGCAATGACACTGGTGGATCCATGTGTGGTTTGTGAAAAGAACAGACATGCAATCACACTAGGTTGATCCATGTGTAGTTTGTGGAAGGAATAGACATGCAATGACTCTAGCTATGGTTCATGAAAAGAACAAACATGCAATGACACTGGTGGATCCATGTGAGGTTCACGAGAAGAACACACATCCAATGACACTGGTGGATCCATGTGTGGTTTGTGAGAAGAACAGACATGCAATGACACTGGTGGATACTTATGTGGTTTGTGAGAAGAATAGACATGCAATGACACTGGCTGTGGTTCATGAGAACAGACATGCAATGACACTGGTGGATCCTTGTGTGGTTTGTGAGAAGAACATACATGCAATAACACTAGGTGGACCCATGTGTGGTTTGTTTAGAGGAATAGACATGCAATGACACTGGTGGATCCATATGTGGTTTGTGGAAGGAACAGACATGCAATGACACTGGTGGATCCATGTGTGGTTCATGAGAAGAACACACATCCAATGACACTGGTGGATCCTTATGTGGTTCATGAAAAGTACAGACATCCAAAGACACTGGTGGATCCTTATGTGGTTTGTTTAGAAGAACACACATGCAATGACACTAGGTGTTGTTCATGAAAAGAACATACATGCAATGACACTGGTGGATCATTATGTGGTTTGTTTACAAGAACACACATGCAATGAAACTGGTGGATCCATGTGTGGTTTGTGAAAAGAACAGACATGCAGTCACACTAGGTGGATCCATGTGTGGTTTGTTTAGAGGAACAGACATGCAATGACACTGGGTGTGGTTCATGAAAAGAACAGACATGCAATGACACTGGTGGATCCATATGTGGTTTGTGGAAGGAACATACATGCAACGACTCTAGCTATGGCTCATGAAAATAATAGACATGCAATGACACTGGTGGATCCATGTGTGGTTCATGAGAAGAACACACATCCAATGACACTGGTGGATGCATGTGTGGTTTGTGAGAAGAATAGACATGCAATGACACTGGTCGATACTTATGTGGTTTGTGAGAAGAACGTACATGCAATGACACTAGCAGTGGTTCATGAGAAGAACACACATGCAATGACACTAGTGGATCCTTGTGTGGTTTGTTTAGACGAACACACATGTAATGACAATGGTGGATCCATGTGTGGTTTGTGAAAAGAACAGACATGCAATCACACTAGGTGGATCCATGTGTGGTTTGTTTAGAGGAACAAACATGCAATGACATTGGGTGTGGTTCATGAAAAGAACAGACATGCAATGACACTGGTGGATCCATATGTGGTTTGTGGAAGGAACAGACATGCAATGACTCTAGCTGTGGTTCGTGAAAAGAACAGACATGCAATGACACTAGTGGATCCATGTGTGGTTCATGAGAAGAACACACATCCAATGACACTGGTCGATGCATGTGTGGTTGTGACAAGAATAGACATGCAATGACACCGGTGGATACTTACGTGGTTTGTGAGAAGAACAGACATGCAATGACACTGGCTATGGTTCATGAGAAGAACACACATGCAATTACACTGGTGGATCCTTGTGTGGTTTGTGAGAAGAACATACATGCAATGACACTGACTGTGGTTCATGAGAAGAACATACATGCAATGACACTGGTGGATCCATGTGTGGTTTGTGAAAAGAACAGACATGCAATCAAATAGGTTGATCCATGTGTAGTTTGTGGAAGGAATAGACATGCAATGACTCTAGCTATGGTTCATGAAAAGAACAAACATGCAATGACACTGGTGGATCCATGTGAGGTTCATGAGAAGAACACACATCCAATGACACTGGTGGATCCATGTGTGGCTTGTGAGAAGAACAGACATGCAATGACACTGGTGGATACTTATGTGGTTTGTGAGAAGAATAGACATGCAATGACACTGGCTGTGGTTCATGAGAAGAACAGACATGCAATGACACTGGTGGATCCTTGTGTGGTTTGTGAGAAGAACATACATGCAATAACACTAGGTGGACCCATGTGTGGTTTGTTTAGAGGAATAGACATGCAATGACACTGGTGGATCCATATGTGGTTTGTGGAAGGAACAGACATGCAATGACACTGGTGGATCCATGTGTGGTTCATGAGAAGAACACACATCCAATGACACTGGTGGATCCTTATGTGGTTCATGAAAAGTACAGACATGCAAGGACACTGGTGGATCCTTATGTGGTTTGTTTAGAAGAACACACATGCAATGACACTAGGTTTTGTTCATGAAAAGAACATACATGCAATGACACTGGTGGATCCTTATGTGGTTTGTTTAGAAGAACACACATGCAATGAAACTGGTGGATCCATGTGTGGTTTGTGAAAAGAACAGACATGCAGTCACACTAGGTGGATCCATGTGTGGTTTGTTTAGAGGAACATGCAATGACCTTTGGGTGTGGTTCATGAAAAGAACAGACATGCAATGACATTGGTGGATCCATATGTGGTTTGTGGAAGGAACAGACATGCAACGACTCTAGCTATGGCTCATGAAAATAATAGACATGCAATGACACTGGTGGATCCATGTGTGGTTCATGAGAAGAACACACATCCAATGACACTGGTGGATGCATGTGTGGTTTGTGAGAAGAATAGACATGCAATGACACTGGTCGATACTTATGTGGTTTTTGAGAAGAACATACATGCAATGACACTAGCAGTGGTTCATGAGAAGAACACACATGCAATGACACTAGTGGATCCTTGTGTGGTTTGTGAGAAGAACATACATGCAATGACCCTGGCTGTGGTTCATGAGAAGAACACACATGCAATGACACTGGTGGATCCATGTGTGGTTTGTGAAAATAACAGACATGCAATCACACTAGGTGAATCCATGTGTGGTTACTTTAGAGGAACACACATCCAATGACACTAGATGTGGTTCATGAAAAGAACACACATGTAATGACACTGGTGGATCCATGTGTGGTTTGTGAAAATAACAGACATGCAATCACACAAGGTGGATCCATGTGTGGTTTGTTTAGAAGAACACACATGCAATGACTCTAGTTGTGGTTCATGAAAAGAACACACATGAAGTGACACTGGTGGATCCATGTGTGGTTTGTGAAAAGAATAGACATGCAATCACACTAGGTGGATCCATGTGTGGTTTGTTTAGAGGAACAAACATGCAATGACACTGGGTGTGGTTCATGAAAAGAACAGACATGCAATGACACTGGTGGATCCATATGTGGTTTATGGAAGGATCAGACATGCAATGACTCTAGCTGTGGTTCATGAAAAGAACAGACATTCAATGACACTGGTGGATCCATGTGTGGTTCATGAGAAGAACACACATCCAATGACACTGGTGGGTGCATGTGTGGTTTGTGAGAAGAATAGACATGCAATGACACTGGTGGATAGTTATGTGGTTTGTGAGAAGAACATACATGCAATGACACTAGCAGTGGTTCATGAGAAGAACACACATGCAATGACACTAGTGGACCCTTTGTGGTTTGTGAGAAGAACATACATGCAATGACCCTGGCTGTGGTTCATGAGAAGAACAAACATGCAATGACACTGGTGGATCCATGTGTGGTTTGTGAAAATAACAGACATGCAATCACACTAGGTGAATCCATGTGTGGTTACTTAAGAGGAACACACATCCAATGACACTAGATGTGGTTCATGAAAAGAACACACATGTAATTACACTGTTGGATCCATGTGTGGTTTGTGAAAAGAACAAACATGCAATCACACTAGGTGGATCCATGTGTGGTTTGTTTAGAAGAACACACATGCAATGACTCTAGTTGTGGTTCATGAAAAGAACACACATGCAATGACACTGGTGGATCCTTATGTGGTTTGTTTAGAAGAACACACATACAATGACACTGGGTGTGGTTCATGAAAAGAACAGACATGCAATCACACTAGGTGGATCCATGTGTGGTTTGTTTAGAGGAACAGACATGAAATGACCCTGGGTGAGGTTCATGACAAGAACAGACATGCAATGACACTGGTGGATCCATATGTGGTTTGTGGAAGGAACAAACATGCAACGACTCTAGGTATGGTTCATGAAAAGAATAGACATGCAATGACACTGGTGGATCCATGTGTGGTTCATGAGAAGAACACACATCCAATGACACTGGTGGATGCATGTGTGGTTTGTGAGAAGAATAGACATGCAATGACACTGGTGGATACTTATGTGGTTTGTGAGAAGAACATACATGCAATGACACTAGCAGTGGTTCATGAGAAGAACAGACATGCAATCACACTAGTGGATCCTTGTGTGGTTTGTGAGAAGAACATACATGCAATGACCCTGCCTGTGGTTCATGAGAAGAACACACATGCAATGACACTGGTGGATCCATGTGTGGTTTGTGAAAATAACAGACATGCAATCACACTAGGTGAATCCATGTGTGGTTACTTTAGAGGAACACACATCCAATGACACTAGATGTGGTTCATGAAAAGAACACACATGTAATTACATTGGTGGATCCATGTGTGGTTTGTGAAAAGAACAGACAAGCAATCACACTAGGTGGATCCATGTGTGGTTTGTTTAGAAGAACACACATGCAATGACTCTAGTTGTGGTTCATGAAAAGAACACACATGCAATGACACTGGTGGATCCATGTGTGGTTTGTGAAAAGAACAGACATGCAATCACACTAGGTGGATCCATGTGTGGTTTGTTTAGAGGAACAGACATGCAATGACACTGGGTGTGGTTCATGAAAAGAATAGACATGCAATGACACTGGTGGATCCATATGTGGTATGTGGAAGGAACAGACATGCAACGATTCTAGCTATGGTTCATGAAAAGAATAGACATGCAATGACACTGGTGGATCCATGTGTGGTTCATGAGAAGAACACACATCCAATGACACTGGTGGATGCATGTGTGGTTTGTGAGAAGAATAGACATGCAATGACACTGGTGGATACTTATGTGGTTTGTGAAAAGAACATACATGCAATGAATCTAGCAGTGGTTCATGAGAAGAACACACATGCAATGACACTAGTGGATCCTTGTGTGGTTTGTGAGAAGAACATACATGCAATGACCCTGGCTGTGGTTCATGAGAAGAACACACATGCAATGACACTGGTGGATCCATGTGTGGTTTGTGAAAATAACATACATGCAATCACACTAGGTGGATCCATGTGTGGTTTGCTTAGAAGAACACACATGCAATGACTAGTTGTGGTTCATGAAAAGAACACACATGCAATGACACTGGTGGATCCATGTGTGGTTTGTGAAAAGAACAGACATGCAATCACACTAGGTGGATCCATGTCTAGTTTGTTTAGAGGAACATACATTCAATGACACTGGGTGTGGTTCATGAAAAGAACAGACATGCAATGACACTGGTGGATCCATGTGTGGTTTGTGGAAGGATCAGACATGCAATGACTCTAGCTGTGGTTCATGAAAAGAACAGACATGCAATGACACTGGTGGATCCATGTGTGGTTCACGAGAAGAACACACATCCAATTACACTGGTGGATCCATGTGTGGTTTGTGAGAAGAACAGACATGCAATGACAGTGTGGATACTTATGTGGTTTGTGAGAAGAACAGACATGCAATGACACTAGCTGTGGTTCATGAGAAGAACACACATGCAATGACACTGGTGGATCCTTGTGTGGTTTGTGACAAGAACATACATGTAATGACACTGGCTATGGTTCATGAGAAGAACACACATGCAATGACACTGGTGGATCCATGTGTGGTTTGTGAAAAGAACTGGCATGCAATGACACTAGGTGGATCCATGTGTGGTTTGTTTAGAGGAACACACATGCAATGACACTGGGTGTGGTTCATGAAAAGAACAGACATGCAATGACACTGGTGGATCCATATGTGGTTTGTGGAAGGAACAGACATGCAATGACACTGGTGGATCCATGTGTGGTTCATGATAAGAACAGACATCCAATGACACTGGTGGATCCTTATGTGGTTCACGAAAAGAACAGACATGCAATGACACTGGTGGATCCTTATGTGGTTTGTTTAGAAGAACACACATGCAATGACACTGGGTGTGGTTCATGAAAAGAACAAACATGCAATGACACTGGTGGATCCTTATGTGGTTTGTTTAGAAGAACACATATGCAATGCCATTGGTTGATCCATGTATTTCATTGTACGCGACACTCACTTTGCATTTTTATACTACTCAGTTTTGTCCTAGGTTTTTTGACACTACTCAATTTTGCCCCTCTCTCTATCTTTTGTAGAAGCCCAAACCTGTGCTCACTCTGTCGGCTACTCGCTGATTGGTTATCACAGTTGTCATGCGGATCGTGCGCACCAACCGTTGATTCTGTGCGATCCAACGATAATCGTTGCACACGTCATGCCCTTCACAGTACAACGTGAGACATCACGGATGTCTCCCTCAGCGAGACTTCTACAAGAAGGAACACGAAGCCGTCCATTGAAAAAGTCGTCGAGCGGTCATGTCATGTTTAATCAAGTCTGAAAAGCCTACTGCTGCTACTACTATTACTACTACGCCACAACACATGCGTTATCGAGTGCACGGTCGTCGATGGATGCAATTTATTGCCACTTGATTTTAATAAGACATATCCCATTTTTTACGCAGCAGCTCTCAATCTCACTTCCAACTGGGCCCCACCGTAAGAAGCTTGCATGCGCTAGCCGGAGGCCGAAGAGCTGAGATCGACGAGACCTAACGTTTCCGCCTTCATGGAGTCCCTCGCAGCCATCAACACATCCCTCTACCCGATCTAGCACAACCCCAAAAATCTCGCCGTATAGCCACCTACCTTCCCCTCTACATTTCCACTTTTAACTATCGCCAATTTTAGGGTCGTGTCAAACTTCGTACATAGAAATTGTGTATACGCTCTTTGCATGTGGCTCAATACAGAACTGCCATGCATGGCCCGGGAAAAAAACGTGACGTACCGTGCACGTGTCGCGGTGCACGCGGTCTGATGAACAGTTGGCGCGTTGCACGGTGGTGCAACGAAACGTGCCTTGCTTCCATCCACCTTAATTACAGATCCCCTCTCCGCACACCCACTCTCACTCTCACTCACTCTCCCCACACAACCCTCTCCACTATCCCACCAGCACCCGCAAACTCCTGAGAATACCCCATCCGCGCCGACGATGGCGGAGGAGGATAAGGTGGCCATCGTCGCGTCCGAGGCCGCCGGCGAGGAGGCCCCCATCTGCTCGCCGATCCCACTCGACGTGTTGAAAGCAGCCGCCATCCCTGTCCAGGCCCTAGTCGAGCCATCGATGGCAGCCACCATTCCCGTCCAGGCCCTCGTCCCCGCTACCGACGGGGCCGCCGAAGAGGAGCCCCCCACTAGTAAGGAGGCCCCCGCCGGTCACAATCATATCAAGCACTTCTTGGGCACGTACGATCCAAATAAGTACATCGCTCCACTGAACCCCTACGACACCGGCATCGACGACCCATGGTCGGAGGTAACTAGGGTTTGCTCCCCTCCCCTGGTTCTTCTACCGTTCCCATCATTGGATGCTAGATCTTGGTTTATTAGGATTCGCTTGTTCGCATTTCGATTGCTCGGTCTTCTTACATCATCTACTCCCCCATTTTCCTTTTCTTCCAATAGGTTCCGGCAGCGACGTTTGCAGCGATTATGAGTCCATCCACACCAAGACTTGTCAGGTGCTGAGGAGGCTGCGGGCTGGCCAGTACGACGCCTTCTTAAGGGGCGACTCCCGGCACTGTCCCTTCTACAAGGGGATCTCCTTCGGCTAGGTGAGTCTCGCCGGCACCGACTTCAACTCCTTACTGAAGCATGTAGAGGCCCCGGGCTCCGGCATCCACAAAGGCGGTGAGCACGAGACTGTGAACATCAACGCCTACATCGCTGAACACCGGGCTCTTGGCATTCACCTCCGAAACCTCCACTGGGTGGCCATCAAAGAGGGTCGCATGCCTCCAATCAGGCCCAAGGCCCCCAAGATCAAGGGACTGGGCAGCAAGAAGTGGAGGAAGCGCCGGAGGGAGGAGGCGAGGCGTGGCGCTGCAGGATGTGCCTGCTGCAATTGCTGCTAAGCAGCTTCTTTCTAGCTATATCCTATTTCTGGCTGAAAGCATCGAACCTCGTTAAGCAACCTACTTTCTATCGTTATATCCTATTTAATTGCGCACAGCTATATCTACATTTGTTTTGTTTTCTGAATGAATGTATTATGCCTGGTGTGATTTGCTGCTCTAGATTTGCTACCTGATCGGAGGCAAAAAGATGTCCAAAAGGGAAAGAATTATCGAAGTGAGAATCTTCTCTAGATTTGCTACCAATTTGGGCAAAATAAAACATATCTGTTTAGCGAGAGAGGAAAACGGCACTCTTTCAAACTGCCAGTTAACGAGCTACCATCTTGACAAGCTACAAGACACATACATAAACATAACACAAAGAGGGTTAAATTTATTTTACTACTATCACTTGAGGCGCTAGACATCTTGACAAGCTAACTGAGTTCCACAAAACAGAAACATAACACTGACAAGTAAAATTTAATTCACTTCTCATCAGACCACTTGAGGCACTTGCCATCGTTCCTAGGCGGCCAACTGCGACCATTCCAGGTACTCCACAGCTCACGAAATGCTTCGTCCCACCTGGGATCTGACTTGGCTTCCCTATCTTCAGCGTCCTATGGCACAATTAGCGGTGCATCACAGGCCTGATTGTTGCCGCTAGAAGATGCTGCCTCTCTGTTTGCTGCTTCAGCTGTAGCCTCTCTGTCAGCTTCTTCTACTTCAGCTGCAAGCTCTCTTTCAGCTGCTTCTGCAGCCTCTCTATCAGCTTCTTCAGATGCAGCCATTTTCTTTGCATATGCAGCTTCAAACTCAGCCCCTAAGCTCGTCTTCCCTCTTGCAAATAGGGCAAAACACGAGGTAACGTAGAAAAAAAATGGATATTCTTGTACAGTTGGTAGGTCACGTAAGCATCTATGGCTGCATACTTCAGGATTATATCAGACAACGGCCACTCATCCTAGAAATCGTGCCTATCCGTAGGGAAATCTTCCTTCATTTTGTCGTACGACTCAACAAGGATTCTAGTTACGAGTGATGCCATTCCATCCTTCCTTGAGCCCCCTAGGATCTTGACAAGACTCTGAATATCGATCGAGTTGTGCGCAGGAATTATGATTCCCTCTTGATAAAATTTCGAAAAATCTGTTGTTTTGTCGATAGTGCAGAAATAATTCCCTTTTCTACAAGGAACTGGCGCAGCGCCGGACAATTCATGTGAGTCCTGAAAGTATGTAGTTTGTCATCACCAAAATTTGTAACTACAAATATTTTGTCAATGCAAGATCATCATCTGAATATAATTTTGAAAAGTTTAGTAAATGCAAGATCAAGACTCTCAACATTGTCTTTTCATAATTTTTTTGGTCCTAAATAAAATCCAGTAGTTGCAAGATGAGCAAGTGGATAAAGAATAAGAGGAGAAAACCCTAAAAGAAGTTAGCTACAGAGAGAAAATCTACAAACCGGGAGAGGTGGTAGAAGAGGACGTGTTTCCGCATGGCCAGTTGAATGACGGCGACTTCACTCCCTTCATATGGGTGCTCTGGGGTGTACTCGAGGTCCAATCCCACAAACTTGTCCTCGTCTATCCCAAGTCAACCCTCGTACATCCTCAGGACACGCACCACTGTCTCCTCCATGTTGGTGTAGACAACGTATATCTTCTTATTGTCATGGGTAGTGAAGCTTGTCTCTATAGTGCGACGACCTTCCATGGCGGCAAGGAGAAGACGGGAAGAAGATAGATGACATGAAGAAGAAGAGTGGTTTCTGCGAGGCAGGGGAACGGTGGAACCGTCAATGCGCTTTTAAGGTAGTGGTTAACGACGGGGACGGAAGTCCAAGGAGAGACGCATGGCGGTGGCCGTTCCAGCTTCTAAGTAAACAAAAAATAATTATAACGCTGATACATGTGCCCTGTTTTGTCACGTCAATACACTGGGCAGGGGGTGGGCAGGGGGTGTTGTCCTATCCACTGTGCCAATGCTGCAAGCCTACGTGACAACCACCCCGCCTAAGTGACGGGAGCAACATAACAGCGAGAACTGACAGGGGGCCCAACTTGACGGCCGTTAGCCTGATTTTTTGTATTGAAACGTAAAGACCCTCTGAGTATTTGGCACACCAACTGTAGTCATCCCGGCTAATTTCAGGGAACTAGGATACCGCGCTGCCTAGGCGACCCAACATTCGAGCCACAAAATGATATTCTCCTCCCGGGACGGGTTGCTAGAGCGGTCCCCGGAAGGAGCAATGAGCCCCATGGGTTTCCCATGGCCTGGGACGAGATAGCTCATTTCTAGATTTGTTCCTGAAGATTACGATTAGAGAGAAACACAAAGGCAGTATATAAGGGGGGTTAGAGGTCGGTAAAACTCGCGAGAAACACCAAATTGTCTCCCAAGAAAAGAATCTTAATGAAACAGGGCAAGAAATCACGGATTTGGAAGAGCCCTGCCGCGTAACGACCAACTATACGGGCGTGGCCCGTATAGCTCCGTCCGTATAGTTGGTACCGGGCAGATATTTCCAAATATCCCGAGTCTAGGTCGATTAGATCATGACTTGGAACCGACAATAACGTTTTTTCCATGAATTAAAACAAAAGGACATATGAAAAGTGTCTAAGAGTTTAACGACCAACTATACGGCCGGAATTTTGGCTCTGGTCGTATAGTTGCGACCGTATAGATATAGACATCAAAAATCAAAAGTGTCTGAGGTTTAACGACCAACTATATGGCCAGAAATTTAGCTCCGGACGTATAGTTGCGGTCGTATAGATACAAACATCAAAAATCAAAAGTGTCTGAGAGTTTAATGACCAATGATTATTGGCTCAATACGTCGAGCTCGTTGGGGAAACCCAAGAGGAAGGTATGATGAGCACAGCAGCAAGTTTTCCCTTAGTTATGAAACCAAGGTTATCGAACCAGTAGGAGCAAGAAAACACCTCCCAGGTGTTGTTGCCAACTTAGAGTCCTACACAACACAACCACAGAACTTTTCCCCCAACTTACAGTGAGGTGGTCAATCTCACCGGTTTTGCTGAAAACAAAGGATTAGACGTATTGTGTGGAAGAAAGTAAAAGCTTGCAGAAAGTAAGCGAGAAACGAAATGCAGTTGTAGATTGATGGTAAAAGAAAGGACCCGGGTACATAGTTCACTAGTGGTGGTCTCCTTAAGATAGATGACATGTTGGGTGAACAAATTATATCGAGACAATTGACAAACATCGAGAAAGCATACATGCATATACAAATCATCTTGACTCCTATGCGATTTGACTGGGCATTAGAACATTATACATAGACTGTAATACAACTACATCTATGACTAATAATCCACCTTTAGGTTATCATCCGAACCCCCTCCAGTATTAAGTTGCAAGCAACAAATAATTGCATTACACATTGCGTGTAAAGTAAACAATATGATTGTTCTATGAACAAAAGATTGTTTTTTTCTCCCTAGTAGCAACAACACATCTAGTACCTTAGAGATTTAGGTCACTTCCCCAGATTACTAGAGGCATGAACCCACTATCGAGCATAAATACTCCCTCTTGGAGTTGCTAGCATCTACTCAGACAAGATATCCACTAACAACAGAGAGTATGCAAGATCACAAATTACAAAGACATGATAGAATCAATAATCAATCTGAAATAGCATCTCAATATCCATCGGATCCCCGCAAACACAACATGTAGGATTACAAATAGATGATTGATACATTGCAAATGTATCTATAATTTTTGATGTTCCATGCTTGGTTTTATCTACTTTCTTGTGTTTTGTTCCAACTTTGGAGTACTTTTCATATGATTTCTTAGACTAACCTATTAAGAAGAGCCATAGTGCCAGTTGCCTGTTTTCTGCTGTTTTTGGTTCCAGGAAGTCAGAAAATGAATATTCTCGGAATTGGACGGGACAAAAGCCAAAGTTACTATTTTCCCGGAAGACTCACGGAGCCAGAAGGAGAGTCGGAGAGGGGCCTAGGGTGGCCACACCCCCTCCTTGGCGCGGGCCAGCCGAGGCCACGCTAGGGCATGGTGTGGGCCCCCTGGCACTCCACCGACCTTGCCTCTTCGCCTATAAGGAGCCTCCCGATACCAAAACCCTAGAGGATCAATCAGAAATCCACGCAAAGTTCCACAGCACTGCCGCCACCAAAGGGGAGATTCAGGGATGAAAGTCTCTGCTCGGCACCTGCCGGACAGGAAGTGCCCGGAGCCATCTCCATCGATCTCCACCACCATCTCCATCACCATTGCTGATTCCCATGATGAGGAGGGAGTAGTTCTGTCTCGAGGCTAAGGGTTCTACCGGTATCTATGTGTTCATCTCTCTCTCTATGCATGATCTTATGGAGATCATGAGCTTGTAATCTATAGATCTACCTTGCTACTCAAGTGCTTTAATAGATCTCTGCTCTCCCCATGTGTGTGAAAGTGACAGCGTTCTCACCATGGTGGCACTTAGGCTAGAGATTACAAATACTTGTTATGAGTTATATTTGGAGTTGGATGTCTTTATGAAATTGTGGTGTTTGTTAGACTCATCTAGTACTCAAGGTGATAGTGTGGGGTTTTCTAGATGGGAAAGATGAACTTTGAGGTGTGCTGTTATAGCCCTACCAACGATTAGAGTGTTCAACCGGAGAGTAGTTAAGAGTAGTATCATAAAGAGACGATATTTATATGAGAGTGTTCACTAGTGAAAGTATGATCCCTGGGCCTTGTTTCTAAGCACTGAAACACCATTTGCTATTAGATCTATTACATGTTTGCTTGCTTCTATCTTTATTTCATTTTGCCTTTAGTCTTTTCCACACCATTAAGTTATTTTCTATCACCGTTACCACTTATAATTATCCATACCACTTGTATTTCACTATCTCTTCGCCGAACTAGTGCACCTATACACCTGACAAGTGTATTGGGTGTGTTGGGGACACAAGAGACTTCTTGTATCTTGATTGTAGGGTTGCTTGAGAGGGGATAGCTTTGACCACTTCCTCCCTGAGTTCGATAAACCTTGGGTGGTCCACTTAAGGGAAAACTTGCTACTGTTCTACAAACCTCTGCACTTGGATGCCCAACAACTATTACAAGAATAGAAGTGCGTAGACATCAAGCTATTTTCTAGTGCCGTTGCCAGGGAGGTAAGGTAAAAGGTATTCACACTGGAGGATTAAAGAATAAGAACCTCCCACGGCAAACGCCTATTTTCTGGTGTGAGTGCTCGAAGTTATTTCCTTTAGATTCTGCAATTTTGTCTTTTTGTTTCTTGTTTTCACTAGTTATGCTTAATGGAAAACAACAAAAAAATTAGAGAGCTTTATAGTATTTATCTTGAGTTAGGACATGAAGTGTTTGAAGAGAAAATTAAAAAACCTATGGGACTTTATTTGCATGCTAATAGCAATGTTGTTAGTATGAATTCTTTGGACACCATTGTTGCTAATGCTATGGAAAATTCTAAGCTTGGGGAAGCTAGTTTTTATGAGAATGATCTTTTTAGTTCCCCAACTTTGGAAGATAGCTATTCTATTGCTTATGATGATACCAAACCTCCAATATATGATGATTATAATGATGAATATGATATTCTCAGTCCACCTACTATTGAGGAGAAAATTAATTATGATTACAATATGCCTCCTATATTTGATGATTATGGTGATGAGAATAATAATGATAGCTATTTTTTTGAATTTGCTCCCACTATGATTAATAAGGATAACTATGCTTATATGGAGAGTAATAATCATTTTATGCATGTGGCTCATGATAAGAATATTTTATGCGATAGTTATATTGTTAATTTTATTCATGATGCTACTGAAAGTTATTATGAGAGAGGGAAACCTGGTTTTATGCATCTCAATAATATTAAGTTTCCCCTCTTTATGTTGAAAATTTTGAAGCTGCAATTGTTTTGCTTTCCTATGCTTGTTTCTTTGTGCTTTCATGACTTGTTTGTTTACAAGATTCCTATGCATAGGAAGTGGATTAGACTTAAATGTGTTCTGAATTTGCTTCTTGATGCTCTCTTTTACTTCAATTCATATGTCTTATGTGAGCATCTTCTCAAACTATCCTGCCTAACTTAAAGGCGTTAAAGAAAAATACTTATTGGGAGATAACCCAAAAGTTTTAGTTGAGTTTTGGAAGTTATTGCTTCAGTAATAACCTCTCCTTATCATTATTGTGTGGTTTTTGTGCCAAGAGTAACCTCTAATGAGAGAGAAGTAATGATTGGGAAAGTTGCTGTCCCGAAACAGATTTCTGTGCTTCACCGTAAAAATTCGTGTAAAATCTCTGAACGTCTTTTGGAGGCGTGAAGTTTTGTGCTTCTGACCCAGGTTGTTATCTAACTTTAGTTAGTTCAACACTTTTTGATTTGAGCAACAGAAGGTCTTCGAAAAAATTCGTCTTTACCTGCTGGTCTGTTTTGACAGATTTCTGCCATTTTCTGCATTTGCTTCTTGTTGGTTCCTTTTTTAGTTCTTTTGGGGAATTGAGATTTTTGAGGGAAGTGCTTCAGTAGCTAGTGTTATAATGGAAGTTTATTTGGTGTTAGAATTGAACCTTAATACTTATTTATCTTGAGTACACTAATGTTGCTAATAAAGATTGTGTGAAGCTTTCTATGAAGGAAAAATTTCAGGTGTATGGAAGGAACGAGTAATGAGATGAAGGATGGACTAAAGCTAAAGCTTGGGGATACCACGCGTGTCACCCCAATAAATATCCAAGAAGTACAAGCGTCAAAGCTTGGGGATCCCCAAGGCATCCCCTTCTTCATCAATAAAAATTCCAGGTTTTTTCTAAACACTTCATTTTTATTGTTTCATGCATAGCTGTGCTGTTCTTGGAGCATCTTCTTTTTCGTTTTGTTTTTTGTTTGCTTGGTTTGCTTAGTTTTCTGAATAAATTGGTTGGATCCCCTCTTTCATGCATTGGTTTTCAAATAGTATGGCTTGGATTGGAAAAGAGTAGGAAAGTTCATGCTTAAGTGTTAAAGAGAGCTTGTTTTTTGACTGTGGCCTATGCTTTGTCATGCCATGCTTGATATTGTTTTGGCTTTATGCCTAGTATTCTTTGTTGAAGCATGACTTGTTATAAACAATTGAGATTGCTTAATGTGCCTTGGATGAATCATGCGTTGTTTTAGCATAGTAAAGCATAGTATAGTGGTATTCTCCTTTGATGCTTTATTTGGGTTGACTTGGCGCATGCTCACACCATGTTATGAGTATCTCAAGTCACCATAGCCTTTATGATCATTTATTTTTCAACTTGTAGTATCACTTTATGCTTTGATCAATGATGTTTTGTCGCTCTGCATGATTATGGCCATTATTGCTCTCTTAGTTTGTCGCTCCCAGTCTTTTGCTAGCCTCCACAACAAAGTATGAGTTCCACTCATGCATCCAACTCCCTAAACCAAGTTATTCCAAAGAGTCCACCATACCTACCTACTAGCATATGCTATTCCAATTATATTCATGATTTTGTTTACCTTCCAAATTAAACTTGTTATGAGAAAACTAGTGATTAAAGCTCTCACGAACTTGATGGCACACTTTACTTTTCTTGCCCTTAATAAACTTGAACCATTGTGTCGTCTATGTTGTATATGCTTGCACTTATTTGTTTGGAATTAGCAGAACCATGCTTTCATGGGGAAAACTTTCAACATTGCACTTGGTACTTGTACCAAGTTGATATCATGCTCTTTTGTATATGGATGTCGTCGGTGTGATATGAAAGGGGAGCTTGTAAGTCCATGGAGTTATGTATATGTGTTAGAGAAGCACTTTGTCAGCTGGTCTAATCCATGCTGACATGGTGGAAACCTGCAGTGTAACCATAATGATCTGTCTATGAAGCATTCTTCTTATAAAAAAGAGTCCTATATTGAGAAAAAGAGAAAAAGAAAAAAAAGAGATTATGAAAATAGGAAAGAGAGAAAAAGCACCATATTCCCATGGTAAATAAGAAGATTGCTGAGATGCTCGTTGTCTGCTTGCCTTGTCATTTTGATATGGGGATTCTTCCGTATCATCGGGAAAGGGGTACCCCGTTGGCGGTTCTCTATGATACACATGTACTTACGATGACACGAACTTACCGGTGACTAAACTTGAGTAGCATGAGGAGCGGCCCTCGTATTCAAGGGACATGAGATTTCTAACTTATACTTCGTCAAGCATGTACACCATAGTTTGTTCACTTTAACCTTAATCACCTTCAAGATGCTTATGATAGGGGCAATGAGAGCTGAAAGCTATTAAGTACCATAATTTTTGGAAGCTCTTTATGAAACATGAATTGCTACTTCATTTTATGAAGGCCCTTCTTCCACCATTCTATATTGAGTCTCCACCTTCTATCTTTATGCACCTACTTTGAGAGCATAGTGGCCATTCTTAGTTCTATGTGCATTGTCCCAAGACTTGTTGATTGATGCATACCTTTATATTGCTTGTTTTAAACTATTTGTATCTAGTCACTCTTATGAACTTTGAAGGTGGCCTATGCAATTATATTTGCTACTCTATGAGGGACAAGTTGAATGCTATTATGCTATGTTTTCTTTATGTGAAACAAACAAACGTCTTGCAAAGCATTGTTATTCATGAATCTTTTGTTTGTGCCTTTTCATGTTGCAACATAGTTTCTTTGTCTTATTGCTAGAACCTTGTCTTTCATGTTATGATTGAAGTACAAGGATCCTAGATTTGAATGTTTTACGAATACTTTGATCAAGTTTATGATGGTGCATGTCACCTCAAAAATTATTCTTTCTTTTTATCACTTACCTACTTGAGGACGAGCAGGAGTTAAGCTTGGGGATGTTGATACATTGCAAATGTATCTATAATTTTCGATGTTCCATGCTTGGTTTTATCTACTTTCTTGTGTTTTGTTCCAACTTTGGAGTACTTTTCATATTATTTCTTGGACTAACCTATTAACAAGAGCCATAGTGCCAGTTGCCTATTTTCTGTTGTTTTGGTTCCAGGAAGTCAGAAAATGAATATTCTTGGAATTGGACGGGACAAAAGCCAAAGTTACTATTTTCCCAGAAGACTCACGAAGCCAGAAGGAGAGTCGGAGAGGGGCCATAGGGTGGCCACACCCCCCCTTGTCGCGGGCCAGCCCAGGCCGCGCCAGGGCATGGTGTGGGCCCCCTGGCACTCCACCGACCTTGCCTCTTCGCCTATAAGGAGCCTCCCGATACCAAAACCCTAGAGGATCAATCAGAAATCCACGAAAATATCCGCAGTGCCGCCGCCACCGAAGGGGAGATTCGGGGGACAGAAAGTCTCTGTTCCGGCACCCTGCCGGGACGGGGAAGTGCCCCCGGAGCCATCTCCATCGATCTCCACCACCATCTCCATAACCATTGCTGATTCCCATGATGAGGAGGGAGTAGTTCTCTCTCGAGGCTAAGGGTTCTACCGGTAGCTATATGTTCATCTCTCTCTATATGCATGATCTTATTGAGATCATGAGCTTGTAATCTATAGATCTACCTTGCTACTCAAGTGCTTTAATAGATCTCTGCTCTCCCCATGTGTGTGAAAGTGACAGCATGCTCACCATGGTGGCACTTAGGCTAGAGATTACAAATACTTGTTATGAGTTATATTTGGAGTTGGATGTCTTTATGAAATTGTGGTGTTTGTTGGACTCATCTAGTACTCAAGGTGACAGTGTGGGGTTTTCTAGATGGGAAAGATGAACTTTGAGGTGTGTTGTTATAGCCCTACCAACGATTAGAGTGTTCAACCGGAGAGTAGTTAAGAGTAGTATCATAAAGAGACGATATTTGTATGAGAGTGTTCACTAGTGAAAGTATGATCCCTAGGCCTTGTTTTTAAGCACTGAAACACCGTTTGCTATTAGATCTATTACATGTTTGCTTGCTTCTATCTTTATTTCAGTTTGCCTTTAGTCTTTTCCACGCCATCAAGTTATTTTCTATCACCGTTACCACTTATAATTATCCATACCACTTGTATTTCACTATCTCTTCGCCGAACTAGTGCACCTATACACCTGACAAGTATATTGGGTGTGTTGGTGACACAAGAGACTTCTTGTATCTTGATTTCAGGGTTGCTTGAGAGGGGATACCTTTGACCACTTCCTCCTTGAGTTCGATAAACCTTGGGTGATCCACTTAAGGGAAAACTTGCTGCTGTTCTACAAACCTCTGCACTTGGAGGCCCAATAACTGTCTACAAGAATAGAAGTGCGTAGACATCAATGATCTTGATCATGAATGGATCTCACAAGATCTAGACATGATAGCACAAAGGAGAAGAACCAACCATCTAGCTACTACATGGACCCGTAGTCCAAGGATGAACTACTCACGCATCACACCGGAGGCTTGCATGGTGATGAAGAAGGCCTCCAGGGTGAATTTTCCCCTTCGGCAGGGTGCCGGTAAGAGCTTCAGATCCCTCCCGATCTAGGGTTGGAGATGACGGCGGCGATAGACTCTTTCATGGAATTTTGATCGGGTCCTTAGGGTTTTTGTATCGGAGGCTTCTTATAGGCGAAAGGGGAGGCCGAGGGGGTGCCCTAGGCGGCCAGACCACCCCCTGGCGCGGGCCAGGCCTGGCCACATGGCCAGGTGGTGTGGCGGCCCTCTTGACCCCCTTCATCTCGTATTCATTTTCTGACTTTCCTGGAACCAAAAATAGCAGAAAACAGGTAGCTGGCACTGTGGCATCTTGTTTAATAGGTTAGTCCAAGAAAGTGTATAAAAGGTACTCCAAAGTGTGGACAAAACATAAAAAAGTAGATAAAAACCAAGCATGGAACATCAAAAATTATAGATACGTTAGCAACGTATCAACATCCCCAAGATTAACTCTTCTCATCCTCAAGTAGGTAAGTGATAAAAAGAAAGAATAATTTTTGAGGTGACATGCACCATCATAAACTTGATCAAAGTATTTGTAAAACATTGATAGCTAGGATCATAGTACTTCAACATAGCATGAAAGACAAAGTTCTAACAATAAGACATAGCAACTATGTTGTAACATGAAAAGGCACAAACAAAAGATTCATGAATAACAATACTTTGCAAGCCGTTTGTTTGTTTCACATAAAGAAAACATAGCACAGTGGCATTCAGCTTGTCCCTCATAGAGTAGCAAACAAATGCATAGGACACCTTCAAAGTTCATAAGGATGACTAGATAAAAATAGTTTAAGAACAAGCAATATCAAAGTTATGGATCAATCAACAAGTCTTGGGACAATGCACATTAAACTAAGAACGGCCACTATGCTCTCAAAATAGGTGCATAAAGATAGAAGCTGCAGACTCAACATAAAAGTGAAAGAAAGGCCTTCATAGAAGGAAGTAGGGATTCAAGTTTCATAAAGAGCTTCCAAAAATTATGGTACTTATTAGCTTTCAGCTCTCATTGCCCCTATCATAAGCATCTTGAAGTGATTACGGTTAAAGTGAACAAACTATGGAGTATATGCTTGACAAAGTATAAGTTGGAAATCTCATGTCCCATGAATACGAGGGCCGCTCCTCATGCTACTCAAGTTTAGTTACCGGTAAGTTCTTGTCAGAGTAAGTACATGTGTATCATAGATAACCGCCAACGGGGTACCCCTTCCCGATGATACAGAAGAATCCCCATATCAAAATGACAAGGCAAGCAGACAACAAGCATCTCAGCAATCTTCTTATTTACCATGGGAAAATGGTGCTTTTTTCTCTGTTTCCTCTTTTCTCATCTCTCTTTTTTCTCTTTTTCTCAATATCTGACTCTTTTTTTATAAGAAGAATGCTTCATAAAACAGCTCATTATGGTTACGCTGTAGGTTTCCACCATGACTAGGCATGGATTAGACCAGCGGCCCAGGCGTTTCTCTAACACACATACATAACTCCATGGACTTACAAGCTCCCCTTTCATTTCACACCGACGACATCCATAAACAAAAGAGTATGATATCAACTAGGTACAAAGTACAAGTGTAATGTTGAAAGCGTTCCCCATGATAGCATGGTTCTGCTAATCCCCAACATATAAATGCAAGCATATACAACATAGACGACACAATGGTTCAAGTTTATTAAGGGCAAGAAAAGTAAAGTGTGCCATCAAGTTCGTGAGAGCTTTAATCACTAGTTTTCTCATAACAAGTTTAATTCGGAAGGTAGATAAAAACATGAATATACTTGGAATAGCAAATGCTAATAGATAGGTATGGTGAACTCTTTGGAATAACTTGGTTTTATTTGGAGTTGGATGCATGAGTGGAACTCATACTTGGTTATGGAGGCTAGCAAAAGACTGGGAGCGACCAACTAAGAGAGCAATAATGGCCATAATCATGCAAAGTGACAAAACATCATTAATTAAAGCATAAAGTGATATTACAAGTCGAAAACTAAAGGATCATGAAGGATATGGTGACTTGGGATAGTCATTACATGGTGTGAGAATGTGCGAAGTCAACCCAAATAAAGCATCAAAGGAGAATACCACAATACTATGCTTTAATATGCTAAAACAACGCATGATTCTTCCAAGGCACATTAAGCAATCTCAATTGTTTATAACATGTCATGCTACAACAAAGATAACTAAGCATAAAGCCAAAAAATATCGAGCATGTCATGACACAGCATAGGCCACAGCCAAAAACAATCTCTCTTTACCACTTAAGCATGAACTTTCCTACTCTTTTCCAATCCAAACCAAACTATTTGAAAACTAATGTATGAAAGAGGGGGTCTAACCAATTTATTCAAGCAAACTAAGAAAACGAAGCAAACAAAAACCAAAAAAAAAACAAAGACGCTCCAAGAACAACACAACTGTGCATGAAACAATAAAAATGAAGTGTTTGGAAGAAACCTGGAATTTTTATTGATGAAGAAGGGGATGCCTTGGGCATCCCCAAGATTTTACGCTTGTAATTCTTGGATATTTCTTGGGGTGACACGTGTGGCATCCCCAAGCTTGAGCTTTAGTCCATTCTTCATCTACATCATTCTCTCCATACACCTGAATTTTTTTATTCATACTAAACTTCACACAATCTTTATTAGCAACCTTAGTTCACTCAAGATAATAAGTCTTTGGGTTCAGTTTCAAAACAAATAAAACTTCCATTAAAACACAAGCTACTGTAGCACTTCCCTCAAAAATCTCAATTCCCCAATGAGAACCCAAAAAGGAACCAACAAGAAGCAAATGCAAATAATGGCAGAAATCTGTCAAAACAGACCAACAGGTAAATACCAATTTTTTCTAAGACCTTATGTTGCACAAATCAAAAAGTATTTAAATAAGTAAAGTTAGATAATAACCTCGGGAAGAAACACAAAAATTCACGCCTCAAAACGACATACAGAGATTTTACAAGAATTTTTACGGTGAAGCACAACAATCTGTTTCGGGACAGCAACTTTCCCAAGCATTACTTCTCTCTCATTAGAGGTTACTCTTGGCAAAAAAAGAAAATAAAAAGGATAAGGAGAGGTTATTACAGAGGTAATAAATTCCAAGACTCATCTAAAACTTTTGGGTTACCTCCCAATAAGTACTTTTCTTTAACTCCTTTAAGTTAGGCATAAGAAGCAAGAAAAAGAATTAAGTGTTCTCAAATGAAGAAGCATTAAGAGCAAAAAAATTTTTCATAGGAGAGGCAAAAGGAATCTTCTTTCTCTTCTTAGGGAGGTGTTCTATACCTTTATTGAGTGGGAGTTGATATTTAATGGTGCCTTCTTTCATAACAATAATGGCACCAACAATTCTAAGAAAAGGTCTTCCCAAAGTAATAGGACAAGAAGCATTGCATTCAACATCCAAAAAATAGAAATCAACAGGGACATAGGCATTGTTAAACATAATAAGAACATCATTAATACTCCCCATGAGTTTCTTTTTAGCATTATAATCAAGTGGGACATTCAAATAACAATCTTCCAATGATGGCAAATCAAGCATATCATAAATCTTTCTAGGCATAATAGAAACACTACTATCAAGATCACATGAAGCCTTAAGATTAAAATCATTCACTTTCATATTAATGATGGGTTCCCAACCATCTTCAAATTTCATAGGAATAGAAGCTTTATGTTTCATCTTTTCTTCTTTAATTTTTATGAGAGCATCAGTAATGTGTTTTGTAAAGGCCATATTCACAGCACTAGCATTAGGACTTTTAGGAAGATTTTGTAGGAACTTGATAACTTCAGAGATGTTGCAACCATCAAGATCAAAATCATAATTATCATCTAAAGTAGTAGAGCTATTACTAGCTTCAACGCTAGTGGTAGTGATAGTAGAAACACTAATATTTCTAGCAATTTCATCTTCTCTTTCCCACTTAGCATGCAATTCAGCTAATAATCTAACATTTTCATCAATTCTAACTTGTATGGCATTAGTAGCAGCAAAGGGATTATCAATAGTTTCAGTTTTAGCAACCATTTTATTCAAAGAAGATTGTGCTTCAGCCAATGATACTATATTTCTTTCAGCATTAGAGAGTTTTTCCTCAATAGTTTTATTGAAAGCAGTTTGTTTACTAATAAAATCTTTAAGCATAACTTCAAGTTCAGAGGGAGCACTCCTATTATTGTTGTAGGAATTTCCATAAGCATTACCAATATTGGGAGGTTATGGCCTATAGTTATTATTACCAAAATTATTCCTGTAGGCATTGTTGCTAAAATTATTATTTCTTATAAAGTTCACATCAACTTGCTCTTCTTGAGAAACCAAAGAGTCTAAGGGAACATGATTTGGATCAATATGAGCTTTCCCATTAACAAGCATAGGCATAATAACATCAATTTTATCACTCAAGGAAGAGGTCTCTTCAACAAAATTTACCTTCTTACCTTGTGGAGCTCTTTCAGTATGCCATTCAGAATAGTTAACCATCATATTATCCAGAAGCTTTGTTGCAGCACCCAAAGTAATGGTCATAAAGGTACCTCCAACAACAGAATCCAGTAGATTTCTTGAAGAATAGTTCAATCCTGCATAAAAGGTTTGGATAATCATCCAAGCAGTCAGTCCATGAATGGGACAATTCTTTACCAAAGATTTCATTCTTTCCCAAGCTTGAGCAACATGTTCATTATCATATTGTTTAAACTTCATTATTTCACTTCTCATAGATATGATCTTAGCAGGAGGATAGTATTTTCCAATGAAAGCATCTTTGCATTTAGTCCAAGAATCAATACTATTTGTAGTTAGGGATTGCAACCATTCTTTAGCTTTTCCTCTCAAAGAGAAAGGAAAGAATTTAAGCTTAATAATATCCCCATCTATATCCCTATGCTTTTGCATCTCACGAAGTTCAACAAAGAGCAGCAGCATCTTCATTACCAATACCAGAAAATTATTCTCTCATAACAAGATTGAGTAAACTAGGTTTTATTTCAAAGAAAGTAGCTTCAGGAACAGGTGGAGCAATAGGTGTGCACATGAAATCATTGTTGTTGGTGCTAGTGAAGTCACACAACTTAGTGTTTTCAAGAGTAGTCATTTTTTGTGTTTTTAATAAAGAAAGCAAACTAGTAAAACTAATTTTTTGTGTGTTTTTGATAAAGAAACAAGCAAACAAAGCAAAAATAAACTAGGCAAAACAAATATAACAAATCAAAGAGATTGGTTATGAGGGACTCCCCTTGTAAAGATGTCCTTGACTCCCTGGCAACGGCGCCAGAAAAAACTTGATTACTGGCTCAACACGTCGAGCTCGTTGGGGAACCCCAAGAGGAAGGTATGATGAGCACAGCAACAAGTTTTCCCTCAGTTATGAAACCAAGGTTATCGAACTAGTAGGAGCAAGGAAACACCTCCCAGGTGTTGTTGCCAACTTGGAGTCCTGCACAACATAACCACAGAACTTTGCCCCAACTTACAGTGAGGTTGTCAATCTCATTGGTTTTTCTATAAACAAAGGATTAAACGTATTGTATGGAAGAAAGTAAAAGATTATAGAAAGTAAACAGAAAACAGAAAACAGTTGTAGATTGATGGTAAAAAAAGGACCGGGGTCCATAGTTCACTAGTGGTGGTTCTCCTTAAGATAGATGACATGTTGGGTGAACAAATTACAGCGGGGCAATTGACAAACATCGAGAAAGCATACATGCATATACTAATCACCTTGACTCCTATGAGATTTCATTGCGCATTACAACATTATACATAGACCGTAGTCTAACTGCATCTATGACTAATAATTCACCTTCAGGTTATCATCCGACCCCCCTCCAGTATTATGTTGCAACCAACAGATAATTGCATTACACATTGCGTGTAAAGAAAACAATACAATTGTTCTATGAACAAAGGATTGTTGTTTTCTCCCTAGTAGCAACAACACATCTAGTACCTTAGAGATTTCCATCACTTCCCTAGATTACTAGAGGTATGAACCCACTATCGAGCATAAATACTCCCTCTTGGAGTTGCTAGCATCTACTCGGCCAAGATATCTACTAACAACGGAGAGCATGCAAGATCACAAATAACAAAGACATGATAGAATCAATAATCAATCTGAAATAACATCTCAATATCCATCGGATCCCCGCAAACACAAGATGTAGGATTGCAAATAGATGATCTTGATCATGAACAGAGCTCACAAGATCTAGACATGATAGCACAAAGGAGAAGAACCAACCATCTAGCTACTACATGGACCCATAGTCCAAGGATGAACTACTCACGCATCACACCAGAGGCTTGCATGGTGATGAAGAAGGCCTCTAGGGTGAATTCTCCCCTCCAGCAGGGTGCCGGTAAGAGCTTCAGATCCCTCCCGATCTAGGGATGGAGATGACGGCGGCTACAGTCTCTTTCATGGAATTTAGATCGGGTCCTTAGGGTTTCTGTATCGGAGGCATCTTATAGGCGAAAGGGGAGGCCGAGCGGGTGCCCTAGGCGGCCACACCACCACCTGGCGCGGGTCAGGTCTGGCCGCGTGTCCAGGTGGTGTGGCGGCCCTCTGGCCCCTCTCCGTCTCGTATTCTAGCTCCGTGTCCCCCTCGGTGAAATACTGACTTTGGCTTTTGTCCTGTGCAATTCCGAGAATATTCATTTTCGACTTTCCTGGAACCAAAAACAGCAGAAAATAGGCAGCTGGCACTATGGCATTTTGTTTAAGAGGTTAGTCCAAGAAAGTGTATAAAAGGTACTCCAAAGTGTGGACAAAACATAAGAAAGTAGATAAAAACAAAGCATGGAAAATCAAAAATTATAGATACATTATCAACGTATCAACCAACTATACAGCTGGAAATTTAGCTCCGATCGTATAGTTGCGACCGTATAGGCTCAGATATCGAAAACAATTTAATGACGATGATATAGAGAGTTTAACGACCAACTATACGGCGGGAGATTCCTCTCCTGTCGTATAGTTCCACCTGTATAGTTGGTAAAAACCCTCTAAAACTTCCGAAAAACACGAGGAATTCAAAGGCAAAATTTTCAGAAGTAAAAGCTATGAAAACAAATCACTTATTTGAGTAGGAACACTTACCTCGAACTTACGTTTACTTATTCGGGGATGAAAAGCTCCTCCAACAACAAAGACTTCTTATATTTTGGAGGAATTGACCTTAGTTCATTGAATAATTCTCATAAACAAAAATCACCGGGACTAAAGTTCCTCTCAACAAGATTGGTGTCTTGTAGGACAAACATGGACACTGCATCCAACGTCTTTATTTCTTGCCTCTGCATAATCTGCAACTCAAATTCTTGAAGTGAAAGAATACAATGGATCATTCTTGGCTTATGGTATTTCCTCTTAAGGAGTTCTTTTAAATCATCATGATCTGTCTGAACTCTTACTTTTGCATCAACTATATAGGAACGAAATTTATCACAAGAGAAAAATATAGCAAAAAGTTCCCTTTCTTCCTTAGGGTAATTCTTTTAAGCTCCATTAAGAGTTCTACTAGCATGATGCATAATATTAAATCTGTGACTAATGTGTTCTCCTAGAGTTACTCCTACAACATCATCACTAGCTTCACATATTAAGTCAAAGGTTGTATCCCAGATAGGTGGTTTAATGATAGGAGCACGAGATAAAGCATTTTTGAGTTTATTAAAGGGTTCAAGACATTTATCATCAAAACTAAATCTTACTCCCTTTTGCAGGAGATTAGTCAAAAGTTTAGATATTCCAGAGAAATTTCTAATGAACCTTCTATAAAAACCCACATGACCAAGGAAATTTCTTCTACCTTTAATATCCCTAGGTTGTGGCATTCTCTCTATTGCCTCAACCTTAGCTCTATCCACTTCAATTCCCTTACCTGATACCTTGTGTCCAAGGACTATACCTTCTTTAACCATAAAATGGCACTTCTCCCAGTTTAGAACAAGATTGGTTTCTTTGCAACGCTGCAAAACTATTTTGAGATTATCCAAGCAACTAGTAAACGAAGTTCCATAGAAAAGAAAGTCATCCATAAATACTTCCATTATCGGTTCTATAAAATCCGCAAAAATAGCAGTCATGCATCTTTGAAAAGTAGTTGGAGCATTACATACACCAAAAGGTGTACGTCAGTAAGCATGTAAACCATAAGGACTAATGAAAGTTGTTTTAAGTTGGTCATCCAGATGAACAACTATTTGAGAAAAACCAGAGTATCTGTCCAAGTAGCAAAAATGAGTGTGGTTTGCTAACCTTTTTAAAGTTTGATCTATTGTAACACCCTCGAATTGGCCCTATGCAAGTTTATTGGTTCCCGCCAAACCCACATAGAAACAATTCAAAGATGCCCACCAAGCACTTGCGTGTGGGTGGAAAACAAAGTAATATCATTACACAATAGTCCATGATGGAACCCACAGAACATAAACATACACCAAAGACTCCATGAGTCAAGAATATAGATATAGTGTACCAAGATCCAAATCACCTTGACAACGATACAACATCCGAGTACGGATAAGATGCAAATGGGGCTAAGAGCCCTGAAGAATAACCAATGGCGTCCATAACCCTACCCAGGCCAATCCAGAAGGGCAACTCTGCTAACGATGTTGAACTTATACCTGTTAAACAAAAGGCGTGCCGACAAAGGGCAAAGGAAAAAGGGAGTGGTCAATACTGAGGCCAGTACACGGTGAGTCTAGAATTCGGTGGCTCTCGCCTACATAGGTATGGTGGACTGAAGCAGCAGCGAAGCATGCACTATACAACCTATAGAGACTCGATATAACTGTTGGCTATTAGAGAGGGGTAAGAAAGACCTATTCGGATCCAACCTGATACTAACACCAATCATACCCATCCTAGTATTCCCCCACGAGACCAAACAAGGAAGTCAAACCGAGGAAGTCACACAGTTGGTAGTTTTATTCATTTCATTATAGTTGCAGCACTTACTAGTTAGATATAGATAGCATGAGTCATCCCGATATCATAAGAAGTGGGCAGTTTTAGTTAGCCATTCCATTGTAGTTGCAATACTTACTAGTCAGATACAATTAGCATGAGACATCCCAAGTCCAGCAGTTGTTGGCACTTTTATTTGCTCATTTCGTTGTAGTGAAACTGATTACTAGACATGCCAAAGTCAAATTTATAGCACTACTTTAGTTATAGTTGTCTATGATCGAGATATTGTGCTCGAAGTCATCCATAACTGCGGACACGACTTTCAGAAAGTTTTACCCTGCAAGGGTGCACCAATAGTAACGCACACACGATCAACCTCGAAAAAACAAATAAAAACCCAACAAGGCTTTCACCACAAAGCAATCACAAGATTCATAAAATATTTCAGGGGGGCACCTCACTAAGCTACCCGCAACGAAGTTGGCTGACTCCAAGACGGAACCAGGATTTGTGTCAATGGCTGTAAATGACTGGGAACTCGAAAGTGTGACTGGTCTTGTTGATACCGCAAAAACATTCCATGTTCCAAAATAGTACAGGTGCTCCACACACAATCGTAAATAAAGCAGTAAAGCATGGCATAAGTACAGGATAGTAATAAAGCCCCAAACTACTTTGTGGCCCCAAAAAATAAGAAATGAATCAAGCTCTAGCTAAGGGGGATCCATAGGGTCTCCTGTATATGGATAGTGTGAATAGTCAAGGAACAGGTATCAAGTACTTGGGGCCTACATGACACAAGTGAGCGTGGAAGAACCAAATATTAGCTATTGCCCACCGGTCCCTCTACATTAGTTATATCTATTCCTAGCATTTTACTATCAAGTTGTAATTAAAGCCATGATCATATCCACCATTAAGAATGTGCCAACCTCCCAACAATGGTGGAACATCGACAACGCGAAGTAGCACCTGAGCAAGCAACTACGACTCGCAAGGACAACTGTATATCAAACAATAGGTAATAGGAGGTGTCCAAGGCAGTATAGGCTGCAGGTGTCCACCATTAACTTGTATGGATATAACTTGCAATAGATCAACAGAAGGAAGTAATATTATAAAGACAAAATAGGTACAAAGGGAGAGAATGCTCGCCTGAAAAACAATGCCGAAGGTACATATCCAAAGAACTTGTCGATACTCGCATCAACTCAATAGCCCAATCCACGAAGAACCTAAGCACTAAAAGAAACATTGGATGCAATATTTAATACTGTGGCAGGAGATCGGGCATGTTCATGATATGATGCATGACATGGCGAAGATGCGATGCGATTAGGCAATATTAAGCGGGACCGAGGTCCTAATAATTAATTAGACGGTTCAAGTTGTTTAGGTACCCCGCAATTTAAATGTTGGCTTAACAAGGAAAAACATGGCATCGGTTCGCTACCCCAATTTAAATGGGGCCCATATAAGACTAGATTAGCCCACATATGTACTCCATATTTAATTAAGGTGAATCATCGAAATAACCCAAATACCCACAATATGTATGCATACATGTTCTATTAATATGCAACAAGTATATGTCATATATTATAAAATATGGGTCTCGGAAAAGGGGTCACATGTTGGTGGTTCAGACCCGGGGTCTCGGGGTTCGACGGAATCGGTCTTCGGACTCCGGGAACGGTCCTTCAGATCCGGGAGGAAGAAATTGGTGTTCTATGTAGACGATCTTCAGGTTCCGTATCGATGAACTTTGGGATCCATGAAACTGACATGTCCCAAACATATTTTCGAGAAATATATCCATCGATCAGCATCACCTTGTCTTATCAAAGACAAACATCAGCATTTGTAGTAAATTAGCATCTAGCACCACTCCAAAAACAAAACATCTACAACACGTCTCCTTTGCATCGTCCACGTCGCAAGTAGGGACGTGGCACTCGATGATGGCAGGGTCGGCGCGGTGTGTAGAGGAGGGCGAGCTTGCGGCGGTCGGAGGGAACCACTACGGCAATCTTGGTGAGGCAAGGAAGCAGGTGGCATGGTTGCATGGAGCTGCCGGGATCCGCACGAGGTGGACAGGGAGGGTGAGGGAGGTCGACCGGAAGCAAGGTTGAGGCAGCCAGCAGTGGGGCTCACGAGGAGGGCGGCGCGACGACCTTGGTGGCGGGCAGTGCCTGCACAGGGAGATGGCGAGGCGGTCTCGGGCTCGAGGCCACGGCGGTGGGGAGGAGCAGTACGGGGACGCGACGCGGGAGGTGGCCTAGAGGCACGCAACTAGGGCGGCAGCATCATGGGGAGGTAGAGGCCAGCGGCGGTGAGGAGAAGGGTGGCGTGTCTTGCTTGATGCAGAGGCAGGGACCGGGATCCTCAAGGAGGATGGCGGGCTGGAGGCACTGACGGTCGGAGAGCTCGCAGGTGGGCGTGCAGCAAGAGGAAGTGGGCGTGCGGCCGGGCAAGAGGTCGCGAGGCGATGGCAACATGCGGCGACCGGGGAGAGGGCAAGGCCCAGGTGGTGGCGCTCCATGCAGGGTCTAGAGGCGGCGGTGCTGTGGATCGAGGGGGAAGAAGAACGCGAGGGGAGCGGGTAGATGGGGGTAGGGCTGGCGTGTGGTTGGTGAGCGGGGATCGTGCGGGGTGGGGTCCACACGTGTACACGGTCGGGTCAGGAGGGTGAAGTTTTTTGCGGGGTGGGCGTGTACGGGAGCAAGGTGAGTTGGTGCATCACTCGCGCGTCGAGGTGGGGTGGCTTGCTGTGTCGCTCGCATGTGTTGACGCATTTGGTGTGAGCCAGGTGAGTGGCGGCGGGGCTGGAGCAGCCGGGTGGGTGTGGTTTGAGTCTAGGGTTAGGGTTTAGGTTAGATCTAGTCTAGGGTTTGGTCTAGCTGGGCCAGGCCTGGCGGGGTGGTAGGTGGCCTAGCCTAAACGGCTAGGCTGCCGCCCCTGGTACAAAAAAATTTATTACTTATTTATTTATTTGTATTAGAAAGACTTTTGTAAATAAGTTTTAGATAAAATAAAAGATCTAAAAAAGACCGAGGTTTTGATTTAAAATAAAGACGGGGGATATCTAGAAAACAAAAATAGGCTTTTAGAAAATATAGTTTTTGGCAAAAAGATGCTTGATGACATGACGATGCTCAAATGCAATGTGGCATGATGACATGAGCATGCGGTCATGATGATGCACAAAACAGAAACACCAAGCGATTTTCTAGTAGTGGTTTTCCAGGGGTGCTACATCTATGAACGGTAAAGGATAGTGATTTTTCCTAGTTTATTTGTTTAATTTCCTAAAGTCTATGCACATCCTATGCCCATCAATAGTTAGAGTTGATATCAATTCATTGTTTTCATTAGGAACAATAGTAAAACCACCCTTCTTAGGGACACAATGAACAAGACTTACCCATTCACTTCCTTTAACAGGATAGGCGTACAATTTCTTTTCTTACCACTTCCTTCATTTCAAGCTTCAATCTTCTATTAAGTTCCACAACTGGTTTAGCACCTTCTTCCATGAATATTCGATGGACGGTTATCATGGGACTAATGCCCCTCAAATCATCCATTGAGTACCCAAAGGCTTTTTGATGCTCCTTAAGTTTTTTCATGAGTTCTTCTTCTTCTTTTCCTAAAAGTTTAGCACTAATAATAGCAGGAATTTATTTGTATCATCTAAAAACCTGTATTTAAGATTATATGGTAGAGTCTTCAACCCTGGGGGTGGTAATTCCTCGCCCCTTCTCTTTTCTGGCTCTTCAAAAGCCTCATCAGTTTGAGGTCCCATAATGGGAAGTGAATCGAATTCATCTTCTAGTTCTTCTAGGGACTTGTCCTCCATAACTATTTCTTCATAATTGGGATCTTCATTTATTTCTTCTTCTTGATTATAAAGAAAAGAGCTGCCATTTCCTCAATAGTTTTCTCTTCATCTTCTTCTTGTATTTGTGGAGGCCTGTCTTTAAATTTGGAAAAGTGGAATTCCTTTTCCGCCCCCCCCCCCCCCAAGCTTAAGAGACACAATCTCCTTTTTGAAATCAACATAGGCACCTATATCACTCAAAAAGTTTCTTCCAAATATAATTGGGAAAAGAGTGTCAGCTGGCATATCAACAACTACAAAATTGATAGGAAAGTTTTTGTTGCCAATTGTGATAGTTGCATCTTCAACTACTCCCATTGGAATTCTAAGATTTTTATTAGCTAACATAATTGTCATATCAGTATTTCAATTGTAGCTAGTTCTATTTGTTCTTTTATTTCTAAGTAGAAAACATAAGATATAACATTAACTTCGGTGCCAGGATCGCATAAACCATAATGCGAGGTTTCTTTAAATATGTAGGGAAGAATAGGCTTACCCACATCTTTTACCTTTGTTTTACCTTCAACCAATATGGAAGTCTCTTCATCGAGTTCAACTATGTTACAATGTGCGTACATAGCCATAATTGCTTCCTTGGTTACCTCTTCATCTTTAGTTTCTTCCAGATGTTCCACAACTTCTGGCATACTTTCTTCTTCTTCTCCTGTACTGCTTTGACCTGTTCATATTCAAGAATATGCTTTTGTGCACTGTTAGGGAAAGGCATCTCATGTATTGGTTCTAGGGAGGCCAGTGTATCTTTAGCTTCTCTTTTCTTCTCAGGTTCAGGTGGTGGATCATATTTGACCACACCCTCTTTCCGAGCTTTGATATGTTCTATAAAAGCTTTAACAACTTGAAACACAAGATCTGAATCCAAATAAGCTTCTTTAGATAATTCTTTAACATGGCCCCTTTTTTATTATAGTCATGAATACAATCATGTTCTATTTCTACGCCTCCTTCACTTCCTAGACCAAAATTCCATGAGACTCTATGATCGGTAATTCTATTAAGTAAAACCCAAGCTTTAGTTATAGGAAGATTCATAAAGGCTCCATCTGTGAAAGAGTTTAGTTCAATTTTATTAGGTTCAATTAAACCGCCATAAAAGATATGCAATAAATACCTTTTAGGTAAATCATGATGAGGACATAGTCGTAGTAAATCTTTAAATCTAATATAACCTCTTACTAGTCCTTCATTAGAAATGTTCCTCCAAGTCATTATAAGACACCTGATTCCAAAAGATTTTGATAATGGATAATGTTTTGCCAGAAATTCACAAGCTAGATTATCCCAAGTAGTAGTGGCTTCAGGGGTAGATATTCTATACCATGAGAGAGTTGTATTAGTCAAAGTCTGACTAAAAAGTTTAGCCCTTACCTCATCAGTGGTATATCCCGTCAATTGAAAAGTCCCACATATATCTTTGAAACATGCAATATGCTCATATGGATCAGGATCTTCTTCATCTCCAGTAAATTGCTTCTTGTGTAGAATACCATGTAGTAGAGGATTTATTTCAAACCCCCTTGTCTTCTCATTGGAGTTGTCTCTTT
Source organism: Avena insularis (assembly GCA_023614405.1). Taxonomy (NCBI): domain Eukaryota; kingdom Viridiplantae; phylum Streptophyta; class Magnoliopsida; order Poales; family Poaceae; genus Avena; species Avena insularis. Next base: position 469,524,197 of record CM042694.1, read on the forward strand.
TATAAATATCATAGGGCTTCCCAAAGTAGTTGAGTGGGTTAGCACTAGTCATATGCTAAAACTCTATCATGTCGGTGGAAACCTGTAACTCAAAACAAGACTTACCAAGACAAAAATAAATAAGCAAAAACTAAAAGACCTACAGTGCTTAGCTCCCCAGCAACGGTGCCAGAAAATAGCTTGATGACTGCAAGTGCACAGATTGTTTGGAGCTAGTTTCAAAATAAAGATATCGATCCCACGGGGAGCAGGAGTCTGAAGTCTAATAATTCTTGAAATAAATATTATGATAGAAATGCTAAATAAAGTTCTAAGTGACAAGATAAAATGTGAGTATTGTGTAAAAAGGTGTTTTTGGGTTTTAGGTATAAGAGCAATAGTAAAGTAAAGTAAAACAACTAAACACATAAAGTAAGTATCGCGTATGTAAGCGAGATTGGAGCTGCAATAGGGGAAAAGCATTCTCAGGGAGTAGCGGATACACCACTAGCATTATAAAGAGCAGCAACCGTATGTGTGGGAGGAACTCCGTATTTGGACAAATAGGCAGCAATCGTTGCTCACATCATCCTCATAACCACAGCAGTCAGCAATCGACATCAATCAAATGACTGCACTATTAAGGGACGTAATCCCGTAGGACGTATCCCATGGCATGGATAGTGTTCTGTGGGTTTCCTTGGTTTCCCAAGTTGATACGTAAGGAGTGCCAACAACTTTATAGTTACTGTAAGTGCTAGCATGCCTCCGTCTACTGATACCTTCGATCCGGATTACGGATGTATTATAGCTTCTTTTTCCTAGTATACCTAGGTTATCGAATCCTCGAGAAGCGAATGCGTAGTGAAGTTACTTTAATGGACCTTCGAGAGTTTTAGAATTCCTTTTGTGTTTTACCAGACCAATAGATTGCATCTTTTTGTTGTTGTCGATGATGGAGAGAGAGGGCCTAGGGCGTTCGGTTTCACCTGTAGCTGTGCAAAAGATCTGATGGGAATAAAAGATAGAAATAAAGTATGCATATACTTGTTAGAGCAAGATAAATTATATGTGGGCAGTGCATCTATAATTTCTATTGCCTCTGCAACCGCTTATAGCCATAACCTACTAGTCTCATCAATAGAAGAAAGAGAACTAATGATATGCATAGTGATGTCACCGTTAATCCTAAGTAAATCCCTCACAAATAGCCATACTACCCCTTCTATCACTGGGGTTCCCAACCTGCAGATCAGTCATTACTCATACTCCCTATACCTGGCTCAACCCCCGGGGGTCTTGGGTACCTAACAAGTCCTTGGATTGAGGCAAGAGAGGATACAATAATCATCATGTCATAAAAACTAATACATGATCCCATCTATGATAAATAACATGCAGAAACGCTACATGGCTAGGCCGAAGCCCTTAGCCCAAGGAGAACTACTCACACATAGAGATGAGATCAACAATCATAAATATTTTAATGAAAGTCATAAAATTGATAGCAATAGTCTTACAATGTCGCTAATCGGAGAAGAGATCTACTATTACAAGTGGTGGAATATGGCTATGGAGATGGAGAAGGGTTTTGAGATCTGGAGTCGGCTGGTGATCTGCGGCAGAGACTTTTGGCGAGGTCTGGCTTTTTTTCTCATCGCCCGAGGCTTCTTTATATAGGAGTCCCTTCACGAAAGTTGTTCCGTTTGAACTAACGGTGGCGGCGCCAACTATACGACCGGAGCTATACGGCCGGAATTTTTCTCCAGTCGTATAGTTGGTCGTTAAAGCGTCTGCCTCCGCTTCATGGATCCTGGTTTCTTCTGGTAGTTGGAAATCTCGTATCTTTGACTTTAATGTAGTGATTCCCATCTTTAAATGACATTATCTGCGTAGGAAAAATATAAAAGAAAGGATTGCATACCCCTTCAAATATTAGGCATTAGTGGCAGGATTTAGAGAGATATTTCATCAAAATTATGAATAATATCTAGTTTAAATGTGGACGTGGATGGCTATATTTCAGAGCCATCAACCTCCCAAGCTTAAACTTGATCGTCCCCGAGCAAGAAAACCAAAATGAAAAAGGAACTCAGCATTTAAACTAAAATAATGAGATGGTGATCTTACTCATGATTAGTAGTCTCGTGTTTCTTCACTTCATAAATCTAAAAAACTTTAGCATAGATAGAGTAATGACAAGCATATTATACGGGTTTTATGCATCCTTATAGTGCAGCAAAATTATTGTCAACATGGACGATTCAAATGAGTAAATTTTATTCCATGTCATGTAATCAACTCGTAGACTTGACTTTGAACGATAAAATATAATCATGTAAATTGAGAATGTGAGAGTTGTCATGAAAATCATATACACTAGATTATCTCAATTCTCCCACATCAATAAATTGTCAACACCCGGATTTTTAATCCCATATGCATGTTATGCCATACATCGCAATCCCAGGATTACCATTTTTGCGAGACATAACAGATTGAATATCATATTACATCATCCATTACAAACCACAATAAAGTCTTACACAAATAAGGGATCTCATGATCCAGTCTTAATACAAACAAGCAGCGGAATAATAAGCGTAGTAGTCGGCTCCATCTTCAGTGTCACAGGCAATGCTGACGATGGGAGATGATCCTAGTTATCGTAGCCGTCCTGCTGTCCATCATCCTGATATATAGCCAAGGACAAAGCCATGAGTACTCTTTAAGTACTCGCGAACTATCACTAACAAGTAAGGTAGTCTAGTAGGAATCTTAAGCTCTAGGTTTATTTGCAAAAAACCCAGATTTATCTAAACTGAGTTTAGAAGTAACGAAAACTAAGTAACTGTTCTAAATCACTTTAAGTGGGAACCTAGTTTTCATATTCACAACCCTGTTGTGGTCAAGTCAAAATCATAGTTCACTTCACAAGTCATTTTGAAAACATCTGATGATGGATCAGTATGGCCACTCCAACTGTCCATGACTGCGGACGCGGCTATTCGAATAGCTTGACACTCTGCAGAGGTGGTACACTTTCACCACAAAATTCGATACATCCATCAGGGATAACCCTAAATCATCATACTTAGTATGCGGATAATCAATCATAACCTTTCAATTACACACTCTAGTATAGGCACCTCCACTATGAGCTTGGCCTCCCAGCCATGGCCATCTGCCATCTTGGACATTGCATAGGTGGACAATTCACACTCACGAGGTAGCCTTAGCTCAAACCTCTTTCGCGAGGGAACCCATACTAATGCATATGAAATTCCGGCTAAGCCTTACCAAATTCAGGTATTGTATTTGTACGGTAAAATTGGAATGGTATCGCATCTGAACCCAACCATCAGTTTTTATAAAGGGCTAAGGCTCATGCCTCAACATTTTCATCATCAAATACATTTGTGTTTCTCAACACATGTCAAAACATTTCAATAGAATGACTCATTATTCCAAGGTTTTCACAATCGTTTTCACCAAGTATTCCCATCTAAAGTGATCAAGTTTTATGCTTAGCACTAGCCACTAAGTTAAGAGTGTTCACTAATGAGGGGTGTTAATCTTCAATCTCATGCCATAGAATGACATCTAGTATAGGCCTAGTTTTATACTATTTATGCTATCTATACTACTTTCCAAAACTCACAAAGCACTAACTAAAAGTAAAGAACTTTGGTAAAGTAAAAGAGTAAAGATTGCAAGTAAAATTTGGGATGGGTATAAATCAAAGTGTATAACCAAGCATGCCTAATGCATCTTGCTTAGGTTAAGTCTTGCATGGTTAAGTTGTATAATTCTAGCTTGCCAATAATATCTTGCATAGATCTATCTTGCATTGGTATAATATTTGCAAGTGTTAGCTTGCCTTGATTGGTGCAGTGATTGAAGTTTTCCTCCTCTTCTTCGGGGTAGAACTCCTCCTCCTCGTAGCTTGGGTCGGTACTATCGTCTATAAATAAATATGGGATACACAATCACCAAACAATCTTATATTTACTAATTGAAGGCACCGTAGAAGTCATCACGTTAATCCTGAAAAACTAACATAATCATCCGTAGGATCTCCTCTTTAGTTATTTACAACCATTGGATGAAATATGTGAGGAGTCCTCGCTAGACGTCCCACCCGAAGTATTTTTACATAACTCTCCGGCAGTTAACCAAAAAGAAGCGGCTCCTTCCACGATTCGCCGCCCCGCCAGTTCCTTTGCCTTTCCGGGCTCCTCTCACGATCTTAGGCAAGTCTCCATGTGGCCATGATTTTTGGTTGCCTGGGATAGCGACCAAGCAAGCGGCCGATCAAACGACTTGGTTAGCCGCAACAGCTAGCAGCTCCAATGCCTCCTGTGGCGGCTCGGTTGCATTGCATCTCTATTACGAAAAATTAGATTAGGAATTCTACCAGGCCAAATTTTGAATAGTACATATATATGGTCCCGTACTGATCTATCTCTAATTCTCTATGCATATTCCTTGCCACAGATCAATCTTGATAGGCTAGCACGCAAGCCACAAGGTATCATGTATTACGATGATTGCAATATATATAGCATAGGGCTATAGCCAGGTGATATTTAAGTTTACTGATCCTCAATTTTGCTAGGGAAGCCAACGTCCAGCTTCTGCTAAGCCAATTCCTTATATTTTGCATGATGTTTGAGATCCATTATGAAGGCCTACCAATTAACTCCTGCTATTTTTTTTCAACCAAACAAGAATACATTTAAATCAGTATGTTATACTCCCTTTGTCCACAAATAAGTGAGTTAGATTTTTCTAGATTCGCATGTATCTAGACACGTTTTAGCGTGTAGATACATATAAATCTAGACAAAAGATTTGTCTAGATTCACATATATCTAGATATGTTTTGTGTAGATAGATATACATCTAGACAAATGCAAGTCACTTATTTTCTAAACGGAGGGAGTACATCAAATTACATGTGGTGTAGATTGGCAATTTGATTACTAGAGACCTTTATTACATATCCAATTAAGGATCCATTATCAGTGCACACCAAACATCCGATTAATTGCTTGAACCGAGTACAAAAAGCTTGTGCAGCATTGGCTAGCATAATATGCTTGCCTTTGCTGCCGACATACTTGGAGCTCATGCAGGGAAGGTAACAAGATGGTTGCCTCATACATGTATGAGTTAGAAATATATATGCTTCGTAGGTAAAGTTTAAATTTTGTTCCTTATCCCGAGGATTGAATTTATAAGGTACATAGCTTGGTGGGTACATTTGATGACGAAGGATGCCACCAGAGAAGAACTTACATCCAGACTGAAATCTAAAGCGGGGAAATTTAGTAAGATATATGCCCATGGTTTTTTCAGTTATTGCATAGTCTTTGTTCCCTAATTATCTATGCAACCTACTTAGGTTTGCTCACATATTCAGTTTCTCAAGATTAAAACGTGCAATATTGTAGGTATGTTTCTATTTATGGTGTTCCAAATGGAAATTTGCACACATATCATTGAAACTATTTGTTGTTAAATAGTAGCCATACATTTGTATAGACAATCCATGCAAATACGGTTTTATCATATTTGGCTCAGTTTCATGCTAATAAGTATGCTTCCCTTCTGTGAAATATATGAATTCTGATATTCACCGAAGGTTGTCAATTTAAAACATGTATATTATATCCTTGGTTGCATTTTACGGGAAGGACTACTACAATTTTGAATGAACTGACAGAGACGTACCAATGTTGCTGACATATCAATTTTGCATTAGAAGGAAAAGGCCCCAAGTAGAATCAGCATGTCGTTTGTAAGGTATGGAGATAATCAATATGCTGAAGAACTTACAATGATATGTTTATTGGAATATGAGAATGGTAAAGAACCAATAAATGCATAGCATTTTTGGACATTGTTGACATGCATAGAACTTCAAATGATAGGTTGATGGGAATCTGGGAGAAAAGTGGTAAGGTAGCATACTCATTCATCTCTCTTTGTGGGTGTGTGGGTGTGCTTTTTTTATTTTAGAAAACAACTAATTGGTAATATGTAATTGAGATATTTTTGACATGCATAATATTTTTTGGATAAGTATTATCCCCGTCTTGCGTATTCGAATTTAATGTATCTCTCATGTACTTGAACAATTTGTAGAAATTCAAGATAAGATGGAGAAATGTCACTTGGTAACCATGTTTTAGCTTTCTTCTTATTTCTGAATATCTTATGTTTTAGAGTGCATCCTTGCACAACATTGATGCTCGGAAATTCAGCTGCTCTTGATTTCTATAGGAGTTATGTGGGACAAAATACGAAGTATCATGGTGCAATGTAATTTTATCCACCAAATCATCTGTTTCTGAATATGTCAATAACAAAAACATATAGAAACATTGCAGTGATGTAGAGATAAGAGCAATACAACTGAACCATAAGAAATCATATGATCTGTAATGTTGTTGCCTGGTCATATATCTGCATAGTCCCCAATAAACAATCATTGATTTTTGACTTTGTGTTCAATATACAAATGATTATCTTTATTGTTTCCACTGATTTAGATTCTGAAGTTATATTGAGTACGCAGTCCATAATATTATAGGCTTATAGTTTTAATCTCTATTAGGAACACTACTACACACTTCGGTAAATTAATGATATTACGCGAAATAATAGCAGAAGTTGTGCTACATTTCTCTAATTTGAACATATGTCTGATTAATATTTTTTATCATTTTCTAACATTTATCTACAGTTATATCATTAGATAAACATGATATCAGGACGAATACCAAATCTTCTGCCTTATAATAGTACGTACAAGTAAGCTCATGTTATATGAACAACACATCCATGTACAATTTAACTTAATCTTAACAAGGACATGCGGTGGCATCAGTGTTCTGCTTAAAAAATAGAGATATGACTCAAATTGCATGAATATTTGTGTAAATAATATTATTACTTCATTCATGTATATGATACTAATTTAGTAGCACGCCTACTATTTGGCCTTTTCTCTTTTAGGTTTGCTGGTTAGTTAAGTTTGAGTTTTACCGATTAGACGAATGGATCGGTATATACTGGTGTCAGTATCATGTAAAAGGAACTAATTTTCATGTAAAGAATATATATTTCCTCATGTATCATGTATATATATTAGACTATGTGTAAGAAGAACGCCATCGGTATTGTTATACTTTAGTAGTAAATGTAGTAAAACTAAAGATTAAACTATGGAAAGTAAAAGCAAAACTACATTAAGTTTGCTCATTAAGCAACAAAAAATATTCTTCAAAGTTTTCAAAATCTTGCCCATGCAGTTGCACGGGTTGATGAATAGTACTTAACTAATTCTATTTAGCACACTAAGGCTCAGACTTGATGATCTAGCATCATCACAATCATCACATGAAATAAGAACTAGTTTTATTTAGTTTATTTGAGAGAAGTAATTTCTACTCATTGAAATTAATTAAGATTTAATATTCTCCAATTAAAATATGGGATCATGTGGATACATGTCATCACCACATATTCTAATACATGGGAATATGATTTAAAGTATTGATCATATTTTATTAAGTTTAAGATTATCATTTAATAGATTTAAAGTGACTAGAAATGCCCTAATAGCATGCTTTTGGTAGTAGTCCACTGTCACTGCATGCAAACCTAAATATTTTTACATATGCATATAGATATTGTCAAATGTGATTTTTGAGAGTTGGAATCAACTCAAAAGCTATTATGGTTGATTTTTGAAAAATGTTTGAAGTTGCAAACGTCTCTATCTTGTTATTTTTACTAAAGATTATATCTAACTGCAAATGATTTAAATCCAACGGGCTTGGATAGATAAGTTAAATATCTTTCTAGCAAAATTTGAATCATGCAATTTGGTTCAGTGAAACTCTCTGAATTGATTTTTGAATGTGTGGACATAATAGGGTTTTAACTAAAAAGGAAAATTCAATATTTGAATTTCTAGGCCAGCGCGGGAAGTTAAACGGGCCGGCCCAACTACACTACGCGATGCAGCGGGTTGCTGACAGATGGGGTCCACCAGTCAACGGGACTAACTACATGAAGCGGTATCTACGCATCTGGGCCGTACGATCTTATTCTAATCCAACGACTAGGAGTCATCGTCGACGACGAACTACTCCGGCGAGGAATCAACCCTAACGCGATGGTGGGGGTCTGGCGGGGCTCACCTAGGCTCCAGCTAGGGTCGGCAACAGGGGCGATAGACGTAGTAGACGATGGCGAGGCAAGGTGTGGTCACGGCAGGGCTTGGGATGGTCAAAATCGATGGTGCCCTTCTCCTCCAGCAGCGGCGGGCTCCGGCCAAATTCCGGCGAGGGAGATCTCGCCTTGCTCTAGGAAGAAGTGGGGGAGGGTCAGTGAGAGGTGGTGAGGGTGTTGGTGTAGAGAAATGGGGCAGGGGTGGCCTCCTTTTATACCGTGGCGAGGGGACCGAACGGTGTGGGCTTGATCTCGTCGGTGACGATGCTACAGGCGGCTATCAGCGTGGCAGAGGCTAGTGGGCGGTGTGTGGTTCCCTGGCGGTTCTCGCGAACTTAATGGCGAGGCGTGGGGCGGTGTGGTTCGGTCGGGAGCATGCTGTGCTCCATGCGGACGCAAAGGTGTTTGCGGCGGCGTGCGGCAGCTGCGGGTTGCGCGGAGGCGAATGGGGTTGTCTGCTGGGTTGGTGTGATCATGGCGGGTGTGAGCGTGCGCAGCGAGGCCAAGGCACGGTCTGTGTGAGCTGTTCCGGCGTGGCGAGCTAGCATGCTCTGGACATGGCATAGAGAGGCAGGGCGTGACATAGCTAGGGTGGTCCAGGGCTCGGCTGGGGCGACGCTGGGACAAAGGGTGGCGGTGGAGTGCGGCGTGCTTCCTGGACATCATGGTTGGCTGCAGCGGTGTCTGCTGTGAGCTGGCCGTGGTCGGCAGCGATGACCAACATCAGGCGGCGCATCACCGCGCAAGTGGCAAAGGGGGGACTTTGTCTGGGTGCTGGCTATGCTCAGGGGAGACAGGGGAGTGAAGTGGAGACCAAATGGTCGACTAATTACTATGGAAACAGTGAAGTTAGGCAGGTGGTTAAATTAGTGTAAGCAAGGTGTTTGTGCAAATGGCCGCATGAAACTTGCTTTGGAAATTTTGATTCAAAATTTTTGAGTGATCCTAAGTTAAGCTTGAGAGGTCAAGGGGAATTGATTTGATAGGTTTTTGAAAAAGTGTGATCTTAACATATGAACTAGATTCAATTTTCAACTATCCATTAAATTGATTTGAAAGATGTTTTTGTAAGTTTGTAAAGTGGGCCTTGATACACTTTTACTTGGTCTAGCAAGGGGTGAAAAGAAATAGAAATGTTTCTATTAGAAATCTTCTTCTAGGAACACACAAAGTGGCCTAGTGGTTAACTTTTGTCAAAATGACCATTTGCTTTATTTATTCATGTTTGATTTCTTTTTCTTTTGATTTTGTTTGCAATTGGTCTAGATGATGTAGTATCCACCATTAAACCATTTCACATCATTTGTAACAATCAATCATGGCATAAGCACTCAAATCTACACTAATGCAAGCACACATGCATTCATATTTATTTTCTTAATATTTTTTTGTTAACCCTAAATTGGGTGATTAGAACTTGATAATCTTCATTAGAAGTTTTGGGGTGTTACATAAATCAGTACTCTTCAAGCACTACTTTTCTATTCATTGTCCTTCAAGAAATTCAGTTCTTGAGTAATTGAGAGCATGCTAAAGATTTTTATTAGTTTATCGGGATGTGATGGACACTCGTGGCATCACTAAGGTTTTTGTTCCTTTTGTATAATGATTACTCATAATAGCCAGAGGAGTGATTCCATCATGATTACAGCTCCCCGGGAGTTCCAAGAATATTACCCACTATAGCATTGCTGCTACACGTGTTTTAATCAACTCATAGCCGAAATCTAGGAGTTTCCTCCATGAAGATCATTCGTAGGTCAGTGGAGTTGTTGGCATCCCATGAAGTTTGACACGCATAAAGCTATATCATTCTTATGATTAACAAGTCAAAAACTTTGGCATGCTTAGAAAAACCGCTAAACATTAATTCAATCGAAGAAATCCTTTTAAAGGGAGCTATCAAGTCAATCAACATTTTCAATGGTGTTGAGTGTCTCTAGAAATAAGCATTCAAGACTAAGCACTACAACACCCAAGCATTCAATTGTGAGACTTTTTCTTATTACAATTGTTTAGCATTTTTTAGGAAATACTTGGTTAATTACGAGAGTTGGAACAAAACATACCCAATTAATTACCCATGCAAATGAAAAATCTTACTACAATTCAATGACTCACTCCACCAATATAATATCTCAACATTTACTACTAACTAGCATGGGTTTCTCAAACTTCAAAAGTGGGGAGTCATAAGGCATACCTCTCATGTTTGGTTCCACTTCTCTCTTCCTTTTTTATTTGCTTCTTGGAAACTCGAATTCGACCACTCTCCTGCAAATATATGAAAACCTCGAGGCAGAAAGAAAAGAAAGAGGGAAAATAAGGAAAATGGAGAAATATTTATTTGGTTTTTAAGAGAGGCAATTTAAAGAATAGAAAATTGTCAGCAAATCTTGGCTAGAAAATCTCGAAAGAAAATAGAAAGAACTAAAAATAATGGTATTGGGGAAACGAACACGAGTTCTTATAAACTCATATAAAACTCAACCTCGAAATAAATAAAATTACATGAACGCCAAATAAAGATACATGAGGAAACTTCCCCAAGCTTAGGCTTTTGCAAGCCCTTCAAATCATTGTGGTGGCGGGAAAAATTCATTACTCCAGTTCGCAAATTGAGTTGAGAGGTTACTAGTTGATTCTCAGAGGTTCAAAGAGAGGCTATGCATCCTCTCCACAGTCCCTCCAAGTCCTTGGAAGTCTTGCTATGTAGCGAACCGGGTTTGTGGCCGCTCCTCTTGATAAGGAACTTCTTGTTCCTCCTCTTGGTCCTCATCCTCCTCCGGAATCTCCTCCTCGGGTTGTTGTTTCTCAACCTGCAAGTCATATAGCAAATGTCCTTCATCGATAGAGAAAAGACCATTAGGCATAGGAGCGGGGTAGAGACTCCCAGCTCCAGCAATATGCAGATAATAAACACCACCTCTCCTAGTGAGCATTCCACAAGCTTTCAAAGTGGATAAACCAACACGTGTCTCACCTAGAACGGATTGCAACTCACATAGGTTGATGCCTAGGGCAGTGGCAAGCACGGTGATGACGCCTCCACCTGTGATTGGTCCTTGGCTTTGGGAGGCTTGGTACTCCAAGTAGCACACAAGGATGGCGCCCAAGTTGAGTGACAAGCCGCAGTTGATGGGCTTGTTCATCTGCGGTACCAAAGTTCGTAGGCCAGCGCATGGCGGTACCTAAGTTGCCTGAAATTACTGCGTTTTGAAAAGTTGGGCCACTAACTACTGAGAGGGGCCATTTCGAGGCAAACTCATCTCACCCCTACCAAATTCAAACATTCCGTTAAACTACCCCGTGAATTAGATAGTCGGGACCCTCATGTCGGTCATCTATCCGTGACACGAGCGCCAACGGGGCAACCTCTTAGGCAAATCGAGCAGCTAAGTGGATTAGACGCATTGACCAATTTCACAATTCCATTCCCAGCTTTCCCCTAGCACCGGCGGCATTGGAATCCACCCTCCAGGCAGGACGATCCCTTCGGACATTTGACTTCCTGCGCTAAGTTGCTGCACCTAGTTGCTGCGCCTAGTCGCTGATCCCGAGCTCCAATGGCGCATGTCGTAGCCACCGTTGAGAGGCTCTAGCCCGCCTCCACCGCCGACGAGCCGAGCAGCTCGGAGGATGGAAGATCCTACTATCAAGAAAGAAGAAGTTCTGTCTACAAGCGGGTGAGCTACCCTTCTCTTTGCTATTCGCACTAATTACAACTGCTAGCTAGCTACTGAAGCTCAAATTGTTTGTTAGCCCAATGCTGACAAACATATTTTGTCCATAGTTTTCTGTCAAGTGGGATCTGCGGGGACCCCCTTACCTGGTTACGGTAGTCCTCTACAGGTATGACTCTAAGGGCAAGAGGTATGGACACCATTGTTTCACGATGGAAGAAGCGCCTGCGCAGATCTGCACTATATCTGGTATGGTTGCTGCTCTGCATAATCATGTTGAATTATGGACGAAGCAGACTGCAAAGTTCAGCTTCATGGATGAACGTGGCATCATGGTTCCTATAACGTGTGACAGTCAGCTAATTGGGTTGATGAAAAGGTATGCTTCGGCTGCCATGTTTGAGCTGAAATGTGATGTACTGGATGTGGAAGCTGCTGCAACTGGGAGTCGCCCTTCTATTCTTGGCCAGGGTGGTTGCTCGAACCCAATTAGCTCCTGGTAAGCAAAGGTCTCTTGGGGTTCACATGTTTGTGCTGAATTGTAATTTTTGTTTTATTTACTCTATAAATATTGGGCAGTTATGCAATAGTCTTGTTTCTTTGACAGGAAGCGCCGCAAGGTTAGAAACATGACTGCCGGGTCAGTCATTTTGCTGCCCAAAGAAATTAAAAATGAGTGGAAAGATGTCATTTTTGCTGCCCGAAGAAATTAAAAACGAGTGGAAATATGATGCTGGACACGATTCTGGTGCCCATTGTCCCGGCGATGCAGAGTACGTGAAGCTAAGAACATTGGCACCGAGGAAGAGGAAGAAGGCAGGAAATGAAGAAGCCAGTGGACGTGAAGGCTTGGCACCCAGGCTGCGGAAGAAGGCTGCTGGCAATGAAGATGCATAGTAATGTGTTGAACTTGAACCTATATATGTAATTCTGTTAAATTCTGATCGCTCTGTGTGTGGCACGTTGCTGGGCGAAACAATCTACCCATGTTCTCTGAGTAAAATGTACCAGGACTTAGGGTTTGGAAATGCCCGAGTCAGTAGTTGAATCCAAAATTGTGGTTGTGCCACTGCTATCTGAAAACAAGGATCCACCGGTTCCACGATTGCTGAGGGGCAGGAGGTCTCCAAATACGACGGAATGTAAGTGGCACAGAAATAAATTATTTAAACTGCCACACTCCATGAAGCAGCAACTTATTTCAGATGCTGCACAACGACGTGGCAACATAAACAACAATGTTCTCACCGATAATGCCCAGATGAGGAGGAAATCGGTACCACTTTCTGGACTAATCTTGAGCCCGTCTATCTCACCGCCTCTCTGCTCCTGCATCCCCTGCATCTGGCGAAGCTCCCGGATCTCCAGTAACCGAGTGTACGTGCTTCCACTTTATAAATTATGGTTGTACCATTTGCATGCGGCACAATCCACATAGATTACGGTTAAACAAACCACCAATGTCAGAATACACTAGTAGAAAAGGTGTCTTTGGTCCACGGTCACGTTCCCAATCCGGGACAGAGATTTAAATCGAGGCAGAAATTAATGTAAATCACAAATTCTTCCACAAATTAATCGAGATAGAGATCTAAATCGAGGCATTTCATTACTTCAGCCACAAATTCTTCTAAACAAAGGTGCAATTTCACATCCTACATTAATTCAACCACTAGTCAACAATTTCACTTCCGCTGCCACTGTCCTCCGAGCCGCAGACTTCCTCATCGCTGTCGGACGGAACCTCCACGATGTCCGCATTGTTCGCGAGACGGAGCACCTCTTCGCGGCGATGACGGTGTACTTGGTCCGTCCAGGGACAGACCAGAACCTCTCCCGCCCTTCTCGGTTGCGGAGATCCCGGTGCACTACGCGCCCGTCAACGATGAGGTTGCCAATCTTGGCCTTCCGCTCCTTCTTGAACAGTGCCGGCCAGTACGGGTTGGCCGCCGCATACCGGGGCAGCGCCTGACATGGTTATACCCTACGGGTACGTAACTTCAGCATACCTGGTCCATCCCAAGGAAGGCCCACGGCAGATATACCTCCACACCAGATCGAATCTGTGCACCTTGTAATCTTCGGTTCCGCCGTAATAAAAGAGCAGACAAGCAGGAGTAGGGTTTTCCCTCCGGGGGCCTGAACCTGGGTAAATCTCGTGTCCCCTGGTTGCTTGTCTGTTAACCGTACCATGATCTCCAGCATCCCCATCTTCTCCAAAACCCAAGTCCATAACAATGGGCATTGACGAGATTAAACCTCGTCAATTGGCGCCGTCTGTGGGAATCGGTGCTGCTGATTGTGCGGTCGTGACGGTTCCGACCCGATCGATCTACAACTCCACGGCGACGGAGAATCACCTCCTCTTCGGCGCTTTCGACTTCACCGCCCACTCGCCGGATACCATGAAGGATTTCGAGCCCGTAGGCGACGGACTCGAAATTCTGTTCGGGAGCTTCTGCTTCCAGGTGGGACAAACTGGCACTCTCCGCCTCCCTGAGCGGATGCCCGTGCCGCCAATCAGGCCCGCTTCATGGGCTCCACACCCCGTGCTACGCACGTCATCATCAACAGATGAGTTCTACATCAGCAGCAGCTGCAACTCCGATCTGTGCGATCCACCTTTGGAGGAAGGGACCTATGGCTCCGGATCCGAAAGCTGCGGCAGCAGCCAACCAATCTGCAGGCGCTATCTGTGCGCCGCAATCATCCAAACCGACGAGGAAACGCCTAACCCGCCGCCCAACCCCAACCCGCAGGACACAAACGGCGAAAACAGGGACAACAGGGGCCACCTCATCCAACTTAGCAAAGAAGGATGGGCCGAAGCACGCCGCGCCGTCGCAGGCGAAATAGTACTACCTCTGGACTCCCCACGTGATCTGCTGATGGCATACCACTACCTCCTCATCGAGGAGCACAAGAAGCAAGTCAAGATGCAGGAGACGCTCGACAAACGCAAGAAAGCAGCCTCTGAGTCCGGTCTTGCGCCGAGCTGCGCTCTCCGCCATGGGACCCGGCTCTAGCACGAACGGAAACCAGGGAAACAAGCACCACTCTCGGGTGGAAAACATGGACCCGAAGGAGCGGCGTGACGTGACCCGAACCCTCCACACATCGTTCATGGATATGGACGCCGACGGCAACATCACTCCGAAGACGCCACAAGCTGCGATCATGGCAGCCACTGCGTATCTCGCGGCTCACCCACCTCCGGAGGGGGACCCGAAAAGGGCCATGCATAGGTCCGCACTCACCGGACTAGGACTAATCGGAGCTGCGCTCCACGAAGACGCTCCTACGGAGCCGAAGAAAGCTCCGGCCAGCGCGCGGCCGGAGCCCCTCCCTCATCCGAAGATGAAGAAGAACACAACCTTCCTCGAAGGAAGAAGAGCTCGCACCGCCATAAACACGACTACGACGCGAGACAAGCTTACAGCGCAAGATAGACAAAGCACGCGCCAAAGCGCATGCTCGTCTGAATCTGAGATGGATGAAGGCGAAGGAGAACTGCGGGGCTCGATGCTTCAGCAGATCCGTCCGGCGAACACGG
The DNA here is from genome assembly GCA_023614405.1 of Avena insularis. NCBI lineage: Eukaryota > Viridiplantae > Streptophyta > Magnoliopsida > Poales > Poaceae > Avena > Avena insularis. Next base: position 469,539,656 of record CM042694.1, read on the forward strand.
ATGCCACGCAACTTCAAGCTTCGCCGGATACTCCGAAATTCAGCGACGCATAAGATCCAAAGTCCTGGCTCAATGACCATCTGTCATCCGTTAAGCTTCACGGAGGCAACAAAGAAACCTCCATGCAATGCCTTCAGCTGCAGCTGACAGGCGCGGCACGTGTCTGGCTTAGCAGCCTATCATCAGGATCCATCCGAAGCTGGGAGGAGCTAAACATAGCTTCATCCGAAACTTCAAAGGCACCAGCAAGAGGCCCGCCTCAATCGAAGAGTTGTGAGCCTGCACTCAGCGAACGGGTGAATCTATTCGCTCGTACATACTACGCTGGTCTACAACCAAGAACTCCGCAGCACACATCTCGAAGAGCGGGCCATCGACGCTTTCGAGGGGCGGCGTCAACGCCCGAACTTCAAGGAAAAACTTGGGCGTGTAAAGCCCAAGTCACTCGACCAGCTCATGGAAATCGCCACCGTTAGGCGGGCGAAGATTGCATCTAGCGGCGCAATCGGATGAAGAGGACGACTACAGCCGAAGACGGGAACGCCGCAGCAAGAGGAGATCGCGTCTACGAAGACCGCGACGGACCCGACATGGTCGCGGCCGGCTACGCCGACCGCCGTAACGACAACAGCCGCAACAGCGGAGGATACCACGGCGGAAACTTCTGCGACAACGGACGACCAACGCGATCGTAGCAGCGCCCGCGATATAACGGACCCTCAACATTCGACAAACTTTCGGGTCCATGCACCATCCACTTCTACATCGACAAACAAGATGGCAAAAAAGCTAGCCACATGCTCAAGGGCGCGAGTTCGAAACTCAGCGAAGGCATGATGCAGATGAGGCAACAAGCTCCAATTCCTGTGTTCGGAAACGCACCTGCGCCAGGTGAAATAGCACACGGAGCTCCTCCACCACCGCCTATTGGAGGCCCACATCAACCAGTCGCACCAGCGCAAAACAACGCCGGGGCTGCATACCCCCCACCAAAGGGAGCACTAAATATGATCTGAAGGGCGCCCAACCAACGAGTGCGAAGAAAATCACCGACAAATCAATATGGCCGTGGCAACTCCGCTGCAATCCACGAGTACCTCAGCGGATTGAGTCCTGCATCACATTCACTCGCGCGGATCACCTTGCGGATCCTCGCCCGGTCATCTTGCCTTGGTCTTGGAGGCGCAGATCGGAGGCTTGAGATGAGTCGCGTCTTCATGGACGGTGGCAGCGGCATCAACCTAATGTTCAAGCACTCTAGCAGCTATGCGGATCCCGCAATGCAGCTGGAACAATCAGACACAACGTTCCACGGCATTGTCGAGGAAGGCATCTTCCCCTGGCAAAATAGGGCTCGGCGTCATCTTGAAGCCGGACAACTTCGGCGAGGCGCCTAGAATTCGAAGTGGTGGACTGGCCGTCGCAATACCACGCCATCCTGGGACGCGTAGCATTCGCAAGGTTCCTGGCCGTCCCACACTACGCATACCTACTACTCAAGATGCCAGGACCAAGGGGCGTCATCACAGTCCACGGGAGCTTCACCCGATCGGACCAATGCGACAGAGATTTCAACAAAATCTCCCAGTCTTTCGGCATGCAAGACGAGCTTGTAAAGCTCCGCGAAGTAACAGACAATGGGCTACCCCCAGTCACCAAGCAGAATGCACCTGACATGTCTTTCGACTCCACCATCAACACCAAAAAAGTGCAGGTCCATCCAACGGATGCCTCCAAGACGGCGCTGATTAGCGACCTCAGCACCGCATAGGAAAGCGCGCTCGTCGAATTCCTCCGTGAGCGCTGGGAAATCTTCGCCTGGTGTCCTGCGGACATGCCAGGAGTTCCCAGGGAATTCGCCGAGCACGCACTAAATGTCTTCCCAGACACCAAGCCAGTCAAGCAGTCCATCCGACACGAGCCGAAGCTATCGGCAAGGAGATCAACAGATTACTCGCAGCAGACTTCATCCGGGAAATCAAGGAAAGCGAGTGGCTGGCAAACACGGTGATGGTCCCGAAGAAGGACACGGACATCCTGCGGATGTGCGTGGACTTCACGTCACTAAATAAACACTACCCTAAAGACCATTTCCCTCTTCCTCAGATCGATCAAATCATCAATTCGACTGCAGGTTGTGAGAAACTCTCCTTCCTCGACGCCTACTCAGGCTATAACCAGATTCGACTCAAGGTCGAAGATCAAGAGAAAACGGCGTTCATCACACCGTTCGGAGTATACTGCTACAACACAATGCCCTTCAGGCTAAAGAACGCGGGTGCCACGTACCAGCGATGCATGCAGGCCTGCCTCAAGGACCAGATCGGTCACAACGTCCAAGTCTATGACGACGATATAGTCATCAAAACCAAGGAGGCAAGAACACTTATCGACGATCTCCGCGAGACGTTCGACAACCTCGATCGCTACAGGATCAAGCTCAATCCAGAAAAGTGCGCCTTCGGCGTCCCCTCGGTCACTGCCGGGTACTTCATCTCTCAACGAGGATAGAAGCAAACCGAAGAAAATCAAAGCTATCATGACAATGGAGAAGCCGAAAAACCTCAAGGGCGTTCAGCAGCTCGCAGGGCGAGTAGCAGCACTAAGCAGGTTCATCAGCCGCATGGGCGAAAAGGCCCTACCATTTTACCAGCTGCTGCGCAAAGCAGACAAGTTCGAGTGGACACCAGAAGCCAACGACGCATTCGAAAACCTCAAGCGGCTCCTCTCCACCTCGCCAGATTTGGTCACGCCAAAAGAGCGCGAGTCATTGTTGTACATAGCAGCCACACACCAGGTGGTCGACACAGTACTCGTGGTGAACAACCCGAAGAAGGCAAGACCCGGGTACGCCCAATTTACTACCTCGAGGTTCTCACTCCAACAAAACAGCGGTACCCGCACTACGAAGCTGGCCTACGGCGTGTTCATGACGGCTCGACAGTGAGCCACTACTTCCGGGAGCATCGGTGATGGTCGTCAGCGAGGCACCCTAAATAGCATCCTAAATAACCCGGAGGCCACGGCGTGGCCAGTGGGGCATTGAACTATCACCCTTGGACATCATCTCTGAAGCGACCGCAATCAAATCAAATCTCAAGTTCTTCGAACTTTCGGTGCCTTTGGATGGAGCTGTAGCTGACACCCAGACATGTCGCGATCTGGACAATGCATTTGCGGCTCCAAGCGAAGCCGGAGCGAGGCGAGTCATACTAACCTCCCATAAGGTGATAAGATGAAATCGTCCTTCGTATGAAATTGAGCCTCCAACAACGAGGCGAATCTGAAGCCCTCATCCATGGCATGAAGATGGAAAAAATATGCGGCATAGCGCTGGTCATCTGGTGACTCCAACCTTGTCGTCTGACAATGAATGAGTCGACGCTTTGCGCCGAAAACATGATCGCGTCAGCGCGCTATACGCACTCGAAGGAGAATTTGACGGTGCGAACTTGGCACGTTGGAAGAGAGCAACGAGGAGGCCGATAGACCGCCAACATCGGCTCCACTTGTGCAAAAGGTACCACCGGTGTGTTCCTCGAACAGATCTGCGTGCCATCCATCAGCGGAAATTCCCCAAGGATCACCGAAGAAGCAGAACACTCGGGGCTACGCTACCGAAGGTCATGAAAGACCGAAAAGTTGGACACGAAGTTGCCATGGTCAACTGATGCAGGTCATGGCGGTCGAAGAAACTTGGACACGTCCATACGTCCGGTTCGATAAATGGAGAATTGCGACAGCCGATGCGTGGCGTATCCGTCGGTCAAAGCCTTCACCATCATCAGCGAGCTGTACAAGCGCAGCATTACGGGCGTACTACAGCGATGTGTCACCATCCATGACGGCAAGGCCATACTCCAAGATATCCACGAGGGCATCTGCGGCCACCACGCAGCGATCGCTCGTCGCCAAAGCTCTGCGGCGAGATTCTCTTCGCCAACGGCCATGAGCGACGCGAAGGACATCGTCCGAAGATGCAGCAGTGCCAGCGGTTCGCCGACAAACCGCGCACCTGGGTCCGAACTTGACCCATACCCATAGCGCCTTTTTGCCCAATGGGGCCTCGACATGATCGAATGCCAAAATCCTCGAAGGAGGACCGTCTTCCTCCTGTCACGGTCGACAAATTCACCAAGTGGATCGAAGCCATGCCGTCACCAACGGAAGGGCATAACCGCCGTCAAATTCTTCGAATCCATTGTCTACAGATTTGGCGTACCGCACAGCATCATCACCGACAACGGATCGAACTTCATCTCAGAAGAATTCCAGGACTTCTGCGAAGGCCTCGGGATCAATATCACGTATGCCTCGATGGGCACCCGCAAACAAGCGGGCAAGTGGAAAGGCCAGCGGCCTAATCGGCGCGGCATCAAGAAAGCGCCTCATGAGCTCACTCGAGCACAAAGGCTGGCAAGCGGACGAAGAGCTACCGTCATCTGTGGAGCTTACGGACTCGTAAACAGCTCCACGGTTACACCGTTCTTCATGGTGCACGGACTAAGGCGTGCTACCCGGCAATCGCCACCAGGCTCCACGAGTCGTCGCTTACAGCGAAGCCGAATCCACAGCTGCACTCGAAGATGCCGTCGATACACTCGACGAAGCACGAGATATAGCAGCAGCTCGATCAGCGGTGTATTAGCAAAGCCTCCGCAACTACCACAGCCGCCGGCTGCGCCCAAGGTCCTTCGTCGAAGGAGACCTCGTCTTGCGACTTAAGCAAAAGCGACCGAATAAACTCGAGTCGCCATGGGAAGGACCCTATGCCATCACCGAAGTCATGCCAGGTGGCGCCTATCGCCTCAAGCATGTGGAGTCTGGAGTCGCATACTCCAACCCATGGAACATCTCGCACCTGCGACGATTCTACCCATAGCAATGTACCCCTTTTTTTACTCTCAATAAGGCTTACAGCCAAGGCTACTCAGCCGAACCATGTACCTCCTCCATTACGCTGCAAATAAAGCTAAGTGTCTCGCCCCCAACCTTCGGTTGACTATTTCTCTGCAATCTTATTACATGCTACCTCGCTCGGGGCTCCCCCACCTCACGATTTCATCGATTGAGGACAACACGTGTACACAGGTAGGTGACCACGTCAGGCTAACGAAAAGGGCACGTACTAAATCAAAGCACTGTGTGCTCGCTAACAAGCGAACCTTTACAACAAAGGGCACATACACGCCCAGCCGCAATATACAAATTTTACACCTATCTGTTTATTTTCAGGTACTACATATTCTGAAGAATAACCTGAGCACGCTGCTCAAACAAATCTACAATCTGTTCGGCATACTGCCTTACTGACCGCATATTCCACTCACCACCATCTGGTGAGGAGGTGGCCCGATGCCACAGCAAATCTACATCAGGGCGATGCACCCTCACAAGAGACAAGGCAGCCTTCACCCCTGCGACAAGCTGCTGCCGCACCAGCTCCTTGACATTGCTGGTACTCCAAAACTTCGCCAGAAGACCTGCAAGGGTCGTCGGCACGCCATCCAACGGAAACATGACGTGCAGCACCGAGGACAGCGATGTCTGCACCTGGCGGAGCACCCGCGAAACCTGGTAGACACGATCCTGCACCGTCGCCAGAACTATGGCGCGATCGCGATCCATCCAGAAGAAGCCACCGGCTTCCATGTCCTATTGAGTCAAGGAATTGACTCGAATAGCAATGCGCTCCTTTTCTTCCCTCGGAGCAAGATTCGCACCTGCGACAACAGCACAGAACAAGAGTAAGGCCAGCAGGCTCACCCGAAGGACTGAGCTACAGCCCGAAAGACGGATCAACTTACATTGCAGCTGCTCGGACAGCCGACCCAGCTCCGCCATCAAGTACTCCTCTCTGGCTGCACTACGATCTGCTTTGGACTTCCAAACATCAGCGCGACCGCGCAACCCAAGCAAATCTCTCTCCAAGCTGCGCGCGCGATCTCGAAGAAACGCGAGCTGCGAGGAATCATCCAATGATGCTCGCAAGGGCCTTTCGGATGACGTGTCAACCGGATCAGCACCAGAAGGAACCTATAGCAGCAGAAAAAAGAAAGCACACAGACATTCAGCCAAGGGAAAAGCTCAACTCGGAGGAATTCATTAAAATAAGGCCACTGCGTGGCACAAGGATGGTGCTACAAAAGATATTTACAGCAAAAGTAAACTACATACTACCCTACATCTCCTATGCCTAAGGCGTAGGACACCGAGTCGCCTCAGAGCCAGACTGCCTAGCTTTGGCCTCGCCCTGCTGCCGCAGCGCGTACTCAGACAGCAAGTCAATGAGCTTGGGCCCATATCGTCTACAGCGAGCGGAGTAGGCAGCGAAGGCTACCTCTGATCCATCCGCAGCCGTCGGCATCCGAGAAGTGATCTGGGGCAAGTCCAGCTCCGCCCCAGCCGCCATGGCCATCGCCAGCCCGGCCAGACGCCCGATGCCCATACGCTGCGCTTATGCGCTTCGGCCGACAGAGCCTCTGCCAGGGCACCCACGTCTTCAAGGGATGCGCCCTTCGGGAAGAGCTCCTGGTAAAAGCGACCAAGGACCTCTTTCGCCTTGGCAAGGGAGTTGACGACGGTGCTGCAGCGGTCTTCGACCGCTACAGTGGCATCATCCAGAGCACTCCCATGCTCCAGAGCACCGCGGTCAAACTCGATGCCTGCGACATCTGAGACGAAACAGAAGAAAACATGAAGAAAGGCAACGTAGAAGAAGACCCGAAGAAAAAGAAGCAAGTACAAAAGCTAGCACTCACCCGAAATAGCCTTGGCAGCAGCCATGAGCTTCTCCGCCACCCCTACTTCACGAGAAGCATAGCGGTGGCCTGCTCCTCCACGACCCGCGGCTTCTGCAGACGCTCTTCGCCTCGGCTGCCTTTCGCTCGGCTCCAAGCGCTCTTTCGCCTCGCGGCTTCGCCTTAGCCGAGATTGGCCAAAGCTCTTCTTCAGAGCATCAACCTCATGGAGAGAGTCGTTATGCTCCTCTACATTTACAACAAGCAAGTGTCAAAGAACAAAACCAGGATAAATAAGCCAAGTACTACAAGGCAGACGAATACCTTGAAGCTGCCGCAGTTTCGCCTCCAGCGTCAGGCGTTCCTCCACCAGCCGCTTGGCCTCTTGGACAAAAGGCTGCAGCAACAGGCAATAATAGTAAGAGCGGGACTTGGGGGCTACGCCCAACACAAATAAGCATGAACAACATCAGCATACGAAGACACTCGGGGGCTCCCCCCATCAAGCAGAAAAACTTACGTGCTCCGAAGGTGAACCCGCAGGCCCGCCTGCAAAATTCTGAGGCACAACCACCAGCCTCTCCTGCACAGGAGGATCTGGAGCAGCGCCACCCGAAGTAACCACCGTCTGAGGAGGAGGCGACGCAATGTTTGACTCCCCCATCATTTCCCCCACACCATCACTGGAGCCGTCGGAGGATTGCCTGCATACGAAACCAATCAGCACAGGTCATAAGAACAGACGAACAACAGTACAACAAGAACAACTTACGAGCCCAGTGCGCTCAGGTCGAAGATAGGAGAAGCCCTTCGGGCCCTCTTCTCCTCCTTCTTCTCCTCCTTCTTCTCTTCCTTCTTCCGCTTTCTTTGGCGGGTCTTGAACAACAGCTTCGCCAGGAATGGCAGGAAGGGGAGAGGAAGAACCCCCAGGAACATCATCATGACGCTCAAGGCCCAGAGGATTTCTGGGAGTCAGAGGAGTTGAAGCATCCGAAGACTCGCTCGAGCTCCGTGATCTCTCGCGCGTATGGTCCTCACTCGACTCATCAGCATCCTCCGCTGGGGATCGCGCTGACGGCGGCTCGGACACGGAGTCCACCACTTCATTATCCGGGGCATTCGGATACCTTTCGGGCAACGGTGGTGCCATGCCTGGCACTTTGAAGATCTGCAAACGGAAAAAGAACTTTGTTAGCAAACAAAGGACACATATAAATACCCAAACAAAAAAGGGAAGCACTACGTGCGCAAATCTACACCTTTGGCACGGCCAACGCTGAAGAAAATGGAGGAGTCAGTGACTTCCCCGGGATTTTTTCGTCGACCTTGAACTTCAACAGCGCGCGAAGATCCTTGTCAAGTTCCACCTCGGAGATTTTCTCACTTGAAACCCCCAATAGGATACACACCATCCGAACCAGACTGCCTCTTCACGGAATAAAGCTTCCGGAAGAGGCCAAAGTGTGGCTCAATGCCAAGCCAACACTCGCAAAGCGTGATAAAACACGCAATATGGAGAAGGGAGTTGGGAGACAGATGATGGAGTTGAACCCCATAGAAAAAGAGCAGTCCATGAAGGAAGTCATGGACAGGAAAAGAAAACCCGCGAATCACGAAGGCAACGAACATAACCCGGAACCCAGATGGGGGACGGGGGATTACCTCATTGCCGGGGAGTATCACGGTCGTCGTGTCTTGCGGGATCAGGCTCCGCTCGTGTAGCTAGCGGAGATCGCTCTCCCGCGTCTTTGATCGCCGCCAGCCACCATCGGTGACACCAGCAGCGGCGGCGCCCTTCTTGCCTCCGGCGGCGCTGGTCCCAACCGCAGATGAAGACTTCTTTGGTTTCCCCATCACGCTACGGCGGCGCCGGCGTTGCCAACGAAGAACGACAAGGGCAATGTGGAGAAAACTCTCTGGCGCAGCAAGAACAGCTCAAGAACGAGGGAGCAGTAAAACACAAGAACTGGCGCGGTGAAAATAAACCACGATTTCACCACGGATTATAACAGCGAAGACGACGCACACTGGCCGTCCATCGAGAAGACCTAACGACAATGGTAGATCTGGCCGCGCGTGTCGACCGCAAAACGTCGTTACCACGCCGCCCACTACGCGTGGAAATCGAGGAGACGCCGTAATCATCTCCACGCCAGCGTGACGGTTAATTCAAAGTCGGAAGTGGGACCCATGCTCGACCAGTCAAGTCACCTGGCGTGTGAGCCTTGAGGTCATCGATCGGCAACGGCGTCATCAAAAGCTATACTAGCACCACTTGGCTCCACAGCTAAAAGTACTCACTCGAATCTACGATTCGACTAAATACTTGGGGGCTACTCCTATCAGGAGCGCTGGTCGCGCACCCGATGTACTTCCGGGTCAGCGGTACGCCCGCGAGATTTCCTACTAAAACTGTACGATACCAGACTCGAGTGTCTGCCCGAGTCTACGACTCCAACAGACACTTGGGAGGTACTCCAAACTAGAGCGCCGGTCGCGCACACACAAGATCTTCGAGTCCTACGTCGAGTCTACGACTCCACTACGGACTCGGGGGCTACTCCCATAGGGAGGATGGATTCACATATCCAAAAAATTTCGAGCCCTTCGGACTTAATGATTTAAACAATGCTTGAACTAAAAGTCTCCGTTTGAGTCTACGACTCGAACAGACACTTGGGGGCTACTCCCATAGGGAGCGCTGGTCGCGCACCCTATGAACTCTTATGCGATCGCCGGATCAGCATACAAACTTTTGGCAACTCGCCTAATTAACGCCAAGTGAGCGGTGACCTCCTTGGCCACCGAAACACCTCCGGTGATAAACATTCGGATGCTGCGTCTGCGGCATAAAGATAAGACCTGAGATATCATGTGATGGCACGGCAACGCATTGCGCTCTGCTAGTATGAATCCATGCCAACAGGCGTGATGAAAAATCCCGACGGACGCGTTGGGTACACCAATTAAAATCACTGGAATTCCACTCCTGTAAGTCCTCCACGGCCTGAGTTGAATTACGCCAGCATATGTTCCAGTTTCGAGTTGAGGGACTCGAACCTGAAGAAGATCGTGTTGTTTTGTCCTAAGACAGTTAGCGACCACGATCCGTCGGGAGTCGCTGCGCATCAACAATCCCTACACATTCTCTTGAAAGACGAGCTACACCGAAGGATTGAAGAGTCCTCGGCCGAATCACGATTCGTGAACACTCGAGACTCTTGACATGGTTATACCCTACAGTGCGTAACTTCAGCATACCTGGTCCAGCCCAAGGAAGGCCCACGGCAGATATACGCCGGCCCATGAAGACTTTCGGGTGGCCCAGGCCCATGACGCCTTCAGATCCTTGGAGAGCAAGACTAGAGTTTGAATACAACTTGTAACCTAATCGTATTGGCACCCGAGACCTAGCCTCCTCATATATAAAGGCTAGGAGGGTCCAACGAGGGGACAACGATTACACACGACAGACACACCTCCACGCCAGATCGAATCTGTGCACCTTGTAATCTTCGGTTCCGCCGTAATAAAAGAGCAGACAAGCAGGAGTAGGGTTTTCCCTCTGGGGGCCTGAACCTGGGTAAATCTCGTGTCCCAGTTGCTTGCTTATGCATTAACCGTACCACGATCTCCAGCATCCCCATCTTCTCCAAAACCCAAGTCCATAACAATGGGCATTGACGAGATTAAACCTCGTCAGCGCCCTCTTCCACCCGGGAATCTGGCGGAGGCATGCCGCAATTTCGCTCTCCATCTCGTCTCGGCCAGGGAGCGGAGGCACCGGCACCCCCACAGAGCTGATGCGCCATTCGTGGGGCACCGTCGTGGCTGGTGGCGCGAGGATGTCGAAGTTCGCGAACATCACCGCCTCGTAGAAGTTCAGATCAGGCATCTCCATGGCAGCGCGGTGGAGATTGGAGAGGACGAGGGGATGGACGATGAAGCGACGCGCTGTGGCGCCTCCTATTTGTACACGAGGACGACAAAGCCACAAGCGGAATATCCAAGGGGCATTGGTCAGACAAAAGAAGTAATGCGGGGTCAGAGCAAAAAATTTCCTCCCTCGAATCCGGGACCAATAGTTCATACTGCTAGGTCAACAAGTATAACTATTACAACTTAAAAAGGCACGGAGCTTAAGCTAAATAGAACTAGTTATCACACATCTCCTTGATCTTCCTAATCTTAGCCCGATGCGCATCTTCCTGCGAGAGCAAGGATCGAATCGTCTGCTCCTTCCTTTTAGCATCTTCCTTGCACAGCTTCAATTGTTTCTCTGCATTTTTCCTCATGCACTTGTCAATACTCGTAGTTGTGTACTGCAGGACTTTGGCCTAGTGGAGATCATTCCTTGCTTGAGTTAGTTCTTGCTCTGCTTTAGCCTTCAAGGCCAACTCCGCGTCCCTCTCCTTCTCAACTTTGCTAACCTTGCCTTGCACCCACCTGAGATCTCGCTTATGCTTGGTCGTGTCAACTGGTTCCCATAGCTTCATCTCAACACTGTCAAGAAGTGAGCTGAATACGGATTCTTTCAACTTGACAGTCATTTCTCATAGTTTGTCCAGCGTTTTCTGCATCAATTTGGGCCACTCTGGATCTACCCATTTGTCAACACCGCAACTTCTGCCTTGCATCATTGCACGATGTCCTTGACACCGTAGAAACCTCCTGCCTGCGTTTCGTCCTTCGAACGCTACAAATTTAGCGGGAACATATCCATGTTTACATACCAGAGGACGGTCTTCATCCGTTAAACCATGATAGTCGGAGTCATACATCGTCTGGTTGGCCTAACACATCATGCGCACATGAGTAAACAGATTAGATCTAGCTCAAAAAATAGATAACTGGCCACATATGATAGAAATAGAGATGAGACGACTCACATCGAAATCACCGTCCCTGTCGTCATAACGTGTTTCCTCGCCGTCTCCCCTTGAACCCATGGCGAGAGGGGAGGGGGGTTGCTGCTGGAGAGGGGATTGGGATGGAGGCGCCATCGGCTTGCGGCTACGGCAGGATGAGAGTGAAGTGGGGAAAGTGGCTTCGAGGGTAAGGAAGAGAAGTACGGGGAGGAAGAGAAGTAATGGGGACGTGACACTGGGATGTGGCCCACTGAACTCGTGATATGTGACACTTGCAACAGGGGAGCACCCGGTGTTGCCAGTTTGTCTAGAGCAAGCGTGGCCAATCATGCCGCAGAACAGCCTACTCGCGGATCGCTCTCATGAAGACCATCCCAATCGTCCAAGCGCCCCACTCGAACAGTATGTAACAATCGTCAAGCAGAACAACTGTGTTAGGGCGTGCCTTCTAGAAGACTCGGTCTAACGGCTACCCATGCAATGACACTGGTGTATCCATGTGTGGTTTGTGAAAAGAACAGACATGCAATCACACTAGGTGGATCCATATGTGGTTTATGGAAGTAACAGACATGCAATAACTCTAGCTGTGATTCATGAAAAGAACAGACATGCAATGACACTAGTGGATCCATGTGTGGTTCATGAGAAGAACACACATCCAATGACACTGGTGGACACATCCAATGACACTGGTGGACTCTAGCTGTGGTTCATGAAAATAACAGACATGCAATGACACTGGTGGATCCATATGTGGCTTGTCTAGAGGAACACACATGCAATGACAGTGAGTGTGGTTCATGAAAATAATAGACATACAATGACACTGGTGGATCCTTATGTGGTTTGTGAGAAGAACAAACATGCAATGACACTGGTGGATCCTTATGTGGTTCATGCAAAGAACTGACATGCAATGACACTATGTGTGGTTCATGAAAAGAACTGACATGCAATGACACTAGGTGTGGTTCATGAAAAGAATAGACATGCAATGACACCGGTGGATCCATGTGTGGTTTATGGAAGTAACAGACATGCAATGACTCTAGCTGTGGTTCATGAAAAGAACAGACATGCAATGACACCAGGTGTGGTTCATGAAAAGAACAGACATGCAATGACACTAGGTGTGGTTCATGAAAAGAATAGACATGCAATGACTCTAGCTGTGGTTCATGAAAATAACACACATCCAATGACACTAGCTGTGGTTCATGAAAATAATAGACATGTAATGACACTGGTGGATCCTTATGTGGTTTGTTTAGAAGAACACACATGCAATGACACTGGGTGTGGTTCATGAAAAGAACAGACATGCAATGACACTGGTGGTTCCTTATGTGGTTTGTTTAGAGGAACAAACATGCAATGACACTGGTGGATCCATGTGTGGTTCATGAGAAGAACACACATCCAATGACACTGGTAGATCCTTATGTGGTTCATGAAAAGAACAGACATGCAGTGACAACGGTGGATCCTTATGTGGTCTGTCTTGTGGAACACACATGCAATGACACCGGGTGTGGTTCATGAAAAGAACAGACATGCAATGACTTATGTGGTTTGTTTAGAGGAACACACATGAAATGACACTGGGTGTGGTTCATGAAAAGAACAGACATGCAATGACACTAGTGGATCCTTATGTCGTTTGTTTAGAGGAACATACATGCAATGACACCGGTGGATACATGTGTGGTTCATGAGAAGAACACATATCCAATGACACTGGTGGATCCTTATGTGGTTCATGAAAAGAACTGACATGCAGTGACACTGGGTGTGGTTCATGAGAAGAACAGACATGCAATGACACCAGTGGACTCTAGCTGTGGTTCATGAAAAGAACAGACATGTAGTGACACCGGTGGATCCTTATGTGGTTTGTCTAGAGGAACCCACATGCAATGACACTAGGTGTGGTTTGTGAGAAGAACAGACATGCAATGACACTGGTGGATCCTTATGTGGTTCATGAAAAGAACTGACATGCAATGACACTGGGTGTGGTTCATGAAAAGAACTGACATGCAATGACACCGGTGGATCCATGTGCGGTTTATGGAAGTAACAGACATGCAATAACTCTAGCTGTGGTTCATGAAAAGAACATACATGCAATGACACCGGGTGTGGTTCATAAAAAGAACAGACATGCAATGACATTGGGTGTGGTTCATGAAAAGAACAGGCATGCAATGACTCTAGCTGTGGTTCATGAAAAGAGCACACATGAAATGACACTGGGTGTGGTTCATGAAAAGAATAGACATGCAATGACACTGGTGGATCCTTATGTGGTTTGTTTAGAAGAACGTGCATGCAATGACACTAGGTGTGGTTCATGAAAAAACAGACATGCAATGACACTGGTGGATCCATGTGTGGTTCTTGAAAAGAACATACATGCAATGACACTGGTGGATACTTATGTGGTTTGTTTAGAGGAACAAACATGCAATGACACCGGTGGATCCATGTGTGGTTCATGAGAAGAACACACATCCAATGACACTGGTGGATCCTTATGTGGTTCATGAAAAGAACAGACATGTAGTGACACCGGTGGATCCTTATGTGGTCTGTCTAGAGGAACACACATGCAATGACACTGGGTGTGGTTCATGAAAAGAACATAAATGCAATGACTTATGTGGTTTGTTTAGAAGAACACACATGCAATGACACTGGGTGTGGTTCATGAAAAGAAGAGACATGCAATGACACTAGTGGATCCTTATGTGGTTTGTTTAGAGGAACATACATGCAATGACACCGGTGGATCCATGTGTGGTTCATGAGAAGAACACACATCCATGGACACTGGTGGATCCTTATGTGGTTCATGAAAAGAACTGACATGCAGTGACACTAGGTGTGGTTCATGAGAAGAACAGACATACAATGACACCGGTGGACTCTAGCTGTGGTTCATGAAAAGAACAGACATGCAGTGACACTGGTGGATCCTTATGTGATTTGTCTAGAGGAACATACATGCAATGACACTGGGTGTGGTTCATGAAAAGAACAGACATGCAATGACACTGGTGGATCCTTATGTGGTTTGTGAGAAGAAGAAACATGCAATCACACTGGTGGATCCTTATGTGGTTCATGCAAAGAACTGACATGCAATGACACTATGTGTGGTTCATGAAAAGAACTGACATGCAATGACACTGGGTGTGGTTCATAAAAAGAACGGACATGCAATGACACCGGTGGAGCCATGTGTGGTTTATGGAAGTAACAGACATGCAATGAATCTAGCTGTGGTTCATGAAAAGAACAGACATGCAATGACACCGGGTGTGGTTCATGAAAAGAACAGACATGCAATGACACTGGGTGTGGTTCATGAAAAGAACAGACTTGCAATGACTCTAGTTGTGGTTCATGAAAAGAACACACATGCAATGACACTGGGTGTGGTTCATGAAAAGAATAGACATGCAATGACACTGGTGGATCCTTATGTGGTTTGTTTAGAAGAACACACATGCAATGACACTAGGTGTGGTTCATGAAAAAAACAGACATGCAATGACACTGGTGGATACATGTGTGGTTCATGAGAAGAACACACATCCAATGACACTGGTGGATCCTTATGTGGTTCATGAAAAGAACAGACATGCAGTGACACCGGTGGATCCTTATGTGGTCTGTCAAGAGGAACACACATGTAATGACACCAGGTGTGGTTCATGAAAATAACAGACATGCAATGACTTATGTGGTTTGTTTATAAGAACACACATGCAATGACACTAGTGGATGCTTATGTGTTTTTTTAGAGGAACATACATGCAATGACACCGGTGGATCCATGTGTGGTTCATGAGAAGAACACACATCCAATGACACTGGTGGATCCTTATGTGGTTCATGAAAAGAACTGACATGTAGTGACACTGGGTGTGGTTCATGAGAAGAACAGACATGCAATGACACCGGTGGACTCTAGCTGTGGTTCAAGAAAAGAACAGACATGTAGTGACACTGGTGGATCCTTATGTGGTTTGTCTAGAGGAACACACATGCAATGACACTAGGTGTGGTTTGTGAGAAGAACAGACATGCAATGACACTGGTGGATCCTTATGTGGTTCATGAAAAGAACTGACATGCAATGACACTGGGTGTGGTTCATGAAAAGAACTGACATGCAATGACACCGGTGGATCCATGTGCGGTTTATGGAAGTAACAGACATGCAATAACTCTAGCTGTGGTTCGTGAAAAGAACATACATGCAATGACACCGGGTGTGGTTCATAAAAAGAACAGACATGCAATGACACTGGGTGTGGTTCATGAAAAGAACAGACATGCAATGACACTAGTGGATCCTTATGTGGTTTGTTTAGAGGAACAGACATGCAATGACACCGGTGGATCCATGTGTGGTTCATGAGAAAAACACACATCCAATGACACTTGTGGATCCTTATGTGGTTCATGAAAAGAACAGACATGCAGTGACACCGGTGGATCCTTTTGTCGTCTGTCTAGAGGAACACACATGCAATGACACTGGGTGTGGTTCATGAAAAGAACAGACATGCAATGACTTATCTGGTTTGTTTATAAGAACACACATGCAATGACACTGGGTGTGGTTCATGAAAAGAACAGACATGCAATGAGACTGGTGGATCCTTATGTGGTTTGTTTAGAGGAACATACATGCAATGACACCGGTGGATCCATGTGTGGTTCATGAGAAGAACACACATCGAATGACACTGGTGGATCCTTATGTGGTTTATGAAAAGAACTGACATGCAGTGACACTAGGTGTGGTTCATGACAAGAACAGACATGCAATGACACCAGTGGACTCTAGCTGTGGTTCATGAAAATAACAGACATGTAGTGACACCGGTGGATCCCTATGTGATTTGTCCAGAGGAACACACATGCAATGACACTGGGTGTGGTTTGTGAGAAGAACAGACATGCAATGACACCGGTGGATCCTTATGTGGTTCATGAAAAGAACTGACATGCAATGACACTGGGTGTGGTTCATGAAAAGAACTGACATGCAATGACACTGGGTGTGGTTCATGAAAAGAACAGACATGCAATGACACCGGTGGATCCATGTGCGGTTTATGAAAGTAACAGACATGCAATGACTCTAGCTGTGGTTCATAAAAACAACATACATGCAATGAATCTAGCTGGGGTTCATAAAAAGAACATACATGCAATGACACCGGGTGTGGTTCGTAAAAAGAACAGACATGCAATGACACTGGGTGTGGTTCATGAAAAGAACAGACATGCAATGACTCTACCTGTGGTTCATGAAAAGAACACACATCCAATGACACTGGGTGTGGTTCATGAAAAGAACAGACATGCAATGACACTGGTGGATCCTTATGTGGTTTGTTTAGAAGAACACACATGCAATGACACTGGGTGTGGTTCATGAAAATAACAGACATGCAATGACGCTGGTGGATCCTTATTTGGTTTGTTTAGAGGAACAGACATGCAATGACACCGGTGGATCCATGTGTGGTTCATGAGAAGAACACACATCCAATGAAACTGGTGGATCCTTATGTGGTTCATGAAAAGAACAGACATGCAGTGACACCGGTGGATCCTTATGTGGTCTGTCTAGAGGAACACACATGCAATGACACCGGGTGTGGTCCATGAAAAGAATAGACATGCAATGACTTATGTGGTTTGTTTAGAGGAACACACATGAAATGACACTGGGTGTGGTTCATGAAAATAACAGACATGCAATGACACTAGTGGATCCTTATGTCGTTTGTTTAGAGTAACATACATGCAATGACACCGGTGGATCCATGTGTGGTTCATGAGAAGAACACATATCCAATGACACTGGTGGATCCTTATGTGGTTCATGAAAAGAACTGGCATGAAGTGACACTGGGTGTGGTTCATGAGAAGAACAGACATGCAATGACACCAGTGGACTTTAGCTGTGGTTCATGAAAAGAACAGACATGTAGTGACACTGGTGGATCCTTATGTGGTTTGTCTAGAGGAACACACATGCAATGACACTAGGTGTGGTTTGTGAGAAGAACAGACATGCAATGACACTGATGGATCCTTATGTGGTTCATGAAAAGATCTGACATGCAATGACACTGGGTGTGGTTCATGAAAAGAACTGACATGCAATGACACCGGTGGATCCATGTGCGGTTTATGGAAGTAACAGACATGCAATAACTCTAGCTGTGGTTCATGAAAAGAACATACATGCAATGACACCGGGTGTGGTTCATAAAAAGAATAGACATGCAATGACACTGGGTGTGGTTCATGAAAAGAACAGGCATGCAATGACTCTAGCTGTGGTTCATGAAAAGAGCACACATGAAATGACACTGGGTGTGGTTCATGAAAAGAACAGACATGCAATGACACTGGTGGATCCTTATGTGGTTTGTTTAGAAGAACACACATGTAATGACACTGGGTGTGGTTCATGAAAAGAACAGACATGCAATGACACTGGTGGATACTTATGTGGTTTGTTTAGAAGAACAAACATGCAATGACACCGGTGGATACATGTGTGGTTCATGAGAAAAACACACATCCAATGACACTGGTGGATCCTTCTGTGGTTCATGAAAAGAACAGACATGCAGTGACACCGGTGGATCCTTATGTGGTCTGTCTAGACGATCACATTCATGCAATGACACTGGGTGTGGTTCATGAAAAGAACAGACATACAATGACTTATGTGGTTTGTTTAGAAGAACACACATGCAATGTCACTGGTTGTGGTTCATGAAAAGAACAGACATGCAATGACACTGGTGGATCCTTATGTGGTTTGTTTAGAGGAACATACATGCAATGACACCGGTGGATCCATGTGTGGTTCATGAGAAGAACACACATCGAATGACACTGGTGGATCCTTATATGGTTCATGAAAAGAACTGACATGCAGTGACACTAGATGTGGTTCATGAGAAGAACAGACATGCAATGACACCAGTGGACTCTAGCTGTGGTTCATGAAAATAACAGACATGTAGTGACACCGGTGGATCCTTATGTGATTTGTCTAGAGGAACACACATGCAATGACACTGGGTGTGGTTTGTGAGAAGAACAGACATGCAATGACACTGGTGGATCCTTATGTGGTTCATGAAAAGAACTGACATGCAATGACACTGGGTGTGGTTCATGAAAAGAACTGACATGCAATGACACTGGGTGTGGTTCATGAAAAGAACAGACATGCAATGACACCGGTGGATCCATGTGCGGTTTATGGAAGTAACAGACATGCAATGACTCTAGCTGTGGTTCATAAAAAGAACATACATGCAATGACTCTAGCTGTGGTTCATAAAAAGAACATACATGCAATGACACCGGGTGTGGTTCATAAAAAGAACAGACATGCAATGACACTGGGTGTGGTTCATGAAAAGAACAGACATGCAATGACTCTAGCTGTGGTTCATGAAAAGAACACACATCCAATGACACTGGGTGTGGTTCATGAAAAGAACAGACATGCAATGACACTGGTGGATCCTTATGTGGTTTGTTTAGAAGAACACACATGCAATGACACTGGGTGTGGTTCATGAAAAGAACAGACATGCAATGACTCTAGCTGTGGTTCATGAAAAGAACACACATCCAATGACACTGGGTGTGGTTCATGAAAAGAACAGACATGCAATGACACTGGAGGATCCTTATGTGGTTTGTTTAGAAGAACACACATGCAATGACACTGGGTGTGGTTCATGAAAAGAACAGACTTGCAATGACACTGGTGGATCCTTATTTGGTTTGTTTAGAGGAACAGACATGCAATGACACCGGTGGATCCATGTGTGGGTCATGAGAAGAACACACATCCAATGAAACTGGTGGATCCTTATGTGGTTCATGAAAAGAACAGACATGCAATGACACCAGTGGATCCTTATGTGCTCTGTCTAGAGGAACACACATGCAATGACACCGGGTGTGGTTCATGAAAAGAACAGACATGCAATGACTTATGTGGTTTGTTTAGAGGAACACACATGAAATGACACTGGGTGTGGTTCATGAGAATAACAGACATGCAATGACACTAGTGGATCCTTATGTCGTTTGTTTAGAGGAACATACATGCAATGACACCGGTGGATCCATGTGTGGTTCATGAGAAGAACACATATCCAATGACACTGGTGGATCCTTATCTGGTTCATGAAAAGAACTGACATGCAGTGACACTAGGTGTGGTTCATGAGAAGAACAGACATGCAATGACACCGGTGGACTTTAGCTGTGGTTCATGAAAAGAACAGACATGTAGTGACACTGGTGGATCCTTATGTGGTTTGTCTAGAGGAACACACATGCAATGACACTAGGTGTGGTTTGTGAGAAGAACAGACATGCAATGACACTGATGGATCCTTATGTGGTTCATGAAAAGAACTGACATGCAATGACACTGGGTGTGGTTCATGAAAAGAACTGACATGCAATGACACCGGTGGATCCATGTGCGGTTTATGGAAGTAACAGACATGCAATAACTCTAGCTGTGGTTCATGAAAAGAACATACATGCAATGACACCGGGTGTGGTTCATAAAAAGAACAGACATGCAATGACACTGGGTGTGGTTCATGAAAAGAACAGGCATGCAATGAATCTAGCTGTGGTTCATGAAAAGAGCACACATGAAATGACACTGGGTGTGGTTCATGAAAAGAACAGACATGCAATGACACTGGTGGATCCTTATGTGGTTTGTTTAGAAGAACACACATGTAATGACACTGGGTGTGGTTCATGAAAAGAACAGACATGCAATGACACTGGTGGATACTTGTGTGGTTTGTTTAGAGGAACAAACATGCAATGACACCGGTGGATCCATGTGTGGTTCATGAGAAAAACACACATCCAATGACACTGGTGGATCCTTACGTGGTTCATGAAAAGAACAGACATGTAGTGACACCGGTGGATCCTTATGTGGTCTGTCTAGAGGAAGACACATGCAATGACACTGGGTGTGGTTCATGAAAAGAACAGACATGCAATGACTTATGTGGTTTGTTTAGAAGAACACACATGCAATGACACTGGGTGTGGTTCATGAAAAGAAGAGACATGCAATGACACTGGTGGATCCTTATGTGGTTTGTTTAGAGGAACATACATGCAATGACACCGATGGATCCATGTGTGGTTCATGAGAACAACACACATCCAATGACACTGGTGGATCCTTATGTGGTTCATGAAAAGAACTGACATGCAGTGACACTAGGTGTGGTTCATGAGAAGAACAGACATACAATGATACCGGTAGACTCTAGCTGTGGTTCATGAAAAGAACAGACATGCAGTGACACTTGTGGATCCTTATGTGATTTGTCTAGAGGAACATACATGCAATGACACTGGGTGTGGTTCATGAAAAGAACAGACATGCAATGACACTGGTGGATCCTTATGTGGTTTGTGAGAAGAACAAACATGCAATCACACTGGTGGATCCTTAAGTGGTTCATGCAAAGAACTGACATGCAATGACACTATGTGTGGTTCATGAAAAGAACTGACATGCAATGACACTGGGTGTGGTTCATGAAAAGAACAGACATGCAATGACACCGGTGGACCCATTTGTGGTTTATGGAAGTAACAGACATGCAATGAATCTAGCTGTGGTTCATGAAAAGAACAGGCATGCAATGACACCGGGTGTGGTTCATGAAAAGAACAGACATGCAATGACACTGGGTGTGGTTCATCAAAAGAACAGACTTGCAATGACTCTAGTTGTGGTTCATGAAAAGAACACACATGCAATGACACTGGGTGTGGTTCATGAAAAGAATAGACATGCAATGACACTGGTGGATCCTTATGTGGTTTGTTTAGAAGAACACACATGCAATGACACTAGGTGTGGTTCATGAAAAAAACAGACATGCAATAACACTGGTGGATCCATGTGTGGTTCATGAGAAGAACACACATCCAATGACACTGGTGGATCCTTATGTGGTTCATGAAAAGAACAGACATGCAGTGACACCGGTGGATCCTTAGGTGGTTTGTTTAGAGGAACATACATGCAATGACACCGGTGGATCCATGTGTGGTTCATGAGAAGAACACACATCCAATGACACTGGTGGATCCTTATGTGGTTAATGAAAAGAACTGACATGCAATGACACCGGTGGACTCTAGCTGTGGTTCAAGAAAAGAATAGACATGTAGTGACACTGGTGGATCCTTATGTGGTTTGTCTAGAGGAACACACATGCAATGACACTAGGTGTGGTTTGTGAGAAGAACAGACATGCAATGACACTGGTGGATCCTTATATGGTTCATGAAAAGAACTGACCTGAATGACACTGGGTGTGGTTCATGAAAAGAACTGACATGCAATGACATTGGGTGTGGTTCATGAAAAGAACAGACATACAATGACACCGGTGGATCCATGTGCGGTTTATGGAAGTAATAGACATGCAATGACTCTAGCTGTCGTTCATGAAAAGAACATACATGCAATGACACCGGGTGTGGTTCATAAAAAGAACTGACATGCAATGACACTGGGTGTGGTTCATGAAAAGAACAGGCATGCAATAACTCTAGCTGTTGTTCATGAAAAGAGCACACATGAAATGACACTGGGTGTGGTTCATGAAAAGAACAGACATGCAATGACACTGGTGGATCCTTATGTGGTTTGTTTAGAAGAACACACATGTAATGACACTGGGTGTGGTTCATGAAAATAACAGACATGCAATGACACTGGTGGATACTTATGTGGTTTGTTTAGAGGAACAAACATGCAATGACACCGGTGGATCCATGTGTGGTTCATGAGAAGAACACACATCCAATGACACTGGTGGATCCTTATGTGGTTCATGAAAAGAACAGACATGTAGTGACACCGGTGGATCCTTATGTGGTCTGTCTAGAGGAACACACATGCAATGACACTGGGTGTGGTTCATGAAAAGAACAGACATGCAATGACTTATGTGGTTTGTTTAGAAGAACACACATGCAATGACACTGGGTGTGGTTCATGATAAGAAGAGACATGCAATGACACTGGTGGATCCTTATGTGGTTTGTTTAGAGGAACATACATGCAATGACACCGGTGGATCCATGTGTGGTTCATGAGAAGAACACACATCCAATGACACTGGTGGATCCTTATGTGGTTCATGAAAAGAACTGACATGCAGTGACACTAGGTGTGGTTCATGAGAAGAATAGACATACAATGATACCGGTAGACTCTAGCTGTGGTTCATGAAAAGAACAGACGTGCAATGACACCGGGTGTGGTTCATGAAAAGAACTGACATGCAATGACACTGGGTGTGGTTCATGAAAAGAACAGACATGCAATGACACCGGTGGACCCATTTGTGGTTTATGGAAGTAACAGACATGCAATGAATCTAGCTGTGGTTCATGAAAAGAACAGACGTGCAATGACACCGGGTGTGGTTCATGAAAAGAACAGACATGCAATGACACTGGGTGTGGTTCATCAAAAGAACAGACTTGCAATGACTCTAGTTGTGGTTCATGAAAAGAACACACATGCAATGACACTGGGTGTGGTTCATGAAAAGAATAGACATGCAATGACACTGGTGGATCCTTATGTGGTTTGTTTAGAAGAACACACATGCAATGACACTAGGTGTGGTTCATGAAAAAAACAGACATGCAATAACACTGGTGGATCCATGTGTGGTTCATGAGAAGAACACACATCCAATGACACTGGTGGATCCTTATGTGGTTCATGAAAAGAACAGACATGCAGTGACACCGGTGGATCCTTAGGTGGTTTGTTTAGAGGAACATACATGCAATGACACCGGTGGATCCATGTGTGGTTCATGAGAAGAACACACATCCAATGACACTGGTGGATCCTTATGTGGTTAATGAAAAGAACTGACATGCAATGACACCGGTGGACTCTAGCTGTGGTTCAAGAAAAGAATAGACATGTAGTGACACTGGTGGATCCTTATGTGGTTTGTCTAGAGGAACACACATGCAATGACACTAGGTGTGGTTTGTGAGAAGAACACACATGCAATGACACTGGTGGATCCTTATATGGTTCATGAAAAGAACTGACCTGAATGACACTGGGTGTGGTTCATGAAAAGAACTGACATGCAATGACATTGGGTGTGGTTCATGAAAAGAACAGACATACAATGACACCGGTGGATCCATGTGCGGTTTATGGAAGTAATAGACATGCAATGACTCTAGCTGTCGTTCATGAAAAGAACATACATGCAATGACAACGGGTGTGGTTTATAAAAAGAACTGACATGCAATGACACTGGGTGTGGTTCATGAAAAGAACAGGCATGCAATAACTCTAGCTGTTGTTCATGAAAAGAGCACACATGAAATGACACTGGGTGTGGTTCATGAAAAGAACAGACATGCAATGACACTGGTGGATCCTTATGTGGTTTGTTTAGAAGAACACACATGTAATGACACTGGGTGTGGTTCATGAAAATAACAGACATGCAATGACACTGGTGGATACTTATGTGGTTTGTTTAGAGGAACAAACATGCAATGACACCGGTGGATCCATGTGTGGTTCATGAGAAGAACACACATCCAATGACACTGGTGGATCCTTATGTGGTTCATGAAAAGAACAGACATGTAGTGACACCGGTGGATCCTTATGTGGTCTGTCTAGAGGAACACACATGCAATGACACTGGGTGTGGTTCATGAAAAGAACAGACATGCAATGACTTATGTGGTTTGTTTAGAAGAACACACATGCAATGACACTGGGTGTGGTTCATGATAAGAAGAGACATGCAATGACACTGGTGGATCCTTATGTGGTTTGTTTAGAGGAACATACATGCAATGACACCGGTGGATCCATGTATGGTTCATGAGAAGAACACACATCCAATGACACTGGTGGATCCTTATGTGGTTCATGAAAAGAACTGACATGCAGTGACACTAGGTGTGGTTCATGAGAAGAACAGACATACAATGATACCGGTAGACTCTAGCTGTGGTTCATGAAAAGAACAGACATGCAGTGACACTTGTGGATCCTTATGTGATTTGTCTAGAGGAACATACATGCAATGACACTGGGTGTGGTTCATGAAAAGAGCAGACATGCAATGACACTGGTGGATCCTTATGTGGTTTGTGAGAAGAACAAATATGCAATCACACTGGTGGATCCTTATGTGGTTCATGCAAAGAACTGACATGCAATGACACTATGTGTGGTTCATGAAAAGAACTGACATGCAATGACACTAGGTGTGGTTCATGAAAAGAACAGACATGCAATGACACCGGTGGACCCATGTGTGGTTTATGGAAGTAACAGACATGCAATGAATCTAGCTGTGGTTCATGAAAAGAATAGACGTGCAATGACACCGGGTGTGGTTCATGAAAAGAACAGACATGCAATGACACTGGGTGTGGTTCATGAAAAGAACAGACTTGCAATGACTCTAGTTGTGGTTCATGAAAAGAACACACATGCAATGACACTGGGTGTGGTTCATGAAAAGAATAGACATGCAATCACACTGGTGGATCCTTATGTGGTTTGTTTAGAACAACACACATACAATGACACTAGGTGTGGTTCATGAAAAAAATAGACATGCAATGACACTGGTGGATCCATGTGTGGTTCATGAGAAAAACACACATCCAATGACACTGGTGGATCCTTATGTGGTTCATGAAAAGAACAGACATGAAGTGACACCGGTGGATCCTTATGTGGCATCTAAAGAACACACATGCAATGACACCGGGTGTGGTTCATGAAAAGAACAGACATGCAATGACTTATGTGGTTTGTTTAGAAGAACACACATGCAATGACACTGGGTGTGGTTCATGAAAAGAACAGACATGCAATGACACTGGTGGATCCTTATGTGGTTTGTTTATGGAAGTAACAGACATGCAATAACTCTAGCTGTGGTTCATGAAAAGAACATACATGCAATGACACCGGGTGTGGTTCATAAAAAGAACAGACATGCAATGACACTGGGTGTGGTTCATGAAAAGAACAGGCATGCAATGAATCTAGCTGTGGTTCATGAAAAGAGCACACATGAAATGACACTGGGTGTGGTTCATGAAAAGAACAGACATGCAATGACACTGGTGGATCCTTATGTGGTTTGTTTAGAAGAACACACATGTAATGACACTGGGTGTGGTTCATGAAAAGAACATACATGCAATGACACTGGTGGATACTTATGTGGTTTGTTTAGAGGAACAAACATGCAATGAAACCGGTGGATCCATGTGTGGTTCATGAGAAAAACACACATCCAATGACACTGGTGGATCCTTACGTGGTTCATGAAAAGAACAGACATGTAGTGGCACCGGTGGATCCTTATGTGGTCTGTCTAGAGGAAGACACATGCAATGACACTGGGTGTGGTTCATGAAAAGAACAGACATGCAATGACTTATGTGGTTTGTTTAGAAGAACACACATGCAATGACACTGGGTCTGGTTCATGAAAAGAAGAGACATACAATGACACTGGTGGATCCTTATGTGGTTTGTTTACAGGAACATACATGCAATGACACCGGTGGATCCATGTGTGGTTCATGAGAACAACACACATCCAATGACACTGGTGGATCCTTATGTGGTTCATGAAAAGAACTGACATGCAGTGACACTAGGTGTGGTTCATGAGAAGAACAGACATACAATGATACCGGTAGACTCTAGCTGTGGTTCATGAAAAGAACAGACATGCAGTGACACTTGTGGATCCTTATGTGATTTGTCTAGAGGAACATACATGCAATGACACTGGGTGTGGTTCATGAAAAGAACAGACATGCAATGACACTGGTGGATCCTTATGTGGTTTGTGAGAAGAACAAACATGCAATCACACTGGTGGATCCTTATGTGGTTCATGCAAAGAACTGACATGCAATGACACTATGTGTGGTTCATGAAAAGAACTGACATGCAATGACACTGGGTGTGGTTCATGAAAAGAACAGACATGCAATGACACCGGTGGATCCATGTGTGGTTTATGGAAGTAACAGACATGCAATGAATCTAGCTGTGGTTCATGAAAAGAACAGACGTGCAATGACACCGGGTGTGGTTCATGAAAAGAACAGACATGCAATGACACTGGGTGTGGTTCATCAAAAGAACAGACTTGCAATGACTCTAGTTGTGGTTCATGAAAAGAACACACATGCAATGACACTGGGTGTGGTTCATGAAAAGAATAGACATGCAATGACACTGGTGGATCCTTATGTGGTTTGTTTAGAAGAACACACATGCAATGACACTAGGTGTGGTTCATGAAAAAAACAGACATGCAATAACACTGGTGGATCCATGTGTGGTTCATGAGAAGAACACACATCCAATGACACTGGTGGATCCTTATGTGGTTCATGAAAAGAACAGACATGCAGTGACACCGGTGGATCCTTAGGTGGTTTGTTTAGAGGAACATACATGCAATGACACCGGTGGATCCATGTGTGGTTCATGAGAAGAACACACATCCAATGACACTGGTGGATCCTTATGTGGTTAATGAAAAGAACCCGACATGCAATGACACGGTGGACTCTAGGTGGTTCAAGAAAAGAATAGACATGTAGTGACACTGGTGGATCCTTATGTGGTTTGTCTAGAGGAACACACATGCAATGACACTAGGTGTGGTTTGTGAGAAGAACAGACATGCAATGACACTGGTGGATCCTTATATGGTTCATGAAAAGAACTGACCTGAATGACACTGGGTGTGGTTCATGAAAAGAACTGACATGCAATGACATTGGGTGTGGTTCATGAAAAGAACAGACATACAATGACACCGGTGGATCCATGTGCGGTTTATGGAAGTAATAGACATGCAATGACTCTAGCTGTGGTTCATGAAAAGAACATACATGCAATGACACCGGGTGTGGTTCATAAAAAGAACTGACATGCAATGACACTGGGTGTGGTTCATGAAAAGAACAGGCATGCAATAACTCTAGCTGTTGTTCATGAAAAGAGCACACATGAAATGACACTGGGTGTGGTTCATGAAAAGAACAGACATGCAATGACACTGGTGGATCCTTATGTGGTTCATGAAAAGAACAGACATGTAGTGACACCGGTGGATCCTTATGTGGTCTGTCTAGAGGAACACACATGCAATGACACTGGGTGTGGTTCATGAAAAGAACAGACATGCAATGACTTATGTGGTTTGTTTAGAAGAACACACATGCAATGACACTGGGTGTGGTTCATGATAAGAAGAGACATGCAATGACACTGGTGGATCCTTATGTGGTTTGTTTAGAGGAACATACATGCAATGACACCGGTGGATCCATGTGTGGTTCATGAGAAGAACACACATCCAATGACACTGGTGGATCCTTATGTGGTTCATGAAAAGAACTGACATGCAGTGACACTAGGTGTGGTTCATGAGAAGAATAGACATACAATGATACCGGTAGACTCTAGCTGTGGTTCATGAAAAGAACAGACATGCAGTGACCCTTGTGGATCCTTATGTGATTTGTCTAGAGGAACATACATGCAATGACACTGGGTGTGGTTCATGAAAAGAACAGACATGCAATGACACTGGTGGATCCTTATGTGGTTTGTGAGGAGAACAAACATGCAATCACACTGGTGGATCCTTATTTGGTTCATGCAAAGAACTGACATGCAATGACACTATGTGTGGTTCATGAAAAGAACTGACATGCAATGACACTAGGTGTGGTTCATGAAAAGAACAAACATGCAATGACACCGGTGGACCCATGTGTGGTTTATGGAAGTAACAGACATGCAATGAATCTAGCTGTGGTTCATGAAAAGAACAGACGTGCAATGACACCGGGTGTGGTTCATGAAAAGAACAGACATGCAATGACACTGGGTGTGGTTCATGAAAAGAACAGACTTGCAATGACTCTAGTTGTGGTTCATGAAAAGAACACACATGCAATGACACTGGGTGTGGTTCATGAAAAGAATAGACATGCAATCACACTGGTGGATCCTTATGTGGTTTGTTTAGAACAACACACATGCAATGACACTAGGTGTGGTTCATGAAAAAAATAGACATGCAATGACACTGGTGGATCCATGTGTGGTTCATGAGAAAAACACACATCCAATGACACTGGTGGATCCTTATGTGGTTCATGAAAAGAACAGACATGAAGTGACACCGGTGGATCCTTATGTGGTCTGTCTAAAGGAACACACATGCAATGACACCGGGTGTGGTTCATGAAAAGAACAGACATGCAATGACTTATGTGGTTTGTTTAGAAGAACACACATGCAATGACACTGGGTGTGGTTCATGAAAAGAACAGACATGCAATGACACTGGTGGATCCTTATGTGGTTTGTTTAGAGGAACATACATGCAATGACACCGGTGGATCCATGTGTGGTTCATGAGAAGAACACACATCGAATGACACTGGTGGATCCTTATGTGGTTCATGAAAATAACAGACATGCAGTGACACTGGTGGATCCTTATGTGATTTGTCTAGAGGAACATACATGCAATGACACTGGGTGTGGTTCATGAAAAGAACAGACATGGAATGACACTGGTGGATCCTTATGTGGTTTGTGAGAAGAACAAACATGCAATCACACTGGTGGATCCTTATGTGGTTCATGCAAAGAACTGACATGCAATGACACTATGTGTGGTTCATGAAAAGAACTGACATGCAATGACACTAGGTGTGGTTCATGAAAAGAACAGACATGCAATGACACCGGTGGACCCATGTGTGGTTTATGGAAGTAACAGACATGGAATGAATCTAGCTGTGGTTCATAAAAAGAACAGACGTGCAATGACACCGGGTGTGGTTCATGAAAAGAACAGACATGCAATGACACTGGGTGTGGTTCATGAAAAGAACAGACTTGCAATGACTCTAGTTGTGGTTCATGAAAAGAACACACATGCAATGACACTGGGTGTGGTTCATGAAAATAATAGACATGCAATGACACTGGTGGATCCTTATGTGGTTTGTTTAGAAGAACACACATGCAATGACACAAGGTGTGGTTCATGAAAAAAACAGACATGCAATGACACTGGTGGATCCATGTGTGGTTCATGAGAAGAACACACATCCAATGACACTGGTGGATCCTTATGTGGTTCATGAAAAGAACAGACATGCAGTGACACCGGTGGATCCTTATGTGGTTTGTTTAGAGGAACATACATGCAATGACACCGGTGGATCCATGTGTGGTTCATGAGAAGAACACACATCCAATGACACTGGTGGATCCTTATGTGGTTCATGGAAAGAACTGACATGCAGTGACACTAGGTGTGGTTCATGAGAAGAACAGACATGCAATGACACTGGTGGACTCTAGCTGTGGTTCATGAAAATAACAGACATGTAGTGACATCGGTGGATCCTTATGTGATTTGTCTAGAGGAACACACATGCAATGACACCGGTGGATCCATGTGTGGCTCATGAGAAGAACACACATCCAATGACACTGGTGGATCCTTATGTGGTTCATGAAAAGAAGCCGACATGCATGACACTTGGGTGTGGTTCATGAGAAGAATAGACATGCAATGACACCGGTGGACTCTAGCTGTGGTTCATGAAAATAACAGACATGTAGTGACACCGGTGGATCCTTATGTGATTTGTCTAGAGGAACACACATGCAATGACACTAGGTGTGGTTTGTGAGAAGAAGAGACATGCAATGACACTGGTGGATCCTTATGTGGTTCATGTAAAGAACTGACATGAATGACACTGGGTGTGGTTCATGAAAAGAACTGACATGCAATGACATTGGGTGTGGTTCATGAAAAGAACAGACATACAATGACACCGGTGGATCCATGTGCGGTTTATGGAAGTAACAGACATGCAATGACTCTAGCTCTGGTTCATGAAAAGAACATACATGCAATGACACCGGGTGTGGTTCATAAAAAGAACAGACATGCAATGACACTGGGTGTGGTTCATGAAAAGAACAGGCATGCAATGACTCTAGATGTGGTTCATGAAAAGAACACACATGTAATGACACTGGGTGTGGTTCATGAAAAGAACAGACATGCAATGACACTGGTGGATCCTTATGTGGTTTGTTTAGAAGAACACACATGCAATGACACTAGGTGTGGTTCATGAAAAGAACAGACATGCAATGACACTGGTGGATCCTTATGTGGTTTGTTTAGAGGAACATACATGCAATGACACCGGTGGATCCATGTGTGGTTCATGAGAAAAACACACATCCAATGACACTGGTGGATCCTTATGTGGTCCATGAAAAGTACAGACATGCAGTGACACCGGTGGATCCTTATGTGGTTCATGAAAAGAACTGACATGCAGTGACACTGGGTGTGGTTCATGAGAAGAACAGACATTGAATCACACTGGTGGATCCTTATGTGGTTCATGCAAAGAACTGACATGCAATGACACTATGTGTGGTTCATGAAAAGAACTGACATGCAATGACACTGGGTGTGGTTCATGAAAAGAACAGACATGCAATGACACCGGTGGACCCATGTGTGGTTTATGGAAGTAACAGACATGCAATGAATCTAGCTGTGGTTCATGAAAAGAACAGACGTGCAATGACACCGGGTGTGGGTCATGAAAAGAACAGACATGCAATGACACTGGGTGTGGTTCATGAAAAGAACAGACTTGCAATGACTCTAGTTGTGGTTCATGAAAAGAACACACATGCAATGACACTGGGTGTGGTTCATGAAAAGAATAGACATGCAATGACACTGGTGGATCCTTATGTGGTTTGTGAGAAGAACAAACATGCAATCACACTGGTGGATCCTTATGTGGTTCATGCAAAGAACTGACATGCAATGACACTATGTGTGGTTCATGAAAAGAACTGACATGCAATGACACTGGGTGTGGTTCATGAAAAGAACAGACATGCAATGACACCGGTGGATCCATGTGTGGTTAATGGAAGTAACAGACATGCAATGAATCTAGCTGTGGTTCATGAAAAGAACAGACGTGCAATGACACCGGGTGTGGTTCATGAAAAGAACAGACATGCAATGACACTGGGTGTGGTTCATCAAAAGAACAGACTTGCAATGACTCTAGTTGTGGTTCATGAAAAGAACACACATGCAATGACACTGGGTGTGGTTCATGAAAATAATAGACATGCAATGACACTGGTGGATCCTTATGTGGTTTGTTTAGAAGAACACACATGCAATGACACTAGGTGTGGTTCATGAAAAAAACAGACATGCAATAACACTGGTGGATCCATGTGTGGTTCATGAGAAGAACACACATCCAATGACACTGGTGGATCCTTATGTGGTTCATGAAAAGAACAGACATGCAGTGACACCGGTGGATCCTTAGGTGGTTTGTTTAGAGGAACATACATGCAATGACACCGGTGGATCCATGTGTGGTTCATGAGAAGAACACACATCCAATGACACTGGTGGATCCTTATGTGGTTAATGAAAAGAACTGACATGCAATGACACCGGTGGACTCTAGCTGTGGTTCAAGAAAAGAATAGACATGTAGTGACACTGGTGGATCCTTATGTGGTTTGTCTAGAGGAACACACATGCAATGACACTAGGTGTGGTTTGTGAGAAGAACAGACATGCAATGACAATGGTGGATCCTTATATGGTTCATGAAAAGAACTGACCTGAATGACACTGGGTGTGGTTCATGAAAAGAACTGACATGCAATGACATTGGGTGTGGTTCATGAAAAGAACAGACATACAATGACACTGGTGGATCCATGTGCGGTTTATGGAAGTAATAGACATGCAATGACTCTAGCTGTGGTTCATGAAAAGAACATACATGCAATGACACCGGGTGTGGTTCATAAAAAGAACTGACATGCAATGACACTGGGTGTGGTTCATGAAAAGAACAGGCATGCAATAACTCTAGCTGTTGTTCATGAAAAGTGAACACATGAAATGACACTGGGTGTGGTTCATGAAAAGAACAGACATGCAATGACACTGGTGGATCCTTATGTGGTTCATGAAAAGAACAGACATGTAGTGACACCGGTGGATCCTTATGTGGTCTGTCTAGAGGAACACACATGCAATGACACTAGGTGTGTTTCATGAAAAGAACAGACATGCAATGACTTATGTGGTTTGTTTAGAAGAACACACATGCAATGACACTGGGTGTGGTTCATGATAAGAAGAGACATGCAATGACACTGGTGGATCCTTATGTGGTTTGTTTAGAGGAACATACATGCAATGACACCGGTGGATCCATGTGTGGTTCATGAGAAGAACACACATCCAATGACACTGGTGGATCCTTATGTGGTTCATGAAAAGAACTGACATGCAGTGACACTAGGTGTGGTTCATGAGAAGAACAGACATACAATGATACCGGTAGACTCTAGCTGTGGTTCATGAAAAGAACAGACATGCAGTGACACTTGTGGATCCTTATGTGATTTGTCTAGAGGAACATACATGCAATGACACTGGGTGTGGTTCATGAAAAGAACAGACATGCAATGACACTGGTGGATCCTTATGTGGTTTGTGAGGAGAACAAACATGCAATCACACTGGTGGATCCTTATGTGGTTCATGCAAAGAACTGACATGCAATGACACTATGTGTGGTTCATGAAAAGAACTGACATGCAATGACACTAGGTGTGGTTCATGAAAAGAACAGACATGCAATGACACCGGTGGACCCATGTGTGGTTTATGGAAGTAACAGACATGCAATGAATCTAGCTGTGGTTCATGAAAAGAACAGACGTGCAATGACACCGGGTGTGGTTCATGAAAAGAACAGACATGCAATGACACTGGGTGTGGTTCATGAAAAGAACAGACTTGCAATGACTCTAGTTGTGGTTCATGAAAAGAACACACATGCAATGACACTGGGTGTGGTTCATGAAAAGAATAGACATGCAATCACACTGGTGGATCCTTATGTGGTTTGTTTAGAACAACACACATGCAATGACACTAGGTGTGGTTCATGAAAAAAATAGACATGCAATGACACTGGTGGATCCATGTGTGGTTCATGAGAAAAACACACATCCAATGACACTGGTGGATCCTTATGTGGTTCATGAAAAGAACAGACATGAAGTGACACCGGTGGATCCTTATGTGGTCTGTCTAGAGGAACACACATGCAATGACACCGGGTGTGGTTCATGAAAAGAACAGACATGCAATGACTTATGTGGTTTGTTTAGAAGAACACACATGCAATGACACTGGGTGTGGTTCATGATAAGAAGAGACATGCAATGACACTGGTGGATCCTTATGTGGTTTGTTTAGAGGAACATACATGCAATGACACCGGTGGATCCATGTGTGGTTCATGAGAACAACACACATCCAATGACACTGGTGGATCCTTATGTGGTTCATGAAAAGAACTGACATGCAGTGACACTGGTGGATCCTTATGTGATTTGTCTAGAGGAACATACATGCAATGACACTGGGTGTGGTTCATGAAAAGAACAGACATGGAATGACACTGGTGGATCCTTATGTGGTTTGTGAGAAGAACAAACATGCAATCACACTGGTGGATCCTTATGTGGTTCATGCAAAGAACTGACATGCAATGACACTATGTGTGGTTCATGAAAAGAACTGACATGCAATGACACTAGGTGTGGTCATGAAAAGAACAGACATGCAATGACACCGGTGGACCCATGTGTGGTTTATGGAAGTAACAGACATGGAATGAATCTAGCTGTGGTTCATAAAAAGAACAGACGTGCAATGACACCGGGTGTGGTTCATGAAAAGAACAGACATGCAATGACACTGGGTGTGGTTCATGAAAAGAACAGACTTGCAATGACTCTAGTTGTGGTTCATGAAAAGAACACACATGCAATGACACTGGGTGTGGTTCATGAAAAGAATAGACATGCAATCACACTGGTGGATCCTTATGTGGTTTGTTTAGAACAACACACATGCAATGACACTAGGTGTGGTTCATGAAAAAAATAGACATGCAATGACACTGGTGGATCCATGTGTGGTTCATGAGAAAAACACACATCCAATGACACTGGTGGATCCTTATGTGGTTCATGAAAAGAACAGACATGAAGTGACACCGGTGGATCCTTATGTGGTCTGTCTAGAGGAACACACATGCAATGACACCGGGTGTGGTTCATGAAAAGAACAGACTTGCAATGACTCTAGTTGTGGTTCATGAAAAGAACACACATGCAATGACACTGGGTGTGGTTCATGAAAAGAATAGACATGCAATGACACTGGTGGATCCTTATGTGGTTTGTTTAGAAGAACACACATGCAATGACACAAGGTGTGGTTCATGAAAAAAACAGACATGCAATGACACTGGTGGATCCATGTGTGGTTCATGAGAAGAACACACATCCAATGACACTGGTGGATCCTTATGTGGTTCATGAAAAGAACAGACATGCAGTGACACCGGTGGATCCTTATGTGGTTTGTTTAGAGGAACATACATGCAATGACACCGGTGGATCCATGTGTGGTTCATGAGAAGAACACACATCCAATGACACTGGTGGATCCTTATGTGGTTCATGGAAAGAACTGACATGCAGTGACACTAGGTGTGGTTCATGAGAAGAACAGACATGCAATGACACTGGTGGACTCTAGCTGTGGTTCATGAAAATAACAGACATGTAGTGACATCGGTGGATCCTTATGTGATTTGTCTAGAGGAACACACATGCAATGACACCGGTGGATCCATGTGTGGCTCATGAGAAGAACACACATCCAATGACACTGGTGGATCCTTATGTGGTTCATGAAAAGAACTGACATGCAGTGACACTGGGTGTGGTTCATGAGAAGAACAGACATGCAATGACACCGGTGGACTCTAGCTGTGGTTCATGAAAATAACAGACATGTAGTGACACCGGTGGATCCTTATGTGATTTGTCTAGAGGAACACACATGCAATGACACTAGGTGTGGTTTGTGAGAAGAAGAGACATGCAATGACACTGGTGGATCCTTATGTGGTTCATGTAAAGAACTGACATGAATGACACTGGGTGTGGTTCATGAAAAGAACTGACATGCAATGACATTGGGTGTGGTTCATGAAAAGAACAGACATACAATGACACCGGTGGATCCATGTGCGGTTTATGGAAGTAACAGACATGCAATGACTCTAGCTGTGGTTCATGAAAAGAACATACATGCAATGACACCGGGTGTGGTTCATAAAAAGAACAGACATGCAATGACACTGGGTGTGGTTCATGAAAAGAACAGGCATGCAATGACTCTAGATGTGGTTCATGAAAAGAACACACATGTAATGACACTGGGTGTGGTTCATGAAAAGAAGAGACATGCAATGACACTGGTGGATCCTTATGTGGTTTGTTTAGAAGAACACACATGCAATGACACTAGGTGTGGTTCATGAAAAGAACAGACATGCAATGACACTGGTGGATCCTTATGTGGTTTGTTTAGAGGAACATACATGCAATGACACCGGTGGATCCATGTGTGGTTCATGAGAAAAACACACATCCAATGACACTGGTGGATCCTTATGTGGTCCATGAAAAGTACAGACATGCAGTGACACCGGTGGATCCTTATGTGGTTCATGAAAAGAACTGACATGCAGTGACACTGGGTGTGGTTCATGAGAAGAACAGACATTGAATCACACTGGTGGATCCTTATGTGGTTCATGCAAAGAACGACATGCAATGACACTATGTGGTTCATGAAAAGAATGACATGCAATGACACTGGGTGTGGTTCATGAAAAAACAGACATGCAATGACACGGTGGACCCATGTGTGGTTTATGGAAATGAGACATGCAATGAATCTAGTTGTGGTTCATGAAAAGAACAGACGTGCAATGACACCGGGTGTGGGTCATGAAAAGAACAGACATGCAATGACACTGGGTGTGGTTCATGAAAAGAACAGACTTGCAATGACTCTAGTTGTGGTTCATGAAAAGAACACACATGCAATGACACTGGGTGTGGTTCATGAAAAGAATAGACATGCAATGACACTGGTGGATCCTTATGTGGTTTGTTTAGAAGAACACACATGCAATGACACAAGGTGTGGTTCATGAAAAAAACAGACATGCAATGACACTGGTGGATCCATGTGTGGTTCATGAGAAGAACACACATCCAATGACACTGGTGGATCCTTATGTGGTTCATGAAAAGAACAGACATGCAGTGACACCGGTGGATCCTTATGTGGTTTGTTTAGAGGAACATACATGCAATGACACCGGTGGATCCATGTGTGGTTCATGAGAAGAACACACATCCAATGACACTGGTGGATCCTTATGTGGTTCATGAAAAGAAGCGGCGTGCGATGACCTTTGGGTGTGGTTCATGAGAAGACCAGACATGCAATGACACGGTGGACTCTATGTGGTTCAAGAAAGAAAATGGACATGAAGTGACACCGGTGGATCCTTATGTGGTTTGTCTAGAGGAACACACATGCAATGACACTAGGTGTGGTTTGTGAGAAGAACAGACATGCAATGACACTGGTGGATCCTTATGTGGTTCATGAAAAGAACTGACATGAATGACACTGGGTGTGGTTCATGAAAAGAACTGACATGCAATGACATTGGGTGTGGTTCATGAAAAGAACAGACATACAATGACACCGGTGGATCCATGTGCGGTTTATGGAAGTAACAGACATGCAATGACTCTAGCTGTGGTTCATGAAAAGAACATACATGCAATGACACCGGGTGTGGTTCATAAAAAGAATAGACATGCAATGACACTAGGTGTGGTTCATGAAAAGAACAGGCATGCAATGACTCTAGATGTGGTTCATGAAAATAACACACATGTAATGACACTGGGTGTGGTTCATGAAAAGAACAGACATGCAATGACACTGGTGGATCCTTATGTGGTTTGTTTAGAAGAACACACATGCAATGACACTGGGTGTGGTTCATGAAAAGAACAGACATGCAATGACACTGGTGGATCCTTATGTGGTTTGTTTAGAGGAACAGACATGCAATGACACCGGTGGATCCATGTGTGGTTCATGATAAAAACACACATCCAATGACACTGGTGGATCCTTATGTGGTTCATGAAAAGAACAGACATGCAGTGACACCGGTGGATCCTTATGTGGTCTGTCTAGAGGAACACACATGCAATGACACCGGGTGTGGTTCATGAAAAGAACAGACATGCAATGACTTATGTGGTTTGTTTAGAAGAACACACATGCAATGACACTGGGTGTGGTTCATGAAAAGAACAGACATGCAATGACACTGGTGGATCCTTATGTGGTTTGTTTAGAGGAACATACATGCAATGACACCGGTGGATCCATGTGTGGTTCATGAGAAGAACACACATCGAATGACACTGGTGGATCCTTATGTGGTTCATGGAAAGAACTGACATGCAGTGACACTAGGTGTGGTTCATGAGAAGAACAGACATGCAATGACACCGGTGGACTCTAGCTGTGGTTCATGAAAATATGGACATGTAGTGACATCGGTGGATCCTTATGTGATTTGTCTAGAGGAACACACATGCAATGATACTGGGAGTGGTTTGTGAGAAGAACAGACATGCAATGACACTGGTGGGTCCTTATGTGGTTCATGAAAAGAACTGGCATGCAATGACACTGGGTGTGGTCCATGAAAAGAACTGACATGCAATGACACTGGGTGTGGTTCATGAAAATAACAGACATGCAATGACACCGGTGGATCCATGTGCGGTTTATGGAAGTAACAGACATGCAATGACTCTAGCTGTGGTTCATAAAAAGAACATACATCCAATGACTCTAGCTGTGGTTCATAAAAAGAACATACATGCAAGGACACCGGGTGTGGTTCATAAAAAGAACAGACATGCAATGACACTGGGTGTGGTTCATGAAAAGAACAGACATGCAATGACTCTAGCTGTGGTTCATGAAAAGAACACACATCCAATGACGCTGGGTGTGGTTCATGAAAAGAACAGACATGCAATGACACTGGTGGATCCTTATGTGGTTTGTTTAGAAGAACACACATGCAATGACACTGGGTGTGGTTCATGAAAAGAACAGACATGCAATGACACTGGTGGATCCTTATTTGGTTTGTTTAGAGGAACAGACATGCAATGACACCGGTGGATCCATGTTTGGTTCATGAGAAGAACACACATCCAATGAAACTGGTGGATCCTTATGTGGTTCATGAAAAGAACAGGCATGCAGTGACACCGGTGGATCCTTATATGGTCTGTCTAGAGGAACACACATGCAATGACACCGGGTGTGGTTCATGAAAAGAATGTATATGCAATGACTTATGTGGTTTGTTTAGAGGAACACACATGAAATGACACTGGGTGTGGTTCATGAAAAGAACAGACATGCAATGACACTAGTGGATCCTTATGTCGTTTGTTTAGAGGAACATACATGCAATGACACCGGTGGATCCATGTGTGGTTCATGAGAAGAACACATATCCAATGACACTGGTGGATCCTTATGTGGTTCATGAAAAGTACAAACATGCAGTGACACCGGTGGATCCTTATGTGGTTCATGAAAAGAACTGACATGCAGTGACACTGGGTGTGGTTCATGAGAAGAACAGACATGCAATAACACTGGTGGATCCTTATGTGGTTCATGCAAAGAACTGACATGCAATGACACTATGTGTGGTTCATGAAAAGAACTGACATGCAATGACACTGGGTGTGGTTCATGAAAATAACAGACATGCAATGACATCGGTGGACACATGTGTGGTTTATGGAAGTAACAGACATGCATTGAATCTAGATGTGGTTCATGAAAAGAACAGACGTGCAATGACACCGGGTGTGGGTCATGAAAAGAACAGACATGCAATGACACTGGGTGTGGTTCATGAAAAGAACAGACTTGCAATGACTCTAGTTGTGGTTCATGAAAAGAACACACATGCAATGACACTGGGTGTGGTTCATGAAAAGAATAGACATGCAATGGCACTGGTGGATCCTTATGTGGTTTGTTTAGAAGAACACACATGCAATGACACAAGGTGTGGTTCATGAAAAAAACAGACATGCAATGACACTGGTGGATCCATGTGTGGTTCATGAGAAGAACACACATCCAATGACACTGGTGGATCCTTATGTGGTTCATGAAAAGAACAGACATGCAGTGACACCGGTGGATCCTTATGTGGTTTGTTTAGAGGAACATACATGCAATGACACCGGTGGATCCATGTGTGGTTCATGAGAAGAACACACATCCAATGACACTGGTGGATCCTTATGTGGTTCATGAAAAGAACTGACATGCAGTGACACTGGGTGTGGTTCATGAGAAGACCAGACATGCAATGACACCGGTGGACTCTAGCTGTGGTTCAAGAAAAGAACAGACATGTAGTGACACTGGTGGATCCTTATGTGGTTTGTCTAGAGGAACACACATGCAATGACACTAGGTGTGGTTTGTGAGAAGAACAGACATGCAATGACACTGGTGGATCCTTATGTGGTTCATGAAAAGAACTGACATGAATGACACTGGGTGTGGTTCATGAAAAGAACTGACATGCAATGACATTGGGTGTGGTTCATGAAAAGAACAGACATACAATGACACCGGTGGATCCATGTGCGGTTTATGGAAGTAACAGACATGCAATGACTCTAGTTGTGGTTCATGAAAAGAACATACATGCAATGACACCGGGTGTGGTTCATAAAAAGAATAGACATGCAATGACACTAGGTGTGGTTCATGAAAAGAACAGGCATGCAATGACTCTAGATGTGGTTCATGAAAATAACACACATGTAATGACACTGGGTGTGGTTCATGAAAAGAACAGACATGCAATGACACTGGTGGATCCTTATGTGGTTTGTTTAGAAGAACACACATGCAATGACACTAGGTGTGGTTCATGAAAAGAACAGACATGCAATGACACTGGTGGATCCTTATGTGGTTTGTTTAGAGGAACAGACATGCAATGACACCGGTGGATCCATGTGTGGTTCATGAGAAACACACACATCCCATGACACTGGTGGATCCTTATGTGGTTCATGAAAAGACAGACATGCAGGACACGGTGGATCCTTATGTGGTCTGCTAGAGGAACACACATGCAATGACACCGGTGTGGTTCATGAAAAGAATGTACATGCAATGACTTATGTGGTTTGTTTAGAAGAACACACATGCAATGACACTGGGTGTGGTTCATGAAAAGAACAGACATGCAATGACACTGGTGGATCCTTATGTGGTTTGTTTAGAGGAACATACATGCAATGACACCGGTGGATCCATGTGTGGTTCATGAGAAGAACACACATCGAATGACACTGGTGGATCCTTATGTGGTTCATGGAAATAACTGACATGCAGTGACACTAGGTGTGGTTCATGAGAAGAACAGACATGCAATGACACCGGTGGACTCTAGCTGTGGTTCATGAAAATAACAGACATGTAGTGACATCGGTGGATCCTTATGTGATTTGTCTAGAGGAACACACATGCAATGATACTGGGAGTGGTTTGTGAGAAGAACAGACATGCAATGACACTGGTGGATCCTTATGTGGTTCATGAAAAGAACTGGCATGCAATGACACTGGGTGTGGTTCATGAAAAGAACTGACATGCAATGACACTGGGTGTGGTTCATGAAAATAACAGACATGCAATGACACCGGTGGATCCATGTGCGGTTTATGGAAGTAACAGACATGCAATGACTCTAGCTGTGGTTCATAAAAAGAACATACATCCAATGACTCTAGCTGTGGTTCATAAAAAGAACATACATGCAATGACACCGGGTGTGGTTCATAAAAAGAACAGACATGCAATGACACTGGGTGTGGTTCATGAAAAGAACAGACATGCAATGACTCTAGCTGTGGTTCATGAAAAGAACACACATCCAATGACGCTGGGTGTGGTTCATGAAAAGAACAGACATGCAATGACACTGGTGGATCCTTATGTGTTTTGTTTAGAAGAACACACATGCAATGACACTGGGTGTGGTTCATGAAAAGAACAGACATGCAATGACACTGGTGGATCCTTATTTGGTTTGTTTAGAGGAACAGACATGCAATGACACCGGTGGATCCATGTTTGGTTCATGAGAAGAACACACATCCAATGAAACTGGTGGATCCTTATGTGGTTCATGAAAAGAACAGGCATGCAGTGACACCGGTGGATCCTTATATGGTCTGTCTAGAGGAACACACATGCAATGACACCGGGTGTGGTTCATGAAAAGAACAGACATGCAATGACTTATGTGGTTTGTTTAGAGGAACACACATGAAATGACACTGGGTGTGGTTCATGAAAAGAACAGACATGCAATGACACTAGTGGATCCTTATGTCGTTTGTTTAGAGGAACATACATGCAATGACACCGGTGGATCCATGTGTGGTTCATGAGAAGAACACATATCCAATGACACTGGTGGATCCTTATGTGGTTCATGAAAAGAACTGACATGCAGTGACACTAGGTGTGGTTCCTGAGAAGAACAGACATGCAATGATACCGGTGGACTCTAGTTGTGGTTCATGAAAAGAACAGACATGTAGTGACACCGGTGGATCCTTATGTGGTTTGTCTAGAGGAACACACATGCAATGACACTAGGTGTGTTTTGTGAGAAAAATAGACATGCAATGACACTGGTGGATCCTTATGTGGTTCATTAAGAGAACTGACATGCAATGACACTGGGTGTGGTTCATGAAAAGAACTGACATGCAGTGACACCGGTGGATCCATGTGCGGTTTATGGAAGTAACAGAAATGCAATAACTCTAGCTGTGGTTCATGAAAATAACATACATGCAATGACATCGGGTGTGGTTCATAAAAAGAACAGGCATGCAATGACACTGGGTGTGGTTCATGAAAAGAACAAGCATACAATGACTCTAGCTGTGGTTCATGAAAAGAGCACACATGAAATGACACTGGGTGTGGTTCATGAAAAGAACAGACATGCAATGACACTGG
Source organism: Avena insularis (assembly GCA_023614405.1). Taxonomy (NCBI): domain Eukaryota; kingdom Viridiplantae; phylum Streptophyta; class Magnoliopsida; order Poales; family Poaceae; genus Avena; species Avena insularis. Next base: position 469,582,617 of record CM042694.1, read on the forward strand.
TGGATCCTTATGTGGTTTGTTTAGAAGAACACACATGCAATGACAGTGGGTGTGGTTCATGAAAAGAACAGACATGCAATGACATTGGTTGATACTTATGTGGTTTGTTTAGAGGAACAGACATGCAATGAAACCGGTGGATCCATGTGTGGTTCATGAGAAGAACACACATCCAATGACACTGGTGGATCCTTATGTGGTTCATGAAAAGAACAGACATGTAGTGACACCGGTGGATCCTTATGTGGTCTGTCTAGAGGAACACACATGGAATGACACTGGGTGTGGTTCATATGAAAAGAACAGACATGCAATGACTTGTGTGGTTTGTTTAGAAGAACACACATGCAATGACACTGGGTGTGGTTCATGAAAAGAAGAGACATGCAATGACACTGGTGGATCCTTATGTGGTTTGTTTAGAGGAACATACATGCAATGACACCGGTGGATCCATCTGTGGTTCATGAGAAGAACACACATCCAATGACACTGGTGGATCCTTATGTGGTTCATGAAAAAAACTGACATGCAATGACACTAGGTGTGGTTCGTGAGAAGAATAGACATACAATGACACCAGTGGACTCTAGCTGTGGTTCTTGAAAAGAACAGACATGCAGTGACACTGGTGGATCCTTATGTGATTTGTCTAGAGGAACATACATGGAATGACACTGGGTGTGGTTCATGAAAAGAATAGACATGCAATGACACTGGTGGATCCTTATGTGGTTTGTGAGAAGAACAAACATGCAATCACACTGGTGGATCCTTATGTGGTTCATAAAAAGAACTGACATGCAATGACACTATGTGTGGTTCATGAAAAGATTTGACATGCAATGACACTGGGTGTGGTTCATGAAAAGAATAGACATGCAATGACACCGGTGGACCCATGTGTGGTTTATGGAAGTAACAGACAAGCAATGAATCTAGTTGTGGTTCATGAAAAGAAAAGACATGCAATGACACCGGGTGTGGTTCATGAAAAGAACAGACATACAATGACACTGGGTGTGGTTCATGAAAAGAACAGACATGCAATGACTCTAGCTCTGGTTCATGAAAAGAACACACATGCAATGACACTAGGTGTGGTTCATGAAAAGAATAGGCATGCAATGACACTGGTGGATCCTTATGTGGTTTGTTTAGAACAACACACATGCAATGACACTAGGTGTGGTTAATGAAAAAAACAGACATGCAATGACACTAGTGGATCCATGTGTGGTTCATGAGAAGAACACACATCCAATGACACTGGTGGATCCATATGTGGTTCATGAAAAGAACAGACATGCAGTGACACCGGTGGATCCTTATGTGGTCTGTCTAGAGGAACACACATGCAATGAGACCGGGTGTGGTTCATGAAAAGAACAGACATGCAATGACTTATGTGGTTTGTTTATAAGAACACACATGCAATGACACTGGTGGATGCTTATGTTGTTTGTTTAGAGGAACATACATGCAATGACACCGGTGGATCCATGTGTGGTTCATGAGAAGAACACATATCCAATGACACTGGTGGATCCTTATGTGCTTTCTTTAGAAGAACACACATGCAATGACACTAGGTGTGGTTCATGAAAAGAACAGACATGCAATGACACTGGTGGATACTTATGTGGTTTGTTTAGAGGAACAAACATGCAATGACACTGGTGGATCTATGTGTGGTTCATGAGAAGAACACACATCCAATGACACTGGTGGATCCTTATGTGTTTCATGAAAAGAACAGACATGTAGTGACACCGGTGGATCCTTATGTGGTCTGTCTAGAGGAAGACACAGGCAATGACACTGGGTGTGGTTCAAGAAAAGAATAGACATGCAATGACTTATGTGGTTTGTTTAGAAGAACACACATGCAATGACACTGGGTGTGGTTCATGAAAAGAAGAGTCATGCAATGACACTGGTGGATCCTTATGTGGTTTGTTTAGAAGAACATACATGCAATGACACCGGTGGATCCATGTGTGGTTCATGAGAAGAACACACATCCAATGACACTGGTGGATCCTTATGTGGTTCATGAAAAGAACTGACATGCAATGACACTAGGTGTGGTTCATGAGAAGAACAGACATACAATGACACCGGTGGACTCTAGTTGTGGTTCATGAAAAGAACAGACATGCAGTGACACTGGTGGATCCTTATGTGATTTGTCTAGAGGAACATACATGCAATGAATCTAGCTGTGGTTCATGAAAAGAACAGACATGCAACGACACGGGTGTGGTTCATGAAAACAACAGACATGTAATGACACTGGGTGTGGTTCATGAAAAGATTAGACTTGCAATGACTCTAGCTGTGGTTCATGAAAAGAACACACATGCAATGACACTGGGTGTGGTTCATGAAAAGAATAGACATGCAATGACACTGGTGGATCCTTATGTGGTTTGTTTAGAAGAACACGCATGCAATGACACTAGGTGTGGTTCATGAAAAAACAGACATGCAATGACACTGGTGGATCCATGTGTGGTTCATGAGAAGAACACACGTCCAATGACACTGGTGGATCCTTACGTGGTTCATGAAAAGAACAGGCATGCAGTGACATCGGTGGATCCTTATGTGGTCTGTCTAGAGGAACACACATGGAATGACACCAGGTGTGGTTCATGAAAAGAACAGACATGCAATGACTTATGTGGTTTGTTTATAAGAACACACATGCAATGACACTGGTGGATGCTTATGTGGTTTGTTTAGAGGAACATACATGCAATGACACCGGTGGATCCATGTGTGGTTCATGAGAAGAACACACATCCAATGACACTGGTGGATCCTTATGTGGTTCATCAAAAGAACTGACATGTAGTGACACTGGGTGTTGTTCATGAGAAGAACAGACATGGAATGACACCGGTGGACTCTAGCTGTCGTTCATGCAAAGAACAGACATGTAGTGACACCGGTGGATCCTTATGTGGTTTGTCTAGAGGAACACACATGAAATGACACTAGGTGTGGTTTGTGAGAAGAACAGACATGCAATCACACTGGTGGATCCTTATGTGGTTCATGAAAAGAACTGACATGAATGACACTGGGTGTGGTTCATGAAAAGAACTGACATGCAATGACATTGGGTGTGGTTCATGAAAAGAACAGACATACAATGACACCGGTGGATCCATGTGCGGTTTATGGAAGTAATAGACATGCAATGACTCTAGCTGTGGTTCATGAAAAGAACATACATGCAATGACACCGGGTGTGGTTCATAAAAAGAATAGACATGCAATGACACTAGGTGTGGTTCATGAAAAGAATAGGCATGCAATGACTCTAGATGTGGTTAATGAAATGAACACACATGCAATGACACTGGGTGTGGTTCCTGAAAAGAACAGACATGCAATGATAGTGGTGGATCCTTATGTGGTTTGTTTAGAAGAACACACATGCACTGACACTGGCATGAAAAGAACAGACATGCAATGACACTGGTGGATCCATGTGTTGTTCATGAGAAGAACACACATCCAATGACATTGGTGGATCCTTATGTGGTTCATGAAAAGAACAGACATGCAGTGACACTAGGTGTGGTTCATGAGAAGAACAGACATACAATGACACCGGTGGACTCTAGCTGTGGTTCATGAAAAGAACAGACATGCAGTGACACTGGTGGATCCTTATGTGATTTGTCTAGAGGAACATACATGCAATGACACTGGGTGCGGTTCATGAAAAGAACAGACATGCAATGACACTGGTGGATCCTTATGTGGTTTGTGAGAAGAACAAACATGCAATCACACTGGTGGATCCTTATGTGGTTCATGCAAAGAACTGACATGCAATGACACTATGTGTGGTTCATGAAAAGAACTGATGCAATGACACTGGGTGTGGTTCATGAAAAGAATAGACATGCAATGACACCGGTGGACCCATGTGTGGTTTATGGAAGTAATAGACATGCAATGAATCTAGCTGTGCTTCATGAAAAGAACAGACATGCAATGACACCGGGTGTGGTTCATGAAAAGAACAGACATGTAATAACACTGGGTGTGGTTCATGAAAAGAACAGACTTGCAATGACTCTAGATGTGGTTCATGAAAAGAACACACATGCAATGACACTAGGTGTGGTTCAGGAAAAGAATAGACATGCAATGACACTGGTGGATCCTTATGTGGTTTGTTTAGAAGAACACACATGCAATGACACTTGGTGTGGTTCATGAAAAAAAAGACATGCAATGACACTGGTGGATCCATGTGTGGTTCATGAGAAGAACACACATCCAATGACACTGGTGGATCCTTATGTGGATCATGAAAAGAACAGACATGCAGTGACACCGGTGGATCCTTATGTGGTCTGTCTAGAAGAACACACATGCAATGACACCAGGTGTGGTTCATGAAAAGAACTGACATGCAATGACACTGGTGGATCCATGTGTGGTTCATGAGAAGAACAGACATGCAATGACACCGGTGGACTCTAGCTGTGGTTCATGAAAAGAACAGACATACAGTGACACTGGTGGATCCTTATGTGGTTTGTCTAGAGGAACACACATGCAATGACACCAGGTGTGGTTCATGAAAAGAACATACATGCAATGACTTATGTGGTTTGTTTATAAGAACACACATGCAATGGCACTGGTGGATGCTTATGTGGTTTGTTTAGAGGAACATACATGCAATGACACCGCTGGATCCATGTATGGTTCATGAGAAGAACACACATCCAATGACACTGGTGGATCCTTATGTGGTTCATGAAAAGAACTGACATGCAGTGACACTGGGTGTGGTTCATGAGAAGAACAGACATGCAATGACACCGGTGGACTCTAGCTATGGTTCATGAAAAGAACAGACATGTAGTGACACCGGTGGATCCTTATGTGGTTTGTCTAGAGGAACACACATGCAATGACACTAGGTGTGGTTTGTGAGAAGAACAGACATGCAATGACACTGGTGGATCCTTATGTGGTTCATGAAAAGAACTGACATGAATGACACTGGGTGTGGTTCATGAAAAGAACGGACATGCAATGAGATTGGGTGTGGTTCATGAAAAGAACAGACATACAATGACACCAGTGGATCCATGTGCAGTTTATGGAAGTAACAGACATGCAATGACTCTAGCTGTGGTTCATGAAAAGAACATACATGCAATGACACCGGGTGTGGTTCATAAAAAGAACAGACATGCAATGACACAGGGTGTGGTTCATGAAAAGAACAGGCATGCAATGACTCTAGATGTGGTTCATGAAAAGAATGCACATGCAATGACACTGGGTGTGGTTCATGAAAAGAACAGACATGCAATGACACTGGTGGATCCTTATGTGGTTTGTTTAGAAGAACACACATGCAATGACACTGGGTGTGGTTCATGAAAAGAACAGACATGCAATGACACTGGTGGATCCTTATGTGGTTTGTTTAGAGGAGCAGACATGCAATGACACCGGTGGATCCATGTGTGGTTCACGAGAAGAACACACATCCAATGACACTGGTGGATCCTTATGTGGTTCATGAAAAGAACAGACATGGAGTGACACCAGTGGATCCTTATGTGGTCTGTCTAGAGGAACACACATGCAATGACACTAGGTGTGGTTCATGAAAAGAATAGACATGCAATGACTTTTGTGGTTTGTTTAGAAGAACACACATGCAATGACACTGGGTGTGGTTCATGAAAAGAACAGACATGCAATGACACTGGTGGATCCTTATGTGGTTTGTTTAGAGGAACATACATGCAATGACACCGGTGAATCCATGTGTGGTTCATGAGAAGAACACACATCGAATGACACTAGTGGATCCTTATGTGGTTCATGAAAAGAACTGACATGCAGTGACACTAGGTGTGGTTCATGAGAAGAACAGACATGCAATGACACCGGTGGACTCTAGCTGTGGTTCATGAAAAGAACAGACATGTAGTGACACTGGTGGATCCTTATGTGATTTGTCTAGAGGAACACACATGCAATGACACTGGGTGTGGTTTGTGAGAAGAACAGGCATGCAATGACACTGGTGGATCCTTATGTGGTTCATAAAAAGAACAGGCATGCAATGACACTGGGTGTGGTTCATGAAAATAACAGACATGCAATGACTCTAGCTGTGGTTCATGAAAAGAACACACATCCAATGACACTGGGTGTGGTTCATGAAAAGAACGGACATGCAATGACACTGGTGGATCCTTATGTGGTTTGTTTAGAAGAATACACATGCAATGACACTGGGTGTGGTTCATGAAAAAAACAGACATGCATTGACACTGGTGGATCCTTATTTGGTTTGTTTAGAGGAACAGTCATGCAATGACACCGGTGGATCCATGTGTGGTTCATGAGAAGAACACACATCCAATGAAACTGGTGGATCCTTATGTGGTTCATGAAAAGAACATACATGTAGTGACACCGGTGGATCCTTATGTGGTCTGTCTAGAGGAACACACATGCAATGACACCGGGTGTGGTTCATGAAAAGAACAGACATGCAATGACTTATGTGGTTTGTTTAGACGAATACGCATGAAATGACACTGGGTGTGGTTCATGAAAAGAACAGACATGCAATGACACTAGTGGATCCTTATGTCGTTTGTTTAGAGGAACATACATGCAATGACACCGGTGGATCCATGTGTGGTTCATGAGAAGAACACATATCCAATGACACTGGTGGATCCTTATGTGGTTCATGAAAAGAACTGACATGCAATGACACTGGGTGTGGTTCATGAGAAGAACAGACATACAATGACACCGGTGGACTCTAGTTGTGGTTCATGAAAAGAATAGAGATGCAGTGACACTGGTGGATCGTTATGTGATTTGTCTAGAGGAACATACATGCAATGAATCTAGCTGTGGTTCATGAAAAGAACAGACATGCAATGACACGGGTGTGGTTCATGAAAACAACAGACATGCAATGACACTGGGTGTGGTTCATGAAAAGATTAGACTTGCAATGACTCTAGCTGTGGTTCATGAAAAGAACACACATGCAATGACACTGGGTGTGGTTCATGAAAAGAATAGACATGCAATGACACTGGTGGATCCTTATGTGGTTTGTTTAGAAGAACACGCATGCAATGACACTAGGTGTGGTTCATGAAAAAACAGACATGCAATGACACTGGTGGATCCATGTGTGGTTCATGAGAAGAACAGACATGCAATGACTTATGTGGTTTGTTTAGAAGAACACACATGCAATGACACTGGGTGTGGTTCATGAAAATAAGAGACATGCAATCACACTGGTGGATCCTTATGTGGTTTGTTTAGAAGAACACACATGTAATGACACTGGGTGTGGTTCATGAAAAGAACAGACATGCAATGACACTGGTGGATCCTTATTTGGTTTGTTTAGAGGAACAGACATGCAATGACACCGGTGGATCCATGTGTGGTTCATGAGAAGAACACACATCCAATGACACTGGTGGATCCTTATGTGGTTCATGAAAAGAACAGCCATACAGTGACACCGGTGGATCCTTATGTGGTCTAGAGGAACACACATGCAATTAAAACCGGGTGTGGTTCATGAAAAGAACAGACATGCAATGACTTATGTGGTTTGTTTAGAAAAACACACATGCAATGACACTGGTGGATCCTTATGTGGTTTGTTTAGAGGAACATACATGCAATGACAGCGGTGGATCCATGTGTGGTTCATGAGAAGAACACACATCCAATGACACTGGTGGATCCTTATGTGGTTCATGAAAAGAACTGACATGCAGTGACACTGGGTGTGGTTCATGAGAAGAACAGACATGCAATGACACCGGTAGACTCTAGCCGTGGTTCATGAAAAGAACAGACATGCAGTGACACTGGTGGATCCTTATGTGGTTTGTCTAGAGGAACACACATGCAATGACACTGGGTGTGATTCATGAAAAGAACAGACATGCAATGACAATGGTGGATCCTTATGTGGTTTGTGAGAAGAACAGACATGCAATGACATTGGTGGATCCTTATGTGGTTCATGAAGAGAATTGACATGCAATGACACTGGGTGTGGTTCATGAAAAGAACTGACATGCAATGACACAGGGTGTGGTTCATGAAAAGAACAGACATGCAATGACACCGGTGGATCCATGTGCGGTTTATGGAAGTAACAGACGTGCAATGACACTAGATGTGGTTCATGAAAAGAACATACATGCAATGACACCGGGTGTGGTTCATGAAAAGAACAGACATGCAATGACACTGGGTGTGGTTCATGAAAAGAACAGACATGCAATGACTCTAGCTGTGGTTCATGAAAAGAACACAAATGCAATGACACTGGGTGTGGTTCATGAAAAGAACAAACATGCAATGACACTGGTGGATCCTTATGTGGTTTGTTTAGAAGAACACACATGCAATGACACTGGGTGTGGTTCATGAAAAGAACAGACATGCAATGACACTGGTGGATCCTTATGTGGTTTGTTTAGAGGAATAGACAGGCAATGACACCGGTGGATCCATGTGTGGTTCATGAGAAGAACACACATCCAATGACATCGGTGGATCATTATGTGGTTCATGAAAAGAACAGACATGTAGTGACACTGGTGGATCCTTATGTGGTATGTCTAGAGGAACACACATGCAATGACACCGGGTGTGGTTCATGAAAAGAACAGACATGCAATGACTTACGCGGTTTGTTTAGAAGAACACAAATGCAATGACACTAGGTGTGGTTCATGAAAATAAAAGACATGCAATGACACTTGTGGATCCTTATGTGGTTTGTTTAGAGGAACATACATGCAATGACACCGGTGGATACATGTGTGGTTCATGAGAAGAACACACATCCAATGACACTGTGGATTCTTATGTGGTTCATGAAAAGAACTGACATGCAGTGACACTGGGTGTGGTTCATGAGAAGAATACACATCTAATGACACTGGTGGACTTTAGCTGTGGTTCATGAAAAGAACAGACATGTAGTGACACCGGTGGATCCTTATGTGGTTTGTCTAGAGGAACACACATGCAATGACACTGGCTGTGGTTCATGAAAATAACAGACATGCAATGACACTGGTGGATCCTTATGTGGTTTGTGAGAAGAACAGACATGCAATGAAACTGGTGGATCCTTAGGTGGTTCATGAAAAGAACTGACATCCAATGACACTGGGTGTGGTTCATGAAAAGAACTGACATGCCCTTGGCTGTTGAGAGCCATTTGGGCGATCTGCTGCAATGTTGCTAAGTTGGTTTGGCGCTCTGCCCTGCTTGCTTCACGGTCTGTGATGAGATTCTGCAAGATCTGCAGCATGGGGTCTTGCGATGAGCTGCTCCCTCCTTGGTTTCCACGAGTCATCTGAAGATTGAGATAGATATAGGGGTAAGAGGGAAATTCTAAGGTTCATGGTGATGGTTTTGGGGTTCTCAAAGCTAAAACTTTGAGTTAGACTCAGGTTTTTCAACTAACTTCATTTTCATTCATGCAAGCAAGCACACGATACAACACACACCACAACAAACAAAGGGAAACGGATGGTTTGAAGAACCATTCTGTAAGCTACGATATAGTGGGACCGATACAACTCATGCTACGATAGTGCTCTAGTGAATCTACTCATTGTCGATGAAGTCGGAGTCCTCGTCATCAGTGTAGAAGTCCACACCATCCTCCTCCAGAAAGTCATCATCGTTGCTGAGGTAAGAATCCATGTCTCCCTGGATGTCTTCACCCTCATCTTCTTCTTCCTTGGCGGCAAGCTGAGCTTCCTGCTCCTTGATGGTCTTCTTGAGGTCGGCCACCTTCTTGCAAAGACGGGCGATGGTGCGATCCTTCTTTGCACGCTAGTGGCGAAGAGCCTGGCGATCTTGGACGAGCAGTGCGAACGTCTGGGCCTTCTGGTCGGCAATGGCACGGTTCTGGTTGGCTAACTCTCGGGCATTGTCCAGCTCCTGTTGTCTGTCATGCAGCAAGAAGTCAAGATTCTCCACTTGACGCCTCAACTCTGGGTGACTTGGGATCTCCATCGGCATTCCCATGAAGTCACGTCTTGCATAGTGGGCAAAACGGGTTCCTTGGATCTTGTTGACGCTGAGGGCACATAGACGTGCGAGAGCTTCATGCATTGCCCTGGCTAATCCATCTAGCCAGTTGTTCTCTGTCACGGAGAACTGAATTCTCCCGGAAGTTGGTGCTTCGATGCTTCCTCTAAGATCTGCGGTGACTAGCCACTGTAGGTCTCCTCCTGGGGGTGCTGGAAGTTGAGCTCCAAGAAACTCCGGATGTGGGCATCCCAGTAACAACGACAGTGAATCCACATCCCTCTTGAAGATCAGCTGACCTCTGTTTCCCAACTGGTAGAACTTGCTGAACTAAGTCTCCATCTACAAGAATTAAGGATGAGGAAATTAGTGAAGTGATCAAGTGTGTCAAATTTTTAGTAATGTAAGAATTTTGAGGAACATGAATTTTTGAGAAAGAATGAGTTCACAAGGATAAGAGAGGAAGTAGTTTTTCATAAATACAAACTTTGGTTTTGAAACTAAGTTTTTGTTTAGACGTCCATTCTAACTAGGGTATCCTATGGTCAGGATGGCTCTGATATCAACTTGTCAACACCCGTATTTTTAATCCCAGATGCCCATTATGCCATACCTTGCAATCCCAGGATTACCATTTTTGCGAGACATAACGGATTGGATATGACAGTACATCATCCATTACAAACCATACATAAGGTCTTACACAAATAAGGATCTCATGATCCAGTCTTTAATACAACAAGCAGCGGAAATAAAAGATAAGCGTAGCGGTGGGGTCCATCTTCAGGGGCACATGCAATGCTGACGAAGGCAGATAGTCCTAGTTAACATAGCCGTCCTGCTGGCCATCATCTTGATAGTCTCCTTCAAAGTCTGGCCATGAGAATAGCTAGGGACAAAAGCCATGAGTACTCTTTAAGTACTCGCAAACTACCACTAACAAGTAAAATAGTTCTAAGTCAAAGTGCTAACTCTATGTTTAACTATAAGGTTAAGTTTGAAACCTAAGCTCAGTTTAGAAGCAAAGAAAGATAAAATAAAGTTCTAGAATCACTTAAGTTAGGAAGCTAATGTCATAAACACAACCCTATTGTGGTAAAGTCAAGATTCATCATTCATTTCATAAGTTGTTTGAAAAACATCTGACAACAAAACAATATGGCCATTCCAACTGTCCATAACCGCAGACACGGCTATTCGAATAGTTTGACACTCTACAGAGGTGGTACACTTTCACCACAAGATTCGATACATCTGTTAGGGATAACCCTGAATCATCATACTTAGTATGCAGATAATCAAACATAACTTTCCCTTTACACACCCTAGTATAAGCACCTCTCCTATGAGCATGGCCTCCCAACCATGACCATCAGTCATCTTGGGCACTGCATAGGTGGACATCATGAGAGGTAGCCTTAGCTCAAACCTCTCCCGCGAGGGAACTAATACTAATGCATATAAATTTCTAGCTAAGCCTTACCAAATTCAGGTAGTGTGGTTGTACGGTAAATTTGGAATGGTATCGCATCTGAATCCAACCATCAGTTTTATAAAAGGGCTAAGGCTCATGCCTCGACATTTTCATCATCATAAACCATTTGTGTTTCTCAACACATGTCAAAACATCTCAATAGAATGTCTCATCATTCCAAGGTTTTCATAATTCATTTTCACCAAGTGCTCCCATCTAAAGTGACTCAAGTTTTTATCTACTCTAAACTACTAAGTTAAGAGTGTTCACTAAGGTGGAAATGATGGGTTCAATCTCATGCCATAGAATGACATCTAAAGGGTTCTAAAATATATCAAGTTTTATACTCTTTATGCTACCTTCATAAAGTAGAGAACTTTGGGTAAAGTAATGGAAGTAAAGCTGGTAAATAAGACTTGGGGTAACTAATAGTAAAAGGGATATGACTCAAGCATGCCTATAGCATCTTGGGTCAAGTTAACTAACTTAATTCTAGCTTGCTACAACAGCTTGCACTGTTAATGGTGGCTTGCCTTGGGTGGTGCAGTGGTTGAAGTTTTCTTCTTCTTCTTCTTGGTAGAACTCCTCGTCCTCGTAGACTGTCGGTACTATCGTCTATAAATACATACGGAGTACACAATCACCAAACAATACTTAACTAGTCTAATTAGCATTCTAAGACACACATTTGATGATCTATTATCATCTCAAGCATCACAAGTTTAATTCACTAGTTTCATTCTTTTCAATTTAGAAAAGTAATTTCTAATCATTGAAAAATTAACTAAGATTTAATATTCACCACTTAAAATATGGGATCATGTGGACACATGTCATCACCACATATTCTAACATGTGGGAATGTGATTTAAGGATTGGGTCATAATTGCTTTAGTTTAAGTTCATTATTTAATGATTTAAAGTGACTAGAAATGCCTATATAGCATTATTTTGGTACTAGTCCAAAGTCACTGCATGTAAACCTTAATATTATTACATATTTATATAGATATGATTAAATGTTATTTTTGAGAATTGGAATCAACTCAAAACCTATCTTAGTTGATTTTATAAAAATGTTGCAATGTGCAAATGCTTCTGTTTTGTTATTTTTACTAGGAGAGATCTATAACTCTAATTGAATTAAATCCAACGGGATTGGATAGATCATTTCAGTACCTTTCAGGAAAAATTGGTTTCATGCAAAATGGATTTGTCAAACTCCCAGAATTGATTTTTAAACTAGTGGACAGAAACTAAATTAACTCTAAATATAAAAAACTAAATTTGAAATTCTAACTCGCACGGGAACTAACTGGGCCGGCCCAGCTACGCCCAGTGCGCGCAACGGGCTGCCTGACATGTGGGCTCCACCAATCAGCGGCACAAAAACACCAAAACTGTATCTAGCATCCTAGGTCGCATGATCTAAAGGGGATCTAACGGTGGAGAGTCATCGTCGATGACGGATTACTCCGGCGAGAGTCTGACCTAGACACGGCGGTGGGGGTTGATTGGGGGCATACCAGGGCTCTAGCAAGGTTGGTGAGGCGGGCAAACGGGCTGGTAGGCAGCGGCCGGCGGCTTGATTCTTGTGAGCTTGGGGTGCCCTAAATCGCAGGCGCCCTTCTCCTCCTGCTGCGGTGACTTCGGCTCCAATTCTGGCGAGGCAGAGCTCGAGCAGTGTCGGCGAGAGGTGGGTGAGGTTTAGTGAGAGGTAGGGAGTGTGGGAGTGTGGAGAAATGGTGCTGGGGTGGCCGCTTTATATAGGGTCGACTGAGCGGCAGAGAAGCATGGGCGGTGCTCGCGGTGGCAACTGTGAGCTAGAGGCATGGGCGGTGTGCTAGGACGGTGGGCGGTGCCCTGGCGAGTGTCACGGTGGTGCTGGTGCAGTGGTTTGCGGTCGGGGAAAGTGAAGAGCGCGGCACACACTAAGTCTCTGTCGACGGCGAGTTTCACGACGGCCGGCGACTCTGGGTCTGATCGGGGATTGGGCATGTCATTAGCTTGCTAGGCGGTGGGGATCGTGTAGACGGGCGGTGGAGCTAAGCGAGTGCAGCTCTGGGAGGCGAGGCGCTCTGGGCGGTGTCGGCATGGTCGACAAGCTCTGGGCGTGGCGGTTCCTGGCTGTTCTGGTCGCTATCCTTGGGCTAGGGCTGGTTGGACGACGGAGGTGGACCACTGGCGACATGCTGGACATGGTGGACGAGGCTGGCGGCTGCTGTGGAGCGCTGTCGCTGGTGAGGGTGCTCAAGGTGCTCAGCCTTAATGGCCATGACCATTTGGTCGTGTGCACAGGGCTTGGATGGGCGAGCAAAGGGTAGGGGGTGCACTGGGAGACCACATTGGTCCAAACACTCCTCACAATAGTGTTTGTGATTATTCCAGATTTTTGCACCCAAGGTGTTTGACAAAATGGCCGAAAGAGACCAAAGTTTGAATTTTGGTTTCAAAATTTTTGGGTGTTCTCCACTGGTACTAGGTAGTCTCTGGTTGCAAGGGTTTTTAAAGTGGAGCTCAAATTGATGGTTTTTGAAATAGGGGTGATCTAGGCATATGTATTGAATTCAATTTTCACATGCCATTTAAAATAAGCATTTGAATGTTTTTAACAGATCAAAAGGTGGGCCTTGGTACCTCATTATGTGTACTAGCAAGGGGTGTAAAGATCTAGAATTATATATGTTGAGAAATGAGTGCTAGAAACACTCAAAGTAGTGTAGTTGATTAAAATTGCCAAAATGACCTTTCCTCCTTTTTAATTGTTTTTGATTTGATTTTCTTTGGGAAAAGTTTGGTAATGATGTAGATGATGTTTAATTCTCCTAAGAAACATTTTTCAACCAAAGAATCATAGAACCATGGCAATTCAAATAAATTCCTAAATTAAATGCACATACACATGAATGCTTTCATTTTTAATTTGGAAAAGTTTTTGTTAACCCTAAATTTGATGATTTGGATCTTGATAAGCTTGGATTGAAGTTTTGGGATGTTACAAACCTTCCCCCCTTAAAAAAAATCTCGTCCCGAGATTTACAAAGAAAACTAGGAACTAAAGAGATATGGGAACTCTGTCCTAATGTAATCTCCGCGCTCCCAAGTGGCTTCCTCCTCGGTATGGTTGCTCCACTGAATCTTGAGAAACTTGATGCTCCTGGTCCTGGTGGTTCTGTAGGCTTATTCTAAGATACGGATGGGCACTTCCCGATAGGTCAGGTCATTGTTGATTTCTACAACTCTGTGATCGATGTTCTTGAAAACTTCAGTCTTCTCAGGCACTTCTAAGCATTTGCGAAGTAACAAGATATGGAACACATTGCGGATGGCTGACATCTCTTCAGGAAGTTCCAGTTGATACGATACTTCTCCTCGATGGTTCAGAATTTTGAAAGGTCCGATATAAGTTTCCCTTCAGACTAAAACGTTGAGTTCCCTTCAATGGTGAAACCTTGAAATATACAAAATCTCCGACATTGAAAGTCGGGTCTCTCCTTCTCTTGTCAGCATAACTCTTTTTTTGGATTGGGCTGTCTTGAGGTGCTCACGGACTTTGTGAACCTTCTCTTCTGCTTCTCGGAGAATGTCGGGTCCAAAGATCTAACTCTCTCCTACTTGTGACCAATTCAAAGGGGTACGACACTTTCTTCCGTATAGGAATTCAAAGGGTGCCATCTGCAAACTAGCTTGATAACTGTTGTTATATGAGAACTCTACTAAAGGCAGGCAGTCTTCCCATTTTGATCCGTATTCCAACACACAAGCTCTAAGCATATCCTCTAGGATCTGGTTGACTCTCTCAGTCTGTCCATCAGTTTGCGGGTGATACGCGGTACTGAAGTTCAACTTGGTTCCTAATCCGTCCTGAACTTTCTGCCAAAATCTCGAGGTAAACTAGGTTCCTTGATCTGATACGATGGTCTTGGGGGTTCCATGCAGACTAACAATCCTAGCAATATACAGTTCTGCTAGTTTCGCACTATGGTAGGTAGTCTTGATAGGTATGAAGTGAGCTACCTTGGACAGTCTATCAACTATGACCCAGATTGAGTCATTTCCCCTACTGGAAGTAGGTAAACCGGTGATAAAGTCCATTCTGATGGAATCCCATTTCCATTCCAGAATCTGCAATGGTTGCAACAATCCTGTAGGTCTCTGATGTTCTGCTTTTACTCTTTGACAGATGTCACACTTGGCGATGTAGCTTTCGATTTCTCTCTTCATCTTGTGCCACCAAAATTGCTCTTTCAAATCCTGATACATCTTTGTTCCTCCGGGGTGGATAGAATAAAGAGTATCATGAGCTTCCTTCATGATAATTTCCTTCAGCTCCGAATCTGCTGGCACACAGATACGTCCTTTGTACCACAGTACTCCTTCTTCGTCTTCAGTGAATCCATGTACCTTTCCTGTACCAATACGACGTTTGATTCCGTCGATACTTTCATTCCCCTTCTAGGCTTCCTTGATTTGGCTAATCAAAGTGGGTTGAAGTTCAATGCTAGCTAAGAATCCTTTGCTAACTAATTCAGTTCTGAATTGCTCCAACTCTTCATACAAACTTGGTTGTTTCTCCTTGATCATGTTATTTAGCCTACATGGCAATCTGCTAAGAGCATCCGCTACCACATTGGTTTTGCCGGGGTGATAGTGAATGTCAAGGTCATAATCCTTGATTAACTCTATCCATCTCTGTTGTCTCATATTCAGCTCCTTCTGAGTGAAGATATACTTTAAGCTCTTGTGATCTGAGTAAATCTCACAGCGATTACCCATCAGATAATGACGCCATGTCTTCAATGCTAGAACCACAGCTGCTAGCTCAAGATCATGGGTCGGATAGTTCTGCTCATGCTGCTTCAGTTGTCGAGACAAATACGCGATGACTTTGCCTTCTTGCATCAATACACATCCTAGACCAATCTTGGATGCGTCACAATACACATCAAACGGCTTCTTAATGTCTGGCATGACCAATATTGGGGCTGATATCAATCTCTTCTTCAGCTCCTGGAAACTGGCTTCACACTTGTCTGTCCATTCAAACTGCTTGTCCTTCTTCAATAATTGGGTCATGGGTCGGGCGATGCTCGAGAATCCTTCTACGAACTTGCGGTAGTATCCCGCTAATCTGAGAAATGCACGGACTTGGGTTTGAGTGGTTGGGGCTTCCCATTCTTCGACATCTTTGATCTTGGTGGGTGATGCGCTCGACTTTCGACGTAGAGCTCGTTGGGAACCCCAAGAGGAAGGTACGATGAATATAGCAGCAAGTTTTCCCTCGGTTATGAAACCAAGGTTTAATCGAACCAGTAGGAGCAAGGAAACACCCCAAAGGTGTTACTAGCTGAGCTTTGGCAGGGCGCACTACCGGTGCTAGTAGCAACGTGGAGACCTGCACAACACAACCTCATAACTTTGTCCCCAACTTGCGATGAGGTTGCCAATCTCACCGTGTTTTGCGGAAAACAAAGGATTAAACGTATCAAATGGAAAGAAGTAAAAGTTTGCAGAAAGTAAACAGAAAGCAGTAAAAGATTGTAGATTATATGTAAAGTAAAAGGACCGGGATCCATAGTTCACTAGAGGTGGCTCTCCTTAGATAAATAACATGCTGGGTGAACAAATTACAGCGGGGCAATTGACAAACACCGAGAAAGCAATACATGCATATACTAATCATCTTGACTCCTCTGAGACTTGATTGGGCATTACAACATAATACATAGACCGCCATCCAACTGCATCTATGACTAATAATCCACCTTCAGGTGATCATCCGAACCCCCTCCAGTATTAAGTTGCAAGCAACAGATTATTGCTTTACGAACTGCGTGTAAAGTAAACAGTTCGATTGTTCTATGAACAAAGGATTGTTGTTTTCTCCCTAGTAGCAACAGCACATCTAGTACCTTAGAGATTTCATCACTTCCCAGTTACGGAGGCATGAACCCACTATCGAGCATAAATACTAACTCTTGGACTTGCTAGCATCTACTTGGCCAAGATAGCTACAAACAACGGAAAGCATGCAAGATCTCAAATAACAAAGACATGATAGAATCAATAATCAATATGAAATAACATCTCAATATCCATAGGATCCCCGCAAAGACAACATGTATGAATTACAAATAGATGATCTTGATCATGAACGGAGCTCACAAGATCTAAACATGAAAGAACAAAGGAGGAGAAACCAGCCATCTATCTACTACATGGATCCGTAGTCCAAGGATGAACTACTCACGCATCACACCGGAGGCTTGCATGGTGATGAAGAAGGCCTCTAGGGTGAATTCCCCTCTCCGTCAGTGCGGGAAGAGCTTGATCCCTCCCAATCTAGGGATGGAGATGACGGTGGCTCTGAGACTCTTCGTGGATTTTGATCGGTACTTAGGGTTTTCGTCTGAGGGCAACTTATAGGCGGAAGGAGAGGCGAGGTGCGGGGCCACCACCACCCCTAGCGGGCCAGGCCTGGCCGCGCGGCCAGGTGGTGTGGTGGCTCCCTGGCCTTTCTCCGTCTCGTATTCTAGCACTTGATCCCTTCCGGAAAAATAGGCACTTTGGCTTTTGTCCCGTCCAATTCCGAGAATATTCATTTTCTGACTTTCCTGGAACCAAAAAACAGCAGAAAAGCAGTGCAGCTGTGGCTCTTGTTAATAGGTTAGTCCAAGAAATCATATGAAAAGTACTCCAAAGTTGGAAGAAAACACAAGAAAGTGGATAAAACCAAGCATGGAACATCAAAAATTATAGATACATTTGCAATGTATCAACATCCCCAAGCTTAACTCCTGCTCGTCCTCGAGTAGGTAAGTGATAAAAACAAATAATTTTTGAGGTGACATGCACCATCAAAGACTTGATCAAAGTATTTGCAAAACATTCAAGGCTGGGATCATAGTACTTCAATCACAACATGAAAGACAAAGTTCTAGCAATAAGAAAAGAAACTATGGTGCAACATGCAAAGGCACAAACAAAAGATTCATAAATAATAATGCTTTGCAAGACGTTTGTTTGTTTCCCATAAAGAAAACATAGCATAAAAGTATTCAGCTTGTCCCTCAATAGAGTAGCAAATATAAATGCATAGGACACCTTCAAAGTTCATAAGAGTGACTAGATACAATAGTTTCAAACAAGCAATAACAAGTTATGCATCAATCAACTAGTCTTGGGACAATGCACATAGAACTAAGAATGTCCACTATGCTCTCAAAGTAGGTGCATAAAGGTAGAAGGTGGAGACTCAATATAATGGTGGAATAAAAGCCTTTTGTAAAAGGAAATAGGGATTCAAGTCTCATAAAGAGCTTCCATAAATTATGGTACTTAATAGCTTTCAGCTCTCATTGCCCCTATCATAAGCATCTTGAAGTGATTAAGGTTAAAGTGAACAAACTATGGTGTACATGCTTGACGAAGTATAAGTCAGAAATCTCATGTCCCTTGTATACGAGGGCCGCTCCTCATGCTACTCAAGTTTAGTCACCGGTAAGTTCTTGTCATCGTAAGTACATGTGTATCATTGAGAACCGCCAACGGGGTACCCCTTGCCCGATGATACGGAAGAATCCCCATATCAAAATGACAAGGCAAGCAGACAACGAGCATCTCAGCATTCTTCTTATTTACCATGGGAATATGGTGCTTTTTTCTCTCTTTCCTCTTTTCATAGTATCTCTTTTTTCTTTTCTTTTCTCTTTTTTTTCTCAATATAGGACTCTTTTTTTTATAAGAAGAATGCTTCATAGACAGCTCATTATGGTTATGCTACAGGTGTCCACCATGTCGGCATGGATTAGACCAGCGGCCCAGGCGTTTCTCTAACACATATACATAACTCCATGGACTTACAAGCTCCCCTTTCATTTCACACCAACGACATCCATATACAAAAGAGCATGATATCAACTAGGTACAAGTACCAAGTGCAATGTTGAAAGCGTTCCCCATGAAAGCATGGTTTTGCTAATTCACAACAAATAAGTGCAAGCATATACAACATATAAGACACAATGGTTCAAGTTTATTAAAGGCAAGTAAAGTAAGGTGTGTCATCAAGTTCGTGAGAGCTTTAATCACTAGTTTTCTCATAACAAGAGGAAGGTAAACAAAAGCATGAATATACTTGGAATAGCATAAGATAGTAGGTAGGTATGGTGGACTCTTTGGAATAACTTGGTTTAGGGAGTTGGATGCATGAGTGGAACTCATACTTGGTTGTGGAGGCTAGCAAAAGACTGGGAGCGACAAACTAAGAGAGCAATAATGGCCATAATAATGTAGAGCGACAAAACATCATTGATCAAAGCATAAAGTGATACTACAAGTTGAAAACTAAAGGATCATAAAGGCTATGGTGACTTGAGATAGTCATAACATGGTGTGAGCATGTGCCAAGTCAACCCAAATAAAGCATCAAAGGAGAATACCACTATACTATGCTTTAATATGCTAAAACAACGCATGATACATCCAAGGCACATTAAGCAATCTAAATTGTTTATAACAAGTCATGCTACAGCAAAGAATACTAATCATAAAGCCAAAACAATATCAAGCATGGCATGACAAAGCATAGGCCACAGTAAAAAACGAGCTCTTTTTACCACATAAGTATGAACTTTCCTACTCTTTTCCAAACCAAACCAAACTATTCACAAACCAAACTGTGAAAGAGGGGGTCCAACCAACTTATTCAGAAAACTAAGCAAACCAAGCAAACTAAAAACCAAAACAAAAACGAAAAAAAAGACGCTCCAAGAATAACACAACTATGCATGAAACAATAAAAATGAAACGTTTGGAAGAAACCTGAAATTTTTATTGATGAAGAAGGGGGATGCCTTGGGCATCCCCAAGCTTTGACGCTTGTACTTCTTGGATATTTCTTGGGGTGACACGCTTGGCATACCCAAGATTGAGCTTTAGTCCATCCTTTATCTCATTACTCGTTCTTTCCATACACCTGAAATTTTTCCTTCATACAAAACTTCACACAATCTCATTAGCAACATTAGTGCACTTAAGATAAATAAGTCTCAAGGTTCAGTTCTAACATCAAATAAACTTCCATTAGAACACTATCTACTGTAGAACTTCCCTCAAAAAGCTCAATTCCCCAAAAGAACTCAAGAAGGAACTAACAAGAAGCAAATGCAGAAAATGGCAGAAATCTGTCAAAACAGACCAACAGGTAAAGACGAATTTTTTCGAAGACCTTCTGTTGCTCAAATCAAAAAGTGTTGAAATAACGCAAGTTAGATAACAACCTGGGGAAGAAGCATAACAAATTACAGCTCAATCAGAATACAGAGCTCTCTCAGTAATTTTTACGGTGAAGCACAAAAATCTGTTTCGGGACAGCAACTTTCCCAATCATTACTTCTCTCTCATTAGAGGTTACTCTTGGCACAAAAAGCAAATAAAACGGATAAGGAGAGGTTATTAAAGAGGTAAGAACTCCAAGACTCATCTAAAACTCTTGGGTTATCTCCCAACAAGTACTTTTCTTTAACGCCTTTAAGTTAGGCATAAGAAGCAAAGAAAGAATCAAGTGTTCGCAAATGAAGAAGCATTAAGATCAATACCAGAAATATTTTCAACAAGGCAAGGTATATCATCCAAGTAAGTTATAGAGGATCCTCTCTCAATGCTCTTAGGTTCACTATTCTCATCAAAAGGGTTTGCAGGAACAATCCAATCAAGATTCTTTTCTATGGCATCATGTATTGCTACTAGTTTGAAGGGTATTGGTATCTTAGGTTCCTCCCCATTAGGTTCGGTTTTTTTATCTTTTCTTGTATACCAACCACATTTACACATGAGCCTAGCATATTGAAACATTCGAAAACTTTTCTAGCTTCTTTGGCAACATCATAGAACTCCTTAAACAAAGTTTCTAGAATAAATCCCTCTTTTCAGGGTCTTCAATTTCTTTAAGCTTAAGAAACATTACTTGCATTAAGGGGTTGAGGTTAACAAACCTAGCTTCTAACATGTGGATTAAAGAAGCTGCAGCAATCTCATAGTTTGGAGCAAGTTCTACAAGGGATCTATCCTCAGTATCTTCATTCTTACTAACATGATTAAAGAATTCTTCAATGTTATCTTTCCCAATTATAGAACCACTACCAATTGGAAGGTCTTTCAGGGTGAATGTAGGGATCAACATGGTGAACTAAGGAAGAGGTGACAACTAAAGGAGACTTAATTTTTTTGTGTTTTTCAAATAAGAAACCAAACAAGTAGAACTAATTTTTTGTGTTTTTGAAGAACAAAACAAGCAAACAAAGCAAAAAGAAACTAAGCAAAACAAAAACAACAAAGTAAAGAGATTGGTTATGAAGGAGTCCCCTTGTGAAGATGTCCTTGACTCCCCGACAACGGCGCCATAAAATCTTGATGCGCTCGACTTTCGACGTAGAGCTCGTTGGGAACCCCAAGAGGAAGGTACGATGAATATAGCAGCAAGTTTTCCCTCAGTTATGAAACCAAGGTTTAATCGAACCAGTAGGAACAAGGAAACACCCAAAGGTGTTACTAGCTGAGCTTTGGCAGGTTGCACTACCGGTGCTAGTAGCAATGTGGAGACCTACACAACACAACCACAGAACTTTGTCCCCAACTTGCGATGAGGTTGTCAATCTCACTGTGTTTTGCAGAAAACAAAGGATTAAATGTATCGAATGGAAAGAAGTAAAAGTTTGCAGAAAGTAAACACAAAGCAGTAAAAGATTGTAGATTGTATGTAAAGTAAAAGGACCGGGATCCATAGTTCACTAGAGGTGGCTCTCCTTAGATAAATAACATGCTGGGTGAACAAATTACAGCGGGGCAATTGACAAACACCGAGAAAGCAATACATGCATATACTAATCATCTTGACTCCTCTGAGACTTGCTTGGGCATTACAACATAATACATAGACTGCCATCCAACTACATCTATGACTAATAATCCACCTTCAGGTTATCATTCGAACCCCCTCCAGTATTAAGTTGCAAGCAACAGATTATTGCTTTATGAACTGCATGTAAAGTAAACAATATGATTGTTCTATGAACAAAGGATTGTTGTTTTCTCCCTAGTAGCAACAGGACATCTAGTACCTTAGAGATTTCTATCACTTCCCCAAATTACTAGAGGCATGAACCCACTATTAAGCATAAATACTAACTCTTGGAGTTGCTAGCATCTACTTGGCCAAGATGGCTACTAACAACGGAAAGCATGCAAGATGTCAAATAACAAAGACATGATAGAATCAATAATCAATCTGAAATAGCATCTCAATATCCATCGGATCCCCGCAAACACAACATGTATGAATTACAAATAGATGATCTTGATCATGAACAGAGCTCACAAGATCTAAACATGAAAGCACAAAGGAGGAGAAACCAGCCATCTAGCTACTACATGGATCCGTAGTCCAAGGATGAACTACTCACGCATCACACCAGAGGCTTGCATGGTGATGAAGTAGGCCTCCAGGGTGAATTCCCCTCTCTGGCAGGGTGCCGGGAAGAGCTTCAGATCCCTCCCGGTCTAGGGATGGAGATGACGGTGGCTACAAACTCTTTCGTGCATTTTTGTTCGGGTACTTAGGGTTTTCGTCCTGAGGGCAACTTATAGGCGGAAGGAGAGGCCGAGGGGGTGCCGAGAGCGGCCACACCACCCCCTGGCGCGGGCCAGGCCTGGCCGCGCGGCCTGGTGGTGTGGTGGCACCCTGGCCCTTCTCCGTCTCGTATTCTGGCACTTGATCCCTTCCAGAAAAATAGGCACTTTGGCTTTTGTCCGTCAATTCGAGAATATTCATTTCTAACTTTCACGGAACCAAAAACAGCAGAGAAAAGCAGTGGCATTGTACTGTGGCTCTTGTTAATAGGTTAGTCCAAGAAATCATATGAAAAGTACTCCAAAGTTGGAACAAAACACAAGAAAGTGGATAAAACCAAGCATGGAACATCAAAAAATATAGATACATTTGCAATGTATCAGCGGGATCAATAGAGACTTCTCCGGCAGACACAATATGTCCTAGGAATCCTACTTCTTTCAGCCAAAACTCACACTTGCTGAACTTGGCATATAACTGATGCTCTCTCAGGGTTTCTAGGATAACTCTCAGATGTTGCTCATGCTCTTCTTCTGACTTGGAGTAGATAAGGATGTCGTCGATAAACACAACTACAAACTTATCTAGGAAATTCATCAAGATCTTATTCATGAGATTTATGAAATAAGCAGGGGCATTGGTTAATCCAAAAGACATAACCGTATACTCGTATAAACCATAGCGAGTAGTAAAGGCGGTCTTCAGAATATCCATTGCACAAATCTTAAGTTGGTGATAACCAGTCCTAAGATCAATCTTTGAGAATACCTGGGCTCCAGTCAATTGATCAAATAGATCCTCTATCTTTGGCAAGGGGTACTTGTTCTTGATGGTGACGTCGTTCAACTTTTTGTAATATGTGCATTGACGGTTGCCTCCATCTTTCTTGTCGACGAATAACACTGGTGATCTCCATGGTGATGCGCTTGGTTGAATCAAGCCTTTTTCTAACATGGCATCCAACTGCTTCTTCAGTTCCACTAACTCTAAGAGGTTCATGATATAGGGTCTCTGGGCTATGGGTCCGGTTCCGGGGATTAGTTCGATAATGAACTCAATATCCCTATCCGGGGGCATACCTGGCAATTCATCTGGAAATATGTCGGGGTATTCACAGACTACTCTGACTTGGTCTATGGTGGGCAGGGCTACACTCTTGTTGCACTTGAATTGACGGGGTAAGGTTTCAGAGATATGCTCTACTGTTACTCCAGAACTACTGGTCATGGTGATGGCTTTCTTAGCACAGTCTATCAGTCCTTTATGCCTTGACATCCAGTCCATACCTAGTACTACTTCCAATCCTTTGGTTCCAAGTACTATTAGGTTGGCATAAAAATCTATCCCATGTATTCTGATAGGCACAACTTTGCAAATTTTTCTAGCTTTGGTTGTTGAACCGGGGATTTGAACTATCATGACATGCTTCAGGTTGGTTGGGTGAATCTTACTAGTGCATGCAAATTCTTTGGTGACAAATGAATGCAATTCTCCCGAATCAAACAATACTCTTGCTAAAACTGAGTTGACAGAAAACATACCCAACACTACATCTGGCGCTTCCTGGGCTTCTTCTGCGTTCATGTGGAAGAGACGGGCGTTGCGGCTGTGAGGGTTCCCTGGGGCAAATCTTCTTCCTGGTTGAACACGACGCTGCTGCTGAGCTGGGGCATTCACAATGGCATTGGCTGCAGTCTTCTTGGGACACTCATTGGAATAGTGACACTTCACTCCACACTCGAAACAAGTGATCTAGAACTTGTCCTTGACTGCGACAGGTACAGCATTGCTGCCAGTTCTGGGTGCAATGTTGTTGTTGTTGTTCTTGGGAGGTGCACAGTTGAAATTGTTGGCATTGCCAGAGTTGTGATTGTTTCCTCTGGACTTCACATTGCCTCTGCTATGGTTGGGGTAGCTTGGGCGAGAGGTTGGGGGTCGGTTGTTCCTTGGTGCATATCCTAGTGAAGGGTTGGGATGGTACTTCTGGTGACTGCTGGATCTAGATTGCTGCATCATGCGACGTTTGCGGTTATCGTTTTCCTGGTTAATCTTCCCTTCCATCTAAATGGCAGAGTCGACTAGCTCTTCGAGATCCTCGAAACGGATGTTGACGAGGACAGTCTGCATCTCATCATGCAGTCCGTTCAAGAATCTCTCCTTCTTCTTGGCCTCCGTGTTGATCTCATCAGGTGCATATCTGGCAAGTGATAGGAATCTGTCATGGTACTCCACCACAGTCATTCTTCCTTGCTTCAATTCACGGAATTCATCTCTCATCCTGTTGACAAGACCTTGCGGCACGTGGGTGCGGCTGAACTTGACTTTGAATACTTCCCATGTCATCACTTGACCATGGTTCCTATTGCGGATGCTATTACACCAAGTTCTTGCATCTCCCGCCAGATAGTGGGTGGCGAAGAGAACTTTCTCATTTTCATCAACTCTTGCAACTTCTAAGTTGTTTTCCATTGTCTGTAACCAGTCATCCGCATCTAACGGGTTTTCAGATTGGCTGAAGATTGGGGGATTGGTGTTCTGAATTTTTTTGAGTTTGGATCCCTGGTGATCCTGATTTCCATGCCCTTGGTTGTTGAGAGACATTTGGGCGATCTGCTGCAATGTTGCTAAGTTGGCTTGGCGCTCTGCCCTGCTTGCTTCACGGTCTGCGATGAGATTCTGCAAGATCTGCAGCATGGGGTCTTGCGATGAGCTGCTCCCTCCTTGGTTTCCACGAGTCATCTGAAGATTGAGATAGATATAGGGGTAAGAGGGAAAATTCTAAGGTTCATGGTGATGGTTTTGGGGTTTTCAAAGCTAAAACTTTGAGTTAGACTCAGGTTTTTCAACTAACTTCATTTTCATTCATGCAAGCAAGCACACGATACAACACACACCACAACAAAAAAAGGAAAATGGATGGTTTGAAGAACCATTCTGTAAGCTACGATATAGTGGGACCGATACAACTCATGCTACGATAGTGCTCTAGTGCATCTACTCATCATCGATGAAGTCGGAGTCCTCATCATCAGTGTAGAAGTCCACAGCATCCTCCTCCAGAAAGTCATCATCATTGCTGAGGTAAGAATCCATGTCTCGTTGGATGTCTTCACCCTCATCTTCTTCTTCCTTGGCGGCAAGCTGAGCTTCCTGCTCCTTGACGGTCTTCTCGAGGTCGGCCACCTTCTTGCGAAGACATGCGATGGTGTGATCCTTCTTTGCATGCTGGCGGCGAAGAGACTAGCGATCTTGGACGAGCAATGCGAACGTCTGGG
Source organism: Avena insularis (assembly GCA_023614405.1). Classification (NCBI taxonomy): domain Eukaryota; kingdom Viridiplantae; phylum Streptophyta; class Magnoliopsida; order Poales; family Poaceae; genus Avena; species Avena insularis. The sequence continues at coordinate 469,609,099 of CM042694.1, forward strand.
CCTTCTAGTTGGCAATGGCACGGTTCTGGTTGGCTAACTCTCGGGCATTGTCCAGCTCCTGCTGTCTGTCATGCAGCAAGAAGTCAAGATTCTCCACTTGACGCCTCAACTCTGGGTGACTTGGCATCTCCATCGGCATTCCCATGAAGTCATGTCTTGCATAGTGGGCAAAACAGGTTCCTTGGATCTTGCTGACGCTGAAGGCACATACACGTGCGAGAGCTTCATGCATTGCCCTGGCTAATCCATCTAGCCAGTTGTTCTCTCTCACGGAGAACTGAATTCTCCCGGAAGTTGGTGCTTCGATGCTTCCTCTAAGATCTGCGATGACTAGCCACTGTAAGTCTCCTCCTGGGGGTCCTGGAAGGCGACCTCCAAGAAACTCCGGATGTGGGCGTCAAGAATCTGGCTAGTGAATCCAGATCCCTCTCGAAGATCAGCTGACCTCGTTTCCCAACTGGTAGAACTTGCTGAACTGAGTCTCCATCTACAAGAATTAAGGATGAGGAAATTAGTGAAGTGATCAAGTGTGTCAAATTTTAAGTAGTAATGTAAGAATTTTGAGGAACATGAATTTTTGAGAAAGAATGAGTTCACAAGGATAAGAGAGGAAGTAGTTTTTCATAAATACACACTTTGGTTTTGAAACTAAGTTTTTGTTTAGACGTCCATTCTAACTAGGGTCTCCTATGGTCAGGATGGCTCTGATACCAACTTGTCAACACCCGGATTTTAATCCCAGATGCCCGTTATGCCATACCTCGCAATCCCAGGATTACCATTTTTGCGAGACATAATAGATTGGATATCACAGTACATCATCCATTACAAACCATACATAAGGTCTTACACAAATAAGGATCTCATGATCCAGTCTTTAATACAACAAGCAGCGGAAATAAAAGATAAGCGTAGCGGTGGGGTCCATCTTGAGGGCACATGCAATCTTGTGGCGAGATAGTCCTAGTTATCATAGTCGTCCTGCTGGCCATCATCTTGATAGTCTCCTTCATAGTCTGGCCATGAGAATAGCCAGGGACAAAAGCCATGAGTACTCTTTAAGTACTCGCAAACTACCACTAACAAGTAAAATAGTTCTAAGTCAAAGTGCTAACTCTATGTTTAACTATAAGGTTAAGTTTGAAACCTAAGCTCAGTTTAGAAGCAAAGAAAGATAAAATAAAGTTCTAAAATCACTTAATTTAGGAAGCTAATGTCATAAACACAACCCTATTGTGGTAAAGTCAAGATTCATCATTCATTTCATAAGTTGTTTGAAAAACATCTGACAACAAAACAATATGGCCATTCCAACTGTCCATAACCACAGACACGGCTATTCGAATAGTTTGACACTCTACAGAGGTGGTACACTTTCACCACAAGATTCGATACATCTGTTAGGGATAACCCTGAATCATCATACTTAGTATGCAGATAATCAAACATAACTTTCCCTTTACACACCCTAGTATAAGCACCTCTCCTATGAGCATGGCCTCCCAACCATGACCATCAGTCATCTTGGGCACTGCATAGGTGGACATCATGAGAGGTAGCCTCAGCTCAAACCTCTCCCGCGAGGGAACTAATACTAATGCATATAAATTTCCAGCTAAGCCTTACCCAATTCAGGTAGTGTGGTTGTACGGTAAATTTGGAATGGTATCGCATCTGAATCCAACCATCAGTTTTATAAAAGGGCTAAGGCTCATGCCTCGACATTTTCATCATCATAAACCATTTGTGTTTCTCAACACATGTCAAAACATCTCAATAGAATGTCTCATCATTCCAAGGTTTTCATAATTCATTTTCACCAAGTGCTCCCATCTAAAGTGACTCAAGTTTTTATCTACTCTAAACTACTAAGTTAAGAGTGTTCACTAAGGTGGAAATGATGGGTTCAATCTCATGCCATAGAATGACATCTAAAGGGTTCTAAAATATATCAAGTTTTATACTCTTTATGCTACCTTCAAAAAGTAGAGATCTTTGGGTAAAGTAAAGGAAGTAAAGCTAGTAAATAAGACTTGGGGTAACTAATAGTAAAAGGGATATGACTCAAGCATGCCTATAGCATCTTGGATCAAGTTAACTCACTTAATTCTAGCTTGCTACAACAGCTTGCACTGTTAATGGTGGCTTGCCTTGGTTGGTGCAGTGGTTGAAGTTTTCTTCTTCTTCTTCTTGGTAGAACTCCTCCTCCTCGTAGACTTGGTCAGTACTATCGTCTATAAATACATACGGAGTACACAATCACCAAACAATACTTAACTAGTCTAATTAGCATTCTAAGACACACATTTGATGATCTATTATCATCTCAAGCATCACAAGTTTAATTCACTAGTTTCATTCTTTTCAATTTAGAAAAGTAATTTCTACTCATTGAAAAATTAACTAAGATTTAATATTCACCACTTAAAATATGGGATCATGTGGACACATGTCATCACCACATATTCTAACATGTGGGAATGTGATTTAAGGATTGGGTCATAATTGCTTTGGTTTAAGTTCATTATTTAATGATTTAAAGTGACTAGAAATGCCTATATAGCATTATTTTGGTACTAGTCCAAAGTCACTGCATGTAAACCTTAATATTATTACATATTTAGATAGATATGATGAAATGTGATTTTTGAGAGTTGGAATCAACTCAAAACCTATCTTAGTTGATTTTATAAAAATGTTGCAATGTGCAAATGCTTCTGTTTTGTTATTTTTACTAGGAGAGATCTATAACTCTAATTGAATTAAATCCAACGGGTTTGGATAGATCATTTCAATACCTTTCAGGAAAAATTGGTTTCATGCAAAATGGATTTTTAAACTAGTGGACAGAAACTAAATTAACTCTAAATAGAAAAAACTAAATTTGAAATTCTAAATCGCGCGGGAACTAACTAGGTTGGCCCAGCTATGCACAGTGCGCGCAACGGGCTGCCTGACATGTGGGCTCCACCAGTCAGCGGCACAAAAACACTGAAACGGTATCTAGCATCCTAGGCTGCACGATCTAAAGGGGATCTAATGGTGGAGAGTCATCGTCGACGACGGATTACTCCGGCGAGAGTCTGACCTAGACGCGGCGGTGGGGGTTGATTAGGGGCGTACCAGGGCTCCAGCAAGGTTGGTGAGGCGGGAAAACGGGCTGGTAGATGACGGCAAGGCGAGGTGCGGTTGCGGTGAAGCTTGGGGTGCCCTAAATCGCAGGCGCCCTTCTCCTCCTGCTGCGGTGGCTTCGGCTCCAATTCCAGCGAGGCAGAGCTCGAGCGGCATCGGCGAGAGGTGGGTGAGGTTCAGTGAGATGTGGGGAGTGTGGGAGTGTGGAGAAATGGTGCTGGGGTGGCAGCTTTATATAGGGTCGACTAAGCGGCAGAGAAGCATGAGCGGTGCTCGCCCGTGACGACGACACAGCGAGCTAGAGGCGTGGGCGGTGTGCTAGGATGGTGGGTGGTGCCCTAGCGAGTGTCACAGTGGTGTTGGTGCAGTGGTTTGCGTTCGGGGAATGTGAAGAGCGTGGTGCGCACTAAGTCTCTGCCGATGGCGAGTTTCACGGCGGCCGGCGACTACGGGGTACGGTCGAGGGATTGGGCATGTCTGTTAGATTCCTAGGCCGGTGGGGATCGTGTAGACGGGCGGCTGGAGCTAGGCGAGGTCTGGCTACGCAGGGACAGGGCGCGCTCGGCGGGTGGCGTCGGCATGGTCGACAGGCTCCGGGCGCGGCGGTTCCTGGCCATTTTGGTCACTGTCCTTGGGCTAGGGCTGGTTGGACGGTGGAGGTGGACCACTGGCGACGTGCTGGACATGGTGGACGAGGCTGGCGGCTGCTGTGGAGCGCTGTCGCTGATGAGGGTGCTCAAGGTGCTCGGCCTTAATGGCCATGACCATTTGGTCGTGTGCACAGGGCTTGGTCGGGCGAGCAAAGGGTAGGGGGTGCACCGGGGTGGCTCTGGTTGCAAAATGGGAGACCACATTGGTCCAAACACTGCTCACAATAGTGTTTGTGATTATTCCAGATTTTTGCACCCAAGGTGTTTGACAAAATGGCCGAAAGAAACTAAAGTTCGAATTTTGGTTTCAAAATTTTTGGGTGTTCTCCACGTGTACTAGGTAGTCTCTGGTTGCAAGGGTTTTGAAAGTGGAGCTCAAATTGATGGTTTTTGAAATAGGGGTGATCTAGGCATATGTATTGAATTCAATTTTCACATGCCATTTAAAATAAGCATTTGAATGTTTTTAGCAGATCAAAAGGTGGGCCTTGGTACCTCATTATGTGTACTAGCAAGGGGTGTAAAGATCTAGAATTATATCTGTTGAGAAATAAGTGCTAGGAACACTCAAAGTAGTGTAGTTGATTAAAATAGCCAAAATGACCATTCCTCCTTTTTAATTGTTTTTTATTTGATTTTCTTTGGGAAAAGTTTGGGAATGATGTAGATGATGTTTAATTCTCCTAAGAAACAATTTTCAACCAAAGAATCACAGAACCATGGGAATTCAAATCAATTCCTAAATTAAATGCACATACACATGAATGCTTTGATTTTTAATTTGGAAAAGTTTTTCTTAACCCTAAATTTGATGATTTGGATCTTGATAAGCTTGGATTGAAGTTTTGGGATGTTACAAATAGACATGCAATGACACCGGTGGATCCATGTGTGGTTCATGAGAAGAACACACATCCAATGACACTGGTGGATCCTTATGTGGTTCATGAAACGAACAGACATGCAGTGACACCGGTGGATCCTTATGTGGTATGTCTAGAGGAACACACATGCAATAACGCCGGGTGTGGTTCATGAAAAGAACAGACATGCAATGACTTATGTGGTTTGTTTAGAAGAACACACATGCAATGACACTGGGTGGTTCTGAAATGAAACAAAACATGCAATGACACTAGTGGATCCTTATGTGGTTTGTTTAGAGGAACATACATGCAATGACACCGGTGGATCCATGTGTGGTTCATGAGAAGAACACACATCGAATGACACTGGTGGATCCTTATGTGGTTCATGAAAAGAACTGACATGCAATGACACTGGGTGTGGTTCATGAAAAGAACAGACATGCAATGACACCGGTGGATCCATGTGGAGTTTATGGAAGTAACAGACATGCAATGACTCTAGCTGTGGTTCATGAAAAGAACATACATGCAATGACACTGGGTGTGGTTCAGGAAAAGAAAAGACATGCAATGACATTGGTGTGGTTCATGAAAAGAACAGACATGCAATGACTCTAGCTGTGGTTCATGAAAAGAACACACATGCAATGACACTAGGTGTGGTTCATGAAAAGAACAGACATGCAATGACACTAGTGGATCCTTATGTGGTTTGTGTAGAAGAACACACGTGCAATGACACTGGGTGTGGTTCATGAAAAGAACAGACATGCAATGACACTGGTGGATCCGTATGTGGTTTGTTTAGAGGAACAGACATGCAATGACACCGGTGGATCCATGTGTTGTTCATGAGAAGAACACACATCCAATGACACTGGTGGATCCTTATGTGGTTCATGAAAAGAATAGACATGCAGTGACACTGGTGGATCCTTATGTGGTCTGTCTAGAGGAACACACATGCAATTACACTTGGTGTGGTTCATGAAAAGAACATACATGCAATGACTTATGTGGTTTGTTTAGAAGAACACACATGCAATGAAACTGGGTGTGGTTCATGAAAATAACAGACATGCAATAACACTGGTGGATCCTTATGTGGTTTGTTTAGATGAACATACATGCAATGACACCGGTGGATCCATGTGTGATTCATGAGAAGAACACACATCCAATGACACTGGTGGATCCTTATGTGGTTCATGAAAAGAACTGACATGCAGTAACACTGGGTGTAGTTCATGAGAAGAACAGACATGCAATGACACCTGTGGACTCCAGCTGTGGTTCATGAAAAGAATAGACATGCAGTGACACCGGCAGATCCTTATGTGGTTTGTCCAGAGGAACACACATGCAATGACACTGGGTGTGGTTCATGAAAAGAACAGACATGCAATGACACTGATGGATGCTTATGTGGTTTGTGAGAAGAACATAGATGCAATGACACTGGTTGATCCTTATGTGGTTCATGAAGAGAAATGACATGCAATGACATTGGGTGTGGTTCATGAAAACAACTGACATGCAATGACACTGGGTGTGGTTCATGAAAAGAACAGACATGCAATGACACCGGTGGATCCATGCGCGGTTTATGGAAGTAACAGACATGCAATGACTCTAGCTGTGGTTCATGAAAAGAACAGACATGCAATGACACCGGGTGTGGTTCATGAAAAGAACAGACATACAATGACACTAGGTGTGGTTCATGAAAAGAACAGACATGCAATAACTCTAGCTGTGGTTCATGAAAAGAACACACATGCAATGACACTGGGTGTGGTTCATGAAAAGAACAGACATGCAATGACACTGGTAGATCCTTATGTGGTTTGTTTAGAAGAACACACATGCAATGACACTGGGTGTGGTTCATGAAAAGAATAGACATGCAATGACACTGGTGGAACCTTATGTGGTTTGTTTAGAGGAACATACATGCAATGACACCGGTGGATCCATATGTGGTTCATGAGAAGAACACACATCCAATGACACTGGTGGATCCTTATGTGGTTCATGTAAAGAACAAACATGCAGTGACACCGGTGGATCCTTATGTGGTCTGTCTAGAGGAACACACATGCAATGACACCGGGCGTGGTTCATGAAAAGAACAGACATGCAATGACTTATGTGGTTTGTTTAGAAGAACACACATGCAATGACACTGGGTGTGGTTCATGAAAAGAACAGACATGCAATGACACTGGTGGATCCTTATGTGGTTTGTTTAGAGGAAGATACATGCAATGACACCGGTGGATCAATGTGTGGTTCATGAGAAGAACACACATCCAATGACACTAGTTGTCACATCCCAAAAATTTCCAAATTTTGAAATGTGAAAATTTTAAACAAAACGAAGAACCAAGTTCTTCATAATTTAGAAGGAACAAAAACTTTTGGAACATTTAAATATAATGCCTCCAAAACCCAAGCCAAATAAAATGATTTTTGTTTGTGAAGTGGTGTGCATGTTTTAAAATCCCAAATCATGAAGCATGCATGAGCATCTTGACTTGGTTGCATTTTAAAAACCTAAGAGAAGTGAAAATTATCTCAAACCCTAAAACTCTAATTATTGGTTAACCCTAAGAACAACACAATACTATGGATATACTCCATAATTAAATTATACAAAAGAACTCCTATGAGAGATAGAAAGATAAAGGACAAAAGAATAAAACAATAGAAATTGGTTTCATCCAATTTGGAGCCATGGATAAGAAGTTATGAATTATTTTGAGAATATAATTAAGAAAGGCAATATTAACTATTAAAGCCAAAGTGAATAAATTTGATTAGAAAAAAATTTGAGTTGGAAAGTAATGAGTTCTATAATGCCCTAAAAACCTAATTTGAGTTTTACAAATTTTTGAGAAATTTGTTTGATTCAAATTGGATCATTAAATCAAAAGTTATTTAAGAAAACATAAAAAGAAAAAGAAAAACTGAAGGAATAAAAAAACAGCAGCAGCAGTCGGCCCACAACCCTAGCCCACTAAGCCCACCCGACACTCCCCTTCTCCCCCTCTTTTTTCTTTCTCACCGACCCCTCCTCACACCCCCTCGCTGACGGCTCGACCCCACCTCCACGTCACCCGCCACCTCAGCTTCTTCCACGCGAACGGCCGGCACCCCTCCCCTCCTCTGCCGTTACCCGGCTGAATTCGAGCGTTTCCACGAATTAATATCCACTCCGACCACGGCCTCTTAATCCCCCCCTCCTCTTTGTTTTCCCCTCATACACCGCCACCTGAGAGCCACTAGGCTGCTCGGAATCTTGCTCGGACCACCGCAGACCCCGACGAGCTCCGGCGACGATTCCGGCGAGAAGTCGCTGCCCCGTGCTCTCTTTTCTGCCCTGTTAGACTCCCCATCCTCAAGCGCATCTGCTAACCCCCTCCATTTGCGTTGGCATGCCCCAAGTCGACGCCACGGTCATCACCGGAGCTTTTCTGCCGCCGTCGTTCACCGACGAGTTCCGGTGAGTCGCAGGTTCCCACCGCCCTACTTTGGCCACCGCAAGCTTCTATACGACCAGGCACACCTTAATGACCTTCTGTTTTCTCTGCTCGAGCCCCAGGGCATCTCCACCGTCTCAAAGACGTGAGCTCCACTGTCGGTAGGTACTCCGACGAGGAATCCTCGGCGAATCTAAGCGCCCCTCCCTCCACCACGACCACCATCGAGACCACCGAGACCGCAGCAACCCGCCGATAAGATCACCGCTTCCCCTACCCCTCTAGAACCACCGGAGCGCCACCCACCCGACGCGCCGCCGCCGCGCACCGTCGCCAGCGCCGCCAGTCCATGGTCGACGCGCTGAGCGCCGTCCGATCCGTCACCAGCGGTTGAGATTAGACCACTTACCGAAGCGGTATCATCCGATCTGATCCACTCGTTTCCACTTAAAATCCAACGGCCCACGTTGCCGATCCGCCCGAACCGGTACGAGACAATAAGAACACGCCACGTAGGCCTGAGCGTCTGTTTAAATTAGAAAATAGGCAGAATTTGTAGTAAACTTAGAAATTCAATAACTTTTGATCCACAAATCAGAAAAATGCAAATTTGGTGTCTATGGATTCAGAACAATGATAGCTTCACTGCTGAGGCCTTATTTCACCCTTTAGCTTCTGTTAAATAGAAGTTTTAGGCAGAACCTTTTTAGGAGTATTTTAACCATAAAAATTGTTTTGTAAATTATTTTTTGAGTGAATCTTTTTGCTATGGATTGCAATTGAACCCTTTGTCCAGTAAGCCCAAAATATAAATTTGGTTGACTATACCTAATAGTATGGAATTATTTAGTGAGTTTGGCCTTTCTAAATACTCGAAATTATTGCTAATTATTACAATTGCACAAATGGTTGCATTTGTAACGATGCAATTATAAATTGTTCAGAAACACTTAGTAATGTTCAAAACCTTGTTATAACAATTTTTACAATAAAAAAATTGCCATCTTGCATGCTTGCATGATTTTTGTATTGCCATTAGTATTGATCTTGTGCATGTTTTGTCTTGGTTGTTTTGTTTGATAGATTGTGTGGATTGTCGAGTGTGTTACTGCAAAGAGTGTACCAACACCACCAACTACTAAGGAAAGTGGCACTATCATCCATATCCTACTATTTTCATTACACTTAGTGGATTTTTGTAGTATGCATGATAGGACTACTATGTTACTATGCTATGCTATGTCCTATTAGGATATCCTTTATATATCCCTTAGTGGAAATATTGTAGTTGTAGTATGCTTAGCCCTGCTATAGATTCAGGGTGGAATATACCATATTGTGATTATATGAAGTGTTGGAAAATATATGTTTTATATAATAAAACAAGTACTTAATGAATCACCTGGGTGGAGTGTGGATACTCAGTTGAGAATAAGGTGGCAACGAAGGGAACCATGTCTATGGCTATCTCTTTTGTGTGTGCACTAGGAAAATACCACCCATGGACTTAGAGATTGAACATGTTTCTCGCACAGTGGCTTTCGTGTACAGCCACATGCCAAATGGGCTCTGGCCTAGTCAATTACATAGTGGGAGACCCATGCATTGGTACCTCTTTAGGTTAACTTGAATTATGCATTGGAGGTTTATCCTTGCATTGGTGCACAGTAGATGTCTTGGCATTATGTATTGGGAGGACTTCTATGGAAAGACTTTGTCACATTCTCGATCTCGGTACTCCATCTTGGTGAGTACTAATCCAGCTACATCGGTGGCGTCAAGACGAGATTGTGTCTTGTGGGTAAAGTGTACAACTTCTGCAGAAGATTAAATTCTAAGTACTTAGCCGTGTCCCCGGTTATGGACAACTCTGAGTAACTAAGGCCTGAAGCTATGGAAGATCTCGACATTCTAATTTCTCAAAGTAAAACTTGATGGTGACAACAAGAGAGTAGAAGCACTTGGAGTTTGCCAAGGAGTTCAAAAAGTTATTGAAAGATCAAAACTATTTTTGCAAACATAGGATAAAACCATATTGCTTTATGCAAATGAGCCTAAGATCTACTTAGCCAAATATGCATGTAGTGATAGTCCAACTTATATTCACAAACTAGTACATCTGCCAATACATTCAAAGTATTGACCCTTTGTGGCTGCAACCTATCATGTTGCAGGTTATTCTATTGATGAGTGAGGATTGATGATAAGGGTTATGAGTCTACACCCAACATGTTTGCCTGTGGCACATGAAGATGAAGGACTCCATGCTTTACTTGTATTCTGCTTCTTTGTAATAAGATAGCCTATGGCTATGAGTTTGTAATAAAGTATTTATATTCTGGATCATGTGATGTAATATGACCTTTGTATCTTGATATTACATCTTAAACTGTGTGTTCTAGCTATTCGATCCAGGGACTAGCACTGTAATCATAGGGATTCAAACCAAGCCAGGTTTGGGTCTTTACAGATGGTATCAGAGCATTGTGTTGCGTGTAGGTTCGTAACCCCAGGAATTGGACAAACCCCTTGTTAGGAGTGAACTTATATTTTCATACTTATCAGATTTTCTCGTATACCTTGATCATTCTTTACTGAATCTCTTCTCCTTCAAACATGTAGAGTACTAGCCTTTGCTTTCTCCAAGGACATTGAGGATGGATCATGCCAACAAGGAGATCAAGATACAAGTTGTGACAAGTCCTCGAGCTTGAAAAATATGTGGAGAAGTATGCCACACCTCTAAGAAGCATCAAGATCAATGTCCCTTTTGTGATCACAACCATCCAGTTGGAGAATGCCCCACATCTCAAGTCCCTTGTTACCTATGTGAAGGAATGAACCACATTCCCGCCAAGTGCCATCTCGACTTCATAGTGCAACAAGTGAAAGAACAAGTCAAGGATGGAATGTATCAAGCTCTTAGGAAGAGAGAACAAAACCTTAGCCATATCACCTGCTCCAAATGCAAGAAAGAAGGACACAATATCAATGAATGCCCAGAGAAGGAAGTTCAAGAAAACCACAACAACACTTCAAGAAAAAGTACTCGAGACATGACAAAAGTGTTTTGCCATCGCTGCCGGAAGATAGGACACTTCACCGATGATTGCTCAACTCGAAAGAGAGCTCCCACTGATGTTATCATAGTACGACCCATGAGACATTAGATTGCCTACCAATTATCATGTTTGAGTTATCGATATCGTGTTAGCGTATGGATCATGCCGACCTATGTGGTATGACTATACTAGGTTGCTTGTTTCAAGAAAACTTGTTGTTTTCTTCAACTAATGAGTTAAGTTGCTAAGTGATTGGTTGCTTGATGAATGTTTGATTGAACTGGTTTGTTTTGGGTTGAGTGTGTTAGAACTCCCTTAGACCTATCTATCTATCTATCTATCATTACTTATCCCTATTAAACCAACAGATGCCTCCAAGACGCACCAATGACCATGATAACAATGGAGACAACAACAACAATGAAAATGAGGTGCAACAGATGATGGCTGCACAAACTCAGCTAATGCAGATGATGACACAATTCATGGCAACCATCAACAATCAGAATCATAACAACGACAATAACAACAACAATCCACCACCTCTGGATATGCTCACTAGATTTCTGAGGTTGAGACCTGCAAAGTTCTCTGGTGCTTCTGATCCAATGGTAGCTGATGACTGGTTACGTTAAGTAAACAGGGATCTAGTGACCGTTGGATGCTCGGATGCTGAGAAAGTGAGATTTACAGCACACTTGCTTGAAGGCCCTGCAGCTACATGGTGGGACAACTTTCAAGTCACTCACCTCATTGAAGAAGTGACTTGGGAAATATTTGAAGATGGCTTTCGCACTAATCATATCTCTTTAGGCGTGATGAGTCTAAAGAAGAAGGAGTTTCACAACCTTAAACAGCGTCACCGTAGCATTGCTGAATATATTGAGGAATTCAACAATCTATCACGTTATGCTCCAGATGATACTGATACTGATGCTAAGAGGAAGGAAAAGTTCCTAGATGGACTGAATGATGAACTTTCCATGCAATTATCAGTTGCTTATGTTCCAACTTATCAGTCACTATGTGACAAAGCTAGAATTTTAGAGAGTAAGAAGGACAAGGTTGAGGGTAGGAAGAAGAAGCATAGCTTTGACAAATATCACTCAGGATCATCACAGAAGATGCGTTCATTCAGAAAGGACAATGGGAATTATGGATCACATCAGCATGAAGGAAATGGACATAATCACCATCATCACCAGAATCACCACATCAATAATGGAAGTGGTAGTAACAATGTGAATGGTACTAACAATGGAGACAACCTTGGTCAGAACCAACATAATGATCCCAAGAAGGACATTAGCCAGTTGCAGTGTTACAATTGTAAGCAACTTGGACACTTTGCAGCAGACTGTCCTGAGAAGAAGAATAATAAGAATATTGGAGACTCTATTGGGAGCAATTCCAATGTGACCCAGAAAGGACATGTGAACCACATCAACATGTATGGAACCCTTGAAGAACTAGATGGTGTGGAAGGTAAGCTTTAGCTAACTTAATTCAGTGGTATAAGAATCTCAAGATGGAGAAATGTTAACAACCTTTGGATGTCAATCATTGGACCCTTAGCCAAGTGAATCATCAAATGCAACCTAACAAAGTTTCCTTTTAAGGGTGGTAGCACCCAAGTATCCTAAAACCCAACCTATTCTTTCTAGCCTTCTCGAATCTCGGGACGAGATTCCTTTTAAGGGTGGTAGTCTGTCACATCCCAAAATTTTCCAAATTTTGAAATGTGAAAATTTTAAACAAAATGAAGAACCAAGTTCTTCATAATTCAGAAGGAACAACAACTTTTGGAACATTTAAATATAATGCCTCCAAAACCCAAGCCAAATAAAATGATTTTTGTTTGTGAAGTGGTGTGCATGTTTTAAAATCCCAAATCATGAAGCATGCATGAGCATCTTGACTTTGTTGCATTTTAAAAACCTAAGAGAAGTGAAAATTATCTCAAACCCTAAAACTCAAATTATTGGTTAACCCTAAGAACAACACAATACTATGGATATACTCCATAATTAAATTATACAAAATAACTCCTATGAGAGATAAAAAGATAAAGGACAAAAGAATAAAACAATAGAAATTGGTTTCATCCAATTTGGAGCCATGGATAAGAAGTTATGAATTATTTTAAGAATATAATTAAGAAAGGCAATATTAACTATTAAAGCCAAAGTGAATAAATTTGATTAGAAAAAATTTGAGTTTGAAATTAATGAGTTCTATAATGCCCTAAAAACCTGATTTGAGTTTTACAATTTTTTTAGAAATTTGTTTGATTCAAATTGGATCATTAAATCAAAAGTTATTTAAGAAAACAGAAAAATAAAAATAAAAACTGAAGGAATAAAAAAAACAGCAGCAGCAGTCGGCCCACAACCCTAGCCCACTAAGCCCACCCGACACTCCCCTTCTCCCCTCTTTTTTCTTTCTCACCGACCCCTCCTCACACCCCCTCGCTGACGGCTCGACCCCACCTCCACGTCACCCTCCACCTCAGCTTCTTCCACGCGAACGGCCGACACCCCTCCCCTCCTCTGCCGTTACCAAGTCCGGCTGAATTCGAGTGTTTCCCCGAATTAATCTCCACTCCGACCACGGCCTCTTAATCCCCACCCCTCCTCTTCGTTTTCCCCTCAGACACCGCCACCTGAGACCACTAGGCTGCTCGGAATCTTGCTCGGACCACCGCAGACCCCGACGAGCTCCGGCGATGATTCCGGTGAGAACCCGCTGCCCCGCGCTCTCTTTTCTGCCCTGTTAGATTCACCATCCTCAAGCGCATCTGCTAACCCCTCCATTTGCGTTGGCATGCCCCAGGTCAACGCCACGGTCATCACCGGAGCTTTTCTGCCACCGCTGTTCACCGACGAGTTCCGGTGAGTCGCAGGTTCCCGCCACCCTACTTTGGCCACCGCAAGCTTCTACACGTCCAGGCACACCTTACTGACCTTCTGTTTTGTCTGCTCGAGCCCCGGGGCAACTCCACCGTCTCAGAGATGAGAGCTCCACTGTCAGTAGGTACTCCAGCGAGGAATCCCCGGCGAATCTAAGCGCCCCTCCCTCCACCATGACCACCATCGAGACCACCGAGACCGCAGCAACCCGCCGATAAGATCACCGCTTTCCCTACCCCTCTAGAACCACCGGAGCGCCACCCAGCATCGCCGCCGCCATGATCCGGTCGACACCTGGCGCCGTTCGATCCGTCACTAGCGGTTGAGATTAGACCACTTACCGAAGCGGTATCAGCCGATCTGATCCACTTGTTTCCACTTAAAATCCAACGGCCCACGTTGAGGATCCGCCCGAACCGGTACGAGCCAATAAGAACATGCCACGTAGGCCTGAGCGTCTGTTTAAATTAGAAAATAGGCAGAATTTGTATTAAACTTAGAAATTCAATAACTTTTGATCCACAAATCAGAAAAATGTAAATTTGGTGTCTATGGATTCAGAAAAATGAGAGCTTCACTGTTGAGGCCTTATTTCACCCTTTAGCTTCTGTAAAATAGAAGTTTTAGGCAGAACCTTTTTAGGAGTATTTTAACCATAAAAATTGTTTTGTAAATTATTTTTTGAGTGAATCTTTTTGCTATGGATTGCAATTGAACCCTCTGTCCAGTAAGACCAAAATATAAATTTGGTTGACTATACCTAATAGTATGGAAATTATTTAGTGAGTTTGGCCTTTCTAAATACTAGAAATTATTGCTAATTGTTACAATTGCACAAATGGTTGCATTTGTAACCTTGCAATTATAAATTGTTCAGAAAACACTTAGTAATGTTCAAAAACTTGTTATAACAATTTTTACAATAAAAAAATTGCCATCTTGCATGCTTGCATGATTTTTGTAGTGCCATTAGTATTGATCTTGTGTATGTTTTGTCTTGGTTGTTTTGTTTGATAGATTGTGTGGATTGTCAAGTGTGTTACTGCAAAGATTGTACCAACACCACCAACTACTAAGGCAATTGGCACTATCATCCATGTCCTACTATTTTCATTACACTTAGTGGATTTTTGTAGTATGCATGATAGGACTACTATGTTACTATGCTATGTTATATCCTATTAGGATATCCTTTATATATCCCTTAGTGGAAATACTGTA
This sequence comes from Avena insularis, assembly GCA_023614405.1. NCBI lineage: Eukaryota > Viridiplantae > Streptophyta > Magnoliopsida > Poales > Poaceae > Avena > Avena insularis. Next base: position 469,624,424 of record CM042694.1, read on the forward strand.
GTTGTAGTATGCTTAGCCCTGCTATAGATTCAGGGTGGAATATACCATATTGTGATTATATGAAGTGTTGGAAAATATATGTTTTATATAATAAAACAAGTACTCAATGAATCACCTGGGTGGAGTGTGGATACTCAGTTGAGAATAAGGTGGCAACGAAGGGAACCATGTCTATGGATATCTCTTTCGTGTGTGCACTAGGAAAATACCACCCAGGGACTTAGAGATTGAACATGTTTCTCGTACAGTGGCTCTCGTGTACAGCCACATGCCAAATACGCTCTGGCCTAGTCAATTACAAAGTGGGAGACCCATGCATTGGTACCTCATCAGGTTAACTTGAATTATGCATTGGAGGTTTATCCTTGCATTGATGCCTGGTAGATGTGCTGGCATTATGTATTGGGAGGACTTCTATGGAAAGACTTTGTCACATTCTCGATCTGCCGGTACTCCATCTTGGTGAGTACTAATCCAGCGGCCACTGGTGGCGTCAAGACGAGATTGTGTCTTGTGGGTAAAGTGTACAACTTCTGCAGAAGATTAAATTCTAAGTACTTAGCCATGTCCTCGGGTATGGACAACTCTGAGCAACTAAGGCCTGAAGCTATGGAAGATCTCGACATTCTAATGTCTCAAAGTAAAACTTGATGGTGACAACAAGAGAGTAGAAGCACTTGGAGTTTGCCAAGGAGTTCAGAAAGTTATTGAAAGATCAAAACTATTTTTGCAAACATAGGATAAAACCATATTGCTTTCTGCAAATGAGCTTAAGATCTACTTAGCCAAATATGCATGTAGTGAAAGTCCAACTTATATTCACAAACTAGTGACATCTGCCAATACATTCAAAGTATTGACCCTTTGTGGCTGCAACCTATCATGTTGCAGGTTATTCTATTGATGAGTGAGGATTGATGATAAGGGTTATGAGTCTACACCCAACATGTTTGCCTGTGGCACATGAAGATGAAGGACTCCATGCTTTACTTGTATTCTGCTGCTTTGTAATAAGATACCTATGGCTATGAGTTTGTAATAAAGTATTTATATTCTGGATCATGTGATGTAATATGACCTTTGTATCTTGATATTACATCTTAAACTGTGGGTGCTAGCTATTCGATCCAGGGACTAGCACTATAATCACAAGGATTCAAACCAAACCAGGTTTGGGTCTTTACACTAGTGGATCCTTATGTGGTTCATGAAAAGAACTTACATGCAGTGACACTGGGTGTGGTTCATGAGAAGAACATACATGCAATGACACTGGGTGTGGTTCATGAAAAGAACATACATGCAATGACACTGGGTGTGGTTCATGAAAAGAACAAACATGCAATGACACTGGTGGATCCTTATGTGGTTCATGAAAAGAACTGACATGCAGTGACACTGGTGGATCCTTATATGGTTCATGAAAAGAACTGACATGTAGTTACACTGGGTGTGGTTCATGAAAAGAACATACATGCAATGACTCTAGCTGTGGTTCATGAAAAGAACACACATGCAATGACACTGGGTGTGGTTCATGACAAGAACAGGCATGCAGTGACACTGCTGGATCCTTATGTGGTTCATCAAAAGAACTGACATGCAATGACACTGGTGGATCCTTGTGTGGTTTCTTTAGAAGAACACACATGCACTGACACTAGGTGTGGTTCATGAAAAGAACAGACATGCAATGACACTGGTGGATCCGTATGTGGTTTGCTTAGAGGAACATACATGCAATGACACCGGTGGATCCATGTGTGGTTCATGAGAAGAACACACATCCAATGACACTGGTGGATCCTTATGTGGTTCATGAAAAGAACTGACATGCATTGACACTGGGTGTGGTTCATGAAAAGAACAGACATGCAATGACACTGGTGGATCCTTATGTAGTTTGTTTAGAAGAACACACATGCAATGACACTGTGTGGATCCACGTGTGGTTCATGAGAAGAACACACATCCAATGACACTAGTGGATCCTTATGTGGTTCATGAAAAGAACTGACATGTAGTGACACTGGGTGTGGTTCATGAAAAGAAGAGACATGCAATGACACTGGGTGTGGTTCATGAAAAGAACAGACATGCAATGACTCTAGTTTTGGTTCCTGAAAAGAACACACCTGGAATGACACTGGGTGTGGTTCATGAAAAGAACAGACATGCAATTACACTGGTGGATCCTTATGTGGTTCCAGAAAAGAACTGACATGCAATGACACTGGTCGATCCTTATGTGGTTTGTTTAGAAGAACACACACGCAATGACACTGGGTGTGGTTCATGAAAAGAACAGACATGCAATGACACTGGTGGATACTTATGTCGTTTGTTTAGAAGAACACACATGCAATGACACTGGGTGTGGTTCATGAAAAGAACAGACATGCAATGACACTGGTGGATCCTTATGTGGTTTGTTTAGAGGAACAAAAATGCAATGACACCGGTGGATCCATGTGTGGTTCATGAGAAGAACACACATCCAATGACACTTGTGGATCCTTATGTGGTTCATGAAAAGATTTGACATGAAGTGACACTGGGTGCGGTTCATGAAAAGAATAGAAATGCAATGAAACTGGGTGTGGTTCATGAAAAGAATAGACATGCAATGACTCTAGGTGTGGTTCATGAAAAGAACACACAAGCAATGACACTGGGTGTGGTTCATGAAAAGAACAGGCATGCAATGACACTGATGGATCCTTATGTGGTTCATGAATGAACTAACATGCAATGACATTGGTGGATCCTTATGTGGTTTGTTTAGAGGAACAGACATGCAATTATACCGGTGGATCCATGTGTGGTTCATGAGAAGAACACACATCCAATGACACTAGTGGATCCTTATGTGGTTCATGAAAAGAACACACATCCAATGACACTGAGTGTGGTTCATGAAAAGAACAGACATGCAATAACACTGGTGGATCCGTATGTGGTTTGTTTAGAATAACACACATGCAATGACACTGGGTGTGGTTCATGAAAAGAACAGACATGCAATGACATTGGTGGATCCTTATGTAGTTTGTTTAGAAGAACACACATGCAATGACACTAGGTGTGGTTCATGAAAAGAACAGACATGCAATGACACTGGTGGATCCTTTTGTGGTTGGTTTAAAGGAACATACATGCAATAACACCAGTGGATCCACATGTGGTTCATGAGAAGAACACACATCCAATGACACTGGTGGATCCTTATGTCGTTCATGAAAAGAACTGACATGCAGTGACACTGGGTGTGGTTCATGAAAAAATCATACAAGCAATGACACTAGGTGTGGTTCATGAAAAGAACAGACATGCAATGACTCTAGCTGTGGTTCATGAAAAGAACACACATGGAATGACACTGGTGGATCCTTATGTGGTTTATTTAGAGGAACAGACATGCAATGACACCGGTGGATCCATGTGTGGTTCATGAGAAGAACACACATCCAATGACACTAGTGGATCCTTATGTGGTTCATGAAAAGAACACACATCCAATGACACTGAGTGTGGTTCATGAAAAGAACAGACATGCAATAACACTAGTGGATCCGTATGTGGTTTGTTTAGAATAACACACATGCAATGACACTGGGTGTGGTTCATGAAAAGAACAGACATGCAATGACATTGGTGGATCCTTATGTGGTTTGTTTAGAAGAACACACATGCAATGACACTAGGTGTGGTTCATGAAAAGAACAGACATGCAATGACACTGGTGGATCCTTATGTGGTTGGTTTAAAGGAACATACATGCAATGACACCAGTGGATCCACGTGTGGTTCATGAGAAGAACACACATCCAATGACACTGGTGGATCCTTATGTCCTTCATGAAAAGAACTGACATGCAGTGACACTGGGTGTGGTTCATGAAAAAATCAGACAAGCAATGACACTAGGTGTGGTTCATGAAAAGAACATACATGCAATGACTCTAGCTGTGGTTCATGAAAAGAACACACATGGAATGACACTGGTGGATACTTATGTGGTTTATTTAGAGGAACAGACATGCAATGACACCGGTGGATCCATGTGTGGTTCATGAGAAGAACACACATCCAATGACACTAGTGGATCCTTATGTGGTTCATGAAAAGAACTGACATGCAGTGACAATGGGTGTGGTTCATGAAAACAACAGACATGCAATGACACTGGGTGTGGTTCATGAAAAGAACAGACATGCAATGACTCTACCTGTGGTTAATGAAAAGAACAGACATGTAATGACACCGGGTGTGGTTCATGAAAAGAACACACATGCAATGATACTGGTGGATCCTTATGTGGTTTATTTAGAGGAACAGACACGCAATGACACCGGTGGATCCATGTGTGGTTCATGAGAAGAACACACATCCTATGACACTAGTGGATCCTTATGTGGTTCATGAAAAGAACTGACATGCAGTGACAATGGGTGTGGTTCATGAAAACAACAGACATGCAATGACACTGGGTGTGGTTCATGAAAAGAACAGACATGCAATGACTCTAGCTTTGGTTCATGAAAAGAACACACATGCAATGACAATGGGTGTGGTTCATGAAAAGAACAGACCTACAATTACACTAGTGGATCCTTATGTGGTTTGTTTAGAAGAACACACATGCAATGATACTGGGTGTGGTTCATGAAAAGAACAGACATGCAATGACACTACTGGATCCTTATGTGGTTTGTTTAGAGGAACAGACATGCAATAACACCGGTGGATACATGTGTGGTTCATGAGAAGAACACACATCCAATGACACTGGTGGATCCTTATGTGGGTCATGAAAAGAACTGGCATGCAGTGACACTGGGTGTGGTTCATGAAAAGAACAGACATGCAATGACACTGGTGTGGTTCATGAAAAGAACAGAAATCCAATGACTCTAGCTGTGGTTCATGAAAATAACACACATGTAATGACACTGGGTGTGGTTCATGAAAAGAACAGACATCCAATGACACTGGTGGATCCTTATGTGGTTTGTTTAGAAGAACACACATGCAATGACACTGGGTGTGGTTCATGAAGAGAACATGCATGCAATGACATTGGTGGATCCTTATGTGGTTTGTTTAGAGGAACAGACATGCTATGACACCGATGGATCCATGTGTGGTTCATGAGAAGAACACACATCCAATGACACTGGTGGATCCTTCTGTGGTTCATGAAAATAACAGACATGCAGTGACACCGGTGGATCCTTATGTGGTTTGTCTAGAGGAACACACATGCAATGACACTGGGTGTGGTTCATGAAAAGAACAGGCATGCAATGACACTGGTGGATCCTTATGTGGTTTGTGAGAAGAATAGACATGCAATGACACTGGTGGATCCTTATGTGGTTCATGAAAAGAACTGACATGCAATGACACTGGTGTGGTTCATGAAAAGAACTGACATGCAATGACACTGGGTGTGGTTCATGAAAAGAACACACATGCAATGACACAGGTGGATCCATGTGTGGTTTATGGAAGTAACAGACATGCAATGACTCTAGTTGTGGTTCATGAAAAGAACATACATGCAATGACACCGGGTGTGGTTCATAAAAAGAATAGACATGCAATGACACTAGGTGTGGTTCATGAAAAGAACAGGCATGCAATGACTCTAGCTGTGGTTAATGAAAAGAACAGACATGTAATGACACCGGGTGTGGTTCATGAAAAGAACACACATGCAATGATACTGGTGGATCCTTATGTGGTTTGTCTAGAGGAACACACATGCAATGACACTGGGTGTGGTTCATGAAAAGAACACACATGCAATGACACTGGTGGATCCATGTGTGGTTGATGATAAGAATACACATCCAATGACACTGGTGGATCGTTATGTGTTTGTTTAGAGGAACGGACATGCAATCACACAGGTGGATCCATGTGTGGTTTATGAGAAGAATACACATCCAATGAACTTTAGTGGATCTATCTTGGCATACTTTGATGTATTCCATGATGTATTTCATTGTACAAGACACTTTCCATTTTTATACTACTCAGTTTTGCCCTTGGTTTTATGTGGTACTACTTAGTTTTGCCCCTCCTCTCTCTATCTTTCGTAGAAGCCCAAACCTGTGCTCACCCTGTCTGCTACTCCCTGATTGGTTGTCACAGTTGTCACGCGGATCGTGTGCACCAACCGTTGATTCTGTGTGATCCAATCATGATCATTGCACACGTCGTGCCCTTCACCGTACAACGTGAGACAGCACGGACGTCTCCCTCAGCGAGACTTCTACAGGAAGGAACACGATGCCGTCCATGGAAAAAGTCGCTGAGCGGTCATGTCAAGTATAATCAAGTCTGAAAAGCCTACTACTACTACTACTACTACTACTACAACAACAACAACTCATGCACAGGGAAATGGGGTCATCGAGTGCACGGTTGTCGATGGGAGGCTGCAATTTATTGCCACTTGATTTTAATAAGGCATATCCCATATTTACGTAGCGCTCTCAATCTCACTTCCAACTAGGCCCTACCGCTAGTAACTTCCATGAGTCAAGGGCCCCCCTTAAGTAAATCTAACGTTTCCAGAAATTAGTTCCGCGCCACTTGCATGGAGTGGAATCGAGGTCTGCCATGAGCGTGTCTTCAATGCAGCTCTAAAGTGGAGATCGTGGCTGTTTCAAAAAAAGGGAACCGAAAAAAAGGGTGGAGATCGTGGTAGCCCCCCGCCCACCACACGTGTCCACTCGAGGACTACAAACGGTCCGGTGTTTATAACCCCCCTCGACCTTCTTCTTCCATGAACTTGATACATTGCAAATGTATCTATAATTTTTGATGCTCCATGCTTGGTTTTATCCACTTTCTTGTGTTTTGTCCACACTTTGGAGTACTTTTCATATGATTTCTTGGACTAACCTATTAACAAGAGCCACAGTGCCAGCTGCCTGTTTTCTACTGTTTTTGGTTCCAGGAAAGTCAGAAAATGAATATTCTCGGAATTGGACGGGACAAAAGCCAAAGTGCCAATTTTTCCAGAAGACTCTAGGAGCCAGAATACGAGATGGAGAAGAGCCAGGGGCTGGCCACACCACCCCCAGGCGCGGGCTAGGCCAGGCTGCGCTAGGGGGTGGTGTGGGCCCCCTAGGCACCCCCTCGGTCTCTCTCTTCGCCTATAAGGAGCCTTCTGACCTAGAAACTTTGGGGGGTTCGACGTTTTTCCAGAAGGAGTTCTGCTCTGCCGCCACCACCAGATTCCACGAAATAGCACCAGAAACTCCGTTCTGGCACCCTGCCGGGACGGGGAATTGGAGGAGATCATCGCCATCATCATCACCATCGCTTATCCATCGACCATCCATGTTTCCCCCATCTATGAGTGAGTAATCCCCCGCTGTAGGCTATGGGGATGGTAGGGATTGGATGAGATCGTTCATGTAATGGCATCAGATTGTTAGGGCATGGTGCCTAGTATCTTCTATTAGTGCTTTATGACTTTGTTGTGACTTGTTATGCTTAATGCTTGTCACTAGGGCCCGAGTGCCATGATTTCAGATCTAAACATGTTATTGATTCATTATTATAGTATTGTTTATGGTCTTATCTGCAAGTTGTATATACACATTGTTGTCCGGAACCAATGGCCCCGAAGTGACAGAAATCGGGATAACCGGAGGGAATGGATTTGATGTGAGGATCACATGTGTTCACGGAGTGTTAATGCTTTGCTCCGATGCTCTATTAAAAGGAGCACCTTAATTTCCAGTAGTTCCGTTGAGGCCCCGCTGCAAATGGGCTGGCAGGACAAAAGATGTTGTGCAAGTTCTCATTGCGAGCACATATGACTATATATGGAACACATGCCTAGTATTATCTAGTACTTGGATGCTTTATCTTATTTATCTGCAATTGCCCTATGTTCTGATTGCTATGTGAATTGCCTTGTCCATGCAACGCCCGTCCATCCATCCCTATGCCTACCGCACTCGAATCCCACTGTTTGTTGCTATTGTTACTACTGTTTTACTTTACTGCTGCTGCTACTTTATATTCCTACTACAAAACTATTGCTTCTGATAAACTGCTGCGAGCAAGATTGTTTCTAGGTGCAGCTAAATTGACAACTCAGTTGTTAAGGCTTATAAATATTCTTAGGCTCCCCTTGTGTCGAATCAATAAATTGGGTTTCACTACCCTCGAAAATACTGCGATACACCGCCTATACTTGTGGGTCATCAAGACTATTTTCTGGCGCCATTGGCAGGGAGCATAGCTTTATTTATCAAGTCCACTTGGAATCACTATTGTTCAAGCTAAGTTTATTTCTGCCTTCTTTATCAAAAATACAAAAAATTAGTTCCTACTCTAGTTCTTATTTTCGTTGGTCTGTTATTGTCTTGCTTTATCATGCTTGTTGTCAATGGATGGTTTCTTTGAAACTAAATCTTATTGGCAAGGTGGGTTCACGGGAGATCAAAAATATTATTATAAGGAACACCGCTTGTCACAAAAAGGGAAACACTTGTGGGAACAAATTGATAAATTGTATACCATTGCTAGAAACGTGTGCTCTACTTATAATGTTACTTATTGCTTTGATAAATCTTGTTGATGTAGGAGGTACAAACACCTCCCTTTTCAATGTGAGTATAATGATAATGTTACCATATCTTCTTATGTTAATGGAAATTATGACTTTTATGATGTGGAACAAATTGAGGAATTTATTGCTTGGAAGGGTGCATTTGAACTTGCTAGTTTGCTTGAAAATATTGATGATTCACCTTATAAGTATGAGGTTTATGGTATACTTAAATTTTGCTTTGATAATTACAAGGAAGAAAATGGCTATATTCTTGAATATATTAATAGATGTTTTCCACAAATGGAAGAGACTAATGCCTTGTAAGATCCTATGGAAGAAGAAATTGATGAACCTGAAATCTCATTAGATGAAAAAGAGGAGGAGAGTGATGAACAAAAGGAGGAAGCATGGATTAGCTACCCATGCCTACCTTCTAATGAGAGTAACTCTTTATCCCTTACATTATTTGATTGTCCCCCATGCTTACTAAAGAAGGATGAATGTTATGTTCCTGAGGATTCTTTTGAAGATGTTTATGATAAAGCTCTAGTGCTTGTAGATCATGAAAAGCATGCTTTATGTGACAATTATATTGTTGAGTTTATTCATGAGGCTACTAAAAATTATTATGAGAGAGGAAAATATGGTAGTGAAAGTTTTCATGGTATTGAAACACCTCTCTATGTGCTGAAAGTTTTAAAGTCACTCTTGTTTTATCTTCCTATGCCTGTCACTTTGTTCCTTGCGAATTTATTTGCTTACACGATTCCTATGGATAGGAAGTGGGTTAGACTTAAACGTGTTTTGAATTTGCTTATTGATGCTCTCTTTTACTTCAACTCATATTTCTTATGAGAGCATCCTCTCAAACTATTATGCCTGAAGATGATAATATGTCTATTATTCTTGGAAGACCTTTTCTTAAATACTGCAGGAGCTGTTATTAATTGTAATCAAGGGAAGGTGACCTTCAATGTTAATGACAAGGAACATACTGTCTATTTCCCCAAGAAGATTGAAAGGACTTATGGTTTGAATTCAATTAAACATGTTGATGGCATTCAAGTTGGAGAAATATATTGTCCCATACCAAGACAAAATTTGAAACTATTATGATTGGGACCATTGCTATCAAGGTTGAGGTAACATAATCATTAGTGGAATACAAAGTTTTGTCTCATATGAAATTGTTTTGGTAACAAGACTTGATCAACCTTGTTAACAAAAGGATTTCATTGAACAAAACAATGTTTTCACCATGATTATCTCCGCTTACTTCTATTCTATCCATTTTAGTTTTTGCTTATGCCAAACTTAAAGGCGTTAAAGAAAAGTACTTATTGGGAGATAACCCAAAAGTTTTAGATGAGTCTTGGAAGTTATTACTTCAGTAATAACTGCTCCTTATCCTTTTTATTTGCGTTTTGTGCCAAGAGTAACCTCTAATGAGAGAGAAGTAATGATTGAGGAAGTTGCTGTCCCGAAACAGATTTCTGTGCTTCACCGTACAAATTCGTGTAAAATCTCTGAACGTCTTTTTGAGGCGTGAATTTTTGTGCTTCTGCCCCAGGTTGTTATCTAACTTTCGTTAGTTCAACACTTTTTGATTTGAGCAACACAAGATCTTCAAACAAATTCGTCTTTACCTGCTGGTCTGTTTTGACAGATTTCTGCCATTTTCTACATTTGCTTCTTGTTGGTTCCTTTTTGAGTTCTTTTGGGGAATTGAGCTTTTTGAGGAAATTTCTACAATAGCTAGTGTTCTAATGGAATTTTATTGGTGTTAGAACTGAACCTTAAGACTAATTTATCTTGAGTGCACTAATGTTGCTAATAAAGATTGTGTGAAGTTTTGTATGAAGGAAAAATTTCAGGTGTATGGAAGGAATGAGTAATGAGATGAAGGATGGACTAGAGCTCAATCTTGGGGATGACACGCATGTCACCCCAAGAAATATCCAAGAAGTACAAGCGTCAAAGCTTGGGGATGCCCAAGGCATCCCCTTCTTCATCAATAAAAATCCCAGGTTTCTTCCAAACGCTTCATTTTTTTGTTTCATGCATAGTTGAGTTGTTCTTGGAGCGTCTTCTTTTCCATTTTCGTTTTGGTTTTTTGTTTGCTTTGTTTGCTTAGTTTTCTGAATAAATTGGTTGGACCTCCTCTTTCATATATTGGTGTTCAAATAGTTTGGTTTGGTTTGAAAAGAGTAGGAAAGCTCATGCTTATGTGGTAAAAAGAGCTTGTTGTTGACTGTGGCCTATGATTTGTCATGCCATGCTTGATATTGTTTTGGCTTTATGCTTAGTATTCTTTTTTGTAGCATGACTTGTTATAAACAATTTATATTGCTTAATGTGCCTTGGATGAATCATGCGTTGTTTTAGCATATTAAAGCATAGTATTGTGGTATTCTCCTTTGATGCTTTATTTGGGTTGACTTGGCACATGCTCACACCATGTTATGACTATCTCAAGTCACCATAAGCCTTTATGATCCTTTAGTTTTCAACCTGTAGTATCACTTTATGCTTTGATCAATGATGTTTTGTCGCTCTGCATGATTATGGCCATTATTGCTCTCTCGTTTGTCGCTCCCTTACTATTGCTAGCCTTCACTTACACTGAGTATGTTTTACTCAAGTTTCCAACTCCCTAAACCAAATATTGCCAAAGTGTCCACCATACCTACCTATTAGCATCATTTGCTACTTCCGTGCATATTCAATATGCCTTGTTTTCTTCCGAATAAAATGTTTGCTTGTTATGAGAAAGTTAGTTAGTAAAGCTCTCACGAACTTGATGGCACACTTTATTTCCTATACTTAATAAACCTGAACCATTGTGACTCTCCATGAAAGTTATATGCTTGCAAATTATAGGCTGGGGATTAGTAGAACCGTGCTGTCACGGGGAAAGCTTTCAACACTTGTAAATATATACCCAGTTGATACCTTGCTCTTTTGTTTGCAGATGTCGTCGGTGTGAAATAAAAGGGGAGCTTGTAAGTCCATGGATTTATGTATGTGTGTTAGACAAATGCCTGGGCCGTTGGTCTAATCCATGCTGACATGGTGGAAACCTGCAGCGTAACCATAATGATATCTATGAAGCATTCTTCTTATAAAAAAAGAGAGATAGCTCTTGAGAAAAAGAAAAAAGAGATTTATGAAAAGAGGAAAGAGAGAAAAAAAGCACCATTTTCCCATGGTAAATAAGAAGATTGCTGAGATACCCATTGTCTGCTTGCCTTATCATTTTGATATGGGGATTCTTCCGTATCATCGGGCAAGGGGTACACCATTGGCAGTTCTCTATGATACGCACATATTTATGATGACAAGAACTTACCGGTAACTAAAGTTGAGTAGCATGAGGAGCGACCCTCATACTCAAGGGACATGGGATTTTTAGTATATAGTTTGTCAAGCATATAACTCAGATTGGACCTCACTTTCACCATAACCACATTAAAGATGCTTATGGTAGGGGCAATGAGAGCTCAAAGCTAATGAGTACCATACTTTCAGCATTTGGAAGCCTTTCAAACTATTCAAAACCTGTTCATTTCCTTGTTGAGTCTCCACACATTCTATGAGCACTTTCATGAGAGCATAGTGGCCATTCTTAGTTCTATGTGCATTGTCCCAAGACTTGTTGATTGATGCATACCTTGATATTGCTTGTTTTAAACTATTTGTATCTAGTCACTCTTGTAAAATTTGAAGGTGTCCTATGCATTTGTGTTTGCTACTCTATGAGGGACAAGCTGAATGCCACTATGCTATGTTTTCTTTATGTGAAACAAACAAACGTCTTGCAAAGCATTGTTATTCATGAATCTTTTGTTTGTGCCTTTTCATGTTGCAACATAGTTGCTATGTATTATTGCTAGAACTTTGTATTTCATGTTATGATTGATGTACTATGATCCCAGCTTTGAATGTTTTACAAATACTTTGATCAATTTTATGATGGTGCATGTCACCTCAAAAATTATTCTTTCTTTTTATCACTTACCTACTCGAGGACGAGCAGGAGTTAAGCTTGGGGATGTTGATACATTGCAAATGTATCTATAATTTTTGATGCTCCATGCTTGGTTTTATCCACTTTCTTGTGTTTTTTCCACACTTTGGAGTACTTTTCATATGATTTCTTGGACTAACCTATTAACAAGAACCACAGTGTCAGCTGCCTGTTTTCTGCTGTTTTTGGTTCCAAGAAAGTCAGAAATGAATATTCTCGGAATTGGACGGGACAAAAGCCAAAGTGCCTATTTTTCCAGAAGACTCAGAGAGTCTGAGGCGGAGAAGAGATAGGCTGGCCACACCACCCCAGGTGGGGCTGGGCCAGCCGCCAGGTGGTGGGCCCCAGGCACCCCCTCGGACTCTCTCTTCGCCTATAAGGAGCCTTCTGACCTAAAAACTTCGGGGGGGGGGGGGGTCGACGTTTTTCCAGAAGGAGTTCCGCTCCGGCGCCACCACCAGATTCCACAAAACAGCACCAGAAACTCTGTTCTGGCACCCTGCCGGGACGGGGAATTGGAGGAGATCATCGCCATCATCATCACCATCGCTTCTCCATCGACCATCCATGTTTCTCCCATCTATGAGTGAGTAATCCCCTGTTGTAGGCTATGGGGATGGTAGGGATTGGATGAGATCGTTCATGTAATGGCATTAGATTGTTAGGGTATGGTGCCTAGTATCTTCTATTAGTGCTTTATGACTTTGTTGCGACTTGTTATGCTTAATGCTTATCACTAGGGCCCGAGTTCCATGATTTCACATCTAAACATGTTATTTATCATTATGATAGTATTGTTTATGGTCTTATCTACAAGTTGTATACACACGTTGTTGTCTAGAACCAATGGCCCCGAAGTGACAGAAATCGGGATAACCGGAGGGAATGGCTTTGATGTGAGGATCACATGTGTTCATGGAGTGTTAATGCTTTGCTCCGGTGCTCTATTAAAAGGAGCACCTTAATTGCCAGTAGTTCCCTTGAGGCCCCGCTGCAAACGGGCTAGCAGGACAAAATATGTTGTGCAAGTTCTCATTGCGAGCACGTATGACTATATATGGAACACATGCCTAGGATTATCTAGTACTTGGATGCTTTATCTTATTTATCTGCAGTTGCCCTATGTTCTGATTGCTATGTGAATTGTCTTGTCCATGCAACGCCCGTCCATCCATCCCTATGCCTACCGCACTCGAATCCCACTGTTTGTTGCTATTGTTACTACTGTCTTTACTTTACTGCTGCTGCTACTTTACTATTCCTACTACAAAACGGTTGCTATTGATAAACTGTTGTGAGCAAGATTGTTTCCAGGTGCAGCTGAATTGACAACTCAGTTGTTAAGGCTTATAAATATTCTTTGTCTCCCCTTGTGTCGAATCAATAAATTGGGTTTCACTTCCCTCGAAAATACTGTGATACACCCCCTATACTTGTGGGTCATCAGAGCTCGTGTCATTTCCCCCGGTCTGTCTAGTCCCAAGATCCCAATCTACACCTGCCGCGCGCGTCGAAGCTCCCTCTTTTGCACTACCTCCTTCCTTGGTGCGCCATGAAGCGTACACGTGGAGACAATCCGTAGGTGAAGCCAGTTGAAGGCGCAGCAGCAGATGGCTTGGTCGTTGCCAAGCAGGCGGAGGCGTCTTCTCCGGGCACGAACGCTTCTCGTCGTCGCGCCGTCGAGGGTACGAACTCATCCGTCCAGCCAGTAGCCATCACCGCCGAGTAGCAGGTGGTAGCCGTCGCCGCGGAGCAGCAGGTGGTAGCCATCGCTGTCGAGCAGCAGGTAGTAGCCGTCGCTACCGAGCAGTAGGTGGCCGACAACTTCGTGGCCGACAACGTCGTGGTACCAGCGGCAGATCGGGATGGGGGGCAGGCGGCAGGCGGAGACAATCCGGTGATCTACATCGATGATCCCATCGCCGTTCAAGAAATCTTTGATGCAATCACGGAGAATGACGAGTTCGAGGAGGTGCTCCCTAATGAGGAGTCTGAGGTACTACATTGCTAGCTTCTCTAGTCGCAGCCGCAGTTTTCACTGTTCATACATAGGATTTCCTCAATCGTGTACAGATTCTTTTGCTCTTGAAGTAGGGTAGTCTATATATGATTCGATCGGTTGATTGATGCATCTGCCATCTAGTCATAAAACCCCAATCCGTCTAGTCACAAAACCCCAATCTGCTCATCTGCCATCTAGTTGAGTTTGCTAGTTGAGTGTTGATTTTGATACACAGTAGGCCTATAACATTACATTTCTATCCTTTACTGAGCCCAATGATTCAATTTTTCCCCGAAATAGTGCAAGGGCATCTGATGGTGTCGTTTTGTTAGGGATGGTTAGTGAACCTGAGGCAGCAATGCACATAAACAATATAGGTTGTGATGTTCGTATTTTGGTTCTCTGACTCCATCGCTGAAAAAAATGAGGCCCTAATTTTTCTCTCATATGGAACCTAAATATATAATCTTTGTATTGTTTCTGATCTATGAATGCGTTGTATGATGCATTTGTATATACCTGAATATTGTTTTGTATGATTACATTTCAATTTCTTATTGTGTCCGATGATTCAAATTTGCCCCAGAGAGAGGCAGACACATTGGTGTCAAATTTTTTCAGGGATGAGTGAGCGAACCTGGGGCCATGTACAAGATCAATATAAGCTATGCAATTGTTACTTGGTTCACTTATGCCATCTCTGTAGAAACTTATGAGGCTGCAATCTTTATTCTACATTCATAGAACTATGATATTTGAATTATCTATTCCATGCATTCATAGTGTATAAGAATTACATTTTAGTTTATCACCGAGGGCGATGATTGAAATTTGCCCCAAAAGAGTTCAAGGGGAGACACGTATGATGGTGTCATGTTTTAGGGATGGGTTGGTGAACCTGAGGCAGAAATGCACACAAACAATATAGGTTGTGCTGTTGGTACTTTGGTTCTCCAACTCCATCTCTGAAACAAATTATGAGGCCCTTGATTTATTCTCATATGGAACTACATATATGATCCCTGAATTGTTTCTGATCTTTTAATGATTGGTATGATGCATATGTATATGAATGGTTTTGATCATAAGTATTTTTAACATGTACCTGAAGATTAATTGTTTGGTTTTTTATTTATAATTACAATATTTAGGCTTGTTTTTGTACCTGACTATGTATATCCCTGAATAATGTTTTGTACGATAACATTTCAATTTCTTATTGTGCCCAATGATTCAAATTTGCTCCAAAGAGAGGCAGACACATTGGTGTCAGATTTTTTCAGGGATGAGTGAGCGAACCTGGGACAATGTACAAGAACAATATAAGCTATGCAATTGTTACATGGTTTGCTCACGCCATCCCTGAATAAACCTATGAGGCTGCAATCTTTATTCTACATTCATAGAACTATGATATTCGAATTATCTATTCCATGCATTCATAGTGTATAAGAATTACATTTTAGTTTTTCACCGAGGCCAATGATTGAAATTTGCTCCAAAAGAGTTCAAGGGGAGACACGTATGATTGTGTCATGTTTTAGGGATGGGTTGGTGAACCTGAGGCAGCAATGCACACAAACAATATAGGTTGTGTTGTTGGTACTTTGGTTCTCCAACTCCATCTCTGAAATAAATTATGAGGCCCTTGATTTATTCTCATATGGAACTACATATATGATCCTTGAATTGTTTCTGATCTTTTAATGATTGGTATGATGCATATGTATATGAATGGTTTTGATCATAAGTATTTTTAACTTGTACCTGAAGATTAATTGTTTGGTTTTTATTTATAATTACAATATTTAGGCTTGTTTTTGTACCTGACTATGTATATCCCTGAATAATGTTTTGTACGATTACATTTCAATTTCTTATTGTGGCCAATGATTCAAATTTGCCCCAAAAGAGAGGCAGGCACATTGGTGTGAGATTTTTTCAGGGACGAGTTAGTGAACCTGGGGCGATGTACAAGAACAATATAGGCTGTGAAATTGTTACTTGGTTCACTTACGCCGTCCCTATAGAAACTTATGAGGCCTTAATCTTTATTCTAGATTCATAGAACTATGATATTCGATTTACCTATTCCATGCATTCAGTGTATAAGAATTCCATTTTAGTTTGTCATCGAGGCCGATGATTGAAATTTGCCCCAAAAGAGTTCAAGGGGAGACACATATGACGGTGTCATGTTTTAGGGATGGGTTGGTGAACCTGAGGCAGCAATGCACACAAACAATATAGGTTGTGCTGTTGGTACTTTGGTTCTCCAACTCCATCTCTGTAACAAATTATGAGGCCCTAGATTTATTCTCATATGGAACTACATATATGATCCTTGAATTGTTTCTGATCTTTTAATGATTGGTATGATGCATATGTATATGAATGGTTTTGATCATAAGTATTTTTAACATGCACCTGAAGATTATTTATAATTACAATATTTAGGCTTGTTTTTGTACCTGACTATGTATATCCCTGAATAATGTTTTGTACGATTACATTTCAATTTCTTATTGTGGCCAATGATTCAAATTTGTCCCAAAAGAGAGGCAGACACATTGGTGTCAGATTTTTTCAGGGATGAGTTAGTGAACCTAGAGCGATGTACAACAACATTACGGGTTGTGCAATTGTTACTTGGTTCACTGACTCCATCCCTGAAGAAACTTATGAGGCCCCTAGATTTATCCTACATTCACTCTGATGCAATTATTTGTCATTGTGTTGAGATGAAATGATATATGAACCGATCAAACTATTGCTGAGATGCTTTATCTTTGATATCCACGGATATATTGTCTTACATATACATGTTGTCAATTCTTGAGTTGTAATACAATTCAATCATATGTATGAGTTCTAAGTTATGTTCTTAAAAATCAACAGGAGGATGATGATGAAGTGGATGATAGCAAGGTATCCAGGGACAACAAGAGCCGCTACGTGCTGAGGCGGTTACGGTGTGGGCTAATCCGTTTCCACTGTAGGGGGAGACTGTTTTACCCATTCTGTGGCAGATCAATCAAAGTGGACCTCAACAGCATGATCTAGCACGCGGAGGGCGTTGGCAGAGGCGGAGGCAGAAGGCATAGGCCGATTACCTTGGCGCGGCACGCAGCCTACGGCAAATTCCTTCGGGAGTACGTCAGGACTGGCCTGTATCCCATCGACTAGGCTGTCGTTGCTCCTGCTGATAAACCCCTGCCCTGCTAGGCGTCTCCATGTCTCGGCCTCTTGCTGCAGCCCCTGCTTTTATTTTGTTCTAGTTAATTATTACCTATGTGTGGCATGTAAGACAATATATCCGTGGTGTCTCTGGTGAACCTTCTATATTAATCTACTCCTTTATATGGAGTGCCTTAAAGTTTCTAGTGTTCAATTATATTTACTGATCATGCTCATGCACACTACAAAATATTTCTAGTGCTCGATTATATTATAATTGTCAAGAAATACATCAACAAGTTAAATTGGTAGAAATTTTGTATTGAAGTAACTAAATGTATCACACACATAATAAACTAGAAACTAAAATCTAGTTCAAACACATAATGTATCACCACCACTTGTTGTCATCCTTGACTTGCTTCCCCTTCAACTGCTTGATGTCGCCACCGTCCCAAGATCCCTGCTCGTCCTGAAACCGCTTTCTGTCCTCCTCGCGCTTCTTCTCCTGGGCTAGCTTGCAACCAGGGCTAGCTCTCTCACGAAAAATCCCGCCTTAACCATCCCATCTTTCATGGTAAGGAGCTTACTATACAACTCGTACGCCATGTAGGCATCTATGGATGCATACTCGAGGCGCACCTGGCTCATCGGCTTCCACTCCCAGTAGTCGTCATCGAGTCGCTTCAATTTCTTCAGTTTTTCATAGGATTTATCGATGATTTCCGCTGCCAGATCACCCATGCCATCCTTCGCTGGGTATGATTTGATCTTGTACAGATTTTGGATGTCGATGTGGTGCCCCTTTGGGATTTTTATCAACGCACGAGAAAGCATAATTGTGTCATTTGTGATATCCATGCTAGTGAAAGTTATCCGTTTCCTACACAAGAACTAGACCAGAGCCGGACAATGCATCTCAGTTGGTTTACTCCTGCACTTAGATGGTTCTAGGGATGTAAGGGAACAAGGGATGCAGAAGTGGTGATCTCAAATTTAAATTTCACATACCTGCAGAAGTGGTAAACGAGGACCTCCTCATGTATGGCGATTTGCACGACAACGATCTCTTGTGGAGGACTTTTTCGCTTATTTGCATGGGTGTACTCCAAGTCTAGCCCCACAAACTTGTGCTTCTGTTTCTCAAGCAATTGCTCAAACCTGGCGAGAGTTGTCTCCACAGTCGCTTCATCATTTGTGTACACCACTGTCAAAGTCGTGGTGCCATGGCAGGGACCAAGTGGGTCTCTGTTGTGCGTTTCCCATCGTCCATGCCTGCAAGGAAATGGGTGAAAGGAAATGCCTGCAAGGAACTGCCTGCGAGAGGAAGAAGAAGATGAACCGACGGTTCGAGCAGGAAGAAGAAGCGCCTAGGAAAAACTGCAGAGGAATGACTGAGGAAGAGGAATGACTGCAAAAGAAACGTGGTAACTGCAACTTTCGGTTCGAGAACTCACCGTGGTTACGTGGAGATCGTGGCAGTGCAGCCGGTTCAACAAGTGGGGCCAGTTCCTGCGAGAATATGAAATTAGCTTTGCATTTTTCTATGCGAGAAATTGAGAGAAATCATTTATATTTTTTCTTTCATAATTAAACACAATGAAGTTGGTACAACCCAAGAGATTTGAACAAAAGATATTTGCTAGTTTAACGTACAACAACACTTACATGCCCAACATGGCAGAACTTGGAGAGCCCTAGAACTTGAGCTACCACAGAGACCTCGGCAGAGGTGGCAGAATTGGTGCGGGTGCAACCACGGTGACGCCGAGCTCAGATTCTAGAGGAGGAAAACAGAACCGAGCATGGTCGACAAGGTGATAGATCTCACCAGGAACCAATTCTCGTCCCCGACCGTGCCATGGGTGCGTCCACGGTGAGGGCAGGCTCCAACTCGGGATGGGGAGGAGAGCAGGGCCGAGCAGCTTCGTCACGTCCGAGCTCGACGCCATGGCCGCGACCATAGATTGCCGCTCCGGGGAAGAAGACGCGTAATGGATGCAGGCGCCAACGCTACAAGCCTACAGGGAGGAGAGCTGGGCCGAGCAGGTTCGTCCATGTCCCAGCTCCATGCCATGGCTGCGACGCCCCACGGATTGCCACTCTAGGGAAGAAGAAGACGCGTAATGGATGCAAGCGCCAATGCTGCAAGCCTAATTGACACCTAAGCGACGGGAGCGACAAGAGCGACATAACAGCGAGAACTGACAGGGGGGCCCAACTTGACGGCCATTAGCCTGATTTTTTGTATTGAAACGTAAAGTTGAATTCGTGCCGAAAAAGACCCTCTGAGTATTTGGCACACCAACTGTAGTCATAGCGGATGATTTTAGGGAACTTGGGTACCGCGTTGCCTGGACACCCCAACTTTCGGGCCGCAAAATGATATTCTCGCAGTTGATATAAGCAGCCTTTGCAAGGACTAGGATGTCCTCCTCGTTGAGTCTCATGAACTCATTACGTGCCTGCAAGGTGTTAGCAATAACATAGAACAAATGGCGAATTGCAGGATGTTGAATGTTCTTCCCCTTGTTCACTCTAGTGGTGAAACTCATTCCATTATAGTAATGTTCAGGGGTAGGTTCTAAGCCAGTAAAGGATGTGTGTAAGGCATTAAAATCATTGTTTGGCAAATTAAAGCATGTGCACCATTCATCTAATGTTAAAATGTAGTTGTTGTTCATCAGTCGGAAAGAAATAGTGTCCTCTCCTTGCCATTGTTTAACGGTGCTTTGCAACGAACTTAGAAATTCAATGGTTAAGCGGCGATAAGTAGGCACATCACTATACACAAAGTTTTGCAGGCTAGCTCTATTGCAAAGTAAATTGAAGTCATCAAAAATATCGAGTTGGTTCAATATAATGGGGCATGCCCACTTGGTGGCCTTCACTTCGCGATTCTTGATCTTGTTGAAGTGATCATGTTGGGGCTCATCCCTGAACCGTATCCCCATGCGTTCTTGAGCGGTAGCACGAAAAGCTCTAGCGGTGGCACGATCATGGGTTTGGCTCCTTGTGTTCATCATCTAAAACATTGAAGAAAGACAAAAATAATTTTTTTTGATCCAACAACAGTAAGTGCATCATATTTCTTATCATAGAACACTAAAGAATCACCTCAAAATAATAATCTAGGCGTGAAAATCATGGCAATTGGTTCATAGTAGGTCTCACCCTAGATTGATAATGATACTAGATTGAAGATGAATTTGCAAAAAGTAATTGGAGAATCGGAGGAGAAACATACCGTAGATCACTTGTGTGCGAGGAAATTGAATCAAATTGAGTAGAGATGGAGATCTCTTGAGGTTTTGAGAGAATTTGGAGGTAGAAGAGAGAAAAGGGATTGATGTTTTGGAGTTGGAGGTACCTTCCCGTGCGTTTTTGTGGTCAGACGCAACTATACGGGCGCAACTATACGGCCGGAACAATGTGTTCCTGCTGTATCGTTAGCCTTCTATCAAAATATTGGGGTTTCCTCCTGGCGGCACAGCTATACGGGCGCAACTATACGGCCGAAACAAAATGTTTCCACCATATAGTTGGTCGTCAAACTGTCTATCCCTGGGAAAGAAAATATACAAAGGCATCGATATCTATACTATTGGAACTATACGGCCGGAATTTTTTATTCCCGCAGTATAGTTGGTCATTAAACTCTCAGTATATTGGAAAAGAATTTGTACGGAGGCACCGATATCTATACGACTGGAGCTATACGGCCAGAATTTTTATTCCCGCCATATAGTTGGTTGTTAAACTCTTAGTACATATTAAATAAAAAAATTCGATGGCAAAGATATCTAGACGACCGGAGCTATACAGCCGGAATTTTTATTCCCTCCGTATAGTTGGTCGTTAAACTCTCTATACATATTAAAGAAAAAAATTCGATGGCAAAGATATCTAAACGACCGGAGCTATACGGCCAGAATTGTTATTCCCACCGTATAGTTGGTCGTTAAACTCTCTGTGTGCATCAAAAAAATTATGTTTCTTCGAAAACTATTTCTTTTCCTATAACTTAGTGATATACCTTGTGTTTGACAGAAAATTGACAGTAAATATTGTCGACCAACAACAGCATGAATAAAGTAGGATTTTTGGTACTACCAAACATCTTCTCCTCAATTGGAGTTTTCTAGCACTCTTTATTAAACATAAACTAAAACTAAAACTAAAAACATTACTCAAACCTTTATTTCACATGTGTTGCCTCCCATGAAGCGCTCTTTCATGGTCAATAGCTTGACCTCAATGTTGTTTACTTAGGCCAGATGAGTGGAACACCCACTCCAAAGTAGTTGGCCTTCAAAGTGATGGCCTGCTTTTCATCATGCGTGGCTTTCTTTTTCCTAGGTAAATGAATAACAAAAGGATCTCGCGAAGGCAGTTGAAGCTTCACGTTCCCTTCATGTAGATTAATCAAAGCCTTAATAGTTCTTAAGAAAGGACGGCCTAATATAATAGGAGCAGTAGCATCTTCAGGCATGTCAACGATAACAAAATCAATGAGAGCAGGACAACCTTTAATGTATGTTAAAGTATTCTCCGTAATTCCTGCAGCTTGTTTGTAGGTAGAATCTGCTAAATGCAATTTTAACTTAGTGATTTCAAAGGAGCCAAGATTTAACTTGTTAAAAAGACTCTTTGGAATTGTTGAGACGCTTGCACCTAGATCACAAAGTGCAGCTATCTCATTGGTTCCAATTTTAATCTTAATAGTAGGCTCAAATATGTCATCTAACTTTACAGGTAATTTTTCAGCAATTTGCCTATATTCTTCCTCAAGCTCACGCACCTTAATTGCTACCTGATTAACAAAGTGTTGGTACATAGCTTACTTACTACCTTCACTTACCGGTATCTTGACGTTTATTCTTTTTACGAGATCTTCAATGATGTAACTTAGTCAAGTTCTTCAGGTTCCTCCCTTTGGATTCTCATAATCTTGAGGTCTTCAACGGGATTTGGCTCAGCTTTACCTGCAAATTTAGCTAGAATGAGAGTTTGACTCTCGGTTATCTTACCTAGTTGTGCCTTAATGATCCTTGTTCTTTCTTGGAGGGCCTACTAATCATTTCTCAAACTAACAGCTTGGTTAGATAATTTACCAAGCATATCATCATGGTTCTCCGTTATTTTAACAAAAATATTGTTTCGTTCATTTTTTGAGTCTATAAAAGACTTTAGTGTTTCTTTGAGACTACCATTACTAGTTCCCATATTATTATCTTGCATGACTAGAATAATGTTTCTAAAAATTAGGATTATAATTCTTCTTCCAAACAGGGTTATAATCATTACGAGCTATGAAGTATATTTCTTCAATATTTATTTCTAGGATAGATCTTACCTGGGTTTCCTTACCTTTTATGGCTAGTATGAGCTCATCCAACTTAGCATTGAGTTCTTCATTTTCTTGTGGTGAGACGGAGTTCATCTTCTTTGTGTTTGATTTATCCACATGCCATTGGGCATGGTTGTCTTGCATATTGTCTAGCAGCTGCTTTGCTTTGGTAATATGTTTACCCATAAATGTGCCTCCAGCTGCAGTATCAAGCATAGACTTAGACATAGGGTCAAGAGCATTATAAAATAGATGGAGAATTAACCAGTCTTCCATCCCATGACTAGGATAGTTTGTCATGCATTCTTTCATCCTCTCCCATACAAGCGCTAGTGGCTCATGCTCTTCCTGTCTAAAACCAGTAATATTAGATCTGAGTTGCATAGTCTTTGTAGGTGGGAAAAATTTAGTCATAAATAAAGAAGTACATCCCACCCATGATGTAATAGTATTTCTAGGCAAAGATAACAACCATTCTTTTGCTCTCCCTCTTAGAGAAAAAGGAAATAAACACAATTTGACCACATTGGGGTAAACACGCATCATATCACATATTTTAGTGAAAGTATTCAAGTTCATACCTGCGTCTTCAACAACAGAGCCTCCAAATTGATTCTGTTGAACCAA
Source organism: Avena insularis (assembly GCA_023614405.1). Classification (NCBI taxonomy): domain Eukaryota; kingdom Viridiplantae; phylum Streptophyta; class Magnoliopsida; order Poales; family Poaceae; genus Avena; species Avena insularis. The sequence continues at coordinate 469,648,188 of CM042694.1, forward strand.
ACTTAAGTAATAGAGCTTAATTTCATAGTCATTAGCAGCAATTGCTCGCTGAGTAATAGGAGTACGCAAATATGGCTTCTTTTTAGCCATATTTCCTATGTTTTGGGGTTTTCTTAAACAAAGAATTATAATAGTAAAACCAAGAACTTTAAAGCTAACTAATTTTTTTAGTTTATCAAATCAAGACTGAAAGCAAACTAACAAAATTAAAAACAAGAATTGAAACTTGTAAGGTTCCTAATAACCTCACCGGTGTAGCTATTGCTTCCCCGGCAACGGTGCCATAAAAAGGGTTGATACCTTTTGTAACATACCAATTTTAGCAACCCTAATTAGTTGTCCAAAATGCAAAAATTAGGGGGAACAAAAACTTTTTCCTGTTTATTGATGAAAACCCTGATTAGTTGACAAAAACTACTTCTCAACACTGTCTTGGCTTAATTTCCATATTCTCAAATGTTCTGGCATTTCAAAACCTGAGCCAAGATACCTTTACAACCTCCACCCTTTTAGTAGCTTCTATTTGCCCAAACTATGGAGAGCCACATACTATAATCTCCTTATGTTTTCAAGACAGACCTTCAACTACTCTTACCTCTAAGATTTCTAAAACCTTGTATAAAACCTTTGAATTCTACTCTTGGTAGGGATACCAAGGACTCTTACCCTACTCAAACTCCAACCTTTCAAAATTGCCCATCCTTACCTCAAGTCAGACTTGATGGTAATCCCAGTAGTAAGATTGCTTAGTTTCTAAGATGAATTGCCTTGAACTGTTGTCCGATGAATTGCCTTGATCTGCTGCTTGATTTGTCTGCTTAGGAGATAGTATGAGCTACTCTAGTAGCTCATCACTAGGATCAATATGGTTCCCAATCACCACACCCTAAGCAAGAATACAAAGCTGGATCTGATCTCCAACTACTAGGTGATCATCTAAAACCCCTAACCAGTACCCTTCTGAAGTGATCCCTTCTAGAAGCTTCCAAGTCAATGAAGACCAATATCAAGCATGGATCTTTTCTACTCCCTCTACACTTCAACATCATCCACTTGATGATGCTTTGGTACCTTGGAATCTGTTTCCAACATCGTCTTTTTGAATGCCTCCCTCTCTCAACCCTTGTGCATTTTTGAAAATGCATTTGAACCATCTTGTTAACCTTCCTAAGGACTACCAAGGACCACTCTTTCCCTTGGTTAGATCATCGTCCAACCCACTTGTTCTTGATGGTTTTGTAGGGAAGAAAATAACTATTCCTGCAAATCTAGTCAACATGCCTACTTTGACAGAAGCTCACACCATCATCCAACCTTCTATGGACCCACTCTTTGCATGGTTGTGTTCTACTCATATAGTTCTATAAATATCTACTTCATTTGTTCCAAGTGGATCTTTGTGCTTCTTAAACCCACAAGGTTGTGAAGGCTAGTTGATAATCTGCCTTGGCAGGCTTATTTTATTCAAAGTTTGAAATCAATTCTTGGTGAACTCAAGCAAGATCAAGCTCAAACCTCTATACCATGTTGATGTACCTCACTTGGTCTATCCATCCATATATCCCATGCCCCAAGGGGAGCCTTGAGCTCCAAGATCCAACAAGGTTTTGGTGGCATGAAAACAATCTTACCCTAGATCCTTAATCTCTAGTTTTCACCAAAATCAACTTAGATTCTCCAATCCCAAGGTTGCAAATGCTTGTTACACCTTGCCTACATTATCTACCTTGATCATCAAGATTTATATAATTTTATCCATATTTATTATGGACCAAATCTATTTAATTCCTGTAATAGACAAAATCTCCAAAACTCCTTTCCCAATGGAAAGTTTGGTTTTTGCCAAAGCACTTCCCCAACTTTTAGCTCAATTGAGATCCACCTACCATACCCTAACTTCTAACGTCAAAAATAAATATTTTTAAAGGGTTTTATTATTTCTTTTTGCCTATTCTCTTAAATGGCAGAAATGGAATAATAATTGCTTTAAATACTTTTAAGCCACAACAAATCTTGGTAAAATTCTCCTAAGTGTGTATTCACATTTGGGACCATCTCACATCAAAATTCCACCTGTCCAATTCAAAAATACCAAATAAATTCCTAAAACCATTTCTGCACTATTTGAATAATTGAAACAAAGTGCATCTAGGATTCTCTGAAAAAATCCCAAATAAATCTCAGAGATGCATCTTAACCTTACCCATCTAACAGCATCCTTATCTCAGTTGGTCAAGATCAAAAATCAAGAAATACCACTTGATCATCCTTTATGGCTGATTTGAACATTTAACCTATTAGTACCCAAAAACCAAATAAAACCTCATCCAATCTTCTCCAACAAGCCTCCACAGCACCAACCCTCAGTCCTGGTCGTGTGCACTATAGCTAAGCCAACCCATTTTTCTTACCCATAAAGCTTTGCAAGACTGTCCCTGCTCTCCTTTGACCTGTAGCCTGACCAGATACCACCCTCCACGCCCACAACATCCTGCCCCCTGGTTTCCCTCCTCCCTCACTTGCTCAAATGGACCTAGTCCACCATGGACTACTCCCTCCCAGTTAAATACGCCAGAGGCCACCCCATCTCCCCTCTCTGGCTCATTTGCCTCCCCACACTCCCACCTACCTTCCCTAGAGCCTCCTCTCCCTCTCCCCTACTCTGTACTATTCGAGAGAGAGAGAGAAGAGAAGCTTCGGCCTCCTCCCTCCTGTCGAGCTAAGCTCCCTCTCCTCTACTCCTCCCTAGCTGCATGTCACCGCATTGAGATCCCCTCCTCCTCCTCTATCTAACCCTGCCACTCTTTTTGCCCAGGACTGCCCCTACTGTTGCCACCGTCGAGCTCAGTCGCCACCCCTCTCGGGCGCCCTCGCGTGGGTAAGATCCGGTCGCGGCAACCCCTTGTGCCACCCATCCCCGGGCTCGTCTTCAACCACCACATCGCCGTGCACCATCCCCGTCTCCCCTCCGAGCCCCCACGGTGAGCTACTGCGTCGCCCGTCTCCCTAGGGTTGGCTCCAAGCTGCCGCCTGAACAGAGGTAGGAGGACGAACACCGTCCCTCGATCCTTACTTGATCGAACGGCAACCCCTCCATACCCCTTCGCGGGTCTCCTCTCACTAACGGGTGAATCCTGCCCATCAGGTTCGAAATCCCCTCCGCCCGTGCGGAGAGATCCCTGGGTGGGACGAATTCGGCACTGCCTGGCCTAGATCCCGTCAATATCGGCCCTTGTCCCTTTTGTTTTATTATTTTCCACCAGATCTGCAGTAAACCCTGTTTGGTTTAAATACTTTTGAAAATGGAAAATACCAGGTTATGCCCATCTCTAAATTTACCCATGTAGCCACCTATTTTGCCAATCATACTGTACCAAAAGTTTGGCCTAATACCACCAGTATCTTTTCTGTAGATTTATTTACCAAGATGTACCATTTCCAGTAAATAGATTCATGAGTGAGATACACATCCCCAATAGAGATGAAACCAAGTTCCACTGATAGCATGAATATAGGCCTACCATCTAGACTTTGTCCCATGCCAAGGTGAATAGTAGTTTATCCTTAGCAAAAATAACAAAAAAAGGACATATCTGCCTTAGGTAATTTCTCTATGTCAAACCAACAGAGGTATTGGCCTAATTCCAACTCCCAGTAAAACTCCATATCAACCTCTATCAAACCTCAGCCGATCAACTTCTATTGAGCTCTGGCTCAATTTTAATGAATTAAACTATTCTGTGTAGACTCATTTCACTAAATAAACCCCTCTAGTAGTTCCTGATATCCAAATTGGGTGATTCCAATTTCTACATAAAGGTATTTGAAATACCTAACATGTGAAGTTGGAATCATACTAAAAGATTTTGTAGATTAAATCTGGTGAACAAGACAAAACAACTACAGAACTGCCTTTGTGAATTTCCTAAGGGCATTATGTTAATTATCTTGACATGTTTCCAACTCTCACTGAACCACTCCATCAAATCCTACTTAATCATCCAAGGAAATAATATTTGGAGCTCCATAAATTTTCTGGTAAATTATTTCCTAAAACTAGAGCTTTTATCCCAAGGAAATTCATACGTATTTAAAGAAAAGTGATAACAGAGTGAAACCACTTTTGTTGGTTTCATTTTATCAACACATATCTGTTGGTATTATTTTTACACAATGGTATCTTATAAAATAGGTCCTTGGTCCAAAACCCGTCTTAGGTAGTTCCTCGGCTATAAACCCTAAGGGATGGTCATCCATGCCTCCAAGGCCATCTCCATCTTCTAAATCCAATCCTCTCAAAACCTACTAAATCTTAAAATTGTATTGTTCACTTGTTTGATGTATTGTATTGATGCTTGTATTGCTTTATGTTGATTGTGCCCTTGTTTGCTTGCATGTTCTATCTTAACGATGATAGTTGCGATGAAATCGGAGATCAGGAGAAGTGGTAATTATTATTGGTATTATTGGGTGTTCTAAGAAGAAGTCTAGGGACATATTGCCATATTGCTGCTCACCAGGCAAGCCACCTTCTTGCTCATAAGCCTTGTCCTATTGTTTTACTTGTGCATGTTTTATCTACTATTTTATGAAAACTGCACTGTTTACTATATGATGTTGTATGCCCGGTAGTGGCTTGGCTCCTCCAAACCATTACTCCATGTTAATACTAAGTACAACCCTCTCCATGATACCTATTTGTCCCTAGTATGGTAGATGGTGTAACACACCATACCCCTTTGGAGACCCCGATTTAGCCAAAGCAAAGCTATAGGATGGGAAGACCCCGGAAAAGTTTTACCAAATGTTTTATGATAAAACCTTTGTGAGGTGGGACGTCCCAAGAGGTGTTGAGAAAGAAAAGGTTTTGTTTTACAAAATGCCGAAGGAAAGCTGGAGGAAAAAGGTTTACAAAAACGCACCCGGTTCTTTGCAGTTTAGCTATAACAACTTAACCCGTGCAACCACATTACTCTAGAACAGGATAGGGCTGGATTTGATGTTTGTTTATTCTGGTATAAGATGCCTTGCAATGACTACAAGGGATAAAAATCCCTGGAGGGTGGGCCTTCTCCTGTAAGGGTCCATGTGAGACATCGACCTGGAGAAGGAATGAAGGGTCTACGGGCCTCCACGTGTTACTATGATCCCCTCATTGAAAGCGCACACTTGGGAAGTGGAAAAATGCGCTCCGGTTGGCTTGGGAACTATATAGGGCGTCCCGGTGTTGAGGGGAACAACACTCATAGGGTAGGCACTTATATTGGAGTGGGCATCCGGAGAGTCTTGATCGGTTACTCGACCCATGATCGGTGTAGATCAGGGTAGTGTACTCGGATGGTGTGGGTAAAGTGTGCAACCTCTACAGAGTGTAAATCTATTCGAATAGCCGTGTCCATGGTTATGCACGGGTTGGACAAACTTCTGTAGAGAGGTGTTGGTTTTGATTACAAAAAGGATTTCGGAAAAGCAATGGCCTTGGAAATGTTTTGACCATGGGATGGTCGGAAAAGGAAGGAAAGGAGTTTGGTCATGGGATGACCGGAAGGAGGAACAAAGGGGTGATCTAGTCCTAATGTTTTCCAAAACTTTTCAAAACGGTTTCCAAAATGTTTTACAAAAGTTTTCAACAAAGATATGTAGATGCTATATCTACAAGAGAAACTAATTGAGAAAAGAAACTCTCTTGGATCCCTCCTACTACCACAGCCATAATGCATATCCTCTTGTTTTTATTGTTATCTTAAGGTCGTTTGCGAGTACATTCAAAGTACACACTGGCATTGTCCCTGGCTATCAACTTGGTCAGATATCAAGCAGAGGATGAAGTTGATGGCTATGCGAGCTAGGACGTTCTCCCAGTCAGTTGCATGTAGGTTAAGGCATGGCTCGAGCTCTACGCTTGATGAAGTTCTGCTGATGATTATTGATGTAGCCATAATGGCATGTAAGGTATGACATGTATCCGCTTAAGTAATTGATGTTTACTTTGATACTTGTCGGTTATGTGCCATGACTAACTGATCATGGGATCGTGGTGTATGCATATCAGGGATTCCCGGAGGATTAATCTGGGGGCCCCACACCTTTGATCCGAATTACGGATGTAGTATAGCTTCTTTTTCCCTAGTAGACCTAGATTATCAAATCCTCGGGAAGAGAATGCGTAGTGAAGTTACTTTAACGGACCTTAGGGAGTTTTAGAATTCCTTTTGTGTTTTTAGCAAACCAATAGATTGCGTCTTTTTGTTGTTGTCGATGATGGAGAGAGAGGGCCTAGGGCATTCGGTTTCACATGTAGCTATGCAAAACATCTGATGGGAATAAAAGATAGAAATAAAGTATGCATCTACTTGTTAGAGCAAGATAAATTATATGTGGGTAGTGCATCCATAATTGCTATTGCCTCCGCAACCACTTATAGCAATAACCTACTAGTCTCATCCATAGAAGAAAGACAACTAATGACATGCATAGTGATGTCACCGTTAATCCCAGGTAAATCCCTCACATACAGCCGTACTACCCCTTCTGTCACTGGGGTTCCCAACCTACAGATCAGTCATTATGCATACTCCCTATACTTGGATCAACTCTTGGGGTCTTGGGTACCTGACAAGTACTTGGATTGAGGCAAGAGAGGATACAATAATCATCATGTAATACAAACTAATACATGATCCCATCTATGATAAATAACATGCAAAAACGCTACATGGCTAGGCCGAAGCCCTTAGCCCAAGGAGAATTACTCACACATAGAGATGAGATCAACAATCACTCAAACATTTTAATGAAAATCATAAGATTGATAGCAATAGTCTTACAATGTCGCTAGTCGGAGAAGAGATCTATGATTACAAGTGGTGGAATATGGCTATGGAGATGGAGAAGGGTTTTGAGATCTAGAGGCGGCTGGTGATCTATGGGAGAGACTTTTGGCGAGGTCTGGCTTGTTTTCTCATCGCCCGAGGCTTCTTTATATAGGGGTCCCTTCACGAAAGTTGTTCCATTTGACCTAATCGTGGCGGCGCCAAATATATGACAGGAGCTATACGGTCGGAATTTTGCTCTGGTCGTATAGTTGGTCGTTAAAGCGTCTGCCTCAGGTTCACGGCTCTTGGTTTCTTCTGGTAGTTGGAGATCTCGTATCTTTGACTTTAATGTAGTGATTCCCATCTTTAAACAACATTATCTGCGCAGGAAAAATATAAAATAAAGGATTGCATACCCCTTCAAATATTAGGCATTAGTGGCAGGATTTAGAGAGAGATTTCATCAAAATTATGAATAATATCTAGTTTAAATGTGGACGTGGATGGCTATATTTCAGAGCCATCATCTACCAACAAGTAGTTCCCTCCATCGAGTCCCCGTTTGAGGCAAATATTGAGAGGTCGACTTCTCTCAACATCAAGATGAAGACAATCTAACACATGGTCACAGCGATGAATATCATAATTAACTTTATCTTATTTCAATCTCATACTAGGTTTCTCCATCTCCCCAAGAACTAATGATCTACTCAAACATGGAGGCAATCAACATCATGGCAATAACAATGGAATCTATCATAGATGAATAGTACTTTTATAAATCCACAACGAGTACGGAAATTACAACAACATCTAGACAAGATGTAGATGGGATGGATGGAGATGGTGGTGATGCAGCAGTGGATGATAAAGATCGACGCCTTAGCCTCCCAGATCTGTGCAGGGTGAAGATGGATCCCTGGTGGATGAGTTCCCCCTCCATATGCCTTCCAGAGATGAGGTTTCAGCAATTTCTGGGTGTTCTATATGTCGTCTCCCTGATCTAGTTGCACGGGGTGAAACTATTTGAGGAGGCCGTGGCAGCGCGAACGATACGACCGGAACTATACGGCCGAAAAATTTATTCTAGTCGTATACTTGGTCGTTGAACCGTCTGTCTCCATTGTTCGCTTCGGGTTTTCTTTTGATATTATTAATATTCCCAAATAAGCTATTTACGCTGTTTTGACTCCTTTTCTCCTCAGTACAACTGCTCCAATAATTGTATCCATTAGATCCATCATCTGTCCTGATCCTGGTGAAAACAGACTTAAAATGTGCGCGCGAGCACCGTAAAATACCAAGACCCTACATCTACAATGCAAAATAATAATGTAAAATGTGATGAAAATATGCACTCATTAGATACTACTCAGCAATAGAAGGAGGTGACACGTAAAATTGAAGTAGCATTGGAGCAGGAAGAGGTTCACTATATGTAGAGGAGCCGAACACTACAAGAAAAGTTGGCTTTTACAATGGACGATTTTCGTGGTTGAAGGCCTGTTTTTCGTGGCTAAAAATTCTTCTACGACGGATGCCCTTTGTCGTAAAATCCCCGTCACAAAAGAATCTACCATGTTTTTTTTCTGACCGTGGCGGATCGCACCCTTTAGCCACGAAAACTTGTTCCGTCGTAGATCTGTTTGCCAGCCGCGTTGACTGCTGACGTCATGCAAAATGTCACGTGGTAAACACCGTTAACGGCCACAAAAACCATGGTAGAATCCAGGCCCAGCAAGGCCTGCTAATAATTAAGTGGGCCGGCCCATTAGGAGAACACCATAAGATTATGGCCTGTTATTATTTCGTCCGGCACTGTTTGAAATGGGCCCAAAGATGTGGCCAGAAGCGGCCCGCGAATGTCAGGTCTGTTACTGTTTTGGCCTACAGAAGCCCACATTGTTCGAATACTGCGTGGCCCATTAACACGTTGCGTCAAGTCAGCCTGATACTATTAAGGCCCATGGTCAACCCATCACTATTCTCACAGCTCGTTCTAGGCCACCTACGAACGACCCACTTTTGAGAAGGTCTGATACTATTCTAGCCTTTTACCGTACCGTCCGTCAACTTCTCGGGCCCACCGACGGCCCGCAACTGTTCTGATCTGGTACTATTCTGGCCTACAAATATGTTTGGCATGTTATTGTTCTTGTCTGGTAAAATTTTCGGCCTGCTATTGTTCTACCTTGTTACTATTCTATCCATCTACTGTTCAGGTCCGCTACTGTTGTGGTCCTATACTATTCTGGCCTGCCACTTTTGTGGTCTGTTACTAATCTAGCCCGTTACTGAGCTGGGTTGGCTCTGTTTTGGCCTGTTACTGCTTTGGCCTATTACTGCTTTGGCTTGTTACTGTTTTGGCATGTTACTGTTTTGGCCTGTTACTGTTTTGGTATGTTACTGTTTGGCATGTTATCGTTCTAGCCTGTTACTGGTTGCCACCTGATAGTAGGCCCATTACGGTCGAGGACACCTACAGTTTCGGCCTTTCTGAATCCCAGGAAAATATCATAAAAGGAGTACAATTAGCGAGCTCCTTTTACTGGTCATGGTAGGCCTAATACAATAAGGGCAAATAACAAAGACCTCAACTCTTACCTGGTTGACCTAGCTAGCGCAGTTATGATACCGCCTACTGCCATACATGGACAGTGTCAATTAAATGCCTACATGACCCAGCTCAAAAAATGCCTACATGGCCTATGCGAGTTATATAGATATTACATTAGCTGCAAACTTATTAAAAATATTACATAATATCAACGCTCGGGAAAGAAAATTCAGCATTTCAGTTGAAAATCAAGTTGATTGCATTGTACTCAATTTGCTTTCTCAATCCATCAACTGCATCTCCTTTTGAGTGTGATAGCTACATTGGAAAACCACCTTGAGACATGATCTTGCAGCCCCCTCTTTGGTGGGAATAGCAACAATTGCAGTCTGAAACTAAGTAATAACAAGTTAATACAACAAACAGGACAAACTACTCATAGCTAAGAATGAACCAAATAGAAATTATAATCGCATCATACGAGAACTTGTATAGCAGGAATGAAAACGAGGAATGAACTATATGTTGTAGAGGATGGTTATGTCGTTGCTTAGGATGAACTAGAACAAGATGCGAGATATAATAGCATCGCACATGAACTTGTAGAACAAGACAAATAATCATTAGACAAGTGTGCCTACAATGAAATGAGCAATCAAACAAAGTGTTTTTTAGAATTTTAGCAAATATAAACTAGGCAGGTCATATAAGCAAATATATATGGAAGCAGTGGTATTTCCTTGAATGCAAGAGATGTACGGTCACTCAGAATTTACGGTGAGCTACACAATGTCATGCAGTTTTTGTCATAGATAAGAATCAACTACATAGAAATATGGCATCATAAGAGAACTTCTAGAGCAGAAATGCAAACCATGAGTGAACTACACATTAGAGGACAGTTATGCCATTGCTTAGGACGAACCGGCACCAGATAAGGAAATAATGGCGTCGCTTGTGAACCTGTAGAAGAGGCTATGCAAACCATCATGTTCGTTGTTCCATTCCGGGCTCTATGTAAGAAAAAGAAAATAGTTAGTGTTGTAGCTTTTGAAGAACCAGATGGCAACAACAAAATTATAATCGAATTAGTATGAAGAGTCTAAATGGGTACTATAGGACAGCATAACAATGCCAAGGAGGAAACAATAATAGGAACTTATCTCAGGACAAACCAGATAGATTTAGTAACTGTGAAGCAGGGAATCCAAACTAATATTTTCCACTGATTTTACATTTTGCAAGAACTACACGATAGCAGGCAATTACTGTTGTTCGGAGTAGCTAAGAACATGTGCATGACTTCAAATTTTGTAGAGAAGCGAATGCAAACCAACATGTCTAGTGACCTACTCCGTAGTATCTAGCATGAAGAACAGGCGTGCGCTTTCACCAGGTGTCCAGGACGATTAGAAAAATGCAGTTCACTGCGACAGGCTTGAACCTGTTGTACTGCTTACAAAAAAAAAAGAGTTAGTGATTTGGTTACCATGGTCGGATAGGCTTCTAATCATCATCCGTACCGGCGTGGGTGACATCCTTGTCACCCAGGGTGCTTCGGTTGCGTCGGCTATTTGTGTCGGGGAAGCAGATCTTGGGCGCTCGATGTCGACTTGAGTTTGGTGGACAAGGTTGAATCGGTGCACTAGACAGTGGTTCTGATAAGGTACGGGTGTGGAGGATGCCGGCAGCGTTGATGCAGATCTTGGGCAGTCGTTGACAGATTCAGTGCCTTGGAGGGGAAAGTGGGAAAAGGAAACTAGGTGTGGTGGATGACGACGGACTCGGTGACTAAGGTCGGTTGCGGTGGACATTGGTGAAGCGGTAATGATGCTTTGGATGAGACCGTAGTTGATGCAGCTCCGGTATACTGTTGGCTGAGGAGTGAATGGTGAAGTTCCGTGGCACAAATGGAGAATCTTCATGGAGGTTCCGGGCGCGAGAAATTTCACAGTGTTTAAACTGGGGGGCACGAGGGAGTGGGGACTACGTGATTTTGGTATCGTTTGAAACGGAGGGGCACCAGAAATTTCGTAGTGTTTGAAATGTAGGGGCGCGAGGGAGTGGGAACCACGTGATTTTGGTATCATTTGAAACGGAGGGGCGCGAGAAATTTCGCAGTGTTTGAAATGGAGGGGCACGAGGGAGTGGGGACCACGTGATTTTGGTATCGTTTGAAGCGAAGGGGCACCAGAAATTTCGTAGCGTTTGAAATGGGGGGCGCGGGGGAGTGGGGACCACGCGATTTTGGTATCGTTTGAAACGAAGGGGCGCCAGAAATTTCGCAGTGTTTGAAATGGAGGGGCGCGAGAGAGTGGGGACCACATGATTTTGGCATCGTTTGAAATGGAGGGGCACCAGAAATTTCGCAGTGTGAAATGGAGGGGCGCGAGGGAGTGGGGACCACGTGATTTTAGCTGTCTAGCAATCTTGTCCGTCCATCCCAAATCAACGGGACATAGGGGATACCTTCCCTTCGAAGGCTCTGGCGCGGATGGCTATGCAAGAAATTGCTGGGTGTCCCAGAGTAGACTATAGGGGTAGATGTGTAGGTTACTGTAGTAGCAGACCATTAATCAGGCTAGCTGGCGCGATGTCATTTTGGCGTTCCACGAGTTCAAACTTTTACTTATGGTGTTCAGGAGTGAATGCATGCAGCTCAAAAAAAAGGTACTTACATGACTAGTAAATTGTGCGTGTTTTGCACGATTATTTTATTGCGTGCACTCCAATAACTTACCTTATTAAAGCATAATAATATCCTGCATAATTTAGAACTTTGGTGCAATACTTGGTTGACTTAGAACTAAACATCTCTCGGGTATTTTAGAAGTACTCCTAAACATGTTTCTAGCTTACCAAGATATCGTGTATTTTTTAATGGATGCAGTACTATCGATGGTTTTGCATGACTGTCGACATACACAATTTTGGTTTTGCATTGTTCACATTTGACGTCCAGGCAGACAATGTACATATACCTCTTCACGAACAACGATTTGAGTATACATTCAATGTTATATGTAAGTTTTGTCGTTTTCCCCTACTTTCTAAATATTACATTAAACTACCATCATTTCCAATGATGCATGAAATGACCAAAAAAGACTTGTGACCTTTTTTTAGTATCTAAAAATATTTTCATTGTTAATAATTATTTTTTACCATTTTATAGAGCATTCGATAAAACGAAACAATGTTTTCACCATCAGGGGAAATGTTTCCATTACATGACAAAATAACGTCTTCATCACCAAGAATATATAGCACAAGAAATGAATTCCAACACAATAACCATATGCAATGACCTGATGTGTATAAACCTTAATAACCGTCTAATTTGAAATTAGAAGTATCAAGGAGGGAGCATGCTCGATTCATTTGTGGTGGCTAGCTGCAAATTTTTAATTCAATAAATGTACTACATTTTTTTGGACACTCACAAAGACAATTGAAATTACTTGAAATTTATCTAGATTCGTATGTATCACTAAAATACGTCTATATACTCATGAATATGATCTATATACTCGATCTATATACTCGTGAATCTAGACAAATCTAAGTTTTGTATTGAGGGAGTACGACAATATTATAAATTTGCAATGTTGTCATGATAAATAATGATATTCGCTACACTCCATAAACGAAACCACTTCTTTTCTTCCGTCATAGTTTTACATTTGTACTGAAGTATTTTTACTATAAAATAACGCACAAAATTAGTTACACGTTAGTGATTAAGTACTTCCACTAATTTGTATTTACATACAGAGGTAGTACTACACAACCAATTAACATCATAAGTAGTTTCTCTTTCTCTCTTTCTAGAGGAGTTTTCTAGGTTGTCAGTTTGAAGAATCATTTGTCAGATAGGGAGAACTGAACACTTTAAATTATACAGCGAGTGATTAGATGGATGGACAATTAGTGCATAGAGGCAGTTGAGCTGGTAAAATTCTCACATTTAATGGTATTAGTCTTTTTGTTTGCTTCTAGACAAAGAATGAAGCCATCACGAATATGATTTAAGTGGTTGTATGCCACATGGGGCCCTCAACTCTGACTACACAATGACAAAAGGGGTACCTTTTAGCTGCCACCATGGAGTAATCTCGAAGAGTCCGGCAACTTCATCAGTGCGAGTAGTACGCAGGAAAGCAAGGTGACGAATCCAAGCCCTCATAGCCGTCAGATCTATTGAGTTCTATCTTGATGTGTGGCACATAGCAGCTCCAACGTTTAAATCAACGGTTTGGATTACACCAAAGGTGTATCAGCAGGAAAAGACCCTAAAGCTGAGTGGAAAATCCAAATTTAAAAACTCGTGTACTATATAGTGTTATAGATTACATGTGTGATATTATTAGGATACTGAGTTGCATGCATTGTGTAGTAATGAGTGGATTCTATTGGGTTGATCATCGTAATACTCGTATTCTCTCTTCGTATATACGTTGATCACAGTCTAGTTACTGAGTTGCAGGAATATGAGCACAATTGATTGAGTGACAAACCTTTTTTATGCGGTCGAGGCCCCCGTACACTGAGGACCCTCGCTAATCAACGCAGCTCACATATAAGTGTATTTTTACGTAGTAGTAGTAGTAGAAACACCATCCAGGGAGACAGAGTTTAGCGTCTAGGAATCTTGTCCGTCCAATCCGAAATCAATGGGTCAAAGTAGATACCTTCCCTGTGAAGGCTCTGGCGGGAATACGTATGCAAGGAATCATTGGGTGTCCATGGGTAGACTATAGGGATAGTTGTGCTTGTGACCCAGTAATCTAGAGTCCAGACAATAGCCGGTTGTCCCTAACGCTGACGGTGTATTTTCTTTTCTAGACACTGGATCCGGATCCCTACACATCTGAAAAAGTAGAAAGTATGACCAAATTTAAAGATCACTCATTGACGATTTAATTATTTTGATTTATCAGACATACTCTCACTCCATCCTAATTTTTCTGAAAATGCCCTCGAACCTAATTAAAAAGGATGTCACATATTTGACTAAATTTGAATGTATATGTACACTAAACAGTGATTACTATTCAGCAAGTATATCGTTACAAAAGCTCCATAGAGTGCATTCGAACGCTAAAGAGTGCAATATAATTATGCGAAGACGGATGAGAAAAAATGATCCATGCACCCAAAAGAAAGAAAAAGGAGGGCCACGTAGGCAAGTCCTCCCCCTCCATCCTAATTTTTCTGAAAATGCCCTCCAACCTAATTAAAAAGGATGTCACACATTTGACTAAATTTGAATGTATATGTACACTAAACAGTCATTACTATTCAGCAAGTATATCGTTACAAAAGCTCCACAGAGCATATTCAAACGTTAAAGAGTGCAATATAATTATGCGAAGACGGATGAGAAAAAATGATCCATGCACCCAAAAGAAAGAAAAAGGAGGGCCACGTAGGCAAGTCCTCCCCCTTCCTAATTCCTACTCCAAGATTCAGTGATTGCAACACTCTGGCCGCCCTGCGGAGGCAGGGCCTCAACGACCTCCGCAATGGTCGCGACCTCGACGGCCAACATGAGATGGATTCTCTCTTCCTACTTAGCGGGGCGTGACCTATACGATCCCGGCAATGGTAGCTGCTGGCTGTGCAGCACCGTGAGTTCTTTCTTCAAATTTTTGCACTCAGCGCGAAGCGTGGAGGATTCATGCTCATAAGATCATGCGAGCTTCATTTGAAAAGCCAAATCGGCTCGGAGGCGATCACACTCTAGGTTGAGCTCAAAGTTTTTCTGAAGAATGTTGATGTTATGTCTGTAGATTTCATCTACTTTGGCCGAGATTCTCGCCCTGACTTCCTGCATGGAAAATGCAACATCAGTAAGAGAACATGGAGTGCATGCAGAGAAGAACATAAAATGTCAATACATGTATAGTGACTCCAGTACCTCTCTTCTTCGACCGAGAGCGGGCATGAGGGAATCGTACGTGCTATCGACCCGTGGGGTGGAAAATTCAATGCTCGAGCCGCCTGCCCTGGAAGATGTACAGAGATGGTTCAATATTAGGAGCAGATAGCCTAGGAATAAATGGAAGTACAAACCTACCCAGACTCTTGGTCCCCATGATAGCCGCTCTTCGGATACATGCGCGAAGACGAACCCTCTTGAAATGGATCGTATGGGCACCTAGAGGGGGGGGTGAATAGGTGGTACACCAATTTTTAATTCTTTTTCAATTTTAGGTTTAGCACAAAGGTAAATTCTCTAGATAAACTAATGTGTGGAATTTCCCTATATGCAAACCTATCTACTAGCGAGTAAGGAGCGAGTGTAAGAGGAACGAGTGAACGGAAGTGAAGCATGTGAAGACACAAGATTTGTTTGACCGCAATTCCTTCCATGTTAAGGGAAGTACGTCAGCGTTGGAGGGGTGGGCGGTACTAAGACCACCACGCCACAAAAGGCCTCACCCTGTTCTCTGATGGATCTCGCCACAACAGGCCTGATCCACCTTCCACTATTGGTACCCTTCGAGGCGGGCACCGGCTCCTTTACACAACTAGCGGGGCAACAACTCCACAACAACTTGGAGGCTCCCGAAGTGACAACAAGCTGCCACAAGAACAAAGTTGTCAAATACAATAACACGATCTAGGTATTAACGAGAATACTAGATAAGGGATTTCTCCAAGTGAATGGAGAGGAGTTGGAGCGCTTGATTCTTGATGGTGATGATGAACTTCTCCGCCTTCAATTCCACCAAAGATCAAGACCTTAGGGTGGTTGAAGTGGGAGATCGAGATTTAGAGCTCTTGCACAGGGTCTGGTCAAATTCGAATGAATCAAGAGTTCTGGATGTTGGGGAAGAAGGGGTACTTATACCCCCTTCCAAAAACCAGTCGTTGCACACTTTGGGGGCCGGATTATCTGGTCTGGGGAAACTCCGCCCCAGACACAGAATATCCGGCAGAAAATCTGCCCCCTATCTGAGCGTCGCGTCGAGCTTGCCCTTGATCAACTTCTGGGGGCCGGATTATCCGACCCTATGCGAAGGCCGGATTTTCCGGTAGAAAATCCGACCGGATACCGAGTGACGCGGCTTGGCTCCTTTTGCTCGAAAACTGGGGGCCGGATTATCCGGCCCTTGCGAAAGCCGGATTATCCGGCCTGGGGAGGAAAAACCGCCCCAGTTCGGATTTTCCGGGAGAAAATCCGACTGGACACAGAGTGACGCGCCTTGGCTTCCTTGAGAGATGAGGTAGGCCGGATTATCTGGCCCTTGGAGGGGCGGATTATCCGGCCCCCCTCAAAACTTCCTGCACACTTAGCACACATGAAAAGTCTCCATAGTATTGTTATCTAACACGCAAAACATAGGGAAACATGAAATGTTCTTTCAATCTCCCCCTTTTTGGTGTTAGATGACAATACCAGGATTTGCAGGAGAAAGACACAAGACACACAGAGATAACTATGAAAGGGACTCCCCCTCAATGTGTGCATAAAAGAGTTTTGCATTGTAATACAAATGCACACAAATAGGTGAATCTATTCCATAGACAAACGGGCAAAAACACATACCACCAAAGTAGAGAATAGGCATCCTTGACATAAATCACAATTATTATTGGATAACCATTATGAGCGCGCGCCTCCCGTGATAAACCTCCAGCAACAGGATATGAATAGATATAACCATGAGCATAATCCATGATATGAAGTCCATAGGTATCATCCAGACAAGCACATAAAGTCTCAACCACAAATCACAAACCACGAATATAAAAGTTCAACGCTAAATGGGCATAAGCAAGAAATAACGAATAAAAAGTGCAAGTGCTTATGCCCGACCCATGCAAATCCACGAACAACCTAATAGAACTACTTCTCCCCCTTTGTCATAAAGACACCAAAAAGGGAGAAGAGCGATGCTAGCGCCCCAGGGGATCACTCATCATAGTCCTCGTCCTCGTCCTCATGCTCGTCCTCATCCTCATCTTCAAGCTCCTCAGTGTCACCTTCCTCATCATCAGCATCAGCAGCAGGCATAGAGGGGAACAAGTGACGCTCCAGCTTACCATAGTTCAGCCCGGAGGAGGAGTTCCACCGAGCATATGGAGTGGGAGGTGTAGGAGCCGGAAGAGCACCCGAAGCGCTAGACACGTGGTGGAGAATAAGCTGCTGGGAGTGAGCCAACTCATGGCGCTGCCTGTAGGCCTCATACTGACCCTTGCGTGTGTCCACGCCCATGCAGAGGATGTGACGCTGGAACCAGTTCAGCTGCTTGATCTCGTGGGACACGGGAGGCACTGGAGGCCGACGAGCATCCCTCATGAGACCCTCAGGAGCAGAGGAGGGGTGAGCAGTCTTCCGAACCTTGTTGTAAATATTCTTGGCCTTGTGCACCGAGTCAATGTGGAACTCCTCGGCAGGAAGAAGGTGGCGGATGAGCAACATAATGTAGGGCGCATAGGGAATGGACATACGGTTGAACATAGCATCACATAGCTCATGGTAAATGAAGTCCATGACATCCAACCTGTAGTGCACTGACTCGTCCTCGCAGGAGGCAACCTCATGAGAAAATTGAAGTAGCTGAACAAGGTGACCACGAATACTGTCATTGTTGCCCCCACTCGGTGTTATAGAGTCACGGAAGAGACCCACCAATGCAGCATAGATGGGAGCAAGACCAGCCACAGTACCGAAAATTCCATTGTCCACAGTGCACGGAGAGAGAGCAGCATCCTTGTTGGGCATCAACTGAGTGATGATGCGGTGGCCACTGGCTCTATCCCTACTACGGAAGGAGTACCCCAAAACCTCAGCAAACACGTGAAAATCAGCAGTCATGGGCCTGTCATGAGGCATTCACTTCATAGTGCGACGCTCATCACCACAAATCACCAGAGTGGAGATGAATTGCTTCACCACCTCAGAGTCAAAGGAGCACTGGAGGGACATGAGATGGTGCAGCCCCATCCTCTCAGCCACATACATCGCATCCACAAGATGCGCCTTCTCCAAAGCATCAGCAAGTACCAGAGGGTGCATAGGCCTAATGTTCAGCCTGGCATAGATGTCTTCATAAATCCCTTTCTGTTCTGCACACCAAAACCGGGTATCCCCCAGCTCATCATCACGAGGCAGCTCAGCAAACAAGTCACGGTGACGTATGGCAGAGAATGAGACCGCATCCAGACCCCTCTAGTTGATCTTGGGCTCCTTGCCCTTCCTCTTGGACACACCCTTCCTAGTCCTCTTGGATTGTTCAGCCATGCGCCTCTCTTCCTTCCGCCATGAATTCAACTTCGTCCACTAGGTTACCTTGACCGTCGTCCCGAAAGTACTTGGCGCGAGGATGGCGCTTGTAGGTCTTGGGAACACCAGAACCACCTGTGAGGAGAATAAGGGCGATAGCAAGGGGATAAGCATACATACATGTCCAGGAGAGAGCATGGAACAAGTAGGCAAAAAATTCATAGGTCAAAACTACTCAATACATACACCATAGTGAAACTGAAGCAGACTTGAATCTGTCAGGCCGGATTATTCGGCCTGGCCAGGGGCGGATAATCTGGCCGTGGAAGAAATTTTTGATTTCACCAAGAATGCATGCAAAAAAGTAGATCAGGCCTAGAAACTGTAAGACTATGAGTTCTATGCGAAAACACATCCTTCTAGACAATGTTCCATCCAACAAGATACACATCTAGCCAAAGATGGGGAGAGAGGGAGTTACCCTCACTCATTGGAGGAAGAACACGGAGGAGAAGGTACCCGGAGGCGCGGAGAAGAAGATACAGGAAGGCCCGGAAAATCCGGTGGCCGGAGAGGCTCCGGGGAGGGTGAGGGGCGGCAGGCGGTGGCTGGGGAGAAGGAGAGGGCTGGGGGAGGAGTGCTGCTCGGTATGAGCCCTTCCCCCCGAGCCCTTCCCTTTAAGATCGAATCCGCTAGGGCCAGATTATACGGCCAACACTTGGGCCGGATTATCCGGCCTAAAATCTGGGATTCTGTTATACACAGAACCAGGCCCGCGCGTCCCCAAACAATACCCCAACAAGGTGTACAAGGGACTTGTGTGCAAGAATAGATGTCTTAGGGGCAGGGAAGGCTTAGGATTGAGAATGCCAAACTGAGATGGTACTAGACACTCAAAATTGCAAAATCCAAATCAAATAAAAGCCAAGATTGAGTGTGATTCCCATAAGAACATGAGAGAGCAAATAACATCCAAAAAGATCCAATTCTCCACAAGGGAGAGGGCAGTGGCCGAAGCCACCTTGTTGGAGTGTATGGTGTGACACCGTGAAGATATATCTTGGGTTCACGACCAATACTCATCAATAAGCTCACATATCACAACATGATATTAAGAGAAATGATATACTTGCTATTGGCATTATGGGGGGAGGGTTAGCCCAATAAGTTAGGACCACACTCCCCCTATATCCATGCCCACACCTAGACCAAACAAGGATTGGGACGTACGGGTGAGTGCATGGGTAATCAAGACAAACTCCCGGAATCAATGATATTTAGCTCATTCCTCAAATAGCAGAATCTTGCTTCATCAAGTGGCTTTGTAAAGATATCCGCCAGTTGGTTCTTCGTGCTCACAAAAGATAGATCAATATCGCCACGAGCAACATGGTCACGAATAAAATGGTTCTGAATCTCAATATGCTTCGTCCTTGTGTGCTGAATTGGATTGTACGCAATTTTGATAGCACTTTCATTATCACATAAAAGAGGCACTCTGTCACAATTGACACTGTATTCCTTTAAAGTTTGCCTCATCCACAATAATTGAGTACAAGCGCTGGCCGCAGCAACATATTCAGCTTCGGCGGTGGAGAGAGATATAAAATTCTGCTTATTGGAGGACCAACATACAAGAGATCTTCCCAAGAATTGACAAGCTCCAGAAGTTGACTTCTGATCATCCTTATCACCAGCCCAATCTGAGTCAGTATAACCACATAAAGAGAAATTGGATCCCTTGGGATACCAGAGACCAAAGTTGGGGGATTGAACTAAATATCGAAAGATCCTCTTGACCGCCAATAAGTGGCTTTCTTTAGGAGCTGCTTGATACCTTGCACACACTCCCACACTCAACACAATATCGGGTCTAGATGCGCAGAGGTAAAGAAGAGAGCCGATCATGGACCGGTATACCTTTTGGTCCACATCTTTACCATGAGGGTTGAGTTCGAGATGATACTTTGTTTACATCGGAGTAGCGACACCATTTAGATCTGTCATCTTGAATCTCTTGAGCATGTCTTGGATGTACTTTGCTTGATTAATAAAGGTTCCTTCTCTTAGTTGCTTGATCTCGAATCCAAGAAAGAACCATAATTCTCCCATCATAGACATCTCAAACCTATCAGTCATAAGCTTTGAAATTTCATCGTTAAAAGCTTTGTTAGTAGAACCAAAAATGATATCGTCTACATATAGTTGGCATATGAAGAGCTCCCCCTTAACCTTCTTAGTAAAAAGAGTGGGGTCGATTTTCCCAACTTCAAAGCCACGATCTAACAAAAGCTCTTTAAGGTGCTCACGCCACGCACGTGGGGCTTGTTTAAGACCATAGAGTGCCTTATCGAGTTTGTAGACATGGTTCAGGAAGTTAGGATCCTCAAACCCTGGGGGTTGCTTTATGTATACCAACTCATGTAGAGGACCGTTAAGGAAGGCACTCTTGACGTCCATTTGCTGCAACTTAAAATTGTTATGAGCAGCATAAGCAAGTAGGATATGGATGGACTCAAGGCGAGCCACATGAGCATAAGTCTCGCCGAAGTCAATGACCTCAACTTGTGAGTAACCTTGTGCCACAAGTCTTGCCTTGTTCCGCACAACAATGCCATTCTCATCCTGCTTGTTCTTGAAAATCCACTTGGTGCCGATAACATTGTGGCACTCTTTGGGTTTCTCCACTAGTTTCCAGACTTTGTTGCGCTCGAAATTATTCAATTCTTCATGCATAGCAACAACCCAGTCTGGGTCTTCAAGAGCTTCAAATACCTTCTTAGGTTCCACCATGGAGATATGAGCTTGATGCTCACCAAAACTGGCCAATTCTCTTCTAGTAGACACCCTTCGTCAAAGATCACCAACAGCCTTGTCGAGAGTGTGACCCCTCAACTCAAGGTTACGATCAGCCCGAGCCTTGCGACGAAGTTCAATAAGTTTGTTGTGTCTTGGTGGAGGAGATTCATCACTTGAGTCTTCATTGGAGGCATTTTCTCTGCCTTGATCAGTAGCTGGAACATCAGTAGCAGGTGGTGGAGATGCATGCCCTTGAGGTGAGTCCATAGCCATAATAGGAGGCTGCAGAACTGGAGAGTCAGGGCCGGACAATCCGGCCAATGAAGTGGCCGGATAATCCGGCCTGGGAGGACTTGCAGCAGCATCATCAGGAAGCCTGGGACTTGCTTGACCTGGCGAGGAGCTGGATAATCTGGGGTCAGCCGAAAAATCCGGCCTGGGACTTGTGTTGATATCTTCACCACCAGGAGCTGCATGGACAGCTGGAGCGGGCTGGCCGGATAATCCGGTATCCACTAGAAAATCCGGCCTGGAGCTTTCTGGAGCATCTGACCTTCAGCAGTTGATGGAGATGGTGTAGAAGTTCCCCCCATGGTTGGAGCATGTTGCGTATGTGTAGATGAGGGCTCTATATGAGTAGAGCATTGTCCTTCCCGGTCTGCCACAAGGGGTTCCTCAATGGGGCAGAAGAATCCCACGCCCATTCTTCTTATGGCATCTTGGGGTATTTCAACATCTACATCACAAACACCAACTTGCTCAAGACAGAACTGCTATTTTCTCGAACACCACACTACAAGATTCTACAATAGTTCCGGAGAGCTTATTGTAGACTCTATAAGTGTGGGATTCGGCACCATAACCAACAAAAATACCTTCTAGAGCCTTAGATTCAAACTTAGATAAACGAACTCCTTTAATAAGAAAGAAACACTTACACCCGAATACCCGAAAGTATGAGATGTTTGGCTTGTTACCGGTAAGTATTTCATACAGAGTCTTGTCCAAAATCTTGCGGAGGTATAACCGGTTGGATGAATGACAAGCAGTAGAGATTGCTTCAGCCCAGAAGTTATATGGAGATTTGAATTCGGCCAACATTGATCTTGCCATGTCCATTAGAGTCCGATTCTTCCTCTCGGCTACACCATTTTGTTGAGGGATGTACGCAGCGGAATATTGATGTCTTATCCCCTCTTCACTTAGGAACTCATTTAAGGTGTAGTTCTTGAACTCCGAGCCGTTATTACTCCTTATAGCCAGAATGGGGACGTTGTGTTGACGTTGAACCTCGTTGGCAAAGTCGATGACAGTTTGTTGAGTTTCACTCTACAACTTGAAGAAATAAACCCAAGTGTATCTGGAGTAATCATCAACAATCACTAGACAATACTTCTTCCCACCGAGGCTTACATGAGATGGAGGTCCGAAGAGGTCCACATGAAGGAGCTCCAAGATCCTTTTTGAAGAGATAATGGTTTTCCTTCGATGAGGTGAATCATGCATTTTCCCTTCAACACACGCCCTACAAACACGATCTTTGGCAAAAGAGACATTTTCTTTTAGTCCAAGAATGTGGCCACCCTTGTGGAGACTTTGCAAAGTTCTCATATTGATGTGGGCTAGTCGGCGATGCCATAGCCAACCCGCGTCAGCCTTTCCGAAAAGACACATCGGACATGTAGTGGTTTTCCCCAAAAAGTCTACCACGTATAGGTCGTTTTCGACATATCCCACGAAAGCGACTTTTAGAGACTTGCTCCACAAGAGTACCACCAAATCAGCATCAATGTAAACTGAAAAGCCCATCTTAGCAAGGGCACGAACAGAAAGTAAGTTATACCCGAGGGTCTCAACAAGCATGACGTCCACGAGAGAGATATCGTGAGCCACCACCACTTTGCCGAGACCCAATACCTCAGATTTTGACTTGTCACATTAGGAGACGGTAATGTGATCATGGTTTGGCCGCATCTCCGTGATGATCTCCTTGCTTCCGGTCATATGACTCGTACAACCGCTATCGAGTACCCATTTAGAACCACCGGAAGCATAACCCTCCAAGAAAATTACTTCTTGGTTTTAGGTACCCATTTTTCAATGGGTCCTCTCATGTTAGTAACAAGGATCTTGGGAACCCAAATAGACCAAGGAATGTAACAATCATAAGGCCCTACATAACTAGCATAAACATCACCATAAGAATCACAATATAGTTCGAAGTTAGGATTGTTGATCCCTGCAAAACCATCATAATTAGTCTTGTCATTGGTAATGTTGCTAGTCTTTGATTGGGCAGTCTTCTTCTTCTTCTTGTTTTTCTTGCTCTTTATCTTGGGAATGTAACCAAGACCTACTTTACTGTTGTTTGTCCTTTGCATGCTCAGTATCTCATCAATAACCCCTTTACCTTTGTGTTGAGAACTCCTTGCAAGATCTTCTTTTCCAAAGGATGAAGATGAGGTACTTGGTACATTATACCGTTTCAATTGAGTTTGGAGCTGGTCATGAGACTCATTTAGAGTAGAATGATCACTCTTCAATGCCTTGTGAGCACTTTCAAGATCATCAAACTTCTCCAAAAGTCTAGCATGAACAGCCCCAAAATCAATCTTTTCTTTCTTTAGTTTCTTTACCTTGGCAAGGGCGTGGTCATGTTCTTTCATGAGCTGAGCTAAAGCTTCTTCTTGTGACTCCTCTAGGGATTCGAGTCTTTCTTCCAAAGAAACTCGAGTTTCCTCTTCCAAGGCATTCTCAAAGAGGCTATCTCCAAAGCATCTTCTTTTTCAATTCTGCCCTTTTCTTCAAGGAGATCTTTCGCTCGAGCAAGTTGACTCATAAGAGTATAAAAATGGAGTTTGTGCTCACCTTGTAGGTTAGTGAAAAAAGTATCCAAGGCAATAACTTCTTCTTTCATTTCAAGACTATCATGATCATCCATATCCAAAATTATGTTAGTCTTAGAAAATGAGGAGTTAGAAGTCGATACCTTGGATCCTCTTGCCATTAGGCAAGTGGCGTTGTTGTTGATGGCATTCTCGTTCAGCGAGTCGAAGAGAGATGAGGGAGTCGATGTGGTGGCTATAGCAGCCACTTCGCGGGAACTATCATCATCCTCTTCATCTTCACTTGCGGAGGAGTATTCCTCTTGAGCTACAAGGACTATCTTGGGTTGCTTCTTGAAAGGACCATTCTTCTTAGCAAATGGCTTCTTCTTAGGAACTTTGGATTTCTCTTTGAGAATGAGCCTGCCACCATTGTCTTCTCTATTTTCATAAGGACACTCGGCTACAAAGTGTAGTCTATCTCCACAGTTGAAGCAAGTTCTCAATCTTAGGCCACTTTCTCTTCTTCCATTTGACCCGTTCTTGCGCTCAAGTTCAGACTTGGCTTTGGCAGGGTCCTTCCAAAAGTTCCTTGCATAGAATGCCATGTACTCACCATGAGCACGTTTGACCTCATCGGGGCAGTCCATGGATATCCTCTCAAATCCTGCTTCATCATCCTCTTGCTCAACAACATTGGCTTTGAGAGCCACATTGACACCCTTTTGCATTCCAATGGCCCGAGCACGAGCATCTTCAGCATTCTTTGACGCTACTTTGAATGACGCCATTTCTTGCATAACTTCATTGGATGTCATTTGATGATAGTTGTGTCTACCTTGCAAGCTCTTCAAATCCGTCGGTTCGAAAGGCATTAAGGCACTCACATACTTCCTTTTTATCCATGCATCATCAATGTGAGTGGCCCCATGCTTCCAAAATGTTGTTGTGATGCCCTTGAGTCTTCTATACATGTCCTCATGGTTTTCACCATCCAACATGTAGAATCCTCAGCTTACTAAGGGCATCATACCGGTTTCTTCTCATGCTTTCATTTCCAACAAAAAGGTCCGTAAGAGCATCCCACGCCTCTTTAGCCGTGTTGAGATGTTCAATGTGTGGCATGTCCTTGGGACCCACACCCAGTTGTATCATGTGGAGAGCAGTGGCATTCAACTGGCTATCCACAACTTCCCTTCTTGTTAGATTGGTTTGATCTCCAACATGAAGACCTTCTTGAATGATCCTCCACAATTCAATAGAGGAGCTGCAAACATGAGATTTCATTAGAAATTGCCATTGGTTAAAAGAAGATGCAGTGAGCTTGGGTGGATCACCCCTATTGTTTATATGAGGATGAGGGATAGGTGGGTAGGGGGAATATACGTGGCGAACCTCACTATATTCCTCCTTGCCACTTCCCTTTTTGGAGGTGGAACCATTTAGTTTTTCACCTTCCACATCATCATCCTTAGATCCGGTGTTACCCTTTTCCTTAGATGATGGTGAGGGAGCCTCAAAGGAAGATGGAGATGGGGCAATGGATGATGTAAGGCGAGCAATCATTTGATTCATCTCCTCCATCTTGGACTCAACGGATTTCAACAAGGTTGTTTCCAATGACTTGAGATCATCCATTGTGACCTTATCCACAGCCTCATTTCCATCATCCTTGGTACCCATACTACTCTTAGGCGGTTAAGCCCGAATTAAGATCCGGGGTTCTGATACCAATTGAAATGGATCGTATGGGCACCTAGAGGGGGGGTGAATAGGTGCTACACCATAATTCTTTTTCAATTTTAGGCTTATCACAAAGGTAAATTCTCTAGATAAACTAATGTGTGGAATTTCCCTATATGAAAACCTATCTACTAGCGAGTAAGGAGCGAGTGGAAGAGGAACGAGTGAACTGAAGTGAAGCACGCGGAGACACATGATTTGTTTGACCGCAGTTCCTTTCTTATTAAGGGAAGTACGTCTGTGTTGGAGGGGTGGGCGGTACTAAGACCACCACGGCACAAAAGGCCTCACCCTGTTCTCTAATGGATCTCGCCAGAACAGGCCTGATCCACCTTCCACTATAGGTACCCTTCGAGGCGGGCACCGGTGCCTTTACACAACTAGCGGGGCAACAACTCCACAACAACTTGGAGGCTCCCGAAGTGACAACAAGCTGCCACAAGAACAAAGTTGTCAAATACAATAACATGATCTAGGTATTAACGAGAATACTAGATCAGGGATTTCTCCAAGTGAATGGAGAGGAGTTGGAGCGCTTGATTCTTGATGTTGATGATGAACTTCTCCTCCTTCAATTCCACCAAAGATCAAGACCTTAGGGTGGTTGAAGTGAGAGATCGAGATTTAGAGATCTTGCACAGGGTCTGGTCAAATTTGAATGAATCAAGAGTTCTGGACGTTGGGGAAGAAGGGGTACTTATACCCCCTTCCAAAAACCAGTCGTTGCACACTTTGGGGGCCGGATTATCCGGCCCAAGTGAGGGCCGGATTATCCGGTCTGGGGAAACTCCGCCCCAGACACGGAATATCCGGTAGAAAATCTGCCCCCTATCTGAGTGTCGCACCGAGCTTGCCCTTGATCAACTTCTAGGGCCTGGATTATCCGGCCCTATGCGAAGGCCCGATTATCCTGCTGGGGAAGAAAAAACGCCCCAGTTCGGATTTTCCGGTAGAAAATCCGACCGGATACCGAGCGATGCGCCTTGGCTCCTTTTGCTCGAAAACTGGGGGCCGGATTATCCGGCCCTTGCGAAACCCGGATTATCCAGCCTGGGGAGGAAAAACCGCCCTAGTTCGGATTTTTCGGGAGAAAATCCGACTAGACACAAAGTGACGCGCCTTGGCTTCCTTGAGAGATGAGTTAGGCCGGATTATCTGGCCCTTGGAGGGGCGGATTCTCCGGCCCCCCTCAAGACTTCCTGCACACTTAGCACACATGAAAAGTCTCCATAGTATTGTTACCTAACACGCCAAACATAGGGAAACATGAAATGTTCTTTCACCTCTCCCCATGGCTGGTCTCCTTTCTCAGTCTGAGCCTGCAGGTCACCCTGCCGACGGGATTTCTCCATGGCTCTAACCACCGCCATCTTGCTATTCTTCTGATGAGACAGGATATTTTGTGACATTGCTGGATGAAGAAGTAGAGAAGAAAGGGATGAGCAGTGGAAGAAATGGTTTCTGCGAAGGCAGAACAAGGTAGTACTAGTAAGAGGAGAGAGGAGAGTGAATAGTGGAAGCAAAATGTCAAGTACTAGGTCTCGCTTGTTCAAAAAAAGTACTAGGTCTCGTCGCCAGCCTTCGAGCAATCTCGTTGGTCCATCAAGCGATCGAGCTACTAGCTACAAATATTTACGACCCACCCAAAGTTTATGGAGAAATTTTGCTAGATGCATAGTGGTGCAATCAACTGGCTTATGCTATACTAAGTGGGTCCCATCTTTAGGATTGGTTTTTGCCGGCCAGTCTAGTAAATTTCTAGTAGATTCAGAAAAAAGTCTAGTACGTAAATTTAATAGCCTCGTTAGGAACGGCTCACGATGTGCTTGCTCGTACTAGTAGTACTCCCTCCGATCCATATTTACTCGTCGCTGAAATGGGCGCATCTAGCAATGAATCAGAGGGAGTAGTAGTCACATTGAATATCCTTAGGGCTTGACGCATAAGCATCAAAAACGGTCGCTAAAAGATCGAACGACAAACTTAAAGATAACTTAGGGCTTCTTTGGATAACATGATTTAAAAACACAGGAATTTGACTCGGTCATAGGTACAAAACAATGGATTGCAAAACAGAGGAAATAGCTTTCAAAACACAGGATAACAGGGTCGGAGGTACAAAACAGAAAAAATCTGCTGGCTTAAAGTCATTTCAATGAAACACAGTAAACGCGGAGGAAAATTGCCTCAATCCTATGCGAATGAGTGTAAAAAAGTGGATGTTGAAATTCCTATGGGATTGGGGTGTAGAAATGCAATCTATATGAATTTTGGAGGTATGATTCCTTTCATCCAAAGGGCTTCCTTATGAAAAAAATCCTATGGGTCGAATTCCTCCAAAATTCCTTTGAAAATCCTTCAATCCAAATTGGCACTTAAACAAGATGTGTGTGCTCATGACAGACGAACACCTTCCGGCAGGAGGTGATGCGGTCGTAGATTTTCATCTTGAACCTGTCTGCGGTGACCTTGAACATAAGGCAGTCACCCTCCTTCAACTCATTGAAAGCAGCAAAGGTAGCCCACTCTTTGTCTAGGATGATCTGGTCTTTGTTGCGGTTGGCATGGATAACCCACTCGCATTCCTCGCATGCTTGGACCACCACTAGTTGTGGGTAGGGGCGTCCCTTCAAGTAAGGCTTGAAGTAAGTCAGGAGGATAAGCATATACAAGTCATGCTGGACTAACTGGATGTAGAAGCGCCTAGGACGATGCGCCGTGGCATGGTGTCCAACCGACCTAGGGCGTGTTCTCAGTTTGGAAGAACTAGCGACCGACCTGGCAGCACTTGCCATTGCCAAGGACTCCACTCTCCTGCCCGTTAGCTTCAAGTCCCTTGGTATGATGGGGAGAGCATCTTCATAGCCACCTGGAGCTAGAGCAGCCCGGTCAAGAATGTAGTCTAAGTTCGGCATTACAACTGGGCCGTCCTACATGAAAATTACCATTACGTCAGTCCTTTGGAATTACCAAAACACCATAATGCATTGTATAAATTGACTAAAGATCACAATGAGCCATTGCACCATCAAAATTACCTAAACAACACAAGGTATCAGGTAAATTAAATTGCCTACACAGCACAATTCATCATTAGAATGACCTAACCCGATGGGTCCTCAAAATTATCTAAACAGCTACTAGAAGGCATAACATTTAATTAGATTGATTAAACAGCACAATGCATAATCTGAATGGCTAAAACAGCACAATGCATTATCTGGATAGACAAAACAGCATATATGCAGTGCATCATCAAAAATACCAAAACAACAAAAGGTATCATGTAATTAAATTTAATAAACAGTGTCTGCACAATCAAAATTACCTAAACTGATGGGTCATTGAAATAATCTAAACAGCTAGAAGGCATATCATTTAATCCTAAATAGCAGAATGCAGATCAAAATGGACGAAACAACACAGTGAGGAGATAGGACACAATGTACCATAAAAAAATACCAAAATAGCACAACGTGTCATGGAAAATTCCTAAACAGCACAATGCATCATCTAAGTACCAAAACAGAACCCTGCATCATCGTCATCAAGAATATTCCATAACTAAGCAGAACAACACAAAAGACAAATATAGATACATTCGAATCTAGGCAAAGTCAAGTCAGTTATTTCTGGACACAGGGAGTATAAAGAACAGCACAAAAGAAAATTATCAAGAATATGACATACAACTAAGCAGTTCAACAAAGGACCTACAGTACACGTTGCAAAAATCTGACTTGATGCACGTCGGATTTGGGTTAAAGCCCCAATCCTCTAGATCTAACCTCGTTGCAATTGGGAGGCGCGAACGTGCACAGGGGTCGATGGGTTGAGCAGATGAACAAGGCACCACTAACGAAGAACCAGCCACATACACCGAAGAAGCACAGATAATCGCTGATGGAGGGGGGCCACCAATAGGGGTTTCACCGCGTACACTCTGAAATTTGGCACATTGGGAATAAGAGTCCAACCTGCAGACGAAAAGGACGCATCCGCCGCACGAGCATTCTGTCCCAACACACGCGGTGCTGGAGGCTTCAACGACCACTCGGCGGGCGACGAGGGTTTCGGTGCGACCGGACGAAACCCTAAGGGTGACGGACGCCTCACCTTGGGCACGACCCGCACACAAGCGAAAGGTGAAGGACACTTCAGAGAGGGTGCTGAGGCCATCAGAATCGAACAAGCCACCTACAGCTCTAAAGCAGAGCTTGATGAGGACCTAATACATCCAAAACGTATCTACTTTCCCGAACACTTTTTATATTGTTTCTCCTCTAAATTTGTGTGATTTGGCTACAACTAACACGGACTGACGCTGTTTTCAGCAGAATTACCGTGGTGTCTAGTTTTTGTGCAGAAAACCAACTATCAGGAAAAATCCCAGTAAATATGCCAAAAATCCTACTTCACCAGAAACCTCATGGAACCAGAAGACGAGACGGAGGAGGGCCACGAGGGGCCCACACCACCTAGCCATGCGGGTCATCCTAGGTTGTGCCTGGGGGTGGTGTGGCCGCCTTGATCACCCCCTCAGCCTCCCTCTTCGCCTATAAGATGCCACTTGACCTAAAACCCAAGGGGGGTTCGACGTTTTTTCCAGATAGAGTTCTGCTGTGCCGCCACCACCAGATTCCGCGAATCGGAACCAGAAACTCCGTTCTAGCACCCTGCCAGGACGGGGAATTAGAGGAGATCATTGTCGTCATCATCACCATCGATTCTCCATCAACCATCCATGATTCCCCCATCCATGAGTGAGTAATCCCCCGCTGTAGGCTATGGGGATGGTAGGTATTGGATGAGATCGTTCATGCAATAGCATCAGATTGTTAGGGTATGGTGCCTAGTATCTATTATTAGTGCTTTTTGACTTTGTTGCAACTTGTTATGCGTAATGCTTGTCACTAGGGCCATGATTTCAGATCTAAACATGTTATTGATTCATGATGATAGTATTGTTTGTGATCTTACCGGCAAGTTGTATACACATATTGTCGTCTGGAACCAAAGGCCCCGAAGTGACAATAATCGGGATAACCAGAGGGAATGGCTTTGATGTGAGGATCACATGTGTTCATGGAGTGTTAATGCTTTGCTCCGGTGCTGAATTAAAAGGAGCACCTTAATTGCCAGTAGTTACCTTGAGGCCCCGCTGCAAACGGGCTGGCAGGACAAAAGATGTTGTGCAAGTTCTCATTGCGAGCATGTATTACTATATATGGAACACATGCCTATGATTATTTAGTACATGGATGCTTTATCTTATTTATGTGCAATTGCCCTATATCTTGATTGCTATATGAACTGTCTTGTCCATGCAACGCCCGTCGGTCCATCCCTATGCCTACCGCGCTTTAATCCTACTTTTTACTGCAATTGTTACTACTGTCTTTACTTTTACTGATGTTCTTACATTGCTGTTGCTACTACAAAACTGTTGCTACTGATAAACTGATGTGAGCAAGATTGTTTCCAGGTGCAGCTGAATTTACAACTCAGTTGTTAAGGCTTATAAATATTCTTTGGCTCCCCTTGTGTCGAATCAATAAATTGGGTTTTAGTTCCCTCGAAAATACTATGATACACCCTATACTTGTGGGTCATCAAGACTATTTTCAGGCGCCGTTGCTGGGGAGCATAGCTCTATTTATCAAGTTCACTTGGGATCACTATTGTTCGCTGCCATCCATTCATCATGGGTAAGTCTCATGATGGAAAAGTTCCTATATTACCATCCACTACAAGAAGAGGTACTGTTCAGAACACCTCTATTGCACTTGATTCAGCATCTGTGATGAGTAAGCTCCTTACACCACCACATACACATGCTACACATACTGCTACTTCTGCTGAATCTGAAACTTCTGATACTTATGATGCTTCTACTGTGCTTGATAAAAGTGGTTCATTAGATCCTTACCTAGATGCTACGATTGCTAGATCTATAGCTGGAAATACTGAAACTCCTAATGAAGGTACTACTACACCTGTTAGTTCACCTGAGCCTAGAGAGAGCTATGATATTGAAGACTGATATATAGAAATGACTGATGAATTTATTAAAGAATGCCAAAACACTCATGGTAGGAGTGCTATTAAGAGTCTTCTTGAGAAACATACTATTAGACCTAAATTATCTCCTAATGCTAAGTTTGCTACATCTCCCATAAACATTAAAGATAAAGAGTATGATTTCTCTCTTGGTCTATCTTACATAACCATTGTTGAGAAAGAACCTTTTTGTGGGACTAAGAATGGAAGTGCTGTAGCACATATGACTGAGCTTTCTACCATGAGTGGCCTATTTTCTGATGATCTTAAGATGCACACCTACTTTGTTGCTAAATTTTTCCCTTTTTCACTGAAAGGATAAGCTAAGGCTTGGTTTAATAATTTACCTCTCGGATCTATTGATAGCCCTGATTTC
Source organism: Avena insularis (assembly GCA_023614405.1). NCBI lineage: Eukaryota > Viridiplantae > Streptophyta > Magnoliopsida > Poales > Poaceae > Avena > Avena insularis. The sequence continues at coordinate 469,680,598 of CM042694.1, forward strand.
TTGATTGATACTTTCTTTTAGAAAATATTTCCCTCCTAGTGCTAGACATGCCATTTTGCAGGAACTTTTTTATTTTAAACAAGGAGAAAAGGAGATGTTGCCTGAATCATGGGCAAGGTTTTGTGCTTTTATCCATGCACAGCCTGTGTCCATTACCTAAAAATGAGCTTCTTGATATATATTATAATGGCCTAACTGAAGTATCTAGGACATACCTGGATAGTTGTGCTGATTGTGTTTTCAGGAAAAGAACTCCCAAAGAAGCTGATGAATTAATGGCTAAAATAAGCAAGAATTATGATGACTGGACTTCACTTGAGCCAACTACACTGGAGTCAACAACACCTGAATTAACTGTGCCTAAGCCAACACCAACACCAAATAAGAGGGGAGTGATTGAACTAAATGATGAAGTGATGAAGGAAGCTAAGAAATGTCTTAAGGAGAAGGGTATTAAAGCTGAAGACGTGAAGAATTTACCTCCTATAGAAGAATTATGTAAGCCAATCTCCCACTCATCCACTATTGAGGTACACTCTCTCCGACATTTTGATGAAGGTGATATTCCTTATTCTAAACCTCCTGATCAATGCTTAGAAGAATTTGATATTTTTATTGTTAAGCAAGATAACTTTAATAAAAGAGTGTAGAATCATTTGATGGAAAACTCTAGAGCTATTATTGAGTTAAAGGATATTGTAAAAAGAACATCTAATGATGTTCAAATGCTTGTTAAACATTTCCAAATGGTTAAAAGTCAAATTGATCAGCTCATTAAGGTACAAAAAGATTTGCTAGTTAATGCTTATAAGGAAAAATAAGCTTATGAAATTAGAACTAGACGTGGTGCTGCCACTCAGGATCCTCTATATCCTGAGGGGCATCCTAAAAGAATTGAGCAGGACTCTCAACAAATTAAAAATAGTAGTACTTCTCCTAAGAAAAGGAAAAAAGAAACATAAAACTATTGTAGAGTCTTCTGAACCTGCTAAAGATCCTAATAGTATATCTGTCACTGATGCTGAAACTGAAAGTGGTAATGAAGAAATGATGCTCCTGATAAATAAAAAGTTGAAGAAAAACATGAAAGACACACTAAGAATACTACATACACTAAGGAAGATTTTCTTGCTAATAAACATGGTAGTGAGAGAGAGACCTGGGTTCAAAAACCTATGCCTTTCCCTGATAAGTAACACACGTCAAAGGAAGACGAACACTATAATAAGTTTTGTGAGTGGATGAAACCTTTATTTTTGCAAATTCCTTTGACTGATGCTATTAAATTACCTCCTTATTCAAAGTATATGAAGTATATTGTCTCTAATAAAAGGAAGATTCCTAATGAGGAAATTTCTACTTTGCTTGATAATTATTCCTTTAATGGTAAGGTTCCAAAGAAGCTTGGAGACCTAGGGATTCCAACTATTCCATGTTCTATTAAAAATAATTATGTTAGAACTGCTTTGTGTGATTTAGGAGCAGGAGTTAGTGTTATGCATTTTTTCTCTACAAGAGACTTCAATTGGAAAAATTAATACCAACTCATATATCTTTGCAAATGGCTGATAAAACTACTACCATTCCTGTTGGTATATGTGAGGATGTTCCTGTCCAAGTGGCTCATAATTGCTTGATATTAACTAACTTTGTTGTGCTTGAAATTCCTGAAGATGATAATATGTCTATTATTCTTGGGAGACATTTTCTTAACATTGTAGGAGCTGTCATTAATTGTAATCAAGCAAAGGTAACTTTTAATGTTAATGAAAAGGAGCATACTGTCTATTTCCCCAAGAAGATTGTTAAGACTTATGGGCTAAATTCAATTGAAAATATTGAGGGCATTCAAGTTGGAGAAATATATTGTCCCATACCAAGAGAAAAATATGAAACTATTATGATTGGGACCATTGCTATCAAGGTTGAGGTAACATAATCATTTAGTCGAATACAAAGTTTTGTTTCATATAAAATTGATTTGGTAACAAGACCTGATCAACCTTGTTAACAAAGGGATTTTAATGAACAAAACAATGTTTTCACCATGATTATCTTTGCTTACTTTTAGTTTATCCATTTTTAATTTTTTTTGCTTTCACCTAGTTTACTTTTCTATCACTAGTTGCTTGCATATTAGAGTGTCTTAGAACTTCTGAAGTTTTAGTTTTGTTTTGTTATTGCATCATGCCAAAATTATCTTTCTGCCTGAAAATTATTCATCAATACCTGAAAATTGCTAAAAACTAAAGTGTCTCGAAAAATTCCATAAAATTCATATTAAATTTTTACGTCAAAAGAGGGGCAGAGAAGTACCTGGAGTGATCCAGGGAGGGGCACCACGCAGGCACACCACCTGGTGGCGCAGGCACCCCAGGGGCGCGTCTGGCCATGGTGTGGGACACCCCTAGACCTCCACTTACTCTCCTCCTGCCACTTCTTTCTCTCTCCCGAGAAAACACCAGTTCATTGCTCAAACTCGCGTTCTTGATGTTCTTGCTCGAGATTTTTTTATCTCCTTGCTCAGCCCATCTTTGCTGCTGAAATTTGGAGCATTTGTTCTCCAGTATGTGACTCCTCCGCTTGTCCAAGTAGATTTGTGTTTAGGTGATTATATCTTGAGTATTTTGCTACTATAGGTGACAGGTTATATGAGCTTGTAAGCTTGTTCAATGCTTAGAAAAATTGTTTTGATGCATGTTTAGGACTCTTACAAGTCCCTATGAGTAGTTCCTTTCATTATGTATTCACTTTGCGATCACTTGTATGATGGATGCTTAAATTTCAGAATAGAGGAGATGAACAACCACACTTTTGGAGAAGTATTTAAGAGGGACACACCCAAGAGGGCAAGGCCTTCGATCTCAGCTTCTCAATTCAGGCCATCATATAATGAAGATCTTATTGCACCATGCTTTGGAAATGAAGGAGATGAGGGAGATGCTCACCCATCTACCTTCCCTTGTTTTACCTATTTGCAAGCTGCAGGGATCCTCGATGATTTCTTACTACTGGTTCAGAGGGTTAGTCTGACCACTTACATGGAAGATGAGAGTGAGCAATATGCCGTGCTCACCAAAACTTTCGTTGAAAGTTTCATTTTCACCAACACCCCTTATCGGTCAACTGTTTCGTTCAAAATTTATAATATGCCTATTACCATGCCATTGGAAAGATTTTGCAACATTATAGGTATAGGCATGACTGGGACAATGAAGAAGATCCAAGGTCGACCCATTCATTTGCTGGAGCTCTACCGAAGTGTGACAAATGACGATGACCGCATAGCTCAGCGTGGGAAGATAAGGAACATTCAACTCCCAGCTATTAGATATTTTGCTTATTATCTTGCCACTAGCATTCTTGGTAGGGAGAACACTAGCATTCTTGCTACACTCAATAATGATACCAAGTATAATCTAGGTTCTCTCATTGCCCGTCGCTTAGCTGCTAGAGGACCCATTTATGGGGGTATGATTGCCTCACGCATGGTTGATGCCTTAGAACTTTCTATTGATCCTAATGACACTGTGTTGACACCACAAAGGCTTGATCTTGCTGATATGAAAAAACATCATTTTGTTACTACTAACTCTATTACCAAGAATTTTATTTTACAGGATGTTGTTTACTGACGGAGACGAAAGGGAAATTCCTTTGCCATAGTCCACTTTGTTTAGTATTTGCAGGATGCCATGGTCGTGTTCCAATGAGGAGGTGGACGAGCGGCTCTGCTTGCTTGGTTTCCACGGACAGAACCAGGGGGATATGCCCTCTTACGACTACTCTGCACACTATGCTGGGGCATCCTCGAGTTCATATCAGGATGAAGGCACTTCCTCGCCCTATTATGGAGGCGCTCCTTCCTGGCCAGCATGGGATTGATACCCACTTAGGCCAAAAGCCTAATGTCAACACCCGGATTTTTAATCCCAGATGCATGTTATGCCATACATCGCAATCCCAGGATTACCATTTTTGCGAGACATAACAAATTGAATATCACAGTACAGCATCCATTACAAACCATATAAGGTCTTACACAAATAAAGGATCTCATGATCCAGTCATAGTACAATCAAGTAGCGGAATAAATAGCGCAGCGGTGGGTCCATCTTCAGAGTCACATGCAATGCTGACGATGGGAGATGATCCTAGTTGTCCTAGCCGTCCCGCTGTCCTCCTTCAGGGTAGTCCTCCTCATAGTCTGGCCATAGGAATAGCCATGGACAAAGCCATGAGTACTCTTTAAGTACTCGCAAACTACCACTAACAAGTAAGATAGTTCTAGTAGGAATGCTAAATTCTAAGTTTATTTGTAAAGTTGAGTTTGAAACCTAAGTTGAGTTCAGAAACAAAGAAAGATAAAATAAAGTTTGAAAACACCTAAGTGGCAACTTAGTTATCATAGTCACAACTCTGTTGTGGTCAAGTCATGTCACCATTCATTTCATAAGTCGTTTTAAAAACATCTGACAACAGAACAGTATGGCCACTCCAACTGTCCATAACCGCGGACGCAGCTATTCGAATAGTTTCACACTCTATAGAGGTGGTACACTTTCACCACAAGATTAAACACATCTGTCAGGGATAACCCTGAATCATCATACTTAGTATGCAGATAATCAAACATAACATTTCCTTTACACACTCTAGTATAAGCACCTCTCCTATGAGTATGTTCTCCTAGCCATGACCATCTATCATCCTAGGCACTGCATAGGTGGACAACATTGAGAGGTAGCCTCAGCTCAAGCCTCTCCCGCGAGGGAACTAATACTAATGCATATAAACTTCCGGCTAAGCCTTACCCAATTCAGGTATTGTGGTTGTACGGTAAAATTGGAATGGTATCGCATCCGAACCCAACCATCAGTTTTTATAAAAGGGCTAAGGATCATGCCTCAACATTTTCATCATCATCATAAACCATTTGTGTTTCTCAACACATGTCAAAACATCTCAATAGAATGAGTCATCATTCCAAGGTTTTCACAAGTCATTTTCACCAAGTATTCCCATCTAAAGTGATCAAGTTTTTGTCGAGCTCTAAACTACTAAGTTAAGAGTGTTCACTAATGTAGGATGCTAATATCAATCTCATGCCATAGAATGACATCTAAGTCTAACTAGATAGGTCAAGTTTTATACTCTCTATGCTACCTACAAACAAAGTAAAGAACTTTGGTAAAGTAGAAGAAAGTAAAGCTTGTAATGAAAACTTGGGGTAGGAAATAGTCAAAAGTATAACCAAAGCATGCCTATTGCATCTTGCTTAGATTGTCTAGCTTGCAAAGGTTAGCTTGCATTGTTAATGATGGCTTGAAAGTAATCACTTGCATGGTTAACTTGTATAATGCTAGCTTGCCTTGGTTGGTGTAGTGGTTGAAATGCTCTTCCTCCTCCTCTTGGTAGAACTCCTCCTCCTTGTAGACTTGGTCGGTACTATCATCTATAAATACATACGGAATACACAATCACCAAACAATACTTAACTAGTCTACTTAGCACACTAAGGCACATATTTGATGATCTGGTATCATCACAAACATCACAAGGTTTAATGAACTAGCTTCATTTATTTTATTTGAGAAAAGTAATTTCTACTCATTGAAATTAACTAAGATTTAATATTCTCCAATTAAAATATGGGGTCATGTGGACACATGTCATCACCACATATTCTAATGTATGGGAATGTGATTTAAGGGTTGGATCACATTTTAATAAGTTTAAGTTTAATAATTAATGATTTAAGGTGACTAGAAATGCCTATATAGCATTATTTTTGTACAAGTCCGAAGTCACTGCATGCAAACCTTAATATTATTACATATTCAGATAGGTATAGTTAAATGAGATTTTTGAGAGTTGCAATCAACTCACTAGATATTATGGTTGATTTTAGAAAAATGTTTGAATGTACAAAAGATTCTGTCTTGTTATTTTATCTAGGAGAGATCTCTGACTCTAAATGATTTAAATGCAACGGGCTTGATAGAGATTTTTATTATCTTTCCAACAAAATTGGAATCACTCAATTTGGATTTGTAAAACTCTCTGAATTGATTTTTAAACTAAAGGACAGATTCTAGTTTAAGTCTAAAAAGAAAAATCCTAATTTGAATTAACTGGGTCGCGCGGGAAATAAATGCGCTAGCCCAGATTCACTCCGTGGCGCTGAGGACTGCTGACAGATGGGGTCCGCCTGTCAGTGGCTCATTACACGCGAAGCGGTACGGGGTGATACGGACCGCAGGATTAGAACTAGATCAACGGCTCATGGTCGTCATCAACGACGAACACGTCGCCGGCGAGACTGAACCCTAGCGGCTCGGTGGGGGTGCAGTGGGGATGTACCGAGGCTCCATCTAGTGCGGCGAGGCGGGCAAATGAATGAGTAGACGACGGCAAGCTCAGGCGAAGTCGCGGTAGAGGCTGAGGTGGACGAAATCAACGACAGCGTCTCCTCCTCTGTTACGGCGGTCTCCAGCTCAATTTCGGCGAGAGGCTCCTCGAACTACTCCAGCGAGAGGTAGGGAAGGACTGGTGGAGAGAGAGGAGTTGAATGGTGTGGCGATTGAGGCTAGGGAAGGCCTCCTTATATAGGCTCGAGGAGGGGACCGAAGGAGCGACGGCGAGGTCATCGGTGATGACGATACAGGGTGCTATCGGCATGGGTGGCATAGGCAGACGGTGGCTTGCCTCATGGCGGTCCTCTACGGCTTTATGGCGTAGCTAGGGGCAGTGGCAATCGGTCGGGAGCGTCGCACGCTCTAGGAGACAGAGCTGGTGCTTAACGCAGTTCCCGACGAGTATGGGTTGAGCGGCGGGTTACGACCGTGTTTGGCGGGGTGAGGGGGTCGAGGCGGAGCGGCGCGCGCGGTCTACGGTCGAGGCGCGATATGTGGCGTGCTCGTAGTGATGGCGCTCTGGCGTGCTCTGGCGCGGCGCAGAGAGGCATGGGCACGAGCGAGTGGGGGTGGTCCAGGGGCTGGCTGTGGCCGTGGGGTGGACGAGGGAGTGCGGTAGGGTTGGGGGGAGCTAGTGGTGGTGCTGGAACAGCGCGGCGCGGTCTGTGGAGCATTGCCCACGTTTGGCCGGCGGTGACCAAAAACGGGTGGCGCAGCACTGCTGCTCTAGGCCGGTTAGTAGCTTAGTTATGGGCTGGTTAGAGTTAGGGAGACAAGGGGACCAAATGGAGGCCAATTACTCGACAAAGCGATGATCCATCAATAATGTTTGTTAGGCAGAAAATTTGTGCATGCCACCTGTTCGACCAAATGGCCGCAAGAAGAAAACTTTTGAATTTTGAGATGAAATTTTGTGGAGTGGTTTGTCACATGCTTAAACATCTGTGGTTGCTAGGATTTGTTAAATGGAATTCATTTGAGTGGTTTTTGAAAAAGTGTGATCTAGACATATGAACTAGATTCCATTTTCACTCGCCATTTAAAATTAGAGTTTGAATGCTTTTGGGAGATCACAAAGTGTGCCTTGGCACATCACTACTTGCACTAGCAAGGGGTGCAAAGATCCACAATTTTCTCTGTTGGAAATTGAGTGCAAGGAACACCCAAAGTGGGCTAGGTGATTAAAATGGCAAAAGTGACCATTTCCTTTATTTAATCCTTTTTGATTTCTTTTTCTTTGGTTTTTGCTTGGGAATGATCTAGATGATGTGACATTCATCATAGAACCATTTTACAACCATTAGAACAAACAATAATGGCATTTCAAACAACTCCTATTTTAAATGCACACACATATGAATGCTAAATGGAAAATGTTTTTGTTAACCCTAAATTGGGTAGATTTGATCTTGATTAACCTTGATTAAAGTTTTGGGATGTTACACCTAAGCTTGGGGGAGGTACACCGACATCACACTCATCTACATATCATGTTCAGTCGGTACATTGCATATCCATGTTTCGTTTTCTTTTTAGTCTTCGTTCTTGCTTTATTTCTGTTTTCCAAAACACCAAAAGACCAAAAATATTTTCTGTTCTTCCTTGGTTTTGTGAAGTTCGTTGAAGGGTTCAGCACTCCTTAGTGGAGTTTGGTTTCATGTTATTATTCAAGCCACACAAGTGAAGGGCAATAATGAAGATTAATGACAACTTGAGGTGTGGTAAGAGGCTGGTAATGAACTCTATTTGTTTTCATTTTTGTACATATACTCATCATTGTGGGCATGCTAGTCTGTTCATGTAAGGTGTATGTTATTTATGGATGCTTAGTAGTTCTTCCTTTCTTATAATTAGCTCCAACTTGCTAATGATTTGTAGCTTGTCATATGAATGTTTGCTTGCATTGTTCTATTCATAACTCGGTATGACAATGTGGTATCCTCCTCTGGTTGTTTCATTTGAATCGACTTGGCACATGCTCACGCATACATAAGACTGAAACAATAATTAGTTAAGCCTCGATGAATTATTTTGCCTCAGGGTTCTTGAATCACTTTCATGCCATAATTACTCCTGTTTTGTTGCAAGGATGATTATGACAGTTATTGCTCTCTCGTTTGTCGCTCCCTTACTATTGCTAGCCTCCACTTGCACTGAGTATGAGCTCTACTCATGTTTCCAACTCCCCAAAACCAATATTGCAAAAAGTGTCCACCATACCTACCTATTAGCATCATTTGCTATTCCGTGCATATTCAGTATGCCTTGTTTTCTTCCGAATAAAATATTTGCTTGTTATGAGAAAGTTAGTTAGTAAAGCTCTCATGAACTTGATGGCACACTTTATTTCTTGCACTTAATAAACCTGAACTATTGTGACTGTCCATGAAAGTTGTATGCTTGCAAATTATAGGCTGGGGATTAGCAGAACCATGCTGTCACGAGGAACGCTTTCAACACCTGTAAATATATACCTAGTTGATATCATGCTCTTTTGTTTACGGATGTCGTCGGTATGAAATAAAAGGGGAGCTTGTAAGTCCATGGAGTTATGTATGTGTGTTAGAGAAACACCTGGGCCGTTGGTCTAATCCATGCCTAATCATGGTGGAAACCTGCAGCCTAACCATAATGAGCAATCTATGAAGCATTCTTCTTATAAAAAAGAGATAGAGATTGAGAAAAAAAAGATGAGAAAAGAGGAAAGAGAGAAAAGGCACCATTTTCCCATGGTAAATAAGAAGATGCTGAGATGCTTATTGTCTGCTTTCCTTGTCATTTTGATATGGGGATTCTTCCGTATCATCGGGCAAGGGGTACCCCTTTGGCGGTTCTCTATGATACGCATGTATTTACTATGACAAGAACTTAACAGCAACTAAAGTTGAGTAGCATGAGGAGCGGCCCTCGTACTCAAGGGACATGAGATTTCCAGTTTATGGTATGTCAAGCATATAACTCGTATTGGACCTCAGTTTCACCTTAACCATTTAAAGATGCTTATGATAGGGGCAATGAGAGCTCAAAGCTAATGAGTACCATACTTTCAGCATTTGGAAGCCTTTCAAACTTTTCAAAACCTTTTCACTTCCTTGTTGAGTCACCACTTATTCTATGAGCACTTTCTTCAGAGCATAGTTGTCATTCTTAGTGTAATCTGCTTGTCTCAGAACTAGGTTAATTGTGTCATGACTTTGATGCCTGTATCTTTGATATCTTTACTTATAGTCTTCACTTGAACTTCAGAGGTGCCTTGGCGTTTATGTTTGCTCTACAATCAAAGGCAAGCGAGATATAACTCTATCATACCTTTTTATGAGCATTGCAATGTTGCTTATGTTTATGTTTCATGCTATTTATTATTTTTGAGTTGGAATCTCTTCATAGCTTGCAATGACTATTAAGTAAACTTATTTGCATACTCTTTATTATGAATTCATTAAGTATTTGATCATATGTTGAGAATATATACATCTTATGAAGCAAATGTGTTCGTGAAAGCTCTTTTATCGCACACAGTTTTCAACTGAATTGCTTGAGGACAAGCAATAAGCTAAGCATGGGGGGAGTTGATACGTCCAAAACGTATCTACTTTCCCGAACACTTTTGCTATTGTTTCTCCTCTAAACTTGTGTGATTTGGCTACAACTAACATGGACTAACGTTGTTTTCAGCAGAATTACCTTGGTGTCTAGTTTTTGTGCAGAAAACCAACTATCAGGAAAAATCCTGGAAAATATGCCAAAAATCCTATTTCACCAGAAGACTCACGGAGCCAGAAGACGAGACGGAGGAGGGCCACGAGGGGCCCACACCACCTGGCCGCGCGGGCCAGCCTAGGCCGTGCCTAGGGGTGGTGTGGCCGCCTTGGTCACCCCCTCGGACTCCCTCTTCGCCTATAAGATGCCTCTTGACCTAAAATCCAAGGGGGGTTCGACGTTTTTTCTAGATAGAGTTTCGCGCGCCACACCAGATTCATAAATCGGAACGAAACTCGTTCGGCACTGCGGGATGGGGAATTAGAGGAGATCATCGCTGTCATCATCACCATCGCTTCTCCATCAACCATCCATGATTCCTGTAACACCCTCAGAATCGGCCCTATGCAAGTTTTAGCGAAACTCGCCAAACCCGCATAGAAACGATTCAAAGGTGCTACCGAGCACTTTCAAGCGGTGGAAAACGAAGTAATAACATTACACAACAGTCCTCGATGGGACCCACAGAACAGATATATACAACACGACTCCATGAGTCAAGAATACAGATATATTATACAAAGATCCAAAACACCTTGAAAATGATGGCGCGTCCGACTACGGACAAGATGCAAATGGGGATAAGAGCCCTGAAGAATAACCAATGGCGTCCATAACCCTGCCCAGGCCAAGCCGGAAGGGTAACCCTGCTAACGACGTCGATCTCAAACCTGCTTAAACAAAAGGGGTGCCGACAAAGGGCAAATGAAAAAGAGAGAGCGTCGATCGAGGCCAAGACAGCGAGACTAGAATTGGCGGTCCTCGCCTACATAGGTATGGTGGATCAAGCAAGCGGCAGCATGCACTAAACAACCTATAGAGACTCGATATAACCGCGCCGGCTATCGAGAGGGATAAGAAATACCTATTCGAACCAACCTGATGCTACCATCAAACAAACCCATCTGGTGTTTCCCCTCGAGACCAAACGAGAAGTCAACCGAGGAACTCACACGGTTGGCGTTTTATTTATTCGATTATCGTTGCAGCAATTACTAGTCGGTATAGATGATCATCCGAATTAATAAGCGGGCAGTTTTATTTAACCATTCCGTTATAGTAGCACCACTTACTAGCCAGACACGATTAGCATGAGATATCCCAAAACCCAGCAGTTGTTGGTACTTTTATTAAGCCATTCCGCTGCAAAGAAGCTGATTACTAGTCATATCGGATACAAGCCAAATTATAACAAACTTTAGTTATAGTTGTCTATGATCAAGCATCGTGATCCAAGTCGTCCATAACATGACACGGCTTCTAAAAGATTAAACCTAGGGTGCACCAAAGTATCCACAAGCACTTGACCCTTTTGCCGAGATCGTTAACATACACCCATCGGTATGTCGGCGGGCCTAAGTCATGACGCGTTCCTGGACCCAAAGCAAGCACGGGGCCACCCCACTAAGTACACCAAGAACGAAGTCGGCCGGTCTCGAGACGGACTCGTGGTTTGCGCCGATGGTAAACGACAAAGAAATCCCAAACTGGGACCGTCGACACCGAAAACACTCCGCTTCCTAACAAAGACAAAGGTGCTATCCATCGCACAATTTAAATAAAGCGTAAAGCATGGCATAAGTACAGGATAGTAAATAAAACCTCAAACTAGTTTGTGGCCCCAAAGACAATACTTTGAAATCAGGTAATAATCAATGGGGGCCCATATCTCCCCACTGTGGTTAGCGCTCGATCTCTAACAGGTGTCAAGAACTCGGGTCCTACGGGACACAAGTGGTGATCGGAAACCAACATTATCTATCACCCACCGATGCCTGCACTTACTTCAATTTTAGTTGTTAAACAGTAATTAAAGTGAACGAAAAGTGAAGCCATGATCATCTCCAACATCAACATGCGGCAATTACTCCAACTTTGTGGTTCTTGGCGACACGCAACAGCGTTGAGCAAGCGATCTGACACGCATAAGTCCAACTATCTACCAAACAACAGGTAATAGGATGTGTCCAAGGCAATATAAGGTTGCAAGGGATATCACGAAAAACTAGAGCATCGCAACACGATAGCAAAGATCAACAGAGGGAATAAAGACTATAAAAGTAAGATAGGTAGAAAGGGAAGGTGCTACTTTGAAAACATTGCGAAGGTTTATCCAAGATCGGATCGACACTCGCATCAACTCATCGGCCTAGTCCGTGAAGAAGCAAAACACTAGCACAAACACCGGATGCACTGTTTAATACTATGACAGAAGATCGGGCATGATGCATGTATGATGTATGACATGGCAGGCATGCGATATAATTAGGCAATATTAAGCGAAACCGGGGGTCCCGACATTTAAGTATATGGTTATAGTTGTTCTAGATACCCGCAATTTAAATGTTGTCTTAACATGGCAAAAGATAGCATCGGTTCGCTACACAAATTTAAATGGGACCAATATACGACTAGATTTGCCCGCATATGGGCCCCATATTTAATTATGCGGTGAATCGGCATAAGGCCCCCAAACCACACAATATGCATGCAAGCATGGCAATTTAATAGGCAACAAGAGATAATGTCATATTATAAAATAATGGGGTCTTGGGTAGGGGGATCACATTAGGGTTCGGAAGATCTTGGGCTCCGAGGGGTTCGGGGTCGGTCTCAGGATTCGACGGGAGAATGGCTCGACGAGATCGGTCTCAGACAACGGAAGTCGATCTTGTCGCATCCGAGAAGGACTTGGTGCGGCGTCAGGGGCGCATCAGATTCGCCCTGGTCGGTGCCGATCTTGTTGTCGATGGCGAACTTGAGTGGATCGGGTACCGGGGTCTTCGGATCCGGGAAGAAGATCTTGTCGCACGGGCGTCAATGCTTCCGGGAAGGAGATCTGCTCGTTCCGGGCTCGGCGTCTGGGGTGAAGTACTTGGTGGTACCGAGAAGGAGGTCTCGTCGCATCCGATGGATCGGTCCTCGGGGTCCATGGAGGCGTTCTCGGGTCCGGGGTTCTTCGGCTCCACTTGGGCGGTCTTGTCGCTCCGTGTAGACGACCTTGGCGTCACGGTGGTCGATCTTGGGCCGGTGTCGTGGTCTTTGAAAGATCTTGCCGTACACGTCGAAGAACTCGGATTCGGGTCGGGTGTCGGTGGAGTACTTGATGTTCCACGTAGAAGACCTTCGGGTTCGGTTCGCGGTTCCTTGTCGACGGCTCGGGGTCATTGTACCCGGAAGGAGATCTTGTCGGTAGTCCCTACAACTTGTTCTTGGTCGATCTTGTCTTTAGCCCCAGTCCGTATTCTTGTCTCCAGAGTACCATCACACAACACTACACGCACAGAATCTGCACTGAATAGCGAGAAGCACCAGGGCACACACGCGGCTAGGAGAAGGACGGCCGGACTTGACACGAGGGGAGGGCGGTGTCGGCGGTTCTCTGCGGGGTGGCGCGACGGCCGGCAGGGAGCAGAGGCGCTCGGCGCTGGGCCGGGCTCAGGGAGCTTCACCGAGAGGAGCAGGCTGGGAGCTGAGGCGGCGGCGGGGAGGCTGAGCTGCGAGGCGGCGGGGTCGACGCCATGGGTGGCGGGGCGACGCGGTCAGGTGGCGGTGGAGCTTGGCGATGGAGGCCGTCGAGGAAGGTCGCGGGCGAGGGCGGAGAGGCGGGGCCGGGAAGCTCGGCTGGCACGGCGGCGGGCGACGCGGGGCCGGGCGCGGACGACGGAGGGCGGAGCGAGGGCGAAGCGAGGGCGGCCGGAGGAACTCCGGGTCCGGCGGAGGGAGACCTGCGGCGGCGGCGAGGGAGCCGAGAGGCGCGGGGAGAGCCGGAGGCTGGAGAGAGGGAGGAGAGGACGCGGGGGAGACGGGGCCGAGCGGAGAGGAAGGTCCTGCGAGCAGCAGCGGGAGGGGAGGAGGCGGCGCCGGGGTTGCGGGAGGTCTGCGGGGAGGAGGGAGGGGAGCGGGCGAGCGCGTCGGTGGGGGAGGGAGAGACGGGGTGGGCCCGGGGCAGGTGGGGCGGTCGCGGTTGGTGGCCGCTGGTGGGGATGCGAGAGAGGGAGCGGGGCAGGTGGTGGGGCCGGTGGGGCCGGGTCCAGGAGGTGGGTTGGACCAGGTCCGCTATGTGGTGTGCGTGGCGTGTGTGCTGGGTCGGTTGGCGTGAGAGAGGGAGTGGGGTGGGGTTGGTGAGGTGGCAGCGGTGGATTGGGTGGGGGAGAGATGGGAGATGAGGTGGCGAGAGGGGATTGGTCAGGGTGAGGTGGAGGCAGGGTGGGGTAGAATAGGATTGGGTAGGTTAGGGATTTTGGGTGGACCGGTTTGAACTGGGGGTGGCCGACTGGGTCGGATCGGCCCGGTACGGCTGCCCCCTAAAAATAAAATAAATAATTTATTATTTAAAACGGGGCTTTTGAAAACCATTGGTAGACGAAACAAAATAATCCAGAGACCCGGGTTTTGTGTTTGAATAAAGACGAGGCGTTCGGAAGACAAAAATAGATTTTTCGAAGATAGTTTTATGCAAACAAATGCAAGATGACCTGACGATGCTCAAATGCAATGTGGCATGATGACATGAGAATGCGGTCATGATGATGCAATGCACGAAAAACAACGCCATTTTCTAGTAGTGGTTTTGCGGGGCGCCACAATTCGACACCACTAACAATGGATCTCGCCCTCGAGATCCGCCTCATGGTACCGGAAGGAAGGTCGGCGATCTGCGTCTTCTCGCTTCGTGTAGATCCTCGCGACACCACTAACAAGGGGTCGTTGTCCGTGATCATCGAGAGATCACTCCGGTAACAAAGGGCGAAGGTAGAGGTATCCACAAATAAAGCCACCTCTAGCTTCGATAGAAAGGGGAACCGATGCATTCTCATCCACTTCAATGTACATGAGCAAATAGAGTGAGTAGTCGGCATGGGGGCCAATCCATCACGCACCCAAACTATTACTCTGCACAATCAGTAGAAAAGTGTGCAACCATTCTCGGAATCAGACTGAAGATCTCGACAATCGAGGTTCAGAAACAAAGGAGTGATGCAGACTCTGCATCGGATCTGGCGTAGATGATGTCGTCGCGTCGGAAAACACCGGAAGGCACGAGAAGGAACAAAGAGAAGTCCACCGGACGAAGGATTCCTCGGATAGCATGAAGACCAGATGTAGCAACACCGTTACCAAAGGGGGAAGCGAAACCCTGAAGGTACGATGGAACCCAACCACGAGAAATCCTGGACTCGAAGAGAGAGAAGCGAGCGGATTCAAAACACGTAGAGGGAAGAGGAGAATAGCAGAGGGGTAAGGAGTAAAATCAGACCTAATCAGAACTATCCAACCGATTTTGCAAAAATAGTTTTGACCCTCTACTTCGGCCGTTAGCTAGGTTATCCTACAGGCTGGACTTGTGGGTATCGCAACTGCTGAGCTCTGATACCACTCTGTAACACCCTCAGAATCGGCCCTATGCAAGTTTTAGCGAAACTCGCCAAACCCGCATAGAAACGATTCAAAGGTGCCCACCAGGCACTTTCGTGCGGGTGGAAAACGAAGTAATAACATTACACAACAGTCCTCGATGGGACCCACAGAACAGATATATACAACACGACTCCAGGAGTCAAG
Source organism: Avena insularis (assembly GCA_023614405.1). NCBI lineage: Eukaryota > Viridiplantae > Streptophyta > Magnoliopsida > Poales > Poaceae > Avena > Avena insularis. The sequence goes on from CM042694.1 coordinate 469,696,338, forward strand.
AATACAGATATATTATACAAAGATCCAAAACACCTTGAAAATGATGGCGCGTCCGACTACGGACAAGATGCAAATGGGGCTAAGAGCCCTGAAGAATAACCAATGGCGTCCATAACCCTGCCCAGGCCAAGCCGGAAGGGTAACCCTGCTAACGACGTCGATCTCAAACCTGCTTAAACAAAAGGGGTGCCGACAAAGGGCAAAGGAAAAAGAGAGCGTGATCTTGAGGCCAGTACAGCGAGACTAGAATTCGGCGGTCCTCGCCTACATAGGTATGGTGGATCAAGCGGCAGCGGCATGCACTAAACAACCTATAGAGACTCGATATAATCGGCTATCGAGAGAGGATAAGAAAGACCTATTCAGAACCAACCTGATGCTACCATCAAACAAACCCATCTGGTGTTTCCCCTCGAGACCAAACGAGGAAGTCAACCGAGAACTCACGGTTGGCGCTTTATTTATTCAGTTATCGTTGCAGCAATTACTAGTCAGGTATAGATGATCATCCTGAATTAATAAGCAGTGGGCAGTTTTATTTAACCATTCCGTTATAGTAGCACCACTTACTAGCCAGATACGATTAGCATGAGATATCCCAAAACCCAGCAGTTGTTGGTACTTTTATTAAGCCATTCCGTTGCAGTGAAGCTGATTACTAGTCATATCGGATACAAGCCAAATTATAACAAAGAACTTTAGTTATAGTTGTCTATGATCAAACACTGTGCTCCAAGTCGTCCATAACCGCGGACACGGCTTCTCGAAAGATTAAACCGCAGGGTGCACCAAAGTATCCACAAGCACTTCGACCCTTTTTGCCAGATCAGTTAACATACACCCATCGGTATGTCGGCGGGGCCTAAGTCATGACGTTCCCAGACCCAAAGCAAGCACGGGGGGCCACCCCACTAAGTACACCCGCAACAAAGTCGGCCGGTCTCCGAGACGGACTCAGGGTTTGCGCCAGTGGCTGTAAACGACAGCAAATCCCAAAACTGGGACTGTCGATACCGAAAACACTCGCTTCCTAACAAAGACAAAGGTGCTATCCAACGCACAATTTAAATAAAGCAGTAAAGCATGGCATAAGTACAGGATAGTAAATAAAACCTCAAACTAGTTTGTGGCCCCCAGTACAATACTTTGAAATCAGGTAATAATCAATGGGGGGCCCATATCTCCCCACCTGTGGTTAGCGCGCTCGATCTCGGAACAGGTGTCAAGAACTCGGGGTCCTACGGGACACAAGTGGGCGGTCGGAAACCAACATTATCTATCACCCACCGATGCCTCTGCTTACTTACTTCAATTTTAGTTGTTAAACAGTAATTAAAGTGAACGAAAAGTGAAGCCATGATCATCTCCAACATCAACATGCGGCAATTACTCCAACACTGTGGTTCTTGGCGACACGCAACAGCGTTGAGCAAGCGACTACGACGCGCAAGTCCAACTATCTACCAAACAACAGGTAATAGGATGTGTCCAAGGCAATATAAGGTTGCAAGGGATATCACGGGTACGAAAACTAGAGCATCGCAACACAGATAGCAAAGATCAACAGGAGGGAATAAAGACTATAAAAGTAAGATAGGTAGAAAGGGGAAGGTGCTCGCCTGAAAACATTGCCGAAGGTTTATCCGAAGATCGGATCGACACTCGCATCAACTCATCGGCCTAGTCCGTGAAGAAGCAAAACACTAGCACAAACACCGGATGCACTGTTTAATACTATGACAGAAGATCGGGCATGATGCATGTATGATGTATGACATGGCAGGCATGCGATATAATTAGGCAATATTAAGCGAAACCGGGGGTCCCGACATTTAAGTATATGGTTATAGTTGTTCTAGATACCCGCAATTTAAATGTTGTCTTAACATGGCAAAAGATAGCATCGGTTCGCTACACAAATTTAAATGGGACCAATATACGACTAGATTTGCCCGCATATGGGCCCCATATTTAATTATGCGGTGAATCGGCATAAGGCCCCCAAACCACACAATATGCATGCAAGCATGGCAATTTAATAGGCAACAAGAGATAATGTCATATTATAAAATAATGGGGTCTTGGGTAGGGAGATCACATTAGGGTTCGGAAGATCTTGGGCTCCGAGGGGTTCGGGGTCGGTCTCAGGATTCGACGGGAGAATGGCTCGACGAGATCGGTCTCAGACAACGGAAGTCGATCTTGTCGCATCCGAGAAGGACTTGGTGCGGCGTCAGGGGCGCATCAGATTCGCCCTGGTCGGTGCCGATCTTGTTGTCGATGGCGAACTTGAGTGGATCGGGTACCGGGGTCTTCGGATCCGGGAAGAAGATCTTGTCGCACGCGCCAATGCTTCCGGGAAGGAGATCTGCTCGTTCCGGGCTCGGCGTCTGGGGTGAAGTACTTGGTGGTACCGAGAAGGAGGTCTCGTCGCATCCGATGGATCGGTCCTCGGGGTCCATGGAGGCGTTCTCGGGTCCGGGGTTCTTCGGCTCCACTTGGGCGGTCTTGTCGCTCCGTGTAGACGACCTTGGCGTCACGGTGGTCGATCTTGGGCCGGTGTCGTGGTCTTTGAAAGATCTTGCCGTACACGTCGAAGAACTCGGATTCGGGTCGGGTGTCGGTGGAGTACTTGATGTTCCACGTAGAAGACCTTCGGGTTCGGTTCGCGGTTCCTTGTCGACGGCTCGGGGTCATTGTACCCGGAAGGAGATCTTGTCGGTAGTCCCTACAACTTGTTCTTGGTCGATCTTGTCTTTAGCCCCAGTCCGTATTCTTGTCTCCAGAGTACCATCACACAACACTACACGCACAGAATCTGCACTGAATAGCGAGAAGCACCAGGGCACACACGCTAGAGAAGGACGGCGGACTTGACACGAGGGAGGTGTCGGCGGTTCTCGCGGGTGGCGCGACGGCAGGCAGGGAGGCGAGGCGCCGCTGGGCAGGCTCAGGGAGCTTCACCGAGAGGAGCAGGGCCGCGGGGAGCGGAGGCGGCGGCGGGGGAGGCCGGAGCCGCGAGGCGGCGGGGTCGACGCTGCGGGGTGGCGGGGCGACGCGGTCAGGTGGCGGTGGAGCTTGGCGATGGAGGCCGTCGAGGAAGGTCGCGGGCGAGGGCGGAGAGGCGGGGCCGGGAAGCTCGGCTGGCACGGCGGCGGGCGACGCGGGGCCGGGCGCGGACGACGGAGGGCGGAGCGAGGGCGAAGCGAGGGCGGCCGGAGGAACTCCGGGTCCGGCGGAGGGAGACCTGCGGCGGCGGCGAGGGAGCCGAGAGGCGCGGGGAGAGCCGGAGGCTGGAGAGAGGGAGGAGAGGACGCGGGGGAGACGGGGCCGAGCGGAGAGGAAGGTCCTGCGAGCAGCAGCGGGAGGGGAGGAGGCGGCGCCGGGGTTGCGGGAGGTCTGCGGGGAGGAGGGAGGGGAGCGGGCGAGGCTGGGGAGGGGAGAGACGGGGTGGGCCCGGGGCAGGTGGGGCGGTCGCGGTTGGTGGCCGCTGGTGGGGATGCGAGAGAGGGAGCGGGGCAGGTGGTGGGGCCGGTGGGGCCGGGTCCAGGGGGTGGGTTGGACCAGGTCCGCTATGTGGTGTGCGTGGCGTGTGTGCTGGGTCGGTTGGGGTGAGAGAGGGAGTGGGGTGGGGTTGGTGAGGTGGCAGCGGTGGATTGGGTGGGGGAGAGATGGGAGATGAGGTGGCGAGAGGGGATTGGTCAGGGTGAGGTGGAGGCAGGGTGGGGTAGAATAGGATTGGGTAGGTTAGGGATTTTGGGTGGACCGGTTTGAACTGGGGTGGCCGACTGGGTCGGATCGGCCCGGTACGGCTGCCCCCTAAAAATAAAATAAATAATTTATTATTTAAAACGGGGCTTTTGAAAACCATTGGTAGACGAAACAAAATAATCCGGAGACCCGGGTTTTGTGTTTGAATAAAGACGAGGCGTTCGGAAGACAAAAATAGATTTTTCGAAGATAGTTTTATGCAAACAAATGCAAGATGACCTGACGATGCTCAAATGCAATGTGGCATGATGACATGAGCATGCGGTCATGATGATGCAATGCACGAAAAACAACGCGATTTTCTAGTAGTGGTTTTGCGGGGCGCCACAATTCCCCCATCCATTAGTTAGTAATCCCCCGCTATAGGCTATGGGGATGGTAGGGATTGGATGAGATCATTCATGTAATGGTATCAGATTGTTAGGGCATGGTGCCTAGTATCTATTATTAGTGCTTTTTGACTTTGTTGCAACTTGTTATGCTTAATACTTGTCACTAGGGCCCGAGTGCCATGATTTCAGATCTGAACATGTTATTGATTCATGATGATAGTATTATTTGTGATCTTAACTGCAAGTTGTATACACATATTGTTGTCCAGAACCAAAGGCCCTAAAGTGACAATAATCGGGATAACCAGAGGGAATGGCTTTGATGTGGAGAATATCATTTTGTGGCCCGAAAGTTGGGGTGTACAGGCAACGCGGTACCCAAGTTCCCTGAAATCAGCCGGGATGACTACAGTTGGTGTGCCAAATACTCAGAGGGTCTTTTTCTGCACGAATTCAACTTTACGTTTCAATACAAAAAATCAGGCTAACGGACGTCAAGTTGGGCCCCCCTGTTAGTTCTCGCCGTTATGTCGCTCCCGTCGCTTAGGCAGGGTGGCTGTCACGTAGGCTTGCAGCATTGTCACAGTGGATAGGACAACACCCCCTACCCAGTGTATTGACGTGACAAAACAGGGCACATGTATCGGTGTTATAATTATTTTTTGTTTACTCAGAAGCTGGAACAGCCACCGCCACGCGTCTCTCCTTGGACTTTCATCCCAATCGTTAACCACTACCTTAAAAGCGCATTGATGGTTCCACCGTTCCCCTGCATCGCAGAAACCACTCTTCTTCTTCCTAACATCTATCTTCTTCCCGTCTTCTCCTTGCCGCCATGGAAGATCTACGCACTCTAGAGACAAGCTTCACTACCCATGACAATAAGAAGATAGATGTTGTCTACACCAACGAGGAGGAGACAATGGTGCATGTCCTGAGGATGTACGAGGGTTGGCTTGGGATAGACGAGGACAAGTTTGTGGGATTGGACCTAGAATACACCTCGGAGAACCCATATGAAGGGAGTGAAGTCGTCGTCGTTCAACTGGCCATGCGGAAACACGTCCTCGTCTACCACCTCTCCCGGTTTGTAGATCTGCTCTCTATAGCTAACCGCTTTTAAGGTTTTCTCCTCTTGTTCTTATCCACTTGCTCCTATTGCAACTACTAGTTTTATTTAGGACCAAATAAATTAGGGTTTGCCTATGTCTCAATCGACTGAGAATTTCTTTAGTCTCAATCACCTAAGAAAAGTGCAACCGTAGTTAAAAGAAATGTGCAACTCGTTCAGTCGACTGAGAAATAGCAAAACCGAATAAATTATGACAATACAATGTTGAGAGTCTTGATCTTGCATTTACTAAACTTTTCAAAATTATATTGAGATGATAATCTTGCATTGACAAAATATTTGTAGTTACAAATTTTGGTGATGATAAACTACATACTTTCAGGACTGACAGGAAATCTCTAGCGCTGCGCCAGTTCATTGTAGAAAAGGGAATTGTTTTCTGCACTGTCGATCAAACAACTGATTTTTTGAAATTTTATCAAGAGGAAATTATAATTCCTGCGCACAACTGGATCGATATTCAGAGTCTTGTCAAGATCCTAGGGGGTTCGAGGAAGGATGGAATGGCATCACTCGCAACTAGAATCCTCGATGAGTCGTACGAAAAAATGAAGGAAGATTTCCCTATGGATAGGCATGATTTCTAGGACGAGTGGCCATTGTCTGATATAAACCTGAAGTATGCAGCCATAGATGCTTACGTGACCTACCAGCTGTACAAGAAGATCCATTTTTTTCTATGTTACCTCGTGTTTTGCCCTATTTGTAAGAGGGAAGACGAGCTTAGGGGAGCCCTTTGTAGAAAATGCAGAATAGCTGACTTTGAAGCTGCATATGCAAAGAAATTGGCTGCATATGAAGCAGCTGACAGAGAGGCTGCAGAAGCAGCTGAAAGAGAGCTTGCAGCTGAAGAAGCAGCTAACAGAGAGGCTGCAGCTGAAGTGGCAAACAGAGAGGCAGCATCTTCTAGCAGCAACAATCAGGCCTGTGATGCACTGCTAATTGTGTCACACGATGCTGAAGATAGGGAAGCCAAGTCAGATGCCAGGTGGGACAAAGCAGTTCGTGAGCTTTGGAGTACCTGGAATGGTCGTAGTTCGTCGCCTAGGCACGATGGCAAGCGCCTCAAGTGGTCTGATGAGGAGTGAATTAAATTTTACTTGTCAGTGTTATGTTTCTGTTTTGTGGAACTCAGTTAGCTTGCCAAGATGTCTAGTGCCTCAAGTGATAATAGTAAAATAAATTTAACCCTCGTTGTGTTATGTTTATGTATGTGTCTTGTAGCTTGTCGAGATGGTAGCTTGTTAACTGGCAGTTTGAAAGAGTGCCCTTTTCTTCTCTCACTAAACAGATATGTTTCATTTTGCCCAAATTGGTAGCAATCTAGAGAAGATTCTCACTTTGATATTTCGTTCCCTTTTGGACCTCTTTTTGCCTCCGATCAGGTAGCAAATCTAGAGCAGCAAATCACACCAGGCAGAATACATTCATTCAGAAAACAAAACAAATGTAGATATAGTTGTGCGCAGCTAAATAGGATATAGCCATAGAAAGTAACAGCGTTCGATGCATTCAGCCAGAAATAGGATATAGCTAGAAAGAAGCTTTGTTACATGGCAGCTGCAGGCACATCCTGCAAGCGCCCACGCCTCCGCCTCCTCCCTCCGGCGCTTCCTCCACTTCGTGCTGCCTAGTTTCTTGGACTTGGGGGCCTTGGGCCTGATTGGAGGCATCCGACCCTCTTTGATGGCCACCCGCTAGAGGTTTCGGAGGTGAATGCAGAGAGCCCGATGTTCAGCGATGTAGGTGTTGATGTTCACAGTCTCGCGCTTGCCACCTTTGTGGATGCTGGAGCCCGTGGCCTCTGCATGCTTCAGTAAGGTGTTCAAGTCGGTGCCGCTGGCGCGACTCGTCAAGCAGTAGACGATCCCCTTGCAGAAGGGGCAGCTATTGTAGGGGCCCTGAGGAAGGTGTCGTACTAGCCAGCCCGCAGCCTCCTCAGCACCTGATGAGCCTTGGTGTGAATAGACTCATCATCGCTGCAGACGTCGCTGCTGAAAACCTATTGGAAGAAAAGGAAAATGGGGGAGTAGATGATGTAAGAAGATCAAGCAATCGAAATGTGAACAAGCGAATCCTAATAAACCAAGATCTAGTGTCCAACGATGGGAACGGTATAAGAACCAGGGGAGGGGAGCAAACCCTAGTTACCTCCGACCATGGGTCATCGATGCCGATGTCGTAGGGGTTCAGCGGAGCGATGTACTTATCTGGATCGTAGGTGCCCAAGAAGTGTGTGATCTGCTCGTGACCGGCAGGGGCCTCCTCGCCAGCGGGGGGCTCCTCTTCGGTGGCTCCATCGGTAGCGGGGACAGGGGCCTGGACAGGAACGGCGGCTGCCATCGATGCCTCGACTGGGGCCTAGACAGGGACGGCGGCGGCTTTCAACGCGTCGAGGGGGACCGGCGAGGAGACGGGAGCCTCCTCGCCGGTGGCCACGGAGGCAACGATGGCCACCTTATCCTCCTCGGCCATCGCCGGCGAGGACGGGGTATTCTCGGGAGTTTGCGGATGCTGGTGGGACAGTGGAGAGGGTTGCGTGGGGACATTGAGCAAGAGTGGGAGTGGGTGTGCGGAGAGGAGCTCTATAGTTAAGGAGGATAGAAGCAAGGCACGTTTCGTTGCACCACCGTGCAACGCGTCGTGCAGTCTACTGCACCATGCACCGCGACACGCACACGGTACGTCATGTTTTTTCCCGGGCCATGCATGGCAGTTCTGTATTGAGCCACATGCAAAGGGTGCACACACAATTTCTATGTACTAAGTTTGACACGGCCCTAAAATTGGCGATAGTTAAAAGTGGAAATGTAGAGGGGAAGGTAGGTGGATGTACGGCGAGATTTGTGGGGTTGTGATAGATTCGGTAAAGGGATGTGTTGATGGCTGCGAGTGACTCGATGAAGACGGAGACGTTAGGTCTCGTCGATCGCAGCTATTCGGCCTCCTGCTAGCGTGTGCAAGCTTCTTACGGTGGGCCCCAGTTGTTAGTGAGATTGAGAGCCGCTGCGTAAAAAATGGGATGTGCCTTATTAAAATCAAGTGGCAATAAATTGTAGCTGTCCATCGACGACCGTGCACTCGATGACGCATGTGTTGTGGGGTAGTAGTAGCAGTAGTAGGCTTTTCAGACTTGATTAAACGTGACATGACCGCTCGACGACTTTTTCCATGGACGGCATCGTGTTCCTTCTTGTAGAGGGAGACGTCAAGATGGTGCCTCGTCAATATGGTAGCTCGTTAACTAGCAGTTTGAAAGAGTACCCTTTTCCTCTCTCGCTAAACAGATATGTTTCATTTTGCCCAAATTGGTAGCAAATCTAGAGAAGATTCTCTCTTCGATAATTCGTTCCCTTTTGGACCTCTTTTTGCCTCCGATCAGGTAGCAAATCTAGAGCAGCAAATCACACTAGGCAGAATACATTCATTCAGAAAACAAAACAAATGTAGATATAGATGTGCGCAGCTAAATAGGATATAGCGATCGAAAGTAGGTTGCTTAACGAGGTTCGATGCATTCAGCCAGAAATAGGATGCAAGCAAAATATAGAAAATCAAAAGAAGCTGCTTAGCAGCAGGTACATTCTGGGAGACATCTGACCCGTTCATTCGCTAGCGCCTCCGCCTCCCTCCAGCGCCTCCGCCACTTCTTGCTGCCTAGTCCCTTGATCCTGGGCCTGATTGGAGGAATGCGACCCTCTTGGATGGCCAACCGCTGGAGGTTTCGGAGGTGAATGTCGAGAGCCCATTGTTCAGCGATGTAGGCGTTGATTTTCACGGTCTCGCACTCGCCGCCTTTGTTGATGCTGGAGCCTGCGTCCTATGCATGCTTCATTAAGGAGATGAAGTCGGTGCCGCCGGCGAGAGTCACACAGCAGAAGTTGATCCCTTGGAAGGGGCAAGGGCTGGGCCGCCCCGAGGAAGGCGTCAGATTAGCCACTCATAGCCTCCTCAAAGACCTGACGAGTCTTGGTGTGTATGGACTCGTCCTCGCTGCAGACGTCGCTACCGGAAACCTATTGGAAGAAAAGGAAATGGGGGAGTAGATGATGTAATAAGATCGAGCAATCGAAATGCGAACAAGCGAATCCTAATAAACCAAGATCTAGCATCCAACGATGGGAACGGTAGAATAACCAGGGGAGGGGAGCAAACCCTAGTTACCTCTGACCATGGGTCGTCGATGCCGGTGTCGTAGGGGTTCATCGCAGTATTTTCGACAAGTATAGGGGTGTATCGCAATATTTTCGACAAGTAAGAGTGTCAAACCCAACAATGAGCAGAAGGTGCTGGCTAGTGGTATGGATCAGGAAGTCTCTGCAAATACTTAGCAAACGGATTTTTAGGGGTTTTTGATAAAGCAAGTAAAGAAAGTACAAGTAAACTAAAGACAGTAGGAATAAATGCAGCAAGTGGCCCAATCCTTTATGCAGCAAAGGACAAGCTGGTTGTATTACTTAAGATGACCAAACGTTCTCGAGGACACATGGGAAGACTGTCAAGTGCTTTCGCTTCATATAGTTGATTAATCTTCTTTAGCTTGCTAAGTGTTGTGTGGGTGAACCTATGCTAATGTACCAACCTTCCTAAGACTAATACATACTTGTGATTATACCCCTTGCAAACATCCGTAAGTACAAGAAAGTAATTAAGGTAGAAACCTAACCACAGCTTTAAACTCTAAGACCCTTACGTCCCTTGTGCAATGGTTTCCTAACGATAGTAGCCAAATACACAATGCAACCCCTACGATAGTAGCCAAATACACAATGCATTCCCCTAGGCCCATATAGGTGAAGTGATGTAGTCGACGTTCACATTACACCACTAGAAGAAGTACACCACAACTTAAATATCAAACTATTGAATCTTTCTCAACACAATTCCACTACTAACAACATGACTTCTCCCATGTCCTCAAGAACAAAACGAACTACTCACAAGACATCATATGGATCATGATCAGAGATGGAATAATGATGTATAACAATCTGAACATAAACAATAATTCAATGGTTCACTCAATAGCATCAACTACAAAGAGTAATCAACACCGGGAAAGTTTCCCCTATGAACTATGCAAGATTCAACGCAATTGTGATAGCAATATGGAGATGGTGATGAGGGTGCTGATGGTGATGATGGTGGTGATGATGATGATGATGATCCCAATGAAGTCCAGCTTGATGGTGGTGTTGATGGCGACGATCTCCCCTCTTCGGGAAGGAATTCCCCCGGTAGAAATCTGTTTGCCGGAGAGATCTTTCTCTGTCGGTGTTTTCCACCCCGCAGAGGTGGCGAAATCTTTCTGTGGTCCCTCCTCGAGTCTTAGGGTTTTGGGGGGATAATATACGCTAGAGGGGAGTGCCAAGGGCGGCCACACCACCTGGTGGCGTGACCTAGGCTGGCCCGCGCCAGGGGGTGGTGTGGGCCCCCTGTGGCCCATCTCCGGCCCCCCTTCTCGCTTCCTTCGTCTTCTGGAAAAATAGGATTTTCCGTATATTTTCCCAGATTTTCTGATATTCGCAAATTTTTCCTCCAAACAGCACCTTTTCCATCAGAATCCTGACTGCAGCGGTCCATGCTCCAAAATTCATCAACCATGCAAAAACAGATGAAATAACATAAGTATCACCTCTCAATATGAAATATATCAATGAATAACAGTGAATTATGACATAGAATAGTGATGCAAAATGGACGTATCAACTCCCCTGCTTTAGACTTCGCTTGTCCCCAAGCGAAACTGAGCTCAATAAACATGGCCTCAGGTTTATGGAGTGAAGAGTCGATAAAAGAATACAGACAAGAAGCATCACATTCATCAAATACATAGATCATAATAGAAGACAACTCACTATTATATAACTCAACTTGCAATGAGTAAAGGAAACACAATAAAGATACATAAAGTAAATCATAATTGGTAATGGCAAACTTAGCTCTTGGTCGAAGAATAGTTGATAATTTGCTGGAGTTCATAAATAACCGGTTTTCAATGATAGCTTTCAAAGTAGTAAACATCAAGATAAGAGAAATGTGCAAAACAAGGAACATAAGAAACATGATTTGAATAAATCATCATATGAATGAATGAAACACAACAACTCAAAATACTTGCTGAGATAGAAGGGAATAGGTTTACTGACTCAACTTAAAAGTAAAAGAAAGGCCCTTCACAGAGGGAAACAGGGATTGCAAGTCTCATAAAGAGCTCCCAAAAATTATGATACTTACTAGCTTTCAGCTCTCATTGCCCCTATCATAGGCATCTTTAGGTGATTAAGGTTAAAGTGACACAACTAAGAGGATATGCTTGACAAGTTATAAATTGAAGTCCCATGCCCCTTACTTATGAGTACCGAACCTCATGCTACTCAACTTCAGTCACGAGTGAGCTCTTGTCATTGTAAATACACGTGTATCATTGAGAACCGCCAACGGGGTACCCCTTGCACATGACATAGGAGCTATCCCATAATCAAAATGACAAGGCAAGCAGACAGTGAGCATCTCAGCGATATTTTTATTTGCTATTTGTATAGGTTTTTATTGAGGATGCTTCATAGAATGCTCACTATAGTTATGCTGCAAGTTTCCACCATGATTAGGCATGGCTTAGGCTAGCGGCCCACGTGTTTCTCTAACACACATATAAACTCCATGATCTTACAAGTTCCACTTTTATTTCATACCGCCGGGATCCATAAGCAAAAGAACATGATATCAACTAGGTACAAGTACCAATGAAGTGTTGAAAGCGGTCCCCATGATACATGGTTCTACTAACTTCAACTCATAAAGCGCAAGCATATACGCAACAAACAAGGACCCAATGGTTCAGGTTTATTAAATGCAAGAAAGTAAAGTGTGCCATCAAGTTCGTGAGAGCCTTAATCACTAATTTTCACATAACAAGTTTAATTTGGGAGGTAGATAAAACAAGAATTTACTTGGAATAGCAATAATGCTACTAGGTAGGTATGGTGGACTCAAATGGCATGGGTTTTGGTTTAGGGAAGTGGATGCACGAGAAGTATTCCCTCTCAGTATAGTTTTTTGGCTAGCAAGGTTGGGTAGCAAGTATAAGAGTTGAAGGAAACAAACAAACATACAAGTGATAAAATCAAACATGCAATCTTCCTTGGAAGCACAAAAGATCTTAACTAGAGAATACTATACTTATGAGCAAATTAAGAAAGAAAGATGATGAAATTATTTTTCTTTAGAGTACTTTTATCTTTTTCATTCAACTCTCAAAAATAGTGTTGCTACTGACAGAGCCAGGTTTGCCAAAACCAACTAAATTAACTCAATGATCCCAAAGTGATACCAATACTACAAACAAGATCAATCATATAACCACGAATTGAAAACTAATATAAGCTCTGCAAAAGAGTAAATGATAGAACTTCTCATTAATATTCCATAATGGCAACTCACACCAAGGGATACATATCTAATGAGAGAGGGGACACTTCCATAATGCAAACCATCCTACACGATAACTTCTCTATTCATGATATGACTCTACTAAAAAGGTAAAAATATAGAAAATAGTGATGTGATACCGCGGCACTCCCCCAAGCTTGGAACAAACCAAGGGGATGCCAAACCTGATGACGAATTACTCCTTAGGTGGTGGTGGTATCCTCTCGATGAGCTCTCTGATAAGTTTGCCCAAGTCCTCAATCTCGAAGGTCAGATTACGAATCAGCTGTGAGTTTTGCTCAATGCGGCTCATGATCATGTCAGGTTGAGAATTCCAGCTCTTTCTATTCTTTCCCCACTCTTCCTCCTTGAAGTCTTCTTTTCCTGCATGGCTAGAACGAAGCAAATCCCAATTGGAGGGTAATTTCCCCTTGGGCATATTCTGGTATTGATGCTCATGGATAAGGGTATGGAAAGGATTCTTGGTGTGTGGAGGAAGTGACTATGGAGCCAAACTATGACGAGGAGCTTTCCCCCCAGTCTGCATCCGTGCAGTCCCTCTGACCCTGGAAGGTTTTGTCACCACTCCAATGCTCGCAATGGTAGTGCCGGTGTGCGGATGTTGGCCTTGCTCCTCTTCACCTTCACTCTTGATCTCCTTCTCCTTCCTGGGGTCTTGGAGGTCTTCCTCCATAGGCTCCTTCCCTTTATCCTTGGCAGACACCATTGTGCTTCTAAACTTTCAAAGAGTATGTCCTGGCAGAAACAGATCGAAACAAAAACACGACGAGAACACGATATACGAACCTCGGGGGCTCCGGGGGATTATATATTACGAAGTTTCATACCAAAAGGAAGGTACTAGGAGAAAACGAGTCGGGGGTGGGAGTCCGAGGTGGACTCACCACCTGATGGTGTGGCCAGGGGAAGGCACGCTCCACAGGGTGGTGTGAGCCACCCTGGCTCCGTTCCTGTCCCTCTTTCGCTTCGTAGCTTTCCTTATTGACTGAAAACTGCAAAAATATAGTTGGATAGTATTTTCGCGGAACTTTTCTTACCAGAACCGTTACCTATTTGAAAACAGACTCTGTAGGTCTCTGAATTTGGTATTTAGTGGATTCTTCCGGAGTCATTACTTGAATAACATCAATATCTTCATCTTCATACTCTTATTACTTGAGTCATAAAACCTTTCTCTTCCTTATTACACCATTATCTCCACTTCCTGGAAATTTCTTTCACACAAAACTCCACACAGTTCTCATTAGCAACATTAGTATATATGAAGTGATAAAACCTTTTGAGTCCACTTTCAACTGAAAACCATCAAAACATAAGCTAATGTAGCAAATCGTTCTGAAGACCCAAAAAGAATTCAAAAAGGAAATCGAATAAAGAAGCAAATGCAAGAGTGGCAAAATCAGTCAAAACAGACCAGCAGGTAAAGATCAATTTTTTCAAAAATCTTATGTTGCTCAAATAAAAAAGTGCAAAACTAACGAAAGTTAAATAACAACCTGGGGCAGAAGCACAAAACATTACGGCTCAATCCGACATACAGAGATCTCTCACGAATTTTTACGGTGAAGCACAAAAATCTGTTTCAGGACAACAACTTCCCCAAATCTTACTTCTCTCTCATTAGAGGTTGATCTTGACACAAAAACCAAACAAAACAGATAAGGAGCGGTTATTACCGAAGTAATAACTTCCAAGACTCAAAGAAACAAAAACAAACTGAAAGCAAAAACAAATTGGGTTGTCTCCCAAAAAGCTCATTCTTTATAGCCATTAAGATGGGCATGATAATTTTGATGATGCTCACATAGGAATATGAATTGAAGTGAAAGAGAGTATTAAGAAGCAAAAATACACACATTTAAGTCTAACCCACTTCCTATGCAAGGGAATTTTGTAAACAAACAAGTTGTTGAAACCAGAGGCAACTTGCATAAGAAGGCAAAAGAAGTGCAACATAAAAACTTTCAGCGGTAAAACGAGAAAACTTGATATTATTGAGATGCATAAGAACACTTTTCCCTCTCTCATAATAACTTTTAGTATCATGCATAAACTTAACAATATAACTATGACAAGAACTATCATAGCAATGATCACTTATTCTAACAGAAAACATAGGAATACTAGCTCTCATAACACTACTTTGTGAAACAATATTAGAGGTATCCTTACAAAGGATAGTGTGTCCCTCTTCTTCATATTTAGTGACAAAGTCTTTCACGTTTGCTATTATAGGTTCAACAGCCATTTGTTTATCAGGTTCAACAGCTTTATTTGTACTTTCATTAACCATACTAGCTATCATAGAATGTTCCTTTATCTTAACTGGGAAAGGCATTTTCTCAATATAAGGTTTAGGTAAGACATGATTAGCAGTATAAACTTCAGTATTTCTTGCAGGAATACTCTTAGCAATATCTTTATAAGGTTCATCATACTTATTCCACTTCTGTTTAGGCACCTCAATGTAGGAAGAAAAAGCCTTAAAATAAGAAGCAATAGCTTGAGAGTCTAGACCATAAGCATTTTTAATATTTTGAAAGTCATTAGTTCCCATAAAAGATTCAATGCATTCATAATCATAATTTATACCTGACTTTCTACCTTTGTCATTCTCCCAAGCTTCAGCATTGTCTTGAATATGGTCCAGAAGATCCCATTTAGCTTCTTCTTCCATGCGAGTGAATGATCCAGCACAAGAAGCATCCAATAAATCCTTGTCATGTAGAGGGAGCCTTGCATAAAAGTTATTGATAATAATATTGTTGGGGAGCTCATGAATGGGACATTTGAGCATGAGTAACTTCAATCTCCCCCAATCTTGAGCTGTACTCTCTCCATCAAGAGGCCAAAAGTTGTATATTTGATTCCGATCTTTATGAATCTAACTATGAGGATAAAACTTTGAATAAAAGAGAGGCACTATTTCCTCCCATTCCAGAGCTTGACCATTCTTCAGCAGCTTATACCATTCCTCAGCTCTTCCTTTCAGCGATAATGAGAATAACTTCTTGTTAACTTGATATGTAGTAATACATGCACACTTGAACAACCCGCATAATTCGTGTATAAAGAGTAAATGGTCACCGGGATGGACAGCTTCATCCCCAACATAGTAGTTATCCATAACACGGTCAATAATTCTTGTAGGTATTTTGAAAGCATCATTCTCAGCAGGCAGTGGCTTATCTACTACCTTAGTAGTGGTAGTAGCATTACCAAATAAGAAACTCAGCGAATTATCCATAACGAAAATAAAGAAACTAACAGAAGTAAACAATACTCACAGTAGAAGTTTCCTTTACCAGTTCCACTCTCCAATAGCGCTTCACTCCCCGGCAACGGCGCTAGAAAATAGTCTTGATGACCCACAAGTATAGGGGGTGTATCACAGTATTTTTGATAAGTAAGAGTGTCGAACCCAACAAGGAGCAGAAGGTGCTGGCTAGTGGTATGGATCAGGAATTCTCTACAATTACTTAGCAAACGGATTTTTAGGGGTTTTTGATAAAGCAAGTAAACAAAGTACGAGTAAACTAAAGATAGTAGGAATAAATGCAGAAAGTGGCCCAATCCTTTATGTAGCAAAGGACAAGCCGGTTGTATTACTTAAGATGACCAAACATTCTCGAGGACACATGGGAAGACTGTCAAGTGCTTTCGCTTCATATAGTTGATTAATCTTCTTTAGCTTGCTAAGTGTTGTGTGGGTGAACCTATGCTAATGTACCGACCTTCCTAGGAATAATACATACTTGTGATTATACCCATTGCAAACATCTGTAAGTACAAGAAAGTAATTAAGGTAGAAACCTAACCATGGCTTTAAACTCTAAGACCCTTACGTCCCTTGTGCAATGATTTCCTAACGGGGGTTCAGGTTTCTGTCACTCCGGCAACCCCTACGATTAGTAGCCAAATACACAATGCATTCCCCTAGGCCCATATAGGTAAAGTGTCATGTAGTCGATGTTCACATGACACCACTAGAAGAAGTACACCACAATTTAAATATCAAACTATTGAATCTTTCTCAACACAATTCCACTACTAACAACATGACTTCTCCCATGTCCTCAAGAACAAAACGAACTACTCACAAGACATCATATGGATCATGATCAGAGATGGAATAATGATGTATAACAATCTGAACATAAACAATAATTCAATGGATCACTGAATAGCATCAACTACAAAGAGTAATCAACACCAGGAAAGTTTCCACTATGAATTATGCAAGATTCAACGCAATTTTACAGCAATATGGAGATGGTGATGAGGGTGCTGATGGTGATGGTGGTGATGATGATGATGATCCCGATGAAGTCCAGCTTGATGGTAGTGTTGATGGCGATGATCTCCCCTCTCTGGGAAGGAATTCCCCCGGTAGAAATCTGTCTGTCGGAGAGATCTTTCTCTCTCGGTGTTTTCCGCCCCGCAAAAGCGGCGGAATATTTCTATGGTCCCTCCCCGAGTCTTAGGGTTTTGGGGGGATAATATACGCCCGAGGGGAGTGCCAGGGGTGGACCAAGGCGGCCACACCACCTGGTGGCGCGGCCTAGGCTGGCCCGTGCCAGGGGGTGGTGTGGGCCCCCTGTGGCCCATCTCCGGCCCGCCTTCTGTCTTCCTTTGTCTTCTGGAAAATAGGATTTTCCGTATATTTTCCCGGGTTTTCTAATCTTCACGAATTTTGCCTCCAAACAGCACCTTTTCCATCAGAATCCTGACTGCAGTGGTTCATGCTCCAAAAGTCATCAACCATGCAAAAATAGATGAAATAACATAAGTATCACCTCTCAATATGAAATATATCAATGAATAATAGTGAATTATGACATAGAATAGTGATGCAAAATGGACGTATCAGTGTGCGGAGAGGGGCTCTATAGTTAAGGTGGATAGAAGCAAGGCACGTTTCGTTGCACCACCGTGCAACACGCCGCGTAGTCTACTGCATCGTGCACCACGACACGCGCATGGTACGTCACGTTTTTTCCCGGGCCATGCATGGCATTTCTGTATTGAGCCGCATGCAAAGGGCGCACACACAATTTCTATGTATGAAGTTTGACACGGCCCTAAAATTGGCGATTGAGAGCCGCTGCATAAAAAATGGGATATGTCTTATTAAAATCAAGTGGCAATAAATTGCAGCTGTCCATCGACGACCGTGCACTCGATAACGCATGCGTTGTGGCGTAGTTGTAGCAGTAGTAGGCTTTTCAGACTTGATTAAACATGACATGACTGCTCGACGACTTTTTCCATGGACGGCATCGTGTTCCTTATTGTAGAAGTCTCGCTGAGGGACACGTCCATGCTGTCTCACGCTGTACTGTGAAGGGCACAATGTGTGCACCGATCATCGTTGGATCACACAGAATCAATGGTTGGTGCGCACGATCCGCGTGACAACTGTGATAACCAATCAGGGAGTAGCAGACAGGGTGAGCACAGGTTTGTGCTTCTACGAAAGATAGAGAGGGGGGCAAAACTGAGTAGTACCATATAAAACCAAGGGCGATACTAAGTAGTATAAAAATGGAAAGTGAGTGTCTTGTACAATGAAATACATCATGGCATACATCAAATTATGCCAAGATAGATCCACTAGAGTTCATTGGATGTGTGTTCTTCTCATGAACCACATGGACCCACTAGATTTCATTGCATGTGTGTTCTTCTCAATAACCACACATGGATCCACCAGTGTCATTACATGTCTGCTCTTATCAGAAACCACATATCACCAGTGTTGTTGCATGTGTGTTCTTCCCACAGACCACACATGGATCCACCAGTGTCATTGCATGTCTGCTCTTTTCATTAACCACAGTTAGAGTCATCGCATGTCTGCTCTTTTCATGAACCACAGTTAGAGTCATTGCATGTGTGTTCTTCTCACAAACCATATCATGAACCACACCTAGTGTCATTGCATCTGTGTTCTTCTCATTAACCACACATGGATCCACTAGTGTCATTGCAAGTCTGCTCTTTTCATGAACCACAATTAGAGTCATTGCATGTCTGTTCTTTTCACAAACCACATATCACTAGTGTCATTGCATGTGTGTTCTCCCCACAGACCACACATGGATCCACCAGTGTCATTGCATGTGTGTTCTTCCCATGAACCACACATGGATCCACCAGTGTCATTGCATGTGTGTCCTTCTCACAAACCACATATGTATCCACCAGTGTCATTGGATGTGTGTTCTTTTCACAAACCACGTAAGGATCCACCGGTGTCATTGCAGGTGTGTTCCTCTCATAGACCACACATGGATCCACCGGTGTCATCGCATGTCTGCTCTTTTAATGAACCACAATTAGAGTCATTGAATGTGTGTTCTTCTCATGAACCACAGCTAGAGTTATTGCATGTGTGTTCTTCTCACAAACCATATCATGAACCACACCTAGTGTCATTGCATGTGTGTTCTTCTCATTAACCACACATGGATCTACCAGTGTCATTGCATGTCTGCTCTTGTCATGAACCACAGTTAGAGTCATTGCATGTCTGTTCTTTTCACAAAACACATATCACCAGTGTCATTGCATGTGTGTTCTTCCCATAGACCACACATGGATCCACCGGTGTCATTGCATGTGTGTTCTTCCCATGAACCACACATGGATCCACCAGTGTCATTGCATGTGTGTTGTTTTCACAGACCACATATGGATCCACCAGTGTCATTGCATGTGTGTTCTTTTCACAGACCACGTAAGGATCCACCGGTGTCATTGCATGTGTGTTCCTCTCATAGACCACACATGGATCCACCGGTGTCATCGCATGTCTTCTCTTTTCATTGCACGTGTGTTCTTCTCATGTACCACAGCTAGAGTCTTTGCATGTGTGTTTTACTTACAAACCATATCATGAACCACACCCAGTGTCATTGCATGTGTGTTCTTCTCATTAACCACACATGGTTCCACTAGTGTCATTTCATGTCTGCTCTTTTCATTAACCATAGTTAGAGTCATCGCAAGTCTGCTCTTTTCATGAACCACAGTTAGAGTCATTGCATGTGTGTTCTTCTCACAAACCATATCATGAACCACACCCAGTGTCATTGCATGTGTGTTCTTCTCATTAACCACACATGGATCCACCAGTGTCATTGCATGTCTGCTCTTTTCATTAACCACAGTTAGTGTCATTGCATGTCTGTTCTTTTCACAAACCACATATCACCAGTGTCATTGCATGTCTGTTCTTCCCACATACCACACATGGATCCACCAGTGTCATTGCATGTCTGCTCTTTTCATTAACCACAGTTAGAGTCATCGCATGTGTGCTCTTTTCATGAACCACAGTTAGAGTCATTGCATGTGTGTTCTTCTCACAAACCATATCATGAACCACACCCAGTGTCATTGCATGTGTGTTCTTCTCATTAACCACACATGGATCCACCAGTGTCATTGGATGTTTGCTCTTCTCGTTAACCAAAGTTAGAGTCATTGCATGTCTATTATTTTCACAAACCACATATCACCAGTGTCATTGCATGTGTGTTCTTCCCACACACGACACATGGATCCACCAGTGTCATTGCATGTGTATTCTTCCCATGGACCACACATGGATCCACCAGTGTCATTGCATGTGTGTCCTTCTCACTAACCACATATGGATCCACCAGTGTCATTGCATGTGTGTTCTTTTCACAAACCACGTAAGGATCCACCGGTTTCATTGCATGTGTGTTCCTCTCATAGACCACACATGGATCCACCGATGCCATCGCATGTCTGCTATTTTCATGGACCACAAATAGAGTCATTGCATATGTGTTATTCTCATGAACCACAGCTAGAGTCATTGCATGTGTGTTCTTCTCACAAACCATATCATAAACCGCACCCAGTGTCATTGCATGTGTGTTCTTCTTATTAACCACACATGGATCCACCAGTATCATTGCATGTCTGCTCTTTCATAAACCACAGTTAGAGTCATTGCATGTCTGTTCTTTTCACAAAACACATATCACCAGTGTCATTGCATGTGTGTTCTTCCCACATACCACACATGGATCCACCAGTGTCATTGCATGTGTGTTCTTTCCATGAACGACACATGGATCCATCAGTGTCATTGCATGTCTGTTCTTTTCACAAACCACATATCACCAGTGTCATTGCATGTGTGTTCTTGCCACAGACCACACATGGATCCACTAGTGTCAGTGCATGTCTGATCTTTTCATTAACCATAGTTAGAGTCATCGCATGTCTGCTCATGAACCACAGTGAGAGTCATTGCATGTGTGTTCTTCTCACAAACCATATCATGAACCACACCTAGTGTCATTGCATGTGTGTTCTTCTCATTAACCACACATGGCTCCACCAGTGTCATTGCATGTCTGCTCTTTTCCTTAACCACAGTTAGAGTCATTGCATGTATGTTCTTTTCACAAACCACATATAACCAGTGTCATTGCATGTGTGTTCTTCCCATAGACCACACATGGATCCACCAGTGTCATTGCATGTGTATTCTTCCCATGAACCACACATGGATCCACCAGTGTCATTGCATGTGTGTCCTTCTCACAAACCACATATGGATCCACCAGTGTCATTGCATGTGTGTTCTTTTCACAAACCACGTAAGGATCCACCGGTGTCATTGCATGTGTGTTCCTCTCATAGACCACACATGGATCCACCAGTGTCATCGCATGCCTGCTCTTTTCATGAACCACAATTAGAGTCATTGCATGTGTGTTCTTCTCATGAACCACAGCTGGAGTCATTGCATGTGTGTTCTTCTCACAAACCATATCATGAACCACACCCAGTGTCATTGCATGTGTGTTCTTCTCATTAACCACACATGGATCCACCAGTGTCATTGCATGTCTGCTCTTATCATGATCCACAGTTAGAGTCAATGCATGTCTGTTCTTTTCACAAAACACATATCACCAGTGTCATTGCATGTGTGTTCTTCCCATAGACCACACATGGATCCACCAGTGTCATTGCATGTGTGTTCTTCCCATGAACCACACATGGATCCACTAGTGTCATTGCATGTGTGTTCTTTTCACAGACCACATATGGATCCACAAGTGTCATTGCATGTGTGTTCTTTTCACAGACCACGTAAGGATCCACCGGTGTCATTGCATGTGTGTTTCTCTCATAGGCCACACATGGATCCACCGGTTTCATCACATGTCTGCTCTTTTCATGAACCACAGTTAGAGTCATTGCATGTGTGTTCTTCTCATGTACCACAGCTAGAGTCATTGCATGTGTGTTCTTCTCATGTACCACAGCTAGAGTCATTGCATGTGTGTTCTTCTCACAAACAATATCATGAACCACGCCCAGTGT
The DNA here is from genome assembly GCA_023614405.1 of Avena insularis. NCBI lineage: Eukaryota > Viridiplantae > Streptophyta > Magnoliopsida > Poales > Poaceae > Avena > Avena insularis. The sequence continues at coordinate 469,718,400 of CM042694.1, forward strand.
CATTGCATGTGTGTTCTTCTCATTAACCACACATGGATCCACCAGTGTCATTGCATGTCTACTCTTTTCATTAACCACAGTTAGAGTCGTTGCATGTCTGTTCTTTTCACAAACCAAACATCACCAGTGTCATTGCATGTGTGTTCTTCCCACAGACCACACATGGATCCACCAGTGTCATTGCATGTCTACTCTTTTCATTAACCACAGTTAGAGTAATCGCATGTCTTCTCTTTCCATGAACCACAGTTAGAGTCATTGTGTGTGTGTTCTTCTCACAAACCATATCATGAACCACACCCAGTGTCATTGCATGTGTGTTTTTCTCATTAACCACACATGGATCCACCGGTGTCATTGCATGTCTTCTCTTTTCATTAACCAAAGTTAGAGTCATTGCATGTCTATTATTTTCACAAACCACATATCACCAGTGTCATTGCATGTGTGTTCTTCCTACATACCACACATGGATCCACCAGTGTCATTGCATGTCTACTCTTTTCATTAACCACAGTTAGAGTCATCGCATGTGTGCTCTTTTCATGAACCACAGTTAGAATCATTGCATGTGTGTTCTTCTCACAAACCATATCATGAACCACACCTAGTGTCATTGCATGTGTGTTCTTCTCATTAACCACACATGGATCCACCAGTGTCATTGGATGTCTGCTCTTTTCGTTAACCAAAGTTAGAGTCATTGCATGTCTATTATTTTCACAAACCACATATCACCAGTGTCATTGCATGTGTGTTCTCCCCACACACGACACATGGATCCACCGGTGTCATTGCATGTGTATTCTTTTTCCCATGAACGACACATGGATACACCAGTGTCATTGCATGTGTGTCCTTCTCACAAACCACATATGGATCCACCAGTGTCATTGCATGTGTGTTCTTTTCACAAACCACGTAAGGATCCACCGGTTTCATTGCATGTGTGTTCCTCTCATAGACCACACATGGATCCACCGATGTCATCGCATGTCTGCTCTTTTCATGAACCACAATTAGAGTCATTGCATGTGTGTTCTTCTCATGAACCACAGCTAGAGTCATTGCATGTTTGTTCTTCTCACAAACCATATCATGAACTACACCCAGTGTCATTGCATGTGTGTTCTTCTCATTAACCACACATGGATCCACCAGTGTCATTGCATGTCTGCTCTTTCATAAACCACAGTTAGAGTCATTGCATGTCTGTTCTTTTCACAAAACACATATCACCAGTGTCATTGCATGTGTGTTCTTCCCACAGACCACACATGGATCCACCAGTGTCATTGCATGTGTGTTCTTTCCATGAACGACACATGGATCCATCAGTGTCATTGCATGTTTGTTCTTTTCACAAACCACATATCACCAGTGCCATTGCATGTGTGTTCTTGCCACAGAACACACATGGATCCACTAGTGTCAGTGCATGTCTGCTCTTTTCATTAACCATAGTTAGAGTCATCGCATGTCTGCTCATGAACCACAGTGAGAGTCATTGCATGTGTGTTCTTCTCACAAACCATATCATGAACCACACCCAGTGTCATTGCATGTGTGTTCTTCTCATTAACGACACATGGATCCACCAGTGTCATTGCATGTCTCCTCTTTTCATTAACCACAGTTAGAGTCATTGCATGTATGTTCTTTTCACAAACCACATATAACCAGTGTCATTGCATGTGTGTTCTTCCCATAGACCACACATGGATCCACCAGTGTCATTGCATGTGTATTCTTCCCATGAACCACACATGGATCCACCAGTGTCATTGCATGTGTGTCCTTCTCACAAACCACATATGGATCCTCCAGTGTCATTGCATGTGTGTTCTTTTCACAAACCACGTAAGGATCCACCGGTGTCATTGCATGTGTGTTCCTCTCATAGACCACACATGGATCCACCAGTGTCATCGCATGCCTGCTCTTTTCATAAACCACAATTAGAGTCATTGCATGTGTGTTCTTCTCATGAACCACAGCTAGAGTCATTGCTTGTGTGTTCTTCTCACAAACCAAATCATGAACAACACCCTATGTCATTGCATGTGTGTTCTTCTCATTAACCACACATGGATCCACCAGTGTTATTGCATGTCTGCTCTTATCATGATCCACAGTTAGAGTCATTGCATGTCTGTTCTTTTCACAAAACACATATCACCAGTGTCATTGCATGTGTGTTCTTCCCATAGACCACACATGGATCCACCAGTGTCATTGCATGTGTGTTCTTCCCATGAACCACACATGGATCCACTAGTGTCATTGCATGTGTGTTATTTTCACAGACCACATATGGATCCACAAGTGTCATTGCATGTGTGTTCTTTTCACAGACCACGTAAGGATCCACCGGAGTCATTGCATGTGTGTTCCTCTCATAGGCCACACATGGATCCACCGGTGTCATCGCATGTCTGCTCTTTTCATGAACCACAGTTAGAGTCATTGCATGTGTGTTCTTCTCATGTACCACAGCTAGAGTCATTGCATGTGTGTTCTTCACATGTACCACAGCTAGAGTCATTGCATGTGTGTTCTTCTCACAAACCATATCATGAACCACGCCCAGTGTCATTGCATGTGTGTTCTTCTCATTAACCACACATGGATCCACCAGTGTCATTGCATGTCTACTCTTTTCATTAACCACAGTTAGAGTCATTGCATGTCTGTTCTTTTCACAAACCACATATCACCAGTGTCATTGCATGTGTGTTCTTCCCACAGACCACACATGGATCCACCAGTGTTATTGGATGTCTACTCTTTTCATTAACCGCAGTTAGAGTAATCGCATGTCTTCTCTTTCCATGAACCACAGTTAGAGTCATTGCGTGTGTGTTCTTCTCACAAACCATATCATGAACCACACCCAGTGTCATTGCATGTGTGTTCTTCTCATTAACCACACATGGATCCACCGGTGTCATTGCATGTCTTCTCTTTTCATTAACCAAAGTTAGAGTCATTGCATGTCCATTATTTTCACAAACCACATATCACCAGTGTCATTGCATGTGTGTTCTTCCCACATACCACACATGGATCCACCAGTGTCATTGCATGTGTGTCCTTCTCACAAACCACATATGGATCCACCAGTGTCATTCTATGTGTGTTCTTTTTACAAACCACGTAAGGATCCACCGGTTTCATTGCATGTGTGTTCCTCTCATAGACCACACATGGATCCACCGATGTCATCGCATGTCTTCTCTTTTCATGAACCACAATTACAGTCATTACATGTGTGTTCTTCTCATGAAACACAGCTAGAGTCATTGCATGTGTGTTCTTCTCACAAACCATATCATGAACCACACCCAGTGTCATTGCATGTGTGTTCTTCTCATTAACCACACATGGATCCACCAGTGTCATTGCATGTCTGCTCTTTCATAAACCACAGTTAGAGTCATTGCATGTCTGTTCTTTTCACAAAACACATATCACCAGTGTCATTGCATGTGTGTTCTTCCCACAGACCACACATAGATCCACCAGTGTCATTGCATGTGTGTTCTTTCCATGAACGACACATGGATCGATCAGTGTCATTGCATGTCTGTTCTTTTAACAAACCACATATCACCAGTGTCATTGCATGTGTGTTCTTGCTGCAGACCACACATGGATCCACTAGTGTCAGTGCATGTCTGCTCTTTTCATTAACCACAGTTAGAGTCATCGCATGTCTGCTCATGAACCAAAGTGAGAGTCATTGCATGTGTGTTCTTCTCACAAACCATATCATGAACCACACCCAGTGTCATTGCATGTGTGTTCTTCTCATGAACCACACATGGATCCACCAGTGTCATTGCATGTCTGCTCTTTTCATTAACCACAGTTAGAGTCATTGCATGTATGTTCTTTTCACAAACCACACATAACCAGTGTCATTGCATGTGTGTTCTTCATATAGACCACACATGGATCCACCAGTGTCATTGCATGTGTATTCTTCCCATGAACCACACATGGATCCACTAGTGTCATTGCATGTGTGTCCTTCTCACAAACCACATATGGATCCACCAGTGTCATTGCATGTGTGTTCTTTTCACAAACCACGTAAGGATCCACCTGTGTTATTGCATGTGTGTTCCTCTCATATACCACACATGGATCCACCAGTGTCATCGCATGCCTGCTCTTTTCATAAACCACAATTAGAGTCATTGCATGTGTGTTCTTCTCATGAACCACAGCTAGAGTCATTGCTTGTGTGTTCTTCTCACAAACCATATCATGAACCACACCCAGTGTCATTGCATGTGTGTTCTTCGCATTAACCACACATGGATCCACCAGTGTTATTGCATGTCTGCTCTTATCATGATCCATAGTTAGAGTCATTGCATGTCTGTTCTTTTCACAAAACACATATCACCAGTGTCATTGCATGTGTGTTCTTCCCATAGACCACACATGGATCCACCAGTGTCATTGCATGTGTGTTCTTCCCAAGAACCACACATGGATCCACTAGTGTCATTGCATGTGTGTTCTTTTCACAGACCACATATGGATCCACAAGTGTCATTGCTTGTGTGTTCTTTTCACAAACCACATAAGGATCCACCGGTGTCATTGCATGTGTGTTCCTCTCATAGGCCACACATGGATCCACCGGTGTCATCGCATGTCTGCTCTTTTCATGAACCACAGTTGGAGTCATTGCATGTGTGTTCTTCTCATGTACCACAGCTAGAGTCATTGCATGTGTGTTCTTCTCATGTACCACAGCTAGAGTCATTGCATGTGTGTTCTTCTCACAAACCATATCATGAACCACGCCTAGTGTCATTGCATGTGTGTTCTTCTCATTAACCACACATGGATCCACCAGTGTCATTGCATGTCTACTCTTTTCATTAACCACAGTTAGAGTCATTGCATGTCTGTTGTTTTCACAAACCACATATCACCAGTGTCATTGCATGTGTGTTCTTCCCATAGACCACACATGGATCCACCAGTGTCATTGCATGTCTACTCTTTTCATTAACCACAGTTAGAGTCATCGCATGTCTTCTCTTTCCATGAACCACAGTTAGAGTCATTGCGTGTGTGTTCTTCTCACAAACCATATCATGAACCACACCCAGTGCCATTGCATGTGTGTTCTTCTCATTAACCACACATGGATCCACCGGTGTCATTGCATGTCTTCTCTTTTCATTAACCAAAGTTAGAGTCATTGCATGTCTATTATTTTCACAAACCACATATCACCAGTGTCATTGCATGTGTGTTCTTCCCACATACCACACATGGATCCACCAGTGTCATTGCATGTGTGTTCTTTTCACAAACCACGTAAGGATCCACCGGTGTCATTGCATGTGTGTTCCTCTCATAGACCACACATGGATCCACCAGTGTCATCGCATGCCTGCTCTTTTCATAAACCACAATTAGAGTCATTGCATGTGTGTTCTTCTCATGAACCACAGCTAGAGTCATTGCTTGTGTGTTCTTCTCACAAACCATATCATGAACAACACCCTATGTCATTGCATGTGTGTTCTTCTCATTAACCACACATGGATCCACCAGTGTCATTGCATGTCTGCTCTTATCATGATCCATAGTTAGAGTCATTGCATGTCTGTTCTTTTCACAAAACACATATCACCAGTGTCATTGCATGTGTGTTCTTCCCATAGACCACACATGGATCCACCAGTGTCATTGCATGTGTGTTCTTCCCATGAACCACACATGGATCCACTAGTGTCATTGCATGTGTGTTCTTTTCACAGACCACATATGGATCCACAAGTGTCATTGCATGTGTGTTCTTTTCACAGACCACGTAAGGATCCACCGGAGTCATTGCATGTGTGTTCCTCTCATAGGCCACACATGGATCCACATCAACCGGGGCTGCTTTTTTGGAAAACCATGCTAGTGTCATCGCATGTGTGTCTTTTTCATGTACCACAGCTAGAGTCATTGCATGTGTGTTCTTCACATGTACCACAGCTAGAGTCATTGCATGTGTGTTCTTCTCACAAACCATATCATGAACCACGCCCAGTGTCATTGCATGTGTGTTCTTATCATTAACCACACATGGATCCACCAGTGTCATTACATGTCTACTCTTCTCATTAACCACAGTTAGAGTCATTGCATATCTGTTCTTTTCACAAACCACATATCACCAGTGTCATTGCATGTGTGTTCTTCCCACAGACCACACATGGATCCACCAGTGTCATTGCATGTCTACTCTTTTCATTAACCACAGTTAGAGTCATCGCATGTCTTCTCTTTCCATGAACCACAGTTAGAGTCATTGCGTGTGTGTTCTTCTCACAAACCATATCATGAACCACACCCAGTGTCATTTCATGTGTGTTCTTCTCATTAACCATACATGGATCCACCAGTGTCATTGCATGTCTTCTCTTTTCATTAACCAAAGTTAGAGTCATTGCATGTCTATTATTTTCACAAACCACATATCACCAGTGTCATTGCATGTGTGTTCTTCCCACAGACCACACATGGATCCACCAGTGTCATTGCATGTCTACTCTTTTCATTAACCACACATGGATCCACAAGTGTCATTGCATGTGTGTCCTTCTCACAAACCACATATGGATCCACCACTGTCATTGCATGTGTGTTCTTTTCACAAACCACGTAAGGATCCACCGGTTTCATTGCATGTGTGTTCCTCTCATAGACCACACATGGATCCACCGATGTCATCGCATGTCTGCTCTTTTCATGAACCACAATTAGAGTCATCGCATGTGTGTTCTTCTCATGAACCACAGCTAGAGTCATTGCATGTGTGTTCTTCTCACAAACCATATCATAAACCGCACCCAGTGTCATTGCATGTGTGTTCTTCTCATTAACCACACATGGATCCACCAGTGTCATTGCATGTCTGCTCTTTCATAAACCACAGTTAGAGTCATTGCATGTCTTTTCTTTTCACAAAACACGTATCACTAGTGTCATTGCATGTGTGTTCTTCCCACAGACCACACATGGATCCACTAGTGTCATTGCATTTGTGTTCTTTCCATGAATGACACATGGATCCATCAGTGTCATTGCATGTCTGTTCTTTTCACAAACCACATATCACCAGTGGCATTGCATGTGTGTTCTTGCCACAGACCACACATGGATCAACTAGTGTCAGTGCATGTCTGCTCTTTTCATTAACCACAGTTAGAGTCATCGCATGTCTGCTCATGAACCACAGTGAGAGTCATTGCATGTGTGTTCTTCTCACAAACCATATCATGAACCACACCCAGTGTCATTGCATCTGTGTTCTTCTCATTAACCACACATGGATCCACCAATGTCATTGCATGTATGCTCTTTTCATTAACCACAGTTAGAGTCATTGCATGTATGTTCTTTTCACAAACCACATATAACCAGTGGAATTGCATGTGTGTTCTTCCCATAGACCACACATGGATCCACCAGTGTCATTGCATGTGTATTCTTCCCATGAACCACACATGGATCCACCAGTGTCATTGCATGTGTGTCCTTCTCACAAACCACATATGGATCCACCAGTGTCATTGCATGTGTGTTCTTTTCACAAACCACGTAAGGATCCACCGGTGTCATTGCATGTGTGTTCCTCTCATAGACCACACATGGATCCACCAGTGTCATCGCATGCCTGCTCTTTTCATGAACCATAATTAGAGTCATTGCATGTGTGTTCTTCTCATGAACCACAGCTAGAGTCATTGCATGTGTGTTCTTCTCACAAACCATATCATGAACCACACCCAGTGTCATTGCATGTGTTTTCTTCTCATTAACCACGCATGGATCCACCAGTGTCATTGCATGTCTGCTCTTATCATGATCCACAGTTAGAGTCATTGCATCTATGTTCTTTTCAGAAAACACATATCACCAGTGTCATTGCATGTGTGTTCTTCCCATAGACCACACATGGATCCACTAGTGTCATTGCATGTGTGTTCTTCCCATGAACCACACTTGGATCCACTAGTGTCATTGCATGTATGTTCTTTTCACAGACCACATATGGATCCACAAGTGTCATTGCATGTGTGTTCTTTTCACAGACCACGTAAGGATCCACCGGTGTCATTGCATGTGTGTTCCTCTCATAGGCCACACATGGATCCACCGGTGTCATCGCATGTCTGCTCTTTTCATGAACCACAGTTAGAGTCATTGCATGTGTGTTCTTCTCATGTACCACAACTTGAGTCATTGCATGTGTGTTCTTCTCATGTACCACAGCTAGAGTCATTGCATGTGTGTTCTTCTCACAAACCATATCATGAACCACGCCCAGTGTCATTGCATGTGTGTTCTTCTCATTAACCACACATGGATCCACCAGTGTCATTGCATGTCTACTCTTTTCATTAACCACAGTTAGAGTCATTGCATGTCTGTTCTTTTCACAAACCACATATCACCAGTGTCATTGCATGTGTGTTCTTCCCGCAGACCACACATGGATCCACCAGTGTCATTGCATGTCCACTCTTTTCATTAACCACAGTTAGAGTCATCGCATGTCTTCTCTTTCCATGAACCACAGTTAGAGTCATTGCGTGTGTGTTCTTCTCACAAACCATATCATGAACCACACCCAGTGCCATTGCATGTGTGTTCTTCTCATTAACCACACATGGATCCACCGGTGTCATTGCATGTCTTCTCTTTTCATTAACCAAAGTTAGAGTCATTGCATGTCTATTATTTTCACAAACCACATATCACCAGTGTCATTGCATGTGTGTTCTTCCCACAGACCACACATGGATCCACCAGTGTCATTGCATGTGTATTCTTCCCATGAACCACACATGGATCCACAAGTGTCATTGCATGTGTGTCCTTCTCACAAACCACATATGGATCCACCACTGTCATTGCATGTGTGTTCTTTTCACAAACCACGTAAGGATCCACCGGTTTCATTGCATGTGTGTTCCTCTCATAGACCACACATGGATCCACCGATGTCATCGCATGTCTGCTCTTTTCATGAACCACAATTAGAGCCATTGCATGTGTGTTCTTCTCATGAACCACAGATAGAGTCATTGCATGTGTGTTCTTCTCACAAACCATATCATGAACCACACCCAGTGTCATTGCATGTGTGTTCTTCTCATTAACCACACATGGATCCACCAGTGTCATTGCATGTCTGCTCTTGTCATGAACCACAGTTAGAGTCATGGTATGTCTGTTCTTTTCACAAAACACATATCACCAGTGTCATTGCAAGTGTGTTCTTCGCATAGACCACACATGGATCCACCAGTGTCATTGCATGTGTGTTCTTCACATGAACGACACATGAATCCACCAGTGTCATTGCATGTCTGTTCTTTTCACAAACCACATATCACCAGTGTCATTGCATGTGTGTTCTTGCCACAGACGACACATGGATCCACTAGTGTCAGTGCATGTCTGCTCTTTTCATTAACCACAGTTAGAGTCATCGCATGTCTGCTCATGAACCACAGTTAGAGTCATTGCGTGTGTGTTCTTCTCACAAACCATATCATGAACCACACCCAGTGTCATTGCATGTGTGTTCTTATCATTAACCACACATGGATCAACCAGTGTCATTGCATGTGTGTTCTTCTCATTAACCACACATGGATCCACCAGTGTCATTGCATGTCTGCTCTTTTCATTAACCACAGTTAGAGTCATTGCATGTCTGTTCTTTTCACAAACCGCATGTCACCAGTGTCATTGCATGTGTGTTCTTCCCACAGACCAAACATGGATCCACCAGTGTCATTGCATGTGTGTTCTTCCCATGAACCACACATGGATCCACCAGTGTCATTGCATGTGTGTTCTTCTCACAAACCACGTAAGGATCCACCGGTGTCATTGCATGTGTGTTCCTCTCATAGACCACACATGGATCCACCGGTGTCATCGCATGTCTGCTCTTTTCATGAACCACAGTTAGAGTCATTGCATGTGTGTTATTCTCATGAACCACAGCTAGAGTCATAGCATGTGTGTTCTTCTCACAAACCATATCATGAAACACACCCAGTGACATGGGTATACCCTACAGGTACTCGAGCTTGGTATATACGGTCCAAATACATACAGGCCCACGGTGTCGCCAAGGCCCGGATGGAGGGACTCGAGTAACCTACGGACTCTCAATTGCTTGAAGGACAAGAAGAAGCTAAAGATAGAAAGTTTGAAGGGGAAAACCCTAACTTGTAACCGACTCGACCTGCTACCCGAGACCTAGCCTATCTATATAAAGGCTAGGAGGGGGCGGCGAGGAGGACACACGCAACCCTAGTTTCCACAACCCTCGCCAGATTGCATCTACGCACCATTGTAACTTTCGACTCCTTCGGTAATTCCACGAGCAGACAAGCAGGAGTAGGGACCTCTACGAGTCCTGAACCTGGGTAAATCCTTTGTCCCCTGTGTGCTTGTTTGCTAGCCGATAGATGTCTCTAGAACTCCCTCCTTCTCCAAAACCCAAGTCCATAACAATGGGCATTGACGAGTTAAACCCTCGTCAATTGGCGCCGTCTGTGGGAAGTGGGAGTGCTAATATTGCGGCTTCTTCGGCCCCATCAAACGCGATCTACAACTCTGCAACAGTGGAGATTCGCCAGCTTTTCGGCACCTTCGACTTCACCGGCCACTCGCCCGGCCTTCGAGCCTGTAGGCGACAGAATCAGCCTGGCGATTGGGAGCTTCCGCTTCCAAGTTGGTCAGATGGGCACGCTTTGCCTGCCCGATCAGCCGACGGCACCGGCGATTGCCTCAGCATCATGGTTCCCTCCATCGATCGGCACCCTCAGCGAGCTCAATGCTCCGGTGGTAGTTGGGAACATGGTCAGCGACAGCAGTGGCGACTCCGATCTAAGCGATCTGGCCACTGAAGATGGAACCTACGGTTCCGGATCTGAAAGCTGTGGAACCAACAGCTTCCCAAATCACTTCATGTGCGCTGTCATCAACGCGGGCGACACCTCCGCCAACCGCGGCAATAATGGTAACACCGGCAACGGCACCGACCCGCCCAACGCCGCCAACAGCGGCAATGGCGGCAATGGAGGAGCAGTCGAACCCCCCAGCATAATCAACGAGCAAACCGGCGAATGTGTTGTGATCAGGCTCAACGAGCAAGAGTGGGAACGCTGCCGCGAAGCCTTACGAGGTGCACCTCTACCCTTCGGGTCCCCGCAAGAACTGTTGATGGGCTACCACTGGCTCCTAAAGGAGGAATTCAAACGCCAGAAACAAGCAATCGCGCAACTTGAGGCGCGTAAAAAGGCGGCGGACGAGTCAAGCCTTCGTCGCGTTGGGCTCTCCTCCTACGGAGGATCTTCCTCAAGAGGTAACGAGCATCTCGCCAGGAAGAGGCAATCACGGATGGCTCACCTCACCGAACAAGAACACATAGATGCCGTGAAAGTCCTCGACTTCGGCTCTATGACAGTCGACACAAGAGGCAACGTGGTTCCCAGGACGCCACAGGCCGCAGTGACAGCGGCCACCATGTACCTTCTCAATAACCAGCCACCAGCTGGAGATCCCCGAACGGCCATGCACCGATCTACGATCGCGGGCCTGGGGCTAATCGAGGCCGCCCTCGACAAAGAACCAATACCAGACCCAAAAAAGGGCAAAGCATTAGCAAGACGCTACCCTTCGCCCTCGTCAAGCGATGACAGTCACGACCTGTCTCGGCACCGCCGTTCAAGACGACACGATCACGACTACGATGCACGCGGCGAGGTCACGCAGCGCAAGATCGACAAGTCAAGGGCACGACGTGCTCGGTCGACTGATTCGGAAGAAGAAGATGGGGAGCTCTGCGGCGCCAGATGCTTCAGCAGATCCATCAGGCAAAAGCGAATGCCTAAAGGGTTCAAACTCCCATCGGAGAACCTGAAATTTGACGGTCTGCAGGACCCCAAGATTTGGCTGGAGGATCACATCTCCTCCGTCGGGCTGCACGGAGGCAGTCGAAGTACTGCCATGCAATTCTTGCAGCTACAGCTGCAGGGCGCCGCCCGGGCATGGCTCAATAACCTCCCACGTGGATCCATTCGCAGCTGGGATGAGCTGGTCTACAGCTTCGTACGCAATTTTAAGGGCACATACAAACGCCCCGCTTCAATCGAAGAACTGAGATGCTGCCAGCAAAAATCTGGCGAATCGCTGCGCTCTTACATCCAAAGATGGTCCATCATCAAGAACTCCGCGGAAAGCATCTCGGAAGACCACGCGATTGATGCATTCAATGGTGGTGTCCGCCGCATGGAACTCAGGGAGGAGCTAGGCCGCTCAAAAACCAAGACCATCGACCACCTGATGGAGATCGCGAATCGGTGGGCTGATGGGGAAGATTCGTTGAAGAACCGCGTTCACTCTGATGAGGAGGCAGAACTCGAACGAAGACGCGACCACCGGAGTAAACGTCGTATGCGCGTCTACGACGATCGCGATGACGTCAACATGGTCGTAGCCGGCTACGCCGATAGACGCGACGATAACCGCAACAGCGGATACCGCAGCGGCGGATACCGCGATTCCGGGAAAACCACGCAAGTGTGGCAACGCCGCACTCGCGATGAAGCACCCGCGACCTCCATCGAAGACAAACTGTCTGGACCATGCACGGTACACTTCTACATCGACAAGCATGACAGCAAAAGAAAGTCCAGTCACCTCCTCAAGGACTACCGCGAGTTCCTCAAGCTACATGAGGGGTTGGATCGGATGAACCGCAATGCAGTCGAAAGAGGCTACGGAACCGCTCCAGGCGCAGTGGCACATGGCGCACCACCACCACCACCTGGGCCACCCCCGAACGGAGCTGCACCGGACCAGCATCACGGAGGCGAACCATACCCACGGGCCATGGGTACCATGATGATCCAAAAGGGACGCCCCTCCAATAGGGTGCAGAAGGCCATCACTCGCCAAGTCAATTTGGCCACGCACTCGCCACCATCCACCACTGAGTACCTCAGTGGCAGTGAGTCATGCATTACCTTCGACAAACGCGACCACCCGCCTCAAGTACCTCGCCCAGGTCATTGCCCCCTCGTACTCAAGGCGCAAATTGGAGGCTTCGACATGAGTCGCATCTTCATGGATGGCAGAAGCGGTATCAACCTCATATTCGCGAGTACCTTGCGAGCAATGAGGATCCCTCTAACCTGCTTGGAGGCATCGGACACAATGTTCCACGGCATCGTCCTAGGAAAAGGCGTCTACCCCCTGGGCAAAATCAACCTCGACGTCATATTCGGCACGCCGAAGAACTTCCGGCGCGAGCGCATCGACTTTGAAGTTGTCGAATGGCCCTCACAATACCACTGCATCCTCGGGCGCGTCGCGTTTGCTAGGTTCATGGCAGTACCTCACTACGCCTACCTGCAGATGAAAATGCCAGGTCCAAACGGCGTCATCACGATCAACGGGAGTTTCGAGCGATCTGACAGTTGCGATAGGGAATTCAATAGAATCTCCCAGTCCTTCGGCATGCAGGAGGAGCTCGCGTGATTGAAGGAAACGACAGACAACAGTATGCCCCCCTGAGTAGGCCAAGCTCACCTGACCTCTCCTTCGACTCATTTGTGCACACAAAGAAGGTGCAGGTCCATCCATCAGATCCCGCTAAAACGGCCCTCATCGCCAACAACTTGAGTCCCAAGATAGGAACTCGGCCGTCAATTCCTCCGTGAGCACTGGAAATTTTACTTTGGTGTCCTGCGGACATGCCAGAGTTCCTAGGGAATTCGCCGAGCACGCACTCAACGCCAACCCCGACGCAAGGCTACCAAGCAAACAATCAGGCGACTGTCTGAGCCACGGGCACAGGCAGTCGGAATGGAGATCAACAGACTCCTCGAGGCCAAATTCATACGCGAGATCAAGGAAAGCACTTGGCTTTCCAATACGGTGCTGGTGCCAAAAAAGGACACGGATATCATGCGGATGTGTGTGGACTTCACCTCTCTAAACAAGCACTGCCCAAAAGATCACTTCCCGCTAACACGGATCGATCAAATCATCGACTCCACCGCTGGATGCGAGCGCCTCTGCTTCCTCGACGCCTACTCAGGCTATAACCAAATTCGAATGAAGGAGGAAGACCAGGAGAGAAGGTCAGTGTTTAACGCCTTCGCGTGTTCTGCTACAACACAATGCCTTTCGGGCTAAAAAACGCAGGAGCCACGTACCAGCGGTGCATGCAGGCCTGCCTCAAGGAGAAACTTGGTCGCAACATCCAAGTCTATGTCGACGACATAGTAATCAAGACCAAGGAAGAAGCCTCTCTAATCGACGACTTTCGCGAAACCTTCGCCAATCTCGATCGCTATCGGATAAAGCTCAATCCGGACAAATGCGCCTTCGGCGTACCCTTCCGGGCAATCGCCGGGTATCTCATCTCCGCGAGAGGGATTGAGGCAAACCCGAAAAAGATACAGGACATACTGGCCATGGAGAAGCCAAAGAACATAAGAGGCGTTCAGCAACTAGCCGGGCGAATCGCCCTCACCGACGACACCGAATGGGAGAAAAAGCGCCGCCTTCTACCAGCTCCTCCAAGAAGTCGACAAATTTGAGTGGACCAATGAAGCGCAAGAAGCATTCAAGACCTCAAGCGCTATCCACCTCGCCAAGATTGGTAACTCCACGAGAAAGGGAACCATCTGTCAGTACATCTCCGCCACCAACCAAGTGGTTAGCACAGTGCTCGTCGTCGAATGGGCCGAGGAAAACAAGGTCCATGGCGTACAAACGCACGGTATACTACCTCAGCGAGGTCCTCACGCCAACAAAATAGCGGTACCCGCACTACCAGAAGCTGGCATACGGCGTCTTTATGACCGCCCGGCGACCGCGCCACTACTTCTAGGAACACGCAATCGTGGTAGTCAACAACGCCCCATTGGGACATATCCTCAATAACCCTGACGCCACAGGGCGAGTCTCGCTTTGGGGAATCGAACTGTCTCCACGAGACATCACATATGAAAAGCGCGGAGCAATCAAGTCGCAAGTTCTCCCTGACTTCCTCGTACATTGGATGGAAAACCAACTCCCGGACAAGCCAGACATGTCCTACCTATGGACAATGCACTTCGATGGGTCCAAGAGAAAAGATGGAGCAGGAGCAGGTGTCATACTGACATCGCCTCAAGGGGACAAGCTGAAATACGTCCTGCGAATGCAGTTCACAGCCTCAAACAACGAGGCTGAATACGAGGCCTTGTTACACGGGATGAGGATGGAAAAAGCCTGCGGCGCAAAGAGGCTAATCATATATGGCGACTCCAAGATGGTCGTCAACCAAACAATGCACGAGTGCGACGCACTAAACGACAACATGATCGCATACCGCGACCTCTACGACACACTCGAAGGAGACTTCGATGGTTGCGAGTTACGACACATAGGTCGCGAAAGCAATGAGGAGGCGGACACACTCGCCAACATAGGCTCCACCTGCGCACCCATACCACCTGGGGTATTTCTCGAGCGCATATGTGAACGCTCCATCGTCAAGGTCAGAGAAGAAAACAAGCGCAGCAACGGACTCGGGGGCTACGCCACCCAATGAGCCAATGACAATCGATGACTTGGAGCTTGACACAGGACTCGAGGGACCAATGAGCGTCATGATGATCGAACAATCCTAGACGCAGTCGTACATTACGTACCTCCTCAGTAAGCGCCTACCGGATGACCCGACAGACGCACGACACATCACGCGATGCTCCAAGGCATTCGCCGTTATCAACAGCGAACTGTATAACCGCAGCATCACAGGCGTGTTACAGCGATGCGTCTCCCTAGCCGATGGAAAAGCAGTACTCCTCGACATCCATGAAGGGACCTGCGGGCACCACGCCGGTAGTCGCGCCCTCGTTGCCAAAGCTCTACGAGCTGGATTTTACTGGCCCACGGCCATGCGTGACGCCAAAGACATAGTCCAAAAGTGCAATGCTTGCCAGCGATTCGCAGACAAGCCACACGCACCAGGCGCAGAACTCCGACCTATCCCATTGGCTGCCTTCGCCTGGGGACTCGACATGGTTGGCAAACTTCCAAGGTCCTCGCAAGGAGGCTACGTCACCTCTTGGTCGCAATGACAAATTCACCAAGTGGATTGAGGCCATGCCGTGACCAAGCAACCAGGGCACAACGCAGTCAAGTTCTTCGAGTCCATCGCTCACCGCTTCAAGCGTACACAAAGATCATCACCAACAACGGAACGAACTTTACATCCAAGGAGTTCCAAGATTTCGCGAAACCTAGGGATCAACATCAGCTATGCCTCGGTCGCACACCCAGCACCAATGGTCGTGGAAAGGCAAACGGCTCGCTCGCAGCAAGCATCAAGAAGCGACTCTTCCGCCACTCAACAAGCCGCTGGCTGCTGGCCAAACAAACGCAATCCAGACTGAGCTCACAGACAACTCCAAACAGCGCCACCGCTACACACCATTCTTTATGGTACATGGAGCAGAGGCAAGATTACTACCGAGGTACGCGGTACAAAGCACCACGCCAGAAGTCTCCTACAGCGAGAAGGAGTCATCCTCGACTCAAGACTCCATCGACCTCCTTGACGGCAACAGAAATCGCCGCAGAAAGATCTACGATCTACCAGCCAGAACTCGCAAGAACTACTATAGAAGAAGGTCACCAAGATCCTTCATTGAAGGTGACCTAGTCCTGCGATCAAGCAGCAGGGCATCTCAAGCTCGAGTCCCCCAGGAAGGACTGCACGTGATTACGTAGTAATCCTGTGTGGCGCCTATCGCCTTCAAGATTTAGAGACAGGAGTCGCATACTCCAACCCTTGGAACATCGCACAACTGCGATGCTTCTACCCTTAGTCGTTTCTTCTTTACTTTTGCATCGCAAATAAGGATATTCATCCAAGGCTACTTAGCCGCACATTGTACTACGTACTGTTCTCCGAATAAATAAAAGCTAAGTGCCCCAAAACTCCGTGTTCTCCTTTCTTTTGTCAACTTTCATACTCGGGGGCTACGCCACCCTATACACATATGTTCTTCGAACAATAACACGACATCCTGAGTAGTTGGCACATCAATCGAACCCCTTAACACAAACTCAACCCAGCTGCAACGCACCTGACAGGTTGACAAGGGAACGATACAAAAGATGGCCAGGCTAACGAAAAGGACTCGCATAAGTGCAACGCACCCCACGCTTATAAAGCTATTTGTATATATTCAACAATAAATTATCTACAAATATATATGAGCTTTACAACACCAGTACACTTATATGCAGGATACATATTTGGCTACCCTTGCAACAGAAGAACATTAGTCTGTTCCTCGAAGAAGTCGACGATCTCCTCGGCTAGACGATCCACCGCCTGATAGTGTGGCACCATGTTCCAGGAAGATCCTGCTAGAGGCACCGGTGGCCCAGATGCAATGGCGGCAGCATCCACGTCAGGCCTGTGCAAACGCACCACGGAGAGGGCAGCCTTGGCACCAGCCACCAGCTGCTGCCTCACGCACTCGCGAACCGCGGACATATCTTGAAATTCTGTGAGAAGGGCCAGCAGGCTTGATAGAGTATCATCCAGCGGGAACATCGCCCGGTAGATGTTCTTCAAACACGACTGTGACTTCTTCAAAAAGAGCAGCACTCGCGAGGCGCGATCCTGCAGGGTCGCTAACACAGTTGCACGATCATGATCTACCCAGAAGTATCCACTCTCCTGAAGTTGCTCCTGGGTGAGATCATGAAGGCGGATGGAAATCCTATCCCTCTCCTCTTGCGGACGGCGTGCACTAACAACTACACGAAGCAGCATCAACATCATGAGTACAACGTACCATTGCGATTAACTACAAAGGAAAAGACGAGGATGAGCAAACTAACACTTAAACTGGTCGCCCAGTTGCGTCACCTCGCCAAGCAGATATTGCTCACGGGCGGCAGCTTTTTCAGCCTTTGACTTCCACACGTCCGCGCTACCACGGATCACGGGCAATTCACGCTCCAGTTGCTTCACACGATCACGAAGTCGTGAAAGCAAGGACAACTCCTCTACCCTGGAGCATGGTGGTGCCATTGCATCCTCAAGAGATGGCGAGTACGGGGTTCCCCCCACAGGACCACTTGATGTACCCTACCAAAAATCAAGCCAGAGGCAAAATAAGGCGACCAACTCAAAAGTCAACAGTAACAGAGGCATTCAGGATCAATAAAAGTATCTACAAACACATTCGCCAATAGACAAGTTCTCTAATCAAAAGAGCAAGTTCATCAGCTATTACAAAGAAACTAACTACGGAGCAGCTGGCTTCTTCGACTTCGATGACCTCGGGGGCTTCATCAAGTCCGTGGAAGTATCAGATGCCACTGACTTTCCGCCGGCCCCTGGGGCCGAAGTTTTCGCCACCTTCTTTGCGCGATTGAGCTCCTCCGAATACTTGGCAACAGTGTTTATCAAGGAATGGTCATATTTGGCACAGGCAGTCGCAAAGGGAGCGAATACTACCTGCTGACCATCCGCGCCAATAGGCATCGTCTTCGACACCGTCGAGGGATCCACTTCGACTCCGTGGGCTTGCACCATGGCAAGCGACATGGTCGCGCCAGCTGCGCGGAGGGAGTTCTTGTACGTGGCAGGCACACCCCCAGCGAGCGACTCCACCAGCTCTTCCACATTGTTGACCAACTCCGCCTTCGGCATCAGCTCCTCCCGGAGGCGACTCAGGGTGGCCTTGGCTTTGGACAACGTATTTTGGACAGCGGCGCTATGATTTTCGACCGCAGATACCGTGCCCGCCAGAGCGTCATCGCGACCAAGGGCTTGTGGATCAAAACTCAAGCCGCCAGCATCTACACCAAAATACACACATGGATCAAACTTCTAATGCCACCAGCACTACAGAGGAAGAGAATAACATCAATAAAATATCTACCCGTAAAATTACTTGAGAGGGCCTTGGCGACTGAGAACAGTTGCTCTTCGAACAACTTCTCCCTGGCCGCAAAGGAGGCACGCAGATCCTCTTCGCGCTTCTGGGCTTCATCACGAGCGTCTTCTCCAACGTGGCGACATCACGCAGTAAAGCGTTATGCTCAGCTACATGGCAGTCAAAAATTTGGCTGTCAGTCGATTATACCAAAATACAGAGAAGACGAAAAGAATAAGTAGAGAACACTCACTCTCAACCACGCGGTGGCGCGTCTCTAGCATCGCATGCTGGCGACCCATCGCCATCACCTGCTCTGCCACCTGTGCGGCTTCCTTTACAAGGAGTTGTCGCACAAAACAAGGAGTCAGCAAAGGGCAACAAAGGGCGTTGACTGCCAAATTATAAAAGAAAGAAAGATATACTTACATGGTCCTCCAGCAACTCCAAAGAAGATTGTTGAACCGCCATCCGAGCAACTACTCGATGCTCCCCTACGTGAGGAGAGCTCGCAGAATTGTGCCCGGAGTGGGCCGCCGCCGGAGGAGAAGGAGCACGCTCGATCTCTATCTTGGCCTTTGAGGTCGCGACTCCTAATTCCTTCAAAAATTCGACGTCGCCAGACGATGACGACGCCTCTTGACTACAAGGCAAAATCCGCACTCAGAAAGGGCAAACTCCAGGGCAAAGCCAACAAGAAGAAAACAAGAGAAGAATGAATGCACTAGCAAACTTACCAGTCAAATCTGTCAAGATCAAATGTGGCCTCCATCGACTTCGACGAAGACTCCTTGGGCAATCGCATCTTCTTGCAAGAAGACAGTGCCACAGTCCTCACAGGAACAGCGGGAATGGGCGACTCCGCGCCAACAGCCGTGCCTCCAAGAGTGGAAGGAGTCGACGCGTCGGAATCCCCGCTACGCGAACGCTTGTGAGTATTCGGACTCTCGGACTCGGGGGCTTCCTCTTCCACATCGGAAGGACAATGACAGACTCGCCCTCTTCCAACGCTTCACGAGGAATAATCCCTCGGGAGGGGAGGCATGCAAGGCGACACCGCCACCTCGCATACAAAAAGTAAAGATCGGCAAACACAATAGGAAAAATCGAGAAAATAAGCTACTACGAGCAACTGCATACCTCGGGAGGAGGATTCGAAGCATCACAGGAGGAACGACTGGCTCGTTCGGAAGCACATCTTTGAGGGTGTACTTCGTGACCAGTCGCACCCTCTTATCTACCTCACTCGCGGACATGCCATCAGCAGACACGCGAGTGGGATCATCAGCGCCACCCCATTGGAACATGGGATGGACCCTGGCCTGGAGAGGCTGGACGCGACGACGCAGCCAAATCCTGACAAGGGCGTAGCCTCCCTCTTCTGCGCCTATGCGACTCTCGAGGTCACAGACGCGCTGATATAACACGTCTGTCTCCGTGAGTTCGGAGGGCATGATCACGTTCTTCCAAGAACGCATCTTCTTGTAGGGAGTCGCGGGATCGAAAGGCGCGAGTCCAAAGTGCTCGTCCTTGGCCTTCTGGTCGCGCACATAGAACCATTTGTCCCTCCATCCCTGGACGGACTTGGTAAGCTTGATATCGAAGTAGGTGGCGGATGGGTCAACGTGGATTCCGCAACCACCTACGTCATAAACTAAAGAGCCAGATGTGGACTGACGCTTCAATTTAAAGATGTGTTTGAAAAGACCAAAGTGCGGCTCGATTCCGAGCCAGCACTCGAAGAGAGTGATGAAACAAGTAATGTGGAGGAGCGAATTTGGGGATAGCTGATGGAGCTGGAGCCCATAGAAACATAGAAGACCCCGAAGAAAGGGGTGAAGAGGCAAGGAAAGACCGCGGATGATGAATGCAAGAAACATCACTCGATAACCAGCGGGAGGCACAGGAACGGTCTCACCACTAGGGACGCGCGAATCAGCGACTGCTGCAGAAATCACTCCGTCTTGGCGAAGAAGACGGAGATCCGACGCCTTGATGATAGAGGGGCGCCATGCGCCATTAGTCACGCGGGTGCCCGCGACCTTCTTCTTCCCGACGGCGGCGGCACTGGTGACCGCAGCAGCGGAGCCACCTTTCTTCTTCATTGCGCAGAGGGTGGCCCGGAATCAGCGTAGCGCCCTTCTTCTTCCCCATTGCGCGGCGGCGATGAGAGCG
The DNA here is from genome assembly GCA_023614405.1 of Avena insularis. Taxonomy (NCBI): domain Eukaryota; kingdom Viridiplantae; phylum Streptophyta; class Magnoliopsida; order Poales; family Poaceae; genus Avena; species Avena insularis. The sequence goes on from CM042694.1 coordinate 469,739,579, forward strand.
AAGGAAATAGCTTGGGAACGAACGGAGCTGGTCCAGCATCGTGGGGAAGATGGGCGCAGAGGAAAGCAGAAAAGCAAACGACAATGGCGATGGTAGCAAGAAAGAAAGAGCGCAGATGGGAAATTACCGCTGCAGCATCGCTACTTAACCCCTGGAAGATGCAATCCAACGGCTGACAAAAACCCTATTGGACACGTGGCACGCATCGCGTAGGACACGTGGAGAAGAGGAAGCGCGAACCGTCCCCCCACTTCTACCATTACGCGTGGAAATCGAGGAGGCATGCTTAAAATAAGATTACGCACGCCCAACAAATCAAAGTCGAAAGTGGGACCCACAGCCACACGTCTCACAAATTGCTCACGCGGGCAACTAAGGTCATACAAGTGTCAGCACTGATGTCACCAAGGCTATGTAGTGGAGAACTTCGACTATTTTTAGTCCTTGCTGGAGTCTTCGACTCCACCAAGCACTCGGGGGCTACTCCCATAGGGAGCGCTGGTCACGCACCCTATGAATTTTCTTTTTCTTGTTGCAGGAACATGGACAATCACAAAAGCAAATCCAATCACTCGAAACATAGTTCGATTATGGACATGTGTTACTCCCATAGGGAGCGCCGGAAACAAGCAGGCAAAAGACGACAGCAGTCGCGAAAGTGTTTTATACCTGCCCGAGTCATCGACTGAAACAAGTAAGCGAAAGACGACAGCAGTCGCGAAAGTGTTTTAGTACCTGCCCGAGTCATCGACTGAAACAAGTAAGCGAAAGTCGACAGCAGTCGCAAAAGTTCTTTAGTCCCTTCCTAAGTCTTCGACTCAACCAGGCACTCAGGGGCTACTCCCATAGGGAGCGCTGGTCGTGCACCCTATGATTATTTGTACCAAAAACTGTGTGTTGATAACATCCACACTCGAAACTCATGGCGACACCGCCTCATAATTTTTCCCTACAAAGTGACTGCGTCTCCTGGGTTACCCGAATCGTCTCCGCGATGATAAAATTCGGATGCCACGCCTACGGCGTGAAGGTAAGACCTGAATAAGCTTTGGCAACGCATTTAATCACAGACTACCAAACATATCCGTTGCCACAGCACGATGAACATGCCTTGACAGACGCCACAAGTGCCCACACCCATATAACGGAATTCGACTCTGTAAGACCTCCTGACTGAGTCGAATTACACCAGATTTTTCGGATTCGAGTCCGGGGACTCGAATTTGAGTAGATTGCGTTGTTTCACCCTAAGGTGGTTAACTGATACCGATACTTTGGTTATATCAGGCACGTATATCAGCAATCCCTATGACACAAATAAAAGCAATCGAAATGTACTCATTTAGGCACTCGAAGGCTAAAAAAAGTCCCCAGTCGAATCTGCGATTCCACTGGTCACTCGGGGGCTACTGACATGGGTATACCCTACAGGTACTCGAGCTTGGTATATACGGTCCAAATACATACAGGCCCACGGTGTCGCCAAGGCCCGGATGGAGGGACTTGAGTAACCTGCGGACTCTCGATTGATTGAAGGACAAGAAGAAGCTAAAGATAGAAAGTTTCAAGGGGAAAACCGTAACTTGTAACCGACTTGACCTGCTACCCGAGACCTAGCCTATCTATATAAAGGCTAGGAGTGGGCGGCGAGGAGGACACACGTAACCCTAGTTTCCACAAACCTCGCCAGATTGCATCTACGCACCACTGTAACTTTCGACTCCTTCGATAATTCCACGAGCAGACAAGCAGGAGTAGGGACCTCTACGAGGCCTGAACCTGGGTAAATCCTTTGTCCCCTGTGTGCTTGTTTGCTAGCCGATAGATGTCTCCAGCGCTCCCTCCTTCTCCAAAACCCAAGTCCATAACAATGGGCATTGACGAGTTAAACCCTCGTCACCCTGTGTCATTGCATGTGTGTTCTTCTCATTAACCACACATGGATCCACCAGTGTCATTGCATGTCTACTCTTGTCATAAACCACAGTTAGAGTCATTGCATGTCTTTTCTTTTCACAAATCACATATCACCAGTGTCATTGCATGTGTGTTCTTCCCACAGACCACACATGGATCCACGAGTGTCATTGCATGTGTGTTATTCCCATGAACCACACATGGATCCACCAGTGTCATTGCATGTGTGTTCTTTTCACAGACCACATATGGATCCACCATTGTCATTGCATGTGTGTTCTTTTCACAGACCACGTAAGGATCCACCGGTGTCATTGCATGTGTGTTCCTCTCATAGACCACGCATGGATCCACCGGTGTCATCGCATGTCTGCACTTTTCATGAACAACAGTTAGAGTCATTACATGTGTGTTCTTCTCATGAACCACAGCTAGAATCATTGCATGTGTGTTCTTCTCACAAACCATATCATGAACCACACCTAGTGTCATTGCATGTGTGTTCTTCTCATTAACCACACATGGATCCACAAGTGTCATTGCATGTCTACTCTTTTCATTAACCACAGTTAGAGTCATCGCATGTCTGCTCTTTTCATGAACCACAGTTAGAGTCATTGCATTTGTGTTCTTCTCACAAACCATATCATGAACCACACCCAGTGTCATTGCATGTGTGTTCTTCTCATTAACCACAAATGGATCCACTAGTGTCATTGCATCTCTGCTCTTTTCATTAACCACAGTTAGAGTCATTGCATGTCTGTTCTTTTCACAAAACACATATCACCAGTGTCATTGCATGTGTGTTCTTCTCACAGACCACACATGGATCCACCAGTGTCATTGCATGTCCGCTCTTTTCATTAACCACAGTTAGAGTCATCGCATGTCTGCTCTTTTCATGAACCACTATTAGAGTTATTGCATGTGTGTTCTTCTCACAAACCATATCAAGAACCATACCCAGTGTGATTGCATGTGTGTTCTTCTCATTAACCACACATGGATCCACTAGTGTCATTGCATGTCTGCTCTTTTCATTAACCACAGTTAGATTCATTGCATGTCTGTTCTTTTCACAAACCACGTATCACCAGTGTCATTGCATGTGTGTTCTTCCCACAGACCACACATGGATCCACCAGTGTCATTGCATGTGTGTTCTTCCCATGAACCACACATGGATCCACCAGTGTCATTGCATGTGTGTTCTTTTCACAGACCACATATGGATCCACCAGTGTCATTACATGTGTGTTCTTCTCACAAACCACGTAAGGATCCACCAGTGTCATTGCATGTGTGTTCCTCTCATAGACCACACATGGATCCACCGGTGTCATCACATGTCTGCTCTTTTCATGAACCACCGTTAGAGTCATTGCATGTGTGTTCTTCTCATAGACCATAGCTAGAGGCATTGCATGTGTGTTCTGCTCACAAACCATATCATGAACCAAACCAGTGTCATTGCATGTGTGTTCTTCTCATTAACCACACATGGATCCACCAGTGTCATTGCATGTATACTCTTGTCATGAACCATAGTTAGAGTCATTTCATGTCTGTTCTTTTCACAAAACACATATCACCAGTGTCATTGCATGTGTGTTCTTCCCACAGACCACACATGGATCCACCAGTGTCATTGCATGTGTGTTCTTCCCATGAACCACACATGGATCCACCAGTGTCATTGGATGTGTGTTCTTTTCCCAGACCATTTAAGGATCCACCGGTGTCATCGCATGTCTGCTCTTTTCATGAACCACAGTTAGAGTCATTGCATGTGTGTTCTTCTCATGAACCACAGCTAGAGTCATTGCATGTGTGTTCTTCTCACAAACCATATCATGAACCACACCTAGTGTCATTGCATGTGTGTTTTTCTCATTAACCACACATGGATCCACTAGTGTTATTGCATGTCTGCTCTTTTCATTAACCATACTTAGAGTCATTGATACATTGCAAATGGATCCACACAAGGTTCCATGCTTGGTTTTATGCACTTTCTTGTGTTTTGTCCACACTTTGGAGTACTTTTCATATGATTTCTTGGACTAACCTATTAACAAGAGCCACAGTGCCAGCTACCTGTTTTTTGCTATTTTTGGTTCTAGGAAAGTCAGAAAATGAATATTCTCGGAATTGGACAGGACAAAAACCAAAGTGCCTATTTTTCCAGAAGACTCCAGGAGCCAGAATATGAGACGGAGAAGAGCCAGGGGCTGGCCACACCACCCACAGGCGCGGGCTGGGCCTGGTCGCGCCAGGGCATGGTGTGGGCCCCCCAGGCACCCCCTCAGTCTCCCTCTTCGCCTATAAGGAGCCTTATGACCTAAAAACTCCTGGGGGTTCGATGTTTTTCTAGAAGGAGTTCCGCTCCACCACCAGATGCCACGAACAAGACCTGTAAACTCCATTCGGCACCTTTGGACGGGAATGGAGGAGATCATCACCATCATCATCACCATCGCTTCTCCATCGACCATCCATGTTTCCCCCATCTATGAGTGAGTAGTCCCCCGCTGTAGGCTATGGGGATGGTAGGGATTGGATGAGATCGTTCATGTAATGGCATCAGATTGTTAGGGCATGGTGCCTGGTATCTTTTATTAGTGCTTTATGACTTTGTTGCGACTTGTTATGCTTAATGCTTGTCACTAGGGCCCGAGTGCCATGATTTCAGATCTAAACATGTTATTGATTCATTATGATAGTATTTTTTATGGTTTTATCTGCAAGTTGTATACACACATTGTTGTCCGGAACCAATGGCCCGATGTGTAAATCGGGATAAGGAGGAATGGCTTTGATGTGAGGATCACATGTGTTCACGAGTGTTAATGCTTTGCTCGGTGCTCTATTAAAAGGAGCACCTTAATTGTCGATAGTTCCTTGAGGCCCCGCTACAAACAATTTGGCAGGACAAAAGATGTTGTGCAAGTTCTCATTGTGAGCACGTATGACTATATATGGAACACATGCCTAGGATTATCTAGTACTTGGATGCTTTATCTTATTTATCTGCAATTGCCCTATGTTCTGATTGCTATGTGAATTGTCTTGTCCATTCAATGCTCGTCCATCCATCCCTATGCCTACCGCACTCGAATCCCACTGTTTGCTGCTATTGTTACCACTGTCTTTTCTTTACTGCTGCTGCTACTTTACTATTCCTACCACAAAACTGTTGCTACTGATAAACTGCTGTGAGCAAGATTGTTTCCAGGTGCAGCTTAATTGACAACTCAGTTGTTAAGGCTTATAAATATAATTTGGCTCCCCTTGTGTCAAATCAATAAATTGGGTTTCACTTCCCTCGAAAATATTACGATACACCCCCTATACTTGTGGGTCATCAAGACTATTTTCTCGCGTCGTTGCCGGGGAGCATAGCTTTATTTATCAAGTTCACTTGGATTCTCTATTGTTCGCTGCTATCCATCCATCATGGGTAAGTCTCGTGATGGCAAGGTTCCTATTTTACCATCCACAACAAGAAGAGGTACGGTTCTGAACACCTCTATTGCTCTTGATTCACCGTCTGTTATGAGTAAGTTCCTTACACCACCACATACACATGCTACACACACTGCTACTACTGCTGAATCTGAAACTTCTGATGCTTATGATGCTACTTCTACTGTGCTTGATAAGAGTGGTTCATTAGGTCCTTTCCTAGATGCTACGATTGCTAGAACTCTAGCTGGAAATACTGAAACTCCTAATGAATACACTACCACACCTGTTAGTTCTCCTGAGACTAGTGAAAGTTATGATATTGAAGATTATTATGTTGAGATGACCGATGAATTTATTAAAGAATGTAAAAACACCCATGATAGGAGCGCTGCTAGGAGTCTCCTTGAGAGGCATACTAGTAGACCCAAATTATCTCATGTTGCTAAGTTTGCTGCTTCTCCCATAAACATTATAGATGAAGATTATGATTTCTCTCTCGATCTATCTTACATAGCTATTGTCGAGAAAGAACCTTTTTGTGGGACTAAGAATGAAAGTGCGGTAGCACATATGAACGAACTTTCTACCATGAGTGGCTTGTTTTCTGATGATATTAAGATGCGTACTTACTTTGTTGCCAAGATTTTCCCCTTTTCACTGAAAGGAGAAGCTAAAACTTGGTTTAGTAATTTGCCTCCTGGATCTATTGATAGCCCTAAGTGCTTGATTAGTACTTTCCCACAGAAATATTTTCCTCATAGTGCTAGACATGCTATTTTGCAGGAACTTTTTGATTTTAAACAGGGAGAAACAGAGGTATTGCCCGAATCTTGGGCAAGGTTTTGTGCTTTGATTCATGCACAAGCTGGAAGTACATTACCTAAGAATGAGCTTCTTGATATATTTTATAATGGACTAACCGAGGAATCTAGGACATACCTAGATAGTTGTGCTAATTGTGTTTTTAGGAATAGGACTCCTAAGGAAGTTGAGGAATTAATGGCTAAAACAAGTAAGAATTATGAAGATTGGACTCCTCCTAAACAAGCTATATCTGAAGTAATTGTACCTGAACCAATTATTCCTGTGCCTATTCTGACATCAAAGAAGAGGGGAGTTATTGAATTAAATGATGAAGTGATGAAGGAAGCTAAGAAATGTCTTAAGGAGAAGGGAATTAAAGCTGCAGATGTCAAGAATTTACCTCCTATAGAAGAATTATGTAAGCCTATTCCCTACTCATCCACTATTGAGGTACACTCTCGCCAACACTTTGATGAAGGTGATATCCCTTACTCTAAACCTCCTGATCAATGCTTAGAAGAATTCGATATCTTTATTGTTAAGCAAGATAACTTTAATAAAAGGGTGCAAAATCATCTAATGGAAAACACTAGAGCTATTGTTGAGTTGAAAGATATTGTGGAAATAACCTCTAATGATGTTAAAATGATTGTTAAACACTTTCAAATGGTTCAAACTCAAATAGATCAACTTGTTAAAATGCAAAAAGACTTGCTAGTTAATGCTGCTAAAGAAAAACATGCTTATGAAATTAGAACTAGAAATGGTGCTGCTACCCAGAATCCTCTATATCCTGAGGGGCATCCCAAAAGAATTGAGTAGGATTCTCAACAAGCTGAAAATAGTGACTCTACTCGTAAGAAAATTAAAAATAAACATAAAACTATTGTAGAACCCTCTGAACCTGCTATAGATCCTAATAGTATATCTATCTCTGATGCTGAAACTGAAAGTGGTAATGAAGAAAATGAAGTTTCTAATGAATAAAAAGTTGAAGAAGAACCTGAAAACCACACTAAGAATACTAAATACACCAAAGAAGATTTTATTGCTAAGAAACATGGTAGTGAAAGAGATCCTTGGGTCCAAAAACCCATGCCTTTCCCTAATAAGAAACACAAGTCAAAGGAAGATGAACACTATAATAAGTTTTGTGAGTGGATGAAACCTTTATTCCTGCAAATTCCTTTGACTGATGCTATTAAATTTCCTCCTTACTCAAAATATATGAAGGATATTGTCTCGAATAAAAGGAAGATCCCTAATGAAGAAATTTCTACTTTGTTTGCTAATTGTTCCTTCAATGGTAAGGTTCCTAAGAAACTTAGAGACCCAGGGATTCCAACTATCCCTTGCTCTATTAAGAACAGTTATGTTAGAACTGCTTTATGTGATTTGGGAGCTGGAGTTAGTGTTATGCCTTTCTCTCTCTATTAGAGGCTTCAACTTGGAAAATTAATACCAACTGATATATCTTTGCAAATGGCTGATAAATCTACCACTATTCCTGTGGGTATATGTGAGGATGTACCTGTTCATGTGGCCCATAATTGCTTGATATTAACTGATTTTGTTGTGCTTGAAATGCCTGAAGATGATAATATGTCTATTATTCTTGGGAGACCTTTTCTTAATACTGCAAGAGTTGTTATCAATTGTAATCAAGGAAAGGTGACATTCAATGTTAATGACAAGGAACATACTGTCTATTTCCCCAAGAAGATTGAAAGGACTTATGGTTTGAATTCAATTGAACATGTTGAGGGCATTCAAGTTGGAGAAATATATTGTCCCATACCAAGAGAAAATTTTGAAACTATTATGATTGGGACCATTGCTATCAAGGTTGAGGTAACATAATCATTAGTGGAATACAAAGTTTTGTCTCATATGAAATTGTTTTGGTAACAAGACCTGATCAACCTTGTTAACAAAAGGATTTCATTGAACAAAACAATGTTTTCACTATGATTATCTCTGCTTACTTCTATTCTATCCATTTTAGTTTCTGCTTATGCCTAACTTAAAGGCGTTAAAGAAAATTACTTATTGGGAGATAAACCAAAAGTTTTAGATGAGTCTTGGAAGTTATTACTTCAGTAATAACCGCTCCTTATCCTTTTTATTTGCTTTTTGTGCCAAGAGTAACCTCTAATGAGCGAGAAGTAATGATTGGGAAAGTTGCTGTCCCGAAACAGATTTCTGTGCTTCACCGTAAAATTTCGTGTAAAATCTCTAAACGTCTTTTTGAGGCGTGAATTTTTGTGCTTATGCCCCAGGTTGTTATCTAACTTTCGTTAGTTCAACACTTTTTTGATTTGAGCAACAGAAGGTCTTCGACAAAATTCGTCTTTACCTGCTGGTCTGTTTTGACAGATTTCTGCCATTTTCTGCATTTGCTTCTTGTTGGTTCCTTTTTGAGTTCTTTTGGGGAATTGAGATTTTTGAGGGAAGTGCTATAGTAGCTAGTGTTTTAATGGAAGTTTTATTGGTGTTAGAACTGAACCTAAAGACTTATTTATCTTGAGTGCACTAATGTTGCTAATAAAGATTGTGTGAAGTTTTGTACGAAGGAAAAATTTCAGGTGTATGGAAGGAATGAGTAATGAGATGAAGGATGGACTAAAGCTCAAGCTTGGGGATGCCACGCGTGTCACCCCAAGAAATACCCAAGAAGTACAAGCGTCAAAGCTTGGGGATGCCCAAGGCATCCCCCTCTTCATCAATAAAAATCCCAGGTTTCTTCCAAACGCTTCATTTTTATTGTTTCATGCATAGTTGTGTTGTTCTTGGAGCGTCTTCTTTTTCATTTTTGTTTTGGTTTTTTGTTTGCTTAGTTTGCTGAATAAATTGGTTGGACCCCCTCTTTCATACTTTGGTGTTCAAATAGTTTGGTTTGGTTTGGTTTGGAAAAGAGTAGGAAAGTTAATGCTTAAGTGGTAAAGAGAGCTTGTTTTTGACTGTGGCCTATGCTTTGCCATGCCATGCTTGATATTGTTTTGTGGATTTATGCTTAGTATTCTTTGTTGTAGCATGAATTGTTTTAAACAATTGAGATTGCTTAATGCGCCTTGGATGAATCATGCGCTGTTTTAGCATATTAAAGCATAGTATTGTGGTATTCTCCTTTGATGCTTTATTTGGGTTGACTTGGCACATGCTCACACCATGTTATGACTATCTCAAGTCATCATAAGCCTTTATGATCCTTTAGTTTTCAACTTTTAGTATCACTTTATGCTTTGATCAATGATGTTTTGTCACTCTGCATGATTATGGCCATTATTGCTCTCTTGTTTGTCGCTCCCTTACTATTGCTAGCCTTCACTTACACTGAATATGTTTTACTCAAGTTTCCAACTGCCTAAACCAAATATTGCCAAAAGTGTCCACCATACCTACCTATTAGCATCATTTGCTACTTCCGTGCATATTCAATATGCCTTGTTTTCTTCCGAATAAATGTTTGCTTGTTATGAGAAAGTTAGTTAGTAAAGCTCTCATGAACTTGATGGCACACTTTATTTCCTGCACTTAATAAACCTGAACCATTGTGACTCTCCATGAAAGTTGTATGCTTGCAAATTATAGGCTAGGGATTAGCAGAACCGTGCTGTCACGGGGAACGCTTTCAACACTTGTAAATATATACCCAGTTGATACCTTGCTCTTTTGTTTGCGGATGTCGTCGGTGTGAAATAAAAGGGGAGCTTGTAAGTCCATGGAGTTATGTATATGTGTTAGACAAATGCCTGGCTTGCTGGTCTAATCCATGCTGACATGGTGGAAACCTGCAGCGTAACCATAATGAGCTGTCTATGAAGCATTCTTCTTATAAAAAAGAGAGAGATAGCTATTGAGAAAAAGAAAAAAAAAAGAGATTTATGAAAAGAGGAAAGAGAGAAAAAAGCACCATTTTCCCATGGTAAATAAGAAGATTGCTGAGATACTCATTGTCTGCTTGCCTTGTCATTTTGATATGGGGATTCTTCCGTATCATCGGGCAAGGGGTACCCCGTTGGTGGTTCTCTATGATACGCACATATTTACGATGATAAGAACTTACCGGGAACTAAAGTTGAGTAGCATGAGGAGCAACCCTCGTACTCAAGGGACTTGGGATTTTCAGTTTATAGTCTGTCAAGCATATAACTCAGGTTGGACCTCAGTTTCACCTTAACCACATTAAAGATGCTTATGATATGGGCAATGAGAGCTCAAAGCTAATGAGTACCATAATTTCAGCATTTGGAAGCCTTTCAAACTTTTCAAAACCTGTTCATTTCCTTGTTGAGTCTCCACACATTCTTTGAGCACTTTCTTGAGAGCATAGTGGCCATTCTTAGTTCTATGTGCATTGTCCCAAGACTTGTTGATTGATGCATACCTTGATATTGCTTGTTTTAAACTATTTGTATCTAGTCACTCTTGTAAACTTTGAAGGTGTCCTATGCATTTATGTTTGCTACTCTATGAGGGACAAGCTAAATGCCACTATGCTATGTTCTCTTTATGTGAAACAAACAAGCGTCTTGCAAAGCATTGTTATTCATGAATCTTTTGTTTCTGCCTTTTCATGTTGCAACATAGTTGCTATGTCTTATTTCTAGAACTTTGTCTTTCATGTTATGATTGAAGTACTATGATCCCAGCTTTGAATTTTTTACAAATACTTTGATCAAGCTTATGATGGTGCATGTCACCTCAAAAATTATTCTTTCTTTTTATCACTTACCTACTCGAGGACGAGCAGGAGTTAAGCTTGGGGATGTTGATACATTGCAAATGTATCTATAATTTTTGATGTTCCATGCTTGGTTTTATCCACTTTCTTGTGTTTTGTCCACACTTTGGAGTACTTTTCATATGATTTCTTGGACTAACCTATTAACAAGAGCCATAGTGCCAGCTGCCTGTTTTCTGCTGTTTTTGGGTCCAGGAAAGTCAGAAAATGAATATTCTCGGAATTGGACGGGACAAAAGCCAAAGTGCCTATTTTTCAGAAGACTCCAGGAGCCACAATACGAGACGGAGAAGAGCCAGGGGCTGGCCACACCACCCCCAGGCGCGGGCTAGGCCTGGCCGTGCCAGGGCATGGTGTGGGCCCCCTAAGCACCCCCTCGGTCTCCCTCTTCGCCTATAAGGAGTCTTCTGACCTAAAAACTCTGGGGGGTTCGACGTTTTTCCAGAAGGAGTTCCGCTCCACCGCCACCACTAGATTCCACGAAACAGCACCAGAAACTCCGTTCTGGCACCCTGCCGGGACGAGGAATTGGAGGAGATCATCGCCATCATCATCACCATCGCTTCTCCATCGACCATCCATGTTTCCCCCATCTATGAGTGAGTAATCCCCTGCTGTAGGCTATGGGGATGGTAGGGATTGGATGAGATCATTCATGTAATGGCATCAGATTGTGAGGGCATGGAGCCTAGTATCTTTTATTAGTGCTTTATGACTTTGTTTCGACTTGTTATGCTTAATGCTTGTCACTAGGGCCCGAGTGCCATGATTTCAGATCTGAACATTTTATTGATTCATTATGATAGTATTGTTTATGGTCTTATCTGCAATTTGTATACACACATTGTTGTCCGGAACCAATGGCCCCGAAGTGACAGAAATCGGGATAACCGGAGGGAATGGCTTTGATGTGATGATCACATGTGTTCATGGAGTGTTAATGCTTTGCTCTGGTGCTCTATTAAAAGGACCACCTTAATGGCCAGTAGTTCCCTTGAGGCCCCGCTGCAAACGGGCTGGCTGGACAAAAGATGTTGTGCAAGTTCTCATTGCGAGCACGTATGACTATATATGGAACACATGCCTAGGATTATCTAGTACTTGGATGCTTTATCTTATTTATCTGCAATTGCCCTATGTTCTGATTGCTATGTGAACTGTCTTGTCCATGCAATGCCCGTCCATCCATCCCTATGCCTACCACACTCGAATCCCATTGTTTGCTGCTATTGTTACTACTGTCTTTACTTTACTGCTACTACTTTACTATTCCTACTACAAAAGTGTAGCTACTGATAAACTGCTATGAGCAAGATTGTTTCTAGGTGCAGCTGAATTGACAACTAAGTTGTTAAGGCTTATAAATATTCTTTGGCTCCCCTTGTGTCGAATCAATATATTGGGTTTCACTTCCCTCGAAAATACTGCGATACACACCCTATACTTGTGGGTCATCAGTCATCGCATGTCTGCTCTTTTCCTGAACCACAGTTAGAGTCATTGCATGTGTGTTCTTCTCACAAACCATATCATGAACCACACCCAGTGTCATTGCATGTGTGTTCTTCTCATTAACCACAAATGGATCCACCAGTGTCATTGCATATCTGCTCTTTTCATTAACCCTAGTTATAGTCATTGCATGTCTATTCTTTTCACAAACCACATATCACTAGTGTCATTGCATATGTGTTCTTCCCACAGACCACACATGGATCCACCAGTGTCATTGCATGTCTTCTCTTTTCATTAACCACAGTTAGAGTCATCGCATGTCTGCTCATGAACCATAGTTAGAGTCATTGCATGTGTGTTCTTCTCACAAACCATATCATGAACCACACCCAGTGTCATTGCATGTGTGTTCTTATCATTAACCACACACGGATCCACCAGTGTCATTGCATGTCTGCACTTTTCATTAACCACAGTTAGAGTCATTGCATGTATGTTCTTTTCACAAAACACATATCACCAGTGTCATTGCATGTGTGTTCTTCCCACAGACCACACATGGATCCACCAGTGTCATTGCATGTGTGTTCTTCCCATGAACCACACATGGATCCACCAGTGTCATTGCGTGTGTGTCCTTCTCACAAACCACATATGGATCCACCAGTGTCATTGCATGTGTGTTCTTTTCACAAACCACGTAAGGATCCACCGGTGTCATTGCATGTGTGTTCCTCTCATAGACCACACATGGATTCACCGGTGTCATCGCATGTCTGCTCTTTTCATAAACCACAGTTAGAGTCATTGCATGTGTGTTCTTCTCATGAACCATAGCTAGAGTCATTGCATGTATGTTCTTCTCACAAACCATATCATGAACCACACCTAGTGTCATTGCATGTGTGTTCTTCTCATAAACCACACATGTATCCACCAGTGTCATTGCATGTGTGTTCTTCCCATGAACCACACATGGATCCACCAGTGTCATTGCATGTGTGTTCTTTTCACAGACCACATATGGATCCACCAGTGTCATTACATGTGTGTTCTTCTCACAAACCACGTAAGGATCCACCGGTGTCATTGCATGTGTGTTCCTCTCATAGACCACACATGGATCCACCGGTGTCATCGCATGTTTGCTCTTTTCATGAACCACAGTTAGAGTCATTGCATGTGTGTTCTTCTCATGAACCACAGCTAGAGTCATTGCATGTGTGTTCTTCTCACAAACCATATCATGAACCACACCCAGTGTCATTGCATGTGTGTTCTTCTCATTAACCACACATGGATCCACTAGTGTCATTGCATGTCTGCTCTTTTCATGAACCACAGTTAGAGTCATTGCATGTGTGTTCTTTTCACAAACCACATATCACCAGTGTCATTGCATGTGTGTTCTTCCCATAGACCACACATGGATCCACCAGTGTCATTGCATGTGTGTTCTTCCCATAGACCACACATGGATCCACCAGTGTCATTGCATGTGTGTTCTTCCCATGAACCACATATGGATCCACCAGTGTCATTGCATGTGTGTTCTTTTCACGGACCACATATGGATCCACCAGTGTCATTGCATGTGTGTTCTTTTCACAGACCACGTAAGGATCCACCGGTGTCATTGCATGTGTGTTCCTCTCATAGACCACACATGGATCCACCAGTGTCATCGCATGTCTGCTCTTTTCATGAACCACAGTTAGAGTCATTGCATGTGTGTTCTTCTCATGAACCACATCTAGAGTCATTGCTTGTGTGTTCTTCTCACAAACCATATCATGAACCACACCTAGTGTCATTCCATGTGTGTTCTTCTCATTAACCACACATGGATCCACTAGTGTCATTGCATGTCTGGTCTTTTCATGAACCATAGTTAGAGTCATTGGATGTCTGTTTGTTTCACAAACCACATATCATCAGTGTCATTGCATGTGTGTTCTTCCCACAGACCAAACATGGATCCACCAGTGTCATTGCATGTGATTTCTTCTAGTGAACCACACATGGATCCACCAGTGTCATTGCATGTGTGTTCTTTTCATAGACCACATATGGATCCACCAGTGTCAATGCATGTGTGTTGTTTTCACAGACCACGTACGGATCCACCGGTGTCATTGCATGTGTGTTCCTCTCAAAGACCACACATGGATCCACCAGTGTCATCACATGTCTTCTCTTTTCATGAACCACTGTTAGAGTCATTACATGTCTGTTCTTTTCACAAACCACATATCACCAGTGTCATTGCATGTGTGTTCTTCCCACAGACCACACATGGATCCACCAGTGTCATTGCATGTGTGTTCTTTTCACAGACCACATATGGATCCACCAGTCTCATTGCATGTGTGTTCATTTCACAAACCACGTAAGGATCCACCGGTGTCATTGCATGTGTGTTCCTCTCATAGACCACATATGGATCCACTGGTGTCATCGCATGTCTGCTCTTTTCATGAACCACAGTTAGAGTCATTGCATGTGTGTGCTTCTCATGAACCACAACTAGAGTCATTGCATGTGTGTTCTTCTCACAAACCATATCATGAACCACACCCAGTGTCATTGCATGTGTGTTCTTCTCATTAACCACACATGGATCCACCAGTGTCATTGCATGTCTGCTCTTTTCATGAACCACGGTTAGATTCATTGCATGTCTGTTATTTTCACAAACCACATATCACCAGTGTCATTGCATGGGTGTTCTTCCCATAGACTACACATGGATCCACCAGTGTCATTGCATGTGTGTTCTTGCCATGAACCACACATGGATCCACCAGTGTCATTGCATGTGTGTTCTTTTCACAGACCACATATGGATCCACCAGTGTCATTGCATGTGTGTTCTTTTCACAGACCACGTAAGGATCCACCAGTGTCATTGCATGTGTGTTCCTCTCATACACCACATATGGATCCACCGGTGTCATCGCATGTCTGCTCTTTTCATGAACCACAGTTAGAGTCATTGCATGTGTGTTCTTCCCATGAACCACAGCTAGAGTCATTGCATGTGTGTTCTTCTCACAAACCATATCATGAACCACACCCAGTGTCATTGCATGTGTGTTCTTCTCATTAACCACACATGGATCCACTAGTGTCATTGCATGTCTGCTCTTTTCATGAACCATAGTTAGAGTCAGTGGATGTCTGTTTGTTTCACAAACCACATATCATCAATGTCATTGCATGTGTGTTCTTCCCATAGACCAAACATGGATCCACAAGTGTCATTGCATGTGTGTTCTTCCCATGAACCACACATGGATCCACCAGTGTTATTGCATGTGTGTTCTTTTCACAGACCACATATGGATCCACCAGTGTCATTGCATGTGTGTTCTTTTCACAGACCATGTAAGGATCCACCGGTGTCATTGCATGGGTGTTCCTCTCAAAGACCACACATGGATCCACCGATGTCATCGCATGTCTGCTCTTTTCATGAACCACTGTTAGAGTCATTGCATGTCAGTTCTTTTCACAAACCACATATCACCAGTGTCATTGCATGTGTGTTCTTCCCACAGACCACACATGGATCCACCAGTGTCATTGCATGTGTGTTCTTCCCATGAACCACACATGGATCCACCAGTGTCATTGCGTGTGTGTCCTTCTCACAAACCACATATGGATCCACCAGTGTCATTGCATGTGTGTTCTTTTCACAAACCACGTAAGGATCCACCGGTGTCATTTCATGTGTGTTCCTCTCATAGACCACACATGGATCCACCAGTGTCATCACATGTCTGCTCTTTTCATGAACCATAATTAGAGTCATTGCATGTGTGTTCTTCTCATGGAGAATATCATTTTGTGGCCCGAAAGTTGGGTCTCCCAGGCAACGCGGTACCCAAGTTGATTTTTATCACCACGATTCGAAAAGTTGGGGCGCCAATTGCTGAGAGGGGTCTTTCGAGTGAATGATGGCCAAACCAAATATTTTCAAATCGCGCCCGTTAAGTCAGGATATTCCATTACACTAGTTCCTGTTGAGCCCCTCCTTCACTGGTCACTCTTCTTAGCCACCCTGCACGTGTCGTAAGGGTAACTCCATTACTATACTTTCCTAACTCTCGACACTGAATATTGTTGCAGCAGTAGCGGTGGTCCCTTTTCTTCCCTTTCCCAACCCTAAATCTGCTGGCGGCGGAGGACCTTTTTTCTCCCTCCCCCGACACTGAATTCGACGGCAGCGGCCCAGCATGTCTTGCAAGGCGAAGGTTGTAGCTACATCGCCGACTGAAAAGGGTCCGTCGGGGCCCAAGTCTGGGGCTCAATGCATAGCAGCGGCGAGGTCTTCAGCCCCGGTTCGCAAGGAGGCCAGCAAGGATTCTGCTCCCAAAGTACCTACGAGCAGCGGGTTGAAGAGAAAAGCAAGGCCAGCGGCGGATTGTTCGGCTCCGGTGGGCGGATGCAGCACTCAAATCTCGAAGAATAAAACCCGGGAGAAGAGCAAGAGGTGAATTTTTCTTATTTGTGCCTTATCTTGCAAGTAGATTAGTTACGACATAATAGAATCGAATGAACTGAAATGTTCCCCTTTTTAATCAAATTTGGAACAGTTTTGATACAAGGGACCTATATGAGTTCAGAGTTCATGTTCGGCAGTAAACTTCAAAGCTTGATTTTGCTTGCGAGAGGGTTGTGTTCGGGCAAGATGTGCATCTGCTTGTGAATTGCAAAGAGGTTATGTCTGTTTCGTAGCTGGTAGATATGCTTGCCGCTAGAATTCCCTGGGGTTCTAGATAGAGGACAAAATTGGTGTGGCACAACATGAATCATACCTATCAGCAAATTGAGCACTCCCATGAGCTTCAGATGGTTTGGGAGTGTTGTGCAGCTGATCGTAAGGTGAAATTTGAAGCGATGATTGATGATATGTATGCAGATGCTGGAGATATTATTGCCAGAGCTTCTGCTCCTAGAGAATACGGACCAATAGATGTTGATCTAGATAAGTTCAGTATACGCATAGAGGTGGATTCATACATGGCAAAACTTGATGAGGGAGTTAATAAGCCAGTTTCGTCATGTACTGTGGAGATCACTGTCGATTCCAAAAACATAACTCTTGATGAAATGAGAGAGATGATCGGTAAGGAAATCAGTATTGGCCCTAAGCAGATGGCAAAAATCCGGTGGTGGCATGATAAGAAGCAGCAATTCATAGATGTTTTGGATACTAAAGATCTTATGCAGATTATGCGGCGAAAGAAGCGAACCAGGAAGGTGTTCTTCCTTGGTACCATTTCTGATGTTGTTGAATAGGTTATAGTGGATGTAGATGCCTGTAGTGGTGACAGAATGAGGTGGTCGACGTTGATGAGATCGATGAGAGCTGCTACCTGGGCTTGTCATATGGACCGCGGGGTTCCCCTGTATTTGTAATATTGACTATTGTTGCATTTAGAGCGTGCTTCTGTGATTATGTTTGTTGAGAGATTGCGATATAATGTTGTGCGAGCTGTTGAGATTTTCGGACATGTCACTCACTGAAACCATCATTGTTGTAATAAGACATAAGTACATTGTAGTTGACATGATTATGTTTCTTAAGATGACGTACAGTACTTGTTTCTATTATTATGTTTGTTGGGACATTGTAATGTAATGTTTTGTGAAACCATGACTAGACTAGTGATGCATAAATACATTGTAGTTGACATGATTATGTTTCTTGAGATGATGTACTGTACTTGTTTCTGTTATTTTGTTTGTTGAGAGACTGTAATGTAATGTTTTGCTAAACCATGACAGGACAAGTGATGTGTAAGTACCTTGTAGTCGACATGATTTTGTTTCTTGAGTTGATGTAATATACTTGTTTCTGTGATTATGTTTGTTGAGAGATTGTAATGTGATGTTTTGTGAAACCATGTTGTGGTTATGTTTGTTGGGAGATTATAATGTAATGTTTTGTGAAACCATGACTGAAGAAGTGATGCATAAGTACCTTGTAGTTGACATGATTTTGTTTCTTTGGATGATGTAATATACTGGTATGTTTTCATTAGGCAATGAAATTGGGATGGAGGGAGTGCACGTTTAATATTTGAAATGAGAATGTGTGAAGAGAATCCATATCAGGCAGGAGACAGTAATCCAGGGAAAGGGCATGGTATCCATTAAACTATTGTAACATGCCAATTTAGTCATCATTGCGGCGGTAGAAGGGCTGCTCTCTCTCTCTCTCTCTCTCTCTCTCTCTCTCTCTCTCTCGCTGACACTGTCGCCGTCGCATTTGCCATGCTGTCCTTGAACGGCGAGGACGACCAGTCGAGCAGCGACAGCCCTCTCTCCAACATCGAGTATTCCTTCCATGATGTGAGTTCCTCTGTTTTCTCGGGCTAGGGTTAGGCAATGGTAAATCTCTCGATCTGAGCTCCATATGTGCATGCAATCGTGTTTGATTTCAGCTTTGCGTTTACCTATAGGTACCAAGGACGATCTACGACTCCGAACGGGAGGGCCTAGATCTCGATGGAGAAGTGCCATGTGACCATGGGCTAAAACTAAGGAGATATGTTGCATTCGAAGGCAGTAACACTGGGAGAAGGTTTTTTGGCTGTACAAATCAGGTTTGTTTACATTATGTGCAACTGTGACATGAAGTAAAATGTATCGTGCATGTTCATAACACTATAGTGTGTGTTTTTTAGGTTGGCCCGGTGTGTAAAGCAGTAGAGTGGGTGGATCTTGAGTGGCCAGATGCACTTAAGAAATGTTTGGCACAGTTATGGGAGATGTATGAGTTGGAAAGGTCGGGGAGATTTACTGATGTAAGTGATGCAGCCGAAAAAAATTACAAGCTGTCGGTACGAAATAAGGAGGTGGAACAAGAAATCGAGAATTTGCAGTCAAAGCTAACTGACAGAATCGATGGGAGCTTGGTCTTTGGAACTGCAAAGAAACTTCAGGATAGTCACAGGTTGCTGATTCATAATGCAGAAAAGGAGAGGCTTCAGCTCAGGGAAGACAAGAAGAAGCTAGACTACTGCATTGCGGATCTGTTGAAGGAACTGAAGAAGGCGCGCGAGGGTGAACAAGGACAGCCTATAGAGGATAAAGGAAATTCGAGGTGAATAATTTATTTTGTACCAATGCCTGAAACTAGTTAATTGTAAGATTTGCAGTTGCGCTTTCCGAACTAAGCCAAACTCAATCCTCGAGCAAACTAATTTCAGACAAACACACATATCGTGCATAGAGTTAAGTTCACGCTTACAAAATCACCACTGTAGAGGATAAACCAGGCAGTTTAGTATTAAATAGACATATGTTGTGTTCAAGCGAGCCTAGCCCGGAGCTACCTGTTTTCCTCCCTAAGATTGGTCAGCTCCTTCAATACTATGTCGTGCTTCAGCTGTAGGTTCCAGCGCTCTGTCACGGATTGGAGAATTTTGTCCGTAGCCATACGATTTTCCTTCAAGATCCCTTTCATGATCTCCGTCTGCTTCGTAGCCGAGGCGCGACCTTCACTATGTAGCTTCGCCCAGTCGGTGTTTAACTCCTTCAGTTTTTGGCACTTGTCAGAAAAGACCACGAATTCAGTGTGCAGTTGGTCAAAGGACAGTTTCTGGGAATTCCGCTTCTCCCTTTGGATTGCTATCTTGTCATTTATCCAGGTCGCTAGGTCCTGGTCGATCTTTCGCCTCTTTCCCTGCAACAAAAATACATAGTATGGTTTATTCAGTTCACCAGGACAAGCTAGTTAGTTTCCATAATTAACTGAATCGACTAGTGGCACTGTCATAATTTCAAGGAAGAAGCAATCTAGGACTAATCAACATTTTATGAATCGACTAGTGGCACTGTCATAATTTCAATTTCGAAGACAAATAAGATTTATCAGCAGTTTAGTGTGATGTGGATTTTTCCCAATATCACCAAATAGTAGTGGGAGAGTGGCAAACTCATAATGCAGAAACCCATGTCCAGATACATAATGGAAAGAGAACATGGTGTCCATTCATGAACATGAACACCAACACATGTCCAGATAGATAAGGATTTGCCCTAGGATTCTTATTGCACCCTATAATGGGAAGCAGACATGGGCATTGCTCCCTGAACCCTAAACATTACAAAAGGAGAGGAGGACGAACTGGTATTTGTGTCCCTGCTAATGGGAATCAGACTTGGGCATTGCTCCGATACGCCTCTAGACATGCCCTTAGCTCCTCATTCTCTTTCCGAACACCCTCGAGTACGGTGATCCCTCTGCTCATGTCCGCCTTCATATCCTTGACTGCATCCAGGCAACGGTTCCTGTCATGGTAGGCTCGGATGGTAGCCTTGGTTTCCTCAATGCGTCCTCTGAGTGCCTCGCTGACTTCGTCCTACAGGAGAATGCACCTTTCCACGAGATTCTTCTTCTCCTCCGTGAGCTCGTTGATTATCTTGATGGCATGTTCTTGCCTGATCAAGTTACGGTCGAGCACTTTCTGTAGCCTAACGACGTCACGTGCAAAATCTAGCGAGATCTCCTTCTGCACAGATAATTACTTGAGTGGGCTCTCATTAGCTTGGGTGAGGGAGAGTGCAAGCTCATGTTGGTTGGCAATCTTGGAACTGATCGCGGCCACCTTCTCACGGTACTCGTCCTTCAATCGCTGCATCGTTCATGTTAATTGAAATAGGAATTCTACAATTACACTCCAGGTCCCAGGTGAATACTAATACAGATCAAAAAAATCCCCGTTGAATCTATTGGCCGCAGTGTTAAAAAATGGACCTGGAGATCTATTCATGACCACGATAAACTAATCCTAATCACAAAAAATCCATAGTGAATCTATGAACAGCGGTATTAAGGAAAGACCAAGAGATCCAGTCATATTCATGAAAACTAATGCAACTCGCAAAAGAAGAAGAAAAACCAATGCGGGGCGGACAGCATCTAAGAAATCCACATCATAACTCGGAGAAATAACAGCATGGAGATTTGCTACCTCGCTGAGACATGGAACGGGGCCGAACGGGTCCTGCAACGCCTCCGTCATGGTGGATTCGGGCTCCACGGCCGACCCTGTAATACGTAGAAGAGGAAGAGCTAGAAGAAGAAGAAAAACAAGAAGAAGCTGATTAAGATCATGATGGAGAGGGAGATGGAGAAGAAGTAGAATAAGGAGACCGTACCGGGAGGAGCCCTCGCCTTCTAGAACATTCGGCGCCATTGTCGAGGGAGATTGGGCCTCGATGAGAGGGTGGGCTTGAGCGGCTGGTAGAGCAAGAAGTGCCTCACGGCGATTTCTCTCCCTTTTCTCCACGAGGATCGTCGACCGGCCTCTCCCCCTCCTCAGTGGAGCCATGGCTTGCAGGGTGAGTGCGGTGGCGGCAGGAGGAAGGAGATAGTGATTATTAGTGTGGGAGAAGAGTAAGAGTACAGGCCGTGGTCCAGTAGTACTAGTACTATTATACAAGACCACCGTGTACGGTCTACCTTCTCAAAGAAGCCAGGAAGGCAGGGGTAGGGAATCGATGGGACTTGTCTTTATTGCGATGGACACTTCAATGGTCTTCGGTGCCGCCCAAAATATAGTACATAATAAGGGGAGTGCGAGTCGGGTGGTCGTCACGGGAATCGGCGCGCACATCCCGCGTGCGTGTGTCACGTGTTGATGGGGCAATGACATGCACAACTACTGCACGATCACATTGGCACGTCCAACTCCGTCGAACTCCACGTGACAGGCACGCACGGGATATTTACGAGTCTAGAATACGCTGTGCCACTTTTGTTGTGATCAAATTATGTTCAGTACGTGAGATATTACTTCTTTTTTTTGATAATAGACAAATGCATGTGTGGACACGACGCACGAAACCGCTGCTCGTCCTTGATCAGATCGGCACCCCACTGTGTGTACCCGCCATCGACCATTCCGAGCAACTACCTCGAGCACGATGCCCCCTCGCCGTGGCAATGGCAGGTCCAAGCCGTCCACTGACCATCCTGCGTCCCTGGCTCTTCGCTGCATCGTTTGCGCTCGCGAGTCTCCTGCTGAGGCAGCACGTCGTGTCCGACCGCGCCAGGATCCATCGACATCGGCACTCGAGGACACATGACGCGTCGGCTTCGTGACCGCACAGGAGGAGCGTGGGGTACCTGCAGCGTCGGACGAGCGCAAAGTAGCAGCCATGATGGGGGCGCGTGTTGCACTAGTGAGTACGGACAAGAACAGGAACGAGAAGAAGACCAGGAAGAAGAGAGGAGATATCTATTTGGACGAGTCCGACTCGGCCAACGACGAGGCGTTCATCGATCAGTTGGAGGCAAAAGCGGAGGAGACTGACGTGGACCCATAGGACTACGAAGAGGAGGAGGAGGAGGACTCCGACGAGGAGATAGCGCGCTTATTCGAGGAAGGGGGCGGTGTCGAGTCGTCAGAGGAGGGCACCGATGGCGGCGATGGCGGGGACCATGGCATCGACAAAGACGAGGACGAACCGGAAGACAAAGACAATGGCTTCTTCAAAATATGATCAATTATTTTATTTATTTTAGTTATATCGATGGATTTTCACTTGTTTATGGGGGTAAAGTATCGGTGGCATGGATAGAGAGGTGGCACGGATTGACCATGCATAAAAAAGTGGAGAAGGGAGGGGTTATCGTGCCCGTTGGATCACATGGGATCAACGGTTGGTGGAGACGATCCGCGTGACATATGTGTCAGCCAATCAGGGCATAGCACCCAGAGTGAGCACATGTTTGGGATCTCCACACGTTTGGGCTTTTGTGAGATTTGTGACAGAGAGAGAGAGAGGGAAAATCCCTTTTCACAATCCGCCTATGGATCCACCAGTACCATTCAAATGTCATTGCATTTGTGCTCTTTTCACAATCCACCTATGGATCCACAAGTGTCATTGCATGTGTGTTTTTCACTAACAACAACCAGAGTCATTCCATGTGTGTTCTTTTCACATACCACATATGGATCCACCAGTGTCATTGCATGTGTGCTCTTTTCACAATCCACCTATGGATCCACCAGTGTCATTGCAGATGTGTTCTTTTCACTAACAACAACTGGAGTCATTGCATGTGTGCTCTTTTAACAATCCACCTATGGATCCACCAGTGTCATTGCATGTGTGTTCTTTTCACTAACAACAACCAGAGTCATTGAAATGTGTGCTCTTTCACATACCACCTATGGATCCACCAGTGTCATTGCATGTGTGTTCATTTTACTAACAACAACTAGAGTCATTTCATGGCTGTTCTTCTCACATACCACCTATGGATCCACTAGTGTCATTGCATGTGTGTTCTCTTCACAATCCACACATCGATCCACCAGTGTCATTGCATGTGTGTTCTTTTTAGTAACAACAACTAGTGTCATTGCACGTGTGTTCTCTTCAGAGACCACACATGGATCCACTAGTGTCATTGCATGTGTGTTCTTTTTACTAAAACAACCAGAGTCATAGAAATGTGTGCTCTCTTCAGAGACCACACATGGATCCACCGGTGTCATTGCATGTATGTTCTTTTCATTAACAACAACTGGAGTCATTGCATGTGTGTTCTTTTCACATACCACATATGGATCCACCAGTGTCATTGCATGTGTGCTCTTTTCACAATCCACCCATGGATCCACCAGTGTAATTGCATGTGTGTTCTTTTTAGTAACAACAACCAGAGTCATTGAAATGTGTGTTCTTCTCACATACCACCTATGTATCCACCGGTGTCATTGCATGTGTGTTCATTTCATAATCCACCTATGGATCCACCAGTGTGATTGCATGTGTGTTCTTTTTAGTATCAACAACCAGAGTCATTTTGCATGTGTGTTCTTTTCACATACCACCTATGGATGCACCAGTGTCATTGCATGTGTGTTATTTTCACTAAAAACAACCAGAGTCATTGCATGTGTATTCTATTCACATACCACATATGGATCCACCAGTGTCATTGAAATGTGTGTTCTCTACAGAGACCACACATGGACCCACCAGTGTCATTGCATGTGTGTTCTTTTTAGTAACAACAACCAAAGTCATTGAAATGTGTGTTCTTTTCACATACCTCCTATGGATCCACCAGTGTCATTGCATGTGTGTTCTTTTCACTAACAACAACCAGAGTCATTGCATGTGTGCTCTTTTCACAATCCACATATGGATCCACCAGTATCATTGCATGTATGTTCTTTTCACAATCCACCCATGGATCCACCGGTGTCATTGCATGTGTGTTCTTTTCACTAACAACAACTAGAGTCATTGCATGTGTGTTCTTTTCACATACCACGTATGGATCCACCAGTGTCATTGCATGTGTGCTCTTTTCACAATCCACCCATGGATCCACCAGTGTCATTGCATGTGTGTTCTTTTTAGTAACAACAACCATAGTCATTGAAATGTGTGTTCTACTCATATACCACCTATGGATCCATCAGTGTCATTGCATGTGTATTCATTTCATAATCCACCTATGGATCCACCAGTGTCATTGCATGTGTGTTCTTTTTAGTAACAACAACCAAAGTCATTTTGCATGTGTGTTATTTTCACATACCACCTATGGATCCACCAGTGTCATTGCATATGTGTTCTTTTCACTAACAACAACCAGAGTCATTGCATGTGTGTTCTTTTCACATACCACATATGGATCCACCAGTGTCATTGAAATGTGTGTTCGCTATAGAGACCACACATGGATCCACCAGTGTCATTGCATGTGTGTTCTTTTTAGTAACAACAACCGGAGTCATTGAAATGTGTGTTCTTTTCACATACCACCTATGGATCCACCAGTGTCATTGCATGTGTGTTCTTTTCATAATCCACCCATGGATCCACCAGTGTCATTGCATGTGTGTTCTTTTTAGTAACACCAACCAGAATCATTGAAATGTGTGTTCTTTTCACATACCACCTATGGATCCACCAGTGTCATTGCATGTGTGTTCTTTTCACTAACAACAACCAGAGTCATTACATGTGTGTTCTTTTCACATACCACATATGGATCCACCAGTGTCATTGAAATGTGTGTTCTCTACAGATACCACCTATGGATCCACCAGTGTCATTGCATGTATGTTATTTTCACTAACAACAACTGGAGTCATTGCATGTGTGCTCTTTTCACAATCCACATATGGATCCACCAGTGTCATTGCATGTGTGTTCTTTTTAGTAACAACAACCAGTGTCATTGCATGTGTGTTCTTTTCACTAACAACAACTGGAGTCATTGCATGTGTTCTCTCTTCAGAGACCACCTATGGATCCACCAGTGTCATTGCATCTGTGTTCTTTTTACTAAGAACAACCAGAGTCATTTCATGGCTGTTCTTATCACATACCACCTATGGATCCACCAGTGTCGTTGCATGTGTGTTCTCTTGACAATCCACACATGGATCCACCAGTGTCATTGCATGTGTGTTCTTTTTAATAACAACAACCAGTGTCATTGCATGTGTGTTTTTTCACATACCACATATGGATCCACCAGTGTCATTGAAATATGTGTTCTCTAAAGAGACCACACATGGATCCACCAGTGCCATTGCATGTATGCTCTTTTCACTAACAACAACTGGAGTCATTACATGTGTGCTCTTTTCACAATCCACATATGGATCCACCAGTGTGATTGCATGTGTGTTCTTTTTAGTAACAACAACCAGTGTCATTGCATGTGTGTTCTTTTCACTAACAACAACTGGAGTCCTTGCATGTGTGCTCTCTTCAAAGACCACCTATGGATCCACCAGTGTCATTGCATGGGTGTTCTTTTTACTAAGAATAACCAGAGTCATTTCATGGCTGTTCTTCTCACATATCACCTATGGATCCATCAGTGTCATTGCATGTGTGTTCTCTTCACAATCCACACATGGATCCCCAAGTGTCATTGCATGTGTGTTCTTTTTAGTAACAACAACCAGTGTCATTGCATGTGTGTTCTTTTTACTAACAACAACCAGAGTCATTGAAATGTGTGCTCTCTCTAGAGACCACACATGGATCCACCGGTGTCATTGCATGTGTGTTCTTTTCACTAACAACAACCAGAGTCATTAAAATGTGTGTTCTTTTCACATACCACCTATGGATCCACCAGTGTCATTGCATGTGTGTTCTTTTCACTAACAACAATTGGAGTCATTGCATGTGTGCTCTCTTTAGAGACCACCTATGGATCCACCAGTTCATTGCATGTGTGTTCTTTTTACTAAGAACAACCAGAGTCATTTCTTGGTTGTTCTTCTCACATACCACCTATGGATCCACCAGTGTCAATGCATGTGTGTTCTCTTCACAATCCACACATGGATCCACCAGTGTCATTGCATGTGTGCTCTTTTTAGTAACAACAACCAGTGTCATTGCATGTGTGTTCTTTTTACTAACAACAACCAGAGTCATTGAATTGAGTGATCTCTCCAGAGACCACACATGGATCCACCGGTGTCATTGCATGTGTGTTCTTTTCACTAACAACAACCAGAGTCATTGAAATGTGTGTTCTTTTCACATACCACTTATGGATCCACGGTGTCATTGCATGTGTGTTCTTTTCACTAACAACAACCAGAGTCATTGCATGTGTGTTCTTTTTACTAACAACAACCAGAGTCATTGAAATGTGTGCTCTCTTTAGAGACCACACATGGATCCACCAGTGTCATTGCAAGTATGTTCTTTTCACTAACAAAAACTGGAGTCATTGCATGTGTGTTCTTTTCACATACCACATATGGATCCACCAGTGTCATTGCATGTGTGCTCTTTTCACAATCCACCCATGGATCCACAAGTGTCATTGAAATGTGTGTTCTTTTTAGTAACAACAACCAGAGTCATTGAAATGTGTGTTCTTCTCACATACCACCTATGGATCCACCAATGTCATTGCATGTGTGTTCTTTTCACTAACAACAACCAGAGTCAATGCATGTGTGTTCTTTTCACATACCACATATGGATCCACCAGTATCATTGAAATGTGTGTTCTCTATAAATACCACCTATGGATCCACCAGTGTCATTGCATGTATGTTATTTTCACTAACAACAACTGGAGTCATTGCATGTGTGCTCTTTTCACAATCCACATATGGATCCACCAGTGTCATTGCATGTGTGTTCTTTTTAGTAACAACAACCAGTGTCATTGCATGTGTGTTCTTTTCACTAACAACAACTGGAGTCATTGCATGTGTGCTCTCTTCAGAGACCATCTATGGATCCAGCAGTGTCATTGCATTTGTGTTCTTTTTACTAAGAACAACCAGAGTCATTTCATGGTTGTTCTTCTCACATACCACCTATGGATCCACCAATGTCATTGCATGTGTGTTCTCTTCACAATCCACACATGGATCCACCAGTGTCATTGCATGTGTGTTATTTTTAGTAACAACCAGTGTCATTGCATGTGTGTTTTTTCATATACCACATATGGATCCACCAGTGTCATTGAAATGTGTGTTTTCTACAGAGACCACACATGGATCCACTAGTGTCATTGCATGTATGTTCTTTTCACTAACAACAGATGGAGTCATTGGATGTGTGCTCTTTTCACAATAAACATATGGATCCACCAGTGCCATTGCATGTGTGTCCTTTTTAGTAACAACAACCAGTGTCATTGCATGTGTGTTTTTTTCACTAACAACAACTGGAGTCATTGCATGTGTGCTCTCTTCAGAGACCACCTATGGATCCACCAGTGTCATTGCATGTGTGTTCTTTTTACTAAGAACAACCAGAGTCATTTCATGGCTGTTCTTCTCACATACCACCTATGGATCCACCAGTGTCATTGCATGTGTGTTCTGTTCACAATCCACAGATGGATCCACCAGTGTCATTGCATGTGCCTTCTTTTTAGTAACAACAACCTGTGTCATTGCATGTGTGTTTTTTCACATACCACATATGGATCCACTAGTATCATTAAAATGTGTGTTCTCTACAGAGACCACACATGGATCCACCAGTGTCATTGCATGTATGTTCTTTTCACTAACAACAACTAGAGTCATTGCATGTGTGCTCTTTTCACAATCCTTATATGGATCCACCAGTGTCATTGCATGTGTGTTCTTTTTAGTAACAACAACCAGTGTCATTGCATGTGTGTTCTTTTCACTAACAACAATTGGAGTCATTGCATGTGTGCTCGCTTCAGAGACCACCTATGGATCCACCAGTGTCATTGCATGTGTGCTCTTTTCACAATCCACATATGGATCCACTAGTGTCATTGCATGTATGTTCTTTTTAGTAACAACAACCAGTGTCATTGCATGTGTGTTCTTTTCACTAACAACAACTGAAGTCATTGCATGTGTGCTATCTTCAGAGACCACCTATGGATACACCAGTGTCATTGCATGTGTGTTCTTTTTACTAAGAACAACCAGAGTCATTTCATGGGTGTTCTTTTCACATACCACCTATGGATCCACCAGTGTCATTGCATGTGTGTTCTCTTCACAATCCACACACGGATCCACCAGTGTCATTGCATGTGTGCTCTTTTTAGTAACAACAACCAGAGTCATTGCATGTGTGTTCTCTTCAGAGACCACACATGGACCCACCAGAGTCATTTCATGTGTGTTCTTTTTACTAACAACAACCAGAGTCATTGAAATGTGTGCTCTCTTCAAAGACCACACATGGATCCACCGGTGCCATTGCATGTATGTTCTTTTCACTAACAAAAACTAGAGTCATTGCATGTGTGTTCTTTTCACATACCACATATGGATCCACCAGTGTCATTGCATGTGTGCTCTTTTCACAATACACCCATGCATCCACTAGTGTCATTGCATGTGTGTTCTTTTTAGTAACAACAACCAGAGTCATTGAAATGTGTGTTCTTCTCACATACTACCTATGGATCCACCAGTGTCATTGCATGTGTGTTCATTTCATAATCCACCTATGGATCCACCAGTGTCATTGCATGTGTGTTCTTTTTAGTAACAACAACCAGAGTCATTGAAATGTGTGTTCTTTTCACATACCACCTATGAATCCACCAGTGTCATTGCATGTGTGTTCTTTTCACTAACAACAACCAGAGTCATTGCATGTGTGTTCTTTTCACATACCACATATGGATCCACCAGTGTCATTGCATGTATGTTCTTTTCACAATCCACCCATGGATCCACCAGTGTCATAGCATGTGTGCTCTTTTGACATACCACATATGCATCCACCAGTGTCATTGCATGTGTGTTCTTTTAACAATCCACCCATGGATCCACCAGTGTCATTGCATGTGTGTTCTTTTTAGTAACAACAGCCAGAGTCATTGAAATGTGTGTTCTTCTCACATACCACCTATGGATCCACCAGTGTCATTGCATGTGTGTTCATTTCATAATCCTCCTATGGATCCACCAGTGTCATTGCATGTGTGTTCTTTTTAGTAACAACAACCAGAGTCATTTTACATGTGTGCTCTTTTCACAATCCACATATGGATCCACCAGTGTCATTGCATGTGTATTCCTTTCAGTAACCACAACCAGAGTCATTGCATGTGTGTTCTTTTCACATACCACATATGGATCCACCAGTGTCATTGAAATGTGTATTCTCTACAGAGACCACACATGGATCCACCAGTGTCATTGCATGTGTGTTCTTTTTAGTAACAACAACCAGTGTCATTGAAATGTGTGTTCTTTTCACATACCACCTATGGATCCACCAGTGTCATTGCAAGTGTGTTCTTTTTAGTAACAACAACCAGAGTCATTGAAATGTGTGTTCTTTTAACATACCACCTATGGATCCACTAGTGTCATTGCTTGTGTGTTCTTTTCACTAACAACAACCAGAGTCAGTGCATGTGTGTTCTTTTCACATACCACATATGGATCCACCAGTGTCATTGAAATGTGTGTTCTCTATAGATACCACCTATGGATCCACCAGTGTCATTGCGTGTATGTTATTTTCACTAACAACAACTAGAGTCATTGCATGTGTGCTCTTTTCACAATCCACATATGGATCCACCAGTGTCATTGCATGTGTGTTCTTTTTAGTAACAACAACCAGTGTCATTGCATGTGTGTTCTTTTCACTAACAACAACTTGAGTCATTGCATGTGTCCTCTCTTCAGAGACCACCTATGGATCCACCAGTGTCATTGCATGTGTGTTCTTTTTACTAAGAACAACCAGAGTCATTTCATGGTTTATCTTCTCACATGCCACCTATGGATCCACCAGTGTCATTGCATGTGTGTTCTTTTTAGTAACAACAACCAGTGTCTTTGCATGTGTGTTTTTTCACATACCACATATGGATCCACCAGTGTCATTGAAATGTGTGTTCTCTATAGAGACCACGCATGGATCCACCAGTGTCATTGCATGTATGTTCTTTTCACTAACAACAACTGGAGTCATTGCATTTGTCCTCTTTTCACAATCCACATATGGATCCACCAATGTCATTGCATGTGTGTTCTTTTTAGTAACAACAACCAGTGTCATTGCATGTGTGTTCTTTTCACTAACAACAACTGGAATCATTGCATGTGTACTCTCTTCAGAGACCACCTATGGATCCACCAGTGTCATTGCATGTGTGTTCTTTTTACTAAGAACAACCAGAGTCATTTCATGGATTTTCTTCTCACATACCACCTATGGATCCACCAGTGTCATTGCATGTGTGTTCTCTTCACAATCCACACACAGATCCACCAGTGTCATTGCATGTGTGCTCTTTTTAGTAACAACAACCAGAGTCATTGCATGTGTGTTATCTTCAGAGACCACACATGGACCCACCAGTGCTATTGCATGTGTGTTCTTTTTACTAACAACAACCAGAGTCATTGAAATGTGTGCTCTCTTCAGAGACCACACATGGATCCACCGGTGTCATTGCATGTATGTTCTTTTCACTAACAACAACTGGAGTCATTGCATGTGTGTTGTTTTCACTAACAACAATTGGAGTCATTGCATGTGTGTTCTTTTTACTAACAACAACCAGAGTCATTTCATGGTTGTTCTTCTCACATACCACCTATGGATCCACCAGTGTCATTGCATGTGTGTTCTCTTCACAATCCACACACGGATCCACCAGTGTCATTTCATGTGTGCTCTTTTTAGTAACAAGAACGAGAGTCATTGCATGTGTGTTCTCTCTAGAGACCACACATGGACCTACTAGTGTCATTGCATGTGTGTTCTTTTTACTAACAACAACCAGAGTCATTGAAATGTGTGCTCTCTTCAGAGATCACACATGGATCCACCGGTGTCATTGCATGTGTGCTCTATTCATAATCCACCTATGGATCCACTAGTGTCATTACATGTGTGTTCTTTTTACTAACAACAACTGAGTCATTTCATGACTGTTCTTTTCACATACCACATATGGATCCACCAGTGTCATTGAAATGTGTGTTCTCTTTAGAGATCGCACATGGATCCACCAGTGTCATTGCATGTGTGTTCTTTTCACTAACAACAACTGGAGTCATTGCATGTGTGTTCTTTTCACTTACCACATATGGATCCACTAGTGTGATTGCATGTGTGTTCTTTTTACTAACAACAACCAGAGTCATTGGATGTGTGTTCTCTTTAGAGACCACACATGGATCCACTAGTGTCATTGAAATGTGTATTATTTTCAACTACCGCCGTTGGCCACAAACAATCGGGACGCAGAACTAACCAGCAACCGCTCTGGGCTTCTAGAAGACCCGATCCCTGATAGTTAGGCGTCGTTGGATCGTGGTGCGTGGACGATAGTGATGTCCTTCGCGAGGGCGATCCGCGAGAAGTCTGTTATGCGAACTGATCGTGGCGGGTAACTGGGCCTACGCCCTTATCCCCTTAACCTCGGCGCTGAAAATCAGATCGTGTTCCTTTATCGCCATGGAGAGGGAGAGGCCCAAACTTAGCTTGCACGAGGCTCAGATGTTCGCCCACTACGACATACTCGTGTCGCCGTTAGCGAGGCGTCCGGTCGGCTTTGTCGCGCCGCTCTTGCGTGACAAGGCGTTGGCGAGGCAGATCGAGGAGCACCGCCGCCAGCTGTCGGAGCGAAAGAGGGCAATGGCGCGGTACTCGCGTATGAGCGCGTACTGGCAAAAGTTGTTCAAGAAGGAGCGGGCTGTGTTGATTGAGCTGTGCGGAACCCACCGGCGGGAGATCCACCCGGATCTGCGCAACCCCGAAGGGAGGCAGCGCTTCGGCAAGGTTGTGCATCGACCTCCACCGTTATCGATGCAGCGCGCCGTGAAGAATCCATGAGGAGGAGGAACGCTGCCGGGAACGTCGGCATCGATTCCGACACGGAGGAGGTTGGCAGCGACGTGGACAACGTCGTCAATGATGGAGACTGTGGGAGCGTCATAGTCGATTAGGGCCACTTAAGCATAAATTAAATCTATGTATGGTATCTTAATGCGCTCTTTGGATTTGGGTCACCAGAGTCATGGTTGATTATCGTCATAATCTATATATGTTGGCCATGTTTTAGTTGTCTTTGTCTTTGAAACTAGTCAATCGAAACTCGTCCGATCCTGAAAATAAAGTTCGCACGTTCCCTGGCATATCTGATGGGACAATACGCTGACTCTGCTCCCAGCACTTGATGGCACAGCCGTAATTTGGAGTGCGCCTGAGGAGAAGGGATCGAGCGTGTTGTAATAGTGTACTACTCCTGTCCAGATATAACTGACTTAGTTTGATTAGATATTTAATAAATGTGTTTATACCCAAAACATGTCTAGATACAAGTTTTAGGTTTCTCTGCCTTTCAAACTAATCAAAAGTCGTTAAATTCTGAACAAACAAAGTCATTATGTTCACACCTGATGGGACAATACGTTGACTCTGCTAGTTGATGGCACAGCCATAATTCTGGAGTGCGCCAGAGGAGATGGGAATGCAAGGGAGATGGGAACTAGTAGCCGCGTCCAAACGTAGGTAAAAAATTAATGTAATAATATTTTAAAAAAATGTAATCTGGCCCACATGACCCCATCACAGACACGTTGCACGCGCCAGATATAAATAAAGACGATACGGCTAGTTTAGTTTCAATGATATAATTCAACATAGGACGTTACTGTGCCCGCATCTTTCTGCTCCTCTTATTAGTCTGCTAGCCCATGCTGCATTAAGAATCAGTTGATGAGGATAAAAAAATGATAAAATGGCAAATAAAACAATTTTTAAGCTTACCTTTCATCCGGAGAATCGTACAAAGATGAAATTGGCAGGGATTTATTATTTCTCCTGCAGTTAGCGGAAAGATCCTCAAGAACATCCTCAATCACCCCTCCAACTTCTTCATATTCTAATACACCTCCATTATTTGCCCTTTCCTCCCTGTTCCGCTTACCCTTTTGTTTCTTTTCACACCCTTTTCTTGCCGGCACCTCCACTTCTTCATAAATTGGCTGCTTACGTACGTTTTCCTCCGAGTGCTCATCACTGTCTTCACGCTGCTCTTCCGCCAGTTCTGGCTGAGAAGCCTCATTTTCTACCACCGGGGTGTGAACAGGGACAATAGCATGTGTAACTGGGTTTTTGCACAACCTCTTGATATGGCCAAATCCGCCACAATTTCCGCATTTCCTTTTCCTAGCTCCCAGCCTTGGACCTTTATCGGTGGAGGCTTCGATCATTAGCTTTCTAGGCCTCCTAGGTGGCCTCCTAAGAACTGGTGGTTGAAGTTTGAATCCTGGATCGACAATCTCCCAATCATTTTCATCGGCCATAGGTGGTACGTTTTCTGCATAAGTTGCAGCAAACTTGTCTACGGAGAAATAGTTGTCGACATAGTTCTCTATTTCAGCTCCGTTACCTCTAAGCTTTAAGATGAAGTAAATTGCATGGTGACATGGCAAACTAGTAATCTGCCACTGCCTGCATGAACAAGTCTTGTTTCCAAAGTCTACAGTGTACCTCTGTTCACTTCCACGCTTGTATTCTGCATAAACCTCGGCCAATGTTCTGGAACTTCTGACCACCCTCATCTTTATCGTTCTCATTGCCCTGGTTCTTGCATTCAGTAACATAACCACCTTTGGAACTATTTTATGGCCTAAAAAATTTCTTGCACAAATTGTTTGCCTTAAATCTATCTTCACCATTATGCACTGTCTTATTGCATCCAACAAAATAACAATTCCAAGTATCTTCATGCCCAAAATCTTATCATTGAAACTCTCTGCCAAATTATTGCATACAAAATCCACCTTGCTTAACTCACCAACCTTGCTTCTGGCCCATAGCTTGGTGTGATGTTCCTCAAGGTATTTTTTCACCTTTGGCACTACATACATGTTCTGCAAGTAAGTAGCATGCATGCTTGGGATGTATGTGTATGCTGATCGCCACAAGTCCTCTTCAAAGATCTTTCCTTTGAACTTCTTCATGAAGTTAGTAGCGAGGTGCTGCATGCATTTCCTATGCTTAACCCCAGGAAACACAGAATCAACAGCATTCTCAAGACCCTCGGATGCACCGGTGTGTATCACCAAGCCTTCAGGGTGACCAATTACTTCTCGTAGTCTCTGCATGAACCATGTCCAGCTTTCATTTGATTCACCCTCAAGAACAGCATAAGCTACGGGTAGAAGACAATTATGCGCGTCCAAAGCACAAGCAGAAGCAACATGTCCCCTAAACTTCCCTATTAAAGAAGTTGCGCTTATTGCCAAGTATGGCCTGCAACCATCTAGGAACCCCTTCCAGCATCCTTCAGGCAGACAAAACATCTCCTGAAGCATATCTTATCTTCCTGCTTATACCTGACCCCCCTCGAGACCTTTTCTCTCCCTTTCACAACCTTGTAATTGATGTCAACAACACTACCAGGTGATGCTTTCTCTACCTGAGCTTTGAAACTATACAACATATGAAAATTGTCATTCCACTTGCCTTGAATGAAGTCTAGAGCCATCTCCTTCCCATTAAAGACTCTGTGATAAGGAATCAGAATGTTAAACTTTTTGCTAATCTTTGCTCTGAGTTCAGCTGGTCCAATGTTATGATCCTGCCTTACCCAGTCAAGTACAGTAGCAGCAATCCACTTGGTAGTCGCTGGTCTAATTTTACCACTTAAAGAAGTATTAGGGTAGTTGTGTTTCTTCGTGTTTACTTTGATCTGCATTCGATAAGAATCCAAATAATTCAGAGCTAGTTATCAGCAGAATAAATATGAGAAAGACTGAAACTAAGTGTAGCTATTGCAACCTGAAATGGGTGTCCACCCTGCATTGGAGATGCATGTAATCTCCATTTACACACATTACTTTCCCTACAGTGCACCCTAAATCTCTTTTGGTCGCTCTTTTCAATGATAAATTCGAACCCAACTCTGATTGCATAGGTTGCAACTGCATATCTGCAGTCCTCCACATTATCAAAGACAGTCCCCACATCAATTGTAGGATTGTCCCTGTCAAAGTGTATCACTGGCATGTCCACATCTTCGTCGTCGTATCTACATCCCATTTCCACATCTTCACATTCCTCTTCCTCATTAGTCCCATAGTCAGGCTCAAAGTTCGAATCAACCAAATATTCCCTACTCTCCATCCTATCAGGGTCAGCAGCCACGTCTGGATATGCTTTCTCATCATCATCCGCACCGCCACATGTTTCAGTGCCTTCATGCTCGCTTGACAAAGCATCATGCTCAAGGACAAGCTGTACAGACGTCCTGTGGTTACCAACACATATCCTTGCCATCACCACGGGACTAGAAACGCTAATTAGGGTATGCAGATAAGGAATTACAGTTCTTACCCTTCAATGTGGACGCACGGCACCTTCTCCGGGCTCCATACCTCCAAATCTCGGCACCCCGCTTCCTCTCCCCCTGTTTTGTTGTCCTCTGTGCTCTCTAGACTTGAAGGAGATTTCGTGCTCTCCAGCCGTGCAGGACCCATATCCGTGCTCTCAAGCCTCGCAGGATCCATCTCCGAGCGGGATCCGGATCACCAGTGTCGTTGGGCCCCTAACCTAACGGCCAACTCTCGGTTTTCGTTTCCAGACGCGCCTGGGCGGTGGACGACGGCAAGGAGATAGGGCAGGAAGGGGAGGGGAGGGGACGTGAGGGGATGGCAGGGAGGGAGGGAGGGAGGACGACGACCCAAGGAGACGACGAGAGCGGTGCACGACTGAGCGGAGTGGCGGCGGCAGGAGCAGAGGAGAGGAGCGGAGCGGAGCTGGTTGCGACAAAGCATGGAAAATTGCACAATAATGTGTTGGTGGGCGGCACCAGCCCTCGAACCTGGGACGCGCGCCATCGTAGGTGGAGGAGGCGGGCCCGCCTGTCAGAAAACATGCCACCTGTCAGTGCACTATGCACGAGGAGCACTTCACGGAATTTTTTAGTAGGTCCCACATGTCAGTCTGTTTGATCAAAACTTGCATGCAGTGCATGGCTAGTTCACGTGCTAGTTCCGAAAAAAGTCCGTTGATCCAAACTTGAATTGGCAGTTCCGCTTCTTCTCCCCCGTCTCATCGTCTCCTCGCAGTGGGCGCTTGCCGTCTCTCTCTGCGTTATCCTCTTCTTCTCCTCGCAGTGGTAGTTCTTCTTTCTTCCTCGATCAAAACATTCCCGCACGTAAGCCATGGCCAGTAGCCGGATGAAGAGGAACTGGGCCGATCTCCTGGCCGACACACTTCGCAAGATCGTCGACTATTTGCTGGAGAAAGAGGAGTACGTCGACACCTATGCTGCTTGTCGAGAGCAATGCCGATTACGCCGTGACTTTAAAGGTGCCCGAATTCCATCTCAACAACTAGATCATGATAGATCACACACTTCTAGACGTGGAAAATTGCACAATAATGTGTTGGTGGGCGGCACCACCCCTCAAACCTGGGATGCACGCCGTCAAAGGTGGAGGGGGCGGGCCTGCCAGTCAGAAAACATGCCACGTTGGCATCCCCTGCTTCTGATGCCCTTTAAAAAATAAAACACGCCACATCGTTATCCCCTGTTTCTGATGGTGTTGCTACACTCAACGGTACATGGTGGCATATAAATAATATCGTATAAACATAAGGGCACAGTCGTCAACATTTCTAAAATGAAACCCGGTCCCGTCTCCTACCTGTCCTGGTACATTGCCCGATGAGGTGGATAGCCACGACTGATCTTTTTAATACGTTCGCACTCTTATGCTGAGAAGGGAAATAAAGATTGAGCTGTTAATGCAACGAGTGTCGAATTATTACCCTCTAAGGAAATGGGAAATGGTTATTTTCACGCTGCGTCGTAGTCCAAACCTCATCGGGTCTTTCACTCCCCTTCTCCGACTAACCATAGTTCACCTTGCAGCTCCTTCGCTACCGCACCAACTAGGGTAACATGGCCCGCTTAAGCCGCTGCCGTACAGATAAACCAAAACTGCCAAACCGGGTATTTAGCCCCTCTAAGGAAGGCCATGAAGCTCTACTTCAAGGCCGGTCTCCCATTGCCCTGCCAGGAGGATGATTTCCCCAAATGTGCCGAATCGGCCGCGGCGGCGACTGCGCTGTCGTCGGCGCCAGATGCGGCAAGCAGGGCCAAGAGAGCGATATGGATAAATCACGCCGCGGCATTATGGCATGCTCTAGGCAGTGGGAACAAGGTACGTATCAAATCGTTCATGAGAGCATGCCGCCGCCGAGGGTACACACCGTCGAATAGGGCAGCGCCAAGGTCTAGGAACTCTCGCGTCCACGCTTCGGCGCGGACTACCTTACCTTAGTGGGGTAGGCTGGGAGCATGCCATCTGCGGTGAAGACGCTCCATCCTACGCACCGTCGAAGGCCGTACCGTGGCGGCGACCAAGCGTCTACACTCAGCATGCTGGATTTTTCGACAGCCGGAGCCGGTGGCGGGCATCAGCTCAGCCCTGGAATTCAGGTTCGAGTTCACACGGACCTACGATCCCGAGAAGGAGATGTCGAATTTCAGTTTCGAAGAAATCGTTGCGGCGACGCGGATGGTCCAACTGAACCGGGACTGGTGCACGCAAATCGCTCGTGCATGAACGATGCAGATTTCTTGTAGTTTGGCGAGAAGGCAATAGATCAGTGTGGGTTAAATGATGAAAGAACTTATGTCCTCTCAAGGCAATTGGCCAGCCAACTTTTCTGGTGGAGATCTGTAGTTTCTTCAGTGTAGAATAGTTAAGTTCAGACTGAAGAATGGCTTTTGTAGAATTGTTCTATAAACTAGTAGGAAGTTTAGCCAACTTTTGTGCAGGTATAAGACCCTTTTGTATGGAAGTACTACTGTTGTAAGCAAATACTATCAAGTACCTATTTCCTTCAATTACTAGTCGTGGTTCAATCCAGTTAACTGGCATCTTTTTATCCTAGACTACAGATTTTGCGTATGCTGTCTGTGCTGTAAACCATTTTTTTCCTTTGTCTTGTGTTGCCTGCAAAATGGTCCTGCAGTTCAACGTCTTACAAATGTAGCTACCTTGTACTCCCTCCGTTTTAAAATATAAGATGTTTTTGCTTTCTGAATGAAGTGTATCTAGTCCCCTTTTAGTATGTAGGTTCATCTAGGTTTAGAAAGCACCATCACTAAAAGATGTCTAGATACGCTCCATTCACAAAGCTAAAACATCTTATATTTTAAAACAGAGGGAGTACTTGAAGAGGAGATGGACTACATGTTCCTGGCATCCACAGAATTGACATTGCTCATTGTCAGACCACCCTCTCTTTTCATGAGGTTGTCCTTGGTTATTCACAGAAATTATAAAGCACGGTGTTCAACTACATCGA
This sequence comes from Avena insularis, assembly GCA_023614405.1. Classification (NCBI taxonomy): domain Eukaryota; kingdom Viridiplantae; phylum Streptophyta; class Magnoliopsida; order Poales; family Poaceae; genus Avena; species Avena insularis. Next base: position 469,778,808 of record CM042694.1, read on the forward strand.
TTCAAACTATTACACACACTACATCAAATTCATTACCCACACATACTACATCGATTCAAACTATTACACACACATACTACTTCAAACTATTACACACACGTACTACATCGATTCAAACTATTACACATTTTTAGTCGATGCTAACATCCTGCTAAGCTCTCCATACTACAAATTCATTAGCCACACATACAACGGCAATTCACTAGAGCTTTGTCTTCACTCGAGGGAAATCAGAACCACCAGCTCGTCCAAGCCCGGTCCTCCCACCGAAATGGTGTGCCCCGTCGCGAAATGGTGGCGGTCCTGTGCCATTGATCCTTCCAGCCAACATCAGAGGTGATTTAGGGCGCTTCGCAGCCTCTTCGGGGCCCTGAATGCCATGTACCGAGTCCAGAACCTCCTCCAGGTGGATGATGACCGGGTGCTTCCAGCAAAGCTGTCGCCCTGCCCTTCTTGGAATCTGCACCTCGTACATCTTAGGAACGGCGTCAGGATCTTTCAGCTACGCCTTTACCGCGATGACCCATCTATCGCTCGGTGGCACGATTTCCACCAGCTCTCCGCTAAGGCTACTGACGACCTGCTTGAGGGCCTCCGGCTCCCAAGCATCCAATGGGAGGCCGTCAAAGCCAAGTTTGGAGAAGAAACGAAGCTGCCCCAAGCGATCGTCCCACCCATAGGCACGATGCCAACGCATGAAGCTCATTTTCTCCCCGCAGCACTCGAAAGAACGGGAAGAATGCAGAACGCGCTCGGTGTCTGAGATGTGCTCGAACTGGACAAAAAAATCGAATGGCGGCGCGCGTACCTCAATGTTGACCTCATTTTGTCTGATCCCAAAATGAGACCTGAAAGCCGACAGCAACTCTGTCGGTGACACGGCGGGACGGATGCCCAGCACGGTGGCCATGAGAGCATGGTCGTCGAACTTCTGTGCCAGGGCTACCATGCCTGGGGTGCGCGGCAGCACGCAACTTCCCGAGGCCGGTCGCCGGCCTGGATCGCCCGACGGGACGCGCTCCGCCGTGCGAGAAGGACTAGCCAGAGGCGAGATATTAGTCCGGGGACGCGAAGCTCTGATACAGCGAACGATGCAACAACGACGGCTGCAAGCTTTGATTAGAGGCATGGGAGGTTGACCTCTAATGGCGGAGACGCAAATTAGAGCAAGTGCGAGCTCTGATCTGAGACGAGCAGCCAGAGCTGAGCAAATGTTATGGGGAGGGGAGCAGGGGAGAAGACCAGAGCAGAGCAAAGAAATAGATCTCGTCCACTTAGGGATCTGGTCCACGCAGGGGTAAGCTAGTCCACGACCACAAAAGATAACGGGGAATACTAACATGGCGGGCCAAGAAGAGTTGACCTAATGGTGGTATTTGAGTTCAACCGTTTTTTGTCTGGTTCAAACGACTGTTTGGCCGTTAGATTTGTATTCACCCCCATTTGGCCCTTCTGGACAACTGGTGAATCTACTATGGCCCCTCCGCACGATTGATGGCAACTCGGGTACCACGGTGCGCTCACCCACCAAGTTTGGTACCGCAAACGAACATTCCCCTTCTCATGAACCACATCTAGAGTCATAGCATGTGTGTCCTTCTCAGAAACCATATCATGAACCACACCCAATGTCATTGCATGTGTGTTCTTCTCATTAACCACACATGGATCCACCAGTGTCATTGCATGTCTACTCTTGTCGTGAACCACAGTTAGAGTCATTGCATGTCTGTTCTTTTCACAAAACACATATCACCAGTGTCATTGCACGTGTGTTCTTCCCACAGACCACACATGGATCCACCAGTGTCATTGCATGTGTGTTCTTCCCATGAACCACACATGGATCCACATGTGTCACTGCATGTGTGTTCTTTTCACATACCACATATAGATCCACCAGTGTCATTGCATGTGTGTTCATTTCACAGACCACGTAAGGATCCACCAATGTCATTGCATGTCTGTTCCTCTCATAGACCACACATGGATCCACTAGTGTCATCGCATGTCTACTCTTTTCATGAACCACAGTTAGATTCATTTCATGTGTGTTCTTCTCATGAACCACAGCTAGACTCATTGCATGTGTGTCCTTCTCACAAACCATATCATGAACCACACTTAGTGTCATTGCATGTGTGTTCTTCTCATTAACCACACATGGATCCACCAGTGTCATTGCATGTCTGCTCTTTTCATGAACCATAGTTAGAGCCAATGCATGTCTGTTCTTTTCACAAACCACATATCATCAGTGTCATTGCATGTGTGTTCTTCCCACAGAACAAACATGGATCCACCAGTGTCATTGCATGTGTGTTCTTCCCATGAACCACACATGGATCCACCAGTGTCATTGCATGTGTGTTCTTTTCATAGACCACATATGGATCCACTAGTGTCATTGCTTGTGTGTTCTTTTCACAGACCACGTAAGGATCCACCGGTGTCATTGCATGTGTGTTCCTCTCAAAGACCACACATGGATCCACCGGTGTCATCGCATGTCTGCTCTTTTCATGAACCACAGTTAGAGTCATTGCATGTCTGTTCTTTTCACAAACCACATATCACTAGTGTCATTGCATGTGTGTTCTTCCCACAGACCACACATGGATCCACCAGTGTCATTGCATGTGTGTTCTTCCCATGAACCACACATGGATCCACCAGTGTCATTGCATGTGTGTTCATTTGACAGACCACGTAAGGATCCACCGGAGTCATTGCATGTGTGTTCCTCTCATAGACCACATATGGATCCACCGGTGTCATCGCATGTTTTCTCTATTCATGAACCACAGTTAGAGTCATTGCATGTGTGTTCTTCTCATGAACCGTAGCTAGAGTCATTACATGTGTGTTCTTCTCACAAACCATATCATGAACCACACCCAGTGTCATTGCATGTGTGTTCTTCTCATTAACCACCCATGGATCCACCAGTGTCATTGCATGTCTGCTCTTTTCATGAACCATAGTTAGAGTCATTGCATGTCTGTTCTTTTCACAAACCACATATCACCAATGTCATTGCATATGTGTTCTTCCCATAGACCAAACATGGATCCACCAGTGTCATTGCATGTGTGTTCTTCCCATGAACCACTGATGCGCTCGACTTTTGACGTAGAGCTCGTTGGGAACCCCAAGAGGAAGGTACGATGAATATAGCTGCAAGTTTTCCCTCAGTTATGAAACCAAGGTTTAATCGAACCAGTAGGAGCAAGGAAACACCCCAAAGGTGTTACTAGCTGAGCTTTGGCAGGGCGCACTACCGGTGCTAGTAGCAACGTGGAGACCTACACAACACAACCACAGAACTTTGTCCCCAACTTGCGATGAGGTTGTCAATCTCACCGTGTTTTGCGAAAAACAAAGGATTAAACGTATCGAGTGGAAAGAAGTAAAAGTTTGCAGAAAGTAAACACAAAGCAGTAAAAGATTGTAGATTGTATGTAAAGTAAAAGGACCGGGATCCATAGTGCACTTGAGGTGGCTCTCCTTAGATAGATAACATGCTGGGTGAACAAATTACAGCGGGGCAATTGACAAACACCGAGAAAGCAATACATGCATATACTAATCATCCTGACTCCTCTGAGACTTGATTGGGCATTACAACATAATACATAGACCGCCATCCAACTGCATCTATGACTAATAATCCACCTTCAGGTTATCATCCGAACCCCCTCCAGTATTAAGTTGCAAGCAACATATTATTGCTTTACGAACTGCGTGTAAAGTAAACAATACGATTGTTCTATGAACAAAGGATTGTTGTTTTCTCCCTAGTAGCAACAACACATCTAGTACCTTAGAGATTTCTGTCACTTCCCCAGATTACCATAGGCATGAACCCACTATTGAGCATAAATACTAACTCTTGGAGTTGCTAGCATCTACTTGGCCAAGATAGCTACTAACAACGGAAAGCATGCAAGATCTCAAATAACAAAGACATGATAGAATCAATAATCAATCTGAAATAGCATCTCAATATCCATCGGATCCCCACAAACACAACATGTATGAATTACAAATAGATGATCTTGATCATGAACGGAGCTCACAATATCTAAACATGAAAGCACAAAGGAGGAGAAACCAGCCATCTAGATACTACATGGATCCGTAGTCCAAGGATGAACTACTCACGCATCACACCGGAGGCTTGCATGGTGATGAAGAAGTCCTCCAGGGTGAATTCCCCTCTCCGGCAGGGTGCCGGGAAGAGCTTCAGATCCCCCCGATCTAGGGATGGAGATGACGGTGGCTACAGACTCTTTCGTGGATTTTTTGATCGGGCCCTTAGGGTTTTCGTCCGGAGGGCAACTTATAGGCGGAAGGAGAGGCCGAGGGGGTGTCGGGAGCGGCCACACCACCCCCTGGCATGGGCCAGGCCTGGCCTTGTGGCCAGGTGGTGTGGTGGCTCCCTGGCCCTTCTCCGTCTCGTATTCTGGCACTTGATCACTTCCGGAAAAATAGGCACTTTGGCTTTTGTCCCGTCCAATTCCGAGAATATTCATTTTCTGACTTTCCTGGAACCAAAAACAGCAGAAAACAGGCAGCTGGCACTGTGGCTCTTGTTAATAGGTTAGTCCAAGAAATCATATGAAAAGTACTCCAAAGTTGGAACAAAACACAAGAAAGTGGATAAAACCAAGCATGGAACATCAAAAATTATAGATACATTTGCAATGTATCAACATCCCCAAGCTTAACTCCTGCTCGTCCTCGAGTAGGTAAGTGATAAAAAGAAAGAATAATTTTTGAGGTGACATGCACCGTCAAAGACTTGATCAAAGTATTTGCAAAACATTCAAGGCTGGGATCATAGTACTTCAATCATAACATGAAAGACAAAGTTCTAGCAATAAGCAAAGAAACTATGATGCAACATGAAAAGGCACCAACAAAAGATTCATGAATAACAATGCTTTGCAAGACGTTTTGTTTGTTTCACATAAAGAAAACATAGCATAATAGTATTCAGCTTGTCCCTCAATAGAGTAGCAAATATAAGTGCATAGGACACCTTCAAAGTTCATAAGACTGACTAGATACAATAGTTTCAAACAAGCAATAACAAGTTATTCATCAATCAACTAGTCTTGGGACAATGCACATAGAACTAAGAATGGCCACTATGCTCTCAAAGTAGGTGCATAAAGATAGAAGGTGGAGACTCAATATAATGGTGGAAGAAAGGCCTTTTGTAAAAGGAAGTAGGGATTCAAGTCTCATAAAGAGCTTCCAAAAATTATGGTACTTAATAGCTTTCAGCTCTCATTGCCCCTATGATAAGCATCTTGAAGTGATTAAGGTTAAAGTGAACAAACTATGGTGTACATGCTTGACGAAGTATAAGTCAGAAATCTCATGTCCCTTGTATACGAGGGCCGCTCCTCATGCTACTCAAGTTTAGTCACCGGTAAGTTCTTGTCATTGTAAGTACATGTGTATCATTGAGAACCGCCAACGGGTACCCTTGCCCGATGATACTAAGAATCCCCATATCAAAATGACAAGGCAAGCATAACAACGAGCATCTCAGCATTCTTCTTATTTACCATGGGAATATGGTGCTTTTTGTCTCTTTCCTCTTTTCATAGTATCTCTTTTTCTTTTCTTTCTCTTTTCATAATATAAATATGCGTATCATAGAGAACCAATTAATCGGGTACCCCTTGCCCGATGATATGGAAGAATCCCCATATCAAAATGACAAGGCAAGCAGACAATGAGTATCTCAGCAATCTTCTTATTTACCATGGGAAAATGGTGCTTTTTTCTCTCTTTCCTCTTTTCATAAATCTCTTTTTTTTATTTTTCTCAATAGCTATCTCTCTTTTTTTATAAGAAGAATGCTTCATAGACAGCTCATTATGGTTACGCTGCAGGTTTCCACCATGTCAGCATGGATTAGACCAGCCAAAGGCTTTCTAACACATATACATAACTCCATGGACTTACAAGCTCCCTTTCATTTCACACGACGACATCCATATACAAAAGAGCATGATATCAACTAGGTACAAGTACCAAGTGCAATGTTGAAAGCGTTCCCCATGAAAGCATGGTTCTACTAATTCCCAACAAATAAGTGCAAGCATATACAACATAGAAGACACAATGGTTCAAGTTTATTAAAGGCGAGTAAAGTAAGGTGTGCCATCAAGTTCGTGAGAGCTTTAATCACTAGTTTTCTCATAACAAGAGGAAGGTAAACAAAAGCATGAATATACTTGGAATAGCATAAGCTAGTAGGTAGGTATGGTGGACTCTTTGGAATAACTTGGTTTAGGGAGTTGGATGCATGAGTGGAACTCATACTTGGTTGTGGAGGCTAGCAAAAGACTGGGAGCGACAAACTAAGAGAGCAATAATGGCCATAATCATGCAGAGCGACAAAACATCATTGATCAAAGCATAAAGTGATACTACAAGTTGAAAACTAAAGGATCATAAAGGCTATGGTGACTTGATATAGTCATAACATGGTGTGAACATGTGCCAAGTCAACCTAAATAAAGCATCAAAGGAGAATACCACTATACTATGCTTTAATATGCTAAAACAACGCATGATTCATCCAAGGCACATTAAGCAATCTCAATTGTTTATAACTAGTAATGCTACAGAAAAGAATACTAAGCATAAAGCCAAAACAATATCAAGCATGGCATGACAAAGCATAGTCCACAAATAAAAAAGCTCTTTTACCACATAAGTATGAACTTTCCTACTCCTTTCCAAACCAAACCAAACTATTCGAAACCAAAGTGTGAAAGAGGGGTCCAACCAACTTATTCAGAAAACTAAGCAAACCAAGCAAACTAAAACCAAAACAAAAAAAAAGAAGACGCCCAAGAAAAACACAATGGCATGAAACAATAAAAATGAAGCGTTTGGAAGAAACCTGGAATTTTTATTGATGAAGAAGGGGGATGCCTTGGGTATCCCCAAGCTTTGACGCTTGTACTTCTTGGATATTTCTTGGGGTGACACGCGTGGCATCCCCAAGCTTGAGCTTTAGTCCATCCTTTATCTCATTACTCGTTCCTTCCATACACCTGAAATTTTTCCTTCATACAAAACTTCACACAATCTCATTAGCAACATTAGTGCACTTAAGATAAATAAGTCTCAAGGTTCAGTTCTAACACCAAATAAACTTCCATTAGAACACTAGCTACTGTAGCACTTCCCTCAAAAAGTTCAATTCCCCAAAGGAACTCAAGAAGGAACTAACAAGAAGCAAATGCAGAAAATGGCAGAAATCTGTCAAAACAGACCAGCAGGTAAAGACGAATTTTTTTGAAGACCTTCTGTTGCTCAAATCAAAAATTGTTGAAATAACGAAAGTTAGATAACACCCTGGGGCAGAAGCACAAAAAATTACAGCTCAATCCGACAAACAGATCTCCTTCAGGAATTTTTACGGTGAAGCACAAAAATCTGTTTCGGGACAGCAACTTTCCCAATCATTACTTCTCTCTCATTAGAGGTTACTCTTGGCACAAAAAGAAAATAAAAAGGATAAGAAGAGGTTATTACAGAGGTAATAACTTCCAAGACTCATCTAAAACTCTTGGGTTATCTCCCAACAAGTACTTTTCTTTAACGCCTTTAAGTTAGGCATAAGAAGCAAAGAAAGAATCAAGTGTTCTCAAATGAAGAAGCATTAAGATCAATATCAGAAATATTTTCAACAAGGCAAGGTATATCATCCAAGTAAGTTCTAGAGGATCCTCTCTCAATGCTCTTAGGTTCACTATTCTCATCAAAAAGGTTTGCAGGAACAATCCAATCAAGATTCTTTTCTATGGCATCATGTATTGCTACTAGTTTGAAGGGTATTGGTATCTTAGGTTCCTCCCCATTAGGTTCGGTTTGTTCATCTTTTTTCGTATACCAACCACATCTACACATGAGCCTAACATATTGAAACATTCAAAAACTTTTCTAGCTTCTTTGGCAACATCATAGAACTCCTTAAACAAAGTTTCTAGAATAAAATCCCTCTTTTCAGGGTCTTCAATTTCTTTAAGCTTAAGAAACATTACTTGCATTAAGGGGTTGAGTTTAACAAACCTAGCTTCTAACATGTGGATTAAAGAAGCTGCAGCAATCTCATAGTTTGGAGCAAGTTCTACAAGGGATCTATCCTCAGTATCTTCATGCTTACTAACATGATTAAAGAATTCTTCAATGTTATCTTTCCTAATTATAGAACCACTACCAATTGGAAGGTCTTTCAGGGTGAATGTAGGGATCAACATGGTGAGCTAAGGAAGAGGTGACAACTAAAGGAGACTTAATTTTTTTTTGTTTTTCAAATAAGAAAGCAAACAAGTAGAACTAATTTTTTTGTGTTTTTAAAGAACAAAACAAGCAAACAAAGCAAAAAAAAACTAAGCAAAATAAAAACAACAAAGTAAAGAGATTGGTTATGAGGGACTCCCCTTGTGAAGATGTCCTTGACTCCCCGGCAATGGCGCCAGAAAATCTTGATGCGCTCGACTTTCGACGTAGAGCTTGTTGGGAACCCCAAAAGGAAGGTACGATGAATATAGCAGCAAGTTTTCCCTCGGTTATGAAACCAAGGTTTAATTGAACCAGTAGGAGCAAGGAAACACCCCAAAGGTGTTACTAGCTGAGCTTTGGCAGGGCGCACTACCGGTGCTAGTAGCAACGTGGAGACCTGCACAACACAACCACAGAACTTTGTCCCCAACTTGCGATGAGGTTGTGAATCTCACCGTGTTTTGCGGAAAACAAAGGATTAAATGTATCGAATGGAAAGAAGTATAAGTTTGCAGAAAGTAAACACAAAGCAGTAAAAGATTGTAGATTGTATGTAAAGTAAAAGGACCAGGATCCATAGTTCACTAGAGGTGGCTCTCCTTAGATAGATAACATGCTGGGTGAAGAAATTACAGCGGGGCAATAGACAAACACCGAGAAAGCAATACATGCATATACTAATCATCTTGACTCCTCTGAGACTTGATTTGGCATTACAACATAATACATAGACCGCCATCCAACTGCATCTATGACTAATAATCCACCTTCAGGTTATCATCCAACCCTCCAAAGATTAAGTTGCAAGCAACATATTATTGCTTTACGAACTGCGTGTAAAGTAAACAATACGATTGTTCTATGAACAAAGGATTGTTGTTTTCTCCCTAGTAGCAACAACACATCTAGTACCTTAGAGATTTCTGTCACTTCCCCAGATTACCAGAGGCATGAACCCACTATCGAGCATAAATTAATCTCTGAGTTGCTAGCATCTACTTGGCCAAGATAGCTACTAACAACGGAAAGCATGCAAGATCTCGAATAACAAAGACATGATAGAATCAATAATCAATCTGAAATAGCATCTCAATATCCATCGGATCCCCGCAAACACAACATGTATGAATTACAAATAGATGATCTTGATCATGAACGGAGCTCACAAGATCTAAACATGAAAGCACAAAGGAGGAGAAACCACCCATCTAGCTACTACATCGATCCGTAGTCCAAGGATGAACTACTCACGCATCACACCGGAGGTTTGCATGGTGATGAAGAAGGCCTCCAGGGTGAATTCCCCTCTCCGGCAGGGTGCCGGAAGAGCTTTAGATCCCTCCCGATCTAGGGATGGAGATGACGGCGGCTACAGACTATTTCGTGGATTTTTTGATCGGGCCCTTAGGGTTTTCGTCCGGAGGGCAACTTATAGGCGGAAGGAGAGGTCGAGGGGTGCGGAGCGGCCACCACCCTCGGGCGCTGCCAGCCTGGCCGCCAGGTGGTGTGGTGGCTCCCTGGCCCTTCTCCGTCTCGTATTCTGTCACTTGATGCCTTCCGGAAAAATAGGCACTTTCGCTTTTGTCCCGTCCAATTCTGAGTATTCATTTTCTGACTTTCCTGGAACCAAAAACAGCAGAAAACAGGTAGCTGGCACTATGGCTCTTGTTAATAGGTTAGTCCAAGAAATCATATGAAAAGTACTCCAAATTTGGAACAAAACACAAGAAAGTGGATAAAACCAAGCATGGAACATCAAAAATTATAGATACATTTGCAATGTATCAACCACACATGGATCCACCAGTGTCATTGCATGTGTGTTCTTTTCACAGACCACATATAGATTCACCAGTGTCATTACATGTGTGTTCTTCTCACAAACCACGTAAGGATCCATCGGTGTCATTGCATGTGTGTTCCTCTCATAGACCACACTTGGATCCACCGGTGTCATCGCATGTCTGCTCTTTTCATGAACCACAGTTAGAGTCATTGCGTGTGTGTTCTTCTCATGAACCACAGCTAGAGTCATAGCATGTGTGTTCTTCTCACAAACCATATCATGAACCACACCCAGTGTCATTGCATGTGTGTTATTCTCATTAACCACACATGGATCCACCAGTGTCATTGCATGTCTGCTCTTTTCATTAACCACAGTTAGAGTCATCGCATGTCTGCTCTTTTCATGAACCACGGTTAGAGACATTGCATGTGTGTTCTTGTCACAAACCATATCATGAACCGCACCCAGTGTCATTGCATGTCTGCTCTTTTCATTAACCACAGTTAGAGTCATCGCATGTCTGCTCTTTTCATGAACCACAGTTAGAGTCATTGCATGTGTCTTTTCTCACAAACCATATCATGAACCACACCCAGTGTATTTTGCATGTGTGTTCTCATTAACCACACATGGATCCACCAGTGTCATTGCATGTCTGCTCTTTTCATTAACCATAGTTAGAGTCATTGCATGTGTGTTCTTTTCACAAACCACATATCACCAGTGTCATTGCATGTGTGTTCTTCCGACAGACCACACATGGATCCACCAGTGTCATTGCATGTCTTCTCTTTTCATTAACCACAGTTAGATTCATCGCATGTCTGCTCTTTTCATGAACCAAAGTTAGAGTCATTGCATGTGTGTTCTTCACACAAACCATATCATGAACCACACCAGTGTCATTGCATGTGTGTTATTCTCATTAACCACACATGGATCCACCAGTGTCATTGCATGTCTGCTCTTTTCATTAACCACAGTTAGAGTCATTGCATGTCTGTTCTTTTCACAAACCACATATCACCAGTGCCATTGCATGTGTGTTCTTCCCATAGACCACACATGGATCCACCAGTGTCATTGCATGTGTGTTCTTCCCATGAACCACACATGGATCCACCAGTGTCATTGCATGTGTGTCCTTCTCACAAACCACATATGGATCCACCAGTGTCATTGCATGTGTGTTCTTTTCACAAACCACGTAAGGATCCACCGGTGTCATTGCATGTGTGTTCCTCTCATAGACCACACATGGATCCACCGGTGTCATCGCATGTCTGCTCTTTTCATGAACCACAGTTAGAGTCATTGCATGTGTGTTCTTCTCATGAACCACAGCTAGAGTCATAGCATGTGTGTTCTTCTCACAAACCATATCATGAACCACACCCAGTGTCATTGCATGTGTGTTCTTCTCATTAACCACACATAGATCCACAAGTGTCATTGCATGTCTGCTCATGTCATGAACCACACTTAGAGTCATTGCATGTCTGTCCTTTTCACAAAACACATATCACCAGTGGCATTGCATGTGTGTTCTTCCCATATACCACACATGGATCCACCAGTGTCATTGCATGCGTGTTCTTCCCATGAACCACACATGGATCCACCAGTGTCATTGCATGTGTGTTCTTTTCACAGACCACATATGGGTCCACCAGTGTCATTGCATGTGTGTTCTTTTCATAGACCACGTCAGGATCCACTGGTGTCATTGCATGTGTGTTCCTCTCATAGACCACACATGGATCCACCGGTGTAATCGCATGTATGCTCTTTTCATGAACCATAGTTAGAGTCATAGCATGTGTGTTCTTCTCATGAACCACAGCTAGAGTCATTGCATGTGTGTTCTTCCCACAAACCATATCATGAACCACACCCAGTGTCATTGCATGTGTGTTCTTCTCATTAACCACACATGGATCCACCAGTGTAATTGCATGTCTGCTCTTTACATAAACCACAGTTAGAGTCATTGCATGTCTGTTCTTTTCACAAACCACATATCACCAGTGTCATTGCATGTGTGTTCTTCCCACAGACCACACATGGATCCACCAGTGTCATTGCATGTGTGTCCTTCCCATGAACCACATATGGATCCACCAGTGTCATTGCATGTGTGTTCTTCCCACAGACCACACATGGATCCACCAGTGTCATTGCATGTGTGTTCTTCTCACATACCACATAAGGATCCACCGGTGTCATTGCATGTGTGTTCCTCTCATAGACCACATATGGATCCACCGGTATCATCGCATGTCTGCTCTTTTCATGAACCACGGTTAGAGTCATTGCATGTGTGTTCCTCTCATAGACCAAAGATAGAGTCATTGCATGTGTGCTCTTCTCACAAACCATATCATGAACCACACCCAGTGTCATTGCATGTGTGTTCTTCTCATTAACCACACATGGATCCACCAGTGTCATTGCATGTCTGCTCTTGTCATGAACCATAGTTAGAGTCATTGCATGTCTTTTTTTTCGCAAAACGCATATCACCGGTGTCATTGCATGTATGTTCTTCCCACAGACCACACATAGATCCACCAGTGTCATTGCATGTGTGTTCTTCCCATGAACCACACATGGATCCACCAGTGTCATTGCATGTGTGTTCTTTTCATAGACCACATATGGATCCACTAGTGTCATTGCATGTGTGTTCTTTTCACAGACCATGTAAGGATCCACCGGTGTCATTGCATGTTTGTTCCTCTCATAGACCACACATGGATCCACCGGTGTCATCGCATGTCTCCTCTTTTCATGAACCACAGTTAGAGTCATTGCGTGTGTGTTCTTCTCATGAACCACAGCTAGAGTCATTGCATGTGAGTTCTTCTCACAAACCATATCATGAACCACACCCAGTGTCATTGCATGTGCGTTCTTGTCATTAACCACACATGGATCCATCAGTGTCATTGCATGTCTGCTCTTTTCATGAACCACAGTTAGAGTCATTGCATGTCTGTTCTTTTCACAAACCACATATCACCAGTGTCATTGCATGTGTGTTCTTCCCACAGACCACACATGGATCCACCAGTGTCATTGCATGTGTGTCCTTCCCATGAACCACATATAGATCCACCAGTGTCATTGCATGTGTGTTCTTTCCACAGACCACACATGGATCCACCAGTGTCATTGCATGTGTGTTCTTCTCATAGACCACATATGGATACACCGGTGTCATCGCATGTCTACTCTTTTCATGAACCACAGTTAGAGTCATTGCATGTGTGTTCCTCTCATAGACCGCAGCTAGAGTCATTGCATGTGTGTTCTTCTCACAAACCATATCATGAACCACACCCAGTGGCATTGCATGTGTGTTCTTCTTATTAACCACACATAGATCCACCAGTGTCATTGCATGTCTGCTCTTGTCATGAACCATAGTTAGTGTCATTGCATGTCTGTTTTTTTCACAAAACACATATCACCAGTGTCATTGCATGTCTGTTCTTCCCACAGACCACACATAGATCCACCAGTGTCATTGCATGTGTGTTTTTCCCATGAACCACACATGGATCCACCAGTGTCATTGCATGTGTGTTCTTTTCATAGACCACATATGGATCCACCAGTGTCATTGCATGTGTGTTCTTTTCATAGACCACGTAAGGATCCACCGGTGTCATTGCATGTTTGTTCCTCTCATAGACCACACATGGATCCACCGGTGTCATCGCATGTCTGGCCTTTTCATGAACCACAGTTAGAGTCATTGAATGTGTGTTCTTCTGATGAACCACGGCTAGAGTCATTGCATGTGTGTTCTTCTCACAAACCATATCATGAACCACACCTAGTGTCATTGCATGTGTGTTCTTCTCATTAACCACATTGATCCACCAGTGTCATTGCATGTCTGCTCTTTTTATGAACCACAGTTAGAGTCATTACATGTCTGTTCTTTTCACAAACCACATACCACCAGTGTCATTGCATGTGTATTCTTCCCACAGACCAAACATGGATCCACCAGTGTCATTGCATGGGTGTTCTTCCCATGAACCACACATGGATCCACCAGTGTCATTGGATGTGTGTTCTTTTCACAGACCACATATGGATCCACCAGTGTCATTCATGTGTGTTATTCCCATGAACCACACATGGATCCACCAGTGTCATTGCATGTGTGTTCTTCCCATGAACCACATATGGATCCACCAGTGTCATTGCATGTGTGTTCTTTTCACAGACCACATATGGATCCACTAGTGTCATTGCATGAGTGTTCCTGTCATAGACCACAGCTAGATTCATTACATGTGTGTTCTTCTCACAAACCATATCATGAACCACACCCATTGTCATTGCATGTGTGTTCTTCGCATTAACCACACATGGATCCACCAGTGTCATTGCATGTCTACTCTTGTCATAAACCACAGTTAGAGTCATTGCATGTCTGTTCTTTTCATGAAACACATATCACCAGTGTCATTGCATGTGTGTTCTTCCCATAGACCACACATGGATCCACCAGTGCCATTGCATGTGTGTGCTTCCCATGAACCACACATGGATCCACTAGTGTCATTGCATGTGTGTTCTTTTCACAAACCACATATGGATCCACCAGTGTTATTGCATGTGTGTTCTTCTCACAAACCACGTAAGGATCCACCGGTGTCATTGCATGTGTTTCCTCTCATAGACCACACATGAATCCACCGGTGTCATCGTATGTCTGCTCTTTTCATGAACCACAGTTAGAGTCATTGCATGTGTGTTCTTCTCATGAACCACATATCACTAGTGTCATTGCATGTGTGTTCTTCCCACAGACCACACATGGATCCACCAGTGTCATTGCATGTGTGTTCTTCCCATGAACCACACATGGATCCACTAGTGTCATTGCATGTGTGTTCTTTTCACAGACCACATATGGATCCACCAGTGTCATTGCATGTGTGTTCTTCTCACAAACCACGTAAGGATCCGCCAGTGTCATTGCATCTGTGTTCCTCTCATAGACCACACATGGATCCACCGGTGTCATCGCATGTCTGCTCTTTTCATGAACCACAGTTAGAGTCATTGCATGTGTGTTATTCTTATGAACCACTGCTAGAGTCATTGCATGTGTGTTCTTCTCACAAACCATATCATGAACCACACCCAGTGTCATTGCATCTGTGTTCTTCTCATTAACCACACATGGATCCACCAGTGTCATTGCATGTCTGGTCTTTTCATGAACAACAGTTAACGGCATTGCATGTCTGTTCCTTTGACAAACCACATATCACTAGTGTCATTGCATGTGTGTTCTTTCCATAGACCACACATGGATCCACCAGTGTCATTACATGTGTGTCCTTCTCACAAACCACACATGGATCCACCAGTGTCATTGCATGTGTGTTCTTCCCACAGACCATACATGGATCCACCAGTGTCATTGCATGTGTGTTCTTTTCACAGACCACGTAAGGATCCACCGGTGTCATTGCATGTGTGTTCCTCTCATAGACCACATATGGATCCACCGGTGTCATCGCATGTCTTCTCTTTTCATGAACCATAGTTAGAGTCATTGGATGTGTGTTCCTCTCATAGACCACACATGGATCCACCGGTGTCATCGCATGTCTGCTCTTTTCATGAACCAATATTAGAGTCATTGCATGTGTGTTCTTCTCATGAACCACAGCTAGAGTCATTGCATGTGTGTTCTTCTGACAAACCATATCATGAACCACACCCAGTGTCATTGCATGTGTGTTCTTCTCATAAACCACACATGGATCCACCGGTGTCATTGCATGTCTGCTCTTTTCATGAACCACAGTTAGAGTCATTGCGTGTGTGTTCTTCTCATGAACCATAGCTAGAGTCATTACATGTGTGTTCTTCTCACAAACCATATCATGAACCACACCCAGTGTCATTGCATCTGTGTTCTTCTCATTAACCACACATGGATCCACCAGTGTCATTGCACGTGTGTTCTTCCCATGAACCACACCTAGTGTCATTGCATGTCTGTTCTTTTCACAAACCACATATGGATCCAGTGTCTTTGCATGTGTGTTCCTCTCATAAACCACACATGGATCCACCAGTGTTATTGCATGTGTGTTCTTCTCACAAACCACATATGGATCCACCGGTGTCATTGGATGCATGTTCTTTTCATAAACCACATATGGATCCTAATTAACCTTAGGAGAGCCCTAACCTTAGCGTTACACCGAGTCTTCTAGAAGGCACGCCCTAACACAGTTGTTCTTCTTGACGATTGTTACATACCGTTCGATCGGGGCGCTTGGACGATTGGGATGGTTTTGTGAGATCGATCCGCGAGTAGTCTGTTCTGTGGCATGATTGGCCACGCTTGCTCTGGACAAACTGGCAACACCAGGGGCTCCCTGTTGCGAGTGTTACGACTCATGAGTTGAGTGGGCCATATCCTAGTGTCACGTCCCCATTACTTCTCTTCCTCCCTGTACTTCTCTTCCTTCCCCTCGAAGCCACTTTCCCCACTTCACTCCCATCCTGCCAGAGTCAAGACGACGCCAGCTTCCATCCCAATCCCTCTCCTAGCACCCCCTCCTCGCCATGGGTTCAAGGGGAGACGGCGAGGAAACGCGTCGTGACGACAGGGATGGTGATTTCGATGTGAGTCGTCTCATCTCTGTCTCTATCATCTGTGGCCAGTTATCTATTTTTTGAGCCAGATCTACTCCGTTTACTCATGTGCGTATGATGTGTTAGGCCAACCAGACGATGTATGACACCGACTATTACGGTTTAGCGGATGAAGACAGTCCTCTGCTATGTAAACATGGATATGTGCCTGCTAAATTTGTAGCGTTTGAAGGTCGAAACGCAGGCAGGAGGTTTCTACGGTGTCAAGGACATCATGCAATGATGCGAGGCGGAAGTTGCGGTGTTTTCAAATGGGTAGATCCAGAGTGGCCCAAATTGATGCAGAAAACGCTGGACAAACTATGGGAAATGACTGTCAAGTTGAAAGAATCCGCATTCAGCTCACTTCTTAATAGTGTTGAGATGAAGCTATGGGAACCAGTTGACACGACCAAGCATAAGCGAGATCTCATGGGGGTGGAAGACAAGGTTAGCAAAGTCGAGAAGGAGAGGGACGCGGCATTGGCCCTGAAGGCTAAAGCAGAGCAAGAACTGACTCAAGCAAGGAAGGATCTTCACCAAGCCAAAGTCATGTAGTTCACAACTACGAGTATTGACAAGTGCATGAGGAAAGATGCAGAGAAACAATTGAAGCTGTGCAAGGAAGATGCTAAAAGGAAGGAGCAGAAGATTCGATCCTTGCTCTCGCAGGAAGATGCGCATCGGGCTAAGATTAGAAAGATCAAGGAGATGTGTGATAACTAGTTCTATTTAGCTTAAGCTCCGTGCCTTTTTTTAAGTTTTAATAGTTGTACTTGTTGACCTAGCGGTCTGAACTATTGGCCCCGGAGTCCTGGGTGTAAAAAAATTGGTCGCCAGTTAATCTGTCTTAACCCTGTATTACTTCCTTTTGTCTGACCAATGCCCCTTGGATATTCCGCCCATCGCTTTGTCGTCCTCGTGTACAAATAGGAGGCGCCACAGCGCGTCACTTCATCGCCCATCCCCTCTCCCTCTCCAATCTCCACCACGCCGTCGCTTCGTCGTCCACCCCCTCTCTCCCTCTCCAATCTCCACCGTGCCGCCATGGAGATGCCCTCGCTGAACTTCTATGAGGCAGTGATGTTCACGCACTTTGACATCCTTGTGCCGTCGGCCGCGACGGTGCCCCACGGATGGCGCATTAGCTATGCGGGGGTGCCGATGCCTCTGCTCCTCGTCCCCGGTGGAGCCGTGATGGAGAGCGAAATCACGGCGCGTCGCCACCAGATGCCCGCATGGAAGAGGGCGCTGCCCCGGTACGCGGTGGCCAGCCCGTACTGGCCGGCGCTGTTCAAGAAGGAGCGGAAGGCCAAGATTGGCAACCGCATCGTTTACGGGCGCGTGGTGCACCGGGATCTCCGCAACCGAACAGGGCGGGACAGGTTCTGGTCCGTCCCTAGATGGACCAAGTTCACCGTCATCACCGCTGCTCACCGCGAAGAGGTGCTCCGTCTTGCGAACAATGCGAAAATCATGGAGGTTCCGTCCGACGACGACGAGGAAGCCGACGGCTCAGAGGAAAGCGGCAGCAGAAGTGAAATTGTTGACTAGTGGTTGAATTAATGTAGGATGTGAAATCGCACCTTTGTTTAGAAGAATTTGTGGTTGAATTAATGAAATGCCTCGATTTAGATCTCTGTCTCGATTAATTTGTGGAAGAATTTGTGATTTAGATCAATTTCTGCCTCGATTTAGATCTCTATCCCGGATTGGGAATGTGACCGTGGACCAAATACCCCTTTTCTACTAGTGTATTCTGACATTGGTGGTTTGTTTAAACATAATCTACGTGGATTTGGCTGCATGCAAATGGCACAACCACAATTTATAAAGTGGAAGCACGTACACCTTGCCATCGGAGATCCGGGAGCTTCGCCAGATGCAGGGGATGCAGGAGGAGAGAGGCGGTGAGATAGACGGGCTCAAGATTAGGCCAGAAAGTGGTACCAATTTCCTCCTCATCTGGGCCTATCGGTGAGAACATTGCTGTTTATGGTTTCATGTCATTGTGCAGCATCTGAAATAAGTTGCTGCTTCATGGAGTGTGGCAGCTTAAATAATTTATTTCTGTGCCACTTACATTCCGTCATATTTGGAGACCTCCTGCCCAACAGCAATCGTGGAACCGGTGGATCCTTGTTTTTAGATAGCAGTGGCACAATCACAATTTTGGATTCAACTACTGACTCGGGCGTTTCCAAACCCTAAGTCGCGGTACATTTTACTCAGAGAACGTGGGTAGATTGTTTCGCCTAGCAACGTGCCACACACAGAGCGATCAGAATTTAACATAATTACATATATAGGTTCAAGTTCGACACATTACTATGCATCTTCATTCCCAGCAGCCTTCTTCCGCAGCCTGGGTGCCAAGCCTTCACGTCCACTGGCTTCTTCATTTCCTGCCTTCTTCCTCTTCCTCGGTGCCAATTTTCTTAGCTTCATGTACTCTGCATCGCCGGGACAATGGGCACCAGAATCATGTCCACCATCATCTTTCCACTCGTTTTTAATTTCTTCGGGCAGCAAAATGACTGACCCGGCAGTCATGTTTCTAACCTTGCGGCGCTTCCTGTCAAAGAAATAAGACTGTTGCATAACTGCTCAATATCTACAGAGTAAATAAAACAAAAATTACAATTTAGCACAAACATGCGAACCCCAAGCGACCTTTGCTTACCAGGAGCTAATTGGGTTCGAGCAACCACCCTGTCCAAGAATAGAAGGACGACTCCCAGTTGCAGTAGCTTCCACATCCAGTACATGACATTTCATGTCAAACATGGCAGCCGAAGCATACCTTTTCATCAACCCAATTAGCTGACTGTCACACATTATAGGAACCATGATGCCACGTTCATCCATGAAGTTGAACTTTGTTGTCTGCTTCGGCCATAATTCAACATTATTACACAGAGTAGCAACCATACTAGATATAGTGCAGATCTGCGCAGGTGCTTCTTCCATCGTGAAACAATGGCTTCCATACCACTTGCCCTTAGAGTCACTCAGAGGACTACCGTAAATCTGTAAGGGATGTCCGCGCAGATCCCACTTGACAGAAAACTATGGACAAAATATCTTTGTCAGCGTTGGGCTAACAAACAATTTGAGGTTCAGTAGCCAGCTAGCAGTTATAATTAGTGCGAATAGCAAAGAGAAGGGTATCTCACCCACTTGTAGCCAGAACTTCTTCTTACTTGATAGTAGGATCTGCCATCCTCCGAACTGCTCGGCTCGTCGGCGGTGGAGGCAGGCTAGAGCCTCAATGGCTGCCACGACATGCGCCATTGAGCTCGGTATCAGCGATCAAGCGCAGAATCGGCACAACAACTTGACCCCGGAAGTCAAATATCCGAAGGGGTCGTTCTGCCTGGAGGGTGGATTCCGACGCCGCCGGTGCTAGGGGAAAGCTGGGAATGGATTTGTGAAATTGGTCAACGCATCCAATCCACTTAGCTGCTCGATTTGCCTAAGAGGTCGCCGCGTTGGTGCCCGCATCATGGACAGATGACCGACATGTGGGTCCCGACCGTCTACTTCACCGGGTGGTTTAACCAAATGTTTGAATTTGGCAGGGGTGAGATGAGTTTGCCTCGAAATGGCCCCTCTCAGTAGTTGGCGGCCCAACTTTTCGAAACACGGTAATTTTAGGCAACTTAGGTACCGCCATGCGCTGGCCTGCAAACTTTGGTACCGCAGACGAACAGGCCCTTTGATGTGAGGATCACATGTGTTCATGGAGTGTTAATGCTTTGCTCTGGTGCTCTATTAAAAGGAGCACCTTAATTGCTAGTAGTTCCCTTGAGGCCCCGCTGCAAACAGGCTGGCAGGACAAAATATGTTATGCAAGTTCTCATTGCAAGCACGTATGACTATATATGGAACACATGCCTATGATTATTTAGTACTTGGATGCTTTATCTTATTTATCTGCAATTTCCCTATATCTTTATTGCTATATGAATTGGCTTGCCCATGCAACACCCGTCCATCCATCCCTATGCCTACCGCGCTTTAATCCTACTGTTTACTGCAATTGTTACTAATGTCTTTACTTTTACCGTTGTTCTTACTTTGTTGTTGCTATTACAAAACGGTTGCTACTAATAAACTGTTGTGAGCAAGATTGTTTCTAGGTGCATCTGAATTGACAACTCAGTTGTTAAGGCTTATAAATATTCTTTGGCTCCCCTTGTGTCGAATCAATAAATTGGGTTTCACTTCCCTCGAAAATACTGCGATACACCCCCTATACTTGTGGGTCATCAGGACCCTAGCTCAACCACAGACAAAGGTTTTGGCATTAGTTTCATTGAGGAAATGCCTAGGTTAACGACTGGGAGTTGTGAGGTGAGTGCGGGAATGTGATAGCGAGAGAGGGAATGGTGGGTGAGGAGTTAGAGAATGGGAGTGGGTAACCCTCTATCTGCTTTAGTAGTACCATACTACAAAAAACTACTCCCTCCGTCCCAAAATAAGTGACTTGCATTTATCTAGATTCGGATGTATCTTACACTAAAACAAGTCTAGATACATGCGAATTTAGACAAACTCAAATCACTTATTTTGGGACAGAGGGAGTACATTTCACACATCATCACTTTTTGACGAACTAGTTCATTTCTTTGAACCGACTAAAATAGTGGGCACCCTTTAGGTTTCAAACTTCCATCTGGTACCTATTTTGCTAGTAGTAAGTACAGCACAATACTTTGTATTACCCTCCATCCCAAAATATAAGGCGCCTAAGGATTAGTCAAAAGTCAATATTTTTTAAGTTTGACCATGATTATACAGAAAAAATATATAAATTTATAATACTAAATTAATATCAATAGATTCACCATAAAGTATATTTGCCTAATATGTCCATTCAATCTTGTAGATGTAGATATTTGTTTCTAAATATTTGGTCAAAGTTAGTAAGGTTTGGCTTTTGACCAATCCTTAGACGCCTTATATTTTGGGACGGAGGGAGTAGTATAAAACATTTTTTAGATAGAGGAAATTACACGATCCACCATTGTAACATCCCAAAACTTAATCAATATTATCAAATCCTAATCACCCAAGTTTAGGGTTAACAAAAACTTATATTAAGAAAATGATTTATGAATGCATGTGTGTTTGCATTAGTATAGAATTGATTGAAAATGCCATGCTTGATTGTTCTAAATATTGTGAAATGGTTTAAAGGTGAATGCCACATCATCTAGACCATTTCAAACAAAATCCAAAGAGAAAGAAATCAAATAAGATTAAATAAGACAAATGGTCATTTTGACCATTTTAAACCACTAGGCCACTTTAGGTGTTCCTAGAAGAAAATTGCTAACAGAGACTATTCTATTTCTTTTCACCCCTTGCTAGACCAAGTAAAGGTGTATCAAGGACCATTTTACAAACTTACAAAAACATCTAGCAAATCAATTTAAAGGACATTTGAAAATTGAATCAAGTGTATGTGTTAAGATCACACTTTTTCAAAAACCCACCAAATCAGTTCACCTTGACAATCCCAAGCAAACCTAGTCTCTCAAGCTTAAGTCAAGTTCACTCAAAAAGTTTGAATCAAAAAATTCAAAAATAAATTTCATGCGGCCATTTCATCAAACACTTTGCATGCACAGATTAATCCCTAGACTAGCTTCATTGTTTTAAACTGTGATCATCGACCAAATTGTCCTCTAGTTACTCCCCTGTTCCCTCTAAGCCTAACCCAGCCCCAGACCAGCTCCCCCTTTGCCGCTGGCACAGTGGAGCACCGCCCGAAAGTGGTCATCGCCGGCCGACCACGGCCATCTCAAACCCGACCACTACGCGCCCAACCAGCATGTCCACTAGCATCGCCACGGTCTACCGCACCCCCTGTCCAGGCCATAGTCCCAGCCGAGTTGTGGACCACACTAGCAACACCGTGCACCACCTCTCTGCGCCGTGTCCAGCGCGCCGCTCCTTGACCTCACCTCGCGTGCACAGACCCGCCATAATCGCAGCACCCCGGCAGACACCCCCTTTCGCCGCTGCATGACCTGTAGCAGCCGCATGCCACCGCAAACACCTCTGCCTCTGCCCAGAACGCCGCATGCGCTAGACCAAACCCAGCCGGCCCATGCCTTGCCTTTAAGCCAGCAACAACTGCCAGGAGACACCGCATCGTCCACCTACCCCAGCCATGCCCTTAGCTCTCTATGCCACCCTCGCCGGAGACACCAGCCCGCACCGTTCTGTCCCCTCGCCGAGCTATAAAAGGAGGCCACCCCAGCCTCCATTCCTCACACCACTCGACTCCCCACTCCTCACTGACCTTTCCCACTTCTCCCTAGATCAAGGCGAGCACCACCACGCCAGAATTGCACTGGAGTACGCCGCTGCTGGAGGAGAAGGGCAGCGTCGATTCCGACCACCCCAAGCCCTGCGGTGACCTCGCCTCGCCTTGTTGTCGTCTACCAAGTCGTTTGCCCCTGTCACTAACCCTAGATGGAGCCCAGGTGAGCCCCGTGAGACCCCCACATCCGCGCTAGGTCACATTCCTCGCTGGAGCTGTTCGTCGTTGACAATGACGCTCGGCCGTTGGATTTGAATAGGATCGCACGACTCAGATTCGCTAATACCGTTTCGCATTAGATGAGTCACTAACCAATGGACCCCCACATGTCTGTCCGCTTTGCTTGTATCCATCTTGATTAGGCGGCCGTTAGCTTTCCCGCGTTGGCCCAAAAATTCAAACAATTGATTTTCCTTTTAAGTTGAAACCTTATTCTATCCACTTATTCAAAGATCAATTTAGAGAGTTTCACTTTACCAAATGGCATGATTCAAATTTTGCTAGAAAGTTAATTAAATTATATGTCCAATCCCGTTGGATTTAAATCATTTGGAGCTAGAGGTAATCTTCAGCAAAAATAACAAGACAGAGACTTTTGCAACTTCAAACATTTTTCAAAAATCAACCATAATAGCTTTTGAGTTGATTCCAACTCTCAAAAATCACATGTGATAATATCTATCCGATATGTAAAAATATTTAGGTTTGCATGCAGTGACATTGGACTAGTACCAAAAGAATGTTCTTAGGGCATTTCTAGTCACTATTAAATCTATTAAATGATAATCTTAAACTTTATAAAATGTGATCAACCCCTTAAATCACATTCCCATGTATTAGAATATGTGGTGATGACATGTGTCCACAGGATCCCATATTTGAAGTGGAGAATATTAAATCTTAAGTAATTTCAATGAGTAGAAATTACTTTTCTCAAATAAACTAAATAAAACTAGTTCTTTATTTCATGTGATGATTGTGATGATGCTAGATCATCAAGTGTGAGCCTTAGTATGCTAAATAGACTTAGTTAAGTTTTGTTTGGTGATTGTGTACCGTGTATTCCTTTATAGATGATAGTATCGACCAAGGATACGAGGAGGAAGAGTTCTACCCCGAAGAAGACGAAGAAAACTTCAATCACTGCACCAATCAAGGCAAGCCATCACTAGATGCAAGATAACGTAAGCAAGATATATTAGGCATGCTTGGGTTATATATTTTGATTTATGCCCATCCCAAGTTTTACTTGCAATCTTTACTTTTTACTTTACCAAAGTTTCTTTACTTTTAGTAATGCTTTGTGAGATTTTGGAAAGTAGTATAGATAGCATAAAGAGTATAAAACTAGGCCTATACTAGATGTCATCCTATGGCATGAGATTGATATTAGCATCCCTCATTAGTGAACACTCTTAACCTTAGTGGCTAGTGCTAAGCGTAAAATTTGATCACTTTAGATGGGAATACTTGGTGAAAATGCTTATGAAAACCTTGGAATGATGAGTCATTCTATTGAGATGTTTTGACATGTGTTGAGAAACACAAATGGTTTATGATGATGAAAATGTTGAGGCATGAGCCTTAGCCCTTTATAAGAACTGATGGTTGGGTTCGGATGCGATATCATTCCAATTTTACCGTACAACCACAATACCTGAATTGGGTAAGGCTTAGCCGGAAGTTTATATGCATTAGTATGGGTTCCCTCACGGAAGAGGTTTGAGCTGAGGATACCTCTTGATGATGTCCACCTATGCAGTGCTCAGGATGGCAGATGGCCATGGCTGGGAGGCCAAGCTCATAGGAGAGGTGTCTATACTAGGGTGTGTAAAGGAAAGGTTATGATTGATTATCCGCATACTGAGTATGATGATTCAGGGTTATCCCTGACGTATGTATCAAATTTTGTGGTGAAAGTGTACCACCTCTGCAAAGTATCAAACTATTTGAATAGCCGCGTCCGCGGTCACGGACAGTTGGAGTGGCCATATTGTTCTGTCATTAGATGTTTTCCAAAATGACTTATGAAGTGATCTATGATTTTGACTTGACCACAACAGGGTTGTGACTATGAAAACTAAGTTCCCAACTTAAAGTGATTTAGAAGTTTTACTTAGTTTTTTTACTTCTGAACTCAGTTTAGATAAATCTGGCTTTTTGCAAATAAACTTAGAGCTTAGGATTCCTACTAGAACTACCTTACTTGTTAGAGATAGTTTGCGAGTACTTAAAGAGTACTCATGGCTTTGTCCCTGGCTATTCCTGTGGCCAGATGATGAGGAGGACTATCAGGAAGATGGACAGCAGGACAGCTACGAAAACTAGGATCATCTCCCATCGTCAGCATTGCTTGTGACACTGAAGATGGAGCCCGCTACTACGCTTTATTATTCCGTTGCTTGTTTTTATTAAGACTGGATCATGAGATCCTTTATTTGTGTAAGACCTTATTATGGTTTTTAATGGATGATGTACTGTGATATCCAATCTGTTATGTCTCGCAAAAATGGTAATCCTTGGATTGCAAAGTATGGCATAATAGGCATCTGGGATTAAAAATCCGGGTGTTGACAAGTTGATATCAGAGCCATCCTGACCATAGGAGACCCTAGTTAGAATGGACGTCCGAACAAAAACTTAGTTTCAAAACCAAAGAAGTAAGTATTTATGAAAACATATTCCCACTCTTATCCTTGAGATTCTTTCAAAACAATCATGTTCCTCAAAAATTCTTATATTACTACATAAAATTTGACACACTTGATCACCTCACTAACTTACTCATCCTAAATTCTTATAGATGGAAGTTCAGTATTGCAAGTTCTACCAGTTGGGCAATGGAGGCCAACTGATCTTTGAGAGGGATCTTGATGCACTGTCAGAGTACCTTGAGCGCCCGCATCCGTAATTCTTTGGAGCTCAACTCAAGGATTTTCCAGGAGGAGATCTACAATGGCTAATAGTTGCAGATCTTCGAGGCAAGATGGAGGCACCCCTTTCTGAGAAGATTCAATTCACCGTGAGAGAGAACAACTGGCTAGATGGATTAGCCAGGGCCATGCATGAAGCTCTTGCACGTCTGTGTGGGCAAAACATCACCTTGATCTAGGGAACTTTCTTTGCTCACTATGCAAGGCGTGATTCTATGGGAATGCCATTAGAGATGCCAAGTCACCCAGAGATGAAGCGCCAAGTGGAGAATCTTCACTTCCTACTGTATGATAGGCAGAAGGAATTGGACAATGCTCGAGCCTACGTCAACCACAACCTTGCCATTGCTGCCAAGAAGGACTAGACTCTCGCCATGCTTGTCAAGGATCGCCAATCACTTCATCGTCAATGCGAGAAGAAGGATCGCACCATCGCTCGTCTTCGCAAGAAGGTGGCCGACCTCGAGAAGACCATCCAGGAGCAAGAAGCCCAGCTTGCAGCAAAAGAAGAAGAGGAAGAAGGTGAAGACATCCAGGGAGATATTCACTCGTACCTCAGTGATGACAATGACTACCTCGAGGATGATTTCATGGATTTCTACACTGATGATGATGACTCCAACTTCATTGATGATGAGTAGATGCACTTGATCACTACCATAGGAATGAGTTGTATCGGTCCCACTATATCTTAGTTCACAGAATGGTTCTGAAAACCATTTGTTTGCCTTTTGTGTTGTGTGTGTGTTGTATCGTGTGCTTGAATGAATGAATGAATGAGAAGAAGTTAGTGGCAAAACCTGAGTTCAAACTCAAAGTCTAAAGCTTTTGAAAACAAAACCATGAACCTTAGAACTTTCCCTCTTACCCCTTTATCTATCTCAATCTTCAGATGACTCGTGGAAACCAAGGAGGAAGCAGCTCATCGCAGGACCCGATGCTGCAGATTCTGCAGATGCTAGTTTCTGGCCATGAAGCTAGTAGAGTTGAGTGCCAAGCCAACCTAGCCATAACAGATAGCTTAGATGGCCCACAATAATTAAGGCCATGGAAATCAGGATCATCATGGATCCAAACTTAAGAACTATCAGAATACCAATCCCCTATGTTCAATAAATCTGAGGATCCCTTAGATGCTGATGATTGGTTGCAAACCATGGAGAACAACCTGGAGGTCGCAGGAGTTGACGCCAACAAGAAGGTACTGTTTTCCACCCACTATCTAGTAGGAGATGCAAGAGCCTGGTGGAATAGCACCCATACTATGAACCACGGTCAAGTGATGACGTGGGAAGCTTTCAAGATCAAGTTTGGCCACACCCATGTGCCACAAGGTTTAGTCACCAGAATGAGAGATGAGTTCAGGGAACTAAAGCAAGGAAGGATGACGGTAGTTGAATACCGTGACAAATTTCTATCCCTAGCTAGATATGCCCCTGATGAGATCAACACTGAAGCCAAGAAGAAGGAAAGATTTCTGAATGGATTGCATGATGAGATGCAGACTGTGTTAGTCAACATCCGTTTTGATGACCTAGAAGAGCTAGTCGACTCTGTCATCCAAATGGAAGGGAAGATAAACCAAGCCAATGACAACCGCAAGCGCAGAATGATGCACCAGACCGGGTCCCACAATACCAAGAAGTATCGCCCCAACCCATCTGCGGGATATGCCCCAAGGAACAATAGACCCCCAATATCTCGTCCAAGCTACCCCAATCGTAGCGGAGGAAACATGAAGTCCGGAGGAAACCACAACAACCCCGGCAACTCCAACAACTTCAACCGTGCACCGCCCAAGTCCAACAACAACAACAACAATACTGCCCCAAGGACTGGAAGCAATGTCGTGCCAGTTGCAGCCAAAGCCAAGTCCCAGATTACTTGCTTTGAATGTGGATTCAAGGGTCACTAATCCAACGAGTGTCCCAAGAAGCTTGTAGCCATCACCAATGTGAATGCCCCAGCTCAGCAGCAACGTCGTGTTCAGCCTAGAAGAATATTTGCTGTAGGGAATTCGCTCAACCGCAATGGCTGTCTGTTCCACATGAATGCTGAAGAAGCCCACAAAGCGCCAGATGTCGTGTGATGGCCCAAAATATATCGAGCTCGTTGGGGAACCCTAAGAGGAAGGTATGATGAGCACAGCAGCAAGTTTTCCCTTAGTATGAAACCAAGGTTATCAATCCAGTAGGAGCAAGGAAACACCGCAAAGGTGTTGCTAGCTGAGCCTTGGCAGGGCACACTACCGGTGCTAGTAGCAACGTGGAGACCTGCACAACACAACCACAGAACTTTGCCCCAACTCATGGCGAGGTTGTCAATCTCACCGGTTTTGCTGAAAACAAAGGATTAAACGTATTGAATGGAAGGAAGTAATAGTTTGCAGAAAGTAAACACAAAGCAGTAAACAGTTGATTGAAAGTAAATGAAAGGACCGGGGTCCATAGTTCACTAGAGGTGGCTCTCCTTAAGATAGATAACATGCTGGGTGAACAAATTACAGCGGGGCAATTGACAAACATCGAGAAATCATACAAGCATATACTACTCATCTTGACTCCTTTGAGATTCGATTGGGCATTACAACATTATACATAGACTGCCATCCAACTGCATCTATGACTAATAATCCACCTTTAGGTTATCATCCGAACCCCCTCCAGTATTAAGTTGCAAGCAACAGATTACTGCATTACAGATTGCATGTAAAGTAAACAATACGATTGTTCTATGAACAAAGGATCGTTGTTTTCTCCCTAGTAGCAACAACACATCTAGTACCTTAGAGATTTCTGTCACTTCCCTAGATTACCAGAGGCATGAACCCACTATCGAGCATAAATACTAACTCTTGGAGTTGCTAGCATCTACTTGGCCAAGATAGCTACTAACAACGGAAAGCATGCAAGATCACAAATAACAAAGACATGATAGAACCAATAATCAATCTGAAATAGCATATCAATATCCATCGGATCCCCGCAAACACAACATGCAGAATTACAAATAGATGATCTTGATCATGTACGGAGCTCACAAGATCTAAACATGATAGCACAAAGGAGGAGAACCAGCCATCTAGCTACTACACGGACCCGTAGTCCAGAGATGAACTACTCACGCATCACACCGGAGGCTTGCATGATGATGAAGAAGGCCTCTAGGGTGAATTCCCCTCTCCGGCAGGGTGCTAGGAAGAGCTTCAGATCCCTCCCGATCTAGGGATAGAGATGACGGCGGCTACAGACTCTTTCGTGGATTTTTGATCGGGTACTTAGGGTTTCCGTGTCAGAGGCAATATATAGGCGGAAGGAGAGGCCGAGGGGGTGCCTGGGCTGGCCACACCACCCCCTGGCGTGGGCCAGGCCTGGCCGCCCGGCCAGGTGGTGTGGCCTCCCTCTAGACCTTCTCCGTCTCGTATTCTAGCTCCAAGTGTCTCCCGGTAAAATAATAACTTTGGCTTTTGTCCCGTCCAATTCCGAGAAT
This sequence comes from Avena insularis, assembly GCA_023614405.1. Lineage (NCBI taxonomy): Eukaryota > Viridiplantae > Streptophyta > Magnoliopsida > Poales > Poaceae > Avena > Avena insularis. Next base: position 469,808,347 of record CM042694.1, read on the forward strand.
ATTCATTTTCTGACTTCCTGGAACCAAAAACAGCAGAAAACAGGCAGCTAGCACTGTGGCTCTTGTTAATAGGTTAGTCCAAGAAATCATATGAAAAGTACTCCAAAGTGTGGACAAAACACAAGAAAGTAGATAAAACCAAGCGTGGAACATCAAAAATAATAGATACATTTGCAATGTATCACTGGGTATGTTTTCTGTTAACTCAGTATTAGCAAGAGTGTTGTTTGATTCTGGAGCATCACACTCGTTTGTTACAGAAGAATTTTCATGCACTAGTAAGATTCAACCAACAAAATTGAAGCATGTTATGATAGTTCAAATACCTGGTTCCACCACCAAAGCTAGAAAAATTTGCAAGGCTGTACCTATCAGAATCCATGGGATATATTTTTATGTCAATCTAATAGTACTTAGAACCAAAGGTTTGGAAGTAGTACTAGGAATGGATTGGATGTCGAAACATAAAGGATTGATCGACTGTGCCAAGAAAGCCATAACCATGACCAGTAGCTCTAGAGTATCAGTAGAGCATGTTTCTGAAACCTTGCCCCGTCAGTTCAAATGCAACAAGAGTCTAGCCAAACCAACCATAGACCAAGTCAGAGTAGTCTGTGAATACCCCGATGTATTCCCAGATGAATTGTCAGGTATGCCCCCAGATCGGGATATCGAGTTCATCATTGAACTAATTCCGGGAACTGGACCCATAGCTTAGAGACCTTATAGTATGAACCCATCTGAACTAGTGGAGCTAAAGAAGCAACTTGATGCTATGCTGGCGAAAGGACTGATTAAACCAAGCGCATCACCATGGAGATCGCCCATTCTGTTTGTTGATAAGAAAGATGGAGGTAACCGTTTGTGCACGGATTACCGGAAGCTAAATGATGTCACCATCAAGAACAAGTACCCACTACCCAAGATAGAGGATCTGTTTGATCAGTTGACTGGTGCCAGAGTGTTCTCTAAGATTGATCTTAGAACTGGTTATCATCAACTCAATATTCATGCAACAGATATTCCAAAGACCGCCTTTACCACCAAATATGGATTATATGAGTATACGGTCATGTCTTTTGGATTAACCAATGCCCCCCGCTTATTTCATGAATCTCATGAATAAGATTTTGATGAACTTCCTAGATAAGTTTGTCGTTGTTTTTATCAATGTTATTCTAATCTATTCCAAGTCAGAAAAAGACCATGAGAAACATCTGAGAACCATCCTTGAAACCCTTAGAGAGCATCAGTTGTACGCCAAGTTTAGCAAATGTGAGTTCTGGTTGAAGGAGGTAGGATTCCTCGGACATATTGTGTCGGTAGGAGGAGTCGCTGTTGATCCTGCCAAGATCAAAGATGTTGAAGAATGGGAAGCCCCAACCACTCAAACCCAAGTCCGTGCATTTCTCGGATTAGCGGGATATTACCACAAGTTCGATGAGGGATATTCGAGCATCGCAAGACCGATAACCCAATTGTTGAAAAAAGACAAGAAGTTTGAATGGACCGACAAATGTGAAGCAAGCTTTCAACAGCTCAACAAGAGATTGATCTCAGCCCCAATATTGATTATGCCAGATATCAAGAAGCACTTTGATGTGTATTGTGATGCATCCAAGATTGGTCTCGAATGTGTGTTAATGCAAGAAGGCAAAGTCATCGCATATTTGTCTTGACAACTAAAGCAGCATGAGAAAAACTACCCTACCCATGATCTTGAACTAGCAGTCATAGTTTTAGCCCTGAAGACATGGTGTCATTACCTTATGGGTAACCGCTGTGAGATTTATTCGGATCACAAGAGCCTGAAGTATATTTTCACCCAGAAGGAGCTGAATATGAGGCAAAGGAGATGGATATAGTTAATCAAGGATTATGACCTTGACATTCACTACCACCCCGGCAAAGCCAATGTGGTAGCAGATGCTCTTAGAAGATTGTCGTGTAGATTAAACACCATGATCAAAGAAGCCCATCCAAGTTTACATGAAGAGTTGGAGCAGTTTAGAACTGAGCTAGTTAGCAAAGGATTTTTAGCTAGCATTGAACTGCAACCCACTTTGATCAGTCAAATCAAGGAAGCCCAGAAAGGAAATGCAAGTATCGACAGAATCAAACATCGTATTGGTACAAGAAAGGTACCTGGATTTACCGAAGATGAAGAAGGAGTTTTGTGGTACAAGGGACGTATCTGTGTGCCAGCAGATTCAGAGCTGAAGCAAGTTATTATGCAGGAAGCTCATGATACTCTTTTTTCTATCCACCCCGGAGGAATGAAGATGTATCAGGATTTGAAGGAGCAATTTTGGTGGCACAAGATGAAGAGAGAAATTGGAAGCTACATCGCAAGTGTGATATCTGTCAAAGAGTCAAAGAGGAACATCAGAGAACCGCAGGACTGTTGTAACCATTGCAGATTCCAGAATGGAAATGGGATTCTGTCGGAATGGACTTTATCACCGGTTTTCCTACATCTAGTAGGGGAAATGACTCAATCTGGGTCATAGTTGATAGACTGTCCAAGGTAGCCCATTTCATACCTGTCAAGACTACCTACTAGAGTTCGAAGCTAGCAGAGTTGTACATTGCTAGAATCGTCAGTTTGCATGGAACCCCCAAGACCATAGTATCGGATCGAGGAACCCAATTTACCTCAAGGTTTTGGCAGAAAGTGCAAGAAGGATTAGGAACCAAGTTGAATTTCAGCACATCTTATCACCCGCAGAACGATGGACAGACTGAAAGAGTCAACCAGATCTTAGAAGATATGTTGAGAGCTTGTGTGTTAGAGTATGAATCAAAATGGGAGGATTGTCTGCCTTTTGTAGAATTCTCATACAACAACAGTTATCAAGCCGGTTTGCAAATGGCCCCATTTGAGTTCTTGTATGGGAAGAAGTGTCGTACCCCTTTGAATTGGTCGCAAGTAGGAGAGAGTTAGATTTTTGGACCCGACATCCTACAAGAAGCCGAAGAGAAGGTTCACAAAGTCCGTGAGCATCTCAAGACCGCCCAATCCAGACAGAAGAGTTATGCCGACAAGAGACATAGAGACCTGACTTTCAACGTCGGAGATTTTGTGTATCTCATAGTTTCGCTGTTGAAAGGAATGCAGCGTTTTCAGCTGAAAGGAAAGTTAGCCCCCAGATATATCGGATCCTTCAAGATTCTGAATTGCCAAGGAGAAGTACCTTATCAACTGGAACTGCTAGAGGAGATGTCAGCCATCCATATTGTGTTCCATATCTCGTTACTTCGTAAATGCTTAGAAGTGCCGGAGAAGACCGAAGTTTTTAAGAACATCGATCACTAAGCCATTGATATCAACAAGGATCTGACATATCGTGAAGTGCCCATCCGTATCTTGGAACAAGCCTTCAAAACCACCAGGACCTAGAGTATCAAGTTTCTCAAGATCCAATGGAGCAACCATACCGAAGAAGAAGCTACTTGGGAGCGAGAGGATTATATTAGGACTGAGTTTCCAGATCTCTTTAGTTCCTAGTTTTTCTTAAATCTTGGAACGAGATCTTTTTAAGGGGGGGGGGTTTGTAACATCCCAAAACTTAATCAATATTATCAAATCCTAATCACCCAAGTTTAGGGTTAACAAAACTTTTATTAAGAAAATGATTTATGAATGCATGTGTGTTTGCATTAGTATAGAATTGATTGAAAATGCCATGCTTGATTGTTCTAAATGTTATGAAATGGTTTAAAGGTGAATGCCACATCATCTAGACCATTTACAAACAATATCCAAAGAGAAAGAAATCAAATAAGATTAAATAAGGCAAATGGTCATTTTGACCATTTTAAACCACTAGGCCACTTTAGGTGTTCCTAGAAGAAAATTGCTAACAGAGACTATTCTATTTCTTTTCACCCCTTGCTAGACCAAGTAAAGGTGTATCAAGGCCCATTTTACAAACTTAGAAAACATCTAGCAAATCAATTTAAAGGACATTAAAATTGAATCAAGTGTATGTGTTAAGATCACACTTTTTCAAAAACCCAGCAAATCAGTTCACCTTGACAATCCCAAGCAAATCTAGTCTCTCAAGCTTAAGTCAAGTTCACTCAAAAAGTTTGAATCAAAAAATTCAAAATAAATTTCATGCAGCCATTTCATCAAACACTTGGCATGCACAGAATAATCCCTAGACTAGCTTCACTGTTTTAAACAGTGATCATCGACCAAATTGTCCCCTAGTTACTCCCATGTTCCCTCTAAGCCTAACCCAGCCCCAGACCAGCTCCCCCTTCGCCGCTCGAAAGTGGTCATCACCGGCCGACCACGGCCAGCTCACACCCGACCATCCCGCGCCCAACCAACATGTCCACTAGCGTTGCCACAGTCTACCGCCACCCCATGTCCAGGCCACAGCCCCAGCCGAGCCGTGGACCACACTAGCACCGTCGCGCACCGCCTCTCTGCGTCGTGTCTAGCACGCACCAGTGCGCCGTGCCCGACCAGCTCGCATGTGTCACGCCTTGACCTCACCTCGCGTGCACAGACCTGCCATGATCGCAGCACCCCAGCAGACACCCCCATTCGCCGCCGCGCGACCCGTAGCAGCCGCATGCCGCCGCACACACCTCTGCCTCCGCCTAGAGCGCCGCACGCGCCAGACCAAACCCAGCCACCCCACGCCTCGCCTTTAAGCCAACAATGACCACCAGGAGACACCGCACCATCCACCTACCCCAGCCATGCCCTTAGCTCTCTGTGCCGCCCTCGCCAGAGACGCCAGCCCGCACCGTTCTGTCCCCTCGTCGAGCTATAAAAGGAGGCCACCCTAGCCTCCATTCCTCACACCACTCGACTCCCCACTCCTCACTGACCTTCCACACTTCTCCCCGGAGCAAGGCGAGCACCGCCGCACCGGAATGGCACTAGAGTACGCCGCTGCTGGAGGAGAAGGGCACCATCGATTCCGACCACCCCAAGCCCTGGCGTGACCGCGCCTCGCCTCACCATCGTCTACCAAGTCGTCTGCCCCTGTCGCCAACCCTAGCTGGAGCCCAGGTGAGCCCAGTGAGACCCCCGCCACCGTGCTAGGTCATGTTCCTTGCCGGAGCTGTTCGTCATTGATGATGACGCTCGGCCGTTGGATTTGAATAGGATCGCATGGCTCAGATTCGCTAATACTGTTTCGCATTAGACGAGTCACTGACCAGTGGACCCCGTCTGTCAGCCGCACGGCACTATGCTGTGCAGTTGGGTCGGCCCGTTAGCTTTCCCGTGCTGGCCCGAAAATTCAAACAATTGATTTTCCTTTTTAGTTGAAACCCTATTCTGTCCACTTATTCAAAAATCAATTCAGCGAGTTTCACTTAACCAAATGGTATGATTCAAAATTTTCTAGAAAGGTAACTAAATTATCTATCCAAGCCCGTTGGATTTAAATCATTTGGAGCTAGAGGTAATCTTTAGAAAAAATAACAAGACGGAGACTTTTGCAACTTCAAATAGTTTTTAAAAATCAACTATAATAGCTTTTGAGTTGATTCCAACTCTCAAAAATCACATTTGATAATATCTATCTGATATGTAAAAATATATAGGTTTGCATGCAGTGACATTGGACTAGTACCAAAAGAATGCTATTAGGGCATTTATAGTCACTATTAAATCTATTAAATGATAATCTTAAACTTTATAAAATGTGATCAACCCTTTAAATCACATTACCATGTATTAGAATATGTGGTGATGACATGTGTCCATAGGATCCCATATTTGAAGTGGAAAATATTAAATCTTAAGTAAGTTCAATGAGTAGAAATTACTTTTCTCAAATAAACTAAATAAAACTAGTTCTTTATTTCATGTGATGATTGTGATGATGCTAGATCATCAAGTGTGAGCCTTAGTGTGCTAAATAGACTTAGTTAAGTTTTGTTTGGTGATTGTATACCCCGTATTCCTTTATAGACGATAGTACCGACCAAGGATACGAGGAGGAGGAGTTCTACCCCGAAGAAGATGAAGAAAACTTCAATCACTGCACCAATCAAGGAAAGCCATCACTAAATGCAAGATAACCTAAGCAAGATGCATTAGGCATGCTTGGGTTATATATTTTGATTTATACCCATCCCAAGTTTTACTTGCAAGCTTTACTTTTTACTTTACCAAAGTTTCTTTACTTTTAGTAATGCTTTGTGAGATTTTGGAAAGTAGTATAGATAGCATTGATGTTACGCACTTCTATTCTTGTAGACAGTTGTTGGGCCTCCAAGTGCAGAGGTTTGTAGAACAGCAGCAAGTTTTCCCTTAAGTGGATTACTCAAGGTTTATCGAACTCAGGGAGGAAGTGGTCAAAGGTATCCCCTCTCAAGCAACCCTGCAATCAAGATACAAGAAGTCTCTTGTGTCCCCAACACATCCAATACACTTGTCAGGTGTATAGGTGCACTAGTTCGGCGAAGAGATAGTGAAATACAAGTGGTATAGATATAAGACAACGGTGCGAGAAAATAGCTTGATGGTGTGGAAGAGACTAAAGGCAAACTGAAATAAAGAAGGAAGCAAGCAAACATGTAACAGATCTAATTGCAAACGGTGTAACAATGCTTAGAAACAAGGCCTAGGGATCATACTTTCACTAGTTAACACTCTCATATAAATATCTTCTCTTCGTGATACTACTCATAACTACTCTCCGGTTGGACACTCTAATCAACGGTAGGGCTATAACAGCACACCTCAAAGTTCATCTTTCCCATCTAGAAAACCCCCACACTGTCACCTTGAGTACTAGATGAGTCCAACAAACACCACAATTTCATAAAGACATGCAACTCCAAATATAACTCATAACAAGTATTTGTAATCTCTAGCCTAAGTGCCACCATGGTGTGCACGTTGTCACTTTCACACACATGGGGAGAGCAGAGATCTATTAAAGCACTTGAGTAGCAAGGTAGATCTACTTGATTACAAATCACATGATCACAATATGATCACTCATAGAGAGAGAGATGAACACATAGCTACCGGTAGAACCCTTAGCCTCGAGAGAGAACTACTGCCTCCTCATCATGGGAATCAGCAATGGTGATGGAGATGGCGGTGGAGATCAATGGAGATGGCTCTGGGGGCACTTCCCCGTCCCGGCAGGGTGCCGGAACAGAGACTTTATGTCCCCTGAATCTCCCCTTCGGTGGCGGCGGCGCTGCAGAACTTTTCGTGGATTTCTGATTAATTACTTAGGGTTTCTGCATCGGGAGGCTCTTATAGGCGAGAGAGGCAAGGTCGGTGGCTATCCAGGGGGCCCACACCACCTGGTGGCGCGGCTAGGGCCAGCCCATGCCTGGGGGGTGTGGCCAGGCCCTGGCCCTCCTCTGTCTCGTATTCTGTCTCCGTGAGTCTTCCGGTAAAATAGGAACTTTGGCTTTTGTCCCGTCCAATTTTGAGAATATTCATTTTCTGACTTTCCTGGAACCAAAAACAGCAGAAAACAGGCAACTGGCACTGTGGCATCTTGTTAATAGGTTAGTCCAAGAAATCATATGAAAAGTACTCCAAAGTGTGGACAAAACATAAGAAAGTAGATAAAACCAAGCATGGAACATCAAAAATTATAGATACATTTGCAATGTATCAACATCCCCAAGCTTAACTCCTGCTCGTCCTCGAGGTGGTAAGTGATAAAAAGAAAGAATAATTTTTGAGGTGACATGCACCATCAAAGACTTGATCAAAGTATTTTGTAAAACATTCAAAGCTGGGATCATAGTACTTCGATCATAACATGAAAGACAAAGTTCTAGCAATAAGACAAAGAAACTATGTTGCAACATGAAAAGGCACAAACAAAAGATTCATGAATAATAATGCTTTGCAAGACGTTTGTTTGTTTTACATAAAGAAAACATAGCATAATAGCATTCAGCTTGTCCCTCATAGAGTAGCAAACATAAATGCATAGGACACCTTCAAAGTTCATAAGGGTGACTAGATACAAATAGTTTAAAACAAGCAATATCAAGTAATGCATCAATCAACTAGTCTTGGGACAATGCACATAGAACTAAGAATGGCCACTATGCTCTCAAAGTAGGTGCATAAAGGTAGAAGATGGAGACTCAATATAATGGTGTAAGAAAGGCCTTTTATAAAAGGAAGTAGGGATTCAAGTATCATAAAGAGCTTCCAAAAATTATGGTACTTGTAGCTTTCAGCTCCCATTGCTCCTATGATAAGCATCTTGAAGTGATTAAGGTTAAAGTGAACAAACTATGGTGTACATGCTTGACGAAGTATAAACTAGAAATCTCATGTCCCTTGTATACGAGGGCTGCTCCGCATGCTACTCAAGTTTAGTCACCGGTAAGTTCTTGTCATTGTAAGTATATGTGTATCATAGAGAACCGCCAACGGGGTACCCCTTGCCCGATGATACAGAAGAATCCCCATATCAAAATGACAAGGCAAGCAGACAACGAGCATCTCAGCAATCTTCTTATTTACCATGGGAATATAGTGCTTTTTTCTCTCTTTCCTCTTTTCATAATCTCATTTTTTTCTCTTTTCTCTTTTTTTTCTCAATATAGGACTCTTTTTTTATAAGAAGAATGCTTCATAGACAGCTCATTATGGTTACGTTGCGGGTTTCCACCATGTCAGCATGGATTAGACCAGTGGCCCAGGCGTTTCTCTAACACATATACATAACTCTATGGACTTACAAGCTCCCCTTTCATTTCACACCAACGACATCCATATACAAAAGAGCATGATATCAACTAGGTACAAGTACCAAGTGCAATGTTGAAAGCATTCCCCATGGAAGCATGGTTCTGCTAATTCCCGACAAATAAGTGCAAGCATATACAACATAGAAGACAAAATGGTTCAAGTTTATTAAGGGCAAGAAAAGTAAAGTGTGCCATCAAGTTCGTGAGAGCTTTAATCACAAGTTTTCTCATAACAAGTTTAATTCGCAAGGTAAATAAAAGCATGAATATACTTGGAATAGCATAAGCTAGTAGGTAGGTATGGTGGACTCTTTGGAATAACTTGGTTTAGGGAGTTGGATGCATGAGTGGAACTCATACTTGGTTGTGGAGGCTAGCAAAAGGAGGGCGACAAACTAAGAGAGCAATAATGGCCATAATCATGCAGAGCGATAAAACATCATTGATCAAAGCATAAAGTGATACTACAAGTTGAAAACTAAAGGATCATAAAGGCTTATGGTGACTTGGGATAGTCATAACATGGTGTGAGCATGTGCCAAGTCAACCCAAATAAAGCATCAAAAAAGAATACCACAATACTATGCTTTAATATGCTAAAACAACGCATGATTCATCCAAGGCACATTAAGCAATCTTAGTTGTTTATAACAAGTCATGCTACAACAAAGAATACTAAGCATAAAGCCAAAACAATATCAAGCATGGCATGACAAAGCATAGGCCACAGTCAAAAACAAGCTCTCTTTACCACTTAAGCATGAACTTTCCTACTCTTTTCCAATCCAAACCAAACTATTTGAAAACCAATGTATGAAAGAGGGGGTCCAACCAATTTATTCAGCAAACTAAGAAAACCAAGCAAAATGAAAAACCAAAACAAAAACGAAAAAGAAGATGCTCCAAGAACAACACAACTGTGCATGAAACAATAAAAATGAAGTGTTTGGAAGAAACCTGGGATTTTTATTGATGAAGAAGGGGATGCCTTGGGCATCCCCAAGATTTGACGCTGGTAATTCTTGGATATTTCTTGGGGTGACACGCGTAGCATCCCCAAGCTTGAGCTTTAGTCCATCCTTCATCTCATTACTCATTCCTTCCATACACCTGAAATTTTTCCTTCATACAAAACTTCACACAATCTTTATTAGCAACATTAGTGAACTCAAGATAAAAAGTCTTTAGGTTCAGTTCTAACACCAATAAACTTCCATTAAAACACAAGCTACTGTAGCACTTCCCTCAAAGAGCTCAATTCCCCAAAAGAACTCAAGCAAGGAACCAACAAGAAGCAAATGCAGAATATGGCAGAAATCTGTCAAAACAGACCAGCAGGAAAAGAGGAATTTGTTTGAAGACCTTATGTTGCTCAAATCAAAAAGTGTTGAACTAACGAAAGTTAGATAACAACCTGGGCAAGAAGCACGAAAATTCACGCCTCAAAAGGATGTACAGAGAATTTACACGAATTTTTACGGTGAAGCAGAGAAATCTATTTCGGGACAGCAACTTTCCCAATCATTATTTCTCTCTCATTAGAGGTTACTCTTGGCACAAAAAGCAAATAAAAAGGATATTTATTACTGAAGTAATAACTTCCAATACTCTACTAAAACTTTTGGGTTATCTTCCAATAAGTACTTTTCTTTAACGCCTTTAAGTTAGGCATGATAGTTTGAGAAGATGCTCACATAAGAAATATGAATTGAAGTAAAAAGAGAGCATCAAGAAGCAAATTCAAAGCACATTTAAGTCTAACCCACTTCCTATGCATAGGAATCTTGTAAAGAAACAAGTCATGGAAGCACAAAGCAACAAACATAGGAAAGGAAAACAAGTGCAACCTCAAGACTTTCAACATAAAGAGGGGAAACTTAATATTGTTGATACACATAAAACCATGTTTCCCTCTGTCATAATAACTTTCATAGCATCATGAATAAAATTAACAATATAACTATCACATAGAACATTCTTATCATGAGCCACATGCATAAAAGAATTATTACTCCCCACATAAACATAGCCATTCTTATTAATTGTAGTGGGAGCAAATTCAACAAAATAGCTATCATTATTATTCTCATCACCATAATCATCAAATATAGGAGGCATATTGTAATCATTAATTTTATCCTCAATAATTGATGGAATGAAAATAGCATATTCATCATTGTAATCATCATATATTGGAGGTATAGTATCATCATAAGCAATAGAATATCTATCTTCCAAAGCTGGGGAACTAAAAAGATCATTTTCATAAAAACTAGCTTCCCCAAGCTTAGACTTTTCCATAGCATTAGCAATAATGGTGTTCAAAGAATTCATACTAATAACATTGCTATTAGCACGCAAATAAAGTTCCATAGGTTTTTTAATTTTCTCTTCAAACACTTTGTGTCCTAACTCAAGATAAATACTATAAAGCTCTCTAATTTTTTTGTTGTTTTCCATTAAGCCTAACTAGTGAAAACAAGAAACAAAAGGACAAAATTGCAGAATCTAGAGGAAATAACTTCAAGCACTCACACCGGAGGATGTGAGTACCTTTTACCTTACCTCCCCGGCAACGGTGCCAAAAAATAGGCATTTGCCGTGGGAGGTTCTTCTTCTTTAATCCTCCGGTGTGAATACCTTTTACCTTACCTCCCCGGCAACAGCGTCAGAAAATAGCTTGATGTCTACGCACTTCTGTTCTTGTAGACAGTTGTTGGGCCTCCAAGTGCAGAGGTTTGTAGAACAGCAGCAAGTTTTCCCTTAAGTGGATTACCCAAGGTTTATCGAACTCAGGGAGGAAGTGGTCAAAGGTATCCCCTCTCAAATAACCCTGCAATCAAGATACAAGAAGTCTCTTGTGTCCCCAACACACCCAATACACTTATCAGGTGTATAGGTGCACTAGTTCGGCGAAGAGATAGTGAAATACAAGTGGTATAGATATAAGACAACAGTGCGAGAAAATAGCTTGATGGTGTGGAAGAGACTAAAGGCAAACTGAAATAAAGAAGGAAGCAAGCAAACATGTAACAGATCTAATTGCAAACGGTGTAACAATGCTTAGAAACAAGGCCTAGGGATCATACTTTCACTAGTGAATTGTAACATCCCAAAACTTTAATCCAAGGTTATTAAGATCCAAATCATCAAAATTAGGGTTAACAAAAACTTTTCCAATTAAAAATATGAAAGCATTCATGTGTATGTGCATTTAAAATAGGAGTTGTTTGAATTGCCATGGTTCTGTTATCCATTGATTGTAAAATGATTCTTAGGTGAAATAAACATCATCTAAATCATTCCCAAACATTTCCCAAAGAAAAACAACTCAAAATGAATAAATGAAGTGAATGGTCATTTTTGCCAAATTAACTATCATGCCTACTTTGGCTATTCCTAGTACTCAAAACCTAACAGAAACAATGATGGATATTTGCACCCCTTGCTAGTACACATAATGAGGTACCAAGGCCCACTTTGTGATCTACCAAAAACATTCAAACACTAAATTTAATTGACATTTGAAAATTGAATCTATTTCATATGGGAAGATCCCCCTATTTCAAAAACCACTCAAACAAGCTCAAATTTCAAAACCCAAGCACCCACAGAGTCTCAAGCTTAGTACTAGCACACCCACCAAAAATCTTTTCAAAATTCAAAAAGAAAGTTCTTCCGGCCATTTCATCAAACACTTGGCAGGCAGGGTTTAAACTCTAAACATAGCTCACTATTTGCAACAGGGTTTTGCACCCAATTTTTCCTCAAAACCCTCTCTCTGTCCCCAAATGATCTAACCAGGCCATTTAAACCCCCTCTCCTATCCCCTAGTGGCCATGCCGAGCACATGCTGGCCGGCCGACCATGCCACCACCGCAGCAGACCACCTCGCCCCCTCTCGCCATGTCTACGAGCTAGTCAGTACCTCACCGCCACTCTGTGTCCCCTCTCCGAGCCGAGCCAGACCGTGGACCACAGAGGAACCGCCGCGCACTGCCTGTCTACGCCATGCCGAGCACGCGCCAGAGCACCGCGCCCGACACGCGTGCACAAGCTGCCGCTCGACCACAGCCCGCGCCCACCGCTCCGCCATGACCCCAGGGACACGCCAGACACGCCCATTCGCCGTCCAACGCCTCACAGCCACCGCTCGCCGTGGACACCGTCGTCTCTGCCGCTTAGAGCGCCAGCTCCGCCCGACCACATACCACCGCCCCTAGTCCCGCATTGATCACGTATAGCACCGCCAGGAGACCAGCGGCCGTCCCCTACCTCAAGCCACACCGCTAGCACACTGTGCAGCCCTTGCCGGAGCCGCTCGCCCATCCCTCTCGGTCGCGTCATCGTCCTATAAATAGAGGCCTTCCCCAGCCATTTGCAGCACACCACTCACCTTTCATCACCTCACTGACCATTCCCCACCTCTAGCTGGAGCAAGGTGAGCAGCCGTTCGCCGGAATTGCACCAGAGCAGGCCGCCTCTGGAGGAGAAGGGCGCCGCTGATTGCGACCACCCCCGGAGCTGCCTTGACCGTCCCTGAGCTCACCGTCGACCACCAGTCTGTTTGCCCCCATCGCCGTCGTTGCTGGAGCCCTGGTACGCCCCTATGCACCCCCACCGAGCCGCTAGGGTTAGAGTTCGTCGGCGACCAATTTGTCGTCGACGACGATCCCCAGCCGTTGATCCCCGTTCTAATCCAACGACCCATATCGCCCCATACCGCTTCACGTGTTATGAGCCGCTGACTGGTGGACCCATCCTGTCAGCTGAGCCTCGCGCCGTGTAGATTCACTGGGCCGGTCCATTAGCTTTCCCGCGCAACCCAGTTAGTTTGAATTAGGATTTTTCTTTTTAGTTTAAACCTAGTTTTGTTCCCTAGTTTGAAATTAAATTCAGAGATTTTTACAAATCCAAATGAAGTGATTCCAATTTTGTTAGAAAGCTACTGAAAAGATCTACCCAAGCCCGTTGGATTTAATTCAATTAGAGTTAAAGATCCCTCCTAGTAAAAATAACAAAACAGAAGCATTTGCACCTTGCAACATTTTTATAAAATCAACCAAGATAGCTTTTGAGTTGATTCCAACTCTCAAAAATCACATTTCACCATACCTATCTCAATATGTTATAATATTAAGGTTTACATGCAGTGACTTTGGACTAGTACCAAAATAATGCTATATAGGCATTTCTAGTCACTTTAAATCATTAAATAATGAACTTAAACCAAAGTAATTATGATCCAACCCTTCAATCACATTCCCACATGTTAGAATATGTGGTGAGGACATGTGTCCACATGATCCCATATTCTAAGTGGTGAATATTAAATCTTAGTTAATTTTCAATGAGTAGAAATTACTTTTCTAAAATAAAAGGAATGAAACTATTTAATAAGACGTGTGATGCTTGTGATGGTAATAGATCATCAATTGTGTGCCTTAGAGTACTAATTAGACTAGTTAAGTATTGTTTGGTGATTGTGTACTTCGTATGTATTTATAGATGATAGTACCGACCAAGCTTTCGAGGAGGAGGAATTCTCCCAAGAAGAAGAAGAAGAAAACTTCAACCACTTCACCAACCAAGGCAACCTACTATTGGAAAGCTAACACTTGCAAGTATTATACTAGCAATCCACCATTAACAATGCAAGCTAACCCTTGCAATCTAGATAACCCAAGCAAAGATGCTTTAGGCATGCTTTGATTATACAACTTTGACTCGTATTTACCCCAAGTCTTTTTTTCAAGCTTTACTTCCTTTACTTTACACAAAGTTCTTTGCTTGTTTTGAAGGTAGGATAAAAAGTATAAAACTTGACCTATTTAGATAACTTTAGATGTCATTCTATGGCATGAGATTTATCCCATTTTCCCACCTTAGTGAACACTCTTAACTTAGTAGTTTAGAGTAGATAAAAACTTGAGTCACTTTAGATAGGAACACTTGGTGAAAATGAATTATGATGGAATGATGAGTCATTATATTGAGATGTTTTGACATGTGTTGAGAGACACAAATGGTTTATGATGGTGAAAATGTTGAGGCATGAGTCTTAACCCTTTTACAAAACTGATGGTTGGATTCGGATGCGATACCATTCCAAATTTACCGTACAACCACATTACCTGAATTGGGTAAGGCTTAGCCGGAAGTTTATATGCATTAGTATTAGTTCCCTCGCGGGAGAGGTCTAAGCTGAGGCTACCTCTCAATGTTGTCCACCTATGTAGTGCCCAAGATGACTGGTGGTCATGGTTGGGAGGCCATGCTCATAGGAGAGGTGCTTATACTAGGGTGTGTAAAGGAAAAGTTATGTTTGATTATCTGCATACTAAGTATGATGATTCAGGGTTATCCCTGACAGGTGTATCGAATCTTGTGGTGAAAGTGTACCACCTCTGCAGAGTGTCAAACTATTCGAATAGCCGTGTCTGCGGTTATGGACAGTTGGAATGGCCATACTGTTTTGTTGTCAGATGTTTTCAAAACAACTTATGAAATGAATGATGAATCTTGACTTGACCACAACAGGGTTGTGTTTATGACAATAGCTTCCCAACTTAAGTGATTCTAGAACTTTATTTTATCTTTCTTTGCTTCTGAACTCAGCTTAGGTTTCAAACTTAACTTTATAGTTCAACTTAGATTTAGCACTTTAACTTAGCACTATACTACTTGTTAGTGGTAGTTTGCGAGTACTTAAAGAGTACTCATGGCTTTTGGCCCTGGCTATTCTCATGGCCAGACTATGAAGGAGACTACCAAGATGATGGCCAGCAGGACGGCTATGATAACTAGGACTATCTGCCTTCATCAGCATTGCCTGTGCCCTTGAAAATGGACCCCACCGCTACGCTTATCTTTTATTCCGCTGCTTGTTGTATTAAGACTGGATCATGAGATCCTTATTTGTGTAAGACCTTATGTATGGTTTGTAATGGATGATGTACTGTGATATCCAATCCGTTATGTCTCGCAAAAATGGTAATCCTGGGATTGCGAGGTATGGCATAACGGGCATCTGGGATTAAAAATCCGGGTGTTGACAAGTTGGTATCAGAGCCATCCTGACCATAGGAGACCGTAGTTAGAATGGACGTCCGGATAAAAACTTAGTTTCAAAACCAAAGTGAGTATTTATGAAAAACTATTCTCTCTCTTATCCTTGTACACATTGTTGATGACCTTATTAGGGAAAAGCAAATAGTACTCCCATGATCCAAATTAGTGTTCTCACATTTGTCTATATTCGGATGTATCTAGTCATGTTTTAGTGCTAGATACATCCGAATCTAGACAAATCTAAGAACATTAATTTGGATCAGAGGGAGTAGTATATTAGTACTAGTACACTAGTATAGTAGTACTCATTTCTTTGATTAGACATATGCTCACCTCTGTCCATGCGATGTACACGCTGAGTGAATAAAACGTAGGCAGGGTAAAAGAGGGCAGTAGCGAAGAGGAGTTGAAGGAGGTTCGATGTCAGAGGAAAGTTATGATGGGTACTCCTACAGCCACTCTACTAGTAGTAAATTTCAGGACCTATGCATGCAAAACAAATTGTGTGTTTTCTCTCTCCTTTGCTGCCTCTCACCATCCATCCTCCCTCTCTCCTACCCTTTCCCCTCGCGCATCGACCCGGCTAATCTCTCCCTAGTCCATAGAATGGTGCTGCGGACGTGTGCCTTGGTACTACGGCTCTGTGTCTCTGGCGTGTTCGGCAGTCATGTTGGTGTGGAGTAGGGACGAGGAGCACATAGGAAGTAAAGCACTTTGGTCCTTGGCGGCAAAAAAAATCAAACTTTTCCGGTTTTCAAAATTTTCACTTGCTTCCCAAACATCGGGAGGGAAGGTTACTCAAAAGATCAGCCATTCGCAATACTTCTTATCTTATCTTTATCTTTTCTTATCTCTTACAATACAATACAATACAATACAATACAATACAATACAATACAATACAATACAATACCACTATATAGTGTACGGATAACTTCGAACATTGACCGTTGGATCAAGACCGGAAAATCCAAATAGTGTCGTCGGTGTGATTTTCCAACAATATCAGGAAAGAACATTCAATTATTCTCAATTTTCCGAGTGGATGACGAGCAAGGTTGTGCTTTTCCGTTTAGGAATGTCCAAAGAATATTGGATATGAATGCCATAAGCCAAGTTTACCAACATGTTGTACCAACGATTCCCGTGTTTTATTTATGAGTTTTCAAACTTCCTAGCTAACTCTGCCTATTTGACTGAATGACTTTATGTCGATTTATCAAAATTAGGTCAAATTTTAAACTACAAGTAAATTGTAGGTTGCTTTGAAAGTTTTACGAAAAATCTTTTGGAGGTACCCATCGAGGGGTCACAATTAATATATCATAAAACACCGAGAGTTTTGACGATAGGTTCAACTTCTTGCTAAGATTTTGCATCTTGATAATTTAACGAAATTAGGTCAAACTTGAGCTACAAGTAAGCGCGATAGATTACTCTTGAATTAAATGTATTTTCGGAGGTAGATGGGTGCATCTTCTTGTAGTAAACAATGTCGTCAGTGTGAGTTTCCAACTATCAGGAAATAAAATTCTCAGTTTTCCGAGTGATGACATGGCATTCTATTAAATGAGGAAAGAGATGGATGTAGTAACTAGCTAAGTTACCATAATATCACACTTTTCAAGTGAAAATGAGTCTACAAGATAATTAATATAGTATTCTATGAACACTACCTATTTGTTACTATGCACTATGAAGGTGGTAACTTAGACTAGTGTTAGGTGCATGACACTAGTTGAAGTTACTCCCCACTATGACAATCTTTAGCATCTACACAAGCAAGGGCAATTGATTGCTATTGAATTAAATGTATTTTCAGAGGTATATGGGTGCATCTTCATGTTGTAAACAATGTCGTCGGTGTTAGTTTCCAACTATCACGAAAGAACATTTAATTCTCAATTTTTCGAGTGATGATAATATTGTTCTTTTACGTAAAGAAACATCGAAGAATATGGATCTGAATACCACAAGACAAGTTTTCAGACATAAATGTATGGACGTCGATGTAATTTTACCTTTTTAGGTCCTTGATGTAAAATATACTCGCACCTTCCTTGTAAAATTCAAACCTAAAAGCAAGTGGTAACATTTAAACGTATTTAAGATTGTTAGTTGTCGATGAGTATGAACGTTCTTGGATTTTAAGCCGAACGACCAAGGTCATGGCCATATCTATATCATACTTTATGTTGCTGATGATGATCCCATGTCCATGAATTTCCATGCCGCCAACTCTGGCCATATATTTTGAAAACAAACAAAGAGAAAGTAGTATGAAGAGTGTGGCTTGATGAGCTTCTCTCTCGAGAAGGAGCCAAACATGACTATTTTCCCTTCTTCATTTTAGGGTGCTTCATGCTAAATGTATGGACCTCGATGTAATTTTACCCTTTTTAGGTCCTTGCTATAAAATATACTCCCACTGTCCGTGTAAAATTCGAGAACAAAAGAAATTGGTAAATTTTAAACGTATTTAAGCTTATTAGTTGTCAATGAGTATGAACATTCTTGCATTTCAAGTCGAACGACCAGGGTCATGGACATATGTACATCATACTTTATGTTGATGATTCTTGATCCCATATCGAAGAATTTGCATGACGCAAAATTTGGCCATGTATTTTGAAAACAAACAAAGAGGAAGTAGTACGAAGAGTATGGCTTGGTCAGGTTCTTTCTCGAGAAGGAGCCAAATCCGACTATTTTCCTTTGCTTAATTTTAAGGCATGCTTCTTGCTAAATTTTTGTACCTCGATGTATTTTTCCCCTTTTAGGTCCTTGATGAAAACAAACGAAGAGGAAGAAGTACTATAAAGAGTACGGCTCGATCAGCTGCTCTCTCGAGAAGGAGTCGAACCAGACTGTTTTATTTGCTTAATTTTAGGGTACTTCATGCTAAATGTATGGACCTTGATGTAATTTCCCCTTTTTAGGTCCTTGATGTAAAATGTACTCCTACCGTCTGTGTAAAATTCAAACCTACAAGTTAGTGGTAAAAGTTAAACGAATTTAAGGTTAGTTGTGAATGAGTATGAACAATCTTTGATTTCAAGCCGAATGGCCAAGGTCATGGCCATATCTACATCATACTTTACATCGATCATTCACGATCCCATATCCAAGAATTTCATGCCGCCAAATTGGGCCATATTTTGAAAACAAACGAAGAGGGAAGTAGTCCGAAGAGTATGGCTCGACCAACTGCTGTCTCGAGAAGGAGCCGAACCCGACTGTTTTCCCTGCTTAATTTGAGGGTGCTCCGTGGTAATTAAATGTATAGATCTCGATGTAATTTTACCTTTTTAGGTCCTTGCTATAAAATGTACTCCCACCGTCCATGTAAAATTTGAACATAAAAGCAAGTGGTAAAAATTAAAAGTAATTAAGCTTATTACTTGTCAATGAATATGAAAATTCTTGCATTTCAAGCCGAATGACTAGGGTCATACATATCTACATCATACTTTATATGTTGATGATTCATGATCCCATAGCGAAGAATTTGCATGCCACCAAATTTGGCCATATTTTGAAAACAAACAAAGAGGAAGTAGTATGAAGAGTATGGCTCGGTCAGCTTCTCTCTCTAGAAGGAGCAAAACATGACGGTTTTCCCTGCTTAATTTTAGGGTTCTTCGTTCTAAATGTATGGACCTCGATGTAATTTTACCTTTTTTTAGGTCCTTGATGTAAAATGTACTCCGACCGTCTGTGTAAAATTCGAACCTAAAAGCAAGTTGTAAAATTTAAACATATTTAAGATTATTATATGTCGATGAGTATGAACATTCTTGGATTTCAAGACGAACGACCAAGGTCATGGCCATATCTACATCATACTTTATGCCGATGATTCATGATCCCATATACAAGAATTTGCATGCCCCCAAATTTGGCCATATTTTGAAAATAAACAAAGAGGAAGTAGTATGAAGAGTATGGCTCGATCAGCTTCTCTCACGAGAAGGAGCAAAACATCACTATTTTCCCTGCTTAATTTTAGGACGCTTCGTGCTAAATGTATGGACCTCGATGTAATTTTACCTTTTTAAGGTCCTTGGTGTAAAATGTACTCCCACCGTCCGTACATGTAACCTAAAAGCAAGTGGTGAAATTTAAACGTATTTAAGATTATCAGTTATTGATGAGTATGAACATTCTTGGATTTCAAGACGAATGACCAAGGTCATGGACATATCTACATCATACTTTGTGTTGATGGTTCCCGATCCCATATCCAAGAATTTGCATGCGGCCAAATTTGGCCATATTTTGAAAACAAATGAAGAGGAAGTACTATGAAGAGTATGGCTCGATCAGCTTTTCTCTCGAGAAGGAGCAAAACATGACTGTTTTCCCTGCTTAATTTTAGGGTGCTTCGTGCTAAATGTATGGACCTCGATGTAATTTTACCTTTTTTAGGTCCTTGATGTAAAATGTACTCCCACCATTCGTACGTGTAAAATTCAAACCTAAAAGCAACTGTAAAAATTTAAACGTATTTAAGATTATTAGTTGTCGATAAGTATGAACATTCTTGGATTTCAAGAACAACAACCAAGGTCAGGAGCCTCATGGCCATATCTACATCATACTTTATGCTGATGATTCATGATCCCATATCCAAGAATTTGCAAGCCGCCAAATTTGGCCATATTTTGAAAACAAATGAAGAGGAAGTAGTATGAAGAGTATGGCTTGATCAGCTTTTCTCTCGAGAAGGAGCAAAACATGATTGTTTTCCCTGCTTAATTTTAGGGTGCTTCGTGCTAAATGTATGGACCTCGATAAAAATTTACTATTTTAGGTCCTTGATTTAAAATGTAATCCATTCGTCCTTACGTGTAAAATTTGAACCTAAAAGAAAGTGGCAAAATTTAAAGGTATTTAATTTTATTAGTTGTCGATGAGTATGAACATTCTTGGATTTCAAGCCAAACGACCAAGGTCATGGCCATATCTACATCATACTTTATGATGATGATGATCCCATGTATATTTTGAATGCCTTTTAATGCCACCAAATTTGGCCATATATTTTGAAAACAAACAAATAGAAAGTAGTATGAAGAGTATGTCTCTGCTCTCTTGAGAACGAGCCAGACCCGACTATTTCCCTTGCTTATTTTTAGGGTGCTTCGTGCTAAATGTAAGGACATCTATGTAATTTTCTCCATTTTTAGGTCCTTGATGTAAATTGTACTCCCACCATCCGTGATGTTCCCATATTTGGAAGTAAATGGGTGAATAATATCATGGTAATAATGTTGCCACTCGAAGTTTCCACCCATTAGATAAATCTAGCATGAAAACATGACTATATACATTCTAATCTAGAAAAATCTAAGACCATTATATGGATCAGAGGGAGTAGTATATATGCATTCAAAACAAATTGTGTTTGCTCTCTCTTTTAGTGCGGCATCACCATCCCCACAAGCAAAGCAAATTTTAGGACATTTCGAACTTTTTTCTTCGGAAAGTGTGATTTGCTATCCCTAGCTACCTACCGGGAAAAAACAGTAGCGCCTCAAACTAGGGGCAGCATTGCGGGCTGGAGCATTTAAGAAATACTACTATATCTAATTTTCTATTATTATTCCTCTTTTGCATAAACGTCTATGTTAACGTCCCGCGCTAGTTTTGCCCTAATATACCGGGTTAGAGTAGTCGATCCAACAACCAGAGGAGAACCATCACGCGCCCCTCATCGTCTTCCTCTGCTGCTCCAGCTTCTTGTGCACCATCGTAGCCCCTCTCCACCCTTGCAGAAAGGTAGAAACCGTCAACCCATCCCGACTAATCTTCCGCAGTACTCTTCCCCGGAACGAAATCTGGAGCGATGAAGCGTAAGATATCTGAGTGCTACAGCCAGGCAATCGGATTTTGCAACCTCCACTATGGACCGCTGAGCAACATCACCGGTCGCGCCGATCTTCTGAGCACCGTTCGCCTGGCCGTGGCATGGTTGGCATGCATCAAGGGATTGCGGAAGATCCTAGTCTCCCGTTTGGTTTGCCCTGCCTACTTCACTCTGACCCACAGACATTGCCACTAGACCGTGACGAGCACGTAAAAATCAGTTTTGCGTGATTTTTGTAGGACTCGAATCCTTAGATTCTTTCCTATGGATTGAATTTGGATCAAAGGAATCGTGGTGCGCATATTCTTTTGAACTGCAACCCCCACCCATGCTTAAATCCCGTAGGAATTGGAACATCTACTTGAGGCTCAACTCCCATCGTGCCAATCATGTAGGTAGTTTTCCTATGTTTTAAAATCGCATGTTTTTCACCGACAAACCTATGAAATTCATGTGTTCTCAATCCTGTGATTGAAAGAGGCCCAATACTTTTGCTTCAGTGCCCCCCCCCCCCAAACATAATAATCTGAAAACACAAGAACGACCAAGATTGTTGATACCCGTAACGGAAGGTGTATTGGCCAATCAAGGCTGGCGTTATATTTTAAGTTTCATGTGTTTTACAAACACAAGATTTCTGTAAAAAGTTGGCTGTTTGGTTTACATTAATACAAAAACATAGGATTACTTTAAAACATGGTAAAATCAAAGGCAAACCTCACGAGAGAGTATATTTATGATGTTATCGTGTCTCTTGGGACCTCATTCTTGTTCTTTGCACGCGTAGGAATTTGAAAATGAGGTCCAAGTTGGATATGAAGAATTGCATATGAGTTTTGGAGTATTCTAACCCATAGGATTTTGGAAGATATCAAATTCCTATGGAGTCACTTCTTAGTTCCTATGCCCTCCGTTCCATAAGAATCTAAACACAAGATCCAACTTCATTCTATTTCTCCTTTGAGAAGTCCAATGCGCTTACACTATATTCCTGCAAAACTCTTGTGTTTGTTTCCTATTCACCATCCAAAGACACCTGTTACAAAATTCCTGTGTTTTTAATTCCTAATATGAATTTACTGTACCTACCATGTCAATCCTGTGTTTTCCCTATTCCTACATTTTTTAAAAACCATTGATC
This sequence comes from Avena insularis, assembly GCA_023614405.1. Taxonomy (NCBI): domain Eukaryota; kingdom Viridiplantae; phylum Streptophyta; class Magnoliopsida; order Poales; family Poaceae; genus Avena; species Avena insularis. The sequence goes on from CM042694.1 coordinate 469,831,137, forward strand.
GAAAGAGGCCCCTAATCTTGTTAATCAATCATAGGAAAATTGCCTACATTTTTTCCTCTGGTCCATTCCTCTGAACAGTGCCAGCATAGGAAACTTAACTATTCCTACACTTTTTCTTTAATGCAAACAAGACTGTATTCCTTGGTGTGTTTGTCTACATGCATTCATGATTTATTTATCACGTTTCTGCATCTTTCAGATAGTAGTTTTTCCGCAAAGCTAGCTAGCACTCCCCCCTTTGTCAAACACTTGCATGCCCCTAGACATGAAGAAAATATGTTGCAGGGCATTGATGTGTTGCTGATGCCACTAGACCATCCAATAGTAGAAGCATTTGTACCAGTTGATGATGACATACCCGAAACATGGGATGATGAAGGATTTGAAAACAAGGGTCGCTGGGTTGGTGCCAACAGAGAATGGATTGCGATTGCAAAGCACCCAGGGCACTGGTACCTCCAAAACGTCTACAGTATGGAACGTATCGAGCTGCCACGTGTGCAGCATGTTAATATTTATCCATCGGGCAACTAGTATTTCCCCGGCCCCCCATGCACTTACCTCTACAAGCACGTGAATATCAAGCTACTGAAGATACAAATAGCAAAGAAACCATACAGATATGACAACCAATGGCACTATAGCGCGACGGCGGTGTTTGACAAATTTATTTCTACCATAGATTTTCCTTATGATAGGGACTGGATTATCCTTCGAAATGACTATTTTGCACCAGCACCATATGTCGATGCCATTGCCAAGTGTTTAATCAGTGGTTCTATTGATCGCATATACACGGTGACAGAACCGCGAGGAGATGTTCTTGTCTAGGAACCAAAGGAGTGGAGTGAGTCCCGTTATTTAAAAGTAAAATTTATAAATTACTTACAACTACATTGTTCGTGATACTTTTGCTAACTGAAATGCACACACAGGTATACTTGCAGGCTCGCGTATCATACAGGCTCCAGTAATTAAAGAGTCAGCAAATGTCCAAGCTAGTGACGACGCCGAGGCTGAAGATATTGCATTACGCAGTGGGTACTTGGCAGAGCTTGGCTGGAATATCCTGTGGATTCACACCAGGGGTGCACGAACTAGCAGCCATGGTAATACTGTATCATACATGGGTAGAGAACTGCTCTCTTATCCCTTGCTCCGCTGCCACGTTTTCCAGAGGGCCCTTAATTTGGATGACCTTGTAGCAGCGGACTGGATCAACAGGGATAATCTTTAAGGGAGGTCAGTGTTTGTGGGAATCAACCATCCATTCATCCTCGAGCCCCCTACAAACTCTAAACCTGGTGCTGCCAATGTTGATGAAGCTATGTCAGTGTTCAGAGGAGACTGCGTGTTTGCTACACACGTGTGCTGCCAACATCGCCCACAGCCAGTTCCAGATTGGAGCCGCATGCATGTCAATGGGGGGCTGCCATAGGTTCATCACTTAACTACACTAGAGCGGAACATAGAGAGCAAATGTTTGAGGCGCCAATATGGTTTGTACCAACCCTGCCTCGTTAGAACTATGTGAAGTTTGACCAAAATACCGAAAAGATGATTATGAGCACTCGCAACATCATTTCTGTAGCTAGTACTTGTCACCGTGTAATGTACAGTACTATGTACATTGTACTTTCATACTATATTGTAGTATCATTACTTGCAAAATCATTTCCACTATTGCTTGTACTAAGCACCATGTACGTAATAATATACTTTCATAGTATGTGTTTGATGTTTCCCTATTCAAGCACTCAAGCTGTCATGCCCAATTTTCTAGGCTATTAATTTTTGCATGACAATTAGTAGTACTATATTGGTGGAAAGGTTTGCTTTGTTCATAGCATTCGTGTAACCTCGCCGCATTTATTCCCTCACCCGCCCCAACCCTCTCTCACATAGCACTCCTTAATCGCCATTGCGCTTCCCTCCATTGACGACCACCACCGCCGCAACTTACTCATCTTAGGCGGGTCGGCTGCAGGCGGCGGGCCCTGTAACCTCATCTATAGAGCCATCGCATCCCTCAGACATCGTGGTGGCAATGCGATATGTACATAATCTCCGAAACCCTTGATCTTGATGATGAGATGCGGTCAAGCTTTTATTAGCGCTTGGTTAACATTGGGTTGGTGTTGATATAGTTCTCATCTAGTGCATTTAACTCGTTTGTATACTATAGTTCAGTTTTACACATGCAAGCTAGTTCCGGGGCTAGATCTACGGTGAATTGTAATAATAAGTTCAAATTTTGTATTGATTGATCAATGGCTAATGATGATTTGGGAGGCCACTCGGTTTGTTTTGCTTTAGATTGGTCTCAGGAGTGGAGGTCCCTTTAATTTGGGAAAGTTAGGGCGGTTGCTGCCCTACCCAGATTTTTGCCAAAATTTCGAGTATATGTATGCATCTCTAGCATCGGCAGCAGATAGAGCTTATCATGTTCATCTGTTCGTCTGTTCCTGGGTGTTCGGTATCTGTACTGCTCGATAAAGAACTGCACTAATGTGATGCCTAGACCTTGCAAGTAGTACTAATATAACCGACGTTCATGCTAGCTAGAGTTAAGACTTTAATTTTTGTACTTCTATAAGAAAATTGCTCCACTTTACTTTCTTAGCTGATCTTGTATTGTACTCTATCATCTAATATTGTACTATTTCACAATTACTGACAGCTGGTAGAGACATTATCTATCCATGGGATTTTTTTGCAGTGTTCGAGCAAGAAGCTCAAGCTTGGATAGATTCATCATCAAGGAAGACAAGAGAGCCCTGTGCAGACTGGATGGAGGGGCGAGCCAAGAACACCCACGTGGAGAACACCTATGACGAGTTCTGCAAGATGTTATTAATACCGGGAGGGTTAGACGTGCGGAGCATACCTAGATCCTTTTTGCCAACGTTTGGCGGTGAGTATCCAGAGGCGATCAAGCTGAAAAGATATGCAAAGCCTGCAGCTGGGACGTCGAGATGAACAAGCAAGATGGCAAGGTAATCCTTGACAAAGGATGGCTAGATTTTGTCAAAGCACATGACTTGAAGGTAGGATACTTTCTAGTATTCAAGAAGCTTGCCACCACTTCCTTTAAGGTGATAGTATTTGATCATGATAACTACGAGAAGGTGATCAGATGTGTAGGTTATCACCCATCATTTGATGGACAATTTACTATATCGTAGGTGTATTAATGTAGTGATTGTTCGCTTCTAATTATAATTCTTCTATAAAGAGGTGCTTAAACACCTTCCGTTATCATGCATCCTGTTGGAACACCGTGGTACTTGATCGCGCTAGGCTCCAATATGGATATTTATTGTACTATGTTTGCAGCAAAACTGCAAAACAAACATCTAGTGTACTACTGCTAGTATTGTACTACCTCCTGTTCCACAGTATAATCCTTTTTAGCAAACTAAACAATCATCTTGTTAGTTCCGCCGCATACAAGAGTTGTGCCGTGTTGGTGTACCTAACAATCAAGTGGGTAGGTGTAGTACAACTCCTATATGCAGCGGAACTAACGAGATGATTGTTCGTTGTACTCTACTGCTAGTAGTAATACATACTGTACTGGTAGGATTACTATTTTTTACGAAAATAGAAGCTATAAATAAACATCATCTGGTCAAACATGATAGCAGTAGTAACTCTAGTCGGTGTACACGGCACTGTGCCGGCCTAGCTGTAATGGCCCAGGTTGTGACATGCTTAATTTAGCGCACGGCAGCATGCCGGCCTAGCTATAAAATGCGCCAGGATTTCAGATGGTTAATATAGTGCACTATAGCGTGCCAGCCAAGCTAATCGGCATCCTGGATGCAGCTCCAAAGGCCTCGTAAATAAAACTCGTTCAAAGAGCCATCTCATCTTCCCTAGCTCGGCTGTTTTTATCCCAACACGCTAATGCCGCCTGACCCCGCATTTGGGATTGTCTCCAGTGCACGCTTCACACATTTTCCTCGCCATCTCGCATGATGCATCAGATCTTGCAGGTCACGCGCCACCCCTCTCCAAAAGTCCCCCGGTAGTCATACTTTGGTCCGACCTCTTCCCCCAATCCATCCCGATGTCGCAATCGACGCACAACCCACTGCACGGTGTCTGGAGCAAGGTCGGTGATGACATTTTCAACGAAATCGCTATGCGTTTGGACACTACCAGCGCCGCCCGGCTGGCCGCATGCTCCAAGGATTTGTACCGCCAAGTCACGGGCGGGAAAGGTAGCAGATGCCCCAACGACCACTACGGGACATTCGTCCCCTACAACGACGTCTACAACCACATAATCTGGTGCTTTCACGGCTAGCAAGTCTGCATGGATCCTAGATGCGAGTTCATCACCTCGTCGGTAGAGCTAACACCTATGGTAGAGCTCGTCCGCCACCTCAGAGTTGCCCACTCGAGGACGGCACCCATAATGCCCTATAGCCACAAACACTGGGATCCATCTAAGCCGGTGCCCACAGGAGGCTCGCGAAGAGCGGATATCATTGGCATCGGGAAAGAGGGCACTGTGTTCATCACCCAAATTTATGGCCACACCACGAACATCATCATATCCCCTAGGTCTGTCAGTTTAGGGGCGTGCGAATCGCCACGGTACAAGGTGAAGCTTCGGTCGTTGTCTTTGTGGTATGAGCTCCATGCGGTTGAAATGGTGGCGACATTTGAGCTGACGAGCAGGCCATCGTCGGCCGAAGTCGCCCTAGAAGGGCTCGGGTCGTACTTGTCGCAGTCGCGGTGTTACCTAGAATCTTCTGAACCGTTCGTCGGAATTCCCTATGGATTAGGAGTATTGCATCAACAAGTTTCAAAAGTGAGATAAAACATCTAAATATTCTTTGTGATGATCCCAATGTTAAGATATGTAACGTTGTACTAATTAATTACTACTTTACGTTGGTGGCAGATTCAATTCGTATGGGAGAGGTGGAACAAGTTTGCGGAAATGTATACCTATTTCCAATATACGCTGCTAACATAGTGGGCCCACAGGCGACGGTGTGACATGGAAAGCGTAACAGGCAGGGAAGAAAGCGTTACCCAGCCAGCACTTGACACGCTGTTGCGTTATGCCGAGTATTTTGTATGGAGGTCTTAACTTGCTACTTCTAATCTATTTTGTAGTATACATATGTACTAGTACTTGTTCAGATCGACCGATCGAGTGCTGAATATGGACTCTCTTTCCTTTTGAGTCATGGCCTTGCTACAACTATTAAATTTCAATGTCTGCATTGCTAAATCTGTCATTTCTTTTGGCCATTGTCTGTACTGCTGAATCGGTCATATTGAAATGTTGTTGAATCTGTCAAGTGGTGCTGAATATGAACTAGGAATCTGTAGATATTTTTTCTGTCTTATTCTATACTGCTCAAGCTTCAAATGCTACTCAATCTGTCAAGTGTTATGTCGTTACTATTACTAAGGTATTTTCTAGAACTAATACTGATGTACTGGTACTGGTTTAGATCAAGTGCAGTAGATGGTCTAGCTTTCCTTTTTAAACTTGGCTTTGTCACAATCTAGATGACGCTTGGGAATTTTGGGATGCATATATATGGGAGTCACACTGGTATTAATGTGAAGAGGAGGTATGCACACAAAACCATACTTGATCGTCAGTTATGCTTGTTCCAATGATCGAGTGTGTTTGGATAAAAGGGAAAACTAATCGTGCGACAAGGTTTTTAGAGCTGAAACATGAACAGATTCTCTTTGTACTGCTATTGAGTTTCAGTGTCTGTATAACTGAAACAGTCACTTTGAAATGCTGCATAATTGGTCAAGTGCTGCTAAATATGAATTAGGAATCTGTCGATATTTTTCTGTCTTAATTTGTACTACTGGATCTTTCAAATGCTACTGAATTTGTAAAAAAGTTTTATCGCTGCTGCTGGGCTGCTTGCACTAGAGATTTTGCATGTGTGTCATCGGAACCATTGGATGTGTTTTGGATAGAAATGAGAGGGTACCAAGTGAAGTCATTGGATACCAGTCCAGTTTTGGCGCACGCGGTCTGTGTCCCTTGTTCTTTAGATATTTTTACACAAATATATATCAAAAGAATTATCTTTTTTTCCCTCTGGTAGTGAGGTCTGTGTTCTAAATCCGGCCGAGCCACATCATAATGCAAATTTTACTAAATAGGAGGTAAAATCTAGCCCATTCGAGGAGCCACAACAATTTAATTCGGCCTTGTAGGGATCAGGGGACTTGCTGACGATAGCACGTTTAAATATTTATCAAGGAGCCCATGGATAATAGTGCATGGAGTATAGCCCATTGAGTATAGTAGATTTAGAATAGCCCAAAATGTTTAATTCGGTGTTTTCGGACTTGCCCTTTAAAACAAAAACAAAAACCTGCCTACCCATGTTTTTAAGAAACTACTCTATTATCTGGCATTTAATAAATTGAGATGCCAGGATCACTTCCCTTTTATTTTAATAAGAGAGATAACATGGACACATAAAATCTTTTTAAGAAGGCTAATATATAAGTTATAGGTACTATAAAGCTTTTTAATGAGAATGTTTATCTATTTTGTTTGTCGTTGTGGCAATGCACATGGTTTATATGTGTTTTGAAGTCTTGAGTTCGATTCTCTGTGCTTGACATAAAATTATCTTGGGTTTACATTTTTTTCTTCTAGCAAAATGGCTTTATGGAGAGGCTGACATCGCGGACCCACCAGCTTTCAGCATCCCTCGAGTTTAATGGTCGGGTTTGAAAAAAAGTTAAATACTTGTACAGAGAGGCTCGCATTGGGAACCCACCTGTCGGGACATACGAGGCTGCATCTGGGACCCATAAGCCAAAACGTACCAGAGAGGCTGACATGGGGGCCTCAGCGGCAAGATCATACACTGCTGCCACATCGAGCAACGTTGCCAAGTTCAAAACAGCGGACGCGGCCGGAAAAAAAGTACATCATACGCAAGTTTGATTTATAGAGAGACCGGCATGTGGGACCCAGTAGTGTGGCCTTATACAGGTTCTGCCTCGAGTGATGTTTCCAAGTTTGAAATAGGGAGGTGCGAGCGAGAAAAAAGTCCAGCATGCACACGTTTCTTCTAATGAGAGGCTCACATGGGGGACCTAGCAGCCTGGAAAAATAGCAAAAATTCCATCATACACACGTTTCTTCTAACGAGTGGATGACATGTGGGGCCCTGCATCATGATTAAAGAGTAGATGCAAGCAACGCTATCAAGTTCAGAACACGGAGGCGCGACCGAGGGAAAAAATTCTATCATACACACGTTTTTTTCTAATGAGAGGATGAGATGTGGGGTCCAGGAGTTTGATTAAACAGTAGATGCATCAAGAAGCGCTATCAAGTTCGGAATAGGGTAGCGCGAGCAAAGAAACAAATTCCATCATACAGACGATTCTTATAATGTGAGGCTGACATGGAGGACCCAGTAGCGTGACTAGACGACAGATAGATCGAGAAACGTTACCGAGTTGAAATCAGGGAGGCAATAGCCAAGGGGAAAAATTCCATTATACACATGTTTGTTCTAATCAGAGGATGACATGTGGGTCCCAGGAGGTTGATTAAACGGTAGATGCAACGAGCAGCGCTATCAACTTCAGAACAGGGTAGCGCGAGCGAAGGAAAAAATTCCATCATATACACGATCCTTCTAATGAGAGGCTAACATGTGGGACCTAGCAGCCTAACTAAACGGTAGACGCATCGAGCAACATTATCGAGTTCAAATCAGGGAGGCGTGACCGAAAACTATGGTTCACAAGAGACACTAACGTTCGGGACCCACACGCCTCAAAAGACTTCTACGAGTCAACATCGCGCGAGGAAACGAAAATCTTGCTTCTGCCACGCGTCAGCCGAGCTTCCTCCATGTTTTTAGTAGATCCGTCGTAGTAGAGGGCCGCGAAACTGGGAAAAAAAGTTTTCCATCGGCCATGGCCGAGCTAAGAATTTTGTCGCGGAAGACGCGCCTTCTATAACGACCGTCGGGCCAAGTCGTTGCGGAAGGAAACTTTTCTTGTAGTGGTACTAATTGGTTATTGTAGGGAGACAAAAACACGACATTCTTTCACAGTTTTGCGAAAGAACAACGGTAGAGGAACATTATACTCAAATTAAAGGAATACAACGTTGTCTTTATTGAGGGGAATGATGACATGAAACCTTTTATTCGTGATCATTTTCAAACTTGTTTACTTCAGAAGTTTCTCATACGAATCAAGTCCTTTTACAGAAGGTACAACTGTGTGTCATGAGAGAGATGAATGAGGCTCTGCTGAAACTCTACATGGCCTAAGAAGTGAAGGAGGCCATGTTTAGCATTGGGGACTACAAAGCACTAGGGACAGATGGACTACGCGCAATATTCTACAAACAAATTGTCTGTGGTTGGCGATGAGGAAACAAAAGAAGTGTTATAAGCTTTGAACACTAGTATTATACCTGAGGGGTGGAATGTGGGTGCGATTATTTTGATACCAAAGGTTGACAGCCCGAAATTAATCACTCAATTTTGGCTAATAAGCCTATGCAACTTGGTGTATAAGGTAAAATCCAAGGTTTTATCAAGGAGACTGGAGGCTTTGCTCCCTAATATTATTTCAAAAACTCGAAGTGTGTTTGTGCTGGGGCGGTTGATAACAGGCAATGTCCTGGTAGCTTATGAGTGCTTCCATGCAATAAAGAATAAGAGGCAATAAAATAGGGGTATTTGTGTAGTTAAATTGGACATGCACAAAGTGTATGATCGTGCCGAGTTGGGTTTTCTTTGAGACATGATGGTGAAATTGTATTTTGATCAGGAGTGGGTCAATATGATTATGGCCTGTGTCACTTTTGTGAATTACAAGATTTGGTTTAACTTAGAGAATACTGAGACCTTTGCTCCAACTAGGGGCATTATACAGGGAGACCCACTATCTCCGTATCTATTTTTATATGTGCTAAAGGTTTGTCAAGTATACTAGTGTATGAGGAGATGAATGGTGGTATTTAAGGGGTCAAAGTGTGTCACAGGGCACTATCAGTTTCACACGTGTTCTTTGCTGACAATTCTTTGATCTTGATGACAGCTGATATGTCCAATGCCGCGTCGCTCGGGCCAGCTTGTTAGTGAGGCCAAGTCGAGTATCTACTTCAGTCCTAACACCGAAGTTCAGATTCAAGCGGATGTTTGTTCACACCTAAATATTTTGGTTGAATCTTTAACTGACCAATATTTGGGACTACCATCTCTGGTTGGTATGGATCGTAGTGATTGTTTCCAGCACTTAATTGAGAGTGTATGCAAGCGTATCTACGGTTGGAAAGAGAAATTGTTATCCATGTGAGGAAAGGAAATACTCCTAAAAGCTCTAGCACAAGCGATATCGGCATATGAAATATCAGTGTTCAATATTCCTAAACACGTATACAAGGAGATTTGCAATGCCATTGCAAAAAAAATGTGGGGAGGCTCTAAAACACATAGGAAAATGCACAGGATGGTGTGGTGACAAATAAGCATCCCTAAACATGAAGGAGGGATGGGATTCCATGATCTCCATTGTTTTAATCAAGACATGCTTGCTAAATAGTGTTGGAGGCTACTAAGTGATCCTGACTCTCTTTGTGCCCAGGTACTTAGAGCAAAGTATTATCCAGATGGTGATTTGATTAATGCAGTGTTGAAGAAAGGATCATCCTTTACCTGGTAGATCATTATGTCAGGTTTGAATACATTTACGTGGATGGCTTTGCATGTAATTATCCCATGGTACTGCACCTAGTGAATAGAAACATTGGCTCAACTGTTAATTGCCCTTTCTGTTCGGTTAGTGCTAAATATTTACGTTGTATGCTCTTTTGCTGCCCTAGAGCTCAAGAGATATGGAGAGGACTTGGAATTGGCGAATGTGTTACTATTCCACTTGCCATGGACCATTTAGGTTCAATGATTCTTGAAGAGTTGTTGTTCTTGAGTACACCAAGAGGTGTGACATGCAATATAGAGAACATTGTTTCAATGGTGATGATCACTAGTTGGCATATTTGGTGGTCCAGGAGGCAAATCGAGAACAAAGAGCAAGGTCCTACCTTTAAAAGGTCGGTGATCAATATTAAGGGCATGATATAAAACTTTGCTAAGCTTAAAGGTACAGGGATTTTGGTTAGGAGAGTAGGGTGGACTAAACCTGCCACTAGAGTTTATAAACTTAATGTAGATGCTTCGTTTAATCTAGGTTCGAGAAGAGGAGCGATTGGGGAAATTATCAGAGACTCCAGAGGTAATTTTATAATGGCTTGTTGTTATCATACTGATTATGCGATTGATGTGATGACTATCGAGGCATCAGCACTGCTAGACGGTCTTTAGCTTGCAAACTAGTTTTGTTCATAGTCTCTGGTGGTGGAGTCTGACTCACTGGAAGTGGTACAAGTTGTACAAAACATGGGTGAGTATAGAGGTGCTACAGCGGTGATAGTTGATGGATACTATCAACTATTGACATTGATGGGCATGGTCGCGATCCAACATTGTCCACGAGAAGCAAATGAGGCTGCACATTCGCTTGCTCTCCACAGTGCATCGCAGGGTGCTAGGGAATTCTAGTTTAATGATCCTCCCTCTTTTTTACCCCTGTAGTTATTAGGGGTGGCCCGATATTTCACGAATCTCCGGGAATCTAGGTGGAATCATGAGGGGAGCGAGGGAGGATGTAAATCCAAGCGAACACACTCACGAAGAGCACGATGAATGCAACACACACGCGATACACAAAACAACCTATAGCTCATGTCGGTGTCTACCGGTCCAACTCAATACCTTGGATTGGTGCCAGGCAAGGATTCTCACTCTAACCAACACGGCGAGACGAGGAGCTTGGTGAGATCTTGACAACTTGGATAGAGATCACTCACACCAAGGCCTTGTACAACTTGAATGCAACTAAGGCAAAATCTAAGATGTTGTTGATAATAGGTGATACTTGTCAAGGAGCATGATACTAAACTAAAGATCCACCAGGGGTCTCTTCTAGTTCTATTATCCAGTCTAAATCAAAGGGAAGAGCATTAGGGGCTATTTATAGCGTTAGGGGCAAAAGGGTAGGTAAAGGGAATATGCCGGGGCATCAAACCCAATGTTGTGCGCAGACAGTGGAATTCGGCGGCTAGTACGGCGAACCGGGCATGGAACCTGATGGTTCAGCAGCTAGTTTGGCGAACCGGCCTAGGCACCGATTTGGATTTGGTGGGGTGCCGATCTGTTCGGTTTTACCGAACCGGTTTCTAGAGAGCCACTTTAGCGGGGCACCGGACTGGACCAACTAGACCGAGCCTAGCACGGACTTGTCCGGTGGCACGTTTGGCAAACCGAGCTTGGTGCTAGATGATCATGGTGAATCCGGTGGAGGGGTCGGCACGCCAGTCCTGACTCCAACTTTAGAAGTATCTCCCTCTTGTGCATACTTGGCTCCTCCTCTTGGAGATTCTTCTTGGGGTTCATATATGAGAATACACATAGAGAGGAGCGAGTTCACCTTATCTTGTAATATCTTGGCTCGAGCACATGTCATTGGTCCACTTGGGGGACTTGGCATAGTAAATGGAGTGAATTCGGAAGGGCGACATACATCAGCTCCCCCCTTGGGGAATATTCATCCCCGACTCTTCATCCTCATCATCTCCATGGAATGGTGATAGGTCTGCCACATTAAAAGTGTTACTCGCTAGGTACTTGGATGTTGGAATGTTGATGATGTAGGCATTGTTATTGATCTTTTTGGGGACCTTGAAGGGGCCATCTCCTCTTGGCTTGAGTTTGGAATCACGTTCTTTGGGGAAACAGTCATTGCTTAGGTGTATCCACATGAGGAAACCTTCTTCAAAGATCATCTCTTTCTTAGTCTTGTTTAGCCTTGATGCTTGGCGAAGAACCTATTTCTCGATAGTAGCTCTTGTGTCTTCGTGGAGTTCCTTCATTGCTTGGGCATGCTTGTCGACATCCATGTTTGTGCGCTCGTGAAGAGGAAGCGGTAGGATGTCGAGCACGGGGAGGGGATCGAATCCATAGAAAATCATGAATGGACTCTTCTAAAGGGAATATGCCCTGAGAGGCAATAATAAAGTTGTTATATATGTATTACAAGTATATTATAGATGTTTATTTTTCATGCTATAATTGTATAAATATGGAAACGTTAATACATGTGTGTTTAATAAACAAATAGAAAGTTCCTAGTTATGCCTCTCTTATAAACTAACTCGTTGATTAACAAGATGATCAAGGTTTCCTGATCATGGACATTGGATGTTGTTAATAATGAGGTCACAACATTGGTGGAATGATGTGATGAACATTCATCCAAAGTATAGCATTACGATCAAAGTCATTATGTTTATATTGTTATAACATCATACGAAGTAATCTTAGTCCTTAGACCATGAGATCATGTCAATCACTAACACTAGAAGAGTATCTTGATAACATCAAGCGTCACACCGTGATAGGGTGACTATAAAGGTGGGTTCAGTGCTACGAAGGTGTTATGTAGAGGCTCATGTATCAAGAGTGGGATTTGTCCATCCCGATGACGGATAGATATACTCTAGGACCTCTCAGTGATATCACATTAAGATAGCTTGCAAGCAAGTGATGTGATCACTAGAATGTTATATCATGGGAACGAGAAAAGAGTGCATGTCGGCAACAAGATCAAACTAGGTATGGAGATACCGATGATCGACTCTTGGACATGTAATATATTGTGAGACAAAGGGATTTAGTTACTTGTGTTAAAGGATCTCACTATCACAGAAGTTATCGTTGAATTTGTGGGAGTCAGTATGGATCTTCGGGTCCCGCTAATGATTATTGATCGGAGAGGGGTCTCGATCATGTATGCATTATCCGCGAACCGTAGGGTGACACACTTAAGGGATACCAACACCATTTGGAGTAAATGTGTTCTAGACGAAAGAATTACAAAGCGCTAGAATTATTTCAATGGACACCAGAATTGTTTTGGGTGAAATTGCTGAAATTGGTTCTACATGTGATATTGAAATATTGCAGGGGGGTTTATGTGAATGTTTGTTAATTAAAGTAATTAAAAAAATTCTGAATAAATTAAATAAAAGAGTTTTTAAAAATGAGAGTTGCATTAAATTTGGTGGAAATTTAATGCATGTGAGTGGGAATTTGAGCGGAGGCAAAATTTATGTGAGTGGAGCTTCACCACATGAATGTGGAAGAGGTGGGGGAACCTCCTATTGGCTGATGGCCATGGGAGGGGATGCCCCCTCTTCCCTATAAAAGGCTCCCTCTCCTCCCTCTCAAAGCACACCTCCTCGTGAAGGATCTTTCTCCCCCTCTAGAATTATTCCCCCATGATCTCGGATTAGCGAGATACATGTTCCCGGTGGCATTTCGTCTAGAAGGATTTGTTGCTTCTGCTACATCGCTAGAGCGAGGAGGTGGAGGTTGTTTAGTGGCCTGAACGTGTGTGCGATCACGGATGCGCTGCTGAGTTGCGGAACTAGACTTCTTCTTGATCCTGAGATCGGCAAGCGTTCGACTACATCATCCACAAGTTCAACCTCGTTACACTTTGTCGTTCTACAAGGGTATGTTCTCTATGCATGTATATCCACCCGTAGCTTGTATCTAGTAGATAAATCTTGGTGCTTAGTAGTTCCCATCGTAGGAATTTTTTTGTTTTCTATGCTGCGAACCCAACAGTGGTATCAGAGCCTGATCTATGCGTAGATGCTTTGCACGGGTAGTACACATATGAGTATGTGGGCGATGATGATCATGTTATTGCTTATTTCATGTATTTTTGGATATTGGTGGCATAGTGGGATGAAGTGGCCTGGACTAACTTTACATGTCGTCGCACATGAGACCTGTTCCATGATTGACATGCAACTAGTTTTGCGTAAGTGGCTAGCAGGTGGCTGTCTCTCCTACTATAGTCAATATCTGATTTACAACGAGTTGCTAATAATTTGGTTATCATCATTGTGGTTCCATGTTCGTAGGTAAGACCGGTTCTATCTTCGAAAGCCCTAAGCCATGTAAAACTTGCAATGGATAAATTAGAGGCGTCTAGTTTAGATTGTTGCTGGGCTAGTGTCATGATATGGTAATGTTGTAAGTTGATGTATAGTTGATACTCTTACAACACACCTAACGTGTAAGTTCCATAGACCTTATCCTTACACACAAAGGAATGATAAAGATCATAGCACGATGCACATGATAGTGATCAAGTGCAAGAACCATATCATTTCACTTTCTCCATATGATGTTTGCATCTTATATTGCATTTTTGGTGTTTTAGTAGCATTATAAGATGATCCCTCATTTATATATCAAGATAAAAATGTGTTCTTCCTTATTATGCATCGTTCTATGGATCGTTGTTTCAAGGCATCACATGATGATCGGGTGTTTTTGATTCTACGCTTTCATACAACGGGTGTAAGACAGTTTTACACACGCGAGTACTAAGGTTCTTACTTGGAGAGCCTAGCATGTACAAACATGGCCTCGGAACATGGACCAAAAGGTTAAGCATGAGTAATATAGTTGATATGATGCCCATATAGATGCTCTCCTTTGAAACTACACCGACTCACGTGATGATCGGACTTGGTGTAGTGGATTTGGTTCATGTAATCACCAAAAAGACACGAGGGATGTTGTTTTTGAGTGGGAGTTCATTCGTAATTTGGATTAGTTGAACTCGATCTATCATAAACTTAGTCTAAATAAACTTTACAAATTCTGTTGTAGATGGCACCACCTGCTTTTAATTTCAATGTGTTCATAGAGAAAGAGAAACTTGCGACGAATGGTAGCAACTTTACCAACTGGGCCATGAATTTGAGGATTCTCCTCACTGCTGCACAAAAGAAATATGTGATAGAAGCGCCGCTAGGCCCCCCACCGGCTCTTGATGCCCCCAACGAGGAAAATAATGTCTATTTGACTCGTCAGGAGGACCACAACTTAGTTCATTGCGGCATACTATATGGGCTAGAGCCAGAACTCCGAAAGCGTTTCGAGAATGGCAATGCCTTTGATACCATGGGTGAATTGAAAATTATTTTTGATACTCATGATGTCATAGAGAGTTATGACGCTTCTGAAAAGTTCTTTAGCTGCATGATGGAAGAGAACAGCTTCGTTAGTAAGCACGTACTCAAAATGTCTGGATACACCAATAAGCTTGTGTCCTTGGGAATAACGATTCCCATTAACCTAGGCATACATCGTGTTCTCCAATCTCTGCCACCTATCTACAAGAGCTTCTTGATGAACTATAACATGCAGGGCATGAAGAAGTCTCTCCCCAAGCTTCTGCAATGCCTAAGACTGCAGAAGTGGAGATCAAGAAAGAACATTAAGTGTTGATGATCAATAAGACCACTAGTTTCAAGAAGGACAAGAAGGGTAAACAAAAGGGAAAGAAGGGCGGCAAATCTGTTGCTGCTCCTGAAAAGAAATCCCGAGTTGGCCCTAAGTCTAATACCGAGTGCTACTATTGCAAGGAGACTGGCCATTGGAAGCACAACTTCCCCAAGTATTTGGCGGATAAGAAGGCCGACAAGGCAAACAAAGGTATATGTGATATACATGTTATTGATGTGTAATTGACTAGTACTCGCAGTAGCACTTGGGTATTTGATACTGGATCGGTTGCTAATATATGTAACTCAAATCAGGGGCTACAAAACAAGTGACAACTAGTAAGGGATGAGGTCACGATGCGTGTCAGTGATGGATCAAGATTTGATGTGATCGTCGTCGGGACACTACCTCTCCATATGCCGTCGGGATTAGTGATGAATCTAAATAATTGTTATTTGGTGTCTGCACTGAGCATGAACATTGTATCCGGGTCGTGTTTATTGCAAAGTGGTTATTCATTTAAATCCGAAAACAATGGTTCTTCGATTTATAAGGATAATATATTTTATGGTCATGCACCTGTAATGAATGGTTTATTTCTGTTGAATCTCGATAGTAGTGATACACTCATTCATAATGTTGATGCTAAAAGGATTAAACTTGATGATGATATATCTGCATATATGTGGCACTGCCGTCTAGGTCATATTGGCGTTAAACGCATGAAGAAACTCCATTCTGATGGACTTTTGGAATCACATGATTTTGAATCATTTGATACTTGTGAGCCATGCCTTCTGGGCAAGATGACTAGAACCCCATTTTCTAGTACAATGGAGCGAGCAACAGATTTATTGGAAATCATACATACTGATGTGTGTGGTCCAATGAGTGTGTCGGCGCGAGGTGGATATCATTATGTTGTTACTTTCACAGATGATTTGAGTATATACGGGTATATCTATTTGATGAAACACAAGTCTGAAACCTTTAAAAAGATCAAGGAATTTTAGAATGAAGTGGAAAATCATCGTAATAGAAAGATCAAATTTTTGTGGTCTGACCATGGAGGTGAGTATCTAAGTTACGAGTTTGGTGCACATACGAGAGAGTGTGGAATAGTTTCACAACTCACACCTACCGGAACACCACAATGTAATGGTGTGCCGGAATGTCATAATCGTACTTTATTGGATATGGTTCGATCTATGATGTCTCTGACTAACTTGCCACTATCATTTTGGGGTTATGCACTGGAAACCGCTGCATTCACTTTAAATCGGTCACCATCTAAATCCGTTGAAACGACACCGTATGAATTGTGGTTTGGAAACAAACCTAAGCTATCATTTCTTAAAGTTTGGGGATGCGATGTTTATGTGAAGAAACTTCAACCTGATAAACTCAAACCCAAAGTGAAAAATGTGTCTTCATAGGATACCCTAAAGAAACAATTGGGTATTCCTTCTATCACAGATTCGAGGGCAAGGTTTTCGTTGCCAAGAATGGATCCTTTCTAGAGAAAGAGTTTCTCGCGAAAGGTGTGTGTAGTCGGAAGGTAGAACTCAAAGAGTTTATTGAACCTTCTCTTCATTGAACGGCGAGTGGCGTAGTGCCAGATATTGTTCCGGAGTTGACTTCACCAAATGAAGAAGGAACTAATGATAATGATCATGAAACTCCGAAAGAGGACACTACCGAACCTCGCTGGTCAAGCAAGACACGTGCAGCTCCTGAACTGTAAGGAAATCCTGTTATGAATTTCATGGTTGATGAAATAGATGACCCTGTGACGTATGAATAAGAGATGATGAGCCCGGATTCCAACAAATAGCTAGAAGCCATGAAATCCGAGATGGAATCCATGTACGAAAACTAGGTTTGGACCTTAGTGGACTTACCTCATGATCGAAAGGCCGTTGAGAATAAATGGATTTTCAAAAGAAAAACCGATGTTGATGGTAATGTGACCATCTATAAAGCTCAATTTATCGCAAAGGGGTTTTGACAAATTCAAGGAGTTGACTACCATGAGACATTCTCTCTCGTAGCAATGCTAAAGTCATTTAGGATTATGTTATCAATTGTTGCATATTTTGATTATGAGATATGGCAGATGGATGTCAAAGATGCGTTCCTCAATGGTAATATTGAAGAAGAGTTGTATATGACACAACCAAAGGGTTTTGTCGATCCTAAGGATGCTGACAAGGTATGCAAGCTTCAGCGATCCATATATGAACTAAAGCAAGCATCTCGGAGTTAGAATCTCCGCTTTGATGAGGTGATCAAAGAGTTTGGATTTGTCCAAACTTATGGAGAGGCTTGTATTTACAAGAAAGTGAGTGGGAGCAATGTGGCATTTCTGATATTATATGTGGATGACATATTACTGATTGGAAATGATTTAGATCTTTTAAACAGTGTTAGAAGTTATCTAAACAGCAAATTTTATATGAAGGACCGTGGTGAAGCATCATATATATTAGGCATTAAGATCTATAGAGATAGATCAAGGCGCCTAATTGGGCTATCACAGAGTACATACCTTGATAAGATTTTAAAGAAGTTTAAAATGGACGAAAGTAAGAAGGGGTTCTTACCTATGTTGCAAGACAAGACATTGAGTAAGACTCAAAGTCCGGCTACGGCGGAAGAAAGAGAGATAATGGATAATATCCCCTATGCTTCAGCCATAGGCTCTATAATGGATGCCATGCTATGTACAAGACCGGATGTGGCACATGCTATTAGTTTGCCTAGTAGGTACCAATCTAATCTAGGTACGGAATACTGGATAACGGTCAAGAATATCCTTAGGTACTTAAGAAGAACTAAGGAAATGTTTCTCGTGTACATAGGTGAAGAAGAGCTGGTTGCTAAGTGTTATGTCGATGCTAGCTTTGACACCGATCCGGATGACTCTAAGTCTCAATCCGGATACGTATTTCTCTTAAACGGAGCAGCAGTTAGTTGGAGGAGTTCCAAACAACCAGTGGTGGTTGGATCAACAATAGAGGCAGAATATGTTGCTGCTTCAGAAGCGGCACAGGAAGTAGTTTGGATGAACGAGTTCATAACTGAACTAGGCGTGGTTCCTAGTGCATTGGACCCAATGGTGATCTATTGTGACAACAATGGAGCCATAGCCAACGCCAAGGAACCAAGGTCTCACAAGAATTCCAAGCATATTAAGTGTCGGTTTCACTCCATCCGCGAGCATGTCAAGGATGGAGATATAAAGATTTGGAAAGTACACACGAATCTCAATGTAGCAGATCCGTTGACTAAACTTCTCCCTAGAGCAAAACATGATCAACACCATAACTCCATGGGTGTTAGATTTATCACTATGTAACTAGATTATTGTCTCTAGTGCAAGTGGGAGACTGGAGGAAAAATGCCCTGAGAGGCAATAATAAAGTTTTTATTATATGTATTCCAAGTATATGATAGATGTTTATTTTGCATGCTATAATTGTATTAATACAGAAACGTTAATACATGTGTGTGTAATAAACAAATAGAAAGTTCCTAGTTATGCCTCTCTTATAAACTAGCTCGTTGATTAACAAGATGATCAAGGTTTCCTGATCATGGACATTGGATGTTGTTAATAATGAGGTCACAACATTGGTGGAATGATGTGATGAACAATCATCCAAAGTATAGCATTACAATCAAAGTCATTATGTTTATATTGCTATAACATCATACGAAGTAATCTTAGTCCTTAGACCATGAGATCTTGCCAATCACTAACACTAGAAGAGTATCTTGATAACATCAAACGTCACACCGTGACAGGGTGACTATAAAGGTGGGTTCAGTGCTACGAAGGTGTTATGTTGAGACTCATGGATCAAGAGTGGTATTTGTCCATCCTGATGATGAATAGATATACTCTGGGCCCTCTTGGTGATATCACATTAAGATAGCTTGCAAGCAAGTGATGTGATCACTAGAATGTTATATCACAGGAACGAGAAAAGAGTGCATGACGGTGACGAGATCAAACTAGGTATGGAGGTACCGATGATCGAATCTCAAACATGTAATATATCATGAGACAAAGGGATTTAGTTACTAGCGTTAAAGGTTCTCACGGTCACAGAAGTCATCGTTGAATGTGTGGGAGTCAGTATGGATCTTCAGGTCCCGATACTGATTATTGATCGGAGAGGGGTCTCGATCATGTCTGCATTATTTGTGAACTGTAGGGTGACACACTTAAGGGATACCAACACCATTTGGAGCAAGTGTGTTCCTGACGAAAGAATTGCAAAGCGCCGGAATTGTTTTGGGTGAAATTGCTGAAATTGGTTCTGAATGTGATATTACAATATTGCAGGGGGTGTTTATGTGAATGTTTGTTAATTAAAGTAATTAACAAATTTCTGAATAAAATAAATAAAAGAGTTTTATTAAATAAGAGTTGCATTAAATTTGGTGGAAATTTAATGCATGTGAGTGGGAATTTGAGTGGAGGCAAAATTTATGTGAGTGGAGCTTCACCACATGAATGTGGAAGAGGTGGGGGCACCTCCTCTTGGCCGACGGCCATGGGAGGGGTTGCCCCCCTCTCCCCTATAAAAGGCCCCCCTCTCCTTCCTCTCAAAGCACACCTCCTCATGAAGGATCTCTCCCCCTCTAGAATTATTCCCCCATAGTCTTGGATTAGCGAGATACATGTTCCCGGTGGCATTTCATCTGGAAGGAGTTGTTGCTTCCGCTGCATCGCTGGAGCGAGGAGGTGGAGGTTGTTCGGTGGCCTGAACGTGTGTGCGATCACAGATGCGCTGCTGAGTTGCAGCGCTGGACTTCTTCTCGATCCTGAGATTGGCAAGCATTCGACTACATCATCCACGAATTCAACCTCGTTACAATTTGTCGGTCTACAAGGGTATGTTCTCTATGGATGTATATCCACCCGTAGCTTGTATCTAGTAGATAGATCTTGGTGCTTAGTAGTTCCCATCGTAGGAATTTTTGTTTTCTATGCTGCAAACCCAATATCTTTATCATTGTGGAGTGCTTGTCTCGATTGTAGGTGAAATTGGCGTGAAAAATGAATTCCTCCCAATCCTTAAGATTCTTCTTGATCGACACTCTTAGAAGAGTTTTGAGGCTTCGGCTGACAGCCTCGGTTTGGCTATCGGTTTGGGGGTGCGATGCGGATGAAAATAGGATCTTGACACCGATCTTGGCCATGAGATTCTTCCACATGTAGCTCATGAATTTGACATCGCGGTCGGATACGATGGTTCTTGGCACACCATGAAGATGAACGATTTTCCTAAAAAACAAATTAGCGATGTGTGAAGCATCATCGGTCTTGTGGTAAGGAATGAAGTGTGCCATTTTAGAAAAACTATCAACAACAACGAATATAGAATCATGACCATGTTTTGATCTTGGCAGTCCTAATACGAAATCCATGCTAATATTCGACCAAGGAGCATGCGGGATAGGCAATGGCATATAAAGACCAAATCGGTTAGACTTGGACTAAGCTTATAAGCATGCAGTGCATCGTTGGACATGGTGATCCACGTCTCTTTCATCTTAGGCCAATAGTAGTGTGTGGAGAGCATGCCATATATCTTGTCACGACCAAAGTGACCCATTAGGCCTCCACCATGAGACTCTTGGAGAAGTAAGAGAAGACTTCCGAATGCAAAAGCTTGTTTTGTTTGAAGATAAAACCATTATGCAAATAGAAGTTATCAAATCCTTTTTGAATGGAACACTTAGCAAATATTGGTCCAAAGAACGGGTCGGAAGAATACAAAGTTTTGATATCATCATGACCCAACATGTTCACTTCGAGACGGGTAAGTAGGCTCATGTTTTGTGAGACAAGGCATCCGCTACTACATTCTCTTTACCCTTCTTGTACTTGACAATATAGGGAAAGGATTCCATAAACTCAACCCACTTAGCGTTCCGTTTACTTATATTGGCTTGGCCCTTTAGGTACTTCAATGACTTATGGTTGGAGTGTATTATGAACTTTTTGGGTGAAAGGTAGTGTTGCCAAACTTACAAGACGCGGACTAAAGCAAAAAGTTCTTTATCGTAAATTGGGTAGTTGAGGCGTGATCTATCAAGTTTCTCGCCATGGTAAGCTATGGGACGTCCATTTTTCATGAGGAATACTCTAATGCCAATACCAATATCATCGCACTCTATTTCAAAAGTTTTGTGAAATCCGGTAAAGCAAGGATTGGTGCTTCGGTTAGCCTCTTTTTGAGCTCATCAAAGGCCTTTTGTTGTGCTTCACCCCAAACAAAGGTTGACATTCTTTTAGGTCAATTCATTGAGAGGGCAAGCAATGGTACAAAAATCTTCCACAAATCGACGATAGAAACCGGCCAACCCATGAAAACTTCGGAGTTCACTCACATTTGTGGGTATATGCCAATCTCGTATGTCTTTGACCTTAGAAATATCGACCTTAATACCATTCGAAGAGACAACAAAACCAAGAAAAATCAACTTGTCTTTAGCAAAAGTGCACTTGGGAAGATTATCATATAGTTTTTCATTTCGAAGGATTTGCAATACTTCCTTAACATGGATAACATGCTCTTCAAGTGATTTTCTATAGACAATAATATCATCAAAGTAAACTACTACACTCTAGCCACTGAGAGATCTCAATTCTGTCCGCTGAGTTTGCCGCCGGCATGCCGGAAGATGAAGATCAAATGCCTCCCGATGGCAATCCGCACCCTCTCCCAGGGAATTTACTTCATAACAATAATTTGTTCGTGGGTCCGCGGTACCCAAAAATAGGCTGGGATGCAGTTCAGTTTGATATGCCAGATGAGCAACAGGGTGGAAATCAGGAGAATATGCAACAAGATGATGAGGTTAGCAATCAGTTGCAGGAATCTATGGTTATGGACATCTCTGATCAGTCTGCCTCACCAGTCAATCAGCATGACGATATTCAGAATCATCATCTGAATCTAGACCTGAATCTGGTTCCTTTCATGAACATCCAGCCAGATGGGAATGCCCCTGTTTAATTTGATTTTCTGCAGATTGGCAAGATGGTCTCTGTCATTAGACCAGTACTACCTCCTGAGATGCAGTGGTGCCGTCTTTTTGATAGTATGATGTCGACATTGTTATCCAATAAACTTCCGGTGTCGCTGCAGTACTCTCCTTTTGGATTACTGAAGAGGTCTTGGTCAGAGGCTTTTAAGTTGGAGGTGCCTAAGTGGCCGTCGCAATCGACAGTGCAGACTGAGAAAAGGGTGGTCGTCTGCACGCGCCCTCGGTCAGTGGCAAGAGAGCTTAATTTTGACAGCAATGCTACACAAGATGAACCCCCTATTTTTGCTGCCTCACCTATTATAGCTCTGAAAAAACGTGCAGCTAAAGGAAGAAGCAGATTGTGCAGCCTGAATTTAAGAGGTTCACACGTAGCAGTCTCAAGCAAGATGGTATGCATCCTAAGCCGGTGATTGATAATCCCACTCGTCCTAAGAAAAAGATGCGTGCAAAGCTCTTGATTGTTACACAGAACGTGGGAGTGGAGGAACAAGTGTCGTGTGCTGAAGATGAACAGAGTGAATATCAGATGCATATTCCAGCTACACCAATACATGTGGTGCAGTCTGTTGGAAGGGAACTGGGTATTGACCCTGCCAAGTTGACAAAGGCGCAGTTTGAAGCTGACCCAGCAGATGCCATGCCGGAAATGCAGAAGGATGATTAATCTACAGTCCAGGGTGACAGGGCCTCACCTGAATAATGGCCCGTAATTTTTTATTTTGGTTATTTTCGGTCCTGTTTTTATCCGTCAGTACTTGGTAGTGTCAGACGTTGGTTTGCTGTTAGTTCTTTTAAGTCAGACTATGGTTGGTTGTCAGACATTATTTTGTGCTTTCCAGACTGTTAGACCTTGATATTATATGTCAAGAGGAACTGTTTTCTCATTACATGTTTCTCAATGTGTCACATTACTAAAATAAAATGGTGTGTGCTCTGTTGGAACATGCGAGGCCTGAATTCAGAAGATGGACACAGAGAACTTAGAAATAAAATCAATGAAAGTGAGTGCGATATCCGATCCAAATTAGTTGATTTAGATTTGTCTAGATTCGGAGGTATCAAGCACTAAAACGAGTCGGAGGAAGTATAATTTTCTTGCAAGAAACGAAGTGTGAGAATTTTGACTGGCGACTGATTAGAAAAAAAAATCCCAAGAGGTTTGATCATTTCGCTTTCTCGCCTTCTATTGGTGCTTCAGGAGGGATAATTATTCTCTGGAATTCATCAGTGTTTTCTGGCATTTTAGTAGAAGTACAGAGGTTTGGCATTATAATTAAACTAGATGGACGTACGAGCTTCGCCTTGCCGCCTATATCGTGTAGATATCGCGGGCAAGCACGCGAGTTTTCGATCACGCCATTATTTCTTCTTCTTTTTTCAGTTCTTTCAATACAATAATAGTGCGATTAATTGGTGGAGTGTTGTTAGCACTTGTGCCCAATCTTATTATTAGAATATAAATAAATATTTCCAGGTTAAAAATAAATAAATGTTTATTTCCTTTCTCTAAGCACATTCTCTAATCAATACATTAACACATAGAGGATCGGTGATATATAATTTAGAAACAGTTATGCTCATATGTAGTAAATTTTGCAAATTGAGAAGAATAAGAAAAAGGAGAGTTGGGAAGAAAGAAATGACAGCGCGACCTAGGGACGGATTCTGCACTCACCCTATTCACAAAAATGTCTACTCAGGGTGTCTGCCTGTTTCACACAAGTTGAAGGGAAAGAGAGAGCTAGGAATGAAGGAGAGGAGCAGATGAGAGAGGTGGCTGGTCTGAGTAGGAAGCGCATTTCCTCGTCTCTAGGCAAAGACGGACCGGAAGGTTTAGACGGAGTCGACCCGCTCACGCGCCTCCCTCTCCCACGCAGTGCTGCCCTAGAGTCGATGTCCCCACTCCTCCTTTGTAGGCTCAACTCCACGCCAAAGACCCTGACTTGAGATGCATCTCCAAACCCCCTGACTAGTGCCTCCTGCAGTGCATCATCACCGCCGGCTCGTTCTCCTGCGCTACACTTCCGTTTGCAGCAACGCTTCCGTCAACCCCTCCTCGCGCATGGCCGCACGGTGGTCGAGATGAGGTCGAGGGAGGCAGCCTAAAGGAGTTGCGACTGAGCGGGCTTAGTGTGGTCGCAGTCGAAGAATCGTAGGCGGCAGACGGACACTCTAGCTCGGAACTCTTGAGGAAGACAAATAGAGAGATACGGAAAAGAGAGGGTCAGCTCCACGGAAAATTGTTAGGTTCGGCTCTACAGAAAATCGCTTTAGAGCACGGGTTTCATGGAGCCCGTTTTTAATTTTTTTTTAAATTCATCAAATATTTTCGAAAAAAATACCTACGTGTAGCCGACAATATGAAAGACATGTATAAAAATATTTAATAGAAAATACCTTATATTTTGGGCGCAACAAAAGAGAAAAATATGACAAATTTTGGAAAAAGGAAGACCTATTTAAAATTACATTGTTTACGTCGAGATCTGAATTTTTTCTTTTATCTAAGACCATAATACAAAGTATTTTCACATAAGATTTTGTA
This sequence comes from Avena insularis, assembly GCA_023614405.1. Taxonomy (NCBI): domain Eukaryota; kingdom Viridiplantae; phylum Streptophyta; class Magnoliopsida; order Poales; family Poaceae; genus Avena; species Avena insularis. The sequence continues at coordinate 469,856,151 of CM042694.1, forward strand.
TACATGTATTATAAATCATTATATATATATCCTTATATTTTTACCAAAACTTTTTAAATCTTTAAATTTGATTTTTTTAATAAAAAAATAAGATCCTCCATGGAGCCTGTCCGGCCCCGCACTCCATAGACATGGGATGTGCAAGTGCATTCATTGTGCATGTACCAAGCTTAAGCTATAGTATAATTTTTCTCTATGCATAACAATGAATCTTGGGTCCTGGCCTGTGTATATGGACCGTGTCAAGGGATTTAAAGGGATATGTTTGTCTCTTGGCTTTATAATCTGCAAATTCCAGCGACTAAGAACTGGCTACTCTTGGGTGATTTTAATTTCATTCGTTCTCAAGATAATCGAAACATGCATGGTGAAGATATCAACAATATGTTTCTATTTAATAAGATTATCGGGCACTTGGTTTACTAGAATTACCATTGAAAGGTCGTTCTTACACTTGGTCGAATATGCTATCAACCCCGTTACTAGAACAACTGGACTAGTTTTTCACCGGTTCCAATTGGGTGTCTGTCTATCCCAACTCAATAGTACTACCTCTAGCAAAGACTGGGTCAGATCATGTGCCATGCCTTGTTAATGTCGACACTAATATCCCCAAGTCCAAATTATTTCGGTTTGAAAGTTATTGGGTTGACCTCCTGAGTTTTAATGATTGTGTATCCACGTCTTGGTCTAAACCTTCTCGGAAATCCTATAGCTCTGCAATGATTGCCGATAAACTTAAAAGTTTGAGATTCCAGTTAAAGAAATGGCACCTTATCTTATCAAGGATGAAGCTTCTGATCAATAACTGCAATACGGTTATATTTTACCTAGACTCTTTGGAGGAGCATCGTCCTCTATTCAGAGCTGAATTCAATTTTAGGAAAATTGTCAAAGTTCATTTGGACTAACTGCTATTGGCTGAATTTAATTATTAGCACAAAAGATGCGTTGTTAGCTGGATCAAGCAAGGAGAGGACAATACCAAGTTTTTTCACGCAATGGCTACTAAACGATACAGTTGGAATTCAATAACCAAGTTACATGATGAAAGTGGCAATGAGGTTACTGATCACCAGTCCATGGCTAGGTTACTATGGGCAAGTTACAAGGAAAAAATGGGGAGATCTAAAGGCATAGATATGCAATTTAATTTGACAAATCTTCTTCACAAGATTGAGGGTCTAGATAAGCTCACGGTGCCTTTTGAGAAAAAAGAAATGGACGACGTGATCAAGGTAATGCCTCCTGATCAGGCCACTGGGCTGGAAGGATTTAATAGACTATTTCTTAAGAGGTGTTGGCCCATAATTCAAAAGGAATTATATCACCTCGCCTCCGAGTTTCATGTTGGTAGTCTGAACTTAGAGTGCATCAATGGCTCCTATATAACCTTGGTCCCCAAGAATCCCTTGGCCTCTGAAGTCAATGATTTCCAGCCGATTTCCTTAACTAATGTGTTCCTCAAATTTTGGACTAAACTTGCAGCCAACCGATTGTAGAGAAAAATACCAAGTTGCATACATAAAAACCAATACGGTTTCTTAAGATCGAGGTCGATTAAGGAATTCTTGGCCTGGTCTTTCGAGTACTTATATTTGTGCCATGTTTCTAAGAAGCCTATTGTAATTGTGAAGCTGGATTTTGCAAAGGCATTTGATACAATCGAGCATGAAGCTATAATACAAGTTATGAAACATAAAGGATTTAATGATATTTGGCTAAAGTGGGTGAGAGCTATCTTGTCATCTGGAACTTCTGCTATATTACTGAATGGTATCCCGGGTAAGTAGTTTGATTGCAAACGTGGAGTGCGTCAGGGTGACCCATTGTCACCATTATTGTATACTTTTAGATCCGACTTATTACAGTCTGCAGTGAATGAGATGGTAAGAAATGGTGAGATTTCAAGGCCCATTTAGACCAATGATGCGGACTTTCCCATCATGCAATATGCGGATGACACGTTGCTTATTATGTCGGTTGATTTGGATCAAATTAGGACTCTGAAAGGTTTGTTACACAAGTTTTCCCTATCCACTGGTTTGAAGATTAATTTTAGTAAGTCTCGGATGATGCCAATTAACGTACCAAAGGATTTGATGAGTACTCTTGCGGAATATTTTGGGTGGCAAGTGGGCTCGATGCCTTTTACATATTAGGGCTCCCTTTGAGTACAACTCGACCCACTATTACGGATCTGATGCCACTGGTTTATAGATTGGAGAGGAAGCTCACGTCCAGCTCTAGCTTCCTTTCGCAAGGTGCTGGACTACAATTGATTAACTCGGCATTTGCATCCATACCTTTGCACTTCTTATGTACCCTACAATTGCAAAAGAGTCTGACTGATCAGCTAGATAGAATTCTTCGTCGATGCCTTTAAAGATACAAGTTTGACGAATTAAAATAGTCATTGGCTGCTTGGGATATGGTTTGTAAACCAAAAGAGAATGGTGGTATTGGGATAGTTGATTTTCAGAAGAAGAACGCTGTTCTCCTCATCAAATTCTTGGACAAATTTTGCAACAACCGAAGCATCCCTTGGGTTGAGTTAGTACGGAGCTCTTACTACACGGATAAGGTACCACATGTGGAACAACTTTGCGGATCATTTGGGCGGCGAGATGTGATGAAACAGGTTGATAATTTTCAAAGTGTTTCTTTCATCAAGCATGGACATGGGGATACATTTTTATTCTGGTCCGATAATTGGTCATTACAAGGAAATACCCAACCAATCAGTGTGTGTTTTCCCCGATTATTCTCATACATTCTGAATGATAACATGTCAGCTAAGCAAGTTTATTCCCAGGTGGATATCACTAGTCTTTTTTACTTGTCACTGTCACAGTTGGCTTACCAAGAGCTTGGTGAACTCCAGACCATTATGCAAGCTAATCCTTTATCAGATCAGTGTGATACATGGTCATACAGTTGGGGCGAGATTGATTTGCCAGGCAAATTTTACAAACTCACGTTTGCACATATCCAAGTCTCTAGTGTGTTTAAATGGATCTGGAAATCAAGTTGTGTCATGAAGACTAAATTCTTTGCTTGGTTGCTACTTCAAGACAGGCTAAATACGAGAGATTTGTTGCAACATCGACACCGGCATGTCACGGATGACACGCATTGTGAACTTTGTCCAACACAGGTTTATGAAGATAGAATCCATTTTTTCTTTAAGTGTGATTTCAACGTCCGAATTTGGACTATCTACAAATTGATTGGCAGCCACATGACGACTTGCAAATAATCCTATCTGAGGCTAAGTGGAGTTTTGTAAAGCCTTTTTTATGGAGGTACTGATCACAGCCTACTAGAATATTTGGTTAATCCGTAACGACAAGATTTTTAAACAAGAGAGGCCTACTTTTGGTAAATGGAAGTGCAAATTTGTGCATGACATCTCTCTTCTGCAGCATCGCATCAACGCGAAACATAAGGATAGTCTCTTGGCTTGGATTGCTTCTTTACAATAGTAGGATGTTGTATATATGTATGTAGGTAGGCTCTTTTTGCTTGTCATTTGTAATTTGTGAACCTCTTTTTATTTTTAATAAAAAAATTGTTAAGGGGTTGCTGCCCCGCAGTTCTTGGTCAAAAAAATGATTCATAAGACACATGAAGATGGATAGGGCATATAAAGACCAAAGGGCATCACCAACCATTCATAGAGATCAAGCTTAGTCTTGAAGGCGGTTTTCCACTCATCACTTTTAGTCATGCGTATTTGATGGTAACCACTACGAAGATCTATCTTAGAGAAAAGCATGGCTCCACTCAACTCATCAAGCATATCATCAATACGTGGTATTGGATGTCGATAGCACACGGTGATAGCAATGATTGGACGACAGTCCATGCACAACCGTAACGTATCATCCGTTTTGGGGACTAGAATCACAGGTACCACACTTGGGCTTAAGATTTCTTGGATCAAACATTTGGAGACGAGGTGGTGAATTTGGCATTCGATCTCCTTCGTCTCTTCCGGGTTCGTGAGGTAAGCGGAGCGGTTTGGTAGAGGTGCACTAGGAACGAGGTCGATGCGATGCTCAATTCCGCGAAGAGGAGGTATTCCATGAGGTAGTTCTTCGGAAAACACATCCTTAAATTCCTGCAAAATATCCATCAAAGAGGGAGAAACGTTTGTTAAATTGTTAGTTCTTTGTTCCAAGCCCTTGCAAATGAGGACACAATGTAAGATAGATGGGTTACTCCTCACTTCTCTCATCTCACTTTTAGTGGCAAGGAGAACACTCTTAGGTTTTCCACTCATGTTTGGCTTTCGGCTCTCACTCACTACATGGTGGTTCTCTCGCTCACCACTCACCTCACAAGATGTTTTTGTGGCTTGCACTCTTGCTAAAGCCTTTGCATTGTCTGCAATTATTTTGCTAGGAGTCATTGATTGCAAAACACATGTCTCATCAATCCACTTGAAGGTATACACGTTTGTGCGGCCATCATGTAGATCACCCTTGTTATATTGCCACGTCCTACCAAGCAACATATGGCACATGGTCATTGGAACCACGTCAAACTCAACTGTGTCTTTGTATGGTCCAATAGAGAACGTCACCGAGATGGTGTGCTTGATCTTCACGGACCCGTGGTCACTTAGCCATTGCACATGTTAGGGGTGCTTGTGTGGGCCGAGGGTAAGGTTGAGCTTTTCACATAGCTTGGTGCTCGTCAATGATGACTTTGATGGACTTCCCATTGATGTCGGCACGTGTTTGGAATATGTTGTATCTTTGATCTTCATGCTCTTGGGCTTATGTTGTCAAAACTCTTGTGATGACAAACTATGGACTTGCGTCATGCTCACACATGAGAAGCTCTTGATCATTTCTCAACATGTTGTCTTACGAGTGCTTCCTTGACTCGTGCGTCAAACTCTTCTTCACTCAAGTATTCATCTTCACCATTTTCATGGATGAACAAGACTTTGGTATTGCCATAGCGGAACGACTTATGTCCTTTGCCACCACACTTCTAACATTGCCCTTCGAACGATGTAGAGTCATCCAATGGTTGCTTGCCACTTGGGGAGGTTTTCCTTGAGGAGTTGTTGACTTGAAAGGAGGCTTTGGAGTACTTGAGGAGTTTCCTTTGATGTTTGTTGGTATAGTGGTTGGATCTTGCTTGTAGGTGAAGTACGTCTTTGGATTGTTATACTTGATGTCTTCTTAGACTTGACGTTCGGCCTTGATTGCATTGTGCACAAGCTCAACCATGTTGGTGTACTTTTGGAACTCGGCGATGCGCTTGATTGGATGGTTCAATCCAATGAGGAATCATGCCATGATTTGCTCCTCACGCTCCTCGATGTCAACACGGTCCATGTTTAGTTCCATTTCCTTGAAGTACTCTTCCACACATTTTGTCCCTTTGTTAAGCATTTGAAGCTTGTTGAAGAGGTCGCGAGTGTAATGCGATGGGACAAAACGGTAATGCATATGAGCATTCATATCTTGACAAGTGTTGATTGGAGGATCTGTTCTTGCTTCTCGGACAACTTGGATTTATTCCCACCAAAGGTTTGCATAATCATCAAACTCTAGAGATGCCATGGATATCATCTTCTCACTGCTATAATTGTGCATGCAGAAGATTTTGTCAACTTTGAGTGCCTATTAAATATATTCTTCGGGATCATTTGAACCGATGCACATGGGCATCGTGAACTTGAGCTTGCCAAATGTTTATTCCTCTTGTAAGCCACAATAACAATAGTTGCCATGATGTTTTTGATCTTTATCATCCGAGCACTCATTTTGATGAGCTTGGTGATGATGTTGTTGTTGCTCTTGTGGTGTGTGCCGCATTTGGAGGTGGGGGAACATGGTCCTCGCAACGTTGTTGATGTCTTTGGGCCTCTTATAACGGTTGTGGTGGTGGAGGAGGCTCATGTCGCGGTTGTTAATGAGGTTGAGGCACTTGGGCCTCATGACATTGATGAAGTCCTTTGGCCTCTTGGCGTGGTTGATGCGGTGGAGGAGGCTCGCGCCATAGTTGTTGACAAGCTTGAGGGTCTTGAGCCTCTTGGCATGGTTGACGTCGCTCGACATTTACAATTTGACGCTCAAGGTGTTGTTGCGGTTGTTACTCCGCATGGTGACCATGGTGTAGTTGTTGACGTTCATGGTGGTGATGACGTCTAGGAGGATCTTCAAGAGCTTCATGTTGGCGATGAGCTTATTTTTTCAAATTGGAGTCATCACTTGTTGTTCAGTGTGTTGGGGATCGCAGCAGAAAACAAAAAAATTCCTACGATGTAACCCCAAAACTGCCTAGGATCTATCTATGTAGTAATACAGTAACAGCCAATGCGTATAGAATACATACCCTTGTAGACTGTAAGCGGTTAACGTTCCACGAGGAACGTGGTTGACGTAGTCGTACTCGTAGATGACCTCAAGATCGCGAAGCTCCTCGTAGGTCACCCCTTGCTCCTTCTTGATCTTCATCGTGCAACAGCTCCGGCTCACGACATTTAAGCGCCCCAAGTGTTGCGCCTCGTGTCTTCATACACATCCGGTGCATGATGAGACCTCCGGCTCCCCGATCCCGCCGGGAGTGCGGAAGTTGATATCCGGCTAGGAATCCCTGCAGCACAACAGCGTACTATAGGTGTGCCTCGATCGCACAACCCAGACTTAGGGCCATGGTCACAAGGTATAGAGAGAGGGAGGGAGAAAGTCAACCAAAGGACTTCTCAAGTTGTGTTTAATCCCACCCATGGGCACCCCTTTATATAGGCGGAGGGGGGGTGTCCTCCCCTTTGGGTTAGCCATGTGGGACTAAAATACAAAAGAAAAGCACAGAAAATTCGTCCTGGCCGGATGGGCTGAATCTGGGCAGCCCAAACAACCAACAGGCTATCAATCGCCCACAGCAGTAGTGAGCAGCAGATAGCAGCACAACGCCTGGCCGGGTGGGCCTTGCGTGTAACATCCCAAAACTTCAATCCAAGCTTATCAAGATCAAATCAACCAAAAATAGGGTTAACAAAAACTTTTCCAAATTTAAAATAAAAGCATTCATATGTGTGTGCATTTAAAATAGGAGTTGTTTGAATTGCCATGATTGAATGATCCAATGCTTGTAAAATGTTTCTTAGGTGATTTAAACATCATCTACATCATTCCCAAACTTTTCCTAAAGAAAATCAAATAAAAAAGAATTAAAAAGGAGGAATGGTCATTTTGGCAAATTTAACTCTCATGCCTACTTTGGCTATTCCTAGTACTCAAAACTTAACAGAAATAATTCTTGATCTTTGTACCCCTTGCTAGTACACATAATGAGGTACCAAGGCCCACCTTTTGATCTGCTAAAAACATTCTTTTACTTATTTTAATTGGCATTTGAAAATTGAATCTAATGCATATGCATAGATCACCCCTATTTCAAAAACCATCTATTTGAGCTCCACTTTCAAAACCCTTGCAACCAGAGACTACCTATCACTAGTGGAGATCACTCAAAAATTTTGAAACCAAAATTCAAAACTTTTGCTCTTGTGGCCATTTTATCAAACACCTTGCTGGCAAGATCATATTGGCCTAACTAATACTGTTTTGGGTTGATTTTTGTCTAGCAATTGCAATGTGCTTTGATCATCTTGTCCCCCTCAAGCCTGACCAGACCAACCCCAGCCTCTTCCCTAACCCCTAGCTGCACTGCACTGCCATGCTGAGCCCTCTCTCGCCGGCCGACCATGCACTCGCAGCAGCAGCCCTCTCCAACCCCTCTTGCCATGTCTAGTACTTTGCCTGTGGTCCACCTCCACCGCCCAACCAGCCCCAGGCCAGAGACAGAGGACAGAGCGGCCAGGAACCGCCACGCCCGGAGCTTGTCAAGCATGCCGACGCTGCCCCAGAGCACGCCCTGTCCCCGCTCGCACAGACCGCCCCTTGGCAGCAGCCCGCGCCCGCCGCTCCGCCTCGACCTGGAGAACACCCCAGACACCCCCGCTGGCCGCCCAACGCCTCACAGCCACCGCTCGCCGTGGACACCGCCGCCTCTGCCTCTCAGAGCGCCACCTCGCCCAGACCGCGTGCCACCGTCCCTACGGCCGCATTCAAGTTCTAGAGCACCGCCAGGGAACCACACATCGATCGCCACCCCCAGCCATGCATCTACCCCGTCGTAGCCATGTCGCCACCATCGACTGCCCATCCCGCTCGGTCTCACCGTCGGGCCTATAAAAGGAGCCCTCCCCAGCCTTTTCTCTCCACACCATTCCACTCCCCTCACCTCTCTGAACCTCACCCACCCCTAGCCGGAGCAAGGCGAGCTCTGCCTCGTCGGAATTGGAGCCGGAGCAGCCGCGGCAGGAGGAGAAGGGCGCCGTTGATTGCGACCACCCCAAGCTCCCCGCAACCGCGCCTTGCCTCGCCGTCGTCTTCCATGTTGTCTTCCCGCCTCGCCGACCCCGCTGGAGCCCTAGTACGCTCCCAGTAGACCCCCACCGAGCCCCTAGGGTTCGAGCTCGCCGGCAAACTGTTCGTCGTCGACGACGACCCTCAGCCGTAGATTCCTATTCTAATCGCATGGCCCACAACGCGCGTACCGTTTCGCGTTTTAAGTGCCGGGGACACGCGGGAGACCCCTGTCAGCTGAGCCCCGCGCTGTGGAGCACCACTGGACCGGCCCATTTCTTTTCCCATGCTAGCCCACCTATTCAAATCTGGATTTTTCTTTTTAGTTAAATCTAGTTTCTGTCCCCTAGTTTGAAAATCAATTCAGAGAGTTTTAGAAATCCAAATTGCATGAAACTAATTGTGTCTGAAAGGTATGGAAATGATCTATCCAAGCCCGTTGGATTTAATTCAATTAGAGTTATAGATCTCTCCTAATAAAAATAAGAAGACAGAAGCTTTTGCAACTTGCAACATTTTCATAAAATCAACCAAGTTAGCTTTTGAGATGATTCCAACTCTCAAAAATCACATTTCATCATATCTATCTAAATATGTAATAATATTAAGGTTTACATGCAGTGACTTTGGACTAGTACCAAAATAATGCTATATAGGCATTTCTAGTCACTTTAAATCATTAAATAATGAACTTAAACCAAAGTAATATTGATCCAACCCTTAAATCTCATTCCCACATGTTAGAATATGTGATGAGGACATGTGTCCACATGATCCCATATTTTGGTCGTGAATATTAAATGTTAGTTACTTTTTCAATGAGTAGAAATTACTTTTCTAAAATAAAAAGAAGGAAACTATTGAATTAAACTTGTGATGCTTATGATGATAATAGATCATCAATTGTGTGTCTTAGAATGCTATCTAGCCTAGTTAAGTATTGTTTGGTGATTGTCTACTCCGTATGTATTGTTATAGAAGATAGTACCGACAAAGCTTACGAGGAGGAGGAGTACTACCAAGAAGAAGAAGAAAACTTCAACCACTGCACCAACCAAGGCAAACTATTGTTAGCAAGCTAGAATTAAGCTAGATGAATGAGCAAGGATGCTTTAGGCATGCTTTGATCACACCTCTTTTTAACTATTAGTATCCCAAGTCTTACTTACAAGTTTTACTCCCCTTAGTATGCAAAGTTCCTTACTTATTTTGAAGGTAGCATAAAAAGTATAAAACTTGACCTACTTAGAAACCTTTAGATGTCATTCTATGGCATGAGATTGATCCCATCCTTCCACCTTAGTGAACACTCTTAACTTAGTATTATAGAGTAGATCAAAAACTTGAGTCACTGTAGATGGGAACACTTGGTGAAAATGAATCGTGAAAACCTTGGAATGATGAGTCATTCTATTGAGATTTTTTGACATGTGTTGAGAAACACAACTAGTTTATGATGATGCAAATGATGAGGCATGAGCCTTAACCCTTTTACAAAACTGATGGTTGGATTCAGATGCGATACCATTCCAAATTTACCGTACAACCACATTACCTGAATTGGGTAAGGCTTAGCTGGAAATTTATATGCATTAGTATTAGTTCCCTCACGGGAGAGGTTTGAGCTGAGGCTACCTCTCATGATGTCCACCTATGCAGTGCCCAAGATGACTAATGGTCATGGTTGGGAGGCCATGCTCATAGGAGAGGTGCTTATACTAGGGTGTGTAAAGGGAAGGTTATGTTTGATTATCTGCATACTAAGTATGATGATTCAGGGTTATCCCTAACAGATGTATCGAATCTTGTGGTGAAAGTGTACCACCTCTGCAGAGTGTCAAACTATTCGAATAGCCGCGTCCACGGTTATGGACAGTTGGAATGGCCATACTGTTTCATTGTCAGATGTTTTCTAAATAACTTGAAATGAATGATAAACTTTGACTTGACCACAACAGGGTTGTGTTTATGATAATAGCTTCCCAACTTAAATGATTCTAAAACTTTATTTTATATTTCTTTGCTTCTGAACTCATCTTAGGTTTCAAACTTAACTTGATAGTTAAATTAGATTCAGCACTTTAACTTAGAATTATACTCCCTGTTAGTAGTAGTTTGCGAGTACTTAAAGAGTACTCATGGCTTTTGTCCCTGGCTATTATCATGGCCAGACTATGAAGGAGATTATCAAGATGATGGTCAGCAGGACGACGATGATAACTAGGACTATCTACCTTCGTCAGCATTGCTTGTGCCCCTGAAGATGGACCCCACCGCTACGCTTATCTTTTATTTCCGCTGCTTGCTGTATTAAAGACTGGATCATGAGATCCTTATTTGTGTAAAACCTTATGTATGGTATGTAATGGATGATGTACTGTGATATCCAATCCGTTATGTCTCGCAAAAATGGTAATCCTGGGATTGTGAGGTATGGCATAACGGGCATCTGGGATTAAAAATCCGGGTGTTGACATTGCGTGGCCCACTCCACGTGTTTGCCACTAAGCGGCAGTGGCGAGCCGGGTGGCTGCCACCTCCGCCCCGCCCGAGTGGGCCGGCTTGCCCCGGCGGCCCAGCTCCCTGGCGCCCGCGTGGGCCAGGTCGAGCAGGCCCGGCAGCTATGGTCCGCCCCTGTGCGGCGGTTAATAAAAACCGCCCACGTGGGCTGTTTCTTTTTTCTTTTTCCCTTTTATTTTTCTACAGCTTTTATTCTAGGCCTTTTCTCTCTGGGATTTGGCCTAATATAAAAGTTGCCTTTATAAATCTTAATATAAATATTATTTAGAATATATTAATTCACAATTAACATATAATAAATATATATTTAAATTCCCATTTATCCGAAAACCCTTTTCCGGTCTTTTCCTTTATTCTTTCTCCGAACAACTTCGGATCTCTCTTCGGAACGATTCGGGCTTTCTCTCTTTATCTACTGTGATTCCGTCTTACGAATAATCGCTCTCATCGTACCCTTAAGTGTATCCTCTCACGGCTCGGGAATGCTCTAGACATGATCTGTATCAATGATTAACAGAGGGACCAGGGATGTCCATGTGACCCCTATGCATTCCTGATGACAATGTCGTTTGAACCGCTAAATGTAGCATCCTCTTCCTTTTGTTTCTCGATACAACTTGTCCGAGATCTGATCATTGGTATCCCATACCTTGTTCAATCTCGATCACAACAAGCTCTGTTTTCTTGTTACTGTGATATTACATCCCGTGACCTAGTCATATGTTGCAACATTTATGGATGTAATCTCACCAAGCCAGCCGTATGTATCTTTACCCGTCATGTGGGTGAACAAATCCCTGTCTTGCAGTCACATGTCAGCAACTGTTCCTTCGGAATACCCAACATACACCTTTGTGGCCACCGTATTACCAGATGACGGTTGATGTAGTCAAAGCAACCTCAGGAAACAGTGAGTAATATGAGCTCATGGTCTAAGGAGAAGGAGTCTAGGTATAGCTATTGCAACAATGAACTATATGACTTGATCGTGTTGCAATCCTTCGAGGAATGTCCAATCACATCATTCTCCAATGATATGATCCCGTTGTCAATCGGCATAAATGCCCATGATCTTGAAACCCAGATCATCTTCGTGACCAACGAACTAGTATGAATAGAGGCTACTAGGGACTTTGTTGTTTCATACCACACCTGTACCAATGTTTCTACTTGGCACAGTTATAGCACAATATACAAATATTATAAACTAATTGAGATATGACAATAAAAACCTATTTATTATTTGCCTCTAGGGCATATCTCCTTTAGTCTCCCACTTGCACTAGAGTACAAATAACCTAGCTTGCATTTTACTCATATAAACCATATACCATATGCGCTTACAGATCATGCATGCTCATGGGAAACGTCATGTCCATGTTCTATTTTACCAGATCATTATGTCTTTTGCAAATCGTTAATGTCTTCCTAATTTTGACATTCACACCATTATCTTATAATGGGTCGAAGCATTTGTTTGGCGACAAAGTGAGACTTTGTTTCTAGTGTTTATGATGACGGTCGTTTTCACCATTGTCATCTAAACTTCGAAACACACTTTGTTATCCTTTGTGTATATACTATAGTCATGGCAGCAGAACGAGGCCGAATTCCAGGAGCTTATAGTGACGTTAGATCAACCTCGAGGGATTTCTCATGGGCACTGGGCCCTAGGACACATCATTCTACATTAAAAGCGAACTAGCCCCGCCACAACATTATACATCACATCAGATGGAGCTTTTATACTTCTATATCTATGTAGATCCTAGTGCATGAAATGCAACTATGCCACTTACATTGCTTCTTGCTACTTAAGTACAAACTTAATTCTGGTTCAGTGATCAACTCAGGAATCACTTAAAGACATGTTCTTACAATTAAGACTTTGTCCTACCAACCAGAACGTTGGGTCACTTTATGTCGAGTATACAACATGGTTATACGGAAGAACCTATGACTGAGGCATAGGAGATGCAATGCATCTCTTTCTTTCAACTATAGTTGCAATACTAACTCAATGCTTCATCTAGTAAGAACTACTTTCTCACCTTGTTCCATTCTGAGCTACTTCTGAATCTTGCATAGGACATTCTGAACATCTTTCAGAATCAAGTCCAGGGATCATTCGACATTCAGTGTTTATTAAACTCACCAATCTATCTCGATAGATCTTATTGTTTAATAACTTCAACTTCATCCTTATTTATCCAACTTAAATATTATCAACACTAATCACATCATTCACATCTGTCGTCCACATATCTAGAATGATTTCACGCTCCCACTCAAATATGACATTCATGTTTGAGATCCAGGGATTTCACTTTGCTCCCACTCAGAATATGTCAGCTACATATTATGAATTAGCCAAGATGATTTGCTCCCACTCAAATCTAGGACCTCTCGATAATCTTGGACATTCCAAAATTCTTTGATCATCATCAAACCGAGAATTCCACTAACGAGATTTCAATGACCATTCATTTCTCGTACTTAGGTCCATCATGCTTCTTTGTAATTCATAGGTATGTCTTGTTCAAAACATGACAAGTGAATCAATAATACAATTCCACAAACCTGTAGAATATATAGTTGAATCCTACTTTCTTTTAGTAAAAGTATTCACTGAAACTTTATGATCATTATCATTGGTTTCTCCTCTATTTGTAGAGTTTGGATTCACGAAACAAATTCTGTTGTGCCACTCAACAATTCGGAGGTAAGGTCAAATACCTTGTTTTGATCTTTTACTTTCTTCCACCTGTATCTTCATCAAGACACATCAACTTAGGACAATAGAAGGTTTTCCCCTTGTGGATGATGCATTCATAGCTTCCTAAGAATGATCTACAAAGACTTGTTTATTCTCCACGACTTCGACTTATCGAAATCTCTAGAAACTCGAACTTGCCATAACACTTATGGTGTTGTTTCCACGAATCTTTTAGATGTTCCTTTGTATTTCAAATGAGTGTTTGCTTATTTTGATCTTTAACTCTAAACGACAACTATAACCCCGATAAGAGACAATATTGTACCATATGTATCTAATACATATTGATTATGATGTTTAGACATTTCAACACAGTTTGAATTCATCCAATTATCATAATTTGTGAAACATCTTTCACAAGTTCCTTTTTATGCTAAACTTAACTTGAATACCTTAGTCATGTCGATCAAATCGAAAAGACTTGTTAATTTAGTTAATTTAATATCCCATTTAGTTATGAACTCATTCGAACAATTCAAATCATTTCAAACTTCATGTTTCATTAGGTAAATACACTTATTCACTTAAGTCCACAACTAACTAATGATTTCCACTATTTGTTGAAAATACGATACATCACTATGTATAAGATTCAAAACATTTCTTCGCATATCACCGTTTTACCAGAATGTGGAGTTTTAGTCATTCTGCCCAAGAGGCATGGTTTTACAAAGTATCTAGATTAAGCATCTAGGACCCCGATCTTTCATAAAGAACCTGCAATAACCAAAATGACTTAAACTATAGTGTCATTTCGTTATTAAACTTTGGATATCTTTTAGCATTCTAATCCTTTATAAATGTTTAAACTATTATCGTTAACATAGTGATGAGAATAACTTGTTTGTAATCGCAATGTGACCATAAGGTATTGTTCATAAGAATAGTACAAATTGGTTTGTAACTTGTTCATATGAATAATTGTCTCGCCAAAAGCGAGACACACAAACAAGGATTAAAAAATTATATTAAAGTCCACTAATCCAAATGACAAACTTTGAGGAAAGTGGTGATGTCGGCCATCAACTGTTTTGCTTGCTGTCATCAAGTCACGCTGCCTCAAATCCAACAATTCTCAAGCAGATCATCCTGTTTTCACAAAACGGGACAAGTATCAAATACTTTGCAAACTGCAACGAGTTTTGCAAGAATCACATTTATAATTTGTATATCTTACATATACATTTTCATCCATGACCTCCATTTGCAATCAAGCCCTTCTAAGAGTTCTCAACTCTGATGCAAGATTGCTAAGTGTTTTTCCAAACATTCTGGAGTCATCAAATTATCTCCTAATGGTTATTGTATCAAGAAGAGAAGATCACCTTTTATGAGGATATCCCTCAGGCGTGGGTATTAATCTATGAAGTTGGACCCTTTTGCTAAGTTCCAAATTAAGCAATATATTCCCATGATCACAAAGGACCTCAATGGGATAGGCTAAGATCTACTAAGATATTTGCAAACAGACATCTAGACTAAGTTTATAATAAGAGATCAATTTATAATTGGTCTCCACTAAAATTGTCATCTCCTGGACGATTTTAGTGACCGCATGATCCCTATCCTCTACACCTCCCCCGATCGTCACGGCCATCAGTGCAGTATCAAAGGTAGCCATTCAACAATGCCAATCACATCATCCATGTGACTCATGCTCGATCTTTCGATCTCTTGTGTTCTGAGGCCACGTCTCTCTAACGTGCTAGGCTCGCCAAATCTAACTTGTGTGTATTCATTGTGCAACATGGATTACACCCACTATATGCGAACGTAGATATGTCTGACCCCTTCTCACCGTAGGGCGCCTCATACCGAAGAACTTTATTGGTGTGCACACACGAGGGGAACATGGAACGTTGGAATTCAATAGGGATTATCTTATTTACTACCGTTGAGTATCTAAATACTAGCACTTAATAAGATGTAAAATAGGTATCAACGTCATATGTATAATGTGATATGATATGGTGCTTCTTCTTGCGCCTTGATCTCCATCGAGCGCTCTGGCATGATCTCCATCTCGCCCTTGGTTTGACGCAAGTCCACGATGCCGCCACTAGGTCGTCCATCGGAACGATGACCATAACTATACTACATAGTAACAGAAAAGTAAACTATTTTACCTTCGTAACGACCAATGCCATATCATAATCACGTGCCCCCTGAAAATAAAGTTAGACGCCTCTGCTTTATCTATTGCAAGTTTTACGTGGTTGTTAGGGCTTTCACAATATAACTGTTTCTAAACTACGAACTTTCCAACCACAACACGGATCCAACAGTTGTCTCTACTACACCCTTTTCGAGACCCTCCGTTGTAAATGCTATATCAACTATTGAATGAGAGACAGACACCTGCTAGCCACTTATATGGTACAAGCCGTATGTTGAGCGTGGAACCAGTCTCGTGTACGAATACGCGTAAGGTCGGTCCGGGCCGCTTCATCAAACAATACCGTGATATAAACAAGTACAGGTTAGAGGATAACAACTAAGGGATCAATGCCCGCACAAAAATTGTTCGTACTAGCCGTACAGCACTCCTACGCATAGATCAGCTCTAATACCACTATTGGGGATCACAGCAGAAAACAAAAAAAATCCTACAATTTAACCCCAAAACTGCCTAAGATCTATCTATGTAGTAATGCAGTAACGACTGATACATTGCAAATGTATCTATAATTTTTGATGCTTCATGCTTGGTTTTATCTACTTTCTGGTGTTTTGTCCACACTTTGGAGTACTTTTCATATGATTTCTTGGACTAACCTATTAACAAGAGCAACAGTGCCAACTGCCTGTTTTCTGCTATTTTTGGTTCCAGGAACGTCAGAAAATGAATATTCTCGGAATTGGATGAGACAAAAGCCAAAGTGCCTATTTTTCCAGAAGACTCCAGGAGCCAGAATACGAGACGGAGGAGAGCCAGGGGCTGGCCACACCACCCCTAGGCGCGGGCTGGGCCTGGCCGCGCCAGGGCATGGTGTGGTGGCCCCAGGCACCCCCTCGGTCTCCCTCTTCACCTATAAGAAGCCTTCTGACCTAAAAACTTCGGGGGGGGTCGACGTTTTTCCACTAAAAGTTCCGCTGCGTCGCCGCCACCAAAGGGGAGATTCGGGGGACAGAAAGTCTCTGTTCCGGCACCCTGCCAGGACGGGGAAGTGCCCCCGGAGCCATCTCCATCGATCTCCACCATCATCTTCATCGACCATCCATGTTTCCTCCATCTATAAGTGAGTAATCCCCCGCTGTAGGCTATGGGGATGGTAGGAATTGGATGAGATCGTTCATGTCATGGCATCAGATTGTTAGGGCATGGTGCCTAGTATCTTTTATTAGTGCTTTATGACTTTGTTGCGACTTGTTGTGCTTAATGCTTGTCACTAGGGCCCAAGTGCCATGATTTCAGATCTGAACGTATTATTAATTCATTATGATAGTATTGTTTCTGGTCTTATCTACAAGTTGTATACGCACATCGTTGTCCGGAACCTATGGCCCCGAAGTGACAGAAATCGGGATAACCGGAAGGGAAAGGCTTTGATGTGAGGATCACATGTGTTCAGGAGTGTTAATGCTTTGCTCCGGTGCTCTATTAAAAGGAGCACCTTAATTGCCAGTAGTTCCCTAGAGGCCCCGCTGCAAACGGGCTGGCAGGACAAAAGATGGTTGGTTATTGTCTTGCTTTATCATGCTTGTTGTCAATGGTTGGTTTCTTTGAAACTGAAGCTTATTGGCAAGGTGGGTTCACGGAAGATCAAAAATATTATTATAAGGAACACCGCTTGTCACAAAAAGGGAAACACTTATGGGAACAAATTGATAGATTGTATACCATTGCTAGAAACGTGTGCTCTATTTATAATGCTACTTATTGTTGTGATGAATCTCGTTGCAGAAAGAGGTATAAACACCTCCCTTTTCAATGTGAGTATAATGATAATGATACCATATCTTCCTATGCTAAAGGAATTTATGACTTTTATGATGCGGAACAAATTGAAGAATTTATTGCTTGGAATGGTGCTTTTGAACTTGCTAGTTTGCTTGAAAATATTGATGATTCACCTTATAAGTATGAGGTTTATGGTATACTTAAATTTTGCTTTGATAATTACAAGAATGAAAATAGCTATATCCTTGAATATTTTAATAGATGCTTTCCACAAATGGAAGAGACTAATGCCTTGCAGGACCCTATGGAAGAGACTAATGCCTTGCAGGCTCCTATGGAAGAAGAAATTGATGAACCTGAAATCTCATTAGATGAAAAAGAGGAGGAGAGTGATGAACAAAAGGAGGTAGAATGGATTAGCTACCCATGCCTACCTTCTAATGAGAGTAACTCTTTATCCCTTACATTATTTGATTGTCCTACATGCTTACTAAAGGAGGATGAATGTTATGTTCCCGAGGTTTCTTTTGAAAATGTTTATAATAAAGCTCTAGTGCTTGTAGATCATGAAGAGCATGCTTTATGTGATAGTTATATTGTTGAGTTTATTCATGAGGCTACTGAAAATTATTATGAGAGAGGAAAATATGGTTGTAGAAGTTTTCATGGTATTGAAACACCTCTCTATGTGCTAAAAGTTTTGAAGTTACTCTTGTTTTATCTTCCTATGCTTGTCACTTTGTTCTTGGTGAATTTATTTGCATACATGATTCCTATGCATAGGAAGTGGGTTAGACTTAAATGTGTTTGAATTTGCTTCTTGATGCTCTCTTTTACTTCAACTCATATTTCTTATGAGAGCATCCTCTCAAACTTTTTATGCCTGAAGATGATATTATGTCTATTATTCTTGGGAGACCTTTTCTTAAATACTGCAGGAGCTGTTATCAATTGTAATCAAGGGATGGTGACCTTCAATGTTAATGACAAGGAACACACTGTCTATTTCCCCAAGAATATTGAAAGGACTTATGGTTTGAATACAATTGAATATGTTGAGGGCATTCAAGTTGGAGAAATATATTGTCCCCTACCAAGAGAAAAATTTGAAACTATTATGATTGGGACCATTGCTATCAAGGTTGAGGTAACATAATCATTAGTGGAATACAAAGTTTTGTATCATATGAAATTGTTTTGGTAACAAGACCTGATCAACCTTGTTAAAAAAGGATTTCATTGAACAAAACAATGTTTCCACCATGATTATCTCTGCTTACTTCCATTTTATCCATTTTCAGTTTTTGCTTTTGCCTAACTTAAAGGCGTTAAAGAAAAGTACTTGTTGGGAGATAACCCAAGAGTTTTAGTTGAGTCTTGGAAGTTATTACTTCAGTAATAACCGCTCCTTATCCTTTTTATTTGCTTTTTGTGCCAAGAGTAACCTCTAATGAGAGTGAAGTAATGATTGGGAAAGTTGCTGTCCCGAAACAGATTTTTGTGCTTCACCGTAAAAAATCCTGAGAAAGCTCTGTATGTCTAATTGAGCTGTAATTTTTTGTGCTTCTGCCCTAGGTTGTTATCTAAATTTCGTTATTTCAACACTTTCTGATTTGAGCAACAGAAGGTCTTCGAAATTTTTTGTCTTTCCCTGCTGGTCTGTTTTGACAGATTTCTGCCATTTTCTGCATTTGCTTCTTGTTGGTTCCTTCTTGAGTTATTTTGGGGAATTGAGCTTTTTGAGGGAAGTGCTACAGTAGCTAGTGTTCTAATGGAAGTTTATTTGGTGTTAGAACTGAACCTTGAGACTTATTTATCTTAAGTGCACTAATGTTGCTAATGAGATTGTGTGAAGTTTTGTATGAAGGAAAATTTTCAGGTGTATGGAAGGAATGAGTAATGAGATGAAGGATGGACTAAAGCTCAAGATTAGGGATGCCACGCGTGTCACCCAATAAATATCCAATAAGTACAAGCGTCAAAGCTTGGGGATGCCCAAGGCATCCCCTTCTTCATCAATAAAAATCCTAGGTTTCTTCCAAACGCTTCATTTTTATTGTTTCATGCATAGTTGTGTTTTTCTTGTGGCGTCTTATTTTTCATTTTTGTTTTGGTTTTAGTTTGCTTGGTTTGCTTAGTTTTCTGAATAAATTGGTTGGACCCCCTCTTTCTTACATTTAGTTTGCAAATAGTTTGGTTTGGTTTGGAAAAGAGTAGGAAAGTTCATGCCTATGTGGTAAAAAGAGCTTGTTTTTTACTGTGGCTATGCTTTGTCATGCCATGCTTGATATTGTTTTGGCTTTATGCTTAGTATTCTTTGTTGTAGCATGACTTGTTATAAACAATTGAGATTGCTTAATGTGCCTTGGATGAATCATGCGTTGTTTTAGCATATTAAAGCATAGTATAGTGGTATTCTCCTTTGATGCTTTATTTGGGTTGACTTGGCGCATGCTCACACCATGTTATGACTATCCAAAGTCACCATAGCCTTTATGATCCTTTAGTTTTCAACTTGTAGTATCACTTTATGCTTTGATCAATGATGTTTTGTCTCTCTGCATGATTATGGCCATTATTGCTCTCTTAGTTTGTCGCTCCCAGTCTTTTGCTAGCCTCCACAACAAAGTATGAGTTCCACTCATGCATCCAACTCCCTAAACCAAGTTATTCCAAAGAGTCCACCATACCTACCTACTAGCTTATGCTATTCCAAGTATATTCATGCTTTTGTTTATCTTCCACTTGTTATGAGAAAACTAGTGATTAAAGCTCTCACGAACTTGATGGCACACTTTACTTTTTGCCTCTAATAAACTTGAACCATTGGGTCCTTCTTTGTTGCGTATATGCTTGCGCTTTATAAGTTGAAATTAGCAGAACCATGTTTCATGGGGAACGCTTTCAACATTGCACTTGTACTTTGTACCCCGTTGATATCATGTTCTTTTGCTTACGGATCCGTGATTGTGAAATAAAATTGGAACTTGTAAGATCATGGAGTTTGTATGTGTGTTAGAGAAAGCGCTTTGGGCCGCTAGCCTAAGCCATGCCTAATCATGGTGGAAACTTGCAGCATCACCATAATGAGCACTCTATGAAGCATCCTCAATAAAAACCTATGCAAATAGCAAATAAAAAGATCGCTGAGATGCTTATTGTCTGCTTGCCTTGTCATTTTGATTATGGGAAAGATCCCGTATCATGTGCAAGGGGTACCCCATTGGCGGTTCTTAATGATACACATGTACTTACAATGACAAGTGCTTACTCGTGACTGAAGTTGAGTAGCATGAGGATCGGTCTTCGTAAGTAAGGGGCATGAGATTTCGGTTTATAACTTGTCAAGCATATCCTCTTAGTTGTGTCACTTTAACCTTAATCACTTCAAGATGCTTATGATAGGGTCAATAAGAGTTGAAAGCTATAAGTACCATAATTTTTGGAAGCTCTTTATGAGACTTGAATCCCTACTTCCTTTTACAAAAGGCCTTTCTTCCACCATTATATTGAGTCTCCATCTTCTATCTTTATGCACCTACTTTGAGAGCATAGTGGCCATTCTTAGTTCTATGTGCATTGCCCCAAGACTAGTTGATTAATGCATACTTTGATATTGCTTGTTTTAAACTATTGTATCTAGTCACTCTTATGAACTTTGAAGGTGTCCTATGCATTTATATTTGCTACTCTATTGAGGGACAAGCTGAATACTATTATGCTATGTTTTCTTTATGTGAAACAAACAAACGTATTGCAAAGCATTGTTATTCATGAATCTTTTGTTTGTGCCTTTTCAAGTTACATCATAGTTTCTTTGTCTTATTGCTAGAACTTTGTCTTTCATGTTATGATTGAAGTGTTATGATCCCAGCTTTGAATGTTTACAAATACTTTGGTCAAGCCTTTGATGGTGCATGTCACCTCAAAAATTATTCTTTCTTTTTATCACTTACCTACTCGAGGACGAGCAGGAGTTAAGCTTGGGGATGTTGATACATTGCAAATGTATCTATAATTTTTGGTGCTCCATGCTTGGTTTTATCTACTTTCTTGTGTTTTGTCCACACTTTGGAGTACTTTTCATATGATTTCTTGGACTAACCTATTAACAAGAGCCACAGTGCCAGCTGCATGTTTTCTGCTATTTTTGGTTCCAGGAAAGTCAGAAAATGAATATTCTCGGAATTGGATGGGACAAAAGCCAAAGTGCCTATTTTTCCAGAAGACTCCAGGAGCCAGAATACGAGACGGAGGAGAGCCAGGGGCTGGCCACACCACCCCTAGGCGTGGGCTGGGCCTGGCCGCGCCAGGGCATGGTATGGTGGCCCTAGGCACCCCCTCGGTCTCCCTCTTCGCCTATAAGAAGCCTTCTGACCTAAAAACTTCGGGGGGTGTCGACGTTTTTTCACAAAAAGTTCCACTGCGCCGCCGCCACCGAAGGGGAGATTAGGGGGACAGAAAGTCTTTGTTCCGGCACCCTGCCGGGACGGGGAAGTGCCCCCGGAGCCATCTCCATCGATCTCCACCATCATCTTCATCGACCATCCATGTTTCCTCCATCTATGAGTGAGTAATCCCCTGCTGTAGGCTATGGGGATGGTAGGGATTGGATGAGATCGTTCATGTAATGGCATCAGATTGTTAGGGCATGGTGCCTAGTTTCTTTTATTAGTGCTTTATGACTTTGTTGCAACTTGTTGTGCTTAATGCTTGTCACTAGGGCCCAAGTGCCATGATTTCAGATCTGAACGTATTATTGATTCATTATGATAGTATTGATTCTGGTCTTATCTACAAGTTGTATACACACGTCGTTGTCCGGAACCTATGGCCCGGCGAGTAATCGGGATAACGGAAGGAAAGGCTTTGATGTGAGGATCACATGTCTTCGAGTGTTAATGCTTTGCTCCGGTGCTCTATTAAAAGGAGTACCTTAATTGCGATGGTTCCTAGAGGCCCATTGCAAGCAAGGGTGGCGGGACAGACAAAAGATGTTGTGCAAGTTCTCATTGCGAGCACGTATGACTATATATGGAACACATGCCTAGGATTGTCTAGTACTTGGATGCTTTATCTTATTTATCTGCAATTGCCCTATGATCTAATTGCTATGTGAATTGTCTTGTCCATGCAACGCCCGTCCATGCATCCCTATGCCTACCGCACTCGAATCCCACTGTTTACTGCTTTTGTTACTACAGTCTTTGCTTTACTACTGCTGCTGCTTTACTATTCCTACTACAAAACTGTTGCTACTGATAAACTGCTGTGAGCAAGATTGTTTCCAGGTGCAGCTGAATTGACAACTCAATTGTTAAGGCTTATAAATATTCTTTGGCTCCCCTTGTGTCGAACCAATAAATTGAGTTTCACTTCCCTCGAAAATACTGCGATACACCCCCTATACTTGTGGGTCATCATCGACCAATGCGTATAGAATACGTACCCTTGTAGACCATACGCGGTTAACGTTCCGCGGGGAACGTGGTTGATGTAGTCGTACTCGTAGCCGACCTCAAGGTCGCGAAGCTCCTTGTAGGTCACCCCTTGCTCCTTCTTGATCTTCATCGTGCAACAGCTCTGGCTCATGACATTTAAGCGCCCCAAGTGTTGCGCCTCGTGTCTTCATACACATTCGGTGCACAATGAGACCTCCGGCTCCCCGATCCTGCCGGGAGTGCGGAAGTTGATATCCGGCTAGGAATCCCTGCAGCAAGAACGCCATCTTCAGGTGTGTGTGTCTCGATCCACCTGACTTGGGGCCATGGTCACAAGGTATAGAGAGAGGGAGGGAGAAAGTCAACCAAAGGACTTCTCAAGTTGTGTTTAATCCCACCCATGGACACCCCTTTATATAGGCAGAGGGGTGTGCCCTTCCCTTTGGGTTAGCCACGTGGGACTAAAAGACAAAAGAAAAGCACAGAAAAATTCGTCCTAGCCGGATGGGCCGAATCTGGGTAGCCCAAATGGCCAACGGGCTATCAACCGCCCACAGCAGCAGTGAGTAGTAGATAGCAGCACAACGCCTGGTCGGGTGGGCCTTGCGCGGCCCACTTCGCGCCCACTGGTTACCCACGGCGGCGGCCTGGTGAGGCGAGCCTGGGTGGAATGGCCACCCCGCCCCGCCCGGGTGGGCCGGCTCGCCCTGGCGGCCCATCTCCTTGGCGCCTGCGTTGGCCAGGTCGAGCAGGCCCGGCGGCTGTGGTCCGACCCCGTGCGGCGGTTAATAAAAACCGCCCACATGGGCTGTTTCTTTTTCTTTTTCCCTTTTATTTTTCTGTAGCTTTTATTCTAGGCCTTTTCCCTCTAGGATTTGGCTTAATATAAAAGTTTCCTTTATAAATCTTAATCTAAATATTATTTAGAATATATTAATTCACAATTAACATATAATAAATATATATTTAAATTCCCATTTATCCGGAAACCCTTTTTCGGTCTTTTCCTTTATTCTTTTTCCGATCAACTTCGGATCTCTCTGCGGAACGATTCCGGCTTTCTCTCTTTATCTACTATGATTCCGTCTTACGAATTATCACTCTCATCGTACCCTTAAGTGTATCCTCTCATGGCTCGGGAATGCTCTAGACATGATCTGTATCAATGATCAATAGAGGGACCAGGGATGTCCATGTGACCCCTATGCATTCCTGATGACAATGTCATTTGAACCGCTAAATGTAGCATCCTCTTCCTTTTGTTTCTCGATACAACTTGTCCGAGATCCGATCATTGGTATCCCATACCTTGTTCAATCTCGTTCACAACAAGCTCTATTTTCTTGTTACCGTGATATTACATCTCCGTGACCTAGTCACATGTTGCAACATTTATGGATGTAATCTCACCAAGCCGGCCGTATGTATCTTTACCCGTCATGTGGGTGAACAAATCCCTGTCTTGCAGTCACATGTCATCAACTGTTCCTTTGGAATACCCAACATACACCTTTATGGCCACCGTATTACCAGATGACGATTGATGTAGTCAAAGCAACCTCGGGAAACAGTGAGTAATATGAGCTCACGGTCTAAGGAGAAGGAGTCTAGGTATAGCTGTTGCAACAATGAACTATATGACTTGATCGTGTTGCAATCCTTCGAGGAATGTCCAATCACATCATTCTTCAATGATATGATCCCATTGTCAGTCGGCATAAATGCCCATGATCTTGAAACCTAGATCATCTTTGTGACCAACGAACTAGTATGAATAGAGGCTACTAGGGACTTTGTTGTTTCATACCACACCTGTACCAATGTTTCTACTTGGCACAGTTATAGCACAATATGAAACTATTATAAACTAATTGAGATATGACAATAAAAACCTATTTATTATTTGCCTCTAGGGCATATCTCCTTCAGAGTGAAGGTCTTGCAGTTGTTGACGATGCACTTGAGGTTCCACTCGAGGTTCTTCACATGGTGGTTCTTCTTGGATCACTAGTGATATTGCATGATGAAGATGTCCTTCTCCCCTCGCTTGTGGCCTTGATGAGAAATCACCATCATACCTTGACGTTGCGACGTGCCATGGATATGGTACATATTGCAAAGAGCTCATGTGTTCAATAACGGGTTCTTCATTGCGTCTTGGAGAAATTGCATTAGGATCTTGTCAATGAGGAGAACGATGACGTGGAGAGCTTGAAGCAGGCAAGTGGTGCTGCGAAGAGCTTGATGCACGAGAACGTGGCCTTGTGTTGCTTATAACTCCATCAATGGAGTGTTGGATAGTGTCATTTGTTGCGGCGATGGTATGTTGGAGAGCTTCACTTTGTTACCCTAAGTTGTGTTGCATGGCATTCATTTGCCTCTCGATGCCATCGAAGCGGTTGTCTATGCTCTTGAACTAGGCTTGAGTTTCTCCAAATTTCTCATCTTGGCATGTCTCAAGGGCGTTGCAACATCCACGAAGTTCTTCTCGAATGCTAAAGTGGCTTGCTTGAGTCATGTACGGTCCCTCTTCCTCTTGTGGAGGTGGTTGGCTCGCCTCACCGTGCCTATCCATATGCACCAAACAAAGATTATATATGGGAAGGTAATATGTGGTGGGGATTAGCCTTTCACCTCACCTTGAAGGATTGTATTGAACTAGTAGCCACACTTGAGAACTATAAACCTGCAAAGTGAAATTGCAAAGAAACCTCACACTAAGAACAACTAAGACTCTCAAAAGCTTAGGGTGGAAGGTTAGGATGGTGGAAACCAAACGAAACAATCCAAATAAAAGGTTATTGTCAAAAGTGGAAAAGATCCAAAGGTCAAAAGCAAAAAGTATACAATCCACAAAAACACGAGGATACACACACGTGGATATGAACGGGGTTTGCATTAATATGGAAAATGAGCACAAAATGTCCTAACGAAGACTACGATCGGTTGTTGTGCCAACGCAAGGAGAGAGCACAACTCGTTTGCCAAAAGAGGGTAAGCAACGAATTTCTGAACTTGCCTTTGTCACGCTTTCTCTCTCTTTGCTTACAAGCTTGAGATTCTTTGTATCGGGAGACTATGTATCTTTCTATTTTTATTTTTATTTTTTA
This sequence comes from Avena insularis, assembly GCA_023614405.1. Taxonomy (NCBI): domain Eukaryota; kingdom Viridiplantae; phylum Streptophyta; class Magnoliopsida; order Poales; family Poaceae; genus Avena; species Avena insularis. The sequence goes on from CM042694.1 coordinate 469,882,295, forward strand.
TTCTTTTTCTCCCTCTCTATACTACTAAGTCATCTTTTGTATTTTCTTACACACTCTCACTTTCTAAGCACAAGTGCATAATGCTTAGGCAAACACAAAATGAGCTACTCTCATAGGATAGGTACACACAAAGGAAGATATGGAGTTAACAAAGATGGAGTAAGTTATACCTTGGTATTGGCGATGACGAACTTGCAACCAGTGTTTGGGAAGATGTTCGGGTGTCGCGGTGTTAGAGCATGGAAGTATTGGTGTTGTGCAAGATGGATGTTAGTTTGGGTGACATGCACACTAGACACGAACAAAGAAAAAACTGCCAAAACTTGGGTCAAAAGGAGTTGTCGGTGACAAAACCGGTAGCACCGGACCTGGCGCCGAACTGTTCAGCAGCGAAACCGGCGGACCAGATGTCTCGTGCAACTGTTCGATGACAGGTTTGGTTCGCCAGATTGCCCATCGAAACCTGTTCGTGAAGAACACCAAAAATTCAATGATGACTGCAAGTGCACAGATCAATTGTAGCTAGTTTCAAAATAAGAGTATCGAACCCACATAGAGCTATTTGGTTTAGGTGTTTATGCCCCTCGTCACTATCTACCAAAGAATACTTGTAAGCTTCCTTTGATCTCAAGTAAAGGGTGTTTGAAGAGAGTTGTGTATGTGTGCAGGAAAGTAAAAATGTAGTAAATTAAATAAGTAACGAAAGTGTTGGGATTGGTGTTGGAACTCGATAAGGCTAAAATGTTCAAAGGATGTAGGATACACCACTAGCATATGAGAATTACTTATGATTATGATAACCTATATCTCTCATCATGACATGTGTGAAGAGAGCTCCATAATAAGATGTTCACGACAAGTCTTGTGAGCAAGCTACTTCTACGAGTCAAGTGATGAGGTCATCTCTAAATAACCACTATGATGCCTATGAGAAAATCACTTCTACATACCACCACAATTAAGGGTTTCCCCATGGGTATCATTATGTGCTTAGTGAATCTCTCTTAATCCCCCTTTGACCGTGTAGGTTATAAGCCAATGCTTGCAGTCACAGGATAGCACCGGGCATACTCCCATACACGTCCCAAGGGTAGTTCCCTCTCTTTAGTCCCGAAGGCAAATATTATGTGTTCAACTTCACATACCATCTAGAGAGAGAGTTCTAACACAATATCATAAATCAATAGATCAAATACCAAAGTTTTAGATCATCTTTATTTCATTTCACAATAATTATAGGGTTACTTCGTCTCCCCAAGAACAAAGGGAACGAATCACGCATGGAAGCAATCAACAACATCATTGTATTCATATGGATGGATTGAAAGTGCAAAGGTAAATCAAGTGCAAACCCACAATTGCATATTGGGATTATAACAAGATCTAATGGATGAGATAAGGGATGATGGTGATGATGAAGATGCAGCGGTTGATGATGAAGGGGATGATGTGTTATCCTCCGATGATCCGTGTAGCAGCAAGGATTTTCCCTTCTCCTAGTTCCTCCTCCAGATTCCTTCTAGGCGTGGTGTTTCATGGCTGGAGGTGTCTGTGCATGTCGGATCTCAGATCTGTCTTCGCGTGGTGAGAGTATTTGACAAGGTGGACGTCCTAGCAGGAAGTATGGGCGGATGGTATGGGCAAGATCCGCCTATACCACAGGTCGGTAAGCTTGCAGTAGCTTCCCCTCATGTCCTCTCTTATCCCAGGTGCATGGAAAATTATTTAAGTGACATTTATCTCTTAGAAATATCATATTATTATATAACATGATAGTCATTATTGATATATTCACAAAAGTCTTAATAATTCAGGATCTTGTTGAAACAAGGGTAAAAGGTGGGTGTGAGCGCCGTAAAATACCAAAATCCTAGCTCTACTTATGCAAAAACATAAGGTAACTATATTCTTCAAGAATGGACTCATCAACTTCCCCAAGCTACACTCTTGCTCGTCCCCGAGCAAGGTAGTGACTTATGGACAAGGTCTTCATGTTCACGAGGCACGAGACGTTACCATACATGAGGCAATTAAAGCATAATTACAATATTAGATATAGAATTGTATCGTGATTCGTATCACACTCTCACACATCTCATGACTTAGAGGATTCCACGCATTTTGTATTAATAATTTATATGAAGTCTATAGATTTAGCAGATTATAAAATCATTTAGTTTATCTAGATGAGCACTTGATTGAGTAGGGAATAGTTTATGGTCATTGTTAGAGCACTTGTCAACTTGCACCTTTCTTTTTGATTCTTTGATAGGATAATTTTCCTTTTATTTCATCAACAAAATTGTATCATGTTAATACCCCTTATGGATCTTATTGATTTTAAACCAATGATTATAACATGCTATCAAAATTTCTTCTCATAACTTATCAATACTTTATTGGTGTGGAAGTCCCTAAAATCATTATAGTGGTACAAGTATCACAAAACTCATCATAATTCATACGTCTAATACAATAATTATAAACTGAAATCACTTCAAATATCATAAAGTCCCAAAACTCATTGGATATAACTCTTTCCTTTACCAAGGAAGTTGATCATGCAACTAATGCAAACTTTAGAATTAAAAACCTATCATGTGTGCAAGAAGCTAAACATGCTAAAAGGTTGAGAGATAGATTACAAGGTGTTATAGATCTCTCCAAGTTTGGAATCAAGCCAGGTGGGATCAAATAATCTCTCGTGATTATTTGATACCGTGGTGTCTTTTAAGGTGGAGGTATGGTGTTGGAGACAGTCATACGGAGCTTCCTGTTTGTTTCTTCCAGAACAGATATATGGCAAAGGCACTTCTGTAGGTCAGAGGGCATGGAGTACATTGCATATGCGACCTTACCAAGCATCTCGTTGAGTTCCTTATTACCCTCCAAATCCAGAAGGCGTTTGCGCAAAAATTCCCAATGAATAAGTTCTTCCTTCTAGTACTTCTCTATCTTGTGAAGGTGGTGCCTGGTCTCCAAGAGTGGCGGGGCAGTGGGTATATTGACGAGAATGAAACCCCAACCATCATGTGGCTTCACACTCATGCGAGTGTTCATGGTGATCTTCTTTGTTGTGGATGTGTGAGTTATGGTTTCTTGATAAGTTCTTGCATCAACTAGATTAACTTTCTTACGCTTGGGCAAAGAGTAGTTGGTGGCGATGAACTTGAGCGACTCCAAGCTTCCCTTTCCATGTGGATTCCTTGCTTCCTGTTCATCTTTAGGCCTCACCATAGCAAGGTAATCGGGTTGCTTCCAACCCCTAGCCGCTTGATCTATGAAGGTCTCTAATTCTCATTGTCGGAGTCGAAGGAGATCCTTTGTTCTTGGGTCTAAGGCCTTGTGCTTCACGGTCGTTGGCTTCAATGGAGTAAGTATGGAAACTATCCCATGAAGTTTCCACCACAATTAGGCATGGCTTATGCTAGCGGCCCATGCGTTTCTCTAACACACATACAAACTCCATGATCTTACAAGTTTCCCTTTTATTTCACACCACCGAGATCCATAAGCAAAAGAACATGATATCAACGGGGTACAAAGTACAAGTGCAATGTTGAAAGCGTTCTCCATGATACATGGTTATGCTAACTTCAACTTATAAAGCGCAAGCATATACGCAACAAATATGGACGCAATGGTTCAAGTTTATTAAATGCAAGAAAAAAAGTAAAGTGTGCCATCAAGTTCGTGAGAGATTTAATCACTAGTTTTCTCATAACAAGTTTAATTTGGAAGGTAGACAAAAACACGAATATACTTGGAATAGCATATGCTAATAGGTAGGTATGGTGTACTCTTCGGAATAACTTGGTTTTAGGAGTTGGATGCATGAGTGGAACTCATACTTGGTTATGGAGGCTAGCAAAAGACTGGGAGCGACCAACTAAGAGAGCAATAATGGCCATAATCATGCAGAGAGACAAAACATCATTGATCAAAGCATAAAGTGATACTACAATTTGAAAACTAAAGGATCATAAAGGCTATGGTGACTTGTGATAGTCATAACATGGTGTGAGCATGCGCCAAGTCAACCCAAATAAAGCATCAAAGGAGAATACCACAATACTATGCTTTAATATGCTAAAACAACGCATGATTCTTCCAAGGCACATTAAGCAATCTCAATTGTTTATAACAAGTCATGATACAACAAAGAATACTAAGCATAAAGCCAAAACAATATCGAGCATGGCATAACAAAGCATGGGCCACAGTTAAAAACAAGCTCTCTTTACCACTTAAGCATGAACTTTCCTACTCTTTTCCAATCCAAACCAAACTATTTGAAAACCAATGTATGAAAGAGGGGGTCCAACCAATTTATTCAGCAAACTAAGAAAACAAAGAAAACGAAAAACCAAAACGAAAACAAAAAAGAAGACGCTCTAAGAACAACACAGTTGTGCATGAAAAAATAAAAATGAAGCGTTTGGATGAAACCTGGGATTTTTATTGATGAAGAAGGGGATGCCTTGGGTATCCCCAAGCTTTGAAGCTTGTACTTCTTGGATATTTATTGGGGTGACACGCGTGGCATCCCAAAGATTGAGATTTAGTCCATCCTTCATCTCATTACTTATTCCTTCCATACACCTAAAAATTTTCCTTCATACAAAACTTCACACAATCTTTATTAGCAATATTAGTGCACTCAAGATAATAAGTCTTTAGGTTCAGTTCCAACACCAATAAAACTTCCATTAAAACATTTAGCTACTGTAGAACTTCCCTCAAAAAGCTCAATTCCCCAAAAGAACTCAAAAAGGAACCAACAAGAAGCAAATGCAAATAATGGCAGAAATCTGTTAAAACAGACCAGCAGGTAAAGACGAATTTTTTCGAAGACCTTCTATTGCTCAAATCAAAAAGTGTTGAACTAACGAAAGTTAGATAACAACCTGGGCAGAAGCAAAAAAATTCACGCCTCAAAAGGACATACAGAGATTTTACACGATTTTTTACGGTGAAATACAAAAATCTGTTTCGGGACAACAACTTTCCCAATCATTACTTCTCTCTCATTAGAGGTTACTCTTGGCACAAAAAGCAAATAAAAATGATAAGGAGCGGTTATTACTGAAGTAATAACTTACAAGACTCATCTAAAACTTTTGGGTTATCTCCCAATAAGTACTTTTCTTTAACGCCTTTAAGTTAGGCATAAGAAGTAAGAAAAAAATCAAGTGTTCTCAAATGAAGAAGCATTAAGAGCAAATTTTGTTTTCATAGAAGAGGCAAAAGAAATCTTCTCTCTCTTCTTAGGGAAGTGTTATATATATTTCTTGAGTGGGAGTCGATATTTAATGGTGCCTTCTTTCAAATCAATAATGGAACCAACAGTTCTAAGAAAAGGTGTTCCCAAATTAATAGGACAAGAAGCATTGCATTCAACATCCAAAACATAGAAGTCAACAGGGACATAAGCATTGTTAACCATAATAAGAACATCATTAATACTCCCCATGAGTTTCTTTTTAGCATTATCATCAAGTGGGACATTCAAATAACAATCTTCCAATGGTGGCAAATCAAGCATATCATAAATCCTTCTAGGCATAATAGAAACACTATTATCAAGATCACATAAAGCTTTGAATCAAAATCATTCACTTTCATATTAATGATGGGTTCCCAACCATATTCTTGTTTTATAGGAATAGAAGCTTTATGTTTCATCTTTTCTTCTTTAATATTTATGAGAGAATCAATAATGTGTTTTGTAAAGGCCATATTCATAACACTAGCATTAGGACTTTTAGCAAGCTTTTGTAGGAACTTAATAACTTCAGAGATATTGCAACCATCAAGATCAAAATCATAATTATCATCTAAAGTAGTAGAGCTATTACTAGCCTCAACACTAGTGGTAGTGATAGTAGAAACACTAATGTTTCTAGCAATTTCATCTTCTCTTTCCCACTTAGCATACAATTCAGCTAACAATCTAACATTTTCATCAATTCTAACTTGTATGGCATTAGTAGCTGCAAAGGGATTATCAATAGTTTTAGGTTTATCAGCCATTTTATTCAAAGAAGATTGAGCTTCAGCCAATGATGCTATATTTCTTTCACCATTAGAGAGTTTTTCCTCAATAATTTTATTGAAAGCAGTTTGTTTACTAATAAAGTCTTTAAGCATAACTTCAAGTTCAGAGGGAGCACTCCTATTATTGTTGTAGGAATTTCCATAAGCATTACCATTGTTGGGAGGATATGGCTTATAATTGTTGTTACCAAAATTATTCCTGTAGGCATTATTGCTAAAATTATTATTCCTTATAAAGTTCACATCAACTTGCTCTTCTTAAGCAACCAAAGAGGCTAAGGGAACATTATTTGGATCAATATGGGCTTTCCCATTAACAAGCATAGACATAATAACATCAATTTTATCACTCAAGGAGGAGGTTTCTTCAACATAATTTACCTTATTACCTCGTGGAGCTCTCTCAGTATGCCATTCAGAATAGTTAACCATCATATTATCCAGAAGTTTCGTTGTAGCACCCAAAGTAATAGTCATAAAGGTACCTCCAGCAACAGAATCCAATAGGTTTCTTGAAGAATAGTTTAATCCTGCATAAAAGGTTTGGATGATCATCCAAGAAGTCAGTCCATGAGTGGGACAATTCTTTACCAAAGATTTCATTCTTTCCCAAGCTTGAGAAACATGTTCATTATAAGATTGTTTAAACTTCATTATTTCGCTTCTCATAGATATAATCTTAGCAGGAGGATAGTATTTTCCAATGAAAGCATCTTTGCATTTAGTCCAAGAATCAATACTATTCCTAGTCAAGGAATTCAACCATTCTTTAGCTTTTCCTCTCAAAGAGAAAGGAAACAATTTAAGCTTAATAATATCTCCATCTATATCCCTATGCTTTTGCATCTCACAAAGTTCAACAAAGTTATTTAGATGGGCTGCAGCATCTTCATTACCAATACCAGAAAATTGTTCTCTCATAACAAGACTGAGCAAAGAAGGTTTTATCTCAAATAAAGTAGCTTCAAGAACAGGTGGAGCAATAGGTGTGCTCATAAAATCATTGTTGTTGGTGCTAGTGAAGTCAGACAACTTAGTGTTTTCAAGAGTAGTCATTTTTTGTGTTTTTAATAAAGAAAGCAAACTAGTAAAACTATTTTTTGTGTGTTTTTGATAAAGAAACAAGCAAACAAAACAAAAACAACAAAGTAAAGAGATTGGTTATGAGGGACTCCCCTTGTGAAGATGTCCTTGAATCCCCCGCAACGGTGCCAGAAAAATAGCTTGATGGCCCAAAATATATCGAGCTTGTTGGGGAACCCCAAGAGGAAAGTATGATGAGTACATCAACAAGTTTTCCCTCAGTTATGAAACCAAGGTTTAATCGAACTAGTAGGAGCAAGGAAACACCCCAAAGGTGTAGCTAGCTGAACTTTGGCAGGGCGCACTACCAGTGCCAGCAGCAACGTGGAGACCTGCACAACACAACCACATAACTTTGCCCCCAAGTTGCGATGAGGTTGTAAATCTCACCGGTTTTGCTAAAAACAAAGGATTAAAAGTATCGAGTGGAAGAAAGTAATAGTTTGCAGAAAGTAAACACAAAGCAGTAAACAGTTGATTGTAGATTGATAGTAAAAGAAAGGACCGGGGTCCATAGTTCACTAGTGGTGGCTCTCCTTAAGATAGATGACATGTTGGGTGAACAAATTACAGCGGGGCAATTGACAAACATCGAGAAAGCATACAAGCATATACTACTCATCTTGACTCCTTTGAGATTCGATTGGGCATTACAACATTATACATAGACCGCCATCCAACTGCATCTATGACTAATAATCCACCTTCAGGTTATCATTCGAACCCCCTCCAGTATTAAGTTGCAAGCAACGGATAATTGCATTACACATTGCGTGTAAAGTAAACAATACGATTGTTCTATGAATAAAGGATTGCTGTTTTCTCCCTAGTAGCAACATCACATCTAGTACCTTAGAGATTTCTGTCACTTCCCCAGATTACTAGAGGCATGAACCCACTATCGAGCATAAATACTAACTCTTGGAGTTGCTAGCATCTACTTGGCCAAGATAGCTAATAACAACGGAAAGCATGCAAGATCACAAATAACAAAGACATGATAGAATCAATAATCAATCTGAAATAGCATCTCAATATCCATCGGATCCCCGCAAACACAACATGTATGAATTATAAATAGATGATCTTGATCATGAACGGAGCTCACAAGATCTAAACATGATAGCACAAAGGAGGAGAACCAGCCATCTAGCTACTACATGGACCCGTAGTCCAGAGATGAACTACTCACGCATCACACTGGAGGCTTGCATGGTGATGAAGAAGGCCTGTGGTGAATTCTCCTCTCAAGTAGGTGCCGGGAAGAGCTTCAGATCCTCCCGATCTAGGGATGGAGATGACGGCTACATACTCTTCGTGGAATTTTGATCGGTACCTGTGGTTTCAGACGAAGGCAACTTATAGGCGGAAGGAGAGGCCAAGGTGCCTGTGGCTAAACCACCTGGCCAAGCCATGTGGTGGCTGCTGCCCCCTGGCTCTCTCCATCTCCGATTGCTCCTGTGTCCCTCGGTGAAAAACTGACTTTGGATTTTATCCCGTCAATTCCGAGAATATTTATTTTCCGACTTTCTGGAACCAAAACAACAGAAATGTGCAGTGCACTGTGGCTCTTGTTAATAGGTTAGTCCAAGAAATCATATGAGAAGTACTCCAAAGTGTGGACAAAACATAAGAAACTAGATAAAACCAAGCATGGAACATCAAAAATTATGGATACGTTAGCAACGTATCAGATGAGCATATGGATCCTCATAAGGATCATCTCCAGCAAAAGTTTTCTCATGAATAATAGTAATGAAACGAGGGTTAACCTCATATTCTTATTCGCTTCCCCTCGGGAATTCCTTGATGAATCCTCTATTAAACTTCTCAAGGTATTTGGTTACATCAAGCTGATTCATCAGCCCAAGTATGGTTAAACTTCTCATGGTGTTTACCTAAACTAGTAAACAACTTTAGTAAAACAATCAATAGAATTAGCAACTAAAGACAAAGACCAAAAGCGCTTAGCTCCCTGGAAACGGTGCCAGAAAATAGCTTGATGACTGCAAGTGCACAAATCGATTGTAGCTAGTTTCAAAATAAGAGTATTGAACCCACATATAGCTATTTGGTTTAGGTCTTTATGCTCCTCGTTACTATCTACTAAAGGATACTTGTAAGCTGCCTTTAATCTCAAGTAAAGGGTGTTTGGAGAGAGTTGTGTTTGTGTGTAGGAAAGTAAAGAATGCAGTAAAGTAAACAAGTGACGAGAGCATTGGGATTGGTGTTGGAACTCGATAAGGCTAAAATGTCCTTGGGTATGTAGGATACACCACTAGCATATGAGAATTACTTATGATTAGGATAACCTATATCTTTCACCATGACATATGTGGGGAGACCTCCATAATAAGATGTTCACCACGAGTCTCGCCAGAAAGCTACTTCTACGAGTCAAGTGATGAGGTCATCTCTAAATAACTATTGCGATGCCTGCAAGCAAATCACTTCTACAACAAACCACAATTAAGGATTTCCCCATGGATATTGTTATGAGCTTAGTAAATCTCTCTTAATCCTCCTTTGACCGTGTAGGTTATAAACCAATGCTTGTAGTCACAGGATAACACCGGACATACTCCCATACACGTCCCAAGGGTAGTTCCCTCTATTTAGTCCCAAAGGAAAATGTTATGTGGTCGACTTCACATACCATCTAGATAGAGAGAGATCTAACACAAAATCATAAATCAATAGATCAAAGACCAAAGTTATAGATCATCTTTATTTTATTTCATAATAATGCTAGGGTTTCTCCGTCTCCCCAATAACAAAGGGAACTACTCACACATGGAGCAATCAACAACATCATCATATTCATATGGATGGATTTAAAGTGCAAAGGTAAATCAAGTGTAAACCCACAATTGTATATTGGAATTACAACAAGATCTAATGGATGAGAGAGGGGTTAATGGTGATGATGAAGATGCAGCGGTCGATGATGAAGGGGATGTTGTGTTGTCCTCTGATGATTCATGTAGCAGCAATGATTTTCCCTTCTCCAAGTTCCTCCTCTAGATCCCTTCCTAGCATGGTGTTTCATGGCTGGAGATGTCTGTGAATGTCGGATCTCAGATCCGTCTTTGCGTGGTGAGAGTATTTTACGAGACAAACGTCCTGGCAGGCAATATGGGCGGATGGTACAGCAAGCTCCACCCGTACCACAGGTCGTTAAGCTTGCAGTAGCTTATCCTTGCGTCCTCTCATCTCCTAGGTGCGTGGAAAATCATTCAAATGACATTTATCACTTAGATCATATTATTACATAACATGACAGTTCTAATTGATATATTCACCAAAGACTTAATAATTCGATCCTGTTGAAACAAGGGTAAAAGGTGCGTGCGAGCGGTGTAAAATACCAAAATCCTAACTCTATTTATTCAAAACCGTAAGGTAAATATGCTTCAAAAATAGACTCATCATCCAACTCGAGAATTTATTCGAAAATTGGCCAAAATTGGGGCTGGGGAAAGTCAAGGAAGGTAGATCGACACCAAATGCAACAAATCCATGGACCAAAACCACAGAAAACTCACCAATACTCGAGATCGATCAGAAAGCCATGGGATCTTTTTTGAGGAATTGTTCAAAATTATGGTGGATAGGAGAAAATTTGGGGGGTAATTCGTGATGAACGAGGCTCTTGATACCAGTATGTTAGAGGTGACCCTCTAGAGTAGCCCGATCTTTCACGAATATCCGAGAATCGAGGTGGAATCGTGACGGGAGAGAGGGAGGATAGAAATCCAAGTGAACACACTCACGAAGAACACGATGAACGCAACACACACGCGTTACACAAAACAACCTATAGCTGACGCCATCGGCTACCGGTCCAACACAATCTATTGGATCGTTGTCAGGTAAGGATTCTCTCTCTAACCGACACAGCGAGACGAGGAGCTTGGTGAGATCTTGACAACTTGGATAGAGATCACTCACACCAAGGCCTTGTACAACTTAAACTCAACTAAGGCAAAATCCAAGAGGTTGTTGGTAATAGTTGCTCCTTGTCTGGAGCATGAAACTAAACTAGAGATCCACAAGGGGCTTTTTCTACTTCTATTATCCAGTCTAAGTCAAATGGAAGAGATTTAGGGGCTATTTATAGTGCTAGGGGCGAAAGGGTAGGTAAATGGAATATTCCGGGACATCGAACCTAAAGTTATGCACAGATAGTGGAACTCAGTAGCTAGTTTGGCGAACCGGGCGTGGTTCGAATGGTTTGACTGACGAACCAAGCATGGTGCGGTTTGAGTTGTCGGCGCCGATCGCCGATTTTCGTCCGATCAGATCCAGAGCCACTTTAGCTGGGTCATGGAAAGAACCGATGGCATGATTCCGGATTCGGCGGTAGGGCAGCGCCGCTCCTAGTGCCAACTTTAGCAACATCTCCCTCTTGTGCGTATTTGGCTGCTCCTCTTGGCAATTCTTTTTGGGGTTCATACCTGAGAATACATAATGTAATCATATGAAGTAGCATGCCATTCAGAGAAGAGTCAAAGTTACACATAGAGAGGAGCGAGTTCACCTTATCTTATGAGAGCTTGGCTCAAGGACGTGTCATTGGTGTGCTTGTGGGACTTGGCGTAGTAGATAGAGTGACGCCAGAAGGCCGACTACATCAATAATTGTAAATGACCATGTTATCATTCAATAAAAGTCCTCGAAAGTAAAAAATGACTACGATGCAGCATAGGAAAAAATATTGCACGCCATTTTTCCTTTTTTAGATGATCAAACGTTCATAATTCTTCTTTTTTAAATGCGCCATGTAGAGAAATGAATACAAGTAAATTTTAAAACTTAATATGACCATTTATAAATTATAACCTGTATAAAAATCACAAAATGATTTAGATTGCATTCTAAGTTTCAAAATGGTCTTGTTTTGAAAATCTGTAAATTTCTACCTCATACCTATGTGCGTGATTATATTTCGTATTTTTCTTCTAAATTTAGAAACATAATTTTAATATTTAGTGTTTTTTGGAGAGCCTCCGGAAGGGGCTGGAAGCCTTTCATTAAAGTAAGACGGCAAAGATACACATTTTCACACAGGACCTAAATAAAAGGAAACTACAACCAGGTACATATGCTTTACAAAAAGAACCATACAAATAACCAAGAGAAAGCAATCAGGTCCTTCCAACCGACTCTGCAACAGCTGGGCCTCGCAGTGGAGGTTGAAGATATGCCGGGACACTTCGCCGGCAAGCTCAAAGGCCTCTTGGCCAGGATAATCGGCTGGCTAACTGTCTCCGATTTGGATCTGCAGAAGATGTTGGCTTCACTACTCCAAGGCCAATCATCGTCCCTGCTACTCGGAGATCCTCCCCTTCCAGTCGTAACCTCAGCGCCAAGGTAGAGAAGATTATCCGAAGAGCAACAACAACAAGTAGCCAGAATCCGTCGACACTGCTCCAGGAAACCAAGCTCCCTCCTCAGAGCTCCTGCCCGAGATGAGGAGGGGAAGCCGAAGATGATACAGTAGCAACGAATCCAGAATCTACAACACAATCTCCAAGTAGCAGAGGGCGTTGCAAAGAAGAGCCTCTTCCCCTCGCCTCCACGGCTGGCCAGGAGAGGCTTCTTCACACCACACGCCTCGCTGGAGTACCTCTCCTCCTCGCCACCTCGGCCGACCAAGAGAGACATCGCCGCTTCTAGTCTCTGCACCCGAAGACAGTTCCTAGACATAGGAACATAGCACTTATTGAAGGGACTCCCACTCACGGCTGCATCCACAACATTCTCCCACTGGAGGAGCTCGTCGGGGTACAACCAGAGCGGCTCTCCGTCGCCGTGCCGAAACGCTACAGAAGAAGCCTGGAGGGCGACGGAACACTACAGTCTCCTCCTCCCACACCACCATGGTCGGCCGAGGAGAAGGGCAGCTGCCACCAAAACAACGTCGTCCCAAATGCCTTCTTATTCGCGGAGATCCCTGCCTCCAGCTTCACCACAGACGGCAACATCCAGAACACCACCACGGCAACGAATAGGTGCAATCTGCTCCAGATCTGACCAGAAAGAACAGGAGTCCTACTCCAACTACACGGGACAGAGCCCAAACCTATCCTACAGCTACCTACAGACGACCCTCCCCCATCCCCTCTAGCCGGCGAGGCCGCCGGAGAAGAGGAGGAGAGGCGCCCGAGATGCTAGAAGACTCTCAAGGAGAGAGAAACGGGAGAGCTGAAGGAAGAGAAAAGAGAAAAACCTTGCGTAACATTTAGTTTATTGAAACTGAGTTCATACGTAGCTAGCTTTCTGCTACTCCAATCTCTGACGAAAAGACATAGCCTAGCCCCTGCTGCAACTCCAATCATTATCTGACGTCCTGCAGCGTTCTGAGGGCACGCCTGTCATTTCCCGCCAGCCCGTCCCTCCCCGCTATATTATCCATATCTGTTCCTGTGCTATCCCTGCGCAAGTCCCCATCTCACCCCCTCCGACGGATACACAAACGGACTATAAAAACTAAAAAATTGTCTCAGGCAGGATTTACATCCGGAAATCAGTTCCTGAAACGTGACGAAAATAGGAAATAAAAATCAGCGAGGCAGGGTATAAATTCCGAAAAGGGGAGAAAATGGACGGAAAATATTAAAAATAATCCGTGCTGTTTTGCAAGGGAGGAAGAAAAGGAAGCCGCTCCCCGTCTCTTATATTTCCGGGGGAAATCCATCTCCTTTCGGCTTGGGCGGCGTCTTCTGAGGCGCAGGATCGCCCGCCTCCTCTACCCCGGCGGCCGATTCGCCTCACCTCCCCGCTTGGCCGGCCAGGTGCGTCCCGTCCTCCATTTCTGCGTTGTTTTGGCCAATTTTTGAGTTTTTTCTTGTTCGGAAATGGGTGATCTGTTGAATTAGGGGTAGATCTGGAGGCGGGCGGGCTGGGGCAGCGGTTCTAGGGTTTGGACCGGGGTGGCGTGGGCAAATCGGCTCTATGCGCGTGCTCGATTTGAGGGGAAAAGCGCGTTATATTTCAAGGATTCAGGGGATGCAAATTTTTGGTTCTCCGGGATGCTTTGTCTGCTGCTAATCATGTGACTGTTGACTTTGGGCTCGATTCGTTTTCTCCCTGTGGTATGCTTGCGAATTCCATCCCGTGTTGACTTTGTTCTATTTACTGAAGATTTTTTCGTCATAATCCTAAAGTGCTCAGAACCTAGGATATGCAAACGGTATGTTAGCGCTAGAAGTATGCTGGGGTTCTAATAGAAATTACGAAGAGCTTCTAAAATTATTAGAAATTGCTGTTGTGTTTACCAACTGCTATTATACTTGTGAATGAACTGGTGCAGAAAGTCTAGATGTGCTTGGTTTCGGTGAGAGCATGGTTGCTGACGGTTTGTGGTGTTCTGTTTGCAGGTTAGGGACGCTTCTCTCCTAGGAGGGGATCAATGTCCAATTATCACGACGATCACGTCGAAGACATGGAGGATGATTATGATATGGATGATCCTGCTGATGACATGGGGGACGGCCCCCATGAGCGAGGCATAAGGGACTCCGATTCGGAGGATGAAGAGTACGGGCGATCGGTATGTCCGTCAGTTATTTTGTATTGTTGCGACACTGCAGTTCGAATTAAGTCCACGAAATATTGGTTCAAATGCAGTTCTGATTGGGTTAGCAGAAGTTAGGACACTTTATTCTGTTGATTACTAGAACTAGAAGTCTAGACACTTGAATGCTGCTCATATGATTCGGTTACATATACTGCATGCTGCTTGTCGTATGTTAGATACCAACATTAAGCAGGCATGAATCAGTTATATGACCATATGAATGACTTGATTGGTGGCATTGATTGTTCATTCTCTTATCTGTGTGTGCGTGGGTGGATGGCAAAACGACAACAAATCTCACGCTTGGAAGCGAGATTTGTCTGGATCTATGAAAATTGCCCCCTTACAAGTTGCACAATGTCATTTGTCGTCTACCGTTCCTTTTCCTACTCCTTTTGTTAACTATATAGCTATCTGTTGTAAGATTAGGTCTGGATTTTAATGGTATCTACTTGGCGTGTGATGTAAAATCCTTCCATTGTTTAGTCTATTCTGTCTTCCATTTCTAAATCACAATGGATTTGTTTCTGTTAAGGACATACGATAAACAAAGCATTTATTTCTCTTTCTCATATTTTATGTTTATAGACCAATCTTGAAGTTCACCAATAAGAGTTTCCATAAATGTGATTTTGTTTCTAATCTACAGCTATTTTAATTACATAAACCAGAAGCTGCAATGCTCTAAATGGTTGTTCTTCCTCTATTTAGAATGATAAGATCCCAGATACTTCGGCAGCGGATGCAAGAAAAGGAAAAGACATTCAAGGAATACCATGGGAGAGGCTAGCCATCACTCGTGAAAAATACAGGCAGACCAGATTAGAGCAGTACAAAAACTATGAAAACATTCCTAATTCTGGAGAAGCAGCAGCTAAGGTGTGTCTCGCATAAATTTCAGCAGCGTTTGCAAAGTTTTCTGTCTACATGTTTTTGCTAATACATATCTTGAAACAGGAATGCAAACCGACTGAGAAAGGCGGAATGTTTTATGAATTCAGACAAAATACTAGATCAGTAAAATCAACAATCCTACATTTTCAGGTGGGTTCATTCCTCTTTCCCAGCCCCCTTCCCCAACTCACACAATATAATGTATTGCCGAATTATCACCAGATGCAACTGTTTATGTATATCTTTTTAATAGGCATAAGTTTCTAGATGCTGCGTATTAAGATTGTTTTGTACTGCTCACTAATAAAATCAGATTCAGATGTACGGAGTAACTTTATTAGCCAACTTCTGTTTTGGTGTTTTTTTATAATCTTTGATGTATCATTTACTTGAATATATTTAAATCAAGAAATAATCAGTTGCAAAGTTGTTAAGTGTAACTCCATATTTAATTGTTATTTTAGTCCACTATGCCGTACTTGATTGCATATTCTAACTTCTAGTTTGAAGAAAATTGTACCAACGCTTTTAGCTGTATTAGTTTTTGAAGTTTGTAATAATTTAAGTTGAATTAAATGATTTATAAAGCATGAAAACTTGCATACATGCTGAAGTGTATCCATATGTTAAAAAGAGAGGAAGGTGGTCCTGAACATAGGGACTGAGGCTGGTTCATGTATCTTCGGGATAAATTCAAGTTTACATTTCTGTTTGGAGAACCTTTTATCACAAGGGTTCAACTTGTTCAGGGGTCTCTGCAAGTCCTGATTATGTTTCTCTATATAATCTATTGTCAATAAATAAATTAAGCTGTTGATGTGTTTGGCCTAACCATTTGCATTTGGTCTCAGATTCTTAATTGATGTTCCTCCTATTTCTTGTATGATTTTGATCTGCGACTGACAAGAGCTTGAAACAATTGACATGAATTGTTCCTGCAGCTGAGAAATTTAGTATGGGCTACATCCAAGCATGATGTCTTCCTAATGTCACATTACTCAGTACTTCACTGGTCAGCATTGAGTGGTGTGGATACTGAACTTATGAATGTCCAAGGTCACGTGGCACCAAGGGAGGTATGAGAAACGACTGTAGCTTATCATCTGTCTCATTTTTTCACATCCTCTACAGGTTATCTTGTTATTCTTCTATTAGTAATATTTATGGATTTCTTACTACAGAAGCACCCTGGAAGTCTATTAGAGGGCTTTTCTCAGACTCAAGTTAGTACCTTGGCAGTCAAGGACAATTTGCTGGTAGCTGGCGGATTTCAAGGAGAGCTAATATGCAAGGTAGGTTGCCCAAATTGACTCAAATCCTTTTGAATCAAATCCATATGCACGTGCTATCTTTTGGTATGGTGATTGAAAAGTTTCTATTCTTTGTGCTGTCTGTATGAACCAGTATTATTCTCTTACTGCATGCTCACCTAGCTCCTGCCTCCTAGTGTACTATTGATTATGTATGTGCTATCTTTTGACATGGTGATCAACAAGTTTTTGTTATTTCTGATCTCCGTGTGCATTGGATCATACTTCTACTGCATCTCACCTAGCCCCTGCTCGTTAGTGCACCATCTAACCACTGGACATACTGCTTATGGGATTGAGAATCTCATGGTGAGATGATTGTATAGGGCCAATATAAACACTGATTACGTGTGCCTTCACCCCCAGAGAAGTCTATTATTGGTGTTGAAGAGTATGTTGTTGGTGGATTCAAAGTACTTCGGACTGCACCATCAGAAGAGTAGAATCTATAAAATGATGACAATGTTTTGTGTTCAGTAAGCTCTTTGCAAAATATTAGTTCTTTTCTCGCTATGATTTTTTGCTGAAAAAGTAACTAACCGATGACCATCATATACTGTTTTTTTGTTATGATTTTCTTTGCTGAAAGTAACTAACAGATGAATGCTCTCGTGCGTGTGCTCACATGCTTAATCTGTTTATGAACTTCCAGCATTGAACTAATGTTGATTTGTTACATTTTCCTTGATGTGGAATGCAGCACCTTGATCGAGAAGGAATAAGCTTTTGCTGTCGGACAACATATGATGATAATGCTATTACTAATGCAGTTGAGATATTCAATACTTCTAGGTAATGCTATGTCTCCATTATTAAAGTTGCAACCTTGTTGAATGTGCGTTCATACCAGCTGTGCTATTTTCACCCAGTGGCGCTGTTCATTTCATGGCATCGAATAATGACTCTGGTGTAAGAGACTATGACATGGAGAGGTTCCAGCTATGCAAGCACTTTCAGTTTGATTGGCCAGTGAATGTAAGTTCCTTTGGTTACTTCTGTTACTTTTTCCCTTCTGTTTGAAACATGGAACACACATTTTTTTCTTCTTTTCGATACATATGATCATGATATTATGGCATTGTTTTCTATCGATATACTTAATTGGTATGTTCCTGGTGGCAAACCTAGTAAAATTAGGATAGGATTTTTGTATGTAAAGAGCGAAACAGGGGTGTCTAAACTGGTGTTGCCTTGGTTCAAGGAAAAAAAAAGAACTGTTGCCACAGCTGACAATATTATGCAGTTCTGTACGTCTGTCTTCCCGGGATCTTGGAGATAATGAGAACTGAGAAGTACTGTATGGCGTTAGAGGCTTAGAGCATCTCCATATGGCCAGCCATCCAAAAAGACCCCCCCCCCCCCTTCCTTCTATTCTCATATATCTTAATAATATCTTGTAACTAACAATATATTTGTAATAGAAATATTTCTAACAAATATATTTATAACGGCCAGATATATAATGGCTATATTTTCAACTGTATTCTGGTGCAGGTTTGCGATTAGTCCATTTATTTTTGTTCATCGTTCCTGTTGATCCTCCTGTCGTATTATTTTTATCATCTAGGTTTAGAAAGCCGAAATAAAATATATTTGTTGGACGGGAACAGCCGATATATCAATAATAGTAGTTTCGGAAGAAAATCTACTCCACTGAATACTAAATTGGAAAGAAGCAACATGATATTACCATTATGGAACAAGCACCGTTCATGAATCATCAACCACATGGCAAAATAACATGGGAATTGAACAAGCATAGTTCGTGGCTGAGCCCATCAGCCCACATGTACACAGTTCATGCACGCATCTCTCTTGCCTCTCTCACAGCCCCTCCAATGCCCCTGCATTGCTCTGTCCTTTGTGCATCCTGCAACCAAAGCACACATATCCTTGCTGCCCGAATTCGGCAGTGGCTGCCGGCCATTAACACAGCCGACCGTGTCACAGCTCTCCCCTGTGTACCCTGCCTGAGATGCATTCACATTGCCACCTCCACTCCCAGCTCGGCCACCCGTCATCCTCCACCGCAAGCAACAACGAGTACCACCTCATCGACATCCTCCCATCTGCCGCACTCTGTCCACTATCCAAGCACCTCCTCATTGACCACCTCCTGTTTGCCCTGCTCTTAATCAGAACATCCTATCGGCTTACTAGGACGGAGAGGATGAAGCAGGGTCTTACCTTTGAGAAGGGGCGAGCCGTCAACTTCTCTTGTTGGAGTGGATCATCAGGGTGTGGTGGTTGGCTCTGAGCGGGGATAGAGGGTCTCTGAGCACACGCCAAAGATGACATTCGTCCAGGCCAGGATGGTTGCATCCAAAGATGGTGGCTCAGATCATGTTGCTGCTGGATGGAAGTTTTCCAACTTTTGCTACGCTTCTGCATGTAGCGTGCATGATAGAGTGGCTGCTGGAGATGCTCTTACATTTGCGGCAATTGGCATCCTTGCAAGAATTGTCTTGCACATGCCAACCACAGAAACTTTTTCTTTCTTTTTTTGAGTCTTTTTTTTGACTGTTGCCATAGGGGAAGTCCCTACGGTGTATAATGTGGTGAAACACCAGTACTCCCTCCATTCCAATGAATAAGGCCTATTTTTTTTGAAAAGTCAAGCTAAGTAAAGTTTGACCAAACTTTTAGAAAAAACTATCAAGAATTATGATATTATATGAAAATATATTTCATGACGTATCAAGCGGTGTTGATTTGGATTGTACATATTAATGATTTGTTCTAAAATCTTGGTCAAACTTTGCGTGGTTTTGACTTTTGGAAAAAAAATATAAGCCTTAATTCATTGGAACGGAGGTAGTATTAACTTGCTATGGATCAGAATCAATTGCACGCTAAGTTTACTTGCTTTACTCTGGCCTTACACTGTTATTCTTTTGATGCAGCATACGTCACTGAGTCCCGACAGAAAGCTTGTTGTTATTGTGGGGGATGATCCTAATGGTTTACTTATTGATGCCAATTCAGGAAAGGTATTATACTAGCATATTCAAGGCCAGGCATAAAACTTCAGATGCTGACCGAACTCTGATTAATACTTCATGTTGAAGTGCTCATATACTCTGTGTAATTAAGCGGGTAGACTATTTTTTACTGTGGATGCAGACACTTCATTCCATGAAAGGCCACCATGATTACTCATTTGCATCAGCCTGGAGCCCTGATGGCCTAACATTTGCTACTGGGAACCAAGACAAGACATGCCGAATTTGGGACGCCAGAAACTTATCAGAAGCCGTCCATGTATTGAAGGGTAACCTTGGAGCCATTAGATCAATCCGCTTTACTGCAGACGGGCAGTTCCTGTCAATGGCAGAACCAGCAGACTTTGTCCACATCTTTGACGTGAAGAGCGACTACAAGAGAAGACAAGAGCTGGACTTCTTTGGCGAGATATCTGGGATGTCTTTCAGCCCAGACACAGAGGCTCTTTTTGTCGGCGTGTGGGATAGAACATATGGTAGCCTCCTCCAGTTTCGCCGTTTGTATAACAACAACTCATATCTTGACTCGATGCTTTGAGGTGAAAGCGGAGCAGATTGCTGTCCTTTCAGCTGCACTGAATCTTGCAGCATAAATTAGGTACCCTCAAATCGGAACTTCCAAGTTGTCCTGATAATTCAATTAATAAATGTTGTATCCTGTTGTATGTGTATATATTATAAAGAAAATGTACAGATGCCTATAGCCTTGTGCTGGGGTAGAGCGCATCTCATATAAATGTTGTTAGATTCGGGATTTCCAGTTAGTTATAAGGCCTCTTTGCTCGAGTCAGAGTGACGTGTTGAACGTTGTGATCACAATGGTGCTGTGACATCTGAGTGGAAACATCCTCTTGGACTGCCTTATGACCTGTAAAAATGGCATCTATTTTGTTCCCTTTTCAGAATCCGTGTCCGGCTTTCCTTTGTTGTGCTGCGACAGTGCGACTGCAGTGGTGCAAATACTCTGAAACGTTGTTGCGCCGCCAGGAATTCCTGACAAGACGATGGGACGTACAACCGGCATAAGCGCAGCGTAATGGAAGTTTCATCAGCGGAGTGGACCTTTTGTACCGTTGTCTTCCTGCGGTTGCGGGGATCACTCTCCAAGTAGATCCCTCGAGAAGTCGAGAGCTGCCATCTCTCTTGTGCCTATATAAAGCACCAAGGCCTTTGGCCCCGGCCAGTGAGCGTCTAGTTAGCTAGTACTCCTACTCCTAGTACCTTAGTGTAGATTCCTTTGCACCGAAGCAGGAAGCTCTTCACAGCCTACACGGAGACAGCAACTTGAACTTGGGATGTCGACCAAGCGGATCCGGAAGGAGCTGTCCTCGCTGTGGATCGACCCGCCGGCGTTCTGCCGTCCCGGCGCGTCGCCCGTGACGGACCCGTGCCACTTCGAGGTGATCATCGACGGCCCAGCCGGCAGCCCCTACGCCGGCGGCACGTTCCCCGTGGACGTCGTGATCCCCAAGGACTACCCATTCAAGCCCCCCAAGCTCACCTTCAAAACCAAGGTACGTACGTACTGTACCAACGAGTCGATGGAGCTTCATTTTGCCTCTGTTTTTCTTTTCTTCCGAAAAAGAGAACGATGGATGGATGGACCGGCGCCGTCTGATTACTTCTCATCATGATTTCTTCTCCTCGATCGTTCGTGCAGGTGTACCATCCCAACATCAACTCGGAGGGGAAGATGTTCGTGGACATCTTCATGAGCAACTGGACCCCGGCGCTCACGATCAGCACGGTCCTCCACTCCGTCGTCTCCGTCCTCTACGACCCGTTGCTCGACCTCCCCGTCCGCCACGGCGTCGCGCTTCAGTACGTCCACGAGCCGGCTGTGTTCGAGAAGAAGGCCAGGGAGTGCACTCGCCGGCACGCCTCGGCGCCCGTCGTTTCCTTCTATCCAGGAAAGCAGGCAGGGAACTCGGTGTCCATGTCCGTGACTGGGAGCAGCAAGAGCAAGCTGCACCGTGGGAGCAGCCGTCGGTGGATCGATGCGGTGTTGGTTCTAATTTCGAAACGCTGAGACCTTGGACTTGAGCCATGCATTCTCGAGAGAAAGAAGACGTACGGTGCTTTGGTTATTCGATCTTGTTTAGTGATGATTCTTATTGGCGAACGTATATAGTACATGGTGTTTGTGAGCCTCCGTTGTACTGCATTGAGGTGATTAATTGCGGCTACGTATAATTAGTTAACTTGTAGGTCGGTGCACATATATATATATATATATATATATATATGCAGTGTCTCGAAAAAGATATACCATGACTGTTTGTGATTACTTCTCATGGTGTTTGTCACTTGTTCTGTGTTCTGATCACCTTGCTAGATACTACTTTTTTCTCGCAAATTTCAGCAACTCTTTTCGATCTAGTGTCCATGCTCTTGTAGAGATCGAGAGACGAGAGAAAGGGCGCACGCATAGTAAACGTAACGTCCGAGCGGAGTGTTGTTACATCATTGACAGCCAAATGTATACACGATCAAGATCGAGGACAGACCCAGCTGCCGATCTTTTCCTCCTGCTAGCCTCAAGGGGCCTACGACTACGAGCGCGACGTACGTGCTGCCCGCTGACTACAACTTGCAAGCCCGATCGGGTCCACGTGGCCCCGTTGGGCTAGCTTGCTAATGGTTCGGATGCAGACAGTACCCGGGAGTTTCTTCAGACCTACTCGTTGCACAGCGTCCATGGCGTGGTAGGAGGTGAGAAGGGCATGCAGGGGCAGCATGATCGATATAATAATTCAAGTTCTGTCTTCAATCTCGAGCTATATTAATTGTGTGGAATGTTGAGAAAAGTGAGGAACGCTTGACTAGTCATGTTTAATTAGGAAGTCAGTTCTTCATCACATAGCCTAGCGACTTGCCGCTCGCACTCAAGTCACCGGTAGGCGACAATGTTTGAAGTTACCAAAAGGGGTGAAAAAGTCTGGTCAATCAGTAGTAATTCAGTACTGCTTCCCGCTGTATAAGCACACATTCATGATGAGTGCACGCATGCAGCTGGAAAACATAATGGAATCGATGTCACCATCTGCCTGTCAGAGTTAGTTGGCACACACTCTATCTTGTCCTGATATATGCACGATCTTTTAGCCGGTCGCTTGACTATCTAGCCAGTGGTAGCTACATCTATATATGAGTTGGAACTTGCTGCCATAGGCATGCTTGAGAAAGTGCATGTGCTGCCGTGCTTCTGTTGATTTGCCTGGTTTCACATGCAATTCAAGCAATTGCCGTTCATTAGCTCACCCATCTTGGCAAGCTAATTAGTGGTGAGTGGTGACAATGACACGAGTGAGTTATTTCCTGCAAGAAGACGGTGGACTGGATTAAGAGACCACCTTCAAGCTTGTTGCTTACGTGTTACCTTTTCTGGTAATACTAGTTTGCAGAGAAAAGTTTTGGTGTTAGTTATGACCCATGCCGTTAATTGGAGCGTGCCGCATTACATGGCGAAAATCGTGCGAAGTCTTCCGTCTCCATGAGTGTTCGCTTCCTTACCAAGGTCTCTGGTTCCCCGGTTTGGAACGGCGGAATCTTAGGAGTTCCTTTGTTCTGAAGGAAGACTACATAGTTCGCTTTGTGATGTGGTACGTGTGTAGCACTCACGGAGGATATCCAAATATGCATAGTGGAGGTTAGCCGTGACCCTTGTACTTTACAACCCCAACTTTATTTTTGCGTGTACCTCCAATTCAAGAAATGATCCGTTAAAAAGCAATTTAAGGAAAGGAGGTGAGCACGCAAGTCACGCACAACTACACAAGTAGAGAAGTAAATGGCGACTAGACTGTCAAGGACATAGTCACTGGCCGACAGTGACCAATTGTAAAATTTCAGCCATGAAAACCTAGTTAAAGATGAATAACCACATGCAAAAGGTCAATAATTGTATATGATCCTTTGTTTCATTGTGTTTTCTCACCATCTGTCCCGGTATAAAGCATCGATAAAAGATGGAAATGCATATATTTCAACAATGCTATGCTTAGCTACAACCAATTGTTAAAATGAACTCTATAGCCTGGAAATTCGAGTAGAACCTTCCTTACAGAACAATTAACATATTAAGTCAATTCCTGGGTCGCTCGCGTGAGGTGACCCCGCGGCGCCCCCTCCTAACCCTAGCCAGCCGCCACCGTCGCTTCCCCGCCAGCCACTGCTGCCGCTCGTGCCGGTGGTGGTAGCCATGCCTTGGCTGTCGAAGGTGGCAGACAATCTGCGCGGGAACCGCCGATCCTCTTTGCGCCAGGGTGTGGACACCAAGGGGCGGCATAGGTGGTTCCGACTGGCGGGTTGCGGTGCTCGCCAAAGCAGCATTGGCCAGACGCTTGCAAGGGAGGCACAGAGGAGAAGATGGGAGAAATGGTGCATACTTGGAGGCGGTGTGGTGGTTTCCTTAGGCGTTAACACTACATCTCGGTCTCTCTCTCTAACAGATCTGTGGGTTCATCCATTTGTTCAAAAGGGTCAAAGGCTGTCCCGCTCGTTCAGTTCACCAGAATCGCTGGAAGCCGGCTGGCGGTGTGGGGAATGCTGGATCGGTCTGAATAATGGTGGCGGTTGATGACCCACAAGTATAGGGGGGGTGTATCGCAGTATTTTCGATAAGTAAGAGTGTTGAACCCAACGAGGAGCAGAAGGTGCTGGCTAGTGGTATGGATCAGGAATTCTCTGCAAATACTTAGCAAACGGATTTTTAGGGGTTTTCGATAAAGCAAGTGTAGCATCCCAATTGTCTAACAATTGCAATGCTACTAGCCTAGTCTATATAATGCTACCTTCAAATATATAATTGTTGCATCATCATTATATCATGCTCATGTCATCATGCCACCTTGCATTTGAGCATCATATTAAACCCTTTTTCGTTTGGTTCTTCTCTCATATGCATTGTTAATTGTATTTGCCTCTTGATATTGTACTTGGTTCTTGATATATGGTTTAATGCCCAAGTTGAGTTGGGGGCATATCTCTTATTAACTCCATCACCTTTCTTTCACCACCTTATAATTCCACCATCCAACTAAATATGAGCTTGGCACTTATTGGTTTTACCTCTAGCTCATGTGGGTTGGGATGGATCCAATTCTTTTCCACATGCTCTCATCTTAGCATCATGTTGTTTTCACAATATTGAAATATGAGAGCCACATGGCCACCTTTGCATGCCTTGTGAGTGGAACCCTTTTTCCTAGCTTCCATATGGATTATTATGGATTTATGCTCATGTGGGAATATTTTTGGGACTATTAAACATCTAGTGGAATATACACACTAGCAAGTCCCAACTATAATCAAATGTGATCATCCCCATCTACTTCACTTGGAACTTATTCTACAATTCTTATTGCTTGGCTCTTAATCCAATTTTGGGAATGCATGATAATAATGCCATGTTTAATATTATTGTTCTCACAAAATAAGCATGGCATTAATTGATTGCATGAGCCATGCAAGAACCATCTTTTGCAAGCTTTGGTTTGTATTTGCATTTTGAGTGGATCTTTTCTAAAACCCCATCATCATCTCCATCCACCCATCACCACCTTCCTTTTCTTCTCTCTTTTGGCCATTTCTTGCTTGAGCTTGTTTTGGGTCTTGCTTGATCTTGTCAAAGGATTGCCACCACCTCATCTTTCCTCTCTCTCTAAACCTCCTACCTCATCTAAACCATCTACCCCTCTCTCTAAACCACCCCCCATCTAGCCTAACCCTCCTCTACCCTAGTTACCACCTAACCTCCCTTGGTCTCTATGCCGAGCCACCCCACCATGACTGACCTAGCTGGCCCCACCGCCACCCTCTCTCCTTAAGCCCCAACCCTAGCTACCCCAAGCCCTGGCCGAGCCTACCACTCCAACCCCTAGCTAACCGAGGCTACCCCTCTCTCTCTCTCTCTGCTGGTGAGCCCCACACCGAACCACCACGCCCTTGGCTTGCCCTACCCCACTGGACGCCACCCCACCTGTCACAGCCTGCAGAACACACGTGAAGGAGAGGAGGATAAAGGTGGCGAGCCACCTTTATCGCCTACTCCCACGGCACCCCTCCCTCTCTCTTTATCATCCTCCCGGCTCTCCTCTGCCTTGCCAGATCCAGCCTCACACCGCTTCCTTCCCTCTTCCCCACCATCACTGCTCACCCAAACGCCGGTCACCGTCGGCCTCCTCCGTCCCATTGTTCTGTCGAGCGCGCATCCGTGGAGTGGCTGGGAGATCAAGAAGGTCCTCAGATCGCTTCAAGGCCATTGCCGTCGAGGAGGATAAGGACCGAGCCACCGAACCAGCGCGAGCGACGAAACCCTAGATCCTTCGTAAATCGCCTCGACGCCGATCCTCTGCGTCTCGAGCCGATCCAACCGCACCGACAGCCCCACGGTGAGCTGGCCAACCTCCCTGACACCTCTGTCTCCCGCCGCTGTTTCGCGGTCGTTTCGGCGCCCTCGGTGCGCCGTCGTCATTGCTGCGCTCGCTTCCGCCGTAAAACCCACCTAGGCCTCGCCGCTTCACGACACCTACCCCAACCTACCTCGGTGGCACCACTTCACAGCCAAGGCCAGCGTCGCGCGTTCGATCCTGCGCCCGCTTCGCGAACACCGATCTTTCGATCTAGACAGAAGAGAAACGATGCGCGTGGCGCTTTTACGGATAACCCCTTTTGTTTCCTCGTCTCAACTCATGCACGTGAGGTCCCACCACCAGCCTGTCCTTTTTCCGAGAGCCTCAGAGTATTCTATCCCTAACCCGCAGTCCCCAGCTGGGCCACGTGGTTGCGCTTGTGTTCGCCATTGGCAGCTGGCCCAGCGCTCATCTCTGCATCTAGGGCTAGATCCAACTATGTGTAAAAAGTTCTTCTCAAGGTGTCCTGCAGCAAGCCGACCCCAATGTCACGTCTGCATGCTAGGTTAATCTGAGTATAAAACGTATTGCTGTTCGCTTTTAAATTCAAATCTTTTTCTAATTATTTCAAATTCAAATATATTTCTGTTTTTAAATATCTTTTCAAATATTAATCCAAATAATACATATAATATATGTTTTCAAATCAGAAAAATGTGAGGATTTCAAATATGGCCTTCAAAATATATTTTGAACATATAAAATTCCAAGTTTATTTAAATTACAATAAATGCCCCTTTTCTTTAATAAACTAATAACTTTTGTTTTATAACTCCAAATTTAATAAATAATATGTCTAAAATGATTAGCTCGACGAGACCTTTCTGTTTATGCATTCCATGGTTTGATTTGAAGCATGCATCATATAAATATAATGAGTACAGCAACTAATATGAGAATAAAATGGGGCCAAAACTAAATAAAATGCTTTATTATTGTATTCCACACCTCACCCATGCCATGCTACCTTAATGCCATGCAAATTGTGCATCATTCATCATGGCATGATTGTTTGCTTGTCGCATTTAATTCATATGCTTGTGCACTTTATTTATGTTGGCCCTTGTTTGTTTGGTTCCTCTCGAATAGACGCTGAGCAGGGGATATATCAAGAGAACCAGGAGCACTACCCATATCCATTCCTTGCTTCAACTGAGCTGCCAGGCAAGCACTACCACATGCTTACATACATACAGTACCTATTGCCTCTATCTTATTCTTGCATCATTGAGTCGCGATTGCATTAAATTGAATCCCAAGTATTGCATAGCCTTTACATTTAAACCCCACCGAAGCTTGTTCCTCCATCCCATGAGCCATTACTACAGGAGTTGTTTGAGCCATGCAGTCAGAGAACAACATGTGTAGGGTATGTGAGTGTCGATGGATAACAAGGTACCTAAACAACTTAACTTTGAGTAGTAATGGGATAACTAATGACAGTGGCATCGGTGAGCCATATTCGCTATTTGGTTTTCAGGCTCACTTGTTTCCCGTAAGACCCGAGTACTTGATTCTGTTCCAAGAATATTCGCGCTATCCACATCCGGAGGCTTATGGACCCCTCGAGCGAGCTTGATTCATTCTTATTTCTTGGGGCCACAAACTAGTTTGAGGTTTTAATTACTATCTGTACTTATGCCATGCTTTATTGCTTTATTTAAATTGTGCAGGTCTCGCACTTTGATCGCTTTAGGAAGCGGAGTGTTTTCGCGGTGTCGACAAGCCCACCACATTTTCGGGTTCCCATCGTTCACACCATTGGCGCAAACCTTGAGTCCGTCTCGAGCCAGCTAACTCCGTATGGTAGCTTAATGGGGTGGCCTCAAATATTTACGAATCTGCGATCGCTTTGTCGTGGCCTCGTTGGGTTTTGATTTGGTTTTCGAGGCATATCAGTGTGTGTTGTTATTTGTGCACCTCAGGTAAAACTTTCTGAAGCCGTGTCATGGTTATGGACGACTTGGAGCACAGCTTCCGATCATAGAAAAGCATAACTAAAGTACCGCTTTTAAATTGACTAGACTAGGTACCTGACTAGTAAATAGTGCAACACTCATGGAATGGATAATAAAACTGCCAACGGATGGGGGGTTGTTCGTCCGCTTCCTCGTCGGTAAGCGAGGAGGAGGATGGATCTGTTAAGATTACCGTTATAACTGTTATAACTGTTGTTATTGATTCACGAACATCCGTCTATCTCTGGTTAGGCGGATGGTTAGCGAGTTTTCTATAGAATTGCTAGGGTTTATCTTTTGCTGCAATTACGTCACCCAGGTTGTGTCCCCTTTAGAGGCATAAAGACTTGCTGAGTACCCCTAGGGTCTCACACGATAAATTATTGGTTCAGATGGACAGGTACACTCGCAAGATGGATCCGGGTGGAAGAGACAGACGATGTGGGCAACGATCATTCGGTGTAGAGATTCCGGGAACGGGGATCCGTGAGATCTGTGGGCGGGATGTGCTTATTTATGGGGCATCTTATGCCGATTTGCTTCTTATCCGTACTCGGATTTTGTCTTCCGCTTCCGCCTGATACTCTGATGTTTGATGTATGAGGAGATATCCTAAACTATTATATCTATCTAGGATATTTGGATCTTGCCGTATGGCGTTGCTATATTTCCTTTCTTTTTAGATGGAATGGCTCTGATGTACTATTGTATGGTGGCTTGCATACATACTCATTTGTGTATGTAGTTGATCCTTCGTCGCCGATTACGCCACTGCTCTTGTCCCGATGTTTGGAAATGGTTGGGACGGCCGAAAGGTCTACCTGTGAGTGGCATTTGGGCCCCACCGTACTATTTCAACCATTTCTGATCATCCAGGCTTGTACTAGGAGCGTAATTCACCGAGGTAGTTACAATTGGTATCAGAGCCATCCCGACCTTCAGGGTCTCAGCCAAATGGTCGTTGTCTGTCTAGCAAATATTTTTGGTAGTTATGTATACTAGGGAAAAACAAAACGCGAGAGTAGGACTGCTTCCACTTTTCTTCTTACCCACCCACCACCTTTTCTGGTAAGGAAGTGTAACGTTTTCAATCCTCTTCTTAAAATTCAAACTAGGATTCACGTGTTCTGGGTTTCCGTAGTACCATAGGTTGTGTATCTGTGTGTGTGAGTGTGTGTGTGTGTAATTCCTTGTCTATCTGTTGCACCCAAGTTGTTATCTTATCGGCCTTTTGGTTATCAACTGTTGGTACATTCCATACCGACAGGCTTTTGAAAACCGGCGCGATCTACCTGACTCCTTGTTAACCGGTGCCATCTTCTTAAAGGGTGTTCTTCTGTGCAGGCATCTGATGCTAATCCCTATCTGCTAAGTGATTTTGCGCATCTATCGGTATTTTAATGCCGAAAATTGCGGAAAAATTTTCTTTGATACATCTGTGTTTCCACACTCCTCTCCAGTCGTGTGTGAAACATTATCTATCTCCTTTTATCAGCATGTCCATGCTAACTCGTTCTTTTGTCACCGGCGCTTAATCTTGGAGTTTCTTTTCATCTCCTTTTCTCTTGGGCTAATTACATAACATGTGTCGATCCGATGCTGGTGATTGTAATTTGATTCTCGGCATAGCTATATTCCACTCATGATAGTGACGATTGGAATATGGAAAATGCTATAAACCGTCACCATCTGGAGGATACGGTCAACTCCTGTGATTTTGGGTACACCGTGATCCTATCTATGCTTATTCAAGCATCCTTGGAAATCCGGAGTTTCTCAAGGCACTACGGCGGTCTATCATCTGTTTATCATGCTGCACATCTTTTTCAACTCCATATCTGCACATCTTTTTCGTCTCTGATAGCTCATACCATAAGCAAAGCTATATCATCGGTTCGTAACCAAGATCTCTTTATCTTTGTAACCGGTGACCCAATCGACAACGTGAACCAGGTGACATCTCTTTTCTTCCGAAGGACCAGATAATCTATTCTTCCAGTGCATCTTCTTCAATTCTGGAATTAGCAAGTCCATTGTTAATTCCATCCTCCATCTTCAACCAATCCGAAGTTGTTCTTTGTTGGCAAGTTATCATCGTCGTTCTGCTAAAGTTTTTCCCAAGACTGCTAAATCTCTCTCAATCTTTTCAAGAACATGGAGTTCTTTCACCTTAGTCTCGTCAAGTGATCTCGTGAAACCCTCTCGCTCTACCATCTATGCTCAATCCACCGGAGGCCATGAAGACTTTTCAGATCTTTCGTAATCCTTCTGTTCAAGTGGTGCTATCTTTTTCTTTGTCTGTGGAATCGTGCAGTTGTCTCCATGATCTTCCTTCATATCTTCCGGTGGCTTGGTACTTCTGACAAGACGACGACATCATCACCCTTATCTATCTTGCATCCGGTGTATCGTTTGCATCTATCCTGGTTTGCTAACGGAGTTCCATGAGTTATCCTTGTCAATACCTTCAGTCTGTTTCGGTAGTTGGGTTGCATGGTTTTCTTATTCATGTGCGGAGTAATGCTTTGAGTGCGGGATGGAGTAGCTACCATACCACTACTCTTATCATTCGCTCTTGTACATTGAATTGGGGAATTTATGTGATTTCACTCATTCCACGGAAGTTAGAAGTGGCCTTTATCCCTTGATACTTTTACTTCCGTCCTTGTTTTTCCGGAGTGCTCTCTCGAAGAAAGTAATCAATAATCTCTTGTTGGTGATCTCGTCCTTTCTACACGGAGCAAAATCCTCGATTATCTGGTGGAAAACAAACGCAAACCCTTTTCTATCCTCGTTTTTCTACTGGTGCTCGACATCCCCAAACAAGATGAAAGGAATCTATCTCTCTCTGTTCTATCAATTCTTTTCTGTGGTAATCTGGCTTCACATCCATCTCTGGAAGTTATATCCGCGCACCTCAATTGCGTGATCCTTGGATTCTTACCGGCGCAACAAGAATCTAATCCAACGACGTCTAGCTAAATCTTCCTGTTGATATCAAGGGACTCTATTGTTTGAAGGCAATAATGTTTCCGTACCTCTTTTCTCAAATCCGAGAGAGGATACGATGCTATTGTCATAGTGGTTCAAACCTCTCCAATCTAGCTCTTCTCTTACGGCGAGATAAAGATCCATCCTCTCTAGTATCAGAAAATCTTCAATCTTAACGGTGTGTCTATCTTGATCCATGATACGTCATCTTCTCCTCTCTTTCACAAGTGGTTCTATTCTTTTATCCTTCAATCCATCCAAACCTTTGTGTCTCTAGCAAAACGCAAGACTCGCAACAAGTCTAGCAAGTTTTGCAAGGTGTAGTGGTCGCACCATTCCGTTCGACATCATCTTGGGAGCATAGGTCACCTTCGTTCCGAACACCCGCCTCTTCTTGTGTTGTTCTCTTTTTCCTAGGAATCTCGGGGCGAGATTCTTGTTTAGTGGGGGAGAGTTGTAGCATCCCAATTGTCTAACAATTGCAATGCTACTAGCCTAGTCTATATAATGCTACCTTCAAATATATAATTGTTGCATCATCATTATATCATGCTCATGTCATCATGCCACCTTGCATTTGAGCATCATATTAAACCCTTTTTCGTTTGGTTCTTCTCTCATATGCATTGTTAATTGTATTTGCCTCTTGATATTGTACTTGGTTCTTGATATATGGTTTAATGCCCAAGTTGAGTTGGGGGCATATCTCTTATTAACTCCATCACCTTTCTTTCACCACCTTATAATTCCACCATCCAACTAAATATGAGCTTGGCACTTATTGGTTTTACCTCTAGCTCATGTGGGTTGGGATGGATCCAATTCTTTTCCACATGCTCTCATCTTAGCATCATGTTGTTTTCACAATATTGAAATATGAGAGCCACATGGCCACCTTTGCATGCCTTGTGAGTGGAACCCTTTTTCCTAGCTTCCATATGGATTATTATGGATTTATGCTCATGTGGGAATATTTTTGGGACTATTAAACATCTAGTGGAATATACACACTAGCAAGTCCCAACTATAATCAAATGTGATCATCCCCATCTACTTCACTTGGAACTTATTCTACAATTCTTATTGCTTGGCTATAATCCAATTTTGGGAATGCATGATAATAATGCCATGTTTAATATTATTGTTCTCACAAAATAAGCATGGCATTAATTGATTGCATGGGCCATGCAAGAACCATCTTTTGCAAGCTTTGGTTTGTATTTGCATTTTGAGTGGATCTTTTCTAAAACCCCATCATCATCTCCATCCACCCATCACCACCTTCCTTTTCTTCTCTTTTGGCCATTTCTTGCTTGAGCTTGTTTTGGGTCTTGCTTGATCTTGTCAAAGGATTGCCACCACCTCATCTTTCCTCTCTCTCTAAACCTCCTACCTCATCTAAACCATCTACCCCTCTCTCTAAACCACCCCCCATCTAGCCTAACCCTCCTCTACCCTAGTTACCACCTAACCCTCCCTTGGTCTCTCTGCCGAGCCACCCCACCATGACTGACCTAGCTGGCCCCACCGCCACCCTCTCCTTAAGCCCCAACCCTAGCTACCCCAAGCCCCTAGGCCGAGCCTACCACTCCAACCCTAGCTAACCGAGGCTACCCCTCTCCTCTCTCTCTGCCTGGTGAGCCCCACACCAACCACCACCCTTGGCTTGCCCACCACTGGACGCCACCCCCGCCTGTCCCTGCCCTGCCGAACGAGCACGTGAAGGAGAGGGAGGATAAAGGTGGCCGAGCCACCTTTATCGTCTACCGCTCCCACGGCACCCCCTCCCTCTCTCTTTATCGTCCTCCCGGCTCTCCTCTCGCTTCAGATCCAGCCTCAAGACTCGCTTCCTTCCCTCTTCCACCATCACTGCTTCACCCAAAGCCTCACCGTCACTGGCCTCCTCCAGCGTCCCGCTCTGTCGAGAGCGCATCCGTGGAGTGGCCTGGAGATCAAGAAGGGTCCCTCATCGCTTCAAGGCCATTGCCGAGGAGGATAAGGACCGGAGCCACCCGAACCAGCGCGAGCCCGACGCAAACCCTAGATCCTCTGGTCGTCTGCCTCGACGCCGATCCTCTGCGTCTCGAGCCGATCCAACCGCACCGACAGCCCCACGGTGAGCTGGCCAACCTCCCTGACACCTCTGTCTCCCCCGCCGTCGCCTGTGCTCGCCGGTCGTTTCCCCGAGCGCCCTCGGTGCGTCGTCGTTCGCTGCCGTCTGCTCGCTCCGCGCCGTGTAAAACCCCACCTAGGCCTCGCTTCCACGACACCTACTAACCTACCTCAGTGGCACCGCCACGCACACAGCGTCATGCTGCTCGATCTCGCCCGCTCTGCCGAACACCGATCTTTCGATCGAGACAGAGAAGAGGAACAGTACGGCGTGGCAGTTTTACGGATAACCCCCTTTTTGTTTCCTCGTCTCAACCCGCGGTACGTGAGGTCCCACCAGTCAGCCCCTGTCCTTTTTCGGAGAGCCCCCTGTAGTATTCTATCCCTAACCCGCAGTCCCCAGCTGGGCCACGTGGCGCCCAGTTCGCTTGACTGGTACCCCAAGCCTCCCCTGACCCATCTGTCTGTCTCTAGGGCTAGATCCAGCTGCGGTGTAAAAAGTTCTTCTGCGCGCGTGTGTCCCAGTCAGCAGCCGACCCCACCTGTCAGCGTCTGCGGCTAGGTTAATCTGAGTATAAAACGTATTGCCTGTTTCTGTTTTAAATTCAAATCTTTTTCTAATTATTTCAAATTCAAATATATTTCTGTTTTTAAATATCTTTTCAAATATTAATCCAAATAATACATATAATATATGTTTTCAAATCAGAAAAATGTGAGGATTTCAAATATGGCCTTCAAAATATATTTTGAACATATAAAATTCCAAGTTTATTTAAATTACAATAAATGCCCCTTTTCTTTAATAAACTAATAACTTTTGTTTTATAACTCCAAATTTAATAAATAATATGTCTAAAATGATTAGCTCGACGAGACCTTTCTGTTTATGCATTCCATGGTTTGATTTGAAGCATGCATCATATAAATATAATGAGTACAGCAACTAATATGAGAATAAAATGGGGCCAAAACTAAATAAAATGCTTTATTATTGTATTCCACACCTCACCCATGCCATGCTACCTTAATGCCATGCAAATTGTGCATCATTCATCATGGCATGATTGTTTGCTTGTCGCATTTAATTCATATGCTTGTGCACTTTATTTATGTTGGCCCTTGTTTGTTTGGTTCCTCTCGAATAGACGCTGAGCAGGGGATATATTAAGAGAACCAGGAGCACTACCCAGATCCATTCCTTGCTTCAACTGAGCTGCCAGGCAAGCACTACCACATGCTTGCATACATACAGTACCTATTGCCTCTATCTTATTCTTGCATCATTGAGTCGCGATTGCATTAAATTGAATCCCAAGTATTGCATAGCCTTTACATTTAAACCCCACCGAAGCTTGTTCCTCCATCCCATGAGCCATTACTACAGGAGTTGTTTGAGCCATGCGAGTCGTAGAACAGCATGTGTAGGGTATGTGAGTGTCTGATGGATAACAAGGTACCTAAACAACTTAACCTGAGTAGTAATGGGATAACTAATGAAAGTGGCATCGGTGAGCCATATTCGCTATTTGGTTTTTCAGGCTCACTTGTGTCCCGTAAGACCCCGAGTACTTGATTCCTGTTCCAAGAATATTCGCGCTATCCACATCCGGGAGGCTTATGGACCCCCCTGAGCCAGAGCTTGATTCATTCTTATTTCTTGGGGCCACAAACTAGTTTGAGGTTTTAATTACTATCCTGTACTTATGCCATGCTTTACTGCTTTATTTAAATTGTGCGAGGTAGCACCTTCGCATTTAGGAAAGCGGAGTGTTTTCGCGGTGTCGACAAGCCCAGTCACATTTTCGGGTTCCCAGTCGTTCACAGCCATTGGCGCAAACCTTGAGTCCGTCTCGGAGCCAGCTAACTCCGTGGCGGGTAGCTTAATGGGGTGGCCCCCTGAAATATTTCTGAATCCTGCGATCGCTTTGTGATCGCCTCGTTGGTTTTGATTTGGTTTTTCCGAGGCATATCGAGTGTGTGTTGCTATTTGTGCACCCCTGCAGGGTAAAACTTTCTGAAAGCCGTGTCCGCGGTTATGGACGACTTGGAGCACAGTTTCTCGATCATAGAAAAGTATAACTAAAGTACCGCTTTTAAATTGACTAGACTAGGTACCTGACTAGTAAATAGTGCAACACTCATGGAATGGATAATAAAACTGCCAACGGATGGGGGGTTGTTCGTCCGCTTCCTCGTCGGTAAGCGAGAAGGAGGATGGATCTGTTAAGATTACCGTTATAATCGTATAATCTGTTATTGATTCACGAACATCCGTCTATCTCTGGTTAGGCGGATGGTTAGCGAGTTTTCTATAGAATTGCTAGGGTTTATCTTTTGCTGCAATTACGTCACCCAGGTTGTGTCCCCTTTAGAGGCATAAAGACTTGCTGAGTACCCCTAGGGTCTCACACGATAAATTATTGGTTCAGATGGACAGGTACACTCGCAAGATGGATACTGGGTGGAAGAGACGATGTGGGCAACGATCATTCGGTGTAGAGATTCCGGAACGGGATCCGTGAGATCTGTGGGGATGTGCTTATTTATGGGGCATCTTATGCCGATTTGCTTCTTATCCGCACTCGGATTTTGTCTTCCGCTTCACTTTGATACTCGATGTTTGATGTATGAGGAGATATCCTAAACTATTATATCTATCTAGGATATTTGGATCTTGCCGTATGGCGTTGCTATATTCCTTTCTTTTAGATGGAATGGCTCGATGTACTATTGTATGGTGGCTTGCATACATACTCATTTGTGTATGTAGTTGATCCCTTCGCCTGCCGATTACGCCGCCCGTTCTTGTCCCGATGTTTGGAAATGGTTGGGACGGCCGAAAGGTCTACCTGTGAGTGGCATTTGGGCCCAACCGTACTATTTCAACCATTTCTGATCATCCAGGCTTGTACTAGGAGCGTAATTCACCGAGGTAGTTACAGCAAGTAAACAAAGTATGAGTAAATAAAAGACAGTAGGAATAAATGCAGCAAGTGGCCCAATCCTTTATGCAGCAAAGGACAAGCCGATTGTATTTCTATAGATGACCAAATGTTCTCGAGGACACATGGGAAGACTGTCAAGTGCTTTCGCTTCATATAGTCGATTAATCTCCTCTAGCTTGCTAAGTGTTGTGTGGGTGAACCTGTGCTAATGTACCGTCCTATCCAAGACTTAATACATACTTGTGATTAAACCCCCTTGCAAACATCCGTAAGTACAGAAACAGATGAAATAACATAAGTATCACCTCTCAATGCGAAATATATCAATGAATAATAGTGAATTAAGACATAGAATAGTGATGCAAAATGGACGTATCAACTCCCCCAAGCTTAGACTTTGCTTGTCCCCAAGCGAAACTGAGCTCAATAAACATGACCTTAAGTTTATGGAGTAAAGAGTCGATAAAAGAATACGGACAAGAAGCATCACATTCATCAAATACATATATCATAATAGAAGACAACTCACTATTATACAACTCAACTTGCAATGAGTAAAGGAAACACAATAAAGATACTTAGAGTAAATCATCATTGGTAATGGAAAACTTAGCTCTTGGTCAAAGAATAGTTGATAATTTGCTGAGTTCACAAATAGCTGGTTTTCAAAGAAAGCTTTCAAAGTAGTAAACTTCAAGATAAGAGCAATGTGCAAAACAAGGAACATAAGAAACATGAATGCATAAATCATCATATGAATGAATGAAACACATCAACTCAAGATACTTGCTGAGATAGAAGGGAAAAGGTTTACTGACTCAACTACAAAGTAAAAGAAGGGCCCTTCGCAGAGGGAAGCAGGGATTGCAAGTCTCATAAAGAGCTCCCAAAAATTATGATACTTACTAGCTTTCAGCTCTCATTGCCCCTATCATAGGCATCTTTAGGTGATTAAGGTTAAAGTGACACAACTAAGAGGATATGCTTGACAAGTTATAAGTTGAAATCTCATGCCCCTTACTTACAAGTACTGATGCTCATGCTACTCAACTTCAGTCACGAGCAAGCTCTTGTCATTGTAAATACATGCGTATCATTGAGAACCGCCAACGGGGTACCCCTTGCACATGACACAGGAGCTATCCCATAATCAAAATGACAAGGCAAGCAGACAGTGAGCATCTCAGTGATCTTTTTATTTGCTATTTGCATAGGTTTTTATTGAGGATGCTTCATAGAATGCTCACTATAGTTATGCTGCAAGTTTTCACCATGATTAGGCATGGCTTAGGCTAGCGGCCCAGGCGTTTCTCTAACACACATATAAACTCCATGATCTTACAAGTTCCACTTTTATTTCACACCGCCAGGATCCATAAGCAAAGGAACATGATATCAACTAGGTACAAGTACCAATGAAGTGTTGAAAGCGGTCCCCATGATACATGGTTCGGCTAACTTCAACTCATAAAGCGAAAGCATATACGCAACAAAGAAGGACCCAATGGTTCAAGTTTATTAAATACAAGAAAATAAGGTGTGCCATCAAGTTCGTGAGAGCTTTAATCACTAATTTTCACATAACAAGTTTAATTTGGGAGGTAAACAAAACAGGAATTTACTTGAAATGGCAATAATGCTACTAGGTAGGTATGGTGGACACAAATGGCAAAGGTTTTGGTTTAAAGGAGGTGGATGCACGAGAAGAGTACCCTCTCAGTACAGGTTTTTGGCTAGCAAGGCTGGGTAGCAAGTACAACAGTTGAAGGAAACAAACAAACAAGTGATAAAGACAAACATGCAATCTTCCTTGGAAGCACAAAAGATCTTAACTAGAGAATACTAGACTTATGAGCAAATCAAGAAAGAAAGATGATGAAATTATTTTTCTCTAGAGCACTTCTATCTTTTTCTTTTCAACTCTCAAAAAGGGTGTTGCTACTGACTGAGCCAGGTTTGCCAAAACCAACTAAATTAACTCAATGATCCCAAAGTGCTACCAATACTAACAACAAGATCAATCATATAACCACGAATTAAAAACTAGTATAAGCTACGCAAAAGGGTGAATGATAGAACTTCTCATTAATATTCCATAACGGAAACTCACACCAAGGGATACATATCTAACGAGAGAGGGGACACTTCCATAATGCAAACCATACTACATAATAACTCCTCTATTCATGATATGACTCTACTAATAAGGTAAAAAGATAGAAGATAGTGATATGATACCACGGCACTCCCCCAAGCTTGGAACAAACCAAGGGGATGCCAAACCTGATGACAAATTACTCCTTCGGTGGTGGTGGTATTATGCTCTTAGTTGACGTGAGGAAATCTTCCAGCATCTTGCGAAGCCTATTATTCTCCCATTGAAGCATGTCCACCTTCCTCTTCAAGTCCCGGTACTTATCACAGAACTCCTTAGTGACTCGTAGGGCTTCCATTAATGCAGGGCAATAGACTAAAGGTACCAGCCTCTGCTTGGGGTCTTGAAGATCCTCCTCCATAGGCTCCTTCCCTTTATCGTTGGCAGACACCATTGTGCTTCTAAGCTTTCAAAGAGTATGTCCTGGCAGAAACGGATTGAAACAAAAACACGACGAAAACACGATATACGGACCTCAGGGGATCCGAGGGGTTATATATTACGAAGTTTCATATCAAAAGGAAGGTACTGGGAGAAAACGAGTCGGAGGCGGAGTCCTGGGTGGCCTCACCACCTGGTGGCGCGGCCAGGGGTGGGCCCGCGCCATGGGGTGGTGTGGGCCACCCTGGCTCCGGTTCCGTCCCTTTTTCGCTTCGTAGCTTTCCTTATTGACTGAAAACTGCAAAAATATAGTTGGATTGTATTTTCGCGGAACTTTTCTTACCAAAACTGTTACCTAGTTGGAAACGGACTCTGCAGGTCTCTGAATTTGGTATTGAGTGGATCATTCTGGAGTCACCACTTGAATATCATTAATAACTTCATCTTCATATACTTACTACTTGAGTCATAAAACCCTTCTCTTCCTTATTACACCATTATCTCCACTACCTGGAAATTTCTTTCACACAAAACTTCACATGGTTCTCATTAGCAACATTAGTATAAGTGAAGTGATAAAACCTTTTGAGCTCAACTTCAACTGAAAACCATCAAAACATAAGCTATTTTAGCAACTCCTTCTGAAAATCCAAAAAGAATTCAAAAAGGAAATCGAATAAAGAAGCAAATGCAAGAGTGGCAAAATTTGTCAAAACAGACCAGCAGGTAAAGATCAATTTTTTCGAAAATCTTCTGTTGCTCAAATCAAAAAGTGCAAAACTAACGAAAGTTAAACAACAACCTGGGGCAGAAGCACAAAAAATTACAGCTCAATCCGACATACAGAGATCTCTCACGAATTTTTATGGTGGGGCACAAAAATCTGTTTCGGGACAGCAATTTCCCCAAATATTACTTCCCTCTCATTAGAGGTTGATCTTGACACAAAAACCAAACAAAACGGATAAGGAGCGGTTATTACCGAAGTAATAACTTCCAAGACTCAAAGAAACAAAAACAAACTGAAAGCAAAAACAAATTGGGTTGTCTCCTAAAAAGCTCTTTCTTTAAAGCCATTAAGATGGGCATGATAATCTTGAAGAAGCTCACTCAGGAATATGAATTGAAGTGAAAGGGAGCATTAAGAAGCAAAAGCACACACACACATTTAAGTCTAACCCACTTCCTATGCAAGGGAATTTTGTAAACAAACAAGTTGTTGAAACCAGAGGCAACTTGCATAAGAAGGCAAAAGAAGTGCAACATAAAAACTTTCAGCATAAAACGAGGAAACTTGATATTATTGAGATGCATAAGAACACTTTTCCCTCTCTCATAGTAACTTTCAGTATCATGCATAAACTTAACAATATAGCTATCACAAGGACCATCATAGCAATGATCACTTATTCTAACAGAAAACACAGGAATACTAGCTCTCATAACACTACTATGCGAAACAATATTAGAGGTATCCTTGCAAAGGATAGTGTGTCCCTCTTTTTCATATTTAGTGACAAAGTCTTTCACACTTGCTATTATAGGTTCATAAACCATTTGTTTATCAGGTTCAACAGCTTTATTTGTACTTTCATTAACCATACTAGCTATCATAGAATGTTCCTTTACCTTAACTGGAAAAGGCATTTTCTCAATATAAGGTTCAGGTAAAACATGATTAGGAGTATAAACTTCAGTATTTCTTGCAGGAACACTCTTAGCAATATCTTTATAAGGTTCATGATACTTATTCCACTTCTTTTTAGGCACTTCAATATAAGAAGCAAAGGCCTTAAAATAAGAAGCAATAGCTTGAGAGTCTAAACCATAAGCATTTTTAATATTTTGAAAGTCATCAGTTCCCATAAAAGATTCAATGCATTCATAATCATAATTTATACCTGACTTTCTACCTTTGTCATTCTCCCAAGCTTCAGCATTGTCTTGAATATGATCTAGAAGGTCCCATTTAGCTTCTTCTTCCATACGAGTGAATGATCCAGCACAAGAAGCATCCAATAAATCCTTGTCATGTAGAGGGAGCCTTGCATAAAAGTTATTGATAATAATATTGTTGGGGAGCTCATGAATGGGACATTTGAGAATTAGTAACTTCAATCTCCCCCAAGCTTGAGCTGTACTCTCTCCATCTAGAGGCCAAAAGTTGTATATTTGATTCCGATCTTTATGAATCTCACTAGGAGGATAAAACTTTGAATAAAAGAGAGGCACTATTTCCTCCCATTCCAGAGATTGACCATTCTTCAGCAGCTTATACCATTCCTCAGCTCTTCCTTTCAGTGATAATGAGAATAGCTTCTTCTTAACTTGATCTGTCGTAATACCTGCACACTTGAACAACCCGCATAATTCGTGTATAAAGAGTAAATGATCACCGGGATGGACAGTTCCATCCCCAACATAGTAATTATCCATAACACGATCAATAATTCTTGTAGGTATTTTGAAAACATCTTTCTCAGCAGGTGGTGGCTTATCTACTACCTTAGCAGCGGTAATAGCATTACCAAATAAGAAACTCAGTGAATTATCCATAACGAAAATAAAGCAACTAGCAGAAGTAAACAATACTCACAGTAGAAGTTTCCTTTACCAGTTCCACTCTCCAATAACGCTTCACTCCCCGGCAACGACGCCAGAAAATAGTCTTGATGACCCACAAGTATAGGGGGTGTATCGTAATATTTTCGATACGTAAGAGTGTCGAACCCAATGAGGAGCAGAAGGTGCTGGCTAGTGGTATGGATCAGGAATTCTCTGCAAATACTTAGCAAACAGATTTTTAGAGGTTTTCGATAAAGCAAGTAAACAAAGTACGAGTAAATAAAATACAGTAGGAATAAATGCAGCAAGTGGCCCAATCCTTTATGCAGCAAAGGACAAGCCGGTTGTATTTCTATAGATGACCAAACGTTCTCGAGGACACATGGGAAGACTGTCAAGTGCTTTCGCTTCATATAGTCGATTAATCTCCTCTAGCTTGCTAAGTGTTGTGTGGGTGAACCTGTGCTAATGTACCTTCCTATCCAAGACTTAATACATACTTGTGATTAAACCCCCTTGCAAACATCCGTAAGTACAAGAAAGTAATTAAGGTAAAACCTAACCACAACTTTAAACTCTAAGACCCTTACGTCCCTTGTGCAATGGTTTCCTAACGGGGGTTCAGGTTTCTGTCACTCCGACAACCCCTACGACTAGTAGCCA
Source organism: Avena insularis (assembly GCA_023614405.1). NCBI lineage: Eukaryota > Viridiplantae > Streptophyta > Magnoliopsida > Poales > Poaceae > Avena > Avena insularis. The sequence goes on from CM042694.1 coordinate 469,924,409, forward strand.
AATACACAATGCATTCCCCTAGTCCCATATAGGTGAAGTGTCATGTAGTCGATGTTCACATGACACCACTAGAAGAAGTACATCACAACTTAAATAACAATCTATTGAATCTTTCTCAACATAACTCCACTACTAACAACAAGACTTCTCCCATGTCCTCAAGAACAAAACGAACTACTCACAAGACATCATATGGATCATGATCAGAGATGGAATAATGATGTATAACAATCTGAACATAAACAATAATTCAATGGTTCACTCAATAGCATCACCTACAAAGAGTAATCAACACCGGGAAAGTTTCCCCTATGAACTATAGAAGGATTCAACCAATTGTTACGGCAATATGGAGATGATGATGAGGGTGCTGATGGTGATGATGGTGGTGATGATGATGATGATCCCGATGAAGTCCAGCTTGATGGTGGTGTTGATGGCGACGATCTCCCCTCTCCGAGAAGGAATTCCCCCGGTAGAAATCTATCTGCCGGAGAGATCTTTCTCTCTCGGTGTTTTCCGCCCCGTAGAGGCGGCGAAATCTTTCTGTGGTCGCTCCCCCGAGTCTTAGGGTTTCGGGAGGAAGATATACGCCAGAGGGGAGAGGCTGGAGTGGGCCAGGGTGGCCACACCACTCCCTGGCACGGCCATGGGGTGGTGTGGGCCCCCTGTGGCCCACCTCCACTCCATCTTCTGGCATCTTGAGTCTTCTGGAAAAATAGAATTTTCCGTATATTTTCCTGGATTTTCTGATCTTCACAAATTTTGTCTCCAAAAAGCACCTTTTCCATCAGAATCCTGACTGCAGCGGTCCATGCTCCAAAAGTCATCAACCATGCAAAAACAGATAAAATAACATAAGTATCACCTCTCAATACGAAATATATCAATGAATAATAGTGAATTAAGACATAGAATATTGATGCAAAATGGACGTATCAGCGGTCCTAGGGTTCCTCCCGCGCAAAGACGAAGATCTGCTGGCTGCCTATCCTCGTTGAGCTGACATGGAGTGGTGTGTTCCGAAAGGCTCCGCTGACAAACTCCCATGGGTGCATCATGCCTGGAGCTTGCTGGATCAGAAGAAATTCGGTCATGCGCACCCGTGTTTTTTGTGTTGTAGCAATTGGATCTGGTGTGGGCCTCGTCGGGGGACTCCGATCTGGAGCTGGAGTAAAAAATCCCGAGGATGGATGGATCCTCGAAATCGTCGGTGTTGGATACTCACGTGATGGAGTCCACGTGTGAGGCGACTGTGATGGATCCGGTGACCGAGGCAGGGGTGGCTGAGTCATCATCATCACGGAGATCCACATCATACTCGGAGGCGAGGAGGGTGATGGTGCAGACCTGCTCCTCCGAGAGTATATCGTGCGGAGGCGATCCGTTGACGAGGTAGAATCCCGCCGTTCCGACCGGGTCGATGGCGTCCGTGAACCCGATGAAGAGGTTGATGGTGCCAAGTGGCATCACCGCGACGTGGGTGACCGGGCGCGACGCCGGTATGTAGCTGCTCGGTAGAATCTGGAGGAATCCGCCGCTGGCAACCATGCGACTAGTGGCCGATCGATTGGGGTGTAGGGTCACGCCGCAGATCTCAGGCTTGACTAGCCAAGCCCCACGGTGGGCACCACTGTTGTGGGAATGGCCACGACAGTCGCTACCAGGGGTAGCGATTGAGTTGATTAGGGGCAAGTGCGAGTCGCCATCCGCGGATCAAGATTGAGGGAAGACACAAGGGTTTACTCAGGTTTAGCCCCCGTAGGGTAAATACCTACTTCCTGCTAGATTTTATTGATTGAGAGTGGATTACAAGAGCGGCTTGTAGTGAGTCACTTGGATGGGGTAGTTAATAGCATGTAACCATGAAGAGTACTCTAGGGAGGTTTATATAGGGTCACCTCACTAGGGTTTATAAGATTACAACCGAATCAATTTAGGTTTCAGAGGATTTGACCTAATCCGACTGGGCCTAGCTAAAGTCTCAGACCTTTAGCTTTCAGTCACCAGGCTTCATTGAAGTCTCCTTTTAGTCGCTGCACAATAGGCCCACTCATCATGTTCCTAGGCCAATCGAATCTTCCCTCTAGGCATACCCCAATTGGTATATCCCCGTCACACCACATGGGGCCCATGTGGGGAGGCTAGCCGCCGCCTCCTCCCACCTCTCCTCCCTTGATTAGTCCTACCCCGGGAATTGAGGCAGTGAGTATCTCCCTTCCACCTATATAAAGAGGGGCACCCCTCTCCCCAAATCCATCCCATCAATTGGCCTTTGCCTTTTTTCTCTCTCTCCCCTCTCCCTTATGTGTTGTTCACAAGTTTGAAATTATATATGGGGATAGGGGTTTCTCCACCATACACACACTATTGTGCTGCTGGACTTGGTCCGGATCAATCTTCTTCTGCTGCTTTGCAGGACTGGAGTCCGGGAGACGTCTCTACACCATATGTGTGTAAGTCCACGAGGCACCGCCACTTGTGGTGCTTTTTCTTGGGGATTAGAGCTTGGACATCGACACGACCATCAGGTCAGCTACGTCGTACACAGAGCGAGGGGTAAATTGCGAGGAGCTTCGTGACCTTGAGATCGGGAGAGTTCGACTACGTCATCCACGTTCCCCTCAAAACATTAACCGTGTTCGGTTCTCAAAGTTATGAACATCGAATCCCTGCTCGTTAATTTACATCTGCATGGATAGATCTTGGCTAGGTGTGTTCACCATAGGAAAAAAATGTTTTATGCCTCAGAACCTCTTCATATGGGGCGATGAACAATGCATGAGCTCTGCCGCCAAAGAAGAAGAAGCATGTGTGGGCTGTGGCGACGTGTATCGAAGAGCATGGTGCAAGAGATGATGAAACCGAATGCAAAACTACCCAAGGAGAGAGGAAGAAGAGAGAGTAGGGAAGGATAATGAGGTATCTGAGCAAATAGAGCCCCATTACAAAGAGATAATATGACTACATGGCCACGAGAAAACACGAACATCTACATGCTAGGCTGCCTGCTCGAATATATTCCTACGAGAACCTGCATATCGGCCACAATGAACTATTGATGACTATAGTCTATGTTGCATGCTTGGCCCTACGCTGCAAGGAACAATGTCCGGATAGGGCCTAGGATGCCTCATCAGATGTCCATGGCCCCCCACGCCGCGAGGAACCACTAACGGCTATAGTTTATGGTGCCACTTCGTCTATGGATGGGCCCAGTGTACGTGAGAAACCATGACCAAAATGGCATTACAACGCTACGTCGGCTCTGGACGGGACCCACGACCGTGAGAAACTGAGGCCGTCATGGGCTTACGGTGCCATGTCGGCTTTCGGCGGGTCTCATGACCATGAGAATCCACAGTCGGTATGGGCTCACGACGCCATGTGAGATATCGGTGGGCCCATGACCATGAGAGTCTGTAGGCGGCATGGGTTCATGGCGCCAGGTTGGCTCTCGGCGGGCCCCGCCACCCGGCGGGTGCAGAGGCGTGCTGCTTCGAGAATGCCTCTCACAGAGCGTGGTACTAGCCGCATACACCGACAATGGGCACATGTCGGGTGCGCGGTCAAATTTTCCTTGTTGTGGGGTATGACTATACACGCAACACTCGACTGTGGTCTGGAATCTTGTGCCCTGGCTCGGGATGGGTCCCGCCTCACGGGATAGCATGGCTCTGTTGCGATGTCGTCGCGTGTACTTTTCGGCATCCATCCCACAGACAAAAAGAATCAGAATGTGTGGATAGTAGTTTGAGCCAAAACAATCTAACGTTATTATTTACTCTGATGTGTGTCTATGTACTAGTCATATGCATATCCAATTTTCCAATTTCATTTCTCCCCATGGTTTCAAGATTCTCCATTTTCTTCCAGGATGAGAAATGCTACAATTTAAATTCTTGGATTTTGAATGTGGGTGAATATTTGTACCAAAAATATCTTGAGGGATCACAATCATATACTTGTACTAACAATTTGCTTTCCCTTTTATTTTCGTCTTTATATCCAGTATTATTTCTTAGAAATAATACAAAATTCATTAGTATAGGCTACCTTGAGGTTGCTAGAATTGCTCATGATCACCACTGAAGAGGAGCTACATAGAGAAGTTTGGAACTTGGAATCATAAGGCAACTTCGCAACACACCGAAATACTCATGTTTGATGCAATTTTAACATTTTAAATTGTTGGGTACTCATTCCATTTTCATGAACTAAACCATTGCAATGGAATTCTCATTTAGGTAAGAATTCAGCCGATACGTAGGTAACGACATCTGTCGTGTCCGCATGATGCCTATAAGGAGCAGGTGTGGGTGGATTCTTAACCTTTAGAATAGGTGTCTGCAAAAGAACAACCATGTTACACATGCTTAGTATCAAATGTGAGTGCAGCGTTATCAAGCATTAGGAAATAAATAGCACAGCGAATTAAGCCCACACAAGTACTACAAAATAGATTGGAGAGAGTACATATGATGTTTTTAGATTTGTGCGGAAGCTCCATATCACCATGGAACGCGCGCGGGCATGGTGATACCGACATGTTTTATGTACGGATTTATCTGGTAAAGCAGAATGAACGGCGCTCGGATATATGCTAGTGAGATTAAAAGCGTGATCGTGTATAAAGAAACGAGGAAACAAATATATACAATTTTATTATCTTTTTCTTTGTCTCCATCAATGCCGAAGAAGATGAAGAAATAAGCCTTTTCACACAGGAGCACTAACCTCTATCGCCGACGCAGAGACAAAGAAAGCAACATGCTAGTGCAAGCCAACCATGGTAGCTTTCCTTTGTTGTCTAGCATGGTCAAACTAGCAAACGAAAAGTCAGGAGAGGGAGAGAGAGACCAGGCAAAAGAAATGCCAAGTTGCCTTATGATAAAGAAATACAAAAAGATAAGAAAAGACGAAGATAGATATCATGATATAGATACAAAGCAACGTACCACGATATGGACGTGAAGCACCGTGCAATAACGACGGGAAAAAATGACGATATGGAAACACACACGTACACGCGTGACCGAGCAATCCTTAGAGACACAAACATGACATGTAGACGTGTGGTCATGGCATTCTTAGGTACGCAAACATAAAACCTTATAAAAAGCAATTCGAGTCATACTTGATCACGTGCACATAGATTTATTCCTCGGTAAACCTTTTATAGTTATAGGTACACAATTTACACGTACAGTATAACTACAAAGTATACATGTATACTATTATATCAATTCCACAAACTACCTATACATATGCTAAATGACACATAGTTTCTCACCCGACGTGTATGATGAACGCGACCATCGTCCTTCACTGTCGCCGTGGAGAGACACTTGGGGTCCTCCAAAGCCGCGTGAAAACCACTGGATGGAGTGACTAGTGCCACTCGAGCCGACAGGCAAACCGTGCAAGGCAATCAATTTCTTGTATTCATGGGTCCTTGTCCAAGAACGACCGCATACGCATACGACCAAAAAGGGCACGATCACAGCCAAGCCTACGAAATGTAAGTGGAAAAAGATCAGCTAAACAAATAAAGCAAAATGGTAAAATGATAGAAAAGGAAACAACATAGATGAATCGAATGGTAAAGAAAGATTACCATTGGCGTTGTACATAGAAGCTTATCCTCTTGCTGCCAGAATTCTGATGATCGCCGCAACCTTTCCTAACACAACCTACAATGAACATAAAAAAAGCAAATGCGAGCGTTAGATAAAAAGAGAACAAAGAAATTGTTTATATTCAGGCATTGAGATTTGTTAGTATATCATTGTTTTATGGTTTGCTATGCCTTGGGATATAAAAACTAACATTGCTAGGTAGTAAGAAGTGATGTCAAACTATCTTAAACTATCTTAATTCCCATAGTGAAAATGTGGGGCCCCCGGAGTAATCCTCCGAGAATCCCTGTTATGCATACACCACGATCCCATGATCAGTTAGTCGTGGCACATAACCGACAAGTATCAAAGTAAACATCCATTTCTTAAGCGGATACATGTCATACCTTACATGCCAGTATGGCTACATCAGTAAACATCAGTGAAACTTCATCAAGCGTAGAGCCCGAGCCATTCCTTAACCTACAGGCAACTGACTGGGAGAACGTCCTAGCTCGCATAGCCGTCAACTTCATCCTCTTCTTGATATCTGACCAAGTTAATAGCCTGAGACAATGCCAGTGAGTACTTTGAATGTACTCGCAAACCACCTTAAGATAACAATAATAACAAGAGGATATGCATTATGGCTATGATAGTGGGAGGGATCCAAGAGAGGTTCTTTTCTCAATTAGTTTCTCTTGTAGATATAGCATCACATATCTTTGTTGAAAACCTTTGTAAACATTTTAGAAACCTTTTTGAAAAGTTTTGGAAAACATTAGGACTAGGTCACCCATTTGTTTCTCCTTCCGGTCATCCCATGACCAAACTCCTTTCCTTCCTTTCGACCATCCCATGGTCAAAACATTTCCAAAGCCATTGCTTTTCCGAAATCCTTTTTGAAATCAAAACTAGCACCGCTCTACAGTAGTTTTTCCAACCTGTCCATAACCGCGAACACGGCTATTCGAATAGATTTACACTCTGCAGAGGTTGTACACTTCACCTACACCATCCGGGTACACTACCCTGATCTACACCGATCGTGGGTTGAGTAACCGATCAAGACTCTCCGGATGCCCACTCCAATATAAGTGCCTACCCTATGAGTGTTGTTCCCATCAAACAACGGGACACCCTATATAGTTCCTAAGCCAACCGGAGTGCTTTTTACACTTCACAAAGTGTGCGCTTTAAATGAGGGGCTCATAGTAACACGTGGGGCCCGTAGACCCTTCGTTCCTTCTCCAGGTCGATGTCCCACATGGACCTTTACAGGAGAAGGCCCACCCTCCAAGGATTTTTTTATCCCATGTAATCGTTGCGAGGTAGCTTATACTAGAATAAACAAACTTCAAATCCAGCCCTGTCCCATTCTAGAGTAATGTGGTTGCACGGGTTAAGTTGTTATAGCTAAAGCTACAAAGAACCGGGTGCGTTTTTGTAAACATATTTCCTCCATCTTTCTTTTAGCATTTTGTAAAACAAAACCTTTTTCCTTTCTCAGTCAAACCTCACCAAGGTTTTATCATAAAACTCTTTGTAAAACTTTTCCGGGGTCTTCCCATCCTATAGCTTTGCTTCGGCTAAAAACAGGGTCTCCAAGGGGTTATGGTGTTATGCACCATCTATTCTACTAGGGGAAAGTAGGTGTCGTCAAGGGGGTTGTACTTAGTAGTACCAAAGTGTAATAGTTCGGAGGAGCCAAACCACTACCATATATATACATCAACATATAGTAAAACAATGCAGTTTTAATAAACAGTAGATAAAACATGCATAAGTAAAACAGTAGGTCAAGGCTTATGAGAAAGAAGGTGGCTTGACTGAGATTAGCAAACTGGCAATATATGTCCCTGGACTTCTCCTTAGAAACCCATAATAACCAACTTCTTCTCGTCTCCGATATAATCGCATCTATCGTTGATATGGATCACATACAAGCAAACAAAGGGCACAATCAACACCATGCATACAAACACCAATACCATACAGCATAAACATTCAACACATTATTCACTTCAGTAGGTTTTGGATATATTGAGTTTATAGCAATTGGAAAATACTTTATTTGCATTGGTGGAGTTTTCTTTATGATTTATGTGGCATACACCCCTTAATTAGGGGGGGGGGGGTTTAAGTCCAAAGGCTTGGTTCTATATAATATCATGATAGGTAATGATAATATGAAGCCAACAAAAGTGGTTTCACTATTTTATCAAAATCCATTGATTTACTATGCATTTCCTAGTGAATAAAACTCTAGTTTTAGCAAATAATTCATCAGAAAAGTTCTGTGAGTCCAAAAATTATTTACTTGGATGGTTAAGTAGGGTATGTTGGACTGGTTTAGTGAGAGTTGAAATCACTTAGAAATATTTACCAGAATGCCATCAGGAAATTTCCTAATCTAGTTCTGTAGTTATCTTGTCTTTTTCACCAGATTAAGTCTACAAAAGCTATTGATGTGATTTCAAGGGAACATGGTAGGTCTTTTGAAAACCTTTATGTAGAAATTTGAATCACCCATTTTGGAGTTGTGAAACTCCTGTAGTGATTTTTCTACTAAAATGTCCCTAGACAGATATATTTAATTCACCAAAATTAAATCAGAGCACAATAAAATTTGAGCTACTAGTTGATGATAGTCCTTGCAGTACCACATCTTTGAGAGTTGAAATCATTCCAAAATCTTCTGTAGATTTACATAGGGAATTTTCTAAAGACTGAAAATAATTTCTTTTGTTATTTTTGCCAAGGATAAACAACAGCTCCAAAATGCATGGGACCAGGGTTCAAGGATAGGTATAGTGAATACCTACCAGGAAAATCTTGTTTCACTTCATTTGGACCAAGTTAACCTACTAAGAGATTTAAAGATTGAAAACGGATACTATTTACCAGATTAATTACCACAAAATAAGGGATATTATTTTGGGTAAGGTACAAGCTCTGAATGTTTCACAAAGCATGTGGATACGTGGGTAAAAATGGATCTATGCATTTTGAGGCAATTTCATTTTGTTTGATATTTAAACCAATATGCTATTTAACACATCTGGAAAAAGGGCTAAAAAAGAAAAACAACAGGGAAAGGGTACAGCGGGCCAGATCCTGGGCAAAAACGGGCCAAGACTGCACCGGCCGTCCCAACTTGGCGCTGCTATACGCGAGAGAACCACTCGAACTGACGGGCGGGGCCTGGTGTCAGCGGAACAGAGGGCGAAGGGGTATCAAGCCCCATGGGTCATTGGATTAGATCCAGATCCAACAGCCACGGGGTCATCTTCCTCACACAAGAGCGTCGGTGGGAGGAAACCCTAGGGGAGGGCTAGGAGGGCGTGGGGGTGCTCACCGGAGGCTCCTCCGTTCGAGCAGAGGTGACGGGGAGATGCGGCGGCTCACGCCGCGCTCAACAAGGGGCGGCGCGGCCTGGTTTTCTTCCAGAAAAGGGCGTTCGCGTGAGAACCCGATGGCGTTGGCCTTCGGTGCTCGCCAGAGCTGTGCCCAGGGGTTGCTGCATGTCAAAAGGAATACCAGGGTTAGATGTAGAATCGAGAGGAGATCTCGGGAGGGTGACATGCAGAGAGGGAGGGGCAGAGGAGAGAGCACCATGCTCGATTTTTTTGAGGGAGGCCAAGGTGCCTTCTCTTGTTCATCCTGGATGAGGCAGAGCAAGGGAGTGGATGAGGGTCTCGGGAAAGGCAGGTGTGAGGGGTAGGAGACAAATGAGAGGCAGAGGCGTGCTGGGGGTGGCCTCTTGCCTTAAAACCGAGGGAGTGTTGTCCACGGTGCACCAAGTCCATTTTGGACAAAAGGGAGGGGTGCTGCACATTGATAGGGCCTCAGAGGCGGTGGAGTGGTAGAGTGGGGTAGGAGGGAGGCAGTGGAGGGCGTCATTACGTATGAAAAGGCCAGGTTGGCTCTCCTTCTTTATCTCGGGTAAAGAAAAAGAACAAGGGAGGGAGTGCGGCTAGGGTGAGCTAGGGCATTGGTTAGGGTGCAAGGAGGGTAAGGTGGGACCCTGTACTCGCCATGTGAGTGGAAGGAGGGGTGGTGAGAGATGCTGCATTGATTCTATAAGATTTTTGCAAGATGCACAAGTTTTCTCTCTCTCTCTCTCTCTCTCTCTCTTACTTGCTCCAAGCACAAGGGACAAGAGAGTGATGCTACAGTGGCACGTCGACCAGAGGGTGGGAGGTGTGCTATGGAGGTTTGGCTGACCCAAAGGGTTGAGGTTTGATGGGGTTTTGATTTGAGGTTTTGCTTAAGGTGCAAAATTGATCAAATAGATGGTTATGAAGGAAGTCTAGAAACTTGACTTATGCAAGAGGGGGCAAGGGTGTTGGGGAAGGGTAAGGTCAATAAACACCTCCTGGAATTATTTGGGATTTTTCAGTGATGCTTAGATCCTCTTTATATCAATTCTTCAATTATTGCTGAATCTGTTTTATGGCTTTTAATTGAATAATTTGGATTGGACCAAGATGGTTTTTTGGTCTTGATATGGTCCCAAATATGATTACACACTTAGGAGATTTTTCCCTGAATTTATTGATGAGGGAAACTATTTAAAACAATTATTATTCTATTTATGCCATTTAAGAAAAGGGGCAAAAAGAATTATTAAGACTCTTCAAAAATAATTATTTTTAAAGTGGGAGGATAGGGTAGGGTTTATAGGTATCAAATGTGAATTAATTTGGGAAACTGTTTTAGAGAAAAAGAAACTTTCCTTAATAGGAGTTTTTAGGTGTCTGTCAATTAAAGGAATTTAATTGCTTTTGGGCCACAATAATTATGGAAAATATTTGGTAAATGTTTATTTACATGGTATATGATATATACATGATGTTTCCATCATTTTAAGCATGGGGTCTTGAGAAAACAACTTGATTTGGAAGAAAGGCAAGGGGTCAAGGATCTTGGGCATTATTATTTTTATACCCTCAAAGGTTTGTTGGATAATGGAGCTCAGAGCTCCCCTTGGGTTATTGAATATATGGATGGATATACCAAGTGATGTAGATCACCATGGTATAATAAGTTGAGCTTGGTCATGCTTGAGTTCTCCAAGAATTGATTTCAAACTTTGAATACAATAAGGGTGCCAAAGCAGATTGTCAAGTAGCCTTCAAAACCTTGTGGGTTTTTGAAGCACAAGGATCCATTTGGAACAAGTGAAGTAGGTATTGCTAGAGCTTTTTTAGTAGAACACAATCATCTAAGGATTTGGTCCAAAGGAGGTAGGATGAAGGTGTGAGCTTCTGCTAAAATAGGGATGTTGATAAGATTTACAGGAATTGTTAATTTCTGGCCTGTGAAACCATCAAGAACAAGTGGGTTAAAATATGTTATATCCAAGGGCAAGAGTGGACCTTGGTAGTCCTTGGTATGGTTTACAAGATTGTTCAAGTGCATTTCAAAAAATGCACAAGGGTTGAGAAAGGGAGACGTTCAAAGAAGTGATGTTGAAACAGTTTCCAGACTTGGTCAAATTTGGCAGTTTTGAGGATTTTAACTAGAGTATGAGAGGGGATGTTTTTGATGGGTTGCAAGGTACCAAAGCATCATCAAGTGGATGATGTTTAAGTGTATAATGAGTATGAAATATCCATGCTTGATATTAGTCTTCATTGACTTAGAAGCTTCTAGATTAGATCACTTCAGAATTGATCTGGTTAAGGGTTTTTGATGATCACCTAGAAGCATAAGCACAGACAACAACAAGCAAACAGTGCATCATAAGGCAGGAAAAAGTTTTTGTTCCCCTAATTTTTGCATTCTGGACAACTAATCAGGGTTACTGAAATTGGGATGTTACAGACCTTTCCCCTTAAAAGAATCTCATCCCGAGATTCAGGAGAGTAAGGTTAGGGGATTTTGTGTTGGAGTTAGTGCTATGTGTTTCTCACGTACTACTTGTCGGCTTTGTCTTTGAACAGGGTCACTACAACGGTGAGGTTAAACTTCAATCGTCTTGGATGCACGAGTATTGAGCAGGCTTCAATCGGGATTATGAGGAGTGATCTTCCTCTGTAAGGATTTACGACGTCTCTCTTAAGGGATTATCGTATCCTACTTTACGTCTTTGGGTCTAACTACTAAGATTGCTTCTGGCAGAGGGTTACACTATTTTTGGTGGGAAGGACGCAGTCTTTCCCCTTAGGGTTAAACTAGGGAGGCTCGGAGTTAACGCAGTCCTTCCTTCTTGGAGTCGTCAGATGATGCTAGGTGGATATCACAATCTTCTGCCCGGAGTTGAAACCTTCCGATGACGCCTGCAAACTAGGTGTTATGAGGCTTATATACTACTTTTATTCGTACTTAGCCTATTGGAGTAGTTGAATTAGCAGATCATCCAAACTATTTAGAACTAACGGGGTTAGCGAATCTACGGTCCTTTAGGCTGGTCTTCAGCTGAAGTAGTGGAGGGGCTTCATAAATCTTCATTTATTTCCTCATATGATTATGTAACATCCCAAAACTTTAATCCAAGCTTATCAAGATCAAATCATCCAAAAATAGGGTTAACAAAAACTTTTCCAAATTAAAAATGAAAGCATTCATATGTGTGTGCATTTAAAATAGGAGTTGAATTGAAGTGCCTTGTTTAAGTGATCCAATGCTTGTAAAATGTTTCCTAGGTGATTTAAACATCATCTACATCATTCCCAAACTTTTACCAAAGAAAATCAAATAAAAAAGAATTAAAAAGGAGGAATGGTCATTTTGGCCATTTTAATCCACTACACTACTTTGAGTGTTCCTAGCACTCATTTCTTAACAGAAACAATTCATGATCTTTGCACCCCTTGCTAGTACACATAATGAGGTACCAAGTCCCACCTTGTGATCTGCAAAAATCTTTCAAATGGTAATTTTAAATGATAGTTCAAAATTGAATCTATTTCATATGGGAAGATCCCACTTTTTCAAAAACCATTCAAACAAGCTCCACTTTCAAAACCATTGCAACCAGAGACTATCTAGCACTAGTGGAGAACACCCAAAAATTTTGAAATCAAAATTCAAAAGTTTTCCTCTTTCGGCCATTTTGTCAAACACCTTGCTGGCAAGATCAAAGTGGCCTAACTATTACTGTTTTGGGGTTGATTTTGTCTAGCAATTTGAAGTGCTTTGATCATCTTTGTCCCCCTCAAGCCTAGCCAGACCCACACCAGCACATCCCCTACCTCCTAGCTGCACTGCATTGCCATGCCGAGCCACTCCTCGCCGGCCGACCGTGCACCCGCAGCAGCAGACCACTTCCCCCTCCCTCACCTTGTCTAGCACGTGGCCAGTGGTCCACCGCCACCGTCCAACCAGCCCCAGGCCAGAGCTAGAGACAGGAACGGCCAAGAACCACCGCGCCCGGAGCTGGTCGACCATGCCGCCGCCGCCCGCAGAGCATGCACTGTCCCCGCGTGCATAGACCGCCCCTTGGCCGCAACCCGCGCCCACCGCTCCGCCATGACCTGGGGAACACCCCAGACACCCCCGCTGGCCGCCCAACTCACCCCAGCCACCGCTCGCCGTGGACACCGCCGCCTCTGCCGCTCAGAGCGCCAGCTTGCCCAGACCGCATGCCACCGCCCCTACGCCCGCATTCACTTCCTAGAGCACCGCCAGGAGACATGTCACCACCCCCTACGCCGAGCCACGCCGCTAGCCCCCTATGCTACCCTCGCCCGAGTCGCCTGCCCACACCCTTCGGTCTCACCGTCGGGCCTATATAAGCCGGCCTCTCCCGCACCATTTCTCCACACCCACTCACTCCCCACCTCTCACTGATCCTTTCACCCCTCTCACCGGAGCCAAGCGAGCTCTGCCTCGCCGGAATTGGAGCCGGTGCAGCCGCAACAGGAGGAGAAGGGCACCTGCGATTTAGGGCACCCCAAGCTCTGCCGCAACCACGCCTCGCCTCGCCGTCGTCTTCCATTTTGTTTGCCTGCCTCGCTGACCTTGCTGGAGCCCTGGTACGTCCCCGGTCGACCCCCACCGAGCCGCTAGGGCAAACTCTCGCCGGCGAACTGGTCATCGTTGACGACAACCCTTAGTCGTAGATCCACTGACAAGCGGGACCCCCTGTCAGCTGAGCCCCGCCCCGTGGATCGCCACTGGGCTGGCCCATGTTCTTTCCCGCGCTAGCCCAGCCGTTCAAATCTGGATTTTTCTTTTAAGCTAAATCTAGTTTCTGTCCACTAGTTTAACAATCATTTTAGAGAGTTATATAAATCCAAATTGCATGAAACCAATTTTGTCTGAAAGGTATTGAAATGATCTATCCAAGCCCGTTGGATTTATATTCAATTAGAGTTATAGATCTCTCCTAGTAAAAATAATAAAACAGAAGCTTTTGCAACTTGCAACATTTTTATAAAATCAACTAAGATAGGTTTTGAGTTGATTCCAACTCTCAAAAATCACATTTCACCATATCTATCCAAATATGTAATAATATTAAGATTTACATGTAGTGACTTTGGACTAGTACCAAAATGATGCTATATAGGCATTTCTAGTCACTTTAAATCATTAAATAATGAACTTAAACCAAAGTAATTATGATCCAACCTTGAAATCTCATTCCCACATGTTAGAATATGTGGTGATGACATGTGTCCACATGATCCCATATTTTAAGTGGTGAATATTAAATCTTAGTTAATTTTTCAATGAGTAGAAATTACTTTTCTAAAATAAAAAGAATGAAACTATTGAATTAAACTTGTGATGCTTGTGATGATAATAGATCATCAATTGTGTGTCTTAGAATGCTATCTAGCCTAGTTAAGTATTATTTGGTGATTGTGTACTCCGTATGTATTTATAGAAGATAGTACCGACCAAGCTTATGAGGAGGAGGAGTTCTACCAAGAAGAAGAAGAAAACTTCAACCACTGCACCAACCAAGGAAAGATACCATTAGCAACCTAGGATTGAACTAGATGGTTTAGCAAAGATGCTTAGATCATGCTTTGATTATACCACTTTGACTAGTATTTACCCCAAGTATTATTTTCAAGCTTTACTTCCTTTACTTTACCCAAAGTTCTTTACTTATTTTGAAGGTAGCATAAAAAGTATAAAACTTGACCTATTTAGATAACTTTAGATGTCATTCTATGGCATGAGATTGATCCCATCCTTCCACCTTAGTGAACCCTCTTAACTTAGTAGTTTAGAGTAGATCAAAACTTGAGTCACTTTAGATGGGAACAACTGGTGAAAAGGAATTATGAAAACCTTGGAATGATGAGTCATTCTATTGAGATGTTTTGACATGTATTGAGAAACACCAATGGTTTATGATGATGAAAATGATGAGGCATGAGCCTTAACCCTTTTATAAAACTGATGGTTGGATTCGGATGCGATACCATTCCAAATTTACCGTACAACCACACTACCTGAATTGGGTAAGGCTTAGCTGGAAATTTATATGTATTAGTATTAGTTCCCTCGCGGGAGAGGTTTGAGCTGAGGCTACCTCTCATGATGTCCACCTATGCAGTGCCCAAGATGACTGATGGTCATGGTTGGGAGGCCATGCTCATAGGAGAGGTGCTTATACTAGGGTGTGTAAAGGGAAGGTTATGTTTGATTATCTGCATACTAAGTATGATGATTCAGGGTTATCCCTGACAGATGTATCGAATCTTGTGGTGAAAGTGTACCACCTCTGCAGAGTGTCAAACTATTCGAATAGCCGCGTCCGCGGTTATGGATAGTTGGAATGGCCATACTATTTCGTTGTCAGATGTTTTCCAAATGACTTGAAATGAATGATGAATCTTGACTTGACCACAACAGGGTTGTGTTTATGACAATAGCTTCCCAGCTTAAGTGATTCTAGAACTTTACTTTATCTTTCTTTGCTTCAGAACTCAGCTTAGTTTTCAAACTTAACTTTATAGTTAAACTTAGATTTAGCACTTTAACTTAGAACTATAGTACCTGTTAATAGTAGCTTGCGAGTACTTAAAGAGTACTCATGGCTTTTGTCCCTGGCTATTCTCATGGCCAGACTATGAAGGAGACTATCAAGATGATGGCCAGCAGGACAGCTATGATAACTAGGACTATCTGCCTATGTTAGCATTGCCTGTGGCCCTGAAGATGGACCCCCCGCTACGCTTATCTTTTATTTTCGCTTCTTGTTGTATTAAGACTGGATCATGAGATCCTTATTCGTGTAAGACCTTATGTATGGTTTGTAATGGATGATGTACTGTGATATCCAATCCGTTATGTCTCGCAAAAATGGTAATCCTGGGATTGCGAGGTATGGCATAACGGGCATCTGGGATTAAAAATCCGGGTGTTGACAGATTACTCGGGAATTGAGGCTTGGCGGAAGACGTCGAAACTAGAAGTCTTGGTGAAGTATTTTCCGGTAGACAGTCTTTCGGGTTTGAGTGGAAAGACGCAGTCTTTCCACCTTAGAGATTTACTAAGGTTCGTCGAGACTAGTATAGATCTTCTGTCTTGGTGTTGAGGTCCTCAAGTGAAGTCCTTCTGCGAGAAACCTTGTAGGGGTGGTTTCCTAAATGAAGCCTTATGGATTTAGTTGGGGCCAGCTAGCGGTTAATGACTCTTCTTGCTAGTCTTCCGTCAGAGTAGGGGCCTTCAGCTTTAGCGGAGGTGTCTTTACTAGAAATATATTAATGTTGCTTTTGCTCTATGACGGACTAGACTCATTGTCCTCATGCATCCTTGTCTTCAGGATTTTGGAGTATTCCGGCCTTCTGGTGTGGGACTTCCCGTCGGTTTAGGTAGGGTCGACTAGAATAGTTAGTCTCCTCAGGTGGTCGGAAGCTCTAATATACTGAAGGTTAGGGTAGTTAGGTCTTCACTTCTTGTCTTGGTGGGTAAGTCTTGTGGTTTTCTTGTCGATAGTGGGGTTGACGGTGTCTAGTTTTGGTGACGAGTCTGGAGAGTTGAATTTGATGGGGTAGGCCATCCTGCTGCAGAGGAGTCTTTGAGTTGTTCTGACTTGACGATGTCAAACTCCTTGTTCTGGCAATGCTTGGCCTCTCATCACTCCCGGGGTTAGTAGGGTTCTAGTTAGTGATAACAAAGCGGGGTCCCTGAGGCACTAAGTGGGCTATCGATACTCGAGTCACATTTAACTAAGGTTCAAACAAGCCACAACACACATCAAACAACACATTTTGCACTTAGGCAAGCAAACACGGTCAATGTTAGGGACCAAGGAGTTAACTACTCGCGGTATAAGGGAATCCTGTCCTAGGACTAGTTATCCTAGATGTCATCGTTCTTAGGGTCTGAGTCACTATCTTGCGGTTGAAACTTATGTCGAGTCGTCGGACGCTTGTCGATTGTGTAGTACTTGATTTTTTCTGGTTATGGGGTTCCGCTTGTAGGGCGATGATGTAGTCTCCTTGTGTTTGCTGGTAGTTTTTTCTTTCTATCTCATCCTCATCGTCTTTGTTGGGTTCTAGGTCCTAGTTATTTGAAATCCGTGGGTTTGATTCTTGGACGAGGGATAGAGGAAACCATTTTCAAAATCCTTTGAATTAGTAGAGGATAAGAAGTAGAACCCTTCAAAAAGGTTTTGAGAAAGTAGCTTTCGAAAGCCGGTGTTTCCAAAATAGTTTTCCTGTCTAATGACCATGCTAACTAAGATCTTCCTACAGTCAGGATGGCTCTGATACCAATTCTGTGGGGCCCCCGGATTAATCCTCTGAGCATCCCTGTTATGCATACACCATGATCCCATGATCAGTTAGTCGTGGCACATAACCGACAAGTATCAAAGTAAACATCCATTTCTTAAGCGGATACATGTCATACCTTACATGCCATTATGGCTACATCAGTAAACATCAGCGGAACTTCATCAAGCGTAGAGCTCGAGCCATGCCTTAACCTAGCTCGCATAGCCGTCAACTTCATCCTCTTCTTGATATATGACCAAGTTAATAGCCAGTGACAATGCTAGTGAGTACTTTGAATGTACTCGCAAACCACCTTAAGATAACAATAATAACAAGAGGATATGCATTATGGCTGTGGTAGTGGCAGGGCTCCAAAAGAGGTTCTTTTCTCAATTAGTTTCTCTTGTAGATATAACATCTACACATCTTTGTTGAAAACCTTTGTAAACATTTTAGAAACCTTTTTGAAAAGTTTTCGAAAACATTAGGACTAGGTCACCCATTTGTTCCTCCTTCTGTTCATCCCATGACCAAACTCCTTTCCTTCCTTTCCGACCATCCCATGGTCAAAACAGGTATTCCTTCCGACCATCCCGTGGTCAAAACATTTCCAAAGCCATTGCTTTTCCGAAATATTTTTTGAAATCAAAACCAACACCACTCTACAGTAGTTTATCCAACCCATCCATAACCACGGACACGGCTATTTGAATAGATTTACACTCTGCAGAGGTTGTACACTTTACCCACACCATCCGGGTATACTACCCTGATCTACACCGATCGTGGGTCGAGTAACCGATCAAGACTCTCCGGATGCCCACTCCAATATAAGTGCCTACCGTATGAGTGTTGTTCCCCTCAACACCGGGATGCCCTATATAGTTCCCAAGCCAACCAGAGCGCTTTTTGCACTTCACAAAGTGTGCGCTTTCAATGAGGGGCTCATAGCAACGCGTGGAGGCCCGTAGACCCTTCGTTCCTTCTCCAGGTCGATGTCCCACATGGACCTTTACAGGAGAAGGCCCACCCTCCAGGGATTTTTTATCCCATGTAGTCGTTGCGTGGTAGCTTATACCAGAATAAACAAACTTCAAATCCAGCCCTGTCCCATTCCAGAGTAATGTGGTTGCACGGGTTAAGTTGTTATAGATAAAGCTGTAAAGAACCGGGTGCGTTTTTGTAAACATATTTCCTCCATCTTTCTTTCAGCATTTTGTAAAACAAAACCTTTTTACTTTCTCAAACTTGTCTTGGTAGGTGAAACCTCACCAAGGTTTTATCATAAAACTCTTTGTAAAACTTTTCCGGGTCTTCCCATCCTATAGCTTTGCTTCGGGTAAAAACAGGGTCTCCAAGGGGTTATGGTGTTATGCACCATCTATTCTACTAGGGGAAAGTAGGTGTCGTCAAGGGGGTTGTACTTAGTAGTACCAAAGTGTAATAGTTTGGAGGAGCCAAACCACTACCATATATATACATCAACATATAGTAAACAATGCAGTTTTAATAAAAAGTAGATAAAACATGCATAAGTAAAACAGTAGGTCAAGGCTTATGAGCAACAAGGTGGCTTGCCTGAGATTAGCAAACTGGCAATATATGTCCCTGGACTTCTCCTTAAAAAACCATAATAACCAACTTCTTCTCGTCTCCGATATAGTCGCATCTATCGTCGATATGGATCACATGCAACCAAACAAAGGGCACAATCAACACCAGGCATACAAACACCAATACCATACAACAAATAAACATTCAACACATTATTCACTTCAGTAGGTTTTGGATATATTGAGTTTATAGCAATTGGAAAATACTTTATTTGCATTGGTGGAGTTTTCTTTATGATTTATGTGGCATACATCCCTTAATTAGGGGGGTTTAAGTCCAAAGGCTTGGTTCTATATAATATCATTATATAAATATGATACCATTAGATAGGTAATGATAATATGAAGCAAACAAAAGTGGTTTCAGTATTTTATCAAAATCCATTGATTTACTATGCATTTCCTAGTGAATAAAACTCTAGTTTTAGGAAATAATTCATCAGAAAAGTTCTGTGAGTCCAAAAATTATTTACTTGGATGGTTCAGTAGGGTATGATGGACTGTTTTAGTGAGAGTTGAAATCACTTAGAAATATTTACCAGAATGCCATCAGGAAATTTCCTAATCTAGTTTTATAGTTATCTTGTCTTTTTCAGCAGATTAAGTCTACAGAAGCTATTGATGTGATTCCAAGGGAACATGGTAGGTGTTTTGAAAACCTTTTTGTAGAAATTTGATCACCCATTTTGGAGTTGTGAAACTCCTGTAGTGATTTTTCTGCTAAAACGTCCCTAGACAGATATATTTAATTCACCAAAATTAAATCAGAGCACAATAAAATTTGAGAAGGAGAGACCTGACTTTCAATGTCGGAGATTTTTTATATCTCAAGGTTTCGCCGTTGAAAGGAACCCAACGCTTTAGTCTGAAAGGAAAGTTAGCCCCCAGATATATCGGGCCCTTCAAGATTCCGAACCATCGAGGAGAAGTATCGTATCAACTGGAACTACCTTAAGAGATGTCAGCCATCCACAATGTGTTCCATATCTCGTTACTTCGCAAATGCCTGGAAGTGCCAGAGAAGACTGAAGTTTTCAAGAACATCGATCACAGAGCTGTGGAGATCAACAATGACCTGACCTATCATGAAGTGCCCATCCGTATCTTAGAAGAAGCTTACAGAACCACCAGGACCAGGAGTATCAAGTTTCTCAAGATTCAATGGAGCAACCATACCGAGGAGGAAGCCACTTGGGAGCGCGAAGATTACATTAGGACAGAGTTCCCAGATCTCTTTAGTTCCTAGTTTTCCTTGTAAATCTCGGGACAAGATTTTGTTTAAGGGGTGAAGGTTTGTAACATCCCAAAACTTTAATCCAAGGTTATTAAGATCCAAATCATCAAAATTAGGGTTAACAAAAACTTTTCCAAACAAAAATATGAAAGCATTCATATGTGTGTGCATTTAAAATAGGAGTTGTTTGAATTTCCATGGTTCTATGATCCATTGATTATAAATGATTATTAGGTGAAATAAACATCATCTAAATCATTGCCAAACATTTCCCAAAGAAAAAAACAACTCAAAAGGAATAAATGAAGTGAATGGTCATTTTGGCCAAATTAACTATCATGCCTACTTTGGCTATTCCTAGTACTCAGAACTTAATAGAAACAAATGTGGATCTTTGCACCCCTTGATAGTATACATAATGTTGTACCAAGGCCCACTTTATGATCTGCCAAAAACATTCAAACACTAAATTTAATTGACATTTGAAAATTGAATCTATTTCATATGGGAAGATCCCACTATTTCAAAAACCACTCAAAGAAGCTCAAATTTCAAAACCCAAGAACCCACAGAGTCTCAAGCTTAGTACTAGCATACCCACCAAAAATCTTTTCAAAATTCAAAAAGAAAGTTCTTGCGGCCATTTCATCAAACACTTGGTAGGCAAGAATCTAACTCTAAACCTAGCTTACTGTTCTGCACAGGGTTTTGCCCCCATTTGATCCCCATTTAATCAGGGCCTAACCAACCCAACCCCTACCCCCTAGTGGCCATGCCATGCCAACCCGAGCACCTAGTCGCAGGCCAAACCTTGCCCCACTGCACCAGACCATCTCCCCCTCTCTCGCCATGTCTAGCAGCTAGCCAGGACCTCACGCCACCCTTTGTCCCCTCCCCGAGCCAGGCCAAGCCATGGACCACCGCCAAACCGCCACGCCTAGAGCAACTGAGCCATGCTGAGCACGCGCCAGAGCGCCGCGCCCGACACGCGTGCCCAAGCCGCCGCTCGACCGCAGCCCGCGCCCACCGCATCGCCACGACCTAGGGAGCACGCCGGACATGCCCATTCGCCGCCCAACGCACCACAGCCACAGCTCGCCGTGGACACTGCCGTGTCTGCCGCTCAGAGCGCTAGCTCCGCCCGACCGCATACCACCGCCCCTAAGCCTGCATTAAAGCCCTAGAGCACCGCCAGGAGACCACGCGTCGATCGCCGCTCGCAGCCATGCCGCTAGCAGCCTGTAGCCATGTTGCCACCGTCGCCTGGCCATGCCATGCTGTCCCGTCGTCGAGCCTATAAAAGGAGGGCACCCCCAGCCATTTGCAGCACGCCACTCAACTCCCCTCACCTCACTGACCGTCCCACACCTCTAGCCGGAGCAAGGCGAGCAGCAGTTCGCCGGAATTGCACCAGAGCAGGCCGCCTCTGGAGGAGAAGGGCGCCGCTGATTGTGACCACCCCCAGAGCTGCCTCGACCGTCCCTGAGCTCGCCGTCGACCACCAGTCCGTTTGCCCGCCTCGCCGTCTTTGCTGGAGCCCTGGTATGCCCCCTATGCACCCCCACTGAGCCGCTAGGGTTAGAGCTCGCCTTGACCAGTTAAATCGTCGACGATTTAACCGTAGATCTTAGTTCTAATCCAACGCCCCATATCGCCCCGTACCGCTTCGCGCGTTATGAGCCGCTGACCGGTGGACCCCCTGTCAGCTGAGCCCCATGCCGCGGAGTGACACTGGGTCGGCCCATTAGCATTCCCGCGTGACCCAGTAAATTCAAATTAGGATTTTCTTTTTTAGTTAAACCTAGTTCTGTCCCCTAGTTTGAAATTCAATTCAGAGAGATTTACAAATCCAAATGAAGTGATTCCAATTTTTTTAGAAAGCTACTGAAATGATCTACCCAAGCCCGTTGGATTTTGATTCAATTAGAGTTAGAGATCTCTCCTAGTAAAAATAACAAGACAGAAGCATTTGCACCTTGCAACATTTTTATAAAATCAACCAAGATAGCTTTTGAGTTGATTCCAACTCTCAAAAATCACATTTCACCATACCTATTTGAATATGTAATAATATTAGGGTTTACATGCAGTGACTTTGGACTAGTACCAAAATAATGCTATATAGGCATTTGTAGTCACTTTAAATCATTAAATAATGAACTTAAACCAAAGTAATTATGATCCAACCCTTAAATCACATTCCCACATGTTAGAAAATGTGGTGATGACATGTGTCCACATGATCCCATATTTGAAGTGGTGAATATTAAATCTTATTTAATTTTTCAATGAGTAGAAATTATTTTTCTAAAATAAAAGGAAGAAACTATTGAATTAAACTTGTGATGCTTGTGATGATAATAGATCATCAAATGTGTGCCTTAGAGTACTAATTAGACTAGTTAAGTATTGTTTGGTGATTGTGTACTCCGTATGTATTTATAGACGATAGTACCGACCAAGCTTACGAGGAGGAGGAGTTCTACCAAGAGGAGGAAGACAACTTCAACCACTGCACCAACCAAGGCAAGCTAGCACTATCCAAGTTAACCCTTGCAAGTTCCACTAAGACACCATTAACAAATGCAGCTAACACACAAGTATTATACTTAGCAAGCTACTATTAGCAAGCTAGGATTAAACTAGATGGTTTAGCAAAGATGCTTTAGGCATGCTTTGGTTATACCACTTTGACTACTATTTACCCCAAGTATTAATTTCAAAGCTTTACTTCCTTTACTTTACCAAAGTCCCTTACTTGTTTTGAAGGTAGCATAAAGAGTATAAAACTTGACCTATTTTAGATAACTTTAGATGTCATTCTATGGCATGAGATTGATCCCATCTTTCCACCTTAGTGAACACTCTTAACTTAGTAGTTTAGAGTAGATAAAAACTTGAGTCACTTTAGATGGGAGCACTTGGTGAAAATGAATTATGAAAACCTTGGAATGATGAGTCATTCTATTGAGATGTTTTGACATGTGTTGAGAAACACAAATGGTTTATGATGATGAAAATGTTGAGGCATGAGCCTTAGCCCTTTTAGAAAACTGACGGTTGGATTCGGATGCGATACCATTCCAAATTTACCGTACAACCACATTACCTGAATTGGGTAAGGCTTAGCCAGAAGTTTATATGCATTGGTATTAGTTCCCTCGCGGGAGTGGTTTGAGCTGAGGCTACCTCTCAATGTTGTCCACCTATGCAGTGCCCAAGATGACAGATGGTCATGGTTGGGAGGCCATGCTCATAGGAGAGGTGCTTATACTAGGGTGTGTAAAGGAAAGGTTATGTTTGATTATCTGCATACTAAGTATGATTATTCAGGGTTATCCCTGACAGATGTATCGAATCTTGTGGTGAAAGTGTACCACCTTTGCAGAGTGTCAAACTATTCGAATAGCCACGTCCACGGTTATGGACAGTTGGAATGGCCATACTGTTTCATTGTCAGATGTTTTCAAAATAACTTATGAAAGGAATGATGAACCTTGACTTGACCACAACAGGGTTGTGTTTATGACACTATCTTCCCAACTTAAGTGATTCTAGAACTTTATTTTATCTTTCTTTGCTTCAGAACTCAGCTTAGGTTTCAAACTTAACTTTATAGTTAAACTTAGATTTAGCACTTTAACTTAGCACTATACTACTTGTTAGTGGTAGTTTGCGAGTACTTAAAGAGTACTCATGGCTTTTGTCCCTGGCTATTCTCATGGCCAGACTATGAAGGAGACTACCAAGATGATGGCCAGCAGGACGACTATGATAACTAGGACTATCTCTTCACAAGATTGCCTGTGCCCCTGAAGATGGACCCCACCGCTACGCTTATCTTTTATTTCCGCTGCTTGTTGTATTAAGACTGGATCATGAGATCCTTATTTGTGTAAGACCTTATGTATGGTTTGTAATGGATGATGTACTGTGATATCCAATCCCTTATGTCTCGCAAAAATGGTAATTCTGGGATTGTGAGGTATGTCATAACAGGCATCTGGGATTAAAAATCCGGGTGTTGACAAGTTGGTATCAGAGCCATCCTGACCATAGGAGACCCTAGTTAGAATGTACGCCCAAACAAAAACTTAATTTCCAAACCAAAGTGAGTATTTATGAAAAACTATTTCTTCTCTTATCCTTGGGAATTCTTTCTTTCTCAAAAATTCATGTCCTCAAAATTCTTACATTACTACTTAAAATTTGACACACTTGATCACTTCACTAATTTCCTCATCTTTAATTCTTGTAGATGGAGACTCAGTTCAACAAGTTCTACCAGTTGGGAAACAGAGGTCAACTTATCTTCGAGAGGGATCTGGATTCACTGTCGAAGTTATTGGGACGCCCACATCCGGAGTTTCTTGGAGCTCAACTTCCAGGACCCCCAGGAGGAGACTTACAGTGGCTAGTCACCGCTGATCTTAGAGGAAGCATCGAAGCACCAACGTCCGGGAGAATCCAGTTCTCCGTGAGAGAGAACAACTGGCTAGATGGATTAGCCAGGGCAATGCATGAAGCTCTCGCACATCTATGTGCCCTCAGCGTCAACCAACTCCAGGGAACCCAGTTTGCTCACTATGCAAGATGTGACTTCATGGGAATGCCAATGGAGATGCCAGGTCACCCAGAGTTGAGGCGTCAAGTGGAGAATCTTGACCTCTTGCCTGACGAAAGCAGAATCGGACAATGCCAGGGAGTTAGCCAACCAGAACCGTGCCATTGCCAGCCAGAAGGCCCAGACTTTCACACTGCTCGTCCAAGATCGCCAGTCTCTTTGCCGCCAGCATGCCAAGAAGGATCGCACCATCTCCCGTCTTTGCAAGAAGGTGGCCGACCTCGAGAAGACCATCAAAGAGCAAGAAGCTCATCTTGCAGCAAAGGAGGAAGAAGATGAGGGTGAAGACTGTTGGAGATATGCCCTAGAGGTAATAATAAATGTAGTTATTATTATATCTTTGTGTTTATGATAAATGTTTACATTCATGCTATAATAGTATTAACAAGGAAACCATTAATACTTGTGTGATTTGTAAACTTAATTTGAAGTCCCTAGTATGGCCTCTATACTTCACTAGCTTGTTGGTTGATTGATGATGTGGTTTCTTTGTCATGAACATTGAGATGTTATCAACAACAAGATCATATCGTTAGGAGAATGATATGGTGGACATACTCCTATAGACAAGCGTAGCATAAAGATCAAGTCATTTCAATAGTTCAATTGCTATATGCTTTCTGATACATAGTAACCTAATTCCTTCGACCATGAGATCATGCATATTGCCTTTACTGGATGGATGCTTTGATGTCATCAAACACCACACCGTAACAGGGTGGCTATAAAAGTGGCATTGGGTGTTCGGAAAGTATTGGTTGAAACACATGGATCAAGAGTGGATTTGTCCATCCACATGACGGATAGATATTCTCTGGCCCTCTCGGTGAAATGTCATCCAATTAGCTTGCAAGCATGTGACTTGGTCACAAGGGATCACATATCACGGAACGAGAAAAGAGTACTTATCAAGAACGAGGTTGAACTAGGTATGCAGAGATACCACGATCATGACCTCGGATAAGTAACATATCGTGAGACAAAGGGAAATTGGTATCGTATGTAAGTGGTTCATTCGATCGTAAAGTAATCGAGAAATATGTGGAGCCATATGAATTTCCAGATTCCTCTATTGGTTATTGTTCGAGAAGTGTCTCGATCATGTCCGCATAATTCACGAACCGTAGGGAGACACACTTAAGGATTCGACGTTGTTTGAGTAGTTATGGTATTATGAGAAAGAGACCAAATGTTGTTCGAGTCTCGATGGGATCCGGATATCACGAGGTGATCCGGAATGGTCCGGAGAATAAGATTCATATAAGGAAAGTCCCATTTCGAGTTGGGGAATGGTTCCGTGTTTTCATCGGGAACATTCTAGAAGGTCCTAATGTCGCACTCCGGGGAAGGGGTACATGAATGTGTCATTGCAAGATGGAATGATTGCATCATGTACTAAGTGTTCTCGCTGTCCAAAATAAAGGGTTTATTTAATTCCTAATTGAAAAGTCAACCGCCATTTTGGTCAAACCGCCAGCTTTGGAAAGAGGAGAAGTTGAAACCGACTTGGGGAGGAGTCCTCCTCCCAAGCCGGGCGGCCAGCCCTAGGCCGAGTTGGGGAGGACTCCTCCCTCGGGCGGCCAGCCCTCCCACCTATAAAGGGAGGGGCAGGCCTCCCCTCTAGAGACACACAAGTTCCTATCCTCTAAACTAGAAACTAGACCTAGACCCCGTTTAGAGCTGTTTTGCTTAGAGCCTTCTAATTAGTTTAGAGCCTCTAATTGGTGTGTCTAATTACTAGACCACTAATAGCCTCTCTCATAAGCTCCACCATACTCGCACCGCTTAAGGCGAAGCCTCAGGATCTCCCTCTACCTCCAGTACCACGCCAGTCAGCCAATCGCGAGGAGAGTGCTACAACCTCCATACCTTTGGAACAAGGGAGAGGAAGGTCTTCACGAAAATCACCGAACGTGTGACCGATCAAGGAGCGCCTTGGAACGCTGGCGCCGAAGGATCGTCACGCGATCTTGAGATCGGAAAGAGTACGACTACATCACCCACGAATCGCCTCGTTAAACACTTTGGAATCTTGAGGGTGAGTTATTCCATCGACTTTTGCTGCAATCTAGTAGATAGATCTTGGCTTGTTTGTTTGTATGCGATAGAAAATTTTGTTTTCCATGCTACGAACCCCTACAAAGGGTATCGAGCCGTGTCTATATGTAGATCTGTTGCAGACGAGTAGAACACAATGATCATTGTGGGCGTTGATGCTTTTATTGTAGATTGCTTTTGTGTACTTTGCATCTTGCGGTATGTTGGGATGAAGCGGCCGGCTAACCTTACATGACATCGTTCATGAGACTTGCTCCACGCTTAACATGCAACTTGTATTGCATAAGTGGCTTTATGGTGCTGCTTTCTCCTAGCATAGTTAAGATCCAATTTACAACGGGTAATCAACAATGCTAGTATCAATGTTGTGGTTCTTGTTCGTAAGTTAGAACGACACTTATGGAAAGCCCCAAACCACGTAAAATATGCAAAGAAAGTAGAAGCGTCTAACTTTGTTTTGCAGGGTGTGCAAGTGATGTGATATGGCCATGATTGTGATTATATTTGATGTATGCAATGTTCCTTATTGTAAGTTGGCAACCGCAGTGAGCCATATGGTTGTCTTTAATTTCTGTTAAGACTGCGTGTCTATTCAAAATAGTTGTAATAGTTGAAGCTGGTGGACTACAACCATGAAGAAGCGCCATTGACCTTGATGCTATGCCGAGATGATGGAGATCATGTTCGTGCTTGAAGATGGAGATCGGAAGCACAAAGAAGAAAGGCCATATCATATCACATATTATGAATTGCATGTGATGTTAATCCTTTATGCATCTTGTATTGCTTAGTAGACGACGTAGCATTATAAGATGATCCCTCATGCACATAAATTTCAAGTTCTAAAGTGTTCACCCTTAGTATGCACTGCCAAAGCTTGCTGCTCAAGCACCACGTGATGATCGGGTGTCTTTGATTCCGCTGGTGACTACAACGTAAGCAAGCCAGATTTGCTTATGCGGAAGCTAAGGTTTGTCTTGACGAGCCTAGCATGTACAGACATGGCCTCAGAACACGGATCGCCGAAAGGCAAAGCATGAATCATATAGTAGATATGATGAACATGATGATTGTTCGCCATTGAAACTATATCAACTCTCGTGATGATCGGTGTTGATGTAGTGGATTTGGTTCGTGATCACTAAAACAATGTGAGGGATGTTGTTTGAGTGGGAGTTCACCTATTTTAATTTCATTAATTAATTTGAACTCAATTTGTCATAAACTTAGTCTAAACTATTGCAAATATGTTGTAGATCAATGGCAGCCCTACCATCAATTTTAATGCTCCTAGAGAAAGAAAAGTTGAAAAACAATGGAAGCAACTTCGTGGATTGGTTCCGCAATTTGAGGATAGTCCTCAATACTGGTAATTTGACCTATGTGCTGGATGCACCGCTAGGTGACCCACCTGCAGCTGATGCTACCGATGAAGTAAAGAATGTTTACCTCGCCGGAAGAATCAAGACTCCATAGTTCAGTGTGCTATCTTGTATGGTTTAGAATCGGAGCTTCGTAAAAGGTTTGAAGAGTCGACCCATATGATATTGTCGAGGATCTCAAATTAATCTTTGAGACTCATGCGGCAATTGAAAGTTATGAAGCTCGAAAAGTTCTTTAACCGCAAGATGGAAGAGGGTAGCTCCGCAAGTGAGCATGTGCTTAAGATGTCCGGGCACGCAAATAAACTTCAAGTTTGGGTATAGTGATTCCTAATACTTTGGGGTTTACCGATCCTCCAATCACTACCACCAAGTTACAAGAACTTTGTGATGAACTACAACATGCGTAACATGAACAAAGAGTTGCCGTAACTATTTGCTATGTTAAAATCTGCGAAGTGGAGATCAAGAAAGAGCACCAAGTATTGATGGTCAATAAGACCACCAAATTCAAGAAAGGCAAGTCTAAGAAGGGACACTTCAAGAAGGGTGGTAAGAAAGTTACCATACCGACGAAGAGGACCAAGGCTGGACCCAAGCCTGAAACCGAGTGCTTTACCGCAAGGGAGAAGGTCATCGAAGCGGAATTGCCCAAAGTACTTGGCAGATTTGAAGAACGGCAACATCAAGAAGAAAGGTATATCTGATATACATGTTATTGATGTGTATCTCACTAGTATTCGTAGTAGTGCTCGGTATTTGATATCGGGTTCGGTTGCTCATATTTGTAACTCAATCAGAGCTACGAATAAACGGAAGCTAGTAAAGAACGAGGTGACGATGCGCGTGGGAAACGGATCAAAGGTTGATGTGATCGCGGTCGACACTACCTCTTCATCTACCATCGGGATTAGTTTTATACTTAAATAATTGTTATTTGGTGCTCGTTGAGCATGAACATTATATCGGGATCTTGTTTATTGCAGAGCGCTTACTTGTTTAAATCCGAGAATAATGGTTGTTCGATTTATATGAGTAATGTGTTTTATGCACATGCACCTTTGATAGATGGTCTATTCATATTGAATCTCGATAGTAGAAATACACATATTAATAACATTGAGGCTAAACGTTTGAAATCAAGCGATAATTTGACCTATATGTGGCAATCGCTGCCTTGGTCACATTGGAGTGAAGCGATGAAGAAACTCCATTCCGATGGACTTCTTGAATCACTTGATTTTGAATCACTTGAAAGATGCGAAGCATGTCGATGGGTAAAATGACTAAGACTCCATTTTCGGTATGATGGAGCGACATGACTTATTGGAAATCATACATACCGATGTGTGTGGTCCAATGAGTGTAGCATCGCAAAGTTGGTTATCGTTATGTTCTTACCTTCACGGATGACTTGAGTAGATATGGGTATATCTATTTCATGAAACATAAGTCCAAACTTTCGAGAAGTTTAAGGAGTTTCAAAGTGAGGTAGAGAATCAACGTAACAAGAAGATTAAATTTCTACGCTCGATCGTGGAGGTGAATATCTAAGTTACGAGTTTGGCGAGCATTTGAAGAAATGTGGAATACTTTCAGTTGACACCGCCGGAACACCACAACAGTAATGGTGTGTCTCGAACGTAATCGAACTCTCTTAGATATGGTTCGTTCTATGATGTCACTTACAGATTTGCCACTATCATTTTGGGGTTATGCATTAGAAACAGCCGATTCACTTTAAATAGGGCACCGTCTAAATCCGCTGAAACGACACCGTATGAATTATGGTTTGGGAAGAAACCTAAATTGTCGCTCCTTAAAGTTTGGGGATGCGAAGCCTATGTAAAGAAGTTACAGGACAAGCTTGAACCCAAAGCGAAAATGCGTCTTCATAGGATACCAAGGAAACTATTGGGTATACCTTCTATCATAGATCCAAGGCAAAATCTTTGTTGCCAAGAATGGATCCTTTCTAGAGAAGGAATTTCTCTCAAAGAAGTGACTGGAAGGAAAGTAGAACTCGACGAGGTTGTCGAACTTTCTCGAATTGCGAGTAGCGCAGCACCGAAGAAGTTCTGTGGTGCCTGCACCAATAAGAGAGGAAGCTAGTGATGGTGATCATGAAACTTCGTTGAAGTTGCTACAGAGCCTCGGAGGTCAACGAGAAATCGTACCACCAGATTGGTATGATTCCGTTATGAATGTCATGTTGGTGGACAACACCGATGACCCCGAGACATATGAGGAAGCAGTGATGAGCCCAGATTCCAATAAATGGCAAGAAGCCATGAAATCCGAGATTGGATCCATGTACGAAAACCAAGTATGGACTTTGGTGGACTTACGGATGGCCGGAAGGTCATCGAGAACAAATGGATTTTCAAGAAGAAAACAGATGCTGATGGTAATGTTATCGTTTATAAAGCTCGACTTGTCGCAAAAGGGTTTCACAAATTCAAGGAGTTGACTACGATGAGACTTTCTCACCGTAGCGAAGCTTAAAGTCTGTGGAGGATTATGTTAGCAATCGCTGCATATTATGATTATGAGATATGGCGATGGATGTCAAAACAGCATTCCTCAATGGAGACATTGATGAAGAGTTGTATATGATGCAACCCAAAGGTTTTGTCGATCCTAAAGATGCTAACAAGGTATGCAAACTTCAACGGTCCATCTATGGATTGAAGCAAGCATCCGAAGTTGGAATCAACGCTTTGATAAGGTAATCAAAGTTTTGGTTTTATACAAACTTATGGAGAAGCTTGTATTTACAAGAAAGTGAGTGGGAGCTCTGTAGCATTCTTAATACTGTATGTGGATGACATATTGTTGATTGGGAATGATGTAGACCTTCTTAATAGTGTCAAAGAGTATTTGAATAATAGTCTTTCAATGAAGGATCTTGGCAAGCAGATTAAATATTAGGCATAAAGATATATAGAGATAGATCGAACGCCAAATATCATTGTCACAAAGTACATATTTGGACAAAGTTCTAAAGAGGTTTGGAATGGAAGATAGCAAGAAAGGGTTCTTGCCCATGTTGCCCAACACGACGTTGAGTAAAACTCAAAGTCCGACATCGGCAGAAGATAGAGAAAAGATGAGTAAGACTCCCTATGCCTCAGCCATAGGATCTCTAATGTATGCCATGCTATGTACTAGACCCGACATCGCATATGCTGTTAGTCTAACTAGCAGATATCAAAGTGATCCAGGAGTGGATCATTGGACAGCGGTCAAAAACATCCTTAAGTACTTGAGAAGAACTAAGGATATGGTTCTTTCTTATGGAGGTGATGAACAGCTCGTTGTTAATGGTTACACCGATGCTAGTGGGAACACCGATCCGATGATTCTAAATCACAACTGGATACGTATTTATTTTGAATGGTGCAGCAGTTAGCTGGAGGAGTGCAAAGCAAAGCGTTGTGGCGAGATCTTCAACTGAATCGGAATACATGGCTGCTTCGGAGGCTTCACAAGAAGCGATATGGATGAAAGAGTTCATTACAGAGCTGGGTGTGGTTCCTAGTGCGCTGGACCCAATGTCTATCTACTGTGATAACATGGGCGCCATAGCCAATGCGCAAGAACCAAGGTCACACAAGAAGTCAAGATATCAAGCTGCGTTTTCACGCTATTCGAGAACATATCCAGGATGGGGATATAAAGGTTTGCAAAGTACACACAGATCTGAATGTGGCGGATCCGTTGACTAAACCTCTCCCAAGGGCAAAACATGACCAACACCAAACTGCCATGGGTGTTCGGTATATTACCATGTAATCTAGATTAGATGACTCTAGTGCAAGTGGGAGACTGTTGGAGATATGCCCTAGAGGTAATAATAAATGTAGTTATTATTATATCTTTGTGTTTATGATAAATGTTTACATTCATGCTATAATAGTATTAACAAGGAAACCATTAATACTTGTGTGATTTGTAAACTTAATTTGAAGTCCCTAGTATGGCCTCTATACTTCACTAGCTTGTTGGTTGATTGATGATGTGGTTTCTTTGTCATGAACATTGAGATGTTATCAACAACAAGATCATATCGTTAGGAGAATGATATGGTGGACATACTCCTATAGACAAGCGTAGCATAAAGATCAAGTCATTTCAATAGTTCAATTGCTATATGCTTTCTGATACATAGTAACCTAATTCCTTCGACCATGAGATCATGCATATTGCCTTTATCGGATGGATGCTTTGATGTCATCAAACACCACACCGTAACAGGTGGCTATAAAAGTGGCATTGGGTGTTCGGAAAGTATTGGTTGAAACACATGGATCAAGAGTGGATTTGTCCATCCACATGACGGATAGATATTCTCTGGGCCCTCTCGGTGAAATGTCATCCAATTAGCTTGCAAGCATGTGACTTGGTCACAAGGGATCACATATCACGGGAACGAGAAAAGAGTACTTATCAGTAACGAGGTTGAACTAGGTATGCAGAGATACCGACGATCATGACCTCGGATAAGTAACATATCGTGAGACAAAGGGAAATTGGTATCGTATGTAAGTGGTTCATTCGATCGCAAAGTAATCGAGAAATATGTGGAGCCATATGAATTTCCAGATTCCTCTATTGGTTATTGTTCGGAGAAGTGTCTCGATCATGTCCGCATAATTCACGAACCGTAGGGAGACACACTTAAGGATTCGACGTTGTTTGAGTAGTTATGGTATTATGAGAAAGAGACCAAATGTTGTTCGAGTCTCGGATGGGATCCGGATATCACGAGGTGATCCGGAATGGTCCGGAGAATAAGATTCATATAAGGAAAGTCCCATTTCGGAGTTGGGGAATGGTTCCGTGTTTTCATCGGGAACATTCTAGAAGGTCCCGAATGTCCCAAGACTGGGGGAAGGGGTACATGAATGTGTCATTGCAAGATGGAATGATTGCATCATGTACTAAGTGTTCTCGCTGTCCAAAATAAAGGGTTTATTTAATTCCTAATTGAAAGTCAAACCGCCAGCCGTCAAACTGCCAGTTTCGGAAAGAGGAGAAGTTGAAACCGACTTGGGGAGGAGTCCTCCTCCCAAGCCGGGCGGCCAGCCCTAGGCCGAGTTGGGGAGGGACTCCTCCTCCTCCTGGCCAGCCCTCCCACCTATAAAGGAGGGGCAGGGCCTCCCCTCTAGAGACACACAAGTTCCTATCCTCTAAACTAGAAACTAGACCTAGACCCGGTTTAGAGCTGTTTGGTTTAGAGCCTTCTAATTAGTTTAGAGCCCTCTAATTGGTGTGTCTAATTACTAGACCACTAATAGCCTCTCTCATAAGCTCCACCATACCGCACTGCTTAAGGCGAAGCCTCATGGGATCTCCCTCTACCTCCCAGACCACGCCACAGTGCCTAGGAATCGCGAGGAGAGTGCTACAACCTCCGCTGCCTGCCGAACAAGGAGAGGAAGGTCTTCGTCAGTACCGAACGCAGTGACCGATCAAGGAGCGCTATGGAACGCTGGCCGAAGGATCGTCTACGCGATCTTGAGATCGGAAAGAGTACGACTACATCACCCACGAGAATCTGCTCTCGTTAAACACTTTGGAATCTTCGAGGGTGAGTTATTCCATCGACTCGTTGCTGCAATCTAGTAGATAGATCTTGGCTTGTTTGTTTGTATGCGATAGAAAATTTTTGTTTTCCATGCTACGAACCCCTACAAAGACATCCAGGGAGACATGGATTCTTACCTCAGCAATGATGATGACTTTCTGGAGGAGGATGTTGTGGACTTCTACATTGACGACGAGGACTCCGACTTCATCGACGATGAGTAGATGCACTAGAGCACTGTCATAGCATGAGATGTATCGGTCCCATCAGATCAGAAGCTATGTAATGGTTCTTCAAACCATCTGTTTTCTTTTGATTGTTATGGTGTGTGTTGTATCGGGTGCTTGTTTGCATGGATGAAATGGAGTTAGTTGGAAAACCCGAGTCTAACTCAAAGTTTTAGATTTGAAACCAAAACCATAAACCTTAGAATTTCCCTCTTACCCCTGTATCTACCTCAATCTTCAGATGACTCGTGGAAACCAAGGAGGGAGCAGCTCGTCGCAAGACCCAATGCTGCAGATCTTGCAGAATCTCATCGCAGACCATGAAGCAAGCAGGGCAGAGCACCAAGCCAACTTAGCAACACTGCAGCAGATCGCCTAGATGGCTCTCAATAACCAAGGGCATGGAAATCAGGATCATCAAGGATCCAAGCTGAAAAACTTCTAGAATACCAATCCCCCAATCTTTAGCACGTCAGAGAACCCATTAAATGCTGATGACTGGTTGCAGACGATGGAGGATAACTTGGAGGTAGCCAGAGTTGATGATAATGAGAAAGTTCTCTTCGCCACCCACTAAATGGCGGGAGATGCAAGAGCTTGGTGGAACAGTATCCACCTGATGAACCATGGTCAAGTTATGACATGGGAAGCATTCAAAGTCAAGTTCAGCCGCACCCACGTGCCGCAGGGTCTAGTCACCCGAATGAGGGATGAGTTCCGAGAGTTGAAGCAAGGAAGAATGACTGTGGTGGAGTATCGTGACAGATTCCTGTCACTTGCCAGATATGCACCTGACGAGATCAACACGAAGGCAAAGAAGAAGGAGAGATTCCTGAATGCATCGCATGATGAGATGCGATCGCCCTCGTCAACATCCGTTTCGAGGATCTCGAAGAGCTAGTCGACTCTGCCATTCAGATGGAAGGGAAGATTAACCAGGCAAACGACAACCGCAAGCATCATATGATGCAGCAATCAGGATCCAGCAGTCACCAAAAGTACCGTCCCAACCCCTCACCTGGATATGCACCAAGGAACAACCGAACCCCAATGTCTCGCCCAAGCTACCCCAACCGTAGCGGAGGCAATGTGAAGTCTGGAGGAAACAATAACAACTCCGACAATGCCAACAATTTCAACCGTGCACCTCCCAAGAGCAACAACAACAACAACACTGCACCTTAATCGGCAAAGAATGTTGTGCGTCGCTGTAGCAAAAGACAAGTCACATATCACTTGTTTCGAGTGTGGAGTGAAGGGTCACTACTCCAATGAGTGTCCCAAGAATACTCCCGCCACTGCCAATGTGAATGCCCCAGCTCAACAACAGCGTTGTGTTCAAACAGGAAGAAGATTTGCCCCAGGGAACCCTCACAACCGCAAAGGTCTTCTCTTCCACATGAATGCCGAAGAAGCCCAAGAAGCGCCAGATGTAGTGTTGGGTATGTTTTCTGTCAACTCAGTTTTAGCAAGAGTATTGTTTGATTCGGGAGCATCGCATTCATTTGTCACCGAAGAATTTGCATGCACTAGTAAGATTCAGCCAACCAACCTGAAGCATGTCATGATAGTTCAAATCCCTGGATCAACTACAAAAGCTAGAAAAATTTGCAAAGCTGTACCTATCAGAATACATGGGATAGATTTTTATGCCAACCTAATTGTACTTGGAACCAAAGGATTGGAAGTAGTACTAGGTATGGACTGGATGTTAAGGCATAAAGGACTGATAGACTGTGCTAAGAAAGCCATCACCATGACCAGTAGTTATGGAGTAACAGTAGAGCATATATATCTGAAACTTTACCTCGCCAATTCAAGTGCAACAAGAGTCTAGCCCTACCCACCATAGACCAAGTCAGAGTAGTCTATGAATACCCCGACGTATTCCCAGATGAATTGCCAGGTATGCCCCCGGATAGGGATATTGAGTTCATTATCGAGCTAATCCCCGGAACCGGACCCATAGCCCAGAGACCCTATAGCATGAACCCCTTAGAGTTAGTTGAGTTGAAGAAGCAGTTAGATGCCATGTTAGCAACATGCTTGATTCAGCCAAGCGCCTTGCCATGGAGATCACCCGTGTTATTCATTGACAAGATAGATGGAGGCAACCGTCTGTGTACAGATTACAGAAAGTTGAATGACGTCACCATCAAGAACAAGTACCACTTGCCAAAGATAGAGGATCTATTTGATCAATTGAACAGAGCCGAGGTATTCTCAAAGATTGATCTTAGGACTGGTTATCACCAACTTAAGGTTCGTGCAATGGATATTCCGAAGAGCGCCTTTACTACTCGCTATGGTTTATACGAGTATATGGTTATGTCTTTTGGATTAACCAATGCCCTTGCTTATTTCATGAATCTCATGAATAAGATCTTTATGAATTTCCTAGATAAGTTTGTAGTCGTGTTTATCGACGACATCCTTATCTACTCCAAGTCCGAAGAAGAGCATGAGCAACATCTGAGAATCATCCTAGAAACCCTGAGAGAACATCAGTTATATGCCAAGTTCAGCAAGTGTGAGTTTTGGCTAAAATAAGTAGGATTCCTAGGACATATTCTGTCTGCCGGAGGAGTCTCTGTTGATCCCGCCAAGATCAAAGATGTCGAAGAATGGGAAGCCCCAACCACTCAAACCCAAGTCCGTGCATTTCTCGGATTAGTGGGATATTACCGCAAGTTCGTAGAAGGATTCTCGAGCATCGCCAGACCCATGACCCAATTGTTGAAGACAGACAAGAAGTTTGAATGGACAGACAAATGTGAAGCTAGTTTCCAAGAGCTGAAGAAGAGATTGATATCAGCCCCAATATTGATCTTGCCGGACATCAAGAAGCCGTTTGATGTGTATTGTGATGCATCCAAGATTGGTCTAGGATGTGTATTGATGCAAGAAGGCAAAGTCATCG
This sequence comes from Avena insularis, assembly GCA_023614405.1. Lineage (NCBI taxonomy): Eukaryota > Viridiplantae > Streptophyta > Magnoliopsida > Poales > Poaceae > Avena > Avena insularis. Next base: position 469,961,362 of record CM042694.1, read on the forward strand.
CGTATCTGTCTCGACAACTGAAGCAGCATGAGCAGAACTATCCGACCCATGATCTTGAATTAGCAGCCATAGTGTTGGCATTAAAGACATGTTATCATTATCTTATGGGTAATCGCTGTGAGATTTACTCAGATCATAAGAGCTTGAAGTATATTTTCACTCAGAAGGAGCTGAATATGAGGCAAAGGAGATGGATAGAATTAATCAAGGATTATGACCTTGACATTCACTATCACCCCGGCAAAGCCAATGTGGTAGTGGATGCTCTTAGCAGATTGCCGTGTAGGCTTAACACCATGATCAAGGAGAAGCAACCCAGTTTGTATGAGGAGTTGGAGAAGTTTAGAACTGAGCTAGTTAGCAAAGGATTCTTAGCTAGCATTGAACTTCAACCCACATTGATTAGCCAAATCAAGGAAGCCCAGAAGGGAAATGAAAGTATCGACGGAATCAAACGTCATATTGGTACATGAAAGGTACCTGGATTCACGGAAGATGAAGAAGGAGTACTGTGGTACAAAGGACATATCTGTGTGCCAGCAGATTCAGAGCTGAAGAAAGTTATCATGAAGGAAGCTCATGATACTCTTTATTCTATCCACCCCGGAGGAACGAAGATGTATCAAGATTTGAAAGAGCAATTTTGGTGGCACAAGATGAAGAGAGAAATTGGAAGCTACATCGCCAAGTGTGACATCTGTCAAAGAGTCAAAGCAGAGCATCAGAGACCTGCAGGACTGTTGCAACCATTGCATATTCTGGAATGGAAATGGGATTCCGTCGGAATGGACTTTATCACGGGTTTGCCTACTTCTAGTAGGGGAAATGACTCAATCTGGGTCATAGTTGATAGACTGTCCAAGGTAGCCCACTTCATACCTGTCAAGACTACCTACCAGGGTGCGAAGTTAGCAGAGATGTACATTGCTAGGATTGTTAGTGTGCATGGAACCCCCAAGACCATAGTATCAGACCGAGGAACCCAGTTTACCTTGAGATTTTGGCAGAAAGTCCAGGAAGGATTAGCCACCAAGTTGAACTTCAGCACCGCGTATCATCCGCAAACTAATGGACAGACTGAGAGAGTCAACCAGATCCTAGAGGATATGTTAAGAGCTTGTGTGTTGGAATACAGATCAAAATGGGAAGACTACCTACCTTTCGCAGAATTCTCATATAACAACAATTATCATGCTAGTTTGTAGATGGCACCATTTGAGTTCCTATACGGAAGGAAGTTCCGTACCCCTTTGAATTGGTCACAAGTAGGAGAGAGTCAGATCTTTGGACCCGACATTCTCCGAGAAGCCGAAGAGAAAGTTCACAAATTCCGTGAGCACCTCAAGACTGCCCAATCCAGACAGAAGAGTTACACTGACAAGAGAAGGAGAGACCTGACTTTCAATGTCGGAGATTTTGTATATCTCAAGGTTTCGCCGTTGAAAGGAACCCAACGCTTTAGTCTGAAAGGAAAGTTAGCCCCCAGATATATCGGGCCCTTCAAGATTCTAAACCGTCGAGGAGAAGTATCGTATCAACTGGAACTACCTGAAGAAATGTAAGCCATCCACAATGTGTTCCATATCTCGTTACTTCGCAAATGCCTAGAAGTGCCAAAGAAGACTGAAGTTTTCAAGAACATCGATCACAGAGCTGTGGAGATCAACAATGACCTGACCTATCGTGAAGTGCCCATCCGTATCTTAGAAGAAGCTTACAGAACCACCAGGACCAGGAGTATCAAGTTTCTCAAGATTCAGTGGAGCAACCATACCGAGGAGGAAGCTACTTGGGAGCGCGAAGATTACATTAGGACGAAGTTCCCAGATCTCTTTAGTTCCTAGTTTTCCTTGTAAATCTCAGGATGAGATTTTGTTTAAGGGGGGAAGGTTTGTAACATCCCAAAACTTTAATCCAAGGTTATTAAGATCCAAATCATCAAAATTAGGGTTAACAAAAACTTTTCGAAACAAAAATATGAAAGCATTCATATGTGTGTGTATTTAAAATAGGAGTTGTTTGAATTGCCATGGTTCTATGATCCATTGATTGTAAATGATTATTAGGTGAAATAAACATTATCTAAATCATTGCCAAACATTTCCCAAAGAAAAAAAACAACTCAATAGGAATAAATGAAGTGAATGGTCATTTTGGCCAAATTAACTATCATGCCTACTTTGCCTATTCCTAGTACTCAGAACTTAACAGAAACAAATGTGGATCTTTGCACCCCTTGATAGTACACATAATGTTGTACCAAGGCCCACTTTATGATCTGCCAAAAACATTCAAACACTAAATTTATTTGACATTTGAAAATTGAATCTATTTCATATGGGAAGGTCCCACTATTTCAAAAACCACTCAAACAAGCTCAAATTTTAAAACCCAAGCACCCACAGAGTCTCAAGATTAGTACTAGAACACCCACCAAAAATATTTTCAAAATTCAAAAAGAAAGTTCTTGCGGCCATTTCATCAAACACTTGGCAGGCAAGAATCTAACTCTAAACCTAGCTTACTGTTCTGCACAGGGTTTTGCCCCCATTTGATCCCCATTTAACCCCACTGTTCCCTCTTGATCTAACCAGGGCCTAACCAACCCAACCCCTACCCCCTAGTGGCCATGCCAACCCGAGCACCTAGTCGCCGGCCAAACCTTGCCCCGCTGCAGTAGACCATCTCCCCTCTCTCGCCATGTCTAGCAGCTAGCCAGACCGCCGCGACACGCTGCCCAAGCCGCCGCTGACCAGCCCGCCGCCAGCCGCACCGTCGCCACGACCTGTGGAGCACGCCGACATGCCCGTCACGCCGCCTAACGCACCACGCCATCGCCGTGGACATCGCTGCTCAGAGCGTCAGCTCCGCCCGACCGCATACCACCGCCCCTAAGCCTGCATTAAAGCCCTAGAGCACCGCCAGGAGACCGCGCGTCGATTGCTGCTCGCAGCCATGCCGCTAGCAGCCCGTAGCCATGTCGCCATCGTCGCCTGGCCTTGCCGCGCTGTCCCATCGTCGAGCCTATAAAAGGAGGGCACCCCCAGCCAGTTGCAGCACACCACTCAACTCCCCTCACCTCACTGACCGTCCCACACCTCTAGACGGAGCAAGGCGAGCAGCAGTTCGCTGGAATTGCACCGGAGCAGGCCGCCTTTGGAGGAGAAGGGCGCCACTGATTGCGACCACCCCCGGAGCTGCCTCGACTGTCCCTGAGCTCGCCGTCGACCACCAGTCCGTTTGCCCGCCTCGCCATCATCGCTGGAGCCCTGGTATGCCCCCTATGCACCCCTACTGAGCCGCTAGGGTTAGAGCTCGCCGCTGACCAGTTCGTCGTCGACGATGATCCCCAGCCGTAGATCTTAGTTCTAATCCAACGCCCCATATCGCCCCGTACCGCTTCGCGTGTTATGAGCCGCTGACCGGTGGACCCCCTGTCAGCTAAGCCCCGTGCCGTGGAGTGACACTGGGCTGGCCCGTTAGCGTTCCCGCGCGACCCAGTAAATTCAAATTAGGATTTTTCTTTTTTAGTTAAACCTAGTTCTGTCCCCTAGTTTGAAATTCAATTCAGAGAGATTTACAAATTGAAATGAAGTGATTCCAATTTTGTTAGAAAGCTACTAAAAAGATCTACCCGAGCCCGTTGGATTTAATTCAATTAGAGTTAGAGATCTCTCCTAGTAAAAATAACAAGACAGAAGCATTTGCACCTTGCAACATTTTAATAAAATCAACCAAGTTAGCTTTTGAGTTGATTCCAACTCTCAAAAATCACATTTCACCATACCTATCTGAATATGTAATAATATTAGGGTTTACATGCAGTGACTTTGGACTAGTACCAAAATAATGCTATATAGGCATTTCTGGTCACTTTAAATCATTAAATAATGAACTTAAACCAAAGTAATTATGATCCAACCCTTAAATCACATTCCCACATGTTAGAATATGTGGTGATGACATGTGTCCACATGATCCCATATTTGAAGTGGTGAATATTAAATCTTAGTTAATTTTTCAATGAGTAGAAATTACTTTTCTAAAATAAAAAGGAAGAAACTATTGAATTAAACTTGTGATTCTTGTGATGATAATAGATCATCAAATGTGTGCCTTAGAGTACTAATTAGACTAGTTAAGTATTGTTTGGTGATTGTGTACTCCGTATGTATTTATAGACGATAGTGCCGACCAAGCTTACGAGGAGGAGGAGTTCTACCAAGAGGAGGAAGACAACTTCAACCACTGCACCAACCAAGGCAAGCTAGCACTATCCAAGTTAACCCTTGCAAGTTGTACTTCCAAGACACCATTAACAATGCAAGCTAACACCTGCAAGTATTATACTTAGCAAGCTACTATTAGCAAGCTAGGATTAAACTAGATGGTTTAGCAAAGATGCTTTAGGCATGCTTTGGTTATACCACTTTGACTACTATTTACCCCAAGTATTAATTTCAAAGCTTTACTTCCTTTACTTTACCAAAGTCCCTTACTTGTTTTGAAGGTAGCATAAAGAGTATAAAACTTGACCTATTTTAGATAACTTTAGATGTCATTCTATGGCATGAGATTGATCCCATCTTTCCACCTTAGTGAACACTCTTAACTTAGTAGTTTAGAGTAGATAAAAACTTGAGTCACTTTAGATGGGAGCACTTGGTGAAAATGAATTATGAAAACCTTGGAATGATGAGTCATTCTATTGAGATGTTTTGACATGTGTTGAGAAACACAAATGGTTTATGATGATGAAAATGTTGAGGCATGAGCCTTAGCCCTTTTAGAAAACTGACGGTTGGATTTGGATGCGATACCATTCCAAATTTACCGTACAACCACATTACCTGAATTGGGTAAGGCTTAGCCGGAAGTTTATATGCATTAGTATTAGTTCCCTCGCGGGAGAGGTTTGAGCCGAGGCTACCTCTCAATGTTGTCCACCTATGCATTGCCCAAGATGACAGATGGTCATGGTTGGGAGGCCATGCTCATAGGAGAGGTGCTTATACTAGGGTGTGTAAAGGAAAGGTTATGTTTGATTATTTGCATACTAAGTATGATTATTCAGGGTTATCCCTGATAGATGTATCAAATCTTGTGGTGAAAGTGTACCACCTCTGCAGAGTGTCAAACTATTCGAATAGCCGCGTCTGTGGTTATGGATAGTTGGAATGGCCATACTGTTTCGTTGTCAGATGTTTTCAAAATAACTTATGAAAGGAATGATGAATCTTGACTTGACCACAACAGGGTTGTGTTTATGACACTAGCTTCCCAACTTAAGTGATTCTAGAACTTTATTTTATCTTTCTTTGCTTCAGAACTCAACTTAGGTTTCAAACTTAACTTTATAGTTAAACTTAGATTTAGCACTTTAACTTAGCACTATACTACTTGTTAGTGGTAGTTTGCGAGTACTTAAAGAGTACTCATGGCTTTTGTCCCTGGCTATTCTCATGGCCAGACTATGAAGGAGACTACGAAGATGATGGCTAGCAGGAAGGCTATGATAACTAGGACTATCTGCCTTCGTCAGCATTGCTTGTGCCCCTGAAGATGGACCCCACCGCTATGCTTATCTTTTATTTCCGCTACTTGTTGTATTAAGACTGGATCATGAGATCCTTATTTGTGTAAGACCTTATGTATGGTTTGTAATGGATGATGTACTGTGATATCCAATCCGTTATGTCTCGCAAAAATGGTAATCCTGGGATTGCGAGGTATGGCATAACGGGCATCTGGGATTAAAAATCTGGGTGTTGACAGTATGAGAGGGGATGTTTTTGATGGGTTGCAAGGTACCAAAGCATCATCAAGTGGATGATGTTTAAGTGTATAATGAGTATGAAAGATCCATGCTTGATATTGGTCTTCATTGACTTGGAAGTTTCTAGATTAGATCACTTCAGAATTGATCTGGTTAAGGGTTTTTGATGATCACCTAGTGGCTAGAGATTAGATCCATCTTGTATTCTTTCTTAGGGTTTGGATTTTAAAGTTTCTGGATCCTAGAGGATGATCTCCTAGAGTAGCTCATACTACTTCTAAGCAATCAAGTCAAGCAGCAGATCAAGGTAACTCATCTTACACACAACTCAACTACTACTAGGGTTACCATCAAGCCTAGCGTGAGGTAAGGATGGGCAATTTTGAAAGGGTGGAGTTTGAATAAGGTGAGAGTCCTTGGTATTTCTACCAAGAGTAGAATTCAAAATCTTTATAAAAAGGTTTTAGAAAAATCTAGAGGTAAGAGTAGTTGAAAGCTCCGCCTTAAAAACCTAAGGAGAATATATCATATAGATCTCCATAATTTTGTCAATATAAGCTACTAAAATAGTTAGGGTTGCAAAGGCATCTTGGCTCAGGTTTTTGAAATGCCAGAACATTTGAGAATATAAAACATAAGCCAAGATAGTTTTTGTTAAATAGCTTTTGTCAACTGAGGTTGAGGTAAGGAGTATATCATAAGCTATATAATCAGAAGCATAAGCATAGACAACAACAAGCAAACAGTGCATCATAAGGCAGGAAAAAGTTTTTGTTCCCCCTGATTTTTGCATTCTGGATAACTAATCAGGGTTACTAAAATTGGGATGTTACAGAAAACAACAATGTTTAACAACAATAGTAACAAAGTTTCAAGGTCTTAACAGCCTGTGTCCTCTACCATGCGAGGTAAACTTTCTCTCAGTATACATCTCTATCAATACAAGACACATATAACTGTGAAAATATACACTCTTCGATATAGGGTTGGAAATGAAGTTAACATGACCAACATTCTTTCAGATGGTGTTTCAGGTCGCAATATTCAATCACTAGAGAAATACTCCCTTCGATATAGGTTTGGAAATAAAGTGACATGACCAGCTCAAGAAGGAAGAATCTAAAGCGAATTGTTAGAAGTTGTACGCCATAAATTCCTTACTATGTTTGCACCCTCAAGAAAACAATAGAGTGCAAATGAAGTATGGTAATTCTCTTCCCTGTGTAGTAGTGTAATTCTCTTGAACCCCTACCATGCCTAGTACTGTAACAATCTAAACTGTTCCTGTCTTCCTTGTGTAGTGCTTCTCATATAGTTTCGCTAGGAAGTATATTATGCCTTACATATCTGGAGAAACCGTTCAAGCAAAGTCGTGTGATTATGAAACTACTATTAGTTTTAGATCAGAGTGAGGAGAATACTTTCGCCAACACAATCTCCAGGAAGATGTTGTTTGCGCCTTCCAGTTTGTAGTCAAAGCGAGTTCTCTGATCGTGACAGTGCATTTTTGTAGTGGTTTGAACTTGTTGGAATTAGTTGCATCTTTTGTAGTGGTTTTAACTTGTTGGGTTTAGATGTAATGTATGTATATAATGAATGCTCATAATTCATCTATAGTTTCATTATGTGTGTTATGAGTTCTTTGTTATGCTGCTTGTTGGGTTGAGATGTAATATAGACATTAGATATTTAATTGGGGACAAATTGAAAAATTGCCATATAGCATGCATCGATAGAGACATTACGAGGCATTGCAGTTATGCCATCGTCTGATAGCAGTGCCTCCCTACATGGGCCGTGGCATAAACACTTTGCTGCTGCGGAAGCACTAGCTTGGTGGATCATGTTGTGCCGCGCCAAAAAATCCACCGCCGTTCATGAATCCCCGAGGAAGTTACCTGTGGAGCCTTTTTTTTGCCGCGCCAATGCGATCATGGTGACTAAGGCTATGCCTCTGTGTCTATAAGCGCCAAGGCCCGACTCTGTGTTGTAGTGCTAGATTATTGACTCTAGTGAAAGTGGGAGACTAAAGGAGATATGCCCTAGAGGCCAATAATAAAGATGTTTTAATTGACATATATCATTAGTTCATAACAATTTTGTATCATGTTATAACTATATTAAGTGGAAAGATTAATACATGTGTGATTTATAAACAAACCAGGTCCTTAGTATCCTCTAGACTAGTTCATTGGGCAGCTGATGATCGAGGTTCCCCGATCATGGACTTTACCACGTCAACTGACAATGAGGTCACTTATGAAGTGATGGAAAACACCCAACCCTAGTATTTCAATGTGATCTAGTCACAAAGTTCAACATTGTGATATCTAGCAAAGCGTAGTGATTCAGTCCTTCGATCGTGAGATCATATTAATCACTATCTCCTAAGGCTGCTTTGATCACATCAACCGTCATGTCCGTAACTGGGTGACCATAAAGGTGTGTGTCAGGTATTCTAGAGGAACTTTTGACGCCTATGTATCAAGACCAGGATTTTCCCATCTAAGTGATGGATAGATACTCTGGGCCCACTCAGTGAGATTACATCTACAAGTTTGCAAACATATGACTAGGTCACGGGGATGAGTAAATGTGTTTATCAGTAACAAGATTGAACTAGGTATATGGATACCGAAGATCAGATCTTGGACAAACCAAATATCATAGGGCAAAGGGAATGAGACTCGACGTTCAAGGTTCAAGCGATCAAGTTAACCATGGAATGCATGGGGGACATTATGTGTTTCTAGATACCGCTATTGGTCATTAATCGGAAAGTGTGTCGATGATGTCTGTGTATTCCCGAGCCGTAGGGTGTCACACTTAAGAGTAGAGACACTTAGGGATTTATCCAAGATCATAGGAGAAAAGAGAGAGAACTCTAGAATAGTTGTGGAGTCATACCAGAAGTGTTTTGGGATATCCAATGATGATCGAATGGGTCTGAAAGGTGTTTCAGAGTGATAGGTATTAGATTATATGTATTTAACATTAATTAAATGAATTAATATTAAAAATATTATTTAAATTGGATTTTGGGGGCAGACCACCTAATTGGGCCTCACCGGACGAGGCCCAAGAGGGGACCGCCATCCTAGGGAAGGCCTTGGGAGGCCGCCGGCCACCAAGTGGGAACCCACCATGTCCTAGGAATGGCCAGGGTAGTTGCTACCAGGGGTAGCGATTGAGTTGATTGGGGGCAAAGTGAGTCGCCATCCGCAGATCGAGATTGAGGGCAGACACAAGGGTTTACCTAGGTTCGCCCCCTGTTGGGTAAAGACCTACTTCCTGCTAGATTGTATTGATTGTGAGTGGATTACAAGATCGACGAGCTTGGCGGCTAGGCATCGAGTCGCTTGGATGGGGTAACTAATAACACGTAACCATGAATAGTACCCTAGGAAGGTTTATATAGGGTCACCTTGCTAGGGTTTACAAGATTACTACCGAATCAATTTAGGTTTCAGAGGGCTTGACCTAATCTGACTAGCCCTAGCTAAAGTCTTGGGCCTTCAGCTTTCAGTCGTCGGGCTTTATTAAAGTCTCCTTTTAGTCGCCACGCCAGCATGCCCAATCATCATGGTCCTGGGCTAGTCGAATCTTCCCTCTAGGAATACCCTGATTGGTATATCGCCATCAGTAGTCCCCGAGTGCGTCAGGGGTTCGGCGAAGGTTTTAACTTGGCAGTCAGAGTAGGTGAGTCTAAGTGTACGCCCAGTTGAATCGATGGCGAACTCCTCCAATGATGGGAAACGTCTCAATATGTTCTCAGTCGCAACTAGGTGAGTCGGTGAGTGCTCAAACCACCTCGCCTAAAAAATTGGAATGGGCAAGTGAAGTAGGCGAGTCGAGTGATCAATTTAATTGAAGTAGGACCGTCAGTTCAATCAAACTAGCCATTAGGTAATTCCTAACGGTAACTTCGGCAGAATTACTGTGAAGTAATGACTATCCCATGATCACAAGGTAGCGCCGCTATATAAGGAGAGTGGCAGAGGAAGGTATGGATCTCCACCCATGTTTCTCCATTCTTCTTCCTTGTTCCTCTCTGCGCCGGTGCCCGATCCAGATCTCATCCCGTGTGATCTCATCCTCATTGCGCCTGCTTGGACCAAGTACAAATGCTCCATGGCTCTACTCAGTCCTTCTAGGACGCGGGGATCCTTGTAAAGGGTTAGTGGCGAGTTCCACCAGCAGGCGAGAGCAAGCCCAAATTGCGAGCAGGGGAGTTCATCTCCTTCATAGCCATTTAGAACGTGGGTTAGGGTTCCCCACCTCCATCTTCTTTAGGCAGTTCCTTCATTTCTACCAGATCAAGCCCTCTGATCTAGGACTACATAGCATCAAGCAGGTGGCGGTCTTTGTTGCCTTCTGCAAAAGTTACCTGGGCTGCCCATACTTCCCGCTCTGGCTCAAGCTGTTCCACGGCCGGGCCAGCCGCGAGGGGAAATGCGGGCCTTTGCTGGTCATGGGGCGTGTCACCTTCCAGGTAAAGCCCCATGCCAGCTTCTTCAAGCTGATGCTGCAGAAGAAGGCGACCAATGAATGGAAGAAATTCTGGTTCTATGTCAAGGAGTCAACCTCGTCTAGGGAGGTGGCATCCGGGCATACACTGCAGAGTGGAGTAATCTATGACGGTTATTGGTGAAGAAACTCCCCAAGGCTCAGCAGATGGTCGTGGCCAAGATGCGCGCTTAGATGACCGAGCGCGAAGAAGAGGGACTGAAAATGATCAACCTTTTCAACTACTAGCTCGAGCGGCGACTAGTGCCGCTCGCCACTCGAGCCAGCTGGATGTATGAGTATAGCGAGCGATCCAACCCTTCTAGGTCGAGCTTAGGTTTTTGGGTTGCAGAAGATTACTCGGTGGCCTTGAAGAATATCATGGAGGCGACCTTCATCGATCTCCAAGAAGGGCTTATCCCGTATAAACCGAATGACATGCCGGCCCCCATAAGTGCTTTTATAGGTCCATAGTCGCTTTCTTTATTAGTTGCATTTCCAAGTCGCTTATTCGATTCGCGTGTTGTGTTCATTTGTAGACCTTCCAGATCCTGGAGCACCAATTGGCTCCACTGGACGAGGAAATGCCAGAGGATCTCCTAGATGAAGACGAGGGAGACACCTCCAATGAGGAGGAGGAGGACGAGGAAGAGGTCGAGGAGGAACGTGAGCTTCTGTCGGCAGGTCAAAAGACATGTGGTCAGAAACATCATGAACTTGAGGCTAGTCGCAGCCTCGAAGAGGAGGACAACGACCCGGAGATCATGGTGGAGGAAAGCTCCAAGCGAGCCCAAACACCATCCAAACCCCTGGCGGAACCAAAGGCTCCTTCGAAGCCACGGTGACATGCAAGCTTGGTCGAGGTGGGGTTGCCATGGTCGGTCGAGCCCAAGATGGAGAAGCCTGCACACATTAGCACGGGACTACGAGCTCTCCCGGTTTACAAGTGAGTTTCTTCTGGCTCTTTGCTTGTTTTATTCCGTTGCTTGTCCCGGAATTTCCGAGTCGCTAATCATTGTGTGTGGCAGGAGTAGCCCCAATAATATTAAGCGTGCCACGGTGGTGAAGGTCCCATTGAGCTGCGCCAAGGCTGGGGACGATCCTTCCAAGGAGAGGAAGGGGGAAGCTGTCGAGGCGCTCGACATGTGTGCCAAGAAGAAGAAGACCGACCCCCTCGAGGTAGGCACGATGACCGCGGGGAAGGTTGTCATTGTGGACCCTTCAAAGGGTGGCCAGCTCGAGGAGGAACCTATGAAGGCTGATCCGCCACCGGAGGCATCCTCATAGGCGGCCAACGTGCCGGGGGTGGCAGCTGTGATTTTCCCACTGTTCGTGGCGAAGGCATCAACTGCGCCTGTCAATTCTCAGTCACCGAATGTGGCTGAGGTTATTGACGGAAACATCTGACTAATGCCGCAACATCCTAGCGGGAGAGCATTTCTGATGCCCTCGGTGGACGCGATTGAGATCTATCATCTACTGGGTGAAGCCTCCAGGTATGTCTAGTCCCCAAGGGTCTAGTCGCTAAATGTTAGTGACTAGACACTCTAGATCCTGAATTCCCCAGTCCTCGAGGGTCAGGTCGTTAAGGAGTAGCGAGTCGAGTCTTGGAATTAGTTGCTGATGCAAATTTTTGTTTACTTTTGGGGTTGAAGCACGAGTTGGTGGAACGACGAGCTGTGGTGGAGCGAATGGAGCAGGGCCTGCAGGTGGGTCAGCAGGCCAATAGCCAGCTCCAAACTACCGTGAGTAAGTTTCTTTCTTGAGATGTCTTTGGCCAGTGTTGTGGTGGGTGTTGACTCATTGTGTTCTTTGTGCAGACGACCATGCCTCCATGCTCGCCAAGGACCATGAGGTATATGTGCCAATTACTGACCTGGATGCTGCGAAGGTATTGAAGACCTCGGTGAAGGAGAGGCCAAAGAGTTGGCAGTGGAGCTGGAGTCAGCGAAGGCCTCGATGATCGCGTCGGAGGAGAAAGTAAAGGCCGCGGTCACGGTTGTGGAGGAGGATATCAATGCTTACGACTCTGTTATTCTTTGGTTGTAGGGGAAGTTCTCTGCGCTCGAGAAGTTCATCACGAATAACTGTCGCAGACTCCTTGGTAAATCTTCTTTTACGCATTTGCTTGTGAGTAGCGAATCTTTGAATGGGTCTAGTCCCCGAGGGGGTGAGTCCCCGAGTGGGAAAGTCCCCTAGCAGGCGAGTCCCAGAGCGATTTTGCTAACGAAGCTTGATGTGCTGACGCTTTGCAGATGTTATGGCCAAGGAGATCCAGCAGTGTAGGCATTCAACACCGACCAGTGTGTGATGGCGGTGCTGAATGTAGCCACGACATCTGTGATGTGCGTCCGCGCCCTTCTCCAGGGTATCACCCCCACCGAGGTAATTCCTAGCGGATTTATGGAGGTTTGGAAGTCTCTAGAAGAGATGCCCGCGGTTGTGGAGTGGATGGCACCGTTCGCGTTCTATTGCAGGGCTACCACGACTCTGAACCTTGGGCTCGCCCACTTCCCTAAGGACTTCGAGCTCGAAGACATCACCAGCAGGTTCCCTTCGGCGACCGGCAGGGTGGAGATCGCTGACGTCCTTGCGCTTAATGCAAAGGCCTCTCCGTATGCGGAGCGCATGTTGGCGATGCGCGATCTGTTGCCATACCAGGAGACGCGATTGGCACCAGGCCATGCTGAGCCGAAGTACCATGACCTTCTGTTGGAGCAGTCATTTCAATCGGCGATCACGAAGTCATTGACAACCTATCCTATCAACCCGTGGAAGCCCTTTGCGAGGGTTCGAGGTGTGGATGGTGCCTCTTCATCGAAGCCTGTAGAATGAGAGAAGATCCTGCAATGTAAATTGGTTGCCTACTAGCTCTTTTGTAAAGATATTGTTAGCAAGTTTGAATGAATGAGATGTTTTGCAATTTGCTAGTTGATTATGTTTGATTTTATCTTAGTCGACTTTTTTGGTCGACTTGGGTCGTTTGTGTGAATGCATTCGGGGCTTATGGTCAAGTCCTCGAGCGTTCTTACTCGCAGTCACACGCGTGTGGTTAGCGGGGATGGTATGTTTGTGGGTTGTTCGAGTAGATTAGGTCGACTTGTCATGGCTCGTGGATCCAGCCACGGGGCAACCCCAAGGGGTACTATGTACTTGGTGTTTTCCCGAGCCACATGCGGGTTCGTGTTTGATGATTCGCCGAGTGTGCTACTTAACCGTTCGAGTCGTATGCCCAAGGTAGGAAGGGATGTGATGCGCTATTAATTTGTAGCGTGTCTCTCCTCGTGGCCTGGGGGGAGGCAGTCTCTTGGCGACTCCGAGGCGCGCTCTCATACTTAGTGTTTTCCCAAGGTGTGTGCGGATTCGTGTTTGACCGAGTCCCCGAGCGTGGTACTTAACCGTTCGAATGGCTGCATCCAAGGATGAGGGGGATGGGGTGCTGTGGGAAGCACGACTTGTCGTCTTGGCTCGGGGAGCCAGTCGAGCAAGGTGAATTCGATGGTGGCTCCCGGGTTGGCCTTTTTCGTGGACGATTCAAGGCCCGATTGAATTTCGGTGCCCTTGAACCACACTACTTGGCCGTGCCAGGTCACATTACCAAGGGTTGATGACCGGGGTTAGCGTATTTGTTGTATTGTACGAGTTCGATTGGCACATGGGGTGGCGAGTAGACACAATTTATGGGTACATTATTTTTATTCAGCATGGGTACAAGAGTGTACAAGTTTTAGTTCTATGTATAGAACTTGCAAAGTAGGTTCACATTCCAGGGTCGCTCAACATCGAGATTGCCATTGACGCGGACGTAGATGAGGTAGTAGGCGTCGTTGCCAAGGACTTGCCCTATGGAGAATGGCCCCTCCCATGGGGGAGAGAGTTTGTGCATGCCCTTCTTGTCCTGGATGAGTTGCAGGATGAGGTCGCCTTCCTGGAAGGTGCGAGTCCAGACTCGGCATCTGTGGTAGCGGCATAGTCCTTGATGGTAGATCGCCATGCACAAGCTCGCTAAGTCGCACGCCTCGTCGAGTAAGTCGATCCCGTTCTAACAGGAGGCTTCATTGTCCTCCTCCATGTAGTGGATGACTCGAGGCGAGTCATGCTCGAGGTCAGTTGGCATGACGGCTTCGGTGTCGTACACCATGAACAAGGGGGTGAACCCTGTTGATCGGTTGACGGAGGTGTGGATGCCCCAGAGCACGGAGGGGAGCTCTTCGACCCAGCATCCTAGCGTCTGTTCGAGGGGGACTTGCAGTCGCGGCTTGAGGCCATGGAGGACGCTTTGATTGGCGTGCTTGGCTTGGCTGTTCGACTCTAGGTGGTTTACTGAGGCGAGGTCGAGCCGAATGTCGTGCTCTTCACAGAACTCGGCCATGGTGCCTTTGGCAAAGTTCGTGTCGTTGTCAGTTATGATGCTGTGCGGAAAGCCGTAGTGGTAGTGAGTTCACGTAGAAACTTGGTGGTGGTCTTGCCGTCGCACTTATTGATGGGCTTCGCCTCGACCCACTTTGTGAACTTGTCGACTGTGACTAGAAGGTGGGTGTAGACTGATGGTGTGGTTTTGAATCGACCCACCATATCGATGCCCAAGACAATAAATGGCCATGGTCTTGAGGGCTAAACCAGGGATATGCGTCTGGTTGGCGTATTTCTGGCACCTGACATAGAGTTGGATGATGTCGATGGTGTCGGCGTGTGCGGTGAGCCAGTAGAAGCCGTGGCGCATGGCCTTGGTGACTAGCGACCTTGCGCCAGCATGGTGGCCGTAGTCGCTAGCATGGATGTCCTGCAGGATCTTCCGACCCTCTTCTAGCGAGACGCAATGTTGTTACACGCTTGTCATGTTGTTTTTGTGAAGCTCGCCGTTGATGATGATGAAGGACTTGCAGTGGTTGATGGGGATATGCCGAATGGGGTATGCCCAGCAGGACATTCTGATCGGGCCAAAAGCCTAGCGAGTGGGCCTGCAGGACATCGACTGGAATGCGACTGAGAAGAAGGCCTGGCGATTAGAGACTGGAGGCCCAAAAGCGTACTCGAATCCTAGTCGGATAAGGTCAAAGCCTCCAAATCCATATCTTGTTCGGTTGTAAACTGTAAACCCTAGGGAGGTGCCTCCTATATAAACCTCCCTAGGGTACTCTGAGGACTTACGTTCCATCATACACCCCTTCAAGCGACTCGCTGCTTAGACGCCGAGCTAACCACCCCTGTAACTCGCTATCCATCAATCTAATCTAGCTGGAGTAGGTCTTTACCCTCCGGGGGCCGAACTTGGATAAATCCATGTGCATCCGCCCCCATCTCGCACCGCAGATGGCCGCCAGCTCTCGCCCCCTATTCTATCAATCACTGCCTATGGTAGCGACTGCCATGGCCATTTCCACGACAGTGGCGCCCACCGTGGGGCCTAGCCGGACTGGCCCGAGTTCTGCGGCGAGACCCTACTCGCCAATCAATCGGCCGATTGCCACCGGTCGCATGATCGCCACCGGCGGGATCTTGTAGATCCTGCCTAGCAGCTACATCCCGGCATCGCGCCCGATCACCCACAGCGCGATAATGCCGGTTGGCATCATCAACCTGTTTGTCGGCTTCACCGACACAGTCGACCCGGCGGCAACGGTGATCATCGGCGGATCGCCGCCATGCCGGGATCTGCTCTTGGAGGAGCAGGTCTGCTCCATCAGCCGCCTCACCACCGAATACGACTCGGCCGCCAGCAACGCGGTCGAGACCAACGTTGCCATGGACGACGTGGCCCTCCACAATGACGCCGACTCCTCGACCCCTGCCTCGATCAACGGATCCATCACCGCAGCATCGCCGGGAGGACTCCATCACATGAGTCTCCAACCCTGAGGACTTCGAGGATTCCTCCATCATTGGGATCTTCGAGTCCGACTCCGTCTTAGAGTCCCCCGAGGACTTTCGCGCCAGATCTAATCGCTTCAACACGATTTACATCGTGGGCAGCATGGTCGCCCCGCCGGATCCATTCTCTACACCGATCCCTTCAAACACGACAGCCACGGAGGTGGAGGAAGCCCGCCTGCGACTGGAGGAGGCGCAGCGCGAGAAATTCCGCCTCGAGCGGGCAACGGCGCAGGAGTTGTCGCTCTACCACTAGCGCCGCATCTGGACCCGCCTAAACTCCAACATCCAGGGCCGTGTCCTGAACGTCAACGATGAAAGCGACCCTGCACGTGCGACTGAGCGCGAGTACTGCAAGAACGCACCACCAGGTGGCAGCAACCGACCACCACCCGGCGCACCCGCGACTAGGGCCCCACCTCCAACCATTGGTCGCGCGCCCCCACCGGACCAGCCGCGGATCATAATCTCGCCACAGGCCCGCGATGCCAATGGGCTCCCACTGTACTCCATTCCAATGGACAACGTTGTTGCGGCCGACGCTGTAGTCGCCCATCTCGAAGTCCAAGGAGAAGGCACGCTACAGATCCAGTACGCCAAGGCCCTACTCGCCAGGGCCGTCGAGCAGCAAGCCGCGGGAGTCAACCCACGGGGGCGGATGTATTCCTGCTCATCGGCAAGCAGGGCGGCCTCAAGCGGCCACCCAACCATCACCAACACCGTGACTTGCCCACCGCCCCAGCCCTAGCACACTAGCCACGGGCCGCCAACCCCGCGCTCTCCACCAACGAGCCGTGACCGGCGAACAACACGGTCACCGCCAACGGGCAACCCATCGATGCCCGAACACACATCGTCAACAACCAGGCTTGGCGGGCGCACCAGCCCAACGACTTGAGGCACACCCTCACCAACCACGGCGACCCCGAACCCAGGGGC
Organism: Avena insularis; assembly: GCA_023614405.1. Taxonomy (NCBI): domain Eukaryota; kingdom Viridiplantae; phylum Streptophyta; class Magnoliopsida; order Poales; family Poaceae; genus Avena; species Avena insularis. The sequence continues at coordinate 469,978,454 of CM042694.1, forward strand.
TTGCTCAACCGAGTCGGTCCCTAGTGCTTCAGACCTATGATCCGAGGCGAGAAGTACCCTGCCAACTTCAAGGCGCCCAAGGAGATCAAAAAGTACGACCCAACGTACGACCCAGCGGTGTGGCTGGACACATACCTCATGGCGATGGGAATCGCCAGCCACACCGACCTACTAGCCGCTCACTACCTTCCCCTGATGATGGAGGGTGCGACCCGACAATGGATCAACACCCTCCCTGCCGACAACATCGACTTGTGGGAAGAGATGCGGGATGCCTTTGTCAGGCACTTCGAGGGCTCCTACACCTGCGCCACCACCATCGAGGACCTGGAATGATGCATCCAGGGACAACACGAGTCGACCCGCCACTGGATCCAAAGGTTGCAGGAACTATGGATCAACGCCTCCGGCATCCACCCGGACACGACGATACACTACTTCAAGAACGCGTGCCGGTACAAACCCCTAGTCGCTAAGATCAAGAGGGTCTATCGGATGCTCGACAACATCCCCGACCTCCTCGAGATCGCCAAGTGCTACACAGAAGAGGACCCCAACCAGGACTCCGATGATGAGTCGGGAGGAAGACGCCGCATCAGCGCCTACGACAGCGGGTGACAGCACGACTGCGCTACAGCAACACTCGCATCACCGGCAAGCGCCACGGTGATGGGCGAGTCGACCTCGTCGCCAATGCAGGCTACGGCCAACGTGACCCGAAGAACTTCCTCCGTGATGGAGGAAACTACCGCGACAGTGGGAACTACCACGCCAACAACGCGGCGAGGCCGAAATTCGACCCCGCCGCCCTGCTCAACCAACCCTGCGTCTACCATAGCAGGGAGGGAAAGCCCGCCACCCACACTACCGCATACTGCCACTCCCTCAAGGAAATCGAAAAGGCAAGGTGGGCACGGGACGACCCCAACAACAACCTGCCAAGGGACAACAGAAACGCCATCGGCTTCGACAACACCGTCGGATCGCTCCACACCTTCACCGGGCTCCACACCAAGCACGAGAATATGGTGCTCGCCCGCGTAGTAACCGTCAATGCAGTGACACGGGTCAATATCCCTCACCTCCTCAACTGGTCTGACCAAAGCATCACCTGGAGTCACCAGGACCACGCACCCAAGATCGAGTACCTAGGGCGAGTCGCCCTGGTAGTCAGGCCCAAAGTTGCTGACTACTGGCTGCCCAAGACACTGATGGATGGCGGGAGCTCCATCAACATCATGTAATTGGACACATTCAAGAGGATCCAACCCCCAGAATCAGCAATCGAGCCGACCCTGACAACCTTCCATGGCATTGTCCCCGGTCGGAAGGTGTACCCGATTGGAAACGTAACTCTGCCAGTCACCTTCGGTACACCAGCAAACTACCGCACCGAGCGGATCGTGTTCGAGCTGGTGAACTTCCGCAGCCCCTACCACTATGTCCTGGGACGCCAAACGTTCGCCAAATTCATGGCGACCCCCCACTACGGCTACAACATGATGAAGCTTCTAGGGCCAAGCGGCATCATCACCGTCCATGGTGACCCCGATATGGCCGTGGAATGCAAAGAAAAAGGCGCTGAGCTCGCTGACACCGTCATCGCCATGGAGACTGACCACGCGGAGGAACTCGCGAAATATGCGGGCAACATCAACAAAGACGACCCCACCATCCTGAAGAAGCTAACCGCCACGAGCTCCACGTTTGAGGCGACCACGCACACCCGCACCATCGAGCTTGTCCCGGGTGACTCCAGCCAGACGGTCATCATTGGGGTGCATATGAGCCCTGCATAGGAAAGCGCACACATCGAGTTCCTCCATGAGAATCGCGACATATTTGCATGGAAACCATCTGACATGCCCGGTGTCCTGAGGGAAATTGCTGAGCACAAACTCAACACCGACCCTAAAGTGTGACCAATAAAGCAGTCGCTGTGGCCCTTCAATCAAGAGCACCGCCGAGCAATCGCCGAAGAAGTACAGCGCCTGCTAGCCGCAGGCTTCATTCGCCAATCAAATACTCCAAGTGGCTGGCAAACCCAAATCTGGTCCTAAAAAAGAACAACGCATGGAGAATGTGTATCGACTACACCAACCTCAACAACGCCTGCCCGAAGGAGGAGTTTGTCCTACCGCGCATCGACCAGATCATCAACTCGACTGTGGGATCGGAGTCGCTGTGCTTCCGCGACGCGTATTCTGGCTACAACCAGATCAAAATGGCGGTCGAGGATGAGGAAAAGACGGCATTCATCACGTCATTCGGCGCCTTCTGCTACACGGCCATGACGTTCGGCCTCAAGAACGCCGGAGTCACCTACCAAAGATGCATGCAGGAGTGCCTCGCGAGCCAAATTGGCTGCAACATACACGTCTACATCGACGACGTGGTGGTAAAATCCACCCGCCAGGACAACCTGCTCGCCGACCTAGCCGAAACCTTCGCAAACCTGCGGAGGTACAACGTCAAGCTCAACCCAGGAAAATGCACTTTCGGCGTCCCCACCGGACAACTCCTAGGATACGTGGTCTCCAAACAAGGCATCGAGGCCAACCCCACAAAGATCGACACCATCGCGCGACTCGGGAAACCTGAGTGCCTGCTTGACGTCCAGAAGTTGGCCGAGCGAGTCGCGGCTCTCAGTCGCTTCATTCCTTGGCTCGGCGAGAAGGCAACCCCTCTACTGCCTGATGCGCAAAAACCCCACGTTCGAATGGGACACGGAGGCGGACAACACACTCAAAGCACTCAAAGAAGTGCTACTCGCGGCTCCACTCCTCGCTGCCCCAATCGACAAAGAGCTAATACTCTTCTATGTGGCGGCCTCCACTTGAGTCGTCAGCACCGTGATGGTCGTCGAAAGGCTATAGGAGGGAAAAGAGCGCCCCATGCAGTGCCCCGTCTACTACATCAGCGAAGTCCTGCCGGACTCAAGACAGCGCTACCCGCAGTACCAAAAACTGGTATACGCGGTATTCCGAGCTCAACGGCGACTCCCTCACTACTTGCAGGAGCACCCAATCACAGTCGTCTCCTCCATGCCACTGCAGGACATCATACGCAATCACGAGGCAACTGGGTGAGTCGCCAAGTGGGCTGTCGAAATCAGCGTCCACAACATCAAATACGAGCCCTGCAAAGCGATCAAGTCGCAAGACCTGGCTGATTTCCTCGCAGACTGGGAAGAAGCACAGAAGCCGGAGAACCTCCCATACCTCCACTACTGGTCGCTCCACTTCGACGGGTCCAAGGACACCGACGGCGCTGGGGCCGAGGTCATACTGACCTCCCCCAAGGGATACAAGCTCCGCTACGTGCTCCACCTCAACTTCAAGCCCTAAACCAACAACATGGCAGAGTACGAGGCCCTCCTTCACGGCATGCGGGCCGCCAAGGAGATGAACATCAACCGCCTACGGTGCTACGGCGACTCCGACCTAGTCGCCGACCAATTCGTCGGGACCTATGACACCGTCTCCCCGATAATGATAGCATACCGCCAAGCGGTAGACTAGCTCGGAGGACACTTCGACAGTTACTCAGTCGAGTGGATCGACAGGCAAAAGAACGAGGAGGCATACGCCCTCTCCCGCATCGGGTCATCTCGGCAGATGCCACCCGTAGGCATCTTCCTCGACATCATCCACAAGCCTTCGGTCTCCTCGCCGAAGGAGATCGACATCGAGATACCACTGCAACCCGAGCCGGCCCTAGTCGTCATGATCGTGGAGCCCAGCGACTGGACGACACCATACGTCGCCTTCCTCGAGCACAAGATCCTCCCAAGCAACAAGACAAAAGCGCGAATGATCGTGCGCCGCTGCCAATCCTTCGTCATCATTAATGGCGAGCTCCACAAATGCAGCGTAACCGGCGTGTTCCAGCACTGCGTACAGCCAGAAGAAGGACGCAAGATCCTCCAGGACATCCACGCCGGCGACTGCAGCCATCACGTCGGTGCCAAGTCGCTGGTCGCCAAGGCCATGCGGCATGGCCTCTACTGGCTCACCGTGCACGCCGACGCCACCGACATTGTCCAACGATGCGTCGGGTGCCAGAAGTATGCTAACCAGACGCATCTCCCTAGTTCGGCACTCAAGACCATCCCCATCACCTGGCCATTCGTTGTATGGGGCATGGACATGGTCGACCTATTCAAGAAGTCCCCATACGGCTTCACCCACCTCCTGGTTGTAGTCGACAAGTTCACCAAATTGGTAGAAGCCAAGCCGATAAAAAAGTGTGCTGGCAAGACGGGGCATGTTCGTCTGCGGTACCAAAGTTCGCAGGCCAGCGCAAAACGGTACCTAAGTTGCCTGAAATTGCCGCGTTTCGAAATGTTGGGACGCCAACTACTGAGAGGGGCCATTTCGAGGCAAACTCATCTCACCCCTGCCAAATTCAAACATTCCGTTAAACTGCCCTGTGAAGTAGACGGTTGGGACCCTCATGTCGGTCATCTGTCCGTGACGCGAGCGCCAACACGGCAACCTCTTAGGCAAATCGAGTAGCTAAGTGGATTGGATGCATTGACCAATTTCACAAATCCATTCCCACCTTTCCCCTAGCTGTAACACCCTCGAATCGGCCCTATGCAAGTTTTAGCCCTTTCCGCCAAACCCGCATAGAAACGATTCAAGGACGCCCACCAGGCTCTTTCGTGCAGGTGGAATACGAAGTAATACCATTACACAACAGTCCTTGATGGGACCCACAGAACAGATATATACAACATGACTCCATGAGTCAAGAATACAGATATACTATACAAAGATCTGAATCACCTTGAAAACGATAGAGCGTCCAACTACAGACAAGATGCAAATGGGGCTAAGAGCCCTGAAGAATAACCAATGGCGTCCATAACCCTGCCTAGGCCAAGCCGGAAGGGTAACCCTGCTAACGACGTCGATCTCAAACCTGCTAAAACAAAAGGGGTGCCGACAAAGGGCAAAGGAAAAAGAGGAGCGTCAGTACTGAGGCCAGTACATGGCGAGGCTAGAATTTAGTGGTCCTCGCCTACATAGTTATGGTGGACTGAAGCGGCAGCGCAGCAACACTAAACAACCTATAGAGACTCAGTAAAACTGGCGGCTATTAGAGAGGGGTAAGAAAGACCTATCCGAATCCAACCTGATACTACCACCAATCATACCCATCCTAGTGTTCCCCCTCGAGACCAAACGAGGAAGTCAAACCAAGGAACTCACACAGTTGGCAGTTTTATTCATTCCATTATAGTTGCAACACTTACTAGTCAGATATAGATAGCATGGGTCATCCTGATAGCATAAGTAGTGGGCAGTTTTAGTTAACCATTCAGTTGTAGTTGTAGTATTTACTAGTCAGATACCATTAGCATGTGACATCCCAAACCCAGCGGTTGTTGGCACTTTTATTATCCATTCCATTATAGTGAAGCTGATTACTAGTCACATATTAAGTCAAATTTATAGCACTACTTTAGTTATGCTTGTCTATGATCGAGATACTGTGCTCCAAGTCGTCCATAACCACGAACACGACTTTCAGAAAGATTTACCCTGCAGGGGTGCACAAATAGCAACACACACACGATCAACCTCGGAAAAAACCAACTCAAAACCCAACGAGGCTTTCACGACAAAGCGACCACAAGATTCATATAATATTTCAGGGAGCCACCCCACTAAGCTACCCGCAACGAAGTTGGTCGGCTCCGGAATGGACCCAAGGTTTGTGCCGATGGCTGTAAACGACTGGGAACCCAAAAGTGTGACTGGGCTTGTCGATACCGCGAAAACGTGGCACGATCCAAAACAGTACAGGTGCTCCACGCACAATCTTAAATAAAGCAGTAAAACATGGCATAAGTACAGGATAGTAATAAAGCCCCAAACTAGTTTGTGGCCCCAAGAAATAAGAAATGAATCAAGCTCTGGCTAAGGGGATTCATGGTCCCATGTGTGGATAGTGTGATAGTCAAGGAACAGGTATCAAGTAGTCGGGGTCCTACGGGACACAAGTGAGCGTGGAAAAACCAAATAACATTTATTGCCCACCGATGCCTCTGCATTAGTTATATCTATTCCCAGCATTTTAACAGTTGCATTTAAAGTCATGATCATCTCCACCATTAAGCATCTCCACCATTTATTATGTGTCAACTTGCCATCAACGGTGAAACGACAACGACGCGAAGCAACACATAAGCAAGCAACTACGACTCGCAAGGCTGACTATCTATCAAACAACAGGCAATAGGATGTGTCCATGGCAATATAGAGGCTGCAAGGAGTATAAATGGTGCACGGAAACTGAAGCATCGCAACACGGATATCAATAGATCAACAGGAGGAAGTAAAGACTATAAACGCAAAATAGGTAGAAAGAGGGAGATTGCTCGCCTGGGAAACACTACCGAAGGATCATATCTAGAGAACTTGTCAATACTCGCATCAACTCATCGGCCTAATCCTCGAAGAAGCAAACACTAGAAGAAACACCAGATGCAATATTTAATACTACGGCAGAAGATCCGGCATGCTTATGATATGATGCATGGCATGGCACAGATGCAGTGCAACTAGTCAAAATTAAGCGGAACTGGGGTCCCGACAATTAATTATAAGGTTCAAGTTATTTAGAACCCCCGCAATTTAAATGTTGTATTAACAGAGCGAAACATGGCATCGGTTCGCTACCCCAATTTAAATGGAGTCCGGAATAAGACAAAAGTATCCCGCATATTGACTCCATATTTAATTATGAGGTGAATCAGCATAATGCCCCCCAAACCACATACAAGTATGCATGCATGAACAATTTAATATGCGACAGTTGGTAATGTCATATTATAAAATAGGGGCTTAGGGTCACACATCTGGGTTCGGAAGATCTTGGGTTCCGGGGGTCCGGGGTTCGGTCTCAGGGTTCGACGGGGATCGAGTGTGGATCAGGGCTATTGGGTCCAAGGTGAAGAGCTTGGCGTACGGCGTCCTTCGGGTCCTGGAGCAGTTCTCGGCGTTGTGGATCGGTCTTCGGGCTCCATGTCGACGGTCTTGTCGTCCAAGATGGAGAACTCGACGTTCGGTGTCGGCGACCTTGGCGTCCGGGTTCCTCGGGCATCGGATCCGTGGTCTTCGGGGTAGACAATCTTGGCGTTCCCTGACGGAGGTTTTGGCGTGCCGAGGCTCGATCTTCGGAAGATCTTGGCAGAAACCGGAATCTCGGCGTTGTGGTGGTCGATGATGGGCTTATTGGATGCCGTGGTCTTGAGAAGATCTTGACGCATGGAGACAATTATCTTCGGGGCCATTCGGGTGGCATCGAGCGATCTCACATGAGCACGAACCAAATGTTAGGCAGGAAAAGACCAACACCGAGAGTGGAAGAAGACATCTAGTATCTACCAACACACATCACTGTTGGCCACCAGTAGAGGACCTACAGATACACACAAAAAAGATGGTTCAACACACAAGGTGGAGGTCGAGCTAGGTGTGGCACACTAGCCCGAGCGAGACGGCACGCCGCTGGGGTCCCACATGGCGGCGGGGTAGGTGGAGCTCGACTGAGTTGGGGGGAAACGGGCCGAGGGAGGCGGGGCGACGAGGACCACGCGGCGGCAGCACGCAGACCTGCAGTGGCCAGGGAGGCGGCTGGCGGCGGTTGTCTGCGAGGCAGCCGAGGCAGAGGCCGGGCGGGGGCTCTGCTCGGGGCCAGGCGCGGGAGGCGAGGTGGAGCGGAGGCCATGGCTCCGGGAGGCGGAGCGCGACCGGACCCGAGGAGGCGCCGGTGAGGCGCGGCCGACAAGGAGGGAGCCGAGAGAGTCGACAGGGAGGTGGCAACATCGTGGGGGGAAGCGCCCGAGGAGACGCCGAGAGGAGGTGGCGCTCGAGGTCAAGGACGGGGAGGCGGGCGACCGGAGCGGCGACCATGCGGAGAAGGCCGAGGAGGCCACGGCGGCGCTCACAGCCGACAGCGGCGGACGGGTCATCGAGCTCGCGAAGGGAAGCCGGTGGGGAGGAGCTCGACAGGAGGGGGCCTGGTGGAGACTTCATGGGCGGCAACGCTGGCACATGCGCATGGCAGGGGGAGGCAGTTGCAGAGGACAAGGGTCAGGAGTGGAGTGTCGGGGCGAGAGGTAGGTGGAGAAGACGGGGTGAGGGAAAAACAGAGAGGGAGAGACGCGGTGGGGCCAGAGCGCGACGTACGCAAGCGGGCCACCATGGTACCGTGTGGAGCGAGTGTCACGAGTGATGAGCAAGGGAGAGATGAGGTGGCCAAGGTTGGTGGGTGGAAACAAGGTGCGACATAGGAAGCATGTCAGGGGAAAAGAAAAACGGGGGAAGCGCGTCGGTGGTTCGGGATTTGCGGGCGAATGGTGGGTGGACAGGAGGGGAGCGGGGTGGAGCGGGTCTAGGGTGGGCCCGTGGACCAGGCTGGCGGGTGGGATGAGGTGGCGAGCAGGGATTGGCTCGGGTGAGGTGGCGTGCGTGTGCGTGTTGGGTGCGGTGCGTTGTGTGTGTGTGTGGCTGTGTGGGGATAGGTAGGGGATCTAGGGAGGGCTAGGGTTAGGACTGGTTTAATGGGGGTGGCCGGCTAGGCCGGTTTGGCCTGGTTCGGCTGCCCCCTAAAAATAATATAATTATTTTATTTGTCACAACAAGGCTTTTAGAATCCATTTTTAGACGAAACAAGATATTCCGGAGACCCCGGTTTTGATTTGAAATAAAGACTAGGTATTTAGAAAACAGAAATAGGGTTTTTTCGAAAATAGTTTCAGACAACAGATGCATGATGATGATGATGACGATGCTCAAATGCAATGTGGCATGATGACATGAGCATGCGGTCATGATGATGCAATGCACAAAAACACAGCGATTTTCTAGTAGTGGTTTTAGCGGGATGCCACAATTCGACACCACTAACAAGGGATCTCGCCCTCGAGATCCGCCTCATGGTCCGGGGAAAAAGGCCGATGACCTGAATCTTCTCGCTTCGTGTAGATCCTCGCGACACCACTAACAAGGATTCTTTCTTCATGTCAAAACTGGCGACACCACCAACAAAGTGTCGTTGTCCATGACCGTCGAGAGGACACTCCGGGGAAAAAGGGCGAAGGCAGAGGTATCAACAAATAAAGCCACCTCTAACTTCGATGGAAAGAGAGAAACGATGCAGTTCGATCCACTTCAATGTACAAGAGCAAATAGAGTGAGTAGTCGGCATGGGGGCCAATCCATCACGCACCCAAACTATTACTCCGCACAATCAGTAGAAAAGCGTGCAGCCATTCTCGGAATTCAGACCGAAGAACTCGACAAGCGAGGTTCGGAACAGAGGAGTGATGCAGACTCTACATCGGATCTGGCGTAGATGATGTCGTCGTGTTGAAAACACCGGAAGGCACAAACAAGGAACAAAGAGAAGTCCAATGGATGAATATTTCCTCAGATAGCACGAAGACCGGATGTAGAAGTGCCGTTACCAGAGGAGGAAGCGAAACCCTGAAGGTACGACAGAAACCCAACCACGAGAATTCCTGGACTCGAAGAAAAGACGAGAGAGAAGATTCAAAACACGCAGAGATAAGAGGAGAATAGCAGAGGGTAAGGAGTAAAAGCAGACCTAGTCAGATCTATCCAACCAATTTTGCAAAATAGTTTTGACACTCTACTTCAACCGTTAGCTAGGTTATCCTACAGGCTGGACTTGTGGGGTATCACAACTGCTGAGCTCTGATACCACTCTGTAACACCCTCGAATCGGCCCTATGCAAGTTTTAGCCCTTTCTGCCAAACCTGCATAGAAACGATTCAAGGACGCCCACCAGGCACTTTCGTGCAGGTGGAATACGAAGTAATACCATTACACAACAGTCCTCAATGGGACCCACAGAATAGATATATACAACATGACTCCATGAGTCAAGAATACAGATATACCATACAAATATCTGAATCACCTTGAAAACGATAGAGTGTCTGACTACGGACAAGATGCAAATGGGGCTAAGAGCCCTGAAGAATAACCAATGGCGTCCATAACCCTGCCCAGGCCAAGCCGGAAGGGTAACCCTGCTAATGACGTCGATCTCAAACCTGCTAAAACAAAAGGGGTGCCGACAAAGGGCAAAGGAAAAAGAGGAGCGTCAGTACTGAGGCCAGTACACGGCGAGGCTAGAATTCGGCGGTCCTCGCCTACATAGGTATGGTGGACTGAAGCGGCAACGCAGCAGCACTAAACAACCTATAGAGACTCAGTAAAACTAGCGGCTATTAGAGAGGGGTAAGAAAGACCTATCCGAATCCAACCTGATACTACCACCAATCATACCCATCCTAGTGTTCCCCCTCGAGACCAAACGAGGAAGTCAAACCAAGGAACTCACACAGTTGGCAGTTTTATTCATTCCATTATAGTTGCAGCACTTACTAGTCAGATATAGATAGCATGGGTCATCCTTATAGCATAAGTAGTGGGCAGTTTTAGTTAACCATTCAGTTGTAGTTGTAGTATTTACTAGTCAGATACCATTAGCATGTGACATCCCAAACCCAGCGGTTGTTGGCACTTTTATTATCCATTCCATTGTAGTGAAGTTGATTACTAGTCACATATTAAGTCAAATTTATAGCACTACTTTAGTTATGCTTGTCTATGATCGAGATACTATGCTCCAAGTCGTCCATAACCGCGGACACGGCTTTCAAAAAGATTTACCCTGCAGAGGTGCACAAATAGCAACACACACACGATCAACCTCGGAAAAACCAACTCAAAACCCAACGAGGCTTTCACGACAAAGCGATCACAAGATTCATATAATATTTCAGGGGGCCACCCCACTAAGCTGCCCGCAAGGAAGTTGGCCGGCTCCGGAACGGACCCAGGTTTTGTGACGACGGCTGTAAACGACTGGGAATCCAAAAGTGTGACTGGGCTTGTCGATACCGCGAAAACGTGGCACGATCCAAAACAGTACAGGTGCTCCACGCACAATCTTAATAAAGCAGTAAAACATGGCATAAGTATAGGATAGTAATAAAGCCCCAAACTAGTTTGTGGCCCCAAGAAATAAGAAATGAATCAAGCTCTGGCTAAGGGGATTCATGGTCCCATGTGCGGATAGTGTGATAGTCAAGGAACAAGTATCAAGTACTCTGGGTCCTACGGGACACAAGTGAGCGTGGAAAAACCAAATAACATCTATTGCCCACCGATGCCTCTGCATTAGTTATATCTATTCCCAGCATTTTAACAGTTGCATTTAAAGTCATGATCATCTCCACCATTTATCATGTGTCAACTTGCCGTCAACGGTGAAACGACAACGACACGAAGCAACACATAAGCAAGCAACTACGACTCGCAATGCTGACTATCTATCAAATAACAGGCAATAGGATGTGTCCATGGCAATATAGAGGCTACAAGGAGTATAAATGGTGCACGGAAACTAAAGCATCACAACACGGATAGCAATAGATCAACAGGAGGAAGTAAAGTCTATAAACGCAAAATAGGTAGAAAGAGGGAGATTGCTCGCCTGGGAAACACTACCGAAGGATCATATCCGGAGAACTTGTCGATACTCGCATCAACTCATCGGCCTAATCCGTGAAGAAGCAAACACTAGAAGAAACACCAGATGCAATATTTAATACTACGGCAGAAGATCCAGCATGCTTATGATATGATGCATGGCATGGCACAGATGCGGTGCAACTAGTCAAAATTAAGCGGAACCAAGGTCCCAACAATTAATTATAAGGTTCAAGTTATTTAGAACCCCCGCAATTTAAATGTTGTATTAATAGGGTGAAACATGGCATCGGTTCGCTACACCAATTTAAATGGAGTCCGGAATAAGACAAAAGTATCTCGCATATTGACTCCATATTTAATTATGATGTGAATCAGCATAATGCCCCCCAAACCACAGACAAGTATGCATGCATGAACAATTTAATATGCGACAGTTGGTAATGTCATATTATAAAATAGGGGCTTAGGGTCATACATCTGGGTTCGGAAGATCTTGGGTTCCGGGGGTCCGGGGTTCGGTCTCAGGGTTCGACGAGGATCGAGTGCGGATCAGGGCTATTGGGTCCGAGGTGAAGAGCTTGGCGTACGGTGTCCTTCGGGTCTGGGACCGGTTCTCGGTGTTGTGGATCGGTCTTCGGGCTCCATGTCGACGGTCTTGTCGTCCAAGATGGAGAACTCGACATTCCATGTCGGCGACCTTGGCGTCCGGGTTCCTCGGGCATCGGATCCATGGTCTTCGGGGTAGACGGTCTTGGCGTTCCCTGATGGAGGTCTTGGCGTGCCGAGGCTCGGTCTTCGGAAGATCTTGGCGGAAACCGGAATCTCGGCATTGTGGTGGTCGATGATGGGCTTATTGGATGCCGCAGTCTTGAGAAGATCTTGACGCATGGAGACAATTATCTTCGGGGCCATTCGGGTGGCATCGAGCGATCTCACACGGGCACGAACAAAACGTTAGGCAGGAAAAGACCAACACCAAGAGTGGAAGAAGACATCTAGTATCTACCAACGCACAACACTGTTGGCCACCAGTAGAGGACCTGCAGATACGCACAAAAAAGCTGGTTCAACACAAAAGGTGGAGGCCGAGCTAGGCGTGGCACACTAGCCCGAGCAAGACGGCACGCCGTTGGGGTCCCACAAGGCGGCGGGGTAGGTGGAGCTCGACTGAGTTGGGGGGAAACAGGCCGAGGGCGGCAGGGCGACGAGGACCGCGTGGCGGTAGCACGCAGACCTGTAGTGGCCAGGGAGGCGGCTGGCGGCGGTTGTCTGCGAGGCAGCCGAGGCAGAGGCCGGGCGGGGGCTCTGCTCGGGGCCAGGCGCGGGAGGCGAGGTGGAGCGGAGGCCGTGGCTCGGGGATCCTTATGTGGTTTGTGAGAAGAACACACATGCAATGACACTGGTGGATCCTTATGTGGTTTGTGAGAAGAACATACATGCAATGACACTAGGTGGATCCATGTGTGGTTTGTTTAGAAGAACACACATGCAATTACTCTAGCTGTGGTTCATGAAAAGAACACACATGCAATGACATTGGTGGATCCATGTGTGGTTTGTTAAAAGAACAGACATGCAATGACACTGGTAGATCCTTATGTAGTTTGTCTAGAGGAACATACATGCAATGACACTGGGTGTGGTTCATGAAAAGAACAGACATGCAATGACACTGGTGGATCCTTATGTGGTTTGTTTAGAAGAACACACATGCAATGACTCTAGTTGTGGTTCATGAAAAGAACACACATGCAATGACATTGGTGGATCCATGTGTGGTTTGTGAAAAGAACAGACATGCAATCACACTAGGTGGATCCATGTGTGGTTTGTTTAGAAGAACCCACAGGCAATGACTCTAGCTGTGGTTCATGAAAAGAACACACATGCAATGACACTGGTGGATCGTTATGTGGTTTGTGAGAAGAACATACATGCAATGACACTGGCTGTGGTTCATGAGAGGAACACACATGCAATGACACTGGTGGATGCATGTGTGGTTTGTGAAAAGAACAGACATGCAATCACACTAGGTGTATCCATGTGTGGTTTGTGGAAAGAACATACATGCAATGACTCTAGCTGTGGTTCATGAAAAGAACACCCATGCAATGACACAGGTGGTTCCATGTGAGGTTTGTGAAAAGAACAGACATGCAATCACACTAGGTGGATCCATGTGTGGGTTGTGAAGAAGAACACCGATGTAATGACTCTAGCTTTGGATCATGAAAGGAACAAACATGCAATGACACTCGGTGGATCCATGTGTGGTTTGTTTAGAAGAACACACATGCAATGAATCTAGCTGTGGTTCATGAAAAGAACACACATGCAATGACACTGGTGGATCCATGTGTGGTTTGTGAAAAGAATAGACATGCAATCACACTAGGTGGATCCATGTGTGGTTTGTTTAGAGGAACAAACATACAATGAAACTGGGTGTGGTTCATGAAAAGAATAGACATGCAATGACACTGGTGGATCCATATGTGGTTTGTGGAAGGAACAGACATACAATGACTCTAGCTGTGTGTTGGGGGGATAACCCCGGGTAGGGTCACTCCGGGGTATAAGGGCCGTGTTAGCCGAGGTTCGGCAAGGTCAAAGCGGCTGCTGGCCGAGTCACCTCAAGGCAGGCCGGATCACGGAGTAACCCGGACCAGGGGGTCGCCATACATTGTCTCGTCCGACTCAAGGAGTAAGTCGGAGATACTTGTCTATCTTATATGCAGGAACAGGTGTGGCCGGATCAACTGTGATCCGGATCCTCGTTTGGCTTCTAGGAGAAGGAAGGAATCTCTCTGGTCAAAAAGAAGGCCCGGTGCATGCTGAATGAGCGAATAAAGCAAGGGCAGGACCACCGGATCGTGTCCGACAAGGGTGACGACGCTCACGTCGGCTGACGCGGGCGCCGTAGAGGCTACGTCGCTAAAGCAAGTGTGACGCGGGGGAAAAGCACCCCTGTCGGGTTACTACTTTGGGAGGGGGCATATTCTTAGGAATATGCCTCCACGTATGCCCTAGACCAGGACCGAACCACCTCTATATAAGGGGGGGTTGGGGTTCTGGTAAGGGGGTTGGGTCTTTTTCAGATACATAGGAAGGAGAATTCTAGTGGATCTAGGGTTCTTGGGGCTAGTTGGTAGGCAAGAGTAAGAGAGTTTCTTCTTCCTCCTCTTGTCAATACAGCTCGAGGAGCACCTGTAATGTTGGAGATCGAACATCAATAGAAAGCTTCCGTGTAGAGAATCACTCTACTATCCCTCCCTGGATTCCCCTAGCGCATATTAGTCCCCACCTTTAGCCTATCCATGGCATCTGCCGTGACACCACCACGACAGTTGGCGCCCACCGTGGGGCTAGCAACGCTAGCAGGGGTGAAGATCCGGACGGGAAACCTCATCGGCACTGGCGAACGCATCGTCTCCGGGCTTGTTCAGCGTTTGGAGCGCTAGATTTCGTCAGCGACAACGCTGGCTGCTTCGGCACGCGCCCCCTTCCGCGCAACGACATCTTCGTCAAGCTCGGCGCGCACAAGGTCTACGTTGCTGTGGACGTGTCTTGCGTTCGTCCGCGTCGCGTCGTCGATCCAGGGGAACCACCCCTCACTGTGGCTCGCGGGGCGCGTATCGCTCGCTCCCCGGACCATGCAGAGGTGATGATGACTGCGCCAGGCGTGGGCATGAGCAAGGATCCAGAGCCAGACCCGGAGGTAACACCCAAGGCACCAAGGAAATCTAGGGGTCCTCCACTAGAGAGGCCTGAGAACGTGCTGAGGGAAGCTATGGATAGCTTGGCTAACCCGGTGGCAGCAGTGGTAGATCCGGCTCAGGCACAGGCCGAGCTAGAGGAGACCCGGCGAAAGATACTGGAGGGCGCAAAGAAAATAGCAGCGGCTCAGCAGTCGTTGAACATGACACTGCGTGAGTACGCGAAGGCAAACAAGGTTGATGCAGTAAGGGTCAAAGGGAAAAATCTCATAAGTGAGATGAACAGAGAAGGTGATGATGGACCAGAAGGGTCAGAAAACTATCTGTCTGTGGGGTTGCCGAAGTATAGTACCCCGGCGAAGAACCTCAGAGAAGGCGATGCCGCGGCGTCTGAACTAGAGGGTCTGACGGGTGAAGCCCGTCAAATACAGCAAGACCGGGTTAACGAGCTGGTTCGGATCGCGAACAGGCAGAACGAGGAGCTGCTGAGAGGTAACCCGGAGAGGGTTGGAGCTTCCAAGATCATCCATTCGGCGATGGGTAACCCGGAGAAATCCGCTGGAGCCGCATCATCGCCTCATGGTGGCCCAAGGAGAGAAGAGGTAGTAACCTCGGCCAGACGGAACAAGCAGATCGTTCCGTACGACCCAACGCGTGCGGGAAAAGAAAAAGAGATGCGGAAAAACGACGATCGACGAAGTGTGAGCCGAGGTGAAGCTGCCCGAGGTAACCACGACCAAGGCAATGCCGGTCAAGGGAATGCTGCCAACGGCAATGCCGGACAGCGAAACTCGGCAGGCAGTCAACAGCAGTAGAATGAATGTACCAAGGCAAGAGAAAAGTGCCGGCTGTGGTATGCAACAGAGAGGAGCACAACGAGAGCAAGACCGATACAATGACGGAGACTCGGAGATGATGAATGCGGGATACGCAAGACCGGACTATCATGTGATAGGGTCGAGATTGGGAAGCAGAGATTTGATGCCGGATGACGCCAGGCTAAAACTGGATCGCCTGTATAGGTCGGAACAGATCGAATGTCAAGGTCCTCCGGGTCCAGCGTGCTTTGGACCCCGGATCATGAAGGAACCGCCAGTACCTAATTTCCAATTACCCAGGGGCACGAAGACGTATGACGGCAGTACAAAGCCGGAGGATTGGCTGATAAACTACACAACAACTGTGAAAATTGCGACTGGCAACTTGAGATGGGCTGTACGATATGTACCCCAAATGTTGGAAGGTCCGGCTAGGATATGGCTGAAGAATTTGCCACCCAGAAGCATCAATTGCTGGATAGATTTTGAAGAAATGTTTATCAGCAACTTCTCAAGTACATATCAGAGACCGAATAGACCATGACCACAGCAATGTGCAAGCGAGATCTAACAAAGCGGACTGTGAATTCTTGACCCGGTGGTGTACCGTGAGAAACTCCGTGAGGGAGTCATAGAGTCACGAGCTATAGCATGGTTCACACAAGGTGCGATATGGCGAGTTGTGGATGAAATTGCAAAGGAAAATGCCAGTCACATTGGCGGAGATGATCCGGATCGCGGATTCTTATGCTTTGGGTGATCCGACTCAACCTCGGATCGCGTCGAACGAGTCAAATGAGGAGTACTATCCGAGGGACGGAGCCGGGTCATCCCGGAGGAACGACTACCGGGGAAAAAGGAGAGACGATAGACCGGACCATAGGTATGGTTCGCAACAAGTTGCAGCCGTGAATCAAGATCAGCCCGGAGCAGGGAGCAACCAACGCCAGAAAACGGGAGGGCAATGGACTCCTCGAAACGATGCAAGAAAACGTGGACTTCGGAGCAAAAGAAGCAATGGCAAGAAAAGAAAGATCGTCCGAGGTATACCTATGAGTCAATGTTGGACCAGCCGTGTAAATTTCGCCAAATCCAAACAGCCCGGCGGGTCACACAACGAGGCAATGTGAGTGGATGCGTAAGATAGAACAAGGTGGTTCGGGGAATGCTCAGGCACCCCGGAATGATCAACCTCGGCAGGAGTTACCCCGGCAGCAATTGCTTTCCGGAGCAAACACGCAGCAACTAATGTTGCCTCCCCCTCCGCCGAGGTATGACAACAGTGAGAGAAGGGATGCCGTGCATCAGGTGGAAAACCAGCAGCAACCGGATCAGAGGTACTCTTGAAACGAGGGAAGGAATGAGTACAGGGAACATCATCAGAGCTATTGTGTGTTCACAACAGAGGAAACAGATAGGAAGAGCTTGCAGCACCGACATATGGAGGTTAACGCGGTTATGCCTGCAGTGACGAGGTACATGTCTTGGTCGGACCAGGAAATTACCTGGAGCGTCAAAGATCACCCCAAGCTTATGCCAAGTCCGGGCTCGTATGCACTGATGTTCATTGGACCAAACATTAATGTGAGGTTCTCCAAGGTACTGATCGACAATGTCAGTAGCATTAACATCATGTATGCGGATACGATGCGCAAGTTGGGCATCTCGGAGAACATGCTCCAGGCTACAAGAACAACTTTCCATGGTATCGTACCAGGCATATCCTGTGAGCCCATAGGCAAAGTCCGGGTCGACATGCTATTCGGTACAAGGGATAACCGCCGAACTGAAAATCTGGAGTTTGAGGTGGTAAACTTGGAGAGCGCGTATCATGCATTACTCGGGAGACCAGCACTGAGCAAATTCATGGCAAGTTTCCACGTTAGTTATCTGAAGATGAAGTTGCCCGGGCCAAATGGAGCAATTTCTATCGCTGGGGATTTCCGACGTTCTATTGAGTGCGCCTCAGCCGGGTCTAACCTAGCCGAGTCACTCATAATTGCCCAAGAGAAAATAAAAATTCAAGAGGTGGCGGCGTTAGCTTAGTCCGCGCAGCAGTATATGTCGGCGTTAAGCAACCCGCATGGAAGTGTTTCATTTCAAGCCGCGAAGGACACCAAGAAAATTCCAGTGGATAACATGTTTCCGGAGCACACCGTAACAATTGGTGCCGGGTTAACTGACAAATAGGAAAGTGAGCTCGTCAACTTCCTCCGTGAGAATCGGGACATTTTTGCTTGGTCCACGCAGGACTTGCAAGGTGTTCCGAGGGAGTTGGCCGAGCACTCTTTGAACATAAGACCTGGAGCAAGGCCGGTGAAGCAGCCTCTCCGAAGCTTCGCCGAGGATAGGAGAAAGGTCATTGGTGACGAGATAGCTCGGTTGCTAGCAGCAGGATTTATCATGGAAGTGCTGTATCCGGATTGGCTCTCTAATCCGGTGCTAGTAGAAAAGAAGAAGGATGATCCGAACGTGGCAGTGGTTTGGCGTATGTGTATCGATTACACGAACCTGAACAAGGCGTGTCCAAAAGATCCATTTCCAGTGCCGAGGATAGATCAGGTCATCGACTCTACCGCGGGGTGTGAACTGTTGTCATTCATTGACGCTTATTCTGGTTTCCACCAGATACCTCTGAACCCGGATGATCAAATAAAAACTGCCTTTATTACCCCGTACGGGGCTTATTGCTATCGCACTATGCCGTTCGGTTTACGAAATGTAGGAGCAACGTACCAAAGATGTATGCAAAAATGTTTGCACGATCAAATAGGTGAAAATGTACAAGTCTATGTGGATGATGTGGTTATCAAGACCAAGGAAAGCGCAACGCTCCTTGACGACATAAGGCAAACATTCGCGAACTTGAGAAGATTCCGGATGAAGCTTAACCCGGAGAAATGTACCTTCGTTGTCCTGGCTGGGAAATTACTCGGGTTTCTCGTCTCCAGCCGAGGTATCGAGGTTAATCCAACTAAGATCCGAGCCATCGAACGAATGGAGCTGCCGAAGTGTCTCAACAACGTCCAGAAGTTCACTGGATGCCTGGCATCGTTGAGTTGGTTTGTATGTTGGTTAGGGGAAAATGCACTGCCTCTCTACCAACTCATGAAAAAATCAGATAAATTCGTTTGGATGCTGCAGGCCGATGAAGCTTTTGCCCACTTGAAAAAGATGTTGGCCACTGCACCAGTGTTAGCTTCTCCACTGTCGAAGGAGCCAATGTTGCTCCACATAGCCGCAACCAACCGAGTTGTAAGTGCAGTGATTGTAGTGGAGCGAAATGAAGAGGGTAAGTCGGTGCAGAGGCCAGTGTATTACTTAAGCGAGGTATTGTCTGCTTCAAAACAGAACTACCCGCATTTTCAAAAGGTGGCATACGGAGTTTATATGGCGGCAAAGAAGTTAAAGCACTACTTTGAGGAGCATCCCATCAAAGTGATATGCGAAGCCCCCATATCCGAGATAATGGGTAACAAAGATGCAAATGGCAGAATTGCGAAATGGGCAATTGAGCTAGCACCATACGCACCCTAGTATGATAGGAGAGAAGCGATCAAGTCCCAGGCTATGGCGGACTTTTTCGTGGATTGGGCCGAGGTACAATACGAACCACCGCCGCCAGATCCGAACTACTGGAGGATGCACTTTGACGGATCGAAAACCAAAACCGGGCTAGGTGCCGGGGTTGTGCTTACCTCGCTAAAGAAGGATCAGCTCAAGTACGTATTGCAGATCCATTTCGCGGCATCAAACAATGTAGCTGAGTACGAGGCTCTTGTGCATGGTCTCAAAGTGGCAAAGGAGATTGGCATACGTCGGATAATCTGCTTTGGCGACTCGGATCTGGTAATACAGCAAGTGTCCGGGGTGTGGGACGCCCTGGATCCAAACATGACGCTATACAGGTTTCATGTGCAGAAGATCTCGGGTTACTTTGAGGGATGCGAATTTCACCATGTACCTCGCGTGGAAAACGAAGCTGCCGACATGCTGTCAAAGCTCGGATCGACCCAACAGGCAATTCCACCGGGCGTAGCATTGGAGCACCTCAGAAAACCATCTATCAGTCCATCCCCAGGAACCGATTCAATCTATGTCCCGGAAAACGCGGAATCCGGAGTTGAGCCCATGGACATTGACATAGGAGGTAGCACGCCGAACCCGGGGACTACCTCGGCAAACCCGGGGACTACCTCGCTAGACTCGGGGACTATTCAGCGTGATCCGACTGAAGTTATGCCGGTGGATCGGATGGACATTAATGAGGAGATGTTTCCTGCGCGAGCAATATCAGCTTGGGCACTGCCTATACACCAGTTCTTGAAAGATGGAACGTTACCCACTGAGGAAGTGCTAGCCAGGCAGACTCAGAGGAGAGCCAAATCTTATACTATCATCAATTCCGAGCTGTACAAACGGAGTGTAACAAATGTCCTCCAGCGGTGTGTTGACCCGGAAGAGGGACTTGACATCCTCCGAGATATTCACCAAGGAGAATGCGGGCATCACGCCTCATCCCGAGCCTTAGTGGCAAAGGCGTTCCGGCATGGATTCTATTGGCCAAGTGCCTTGGAGCAAGCAGAAGATCTGGTGAGAAAATGCAATGGTTGTCAAAGGTACGCCACCAAGACACATATGCCTATGTCGGAACTCAAAACCATACCAATTACATGGCCATTTGCTGTGTGGTGCTTGGATATGGTTGGCCCGTTCAAACCAGCAAGAGGAAACATGACGCACATTCTGGTCATGGTGGACAAGTTTACAAAATGGATCGAAGTGAAGCCTATAAGAAAATGTGATGGAGCTACGGCTGTGACATTTCTCAAAGACATCATCTTGAGATACGGTTATCCTCATAGTATCATAACTAATAATGGCACCAATTTTGCTGAAGGAGCATTTGCACGATTCTGCCGAGATAAGAAAATCCGACTCGACATAGCCTCGGTAGCCCACCCCGCATCGAACGGACAAGTGGAAAGATCCAACGGATTAGTGCTATCCGGGATAAAACCCCGGCTCATTGAGCCGCTACAAAAATCAGCGGGGTGCTGGATAGAAGAACTACCAGCGGTATTGTGGAGTTTAAGAACAACTCCGAATCGATCAATAGGCTACACGCCGTTCTTTCTGGTATATGGGGCAGAAGCTGTATTACCAGCCGACATAGAGCATGATTCGCCTAGGGTCACCCAATACACAGAAGCCGAAGTGCAAGAAGCCCGACAAAATGATGTTGATCTGCTGGAAGAAGCGAGAGAACTGGCACTATCCAGATCCGCCATATATCAGCAGAATCTCCGACGCTATCATAGCCGGAAAGTGTGCCCTCGAGTCTTCCGGGAAGGCGATCTGGTGCTCCGGTTGGTACAGCGTACCACTGGCATGCATAAATTATCCCCCCCCATGGGAAGGACCATTTATTGTGAGCAAAGCATTGCACAATGACTCTTATTATCTCATAGATGCAAAGCCACAGGAAAAGAACAAGGCGAACAGGTCCGGAGAGGAATCCAAGCGACCGTGGAATGTAGCACTACTTCGTCCCTTCTACACTTAGCTAAAAAGTGTATGTATCTGAGTCATCCTCATATGTCGGTATGTATGTCGGGAATGAGCTTATCAATGAAATAGCGGAGCCTTGAGCAGTAACTCGGGGACTGCCTTAATAAATGATTGTTGTTACTTTTTATGCGTTAGCTGGAATGACTCGTTTTGCTTAACCCGGATTAGTAATGTGTGAGAACCAAAAACCCAACCCTTCGACTTGCTGCTGTCCAACAAGAATTGGCTTCATGGCGAGCAAGGGAACAAGTTTGGAATTGCGTAGCACATGAAAAACTACTAAGGAAACGATCCTATTCCAGCTAACGTTTGTTTTTTCGGACTAACCCCGTATTTACTTTCAAGCTATTATGTTGAATTATTTTGAGCCAATCCTCAAAGTTTCTTAGTATTGTTAAAACGATTCTTGAGGCTCGGATTCATAAGTCGTAAAACCGAATCAAGGTAGACACGGTTCGAGCCAGAGAGTTGGACGAACAAGAAAATGAAACTCGGGGACTACGCCCAAGTTAATCTGGCATACAAGCATAGTAGCAAAATATCATGTATTCAGCATACAATTGCACCCGGCATACCGGGGATCTGATAAATTTTCAATTTTTTTCAACTAAGGAGCGGCAGGAGGAGGAAGTCCGGCGTCATCATCACTCTCTTCAATATCTGAAGCCGCATCTTCTCCATCATCGCCCGACCCATCCTCCACGTTCTCCATCTTCTCCTCCTCGCCAGATTCCAGAAAGCTCGGCCCCTCAACCTAGTCATGGACTGGAGAATATTCGACGAGGCTGTAGGAGCAAGCCTGGCGCCGAGCTACCCACTCCGGATCATCGGTCCATTTGGATCCGGTGCACCGACGAGTGAGGAGGCTCAGATCAATTTTCTCGTACCATGAAAGGATATGATGGAGAAGGGTATCTGCTGCGGCACGCCCGGCGGATTCCCTCCAGAGGTCAAGTTGAGTCTCAATCTCCATCAGTTTGTCGGCAAGGAGCGTGATCCTTTCCGGAGCGTCCTCGCTTGGCCAGAATGTGTTGAAGATCCGGACCGCAACGTCGAGGAGATCTTTCCCATAGTTCTTAATAGTTTCTACCCAAGCTGACACGCTGACCAACAGGTCCTCCATGTCTAAGGGGATGCTCTCACCATCAGGAGCAATGGGAGTACCCCTCTCTTGGCGGAATTTGGCAACGGCAGCACTGGCGATGGCAGTACCCTCCGGAAAGTTATCTGAAAATAAGGAAAGGGAGGATGCTGAAGCAAAGGCATATGAGCTAACCCCAAAAAACTATGCTGGATAAGGGGAAGAAGCTTACGTGAGATATGGCGATGGATCCGGGTCAACTCCTTGATACAACTGTCACGTCTATGGCGAAGTTGTTCAAGCTCAGCGAGCGCCGGCCCAAGCCGGACCTCGGATTCCTTGAGCAGGTCCTGATCCTTGGAGATCTAGAGGGTAAAGCGCTCACGCTCTTCGATGAAGTTCTGGCCAACTTTCTGGAGCTCAGTTTTGTGTTGGGCCTTCATCTTCTCCATCTCGGCCTTGAGTTTGGATATTTCGTCGTCCTTGGTCCAGAGGAGGGCAAGCTCATCGTTCTTCTTCAGCTCGGCTTGGTGCTGTCCTGCTTGTTCGAGAAAATGCAGCATCATATCAGGCACGAACACACTATCCTCAAGCGATGCTGAAATAGTGTGTTGACCCGGCAAAGCCGAGGAGTGAATGTTTGCCGAGCCAAGGAGAAGAAAGAATGGAAAACACAACGACGTTGGCCGAAAGGGGACATACCTCGGATTTCCTCCAAGTTCTTCCGCATAATCTTGTTTTCAGCCTCCACCCCAGCTGCAAAAAACCGAATAAGGAGGTTAGTCTGGCAGAAACAAACGAAACAGAGAGGTGTTAAGAGAGGAAATTACCCCTCTTTTCATGCTCCGCTCCAAGTGCAACATGTTTTGCGCGCAAGATCTTGTGGGTATCAAGCAGGGGCTGAAACTCGGCGCTCCGACGATTGGTGGTTACCTAACAAAGGTACAGGCGGGTAATATTAGTTCGGTGCATATTCGAAGTGTACAAGATCCTGGCCAAGCGGAACTTAACCCGGCTCTAGGTGTGTGCATACTCGAAGTGTACAAGCTCCGGGCCAAGCGGAACTTAACCCAGCTCTAGGTGTGTGCATATTCGAAGTGTACAAGCTCCGGGCCAAGCGGAACTTAATCCGGCTCTAGGTGTGTGCATATTCGAAGTGTACAAGATCCGGGCCAAGCGGAACTTAACCCGGCTCTAGGTGTGTGCATATTTGAAGTGTACGAGATCCGGGCCAAGCGGAACTTAACACGGCTCTAGGTGTGTGCATATTTGAAGTTTACATGCAACTACGTTGATCTTCTAAGGAGCATCCGGCCGAGTAACAAGTTACCCTGCCGGAGGCTCGGGGACTAATGGTTATTATCTACAGCATGTAAAGAAGAAACGACGTACCTCCATCATACGCCCAACAAGGTTAATCGCCTTGGCGGCGGTATTCATCTGAGCGGAAAATTCAGCTGGGCCGAACTTTTCCGGGAGATCGTCGTTGTAGACGAACTGCGCCTTGTTCCAGTTCATGACAAACTCGATGAGGCTCGGAGGGTACTGTTCGCCAGTGGGCATGTGAGGTGCCACCAAGCCCTTTGCGTGAGCTTCTTTCCTTTCAATCAGGGCAAGAGCTGGGCTAGTGTGAAGAACCATCTGCTGCGAATCGGCTGGCTCGGCAGGAGGATCCGTCGCTGCTGGTGATTTCTTTGGAAGCATCGACGACAAGGTTCGCTGCCCAGCCTCGACGGAGGTGGACTTGCCTTTGGCTTGCTGGGAGGATGTGACCATAGTGGATTTTCCCTTGGAAGCCGCTGGGGTGGTTCCTCGCCGAGCTTGGGATGAC
The DNA here is from genome assembly GCA_023614405.1 of Avena insularis. NCBI lineage: Eukaryota > Viridiplantae > Streptophyta > Magnoliopsida > Poales > Poaceae > Avena > Avena insularis. Next base: position 470,003,015 of record CM042694.1, read on the forward strand.
TCGGACGAGGCAGACGAACTTGGCACGGGAGCTTTGGTGGCTGGTGCTGGAGCTGCTGTTGGTTTCTTCGGAGCCGGGATAGGTGCTGGTTCGGTGGCTGGTGCTGGAGCTGTTGCTGGTGCTGGAGTTGCGGTAGACTTGGTGGTTGCTGGTTGCGGCAATGCCAAAGTGCCGGACACCGTTGCCTCGGCCGATCCGACCCCTCCCGATCCGAGGTCGCGTTCCTCTGAAGGAGGTACTGCGGAACCCGAAGCGGCCGCAGAGCCCTCCGGAATAGGGCTCAGCGGGCGTGACTCGTCATCACGAGGAGGGGAAGGACTAGACCGAAGAGGAGAGGAGATGCTCGATCCGCTCTAAGGGACCTCCACAGGAGCCCTGCAAGAGAAAATAATGTCAGGAGTGAAATTACCCCGATGCAGGGAGAAGTCTGTTGCGCAGTGAAAAATGACTTACGCATCCGAGGTCTCGGCCTCCTTAGGTTTCCGGGCCCTCCGTGCCGGGGCTTTGCCTGCCCGTTTGGAGGCAGTCTTGTCTCCGGCCTTCTTTTGCCTTTTGGAAGGCTGAGAAGGCTCGGAAGAAGAACTTGACGCGGATCCGCGCTTGTTCTTCGGCGCCACCGGAACAGGCTCGCCCGTGGCAAGTGGAGAATCCTCGTGGATGTGCCCACCGGGGTTAGCTGACGCCAGGAAGGCAAAAGAAAGAGGGACAGCCTCAACGGGTTTAATCACGTCGATATCCGAGTCATCCTCATCGTCGGGCCAATCTCTAAGAGAAGAGAATTTACCGCTGGGTCGTTTGGTGGCGTCGGTTGTGGGGAGGAACATCTCCTGGTCCGGCTCCTCCTCATCCGGGATTTCTCGGTCCGGGGCCCACTTAAGGGTCGGATCAGTACCATCCTCGAGGGTTTGCTGGAGAAACAGCTGAGAAAAAAAGCACAAGGAGCAGAGTCAAAAATACGATAAGAACCGACACGTAATTGATCCGAAGCAAGTTTACTCCGCGAAGCTTACCGCGGGAGGGAGCCTGTCGCGGCAGTAATTCTCGATTCCCCACGTCCATTCGGCGAAAAAATCCTTATGGGTGGTGAAAAGAGCCTTGACCCGGCGGAAGATCTCCGTGTTGCTCAACTCGAACGAGGAGGTTCGGTTGGGGTCGCGACTGAAGCTCATATGGCACAACTTGTGAGTGCGCCGCTGGAGGGGAGAGATTCGGTTGTGCACGAATGTGATCATGGCATCCTCGTTGCGCAATCCGAGCTTCTTCAACTCCGCAAACCTTTTGTTTACTTGGTTGGCCAGAGCCATAGGTTTTCTGTCGACCTCCTCCCAGAAATTCGTGTCCGGGGGAACCGAAGCGTAGGGCAGCAACCGGATCAAGTCTTCGGTGCCCTCGTTCCAGACGTAGAAGAAGGTCCGGGCCCATCCTTTGCAGGAGTCAAGCCCGGTGATCCGAGGAAAGATCGCAAAACCTCCGGGGCGAGATCGAGGCAGCTCCGAACTGAGTGAGCTGCTTGTCCTCCGACTCGACGTGGATGTTGGGGACGACATTGCGACGGAGGCTGAAGAACTGGATCGACAGCTCCTTCGTGGGCCATAGTCCGGTGTAGCCCTCGATCGAAGAAACGAAAGCGGACAGAGAGGTGATGGCGTTCGCCGGGAGATGATGTGGTTGCAGGTGATAGGTCCGGACCCAGTCCCGGAAGAAATCACTCACCGGAAGGCCAAATCCCCGTTGGAAATGGGATAGGAAAACAACGAAATCACCCGGATTGGGTGAGGGGGCCAATTCCGAGGAGGGGAGACGAGCGGCGACACCGGCGGGAATACGCCGGGTCCGGTAGAGCCAGTCGATGTCGTCCTCGCAGACCCAGCCGCCCACGCTGGGATCCGCCAACCGGCGCCCTCCTCCATCTCCTGCTCAACGACGATGAGCTCCTCCTCCGTCATCTCGATTCTGCTATCCTCGCTGGAGCTGGCGGTAGCGGGGCTCTGCGGTCTAGATTGACGAGGACCCGTGGCTAAACAGTGGTGCAGCGGTGACTGCGGTGTGGAGGCACGGAGAAGGTGCGGCGGCGACGCTGCTGCAACGGGCACTCGCGGCGGCGCGGTCGCGAGGAAGAAGAAGAGGAACGGGCGAGGGGGCGCGGAGATGGAAAAGTGCTAAGGAGCGTGCCCCTCCCCTATTTAAGCCCCAATAATCAACAGTGGGATCGTCTTTGCGCTGACAGCCACACGCGTGGCCGTGTATCATGCATCGGCCAATCGAGAGAAGAAGCGGCGGAGGCCACGGAGTAAATATGATCCCATGACACGACGTGTAGTTGCGGGAAACAAGGAGACAGACGTGATGTAACCCGCGCGCAGTAATTACTGACAATTACTGCGGCGATTACGTGAGAGAAGGAAGCAAGGTCCGGATCCGAGCCTCCGTGGTAACCCGGCCGACGAGTGAAAACTTGAAATGTGCAGAGCGAAAGTAAAACCATAGGATCCGAGCTACAATGGTAACCCGGCCAGCAAGTGAAAACTTGGAACGTGCGAAGGGAACGTAAATCCATATAATCCGAGACAAGAAGTCAACCAAGAACTAAACGTCCAAAGCTTAGATACGAATGAACCTGATGTGGCCTTAGCGACCGAGGCCGCTAAGGCCGCACCAGCTTCGGGGACTAATGTTGTGGTTATAACCCCGGGTAGGGTCACTCCAGGGTATAAGGGTCGAGTTAGCCGAGGTTCGGCAAGGTCAAAGCGGCTGCTGGCCGAGTCACCTCAAGGCAGGCCGGATCACGGAGTAACCCGGACCAGGGGGTTGCCTAACATTGTCTCGTCCGACTCAAGGAGTAAGTCGGAGATACTTGTCTAGCTTATATGCAGGAACAGGTGTGGCCGGATCAACTGTGATCCGGATCCTCGTTTGGCTTCTAGGAGAAGGAAGGAATCTCTCTGGTCAAAAAGAAGGCCCGGTGCATACTGGATGAGCGAATAAAGCAAGGGCAGGACCACCGGATCATGGCCGACAAGGGTGATGACGCTCACGTCGGCTGACGCGGGCGCCGCAGAGGCTACGTCGCTAAAGCAAGTGTGACATGGGGGAAAAGCACGCCTGTCGGGTTACTACTTTGGGAGGGGGCATATTCTTAGGAATATGCCTCCACGTATGCCCTAGACCAGGACCGAACCACCTCTATATAAGGGGGGTTGGGGTTCTGGTAAGGGGGTTGGGTCTTTTTTAGATACATAGGAAGGAGAATTCTAGTGGATCTAGGGTTCTTGGGGCTAGTTGGTAGGCAAGAGTAAGAGAGTTTCTTCTTCCTCCTCTTGTCAATACAGCTTGAGGAGCACCTGTAATCTTGGAGATCGAACATCAATACAAAGCTTCCGTGTAGAGAATCACTCTACTATCCCTCCCTGGATTCCCCTAGCGCATATTAGTCCCCACCTTTAGCCTATCCATGGCATCTGCCGTGACACCACCACGACACTGTGGTTCATGAAAAGAACAAAGATGCGATGACACAGGTGGATCCATATGTGGTTTGTGGAAGGAACAGACATGCAATGACTCTAGCTGTGGTTCATGAAAAGAACAGACATGCAATGACACTGGTGGATACATGTGTGGTTCATGAGAAGAACACACATTCAATGACACTTGTGGATCCTTATGTGGTTCATGAAAAGAACGACATGCAATGACACTGGGGGATCCTTATGTGGTTTGTTTAGAAGAACACACATGCAATGACACTAGGTGTGGTTTGTGAAAAGAACAGACATGCAATGACACTGGTGGATCCTTATGTGATTTGTTTAGAAGAACACACAAGCAATGACTCTAGCTGTGTTTCACGAAAATAACACACATGCAATTTCACTGGTGGATCCATGTCTGGTTTGTGAAAAGAACAGACAAGCAATCACACTAGGTGGATCCATGTGTGGTTTGTTTAGAGGAACATATATGCAATGACACTGGGTGTGGTTCATGAAAAGAACAGACATGCAATGACACTAGTGGATCCTTATGTAGTTTGTTTAGAAGAACACACATGCAATGACTAGCTGTGGTTCATGAGAAGAACACACATGTAATGACACTGGTGGATCCACGTGTGGTTTGAGAAAATAACAGACATGCAATCACACTAGGTGGATCCATGTGTGGTTTGTTTAGAAGAACAAACATGCAATGACTCTAGCTGTGGTTCATGAAAAGAACACACATGCAATGACACTGGTGGATCCATGTGTGGTTTGTGAAAAGAACAGACATGCAATCAGACTAGGTGGATCCATGTGTGGTTTGTTTAGAAGAACACACATGCAATGACTCTAGCTGTGGTTCATGAAAAGAACACACATGCAATGACACTGGTGGATCCATGTGTGGTTCATAAAAAGAACAGACATGCAATGACACTGGTGGACCCTTATGTGGTTTGTTTAGAGGAACAGACATGCAATGACACTGGGTGTGGTTCATGAAAAGAGCAGACATGCAATGACACTGGTGGATCCTTATGTGGTTTGTTGAGAAGAACACACATGCAATGACTCTAGCTGTGGTTCCTGAAAAGAACACATGCAATGACATTGGTGGATCCATGTGTGGTTTGTGAAAAGAACAGACATGCAATCACACTAGGTGGATCCATGTGTGGTTTGTTTAGAAGAACGCAAATGCAATGACTCTAGCTATGGTTCATGAAAAGAACACACATGCAATGACACTGGTGGATCCATGTGTGGTTTGTGAAAAGAACAGACATGCAATGACTCTAGATGTGGTTTATGAAAAGAACACACATGCAATGACACTGGTGGATCCTTATGTGGTTTGTTTAAAAGAACAGACATGCAATGACACTGGTGGATCCTTATGTGGTTTGTGAGAAGAACAAACATGTAATGACACTGGCTGTGGTTCATGAGAAGAACACACATGCAATGCCACAGGTGGATCCATGTGTGGTTTGTGAAAAGAACAGACATGCAATCACACTAGGTGGATCCATGTGTGGTTTGTGGAAAGAATAAACATGCAATGACTCTAGCTATGGTTCATGAAAAGAATATACATGCAATGACACTGGTGGATCCTTATGTGGTTTGTGAGACTAACATACATGCAATGACACTAGCTGTGGTTCATGAGAAGAACACACATGCAATGACACTGGTGGATCCATGTGTGGTTTGTGAAAAGAACAGACATGCAATGACACTAGGTGTGTCCATGTGTGGTTTGTGGAAAGAACAGACATGCAAAGACTCTAGCTGTGGTTCATGAAAAGAACACACATGCAATGACACTGGTGGATCCATGTGTGGTTTGTGAAAAGAACAGACATGCAATTACTCTAGCTGTGGTTCCATGTGTGGTTTGTTTAGAAGAACACACATGCAATGACTCTAGCTGTGGTTCATGAAAAGAACACACATGCAATGACACTGGTGGATCTATATGTGGTTTGTGGAACGAACAGACATGCAATGACTCTAGCTGTGGTTCATGAAAAGAATAGACATGCAATGAAACTGGTGGATCCATATGTGGTTTGTGGAAGGAACAGACATGCAATGACTCTAGCTGTGGTTCATGAAAAGAACAGACATGCAATGACACTGGTGGATCCATGTGTGGTTCATGAGAAGAACACACATCCAATGACACTGGTGTATCCTTATGTGGTTCATGAAAAGAATAGACATGGAATGACACTGGGGGATCCTTATGTGGTTTGTTTAGAATAACACACATGCAATGACACTGGGTGTGGTTTGTGAAAAGAATAGACATGCAATGACACTGGTGGATCCTTATGTGGTTTGTTTAGAAGAACACACATGCAATGACTCTAGCTGTGGTTCATGAAAAGAACACACATGCAATGACACTGGTGGATCCATGTGTGCTTTGTGAAAAGAACAGACATGCAATCACACTCGGTGGATCCATGTGTAGTTTGTTTAGAAGAACACACATGCAATGAATCTAGCTGTGGTTCATGAAAAGAACACACATGCAATGACACTGATGGATCCATGTGTGGTTTGTGAAAAGAATAGACATGCAATCACACTAGGTGGATCCATGTGTGGTTTGTTTAGAGGAACAAACATACAATGAAACTGGGTGTGGTTCATGAAAAGAACAGACATGCGATGACACTGGTGGATCCATATGTGGTTTCTGGAAGGAACAGACATGCAATGACTCTAGCTGTGGTGCATGAGAAGAATAGACATGCAATCACACTCGGTGGATCCATGTGTGGTTTGTTTAGAAGAACACACATGCAATGAATCTAGCTGTGGTTCATGAAAAGAACACACATGCAATGACACTGGTGGATCCATGTGTGGTTTGTGAAAAGAATAGACATGCAATCACACTAGGTGGATCCATGTGTGGTTTGTTTAGAGGAACAAACATACAATGAAACTGGGTGTGGTTCATGAAAAGAACAGACATGCGATGACATTGGTGGATCCATATGTGGTTTGTGGAAGGAACACACATGCAATGACACTGGTGTATCCATGTGTGGTTTGTGAAAAGAATAGACATGCAATCACACTAGGTGGATCCATGTGTGGTTTGTGGAAAGAACAGACATGCAATCACTCTAGGTATGGTTCATGAAAAGAACACAGATCAATGACACTGTTGGATCCATGTGTGGTTTGTTTAGAAGAACAGATATGCAATCACACTAGGTGGATCCATGTGTGGTTAATTAGAAGAACACACATGCAATGACTCTAGCTGTGGTTCATGAAAAGAACACACATGCAATGACATTGGTGGATCCATGTGTGGTTCATGAAAACAACACACATGCAATGTTGGTGGATCCTTATGTGGTGTGTTTAGAGGAACAGACATGCAATGACACTGGGTGTGGTTCATGAGAAGAATAGACATGCAATGACACTAGTGGATCCTTATGTGGATTGTGATAAGAACAGACATGCAATGACTCTAGCTGTGGTTCATGAAAAGAACTCACATGCAATGACACTGGTGGTTCCTTATGTGGTTTGTTTAGAAGAACAGATATGCAATGACACTAGTGGATCCTTATGTGGTTTGTGAGAAGAACATACATGCAATGACACTAGCTGTGGTTCATGAGAAGAACACACATGCAATGACACTGGTGGATCCATGTGTGGTTTGTGAAAAGAATAGACATGCAATCACACTAGGTGGATCCATGTGTGGTTTGTGGAAAGAATAGACATGCAATCACACTAGGTGGATCCATGTGTGGTTTGTTTAGAAGAACACACATGCAATGACACTGGTGGGTCCATGTGTGGTTTGTGAGAAGAACAGACATGTAATCACACTAGGTGGATCCATGTGTGGTGTTTAGAAGAACACACATTAAATGACACTAGTGGATCCATGTGTGGTTTGTGAAAAGAACAGACATGTAATCACACTAGGTGGATCCATGTGTGGTTTGTTTAGAAGAACAGACATGCAATGCCTCTAGCTGTGGTTCATGAAAAGAACACACATGCAATGACACTGGTGGATCCATGTGTGGTTTGTGAAAAGAATAGACTTGCAATCACACTAGGTGGATCCATGTGTGGTTTCTTTAGAAGAACACACATACAATGACTCTAGCTGTGGATCATGAAAAGAACACACATGCAATGACAGTGGTGGATCCATGTGTGGTTTGTGAAAAGAACAAACATGCCATCAAACTAGGTGGATCCATGTGTGGGTTGTTTAGAGGAACAGACATACAATGACACTGGGTGTGGTTCATGAAAAGAACAGACATGCAATGACACTGGTGGATCCTTATGTGTTTTGTTTAGAAGAACACACATGCAATGACTCTAGCTGTGGTTCATGAGAAGAACACACATCCTATGGCACTGGTGGATCCTTATGTGTTTCATGAAAAGAACAGACATGCAATGACACTAGGGGATCCTTAGGTGGTTTGTTTAGAAGAACACACATGCAACGACACTGGGTGTGGTTCATGAAAAGAACAGACATGCAATGATCTTGGTGGATCCTTATGTGGTTTGTTTAGAAGAAAACACATGCAATGACTCTAGCCGTGGTTCATGAAAAGAACACACATGCAATGACACTGGTGGATCCATGTGTGGTTTGTGAAAAGAATAGAGATGCAATCACACTAGGTGGATCGGTGTGTGGTTTGTTTAGAAGAACACACATGCAATGACTCTAGCTGTGGTTCATGAAAAGAACACACATGCAATGACACTGGTGGATCCATGTGTGGTTTGTGAAAAGAACAGACATGCATTGACACTAGGTGGATCCATGTGTGGTTTGTTTAGAGGAACAAACATGCAATGACACTGGGTGTGGTTCATGAAAAGAACAGACATGCAATGACACTGGAGGATCCTTATGTGGTTTGTTTAGAAGAACACACATGCAATGACTAGCTGTGGTTCATGAGAAGAACACACATGCAATGACACTGGTGGATCCATGTGTGGTTTGAGAAAAGAACAGACATGCAATCATACTAGGTGGATCCATGTGTGGTTTGTTTAGAAGAACAGACATGCAATTACTCTAGCTGTGGTTCATGAAAAGAACACACATGCAATGACACTGGCGGATCCATGTGTGGTTTGTGAAAGGAACAGACATGCAATAACTCTAGCTATGGTTCATCAAAAGAACACACATGCAATGACACTGGTGGATCCTCATGTGGTTTCTTTAGAAGAACAGACATGCAATGACACTGGTGGATCCATATGTGGTTTGTGAGAAGAATATACATACAATGACAGTGGCTGTGGTTCATGCGAAGAACACATATGCAATGACACTGGTGGATCCATGTGTGGTTGTGAAAAGAACAGACATGCAATCACACTAGGTGGATCCATGTGTGGTTTGTGGAAAGAACAGACATGCAATCACTCTAGCTGTGGTTCATGAAAAGAACACACATGCAATGACACTGGTGGATCCATGTGTGGTTTGTTTAGAAGAACATATATGCAATCACACTAGGTGGATCCATGTGTGGTTTGTTTAGAAGAACACACATGCAATGACTCTAGCTGTGGTTCATGAAAAGAACACACATGCAATGACACTGGTGGATCCATGTGTGGTTCATGAAAAGAATAGACATGCAATGTTGGTGGAGCCTTATGTGGTTTGTTTAGAGGAACAGACATGCAATGACACTGGGTGTGGTTCATGAGAAGAATAGACATGCAATGACACTGGTGGATCCTTATGTGGTTTGTGAGAAGAACAGACATGCAATGACACTGGTGGATCCTTATGTGGTTTGTGAGAAGAACAAACATGTAATGACACTGGCTGTGGTTCATGAGAAGAACACACATGCAATGCCACAGGTGGATCCATGTGTGGTTTGTGAAAAGAACAGACATGCAATCACACTAGGTGGATCCATGTGTGGTTTGTGGAAAGAATAAACATGCAATGACTCTAGCTATGGTTCATGAAAAGAATATACATGCAATGACACTGGTGGATCCTTATGTGGTTTGTGAGAAGAACATACATGCAATGACACTGGCTGTGGTTCATGAGAAGAACACACATGCAATGACACTGGTGGATCCATGTGTGGTTTGTGAAAAGAACAGACATGCAATGACACTAGGTGTATCCATGTGTGGTTTGTGGAAAGAACAGACATGCAAAGACTCTAGCTGTGGTTCATGAAAAGAACACACATGCAATGACACGGGTGGATCCATGTGTGGTTTGTGAAAAGAACAGACATGCAATGACTCTAGCTGTGGTTCCATGTGTGGTTTGTTTAGAAGAACACACATGCAATGACTCTAGCTGTGGTTCATGAAAAGAACACACATGCAATGACACTGGTGGATCTATATGTGGTTTGTGGAACGAACAGACATGCAATGACTCTAGCTGTGGTTCATGAAAAGAATAGACATGCAATGAAACTGGTGGATCCATATGTGGTTTGTGGAAGGAACAGACATGCAATGACTCTAGCTGTGGTTCATGAAAAGAACAGACATGCAATGACACTGGTGGATCCATGTGTGGTTCATGAGAAGAACACACATCCAATGACACTGGTGGATCCTTATGTGGTTCATGAAAAGAATAGACATGGAATGACACTGGGGGATCCTTATGTGGTTTGTTTAGAATAACACACATGCAATGACACTGGGTGTGGTTTGTGAAAAGAATAGACATGCAATGACACTGGTGGATCCTTATGTGGTTTGTTTAGAAGAACACACATGCAATGACTCTAGCTGTGGTTCATGAAAAGAACACACATGCAATGACACTGGTGGATCCATGTGTGCTTTGTGAAAAGAACAGACATGCAATCACACTCGGTGGATCCATGTGTGGTTTGTTTAGAAGAACACACATGCAATGAATCTAGCTGTGGTTCATGAAAAGAACACACATGCAATGACACTGATGGATCCATGTGTGGTTTGTGAAAAGAATAGACATGCAATCACACTAGGTGGATCCATGTGTGGTTTGTTTAGAGGAACAAACATACAATGAAACTGGGTGTGGTTCATGAAAAGAACAGACATGCGATGACACTGGTGGATCCATATGTGGTTTCTGGAAGGAACAGACATGCAATGACTCTAGCTGTGGTGCATGAGAAGAATAGACATGCAATCACACTCGGTGGATCCATGTGTGGTTTGTTTAGAAGAACACACATGCAATGAATCTAGCTGTGGTTCATGAAAAGAACACACATGCAATGACACTGGTGGATCCATGCGTGGTTTGTGAAAAGAATAGACATGCAATCACACTAGGTGGATCCATGTGTGGTTTGTTTAGAGGAACAAACATACAATGAAACTGGGTGTGGTTCATGAAAAGAACAGACATGCGATGACACTGGTGGATCCATATGTGGTTTGTGGAAGGAACACACATGCAATGACACTGGTGTATCCATGTGTGGTTTGTGAAAAGAATAGACATGCAATCACACTAGGTGGATCCATGTGTGGTTTGTGGAAAGAACAGACATGCAATCACTCTAGGTATGGTTCATGAAAAGAACACAGATGCAATGACACTGTTGGATCCATGTGTGGTTTGTTTAGAAGAACAGATATGCAATCACACTAGGTGGATCCATGTGTGGTTAATTAGAAGAACACACATGCAATGACTCTAGCTGTGGTTCATGAAAAGAACACACATGCAATGACATTGGTGGATCCATGTGTGGTTCATGAAAACAACACACATGCAATGTTGGTGGATCCTTATGTGGTGTGTTTAGAGGAACAGACATGCAATGACACTGGGTGTGGTTCATGAGAAGAATAGACATGCAATGACACTAGTGGATCCTTATGTGGATTGTGATAAGAACAGACATGCAATGACTCTAGCTGTGGTTCATGAAAAGAACTCACATGCAATGACACTGGTGGTTCCTTATGTGGTTTGTTTAGAAGAACAGATATGCAATGACACTAGTGGATCCTTATGTGGTTTGTGAGAAGAACATACATGCAATGACACTAGCTGTGGTTCATGAGAAGAACACACATGCAATGACACTTGTGGATCCATGTGTGGTTTTTGAAAAGAATAGACATGCAATCACACTAGGTGGATCCATGTGTGGTTTGTGGAAAGAATAGACATGCAATCACACTAGGTGGATCCATGTGTGGTTTGTTTAGAAGAACACACATGCAATGACACTGGTGGGTCCATGTGTGGTTTGTGAGAAGAACAGACATGTAATCACACTAGGTGGATCCATGTGTGGTGTTTAGAAAACACACATTAAATGACACTAGTGGATCCATGTGTGGTTTGTGAAAAGAACAGACATGTAATCACACTAGGTGGATCCATGTGTGGTTTGTTTAGAAGAACAGACATGTAATGCCTCTAGCTGTGGTTCATGAAAAGAACACACATGCAATGACACTGGTGGATCCATGTGTGGTTTGTGAAAAGAATAGACATGCAATCACACTAGGTGGATCCATGTGTGGTTTCTTTAGAAGAACACACATACAATGACTCTAGCTGTGGATCATGAAAAGAACACACATGCAATGACAGTGGTGGATCCATGTGTGGTTTGTGAAAAGAACAAACATGCCATCAAACTAGGTGGATCCATGTGTGGGTTGTTTAGAGGAACAGACATACAATGACACTGGGTGTGGTTCATGAAAAGAACAGACATGCAATGACACTGGTGGATCCTTATGTGTTTTGTTTAGAAGAACACACATGCAATGACTCTAGCTGTGGTTCATGAGAAGAACACACATCCTATGGCACTGGTGGATCCTTATGTGGTTCATGAAAAGAACAGACATGCAATGACACTAGGGGATCCTTAGGTGGTTTGTTTAGAAGAACACACATGCAACGACACTGGGTGTGGTTCATGAAAAGAACAGACATGCAATGATCTTGGTGGATCCTTATGTGGTTTGTTTAGAAGAAAACACATGCAATGACTCTAGCCGTGGTTCATGAAAAGAACACACATGCAATGACACTGGTGGATCCATGTGTGGTTTGTGAAAAGAATAGAGATGCAATCACACTAGGTGGATCGGTGTGTGGTTTGTTTAGAAGAACACACATGCAATGACTCTAGCTGTGGTTCATGAAAAGAACACACATGCAATGACACTGGTGGATCCATGTGTGGTTTGTGAAAAGAACAGACATGCAATGACACTAGGTGGATCCATGTGTCGTTTGTTTAGAGGAACAAACATGCAATGACACTGGGTGTGGTTCATGAAAAGAACAGGCATGCAATGACACTGGAGGATCCTTATGTGGTTTGTTTAGAAGAACACACATGCAATGACTAGCTGTGGTTCATGAGAAGAACACACATGCAATGACACTGGTGGATCCATGTGTGGTTTGAGAAAAGAACAGACATGCAATCACACTAGGTGGATCCATGTGTGGTTTGTTTAGAAGAACAGACATGCAATTACTCTAGCTGTGGTTCATGAAAAGAACACACATGCAATGACACTGGTGGATCCATGTGTGGTTTGTGAAAGGAACAGAGATGCAATAACTCTAGCTATGGTTCATCAAAAGAACACACATGCAATGACACTGGTGAATCCTCATGTGGTTTCTTTAGAAGAACAGACATGCAATGACACTGGTGGATCCATATGTGGTTTGTGAGAAGAATAGACATACAATGACAGTGGCTGTGGTTCATGCGAAGAACACATATGCAATGACACTGGTGGATCCATGTGTGGTTGTGAAAAGAACAGACATGCAATCACACTAGGTGGATCCATGTGTGGTTTGTGGAAAGAACAGACATGCAATCACTCTAGCTGTGGTTCATGAAAAGAACACACATGCAATGACACTGGTGGATCCATGTGTGGTTTGTTTAGAAGAACATATATGCAATCACACTAGGTGGATCCATGTGTGGTTTGTTTAGAAGAACACACATGCAATGACTCTAGCTGTGGTTCATGAAAAGAACACACATGCAATGACACTGGTGGATCCATGTGTGGTTCATGAAAAGAATAGACATGCAATGTTGGTGGAGCCTTATGTGGTTTGTTTAGAGGAACAGACATGCAATGACACTGGGTGTGGTTCATGAGAAGAATAGACATGCAATGACACTGGTGGATCCTTATGTGGTTTGTGAGAAGAACAGACATGCAATGACTGTAGCTGTGGTTCATGAAAAGAACTCACATGCAATGACACTGGTGGTTCCTTATGTGGTTTGTTTAGAAGAACAAACATGCAATGACACTGGTGGATCCTTATGTGGTTTGTGAGAAGAACAGACATGCAATGACACTAGCTGTGGTTCATGAGAAGAACACACACGCAATGACACTGGTGGATCCATGTGTAGTTTGTGAAAAGAATAGACATGCAATCACACTAGATGGATCCATGTGTGGTTTGTGGAAAGAATAGACATGCAATCACACTAGGTGGATCCATGTGTGGTTTGTTTAGAAGAAGACACATGCAATGACACTAGTGGATCCATGTGTGATTTGCGAGAAGAACAGACATGCAATCACACTAGGTGGATCCATGTGTGGTTTGTTTAGAAGAACACACATTCAATGACATTGGTGGATCCATGTGTGGTTTGCTAAAAGAACAGACATGCAATCACACTAGGTGGATCCATGTGTGGTTTGTTTAGAAGAACAGACATGCAATGCCTCTAGCTGTGGTTCATGAAAAGAACACACATGCAATGACACAGGTGGATCCATGTGTGGTTTGTGAAATAAACAGACATGCAATCACACTAGGTGGATCCATGTGTGGTTTGTTTAGAAGAACACACATTCATTGACACTGGTGGATCCATGTGTGGTTTGTGAAAAGAACAGACATGCAATCACACTAGGTGGATCCATGTGTCGTTTGTTTAGAAGAACAAACATGCAATGCCTCTAGCTGTGGTTCATGAAAAGAACACACATGCAATGACACTGGTGGATCCATGTGTGGTTTGTGAAAAGAACAGACATGCAATCACACTAGGTGGATCCATGTGTGGTTTGTTTAGAAGAACACACATCCAATGACTCTAGCTGTGGTTCATGAAAAGAACACACATGCAATGACACTAGTGGATCCATGTGTGGTTTGTGAAAAGAACAGACATGCAATCAAACTAGGTGGATCCATGTGTGGTTTGTTTAGAGGAACAGACATACAATGACACTGGGTGTGGTTCATGAAAAGAATAGACATGCAATGACACTGGTGGATCCTTATGTGTTTTGTTTAGAAGAACACACATGCAATGACTCTAGTTGTGTTTCATGAGAAGAACACACATCCAATGACACTGGTGGATCCTTATGTGGTTTATGAAAAGAACAGACATGCAATGACACTAGGGGATCCTTAGGTATTTTTTTAGAATAACACACATGCAATGACACTAGGTGTGGTTCATGAAAAGAACATTCATGCAATGATACTAGTGGATCCTTATGTGGTTTGTTTAGAAGAACACACATGCAATGACTCTAGCTATGGTTCATGAAAAGAACAAACATGCAATGACACTGGTGGATCCATGTGTGGTTTGTGAAAAGAATAGAGATGCAATCACACTAGGTGGATCTATGTGTGGTTTGTTTAGAAGAACACACATGCAATAACTCTAGCTATGGTTCATGAAAAGAACACACATGCAATGAAACTGGTGGATCCATGTGTGGTTTGTGAAAAGAACAGACATGCAATCACACTAGGTGGATCCATGTGTGGTTTGTTTAGAGGAACATACATGCAATGACACTGGGTGTGGTTCATGAAAAGAACAGACATGCAATGACACTGGTGGATCCTTATGTGGTTTGTTTAGAAGAACACACATGCAATGACTAGTTGTGGTTCATGAGAAGAACACACATGCAATGACACTGGTGGATCCATGTGTGGTTTCATAAAAGAACAGACATGCAATCACACTAGGTGGATCCATGTGTGGTTTGTTTAGAAGAACAGACATGCAATGACTCTAGCTGTGGTTCATGAAGAGAACACACATGCAATGACACTAGTGGATCCATGTGTGGTTTGTGAAAAGAACAGACATGCAATCACACTAGGTGGATCCATGTGTGGTTTGTTTAGAAGAACATACATCCAATGACTATAGCTATGGTTCATGAAAAGAACACACATGCAATGACACTAGTGGATCCATGTGTGGTTTGTGAAAAGAACAGACATGCAATCAAACTAGGTGGATCCATGTGTGGTTTGTTTAGAGGAACAGACATACAATGACACTGGGTGTGGTTCATGAAAAGAATAGACATGCAATGACACTGGTGGATCCTTATGTGTTTTGTTTAGAAGAACACACATGCAATGACTCTAGTTGTGTTTCATGAGAAGAACACACATCCAATGACACTGGTGGATCCTTATGTGGTTTATGAAAAGAACAGACATGCAATGACACTAGGGGATCCTTAGGTATTTTTTTAGAATAACACACATGCAATGACACTAGGTGTGGTTCATGAAAAGAACATTCATGCAATGATACTAGTGGATCCTTATGTGGTTTGTTTAGAAGAACACACATGCAATGACTCTAGCTATGGTTCATGAAAAGAACAAACATGCAATGACACTGGTGGATCCATGTGTGGTTTGTGAAAAGAATAGAGATGCAATCACACTAGGTGGATCTATGTGTGGTTTGTTTAGAAGAACACACATGCAATGACTCTAGCTATGGTTCATGAAAAGAACACACATGCAATGAAACTGGTGGATCCATGTGTGGTTTGTGAAAAGAACAGACATGCAATCACACTAGGTGGATCCATGTGTGGTTTGTTTAGAGGAACATACATGCAATGACACTGGGTGTGGTTCATGAAAAGAACAGACATGCAATGACACTGGTGGATCCTTATGTGGTTTGTTTAGAAGAACACACATGCAATGACTAGTTGTGGTTCATGAGAAGAACACACATGCAATGACACTGGTGGATCCATGTGTGGTTTCATAAAAGAACAGACATGCAATCACACTAGGTGGATCCATGTGTGGTTTGTTTAGAAGAACAGACATGCAATGACTCTAGCTGTGGTTCATGAAGAGAACACACATGCAATGACACTAGT
The DNA here is from genome assembly GCA_023614405.1 of Avena insularis. NCBI lineage: Eukaryota > Viridiplantae > Streptophyta > Magnoliopsida > Poales > Poaceae > Avena > Avena insularis. The sequence continues at coordinate 470,019,709 of CM042694.1, forward strand.
GGATCCATGTGTGGTTTGTGAAAAGAACAGACATGCAATCACACTAGGTGGATCCATGTGTGGTTTGTTTAGAAGAACACACATGCAATGACTCTAGCTGTGGTTCATGAAAAGAACACACATGCAATGACACTGGTGGATCCATGTGTGGTTCATGAAAAGAACATACATGCAATGACACTGGTGGATCCTTATGTGGTTTGTTTAGAGGAACAGACATGCAATGACACTGGGTGTGGTTCATGAAAAGAACAGACATGCAATGACACTGGTGGATCCTTATGTGGTTTGTTTAGAAGAACCCACATGCAATGACTCTAGCTGTGGTTTATGAAAAGAACACACATGCAATGACACTAGTGGATCCATGTGTGGTTTGTGAAAAGAACAGACATGCAATGTCTCTAGATGTGGTTCATTGATGACCCACTAGTATAGGGGGTGTATCGTAGTATTTTTGATGGAAGGGAAACCCAATTTATTGATTCGACACAAGGGGAGCCGAAGAATATTTATAAGCCTTAACAACTGAGTTGTCAATTCAGCTGCACCTGGAAACAATCTTTCTCACAGCAGTTTATCAGTAGCAACAGCTTTGTAGTAGGAATAGTAAAGTAACAGCAGTAGTAAAGCAAAGATAATAGTAACAAAAGCAGTAAACAATGGGATTCGAGTGCGGTAGACATATGAATGGATGGACGGGCGTTGCATGGACAAGACAATTCACATAGCAATCAGAACATAGGGCAATTGCAGATAAATAAGATAAAGCATCCAAGTACTAGACAATCCTAGGCATGTCTTCCATATATAGTCATACATGCTCGCAATGAGAACTTGCACAACATCTTTTGTCCTGCCATCCCGTTTGCAGCGGAGCCTCTAGGGAACTACTGGCAATTAAGGTGCTCCTTTTAATAGAGCACCGGAGCAAAGCATTAACACTCCGTGAACACATGTGATCCTCACATCAAAGCCTTTCCCTTCCGGTTATCCCGACTTCTATCACTTCGGGGCCATAGGTTCCGGACAACGACGTGTGTATACAACTTGTAGATAAGACCCAAAACAATACTATCATAATGAATCAATAACATGTTCAGATCTGAAATCATGGCACTCGGGCCCTAGTGACAAGCATTAAGCACAACAAGTTGCAACAAAGTCATAAAGCACTAATAAAAGATACTAGGCACCATGCCCTAACAATCTGATGCCATTACATGAACAATCTCATCCAATCCCTACCATCCCCATAGCCTACATCGGGGAATTACTCATTCATAGATGGGGGAAACATGGATGGTCGATGAAGATGATGGTGGAGATTGATGGAGATGGCTCCGAGGGCACTTCCTCGTCCCGGCAGGGTGCCGGAACAGAGACTTTCTGTCCCCCGAATCTCCCCTTCGGCGGCGCAGCAGAACTTTTTGTGGAAAAACGTCGAACCCCCCAAAGTTTTTAGGTCAGAAGGCTTCTTATAGGAGAAGAGGGAGACAGAGGGGGTGCCTAGGGCCACCACACCATACCCTAGCGCGGCCAGGCCCAGCCCATGCCTGGGGGGTGTGGCCAGCCCCTGGCTCTCCTCCGTCTCGTATTCTGGCTCCTGGAGTCTTCTGGAAAAATAGGCACTTTGGCTTTTGTCCCGTCCAATTCCGAGAATATTCATTTTCTGACTTTCCTAGAACCAAAAATAGCAGAAAACAGGCAGCTAGCACTGTGGCTCTTTTTAATAGGTTAGTCCAAGAAATCATATGAGAAGTACTCCAAAGTGTGGACAGAACACAAGAAAGTGGATAAAACCAAGCATGGAGCATCAAAAATTATAGATACATTTGCAATGTATCAACATCCCCAAGCTTAACTCATGCTCGTCCTCGAGTAGGTAAGTGATAAAAAGAAAGAATAATTTTTGAGGTGACATGCACCATCAAAGACTTGACCAAAGTATTTGTAAACATTCAAAGCTGGGATCATAGTACTTCAATCATAACATGAAAGATAAAGTTCTACAATAAGACAAAGAAACTATGATGCAACATGAAAAGGCACAGACAAAAGATTCATGAATAACAATGCCTTGCAAGACGTTTGTTTGTTTCACGTAAAGAAAACATAGCATAGTGGCATTCAGCTTGTCCCTCATAGAGCAGCAAACATAAATGCATAGGACACCTTCAAAGTTCACAAGAGTTACTAGATACAAATAGTTAAAAACAAGCAATATCAAGGTATGCATCAATCATCAAGTCTTGGGACAATGCACATAGAACTAAGAATGGCCACTATGCTCTCAAGAAAGTGCTCATAGAATGTGTGGAGACTCAACAAGGAAATGAACAGGTTTTGAAAAGTTTGAAAGGCTTCCAAATGCTAAAAGTATGGTACTCATTAGCTTTGAGCTCTCATTGCCCCTATCATAAGCATCTTTAATGTGGTTAAGGTGAAAGTGAGGTCCAATCTGAGTTATATGCTTGATAGACTATAAACTGAAAATCCCAAGTCCCTTGAGTACGAGGGCCGCTCCTCATGCTACTCAACTTTAGTTACCGGTAAGTTCTTGTCATCGTAAGTATGTGCGTATCATTGAGAACCGCCAACGGGCTACCCCTTGCCCGATGATACGGAAGAATCCTCATATCAAAATTACAAGGCAAGCAGACAATGAGTATCTCAGCAATCTTCTTATTTACCATGGGAAAATGGTGATTTTTTCTCTCTTTCCTCTTTTCATAAATCTCTTTTTTTTCTCAATAGCTATCTCTCTTTTTTTATAAGAAGAATGCTTCATAGATATCATTATGGTTACGCTGCAGGTTTCCACCATGTTAGCATGGATTAGACCAGCGGCCCAGGCGTTTCTCTAACATACATACATAACTCCATGGACTTACAAGCTCCCCTTTTATTTCACACCGACGACATCCGCAAACAAAAGAGCAAGGTATCAACTGGGTATATATTTACAAGTGTTAAAAGCGTTCCCCATGACAGCACGGTTTTGCTAATCCCCAGCCTATAATTTGCAAGCATATAACTTTCATGGAGAGTTCACAATGGTTCAGGTTTATTAAGTGCAGGAAATAAAGTGTGCCATCAAGTTCATGAGAGCTTTACTAACTAACTTTCTCATAATTAGCAAACATTTTATTTGGAAGAAAACAAGGCATATTGAATATGCACGGAAGTAGCAAATGATGCTAATGGGTAGGTATGGTGGACACTTTGGCAATATTTGGTTTAGGGAGTTGGAAACTTGAGTAAAACATACTCAGTGTAAGTGAAGGCTAGCAATAGTAAGGGAGCGACAAACGAGAGAGCAATAATGGCCATAATCATGCAGAGCGACAAAACATCATTGATCAAAGCATAAAGTGATACTACAAGTTGAAAACCAAAGGATCATAAAGGCTTAAGGTGACTTGAGATAGTCATAACATGGTGTGAGCATGCGCCAATTCAACCCAAATAAAGCATCAAAGGAGAATGCCACTATACTATGCTTTAATATGCTAAAACAACACATAATTCATCTAAGACACATTAAGAAATCTCAATTGTTTATAACAAGTCATGCTAAAACAAAGAATACTAAGCATAAATCCAAAACAATATCAAGCATGGGATGACAAAGCATAGGCCACAGTCAAAAACAAGCTCTCTTTACCACTTAAGCTTCCTACTCTTTTCCAATCCAAACCAAACTATTTGAACACCTATGTAAGAAAGAGGGGGTCAAACCAATTTATTCAGAAAACTAAGAAAACAAAATCAAACGAAAATGCAAAAGAAGACGCTCCAAGAAAAACACAACTGTGCATGAAACAATAAAAATGAAGCGTTTGGAAGAAACCTGGGATTTTTATTGATGAAGGAGGGGATGCCTTGGGCATCCCCAAGCTTTGACACTTGTAATTCTTGGATATTTCTTGGGGTGACACGCGTGGCATCCCCAAGCTTGAGCTTTAGTCCATCCTTCATCTCATTACTCATTCCTTCCATACACCTGAAAAATTTCCTTCATACAAAACTTCACACAATCTTTATTAGCAACATTAATGCATTCAAGATAAAAGGTCTTAAGGTTCAGTTCCAACACCAAATAAAATCCCATTAGAACACTAGATACTTTAGCACTTCCCTCAAAAATCTCAATTCCCCAAAAGAACTCAAAAAGAAACCAACAAGAAGCAAATGCAGAAAATGGCAGAAATCTGTCAAAACAGACCAGCAGGTAAATACGAATTTTTTCGAAGACCTTATGTTTCTCAAATCAAAAAGTGTTGAACTAACTAAAGTTAGATAACAACCTGGGGCAGAAGAACAAAAATTCGTGCCTCAAAAAGACGTTCAGAGATTTTACACGAATTTTTACGGTGAAGCACAAAAATCTGTTTCGGGACAGCAACTTTTCCAATCATTACTTCTCTCTCATTAGAGGTTTCTCTTGGCACAAAAAGCAAATAAAAAGGATAATGAGCGGTTATTACTGAAGTAATAACTTCCAAGACTCATCTAAAACTTTTGGTTTATCTCCCAATAAGTACTTTTCTTTAATGCCTTTAAGTTAGGCATAAGCAAAAACTAAAAATCGATAGAATAGAAGTAAGCGGAGATAATCATGGTGAAAACATTGTTTTGTTCATTGAAATACTTTTGTTAACAAGGTTGATCAGGTCTTGTTACCAAAACAATTTCATATGATACAAAACTTTGTATTCCACTAATGATTATGTTACCTCAACCTTGATAGCAATGGTCCCAATCATAATAGTTTCAAATATTTCTCTTGATATGGGACAATATATTTCTCCAACTTGAATGCTCTCAACATGTTCAATTGAATTCAAGCCACAAGTCCTTTTAATCTTCTTGGGTAAATAGACAATATGTTACTTGTCATTAACATTGAAGGTCACCTTCCCTTGATTATAATTAATAACAGCTCCTGCAGTATTTAAGAAAAGGTCTCCCAAGAATAATAGACATATTATCATCTTCAGGCATAAAAGTTTGAGAGGATGCTCTCATAAGAAATATGAGTTGAAGTAAAAGAGAGAATCAAGAAGCAAATTCAAAACACATTTAAGTCTAACCCACTTCCTATGCATAGGAATCATGTATGCAAATAAATTCACAAAGAACAAAGTGACAAGCATAGGAAGATAAAACAAGAGTAACTTCAAAACTTTCAGCACATAGAGAGGTGTTTCAATACCATGAAAACTTCTACAACCATATTTTCCTCTCTGATAATAATTTTCAGTAGCCTCATGAAAAAACTCAACAATATAACTATCACATAAAGCATGCTCTTCATGATCTACAAGCACTAGAGCTTTATCATAAACATCTTCAAAAGAAACCTCGGGAACATAACATTCATCCTCCTTTAGTAAGCATGGAGGACAATCAAATAATGTAAGGGATAAAGAGTTACTCTCATTAGAAGGTAGGCATGGGTAGCTAATCCATTCTTCCTCCTTTTGTTCATCACTCTCCTCCTCTTTTTCATCTAATGAGATTTCAGGTTCATCAATTTCTTCTTCCATAGGAGCCTGCAAGGCATTAGTCTCTTCCATAGGGTCCTGCAAGGCATTAGTCTCTTCCATTTGTGGAAAGCATCTATTAAAATATTCAAGGATATGGCTATTTTCATCCTTGTAATTATCAAAGAAAAATTTAAGTATACCATAAACCTCATATTTGTAAGGTGAATCATCAATACTTTCAAGCAAACTAGCAAGCTCAAAAGCACCCTTCCAAGCAATAAATTCTTCAATTTGTTCTGCATCATAAAAGTCATAAATTCCTTTAGAATAGGAAGATATGGTATAATTATCATTATACTCACATTGAAAAGGGAGGTGTTTATACCTCTTTCTGCAACAAGACTCATCACAGCAATAAGTAACATTATAAGTAGAGCACACGTTTCTAGCAATGGTATACAATCTATCAATTTGTTCCCATAGGTGTTTCCCTTTTTGTGACAAGCGGTGTTCCTTATAATAATATCTTTGATTTTCCATGAACCCACCTTGCCAATAAGCTTCAGTTTCAAAGAAACCAACCATTGACAACAAGCATGATAAAGCAAGACAATAACAGACCAACGAAAATAACAACTAGAGTAGGAACTATTTTTTTTGTATTTTTGATAAAGAAACAAGCAAACAAGGAGAAAATAAACTTAGCTTGAACAATAGTGAATCCAAGTGGACTTGATAAATAAATCTATGCTCCCCGGCAATGGCGCCAGAAAATAGTCTTGATGACCCACAAGTATAGGGGGTGTATCGCAGTATTTTCGAGGGAAGTGAAACCCAATTTATTGATTCGACACAAGGGGAGCCAAAGAATATTTATAAGTTTTAACAACTGAGTTGTCAATTCAGCTGCACATAGAAACAATCTTGCTCACAGCAGTTTATCAGTAGCAAGAGCTTTGTAGTAGTAATAGTAAAGTAACAGAAGTAGTAAAGCAAAGACAATAGTAACAAAAGTAGAAAACAATGGGATTCGAGTGCGGTAGGCATAGGAATGGATGGACGGGCGTTGCATGGACAAGAAAATTCACATAGCAATCAGAACATAGGGCAATTGCAGATAAATAAGATAAAGCATCCAAGTAGTAGACAATCCTAGGCATGTGTTCCTTATATAGTCATACGTGCTCGCAATGAGAACTTGCACAACATCTTTTGTCCTGCCAGCCCGTTTGCAGCGGGGCCTCTAGGGAACTACTGGAAATTAAGGTGCTCCTTTTAATAGAGCACCGGAGCAAAGCATTAACACTCCGTGAACACATGTGATTGTCACATCAAAGCCTTTCCCTTCCGGTTATCCAGATTTCTGTCACTTCGGGGCTATAGGTGCCGGACAACGACGTGTGAATACAACTTGCAGATAAGACCCAAAACAATACTATCATAATGAATCAATAACATGTTCAGATATGAAATCATGGCACTCGGGCCCTAGTGACAAGCATTAAGCACAACAAGTTGCAACAAAGTCATAAAGCACTAATAAAAGATACTAGGCACCATGCCCTAACAATCTGATGCTATTACATGAATAATCTCATCCAATCCCTACCATCCCCATAGCCTACATCGGGGAATTACTCACTCATAAATGGGGGAAACATGGATGGTCAATGAAGATGATGGTGGAGATCGATGGAGATGGCTCCAGGGGCACTTCCTCATCCCGGCAGGGTGCCGGAACAGAGACTTTATGTCCCCCGAATCTCCCCTTCGGTGGCAGCGGCACAGCGGAACTTTTCGTGGAAAAACATCGACCCCCCCCGAAGTTTTTAGGTCAGAAGGCTTATTATAGGCGAAGAGGGAGACCGAGGGGGTGCCTGGGGCCACCACACCATACCCTGGCGCGGCCAGGCCCAGCCCGCGCCTGGGGGGGTGTGGCCAGCCCCTGGCTCTCCTCCGTCTCGTATTCTGGCTCCTGGAGTCTTCTGGAAAAATAGGCACGTTGGCTTTTGTCCCGTCCAATTCCGAGAATATTCATTTTCTGACTTTCCTGGAACCAAACACAGCAGAAAGCAGGCAGCTGACACTGTGGCTCTTGTTAATAGGTTAGTCCAAGAAATCATATGAAAAGTACTCCAAAGTGTGGACAAAACACAAGAAAGTGGATAAAACCAAGCATGGAGCATCAAAAATTATAGATACATTTGCAATGTATCATTCATGAAAAGAACACACATGCAATGACACTGATGGATCCTTATGTGTTTTGTTTAGAAGAACAGACATGCAATGACACTGGTGGATCCTTATGTGGTTTGTGAGAAGAACAAACATGTAATGACACTGGCTGTGGTTCATGAGAAGAACACACATGCAATGCCACTGGTGGATCCATGTGTGGTTTGTGAAAAGATGTAACATCCCAAAACTTTAATCCCAGGTTATTAAGATCCAAATCATCAAAATTAGGGTTAACAAAAACTTTTCTAATTGAAATTATTAAAGCATTCATATGTGTGTGCATTTAAATAGGAGTTGATTTGAATTGCCATGATTAAGTGATCCATTGCTTGTAAAATGATTCTTAGGTGAAATAAACATCATCTAAATCATTCCCAAACAAATCCCAAAGAAAAACAAGTCAAAAAGAATAAGATAACCAAATGGTCATTTGTGCCATTTTAATCAACATGCATACTTTGGCTATTCCTAGTACTCAATTCTTAACAGAGACAAATGTGGATCTTTGCACCCCTTGCTAGTACACATAATGTTGTACCAAGGCCCACTTTGTGATCTGCCAAAAACTTTCAAACACTATATTTAAATGACATTTAAAAATTGAATCTAGTTCATATGGGAAGATCCCATTATTTCAAAAACCACTCAAATGACCTTATTTTCAAAACCCAAGCACCCACAGAGTCTCAAGCTTATTACTAGCACATCCACCAAAAATCTTTTCAAAATTCACATTTTTACAAACACTTGGCAGGTAGGAATCCAACTCTAAACCTAGCTCACTGTTTACAACAGGGTTTTGCCCCGAATTGTTCTCCATTTACTCCCAGTGTCTCCAAATGATCCAACCAGGCCATTAGCACCCCATCCCCTATCCCCTAGTAGCAGTGCCATGCCACCCCGAGCACCATGTCGCCAGCCAAACTTTGCCTCGCCGCAGCAGACCACCCCTCTCTCTCTCGCCATGTCTACTAGCTAGCTCGGACCTCACCGCCACCCTCTGTCCCCTCCCCGAGCGCAAACGAGTCGTGGACCACCCGCAATGCGCCATGCCCAGAGTGTCTGCGCCATGCCGAGCATGCGCCAGAGCGCCGCGCCCGACACGCGTGCACACGCCTCCCCTCGACCGCAGCCCGCGTCCACCGCTCCGCCACGACCCCAGGAACACGCCAGACATGCCCGTTCGCCGCCCAACGCACCACAGCCACCGCTCGCCGTTGAGACTTTCGCCTCTGCCGCTCAGTGCGCGCGCATCGCCCGACGGCACACCACCGCCCCTAGTCCCGCATTTACTCTGTAGAGCACCGCCAGTAGACCAGCCACCGTACCCTACCTCGAGCCACGCCGCTAGCACATTGTGCAGCCCTCGCCGGAGCCGCCCGCCCATGCCTCTCGGTCACGTCGTCGTCCTATAAATAGAGGCCACCCCCAGCCCCATTCGGCACACCACTCCCCTCCCCTCACCTCACTGACTGTTCCCCACCTCTAGCCGAAGCAGCGCGAGAACTTGCTCGCCGGAATTTGGTCGGAGGAGCCCGCAGCAGAGGAGGAGAAGGCCCTGCTAATTGCGACCACCCCTGGAGCCACCTCGACCACCCCTGAGCTCGCCGTCGTCTACCGGTCCGTTTGCCCGCCTCGCCATCGTTGCTGGAGCCCTGGTACGCCCCTTGAGCACCCCCACTGAGCCGCTAGGGTTAGAGTTCACAGGCGACAGGTCCGTCGTCGACGACGAGCCCCAAACATTGATCCCCGTTCTAATCCAACGACCCACATCGCCCCGTACCGCTTCGCGCATTATAAGCCACTGACCGGTGGACCCCCTGTCAGCTGTGCCCCACGCCACGTAGTGTCACTGGGCCGGCCCGTTAGCATTCCCGCGCGACCCATTTAGTTTGAATTAGGATTTTTCTATTTAGTTTAAACCTAGTTCTGTCCCCTAGTTTGAAATTCAATTCAGAGAGATTTACAAATCCAAATTGAGTGATTCAAATTTGGTTAGAAAGCTACTGAAAAGATCTACCCAAGCCCGTTGGATTTAATTCAATTAGAGTTAGAGATCTCTCCTAGTAAAAATAACAAAACAGAAGCATTTGCACCTTGCAACATTTTGATAAAATCAACCATGATAGGTTTTGAGTTGATTACAACTCTCAAAAATCACATTTAACCATACCTATCTGAATATGTAATAATATTAAGGTTTACATACAGTGACTTTGGACTAGTACCACAATAATGCTATATAGGCATTTCTAGTCACTTTAAATCATTAAATAATGAACTTAAACCAAAGTAATTATGAACCAACCCTTAAATCACAATCCCACATGTTAGAATATGTGGTGATGACATGTGTCCACATGATCCCATATCTGAAGTGGTGAATATTAAATCTTAGTAAAATTTCAATGAGTAGAAATTACTTTTCTTAAATAAAAAGAATGAAACTAGTTAATAAAACTTGTGATGATTATGATGATAATAGATCATCAAATGTGTGCCTTAGAGTGCTAATTAGACTAGTTAAGTATTTTTTGGTGATTGTGTACTCCGTATGTATTTATAGACGATAGTACCGACCAAGCTTTCGAGGAGGAGGAGTTCTATCAAGAGGAGGAAGAAAACTTCAACCACTGCACCAACCAAGGCAAGCTACTATTGGCAAGCTAAAACTTGCAAGTATAATGCTTAGCAAGCTATAATTAAGCTAGATGATTGAGCAAAGATGCTTTAGGCATGCTTTGGTCATATCACTTTGACTATTACTTACCCCCAGTATTACTTTCCAAGCTTTATTTCCTTTACTTTACACAAAGTGCTTTACTTGTTTTGAAGGTAGGATAAAGAGTATAAAACTTGACCTATAGAGATAACTTTAGATGTCATTCTATGGCATGAGATTGATCCCATCTTTCCACCTTAGTGAACACTCTTAACTTAGTAGTTAGAGTAGATAAAAACTTGAGTCACTTTAGATGGGAACACTTGGTGAAAATGAATTGTGAAAACCTTGGAATGACGAGTCATTCTATTGAGATGTTTTGACATGTGTTGAGAAACACAAATGGTTTATGATGATGAAAATGTTGAGGCATGAGCCTTAGCCCTTTTATAAAAACTGATGGTTGGTTTCGGATGTGATACCGTTCCAAATTTACAGTACAACCACAATACCTGAATTGGGTAAGGCTTAGCCGGAAATTTATATGAATTAGTATTAGTTCCCTCGCGGGAGAGGTTTGAGTCGAGGCTACCTCTCAATGTTGTCCACCTATGCAGTGCCCAAGATGACAGATGGTCATGGTTGGGAGGCCATGCTCATAGGAGAGGTGCTTATACTAGGGTGTGTAAAGGAAAGGTTATGTTTGATTATCTGCATACTAAGTATGATGATTCAGGGGTATCCCTGACAGATGTATCGAATCTTGTGGTGAAAGTGTACCACCTCTGCAGAGTGTCAAACTATTCGAATAGTCGCGTCCGCGGTTATGGACAGTTGGAATGGCCATACTGTTTCGTTGTCAGATGTTTTCAAAATAACTTATGAAATGAATGATGAATCTTGACTTGACCACAACAGGGTTGTGTTTATGAAACTAGCTCCCCAACTTAAGTGATTCTAGAATTTTATTTTATCTTTCTTTGCTTCTGAACTCAACTTAGGTTTCAAACTTAACTTTATAGTTAAACATAGAGTTAGCACTTTAACTTAGAACTATACTACTTGTTAGTGGTAGTTTGCGAGTACTTAAAGAGTACTCATGGCTTTTGTCCCTGGCTATTCTCATGGCCAGACTATGAAGGAGACTACCAAGATGCTGGCCAGCAGGACGGCTATGATAACTAGGACTATCTGCCTTTGTCAGCATTGCCTGTGCCCCTGAAGATGGACCCCACCGCTACGCTTATCTTTTATTCCGCTGGTTGTTGTATTAAGATTGGATCATGAGATCCTTATTTGTGTAAGACCTTATGTATGGTTTGTAATGGATGATGTACTGTGATATCCAATCCGTTATGTCTCCCAAAAATGGTAATCCTGGGATTGCGAGGTATGGCATAACGGGCATCTGTGATTAAAAATCCGGGTGTTGACAAGTTGGTATCAGAGCCATCCTGACCATAGGAGACCCTAGTTAGAATGGACGTCCGAACAAAAACTTAATTTCCAAACCAAAGTAAGTATTTATAAAAACTATTTCCTCTCTTATCCTTGGGAATTCATTCTTTGTCAAAAATTCATGTTCCTCAAAATTCTTACACTACTACTTAAAATTTGACACACTTGATCACTTCACTAATTTCCGCATCCTTAATTCTTGTAGATGGAGACTCAGTTCATCAAGTTCTACCAGTTGGGAAACGGAGGTCAGCTGATCTTCGAGAGGGATCTGGATTCATTGTCGGAGTTACTGGGACACCCACATCCGGAGTTTCTTGGAGCTCAACTTCCAGGACCCCTAGGAGGAGATTTATAGTGGCTAGTCACCGCTGATCTTAGAGGAAGCATCAAAGCACCAACGTCCGGGAGAATCCAGTTCTCTGTGAGAGAGAACAACTCGCTAGATGGATTAGCCAGGGCAATGCATGAAGCTCTCGCACGTCTATGTGCCCTTAGTGTCAACCAACTCCAGGGAACCCGTTTTGCTCACTATGCAAGACGTGACTTCAAGGGAATGCCAATGGAAATGCCAAGTCACCCAGAGCTGAAGCGTCAAGTGGAGAACCTCGACTTCCTGTTGTACGATCGCTAGAAGGAATTGGACAATGCTAGGGAGTTCGCCAACCACAACCGTGCCATTGCCGCCCAGAAGGCCCAGACTTTCTCACTGCTAGTCAAGGATCGTCAGTCTCTTCGCCTCCAGCGCAATAAGAAGGATCGCACCATCGCCCGTCTTTGCAAGAAGGTGGCCGACCTCGAGAAGACCATCAAGGAGCAGGAAGCTCAGCTTGCCACAAAGGAAGCAGAAGAGGAGGGTGAAGACATCCAGGGAGACATGGATTCTTACCTCAGCAATGATGATGACTTTCTGGAGGAGGATGCTGTGGACTTTTACACTGATGACGAGGACTCCGACTTCATCGAGGATGAGTAGATGCACTAGAGCATTGTCGTAGCATGAGATGTATCGGTCCCACTATATCGTAGCTTGCAGAATGGTTCTTCAAACCATCTGTGTTCCTTTGATTGTTGTGGTGTGCGTTGTATCGTGTGCTTGTTTGCATGAATGAAAGGAAGTTAGTTGCAAAACCTGAGTCAAACTCAAAGTTTTAGCTGGAAACCAAAACCATGAACCTTAGAACTTTCCCTCTTACCCCTGTATCTATCCCAATCTTCAGATTACTCGTGGAAACCAAGGAGGGAGCAGCTCGTCGCAAGACCCATGCTGCAGATCTTGCAGAATCTCATTGCAGACAGAGAAGCAAGCAGGGCAGAACACCAAGCTAACTTAGCAACATTGCAGAAGATCGCCCAGATGGCTCTCAACAACTAGAACCATGGAAACCAGGATCACCATGGATCCAAACTCAAAAACTTCCAGAATACCAATCCCCCAATCTTCAACCAAGCTGAAAACCCACTAGATGCAGATGACTGGCTGCAGACAATGGAAAACAACTTAGAAGTTGCAGGAGTTGATGACAACGAGAAAGTTCTCTTTGCCACCCACTATCTGGCGGGAGATGCAAGAGCTTGGTGGACCAGTATCCGCAACAAGAACCATGGTCAAGTGATGACATGGGAAGCCTTCAAAATCAAGTTCAGCTGCACCCACGTGCCGCAAGGTCTAGTCAACAGAATGAGGGATGAGTTTCGCGACTTGAAGCAAGGCAGAATGACTATGGTGGAATACCGTGACAGATTCCTATCGCTTGCAAGATATGCCCCTGATGAGATCAACACGGTGGCCAAAAAGAAGAAGAGATTCCTGAATGGACTACATGATGAGATGCAGACTGTCCTCATCAACATCCGTTTCGAGGATCTCGAAGAGCTAGTCGACTCTACCATTCAGATGGAAGGGAAGATTAACCAGGCAAACGACAACCGCAAACATCGTATGATGCAACAATCTGGATCCAACAGTCACCAGAAGTACCGTCCCAACCCCTCACCAGGATATGCACCAAGGAACAATCGACCCCAAATGTCTCGCCCAAGCTACCCCAACCGTAGCGGAGGCAATGTGAAGTCCAGAGGAAACAATCACAACTCCGGCAACACCAATAATTTCAACCGTGCACCTCCCAAGAGCAACAACAACAACAACACTGCACCCAGAACTGGAAGTAATGTTGTGCCCGTCGCAGCAAAAGACAAGTCCCAGATCACCTGTTTCGAGTGTGGAGTGAAGGGTCACTATTCCAATGAGTGTCCCAAGAAGACTGCCGCCAATGCCAATGTGAATGCCCCAGCTCAACAGCAGCGTCGTGTTCAACTAGGGAGAAGATTTGCCCCAGGAAACCCTCACAACCGCAATGGTCGTCTCTTCCACATGAATGCCGAAGACGCCCAAGAAGCGCCAGATGTAGTGCTGGGTATGTTTTCTATCAACTCAGTTTTAGCAAGGGTATTGTTTGATTCGGGAGCATCGCATTCATTTGTCACCGAAGAATTTGCATGCACTAGTAAGATTCACCCAACCAACTTGAAGCATGTCATGATAGTTCCAATCCCTGGATCAACTACAAAAGCTAGAAAAATTTGCGAAGCTGTACCTATCAGAATACATGGGATAGATTTTTATGCCAACCTAATTGTACTTGGAACCAAAGGTTTGGAAATAGTACTAGATATGGACTGGATGTCAAGGCATAAAGGAATGATAAACTGTGCTAAGAAAGCCATCACCATGACCAGTAGCTCTGGAGTCACAGTAAAGCATATCTCTGAAACCTTACCCCGCCAATTCAAGTGCAACAAGAGTCTAGCCCTACCCACCATAGACCAAGTCAGAGTAGTCTGTGAATACCCTGATGTATTCCCAGATGAATTGCCAGGTATGCCCCTAGATAGGGATATTGAGTTCATTATCGAACTAATCCCCGGAACCGGACCCATAGCCTAGAGACCCTATAGCATGAACCCCTCAGAGTTAGTAGAGCTGAAGAAGCAGTTGGATGCCATGTTAACAACATGCTTGATTCAACCAAGCGCGTCGCCATGAAGATCACCGGTGTTATTCGTCGACAAGAAAGATGGAGGCAATCGTCTGTGCACAGATTACAAATGTTGAATGATGTCACCATCAAGAACAAGTACCCCTTGCCAAAGATAGAGGATCTATTTGATCAATTGACTGGAGCCTAGGTATTCTCAAAGATTGATCTTAGGACTGGTTATCACCAACTTAAGATTCGTGCAACGGATATTCCGAAGATTGCCTTCACTACTCGCTATGGTTTATATGAGTATACGGTTATGTATTTTGGATTAACCAATGCCCCTGCTTATTTCATGAATCTCATGAATAAGATCTTTATGAATTTCCTAGATAAGTTTGTAGTTGTGTTTATCGACGACATCCTTATCTACTCCAAGTCGGAAGAAGAGCATGAGCAACATCTGAGAATCATCCTAGAAACCCTGAGAGAGCATCGGTTATATGCCAAGTTCAGCAAGTGTGAGTTTTGGCTGAAAGAAGTAGGATTCCTAGGACATATTGTGTCTGCCGGAGGAGTCTCTATTGATCCCGCCAAGATCAGACATGTCGAAGCATGGGAAGCCCCAACCACTCAAACCCAAGTCCGTGCATTCCTCGGATTAGCGGGATACTACCGCAAGTTCGTAGAAGGATTCTCGAGCATCGCCAGACCCATGACCCAATTGTTCAAGAAGGACAAGAAGTTTGAATGGACCGACAAATGTGAAGCCAGTTTCCAAGAGCTGAAGAAGAGATTGATATCAACCCCAATATTGATCATGCCAAACATCAAGAAGCTATTTGATGTGTATTGTGATGCATCCAAGATTGGTCTCGGATGTGTATTAATGCAAGAAGGCAAAGTCCTAGCGTATCTGTCTCGACATCTGAAGCAACATCAGCAGAACTGTCCGACCCATGATTGTGGGGCCCCCAGATTAATCCTCCGAGAATCCCTGTTATGCATACAACCACGATCCCATGATCAGTTAGTCGTGGCACATAACCGACAAGTATCATTACATCATCCGAGAGTATACCGAATTACAAGACTTACTTAAATGCCATTATGGCTACATCAATAATCAGCAGCGGACTTCATCCAGCATAGAGCCCGAGCCATGCCTTAACCTACAGGCAACTGACTGGGAGAACGTCCTAGCTCGCATAGTCGCCATCCTCGTATTCTTCTTGAGATCTGGCCAAGTTAATAGCCAGGGACAATGCCAGTGAGTACATTGAATGTAATCGCAAACCACCTTAATAAAATAATAATAACAAGAGGGTATGCAATATGGCTGTGGTATTAGGAGGGCTCCAAGAGAGGTTCTTTTCTCAAATAGTTTCTCTTGTAGATATAGCATCTACATATCTTTGTTGAAAACTTTTGTAAACATTTTTGGAAACCTTTTTATTCGAAAAGTTTTAGAAAACATTAGGAGGGGGTCACCCATTTGTTCCTTTCTCCCGGTCGTCCCTCGACCATGCTCCTTCCATACCTCTCTAACCATCCTATGGTCAAAGAAGGTATCCTTCCCGACCATCCCATGGTCAAAACATTTCAAAGTCATTCCTTTTCCGAAATCCTTTTTGAAAACAAAACCAGCACCGCTCTACAGAAGTTTGTCCAACCCGTCCTTAACCGTGGACATGGCTATTCGAATAGATTTACACTCTGAAGAGGTTGTACACTTTACCCACACCATCCGGGTACCCTACCTGATCTTCACCGATCGTGGGTCGAGTAACCGATCAAGACTCTCCGGATGCCCATTCCAATACAAGTGCCTACCCTATGAGTATTAATCCCCTCAAAACCGAGACGTCGGGCGAGGACCAACCGGAGCCCTTAGTGCACGTCCCACGTGCGCACTTTCAAATAGGGGCTCATAGTAATGCATGGAGGCCTGCCGACCCTTCATTCCTTCTCCAGGTCAATGGACCTATATTGGAGAAGGCCCACCCTCCAGGGATCCCTGATCCCCTATAGTAGTGATGAGGCAGCTTATACCGGAATAAACTACCTGCAAATCCAGCCCTGTCCCATACCAGAGTTATGTGGTTGCACAGGGTTAAATTGTTATAGCTAGACTTCAAAGAACCAGGTGCGTTTTTGTAAACCTTTTTTCCTTCGGTTTTCCTCCAGCATTTTGTAAAACAACTTCTTTTTCAACATCTTTTGGGAGGTCCCACCTCACCAAGGTTTTGTCATAAAACATTTGGTAAAACTTTTTCCCGGGTCTTCCCATCCGCTAGTTTTTGCTTCGGCTAAAACGGGGTCTCCAAAGGGGCATGGTAGCTATGCACCATCTATTCTACTAGGGACAAGTAGGTGTCACCGAGGGGGTTGTACTTAGTAGTACCAAAGTGTAATGGTTTGGAGGGGCCAAACCACTACCATATATATATATGTATATATCCACATATAGCAAAACAATGCAATTTTGATAAATAGTTGATAAATCATGCATAAGTAAAATAGTAGGACAAGGCTTATGAGAAAGAAGGTGGCTTGCCTGATGATCAGCAATATGGCATAATTGTCCCTGGACTTCTTCTTTAGATAACCCAGAATACCAGTACCAATAATAATTACCACTTCCTCTTCTCTCCGATTTCATCGCAACTATCGTCGTCCCGACAGCACATGCAAGCAAACCAAGCCACAATCAACACAAGGTAGGCAAGCACCAATACATACAGCAAACAATGAAAAATACAAGTTCATAGATCCTTAGGTCTTAGGAAGAATGGATTTAATAGGATTGGCTTTGTATTGGAAAAATAGAAGAAAATCCCTTAGGATTTATAGTCTAGCAATTATCTAAGAGATGGATTTTGGAGCAAGACCATATTCTGTAAAGTACCATTGTGAAAACATGATACCAATAGATAGGTACTGATAAAATGAAACCAACAAAAGTGGTTTCACTATTTTATCAATTTCTAAGGATTTGTAATGAATATTCTAGTGGGGAAAACTCTAGTTTTAGGAAGTAATTCACCAGAGAGGTTATGGAGCTCCAAAAATTATTTCCTTCGATGGATAGGTAGGTCTTGGTGTACTTGTTCTCTGAGAGTTCGAATCAGGTCAATATAATTACCAGAATGCCCTCAGGAAATTCCCAAAGGCAGTTTTGTACACAATTTGTCTTTTTCACCAGATTAAATCTACAGTAGATTTTGGTTTGATTCCAAGTACACATAGTAGGTACTTCCAATACCTTTCTGTAGAAATTAGAATCAACATATTTGGATTAGCATAACTATTGTGGTGAATTAAGAGGTGAATAAACCATGCACAGAATAGTTTAATTCACAGAAAAACATCCTAGGTTCAATAAATCATGAGCTCCTGGGTTTGGATAGGCCCTAGTGTACCACATCCAGGATAATTGGAATGGGGTCAATTGTACTCAAGGTTTGGTGTAGGGAATTTACTAAACTCATAACTGAATTGTTTTTGTTATTTTTCTCAAGCTAACCTACTGTTCACCTTGGCATGAGACCAAGGTCCAGTGATAGGTACATTCAAAAGCTACCGGTGGCACTTGATTTCATTCCATTTGGAGATGTGAAACTCACAAAGGAATTTAATTAGTGTAAGAGATACCTTTTTGTAGATTAATTGCTAGTAAATAATAAAAATTACTTTTGGCAAAGAATAGTTCTGCATGTTGCATAAAACATGCAGGAACCCTTAGACATTTGGATCTGGAGAAAATATGGTGATTTCCATTTTTATCTGGATTTAAACCTAGCAGGTAGTTTCTGAAATTAATAGACTCACTAAAAGAAAAAGAAAGAACACTGCCGTGGCCCGGATCTGGTGACCGTGGGCCGCCCATCAACGAAGTCGGCCCAACTCGCAGCACCAGCGCGCGGGAGGGCGTTTAAACGCCTATCCGCAGGGGCCCACCTGTTAGTGGCCCGGGGCGGACGAAGAGGTAGTGGGCACCGTCGTCCGTCTGATCAAGTCAGGATCGACGGCCATGGGCCGTCTCCTACCTGGCGCCGGCGGCAAAAGGGACAAAAGCCTAGGGGTGGCGGGGTCTGACCGGGGCACTCCCCTGAGGGCTCGTCAGCGACGGGGGAGGTGCCGAGGCGACGGAGGACTCCGGGGCGAGTCCGTAGAGGGGCGACATGAGGGGTTCCCGTGACTGGAGGGGTCTGGCACGACGGTGGCCGGGAGATCCTTGCCGGAGCTCGACGGAGCGGCCTCGGGGTTGCATGCATGTCGACCGAGAGGATGTAGAGGTCCTGGGAGATGCCAGGAGGGATTCGACAGGGCTGCATAGGCTCGGGGAGGCCTGGCTCGCAATAGAGGAGCCTCTCTCGGGCATGACAGCGACGGCGACTTCCAGCGTTCCTACAACAGAGAGAGGGCACAGGGAGGTAGCTTAGAGAGGTAGAAGCTCAAATAGGACACATGCAACAGAGGGTAAGCTCAGAGGCCTTCCTTCTCTCCTCTCATGCAGGTCAGGGCAGGGGGAAGAGGGGTGCCTGGGGGAGGTGAGTGGAGGGGAGGGGAAGCAAATGGAGGGGGCAGAGCATGCTGGGAGGCCTTTGGCCCATTTATACCGAGGTGGAGAGGAGGAGGATGTAAATGTACTCTTTGGACATGGGGGAGGAGTGGGGCTGGCCTGGGAGTGGCTCAGGGGATGGTGGGGAGGGGTAGGAAGGTCATCTGGTCGTCAGAGAGATAGGGAGAGAGTGGTGGAGGCTGCTGCAAAGAAAATGGTCCCACTTATTGGTCTCTCTCTCTCTTAAGCACATGGGGCTAAGGGAGAGGGTTTGCTATAGTAATGGCTACAGTAGCCATGACCAGGGAGGAGTGCTGGTTGCTGTGGTGAGTGGTGGTGAGCCTTGGTGGTGATTGGTCCTTGGTCTAGATCAATAATTTCCTAGTTTGCCTTATTTGATCAATTTGTGGTTTGTGAAGAAAGGTTGATAATTTGTATAGGACAAGATAGGGAAATGGTACTGGTAGATAGATGAGGTCAAGGTGGATATCCAGGAATTATTTGGGATTTTTCTAAGGATTTAAAGTCCACTTAAATCCATTTACTCAAAAACTGCAGAAATGAATTATTGGAGCTCAATTGATATTTTTACATTGGACTTTGTTGGATTCTAATGTGGGATGGTCCTAGATACCGTATCACACCTAGGGGAATTTTTCTAAGATTTATTGAGGTAGGAAAGTATTTTTAAAGAATTATTTCTTGTTTCTGCCATTTAAGAAAATGGGCAAAAAGAAATAATAAAGCTCTTCAAAAATATTTATTTTTGAAGTGAGAGGATGGGGTATGATATGTAGGACTCAGTTGAGCCAAAATTTGAGGAAGTGTTTTGGCAAAAACCAAACTTTCTTTTATGAGAGGAGTTTTGGATATTTTGCCTATTAAGGGAATTAAATAGTTTTGGTCCAAGTTGATTTTGGTGAAATTCCCTAGATTAAGGATCTAGGGTGATGTCATACCATCAAAACATGGTTATATCTTGGAGTTCAGATCTCTCCTGGGGGCATGGGGTAGATGGTTGGATATACTAAGTGATGTAGATCAACATGGTACATGGGTTTGAGCTTGATCCTGCTTGAGCTCACCAAGACAGGCTTTCAAACTTTGAATAAAATAAGCCTGCCAAGGCAGATTATCAACTAGCCTTTAAAACCTTGTGGGTTTAAACAACTCAATGATCCAATTGGAACAAGTGAAATAGGTAAGGATAGACCTATATGATAAGAACACAACCATGCAAAGAGTTGGTCCATAGAAGGTTGGATGGTGGTGTGAGCTTCTATCAAAGTAGGCATGTTGACTAGATTTGCAGGAAAAGTTATTATCTTGCCTGCAAAACCATCAAGAACAAGTGGGTAGGAGGATTATCTAACCAAGGGCAAGAGTGGGACTTGGTAGTCCTTAGGATGTTTAACAATATTTTTCAGGTGCATTTCCAAAAATTCAGAAGGGTTGGGAAAAAGAGGCATTCAAAAAGGTGATGTTGGAAACAGTTTTCCAGACGGCCAAATTTGGCAGATTTAGGGTTTTTGACTAGAATGTTGGTGGAGATGATTTTGATGGGTTGCAAAGTACCCAAGCATCATAAATTGGATGATATTGAAGAGTGTATTGAGTATAAAGGATCCATGCTTGATATTGGTCTTCATTGACTTGGAAGCTTCTAGAAGGGATCACGTCAGAATTGATCTGGTTAAGGGTTTTAGATGATCACTTAGTAGCTAGAGATGAGATCTAGGTTGTAATCTTGCTTAGGGTGTGGGGATTGGGAAACCTCTTTATCCTAGTGATGAGCTCCTAGAGTAGCTCATACTACTTTTAAGCAATCAAATCAAACAGCAGATCAAGGCAATCCATCAGATAGCAGAGCAAGGCAACTCATCTTATAAACTAAGCAAACCTACTACTAGGGTTACCGTCAAGTCTGACTTGAGGTAAGGTTAGGTATTTTGAAATAGGTTGGAGTTTGAACAAGGTAAGGTCCTTGGTATCTCTACCAAGAGTAGAATTCAAATGCTTCATAAAAAGGGTTTTGTTGAATCTAGAGGTAAGAATAGTAGAAGGTTCTGTATTGAAAACATAAGGAGATTATGTTATATAGCTCTCCATAGTTTTGTCAATAGAAGCTACTAAAATAGTTTTGGTTACATAAACATCTTGGCTCAGGTTTTGAAATGCCAGAATTTTTGAGAATATGTAAATTAAGCCAAGACAGTTTTGGGAAGTAGCTTTTGTCAACTTGTGTTGAGGTAAGGAGTATATCATCTAATACACATTCATATGCATAAGCATATCCAAACAGCAAGCAAACCCTTCAGCATTCAACAAGAAAAAGTTTTTGTTCCCCCTGATTTTTGTATTCTGGACCACCCATCAGGGTTGCTGAAATTGGGATGTTACAGATCTTTCCCCCTGAAAAAGAATCTCGTCCCGAGATTCCGGAGAGTAGGGTTAGGGGATTTTGAGTCAGGGTTAGCGCTACTGGTTTCAAGTGTGCTATCTTACGGACTTCGTCTTTGAACATGGCTACTCTGTCGATGAAGCTGCTTCAGTCTTTCGGGATGCACGGAGAGTTGAGCAGAGTCCAGTCTTGATTTTGAGAGATGACCTTCTTTTCATTCCAGACTCTATACCCCAAGGGCTTAGTCTAGAAGACTATCTCGATGCTGAACTTCACGGGGTACTCGTCGGCGGGTAGAATCTGCAGCTGGGAGTACTTCTCTCTAAAGACTCACAACTCTTCCTTAAGGTCGTAGTGTATCCTATTTAACAATTTTAGCATCGGGACTCCTGAGGTTGCTCTTGGCAGAGGGTTATTCTATTTTGTGTGAAAGACGCAGTCTTTCCCCCTTAGGATTTGACTAGGTTAGCTCGGAGATAAAACAATCCTTCCTTCTTGACTTCATTGGTGGCGGTTCTGAAGATTGTCGTCCATCTTTTTCCTGTAGTCGAGGTCTTCGGAAAGCGTCCGTGGAGCTATGGCCTACGGGGCTTATCTACTACTATTGTTCATACTTAGCCTGGTGGAGTTAGTGGAGTCTCAAGTCCTCTAAGCATTAAGGACGAGGGGTTAGCGGTTCGGTGGTCCTTCGGGTGGGTCTTCAGCTGAAGTAGCGGAGGGACTTTGTAGAATCTTCAGTTATTTTCTCATCGGATAACTCACGGGTTGTTGCTTGGTGGGAGGACTTCGGAGCCGGAGATATTTTCTGAAGTATCTTTTGGGTAGAAAGTCTTCTGAAGATTGAGTGGAAAGACGCAGTCTTTCCACCTTAGAGCTTCACTAAGGTGCTTCAGGAGGGTTGCGGATCTTCTGTCTTGGAGTGTTGACCTGATGTTAGCGGAAGGCTATATCTTTCCAGAGTCTTGAGGTGGGGTCTTCAGGTGACGCCTTATTTTATCAACCTTGGCGGGGCTGGTTTCCTAACGAAGCCTTTAGGGTGGTTAGCTCGAGGTAAAGTAGCGGTTTACGACTCTTCTTGATATTGCTTCGTCCGGATAGAGTCATCTAGTTTTAGAGAGATTGTCCTCTATTTAACACTTGGCATTGTTCCTGCTCGAAGATAGAGGAACTTGTTGTCTTCACGCTTCCTTATTATCTTGCTTCAGAGGTGGTTCTGACCTTCTAGGGAGGAACGTCCTGTTGGTTTGGGTAGGGTCGACTGCATTAGTTATTCTCCTGAGGCGGTCAGAAGCCCTAATATACCGAAGGTCAGTATAGTTAGGTCTTCACCCTTTTCTTTCTTGGTGGACTTATTGGGTGGTTTCCTGGGGATATTTAGGATCCTTCGGTGATCGACTTTCAGCTCCAACGGAAATCTTGTTGTAGTAGACTGAGGAACAAAGGAGTGTGGTGTTATTGATGAGTCTTGCGAGGTGAGTTTGACGAGGTATGCCGTCCTGCTGAGGTGAACTCTTCGAGTTGATTCGGACTTGACGATGTCGAACTCCTGGTTCTTGCGATGCTCTTCCTCTCATATACTCTCGAGGTTGGTCTATTTCTCATTACTGACACCTTATACAGGGGTTTCCTGAGTTACTAGGTGGGTTGTCGCTCCTCGAGTCACATTTTTAAGGGTGGGGGGGGTCAAGGCAAACCAGAACATACAAACAAGGCGAACAGAGCGAGGTGCTCGCACTGTCCTCGGCAAGTAGCACACATCAAGCAACACAGGATGCCCTTAGGAAAGCAAACACGGTCAACGTTAGGGACCAAGGAGTTAACTACTCGTTGTGTAGGGGAATCCTATTCTTATGGACCTTAGATATCGTCTTTCTTCAGGTCTAAGTCTCTATCTTGCGGATAAAGTCTTCGTCGTATCTTCGATGTTTCTTGATAGTGCAACAATAGATGTCTTCTGATTATGAGGATTCCACTGGTAGGGGGATATTGTAGTCTTCTTGTGTTTGCTGGTAGTTGCTTGTCTTTATCTTGTTCTGATTATCTTCACTAGGTTCTAGATCCTAGTTATTTTTAAAATCCGTAGATTTGAAGTTTGGGCGAGAGTCAGAGGAAACCATTTTTGAAAGTATATACTTAGAGTAAGAGAAGAAGTAGAACCTTTTGAAACTCATTGAGAAACTAGTTTTCGAAAGCCGGGGTTTTCAAAATAAGGTTCATGTCTAGCGACCATGCTAACTAAGGTTCTCCTACAGTCAGGATGGCTCTGATACCAAGTCCGTGGGGCCCCCGGATTAATCCTCCGAGAATCCCTGTTATGCATACAACCACGATCCCATGATCAGTTAGTCGTGGCACATAACCGATAAGTATCATTACATCATCCGAGAGTATACCGAATTACAAGACTTACTTAAATGTCGTTATGGCTACATCAATAATCAGCAGTGGACTTCATCCAGCGCAGAGCCCGAGCCATGCCTTAACCTACAGGCAACTGACTGGGAGAATGTGCTAGCTCGCATAGTCGCCATCCTCATCTTCTTCTTGAGATCTGGCCAAGTTAATAGCCAGGGACAATGCTAGTGAGTACATTGAATGTACTCGCAAACCACCTTAATAAAATAATAATAACAAGAGGGTATGCAATATGGCTGTGGTATTAGGAGGGCTCCAAGAGAGGTTCTTTTCTCAAATAGTTTCTCTTATAGATATAGCATCTACATATCTTTGTTGAAAACTTTTGGAAACCTTTTTATTTGAAAAGTTTTAGAAAAGATTAGGACTAGGTCACCCATTTGTTCCTTTCTCCCGGTCGTCCCATGACCAAGATCCTTCCATACCTCTCTGACCATCCCATGGTCAAAGAAGGTATCCTTCCCGACCATCCCATGGTCAAAACATTTCAAAGTCATTCCTTTTCCGAAATCCTTTTTGAAAACAAAACCAGCACCACTCTGTAGAAGTTTGTCCAACCCGTCCTTAACCGCGGACACGGCTATTCGAATAGATTTACACTCTGCAGAGGTTGTACACTTTACCCACACCATCCGGGTACCCTACCCTGATCTTCACCGATCGTGGGTCGAGTAACCGATCAAGACTCTCTGGATGCCCATTCCAATACAAGTGCCTACCCTATGAGTGTTAATCCCCTCAAAACCGAGATGTCGGGCGAGGACCAACCGGAGCGCTTAGTGCACGTCCCACGTGCACACTTTTAATGAGGGGCTCATAGTAACGCGTGGAGGCTTGCCAACCCTTCATTCCTTCTCCAGGTCAATGGACCTATATTGGAGAAGGCCCACCCTCCAGGGATCCCCGGTCCCCTGTAGTAGTGATGAGGCAGCTTATACCGGAATACACAACCTTCAAATCTAGCCCTGTCCCATACCAGAGTAATGTGGTTGCACAGGGTTAAGTTGTTATAGCTAGACTGCAAAGAACCAGGTGCGCATTTGTAAACCTTTTTCCTCCGGTTTTCCTCCAGCATTTTGTAAAACAAAACCTTCTTCTTTTTCAACATCTCTTGGGAGGTCCCACCTCACCAAGGTTTTATCATAAAACATTTGGTAAATCTTTTTCCGGGGTCTTCCCATCCGCTAGTTTTTGCTTCGGCTAAAACGGGGTCTCCAAAGGGGCATGGTGGATATGCACCATCTATTCTACTAGGGACAAGTAGGTGTCACCAAGGGGGTTGTACTTAGTAGTACCAAAGTGTAATGGTTTGGAGGGGCCAAACCACTACCATATATATATGTATATATCCACATATAGCAAAACAATGCAATTTTGATAAATAGTTGATAAAGCATGCATAAGTAAAATAGTAGGACAAGGCTTATGAGCAAGAAGGTGGCTTGCCTGATGATCAGCAATATGGCATAATTGTCCCTGGACTTCTTCTTTAGATAACCTAGAATACCAGTACCAATAATAATTACCACTTCCTCTTCTCTCCGATTTCATCGCAACTATCATCATGCCGACATAACATGTAAGAAAACCAAGCCACAATCAACACAAGGCAGGCAAGCACCAATACATACAACAAACAATGAACAATACAAGTTCACAGATCTTGAGGTCTTAGGAAGAATGGATTTAATAGGATTGGCTTTGTCTTGAAAAAATAGAAGAAAATCCCTTTGGATTTATAGTCTAGCAATTATCTAAGAGATGGATTTTGGAGCAAGACCATATTCTGTAAAGTAACATTGTGAAAACATGATACCAATAGATAGGTACTGATAAAATGAAACCAACAAAAGTGGTTTCACTATTTTATCAATTTCCAAGGATTTGTAATGAATATTCTAGTGGGGAAAACTCTAGTTTTAGGAAGTAATTCACCAGAGAGGTTCTAGAGATCCAAAAATTATTTCCTTGGGTGGCTAGGTAGGTCTTGGAGTACTTGTTCTCTGAGAGTTGGAATCAGGTCAATATAATTACTAGAATGCCCTCAGTAAATTCCCAAAGGCAGTTCTGTAAACAACTTGTCTTTTTCACCAGATTAAATCTACAGTAGATTTTGGTTTGATTCCAAGTACACATGGTAGGTACTTCCAATACCTTTCTGTAGAAATTGGAATCAACATCTTTGGATTAGCAGAACTACTATGGTGAATTAAAAGGTGAATAAACCATGCACAGAATAGTTTAATTCGCAGAAAAACATCCAAGGCTCAATAATTCATGAGCTCCTCGGTTTGGATAGGCCTTAGTGTACCACATCCAGGATAATTGGAATGGGGTCAATTGGACTTAAGGTTTGGTGTAGGGAATTTCCTAAAGTCATAACTGAATTGTTTTTGTTATTTTTCCTCTAGCTAACCTACTGTTCACCTAGGCATGAGACCAAGGTCCAGTGATAGGTACATACAAAAGCTACCAGTGGCACTTGATTTCATTCCATTTGGAGATGTGAAACTCACAGAGGAATTTAATTAGTGT
Organism: Avena insularis; assembly: GCA_023614405.1. Taxonomy (NCBI): domain Eukaryota; kingdom Viridiplantae; phylum Streptophyta; class Magnoliopsida; order Poales; family Poaceae; genus Avena; species Avena insularis. The sequence continues at coordinate 470,046,461 of CM042694.1, forward strand.
AAGAGATACCTTTTTGTAGATTAATTGCCAGTAAATAATAAAAATTACTTTTGGCAAAAGAATAGTTCTGCATGTTGCATAAAACATGCAGGAACCCTTAGACATTTCGATCTGGACAAAATATGGTGATTTCCATTTTTATCTAGATTTGAACCTAGCGGGTATTTTCTGAAATTAATAGACTCACTAAAAGAAAAAGAAAGAAAACTGCCGTGGGCCGGATCTGGCGACCGTGGGTTGCCCAGCAACGAAGCCGGCCCAAATCGCAGCACCAGCGCGCGAGAGGGCGTTTAAACGCCTGTCTGCAGGGGCCCACCTGTCAGTGGCCCGGGGCGGACGAAGAGGTAGCGGGCACCATCGTCCGTCCGATCAAGTCAGGATCGACGGCCGCGGGCCGTCTCCTACCTCGTGCCGGCGGCAAAAGGGACGAAACCCTAGGGGTGGCGGGGTCTGACCAGGGCACTCACCTGAGGGCTCGTCAGCGACGGGGGAGGTGCCGAGGCGATGGAGGACTCTGGGGCGAGTCCGTAGAGGGGAGGCATGAGGGGTTCCCGCGACTGGAGGGGTCTGGCGCGACGGTGGCCGAGAGATCCTCGCCGGAGCTCGACGGAGCGGCCTCGGGGTTGCATGCATGTCGACTGAGAGGATGCAGGGAGGGTGCAGAGGTCCTGGGAGATGACAGGAGGGATTCGGTAGGGCTGCATAGGCTCGGGGAGGCCAGGCTCGTTGTAGAGGAGCCTCTCTTGGGCATGACAGCGACGGTGACTTCTAGCGTTCCTGCAGCAGAGAGAGGGCACAGGGAGGTAGCTTAGAGGGGTAGAAGCTCAAATAGGACACATGCAACAGAGGGTAAGCAGAGAGAAGGCAACCTCGAGCTGGAGTTTGGCAATGGCCAAGAGGCCTTCCTTCTCTCCTCTCGTGCAGGTCAGGGCAGGGGGAAGAGGGGTGCCTGGGGGAGGTGAGTGGAGGGAAGGGGAAGCAAATGGAGGGGCAGAGCGTGCTTGGAGGCCTCTGGCCCATTTATACCGAGGTGGAGAGGAGGAGGATGTAAATGTCCTCTTTGGACATGGGGGAGGAGTGGGGCTGGCCTGGGAGTGGCTCAAGGGTCAGTGGGGAGGGGTAGGACGGTCATATGGTCGTCAGAGAGATAAGGAGAGAGTGGTGGAGGCTGCTGCAAAGAAAATGGTCCCACTTATTGGTCTCTCTCTCTTAAGCACATGGGGCTAAGGGAGAGGGTTTGCGACGGTAATGGCTACAGTAGCCACGACCAGGGAGGAGTGCTGGTTGCTGTGGTGAGTGGTGGTGAGCCTTGGTGGTGATTGGTCCTTGGTCTAGATCAATAATTTCCTAGTTTGCCTTATTTGTTCAATTTGTGGTTTGTGAAGAAATTTTGATAATTTGTATAGGACAAGATAGGGAAATGGTACTGGTAGATAGATGAGGTCAAGGTGGATATCCAGGAATTATTTGGGATTTTTCTAAGGATTTAAAGTCCACTTAAATCCATTTACTCAAAAACTGCAGAAATGAAGTATTGGAGATCAATTGATATTTTTACCTTGGACTTTGTTGGATTTTGATGTGGGATGGTCCTAGATACCATATCACACCTAGGGGAATTGTCCCAAGATTTATTGAGGTGGGAAAGTATTTTTAAAGAATTATTTCTTGTTTTTGCCATTTAAGAAAATGGGCAAAAATAAATAATAAAGCTCTTCAAAAATATTTATTTTTGAAATGAGAGGATGGGGTATGATATGTAGGACTCAATTGAGTCAAAAGTTGAGGAAGTGTTTTGGCAAAAACCAAACTTTCTTTCATGAGAGGAGTTTTGGAGATTTTGCCTATTAAGGGAATTAAATAGTTTTGGTCCATAATAAATATGGATAATTGTTGATAAATCTTTATGATCAAGGTAGAGGATGTATACAAGGTGTATCAAGAATTTTCAACCTTGAGATTGGAGAATCCAAGTTGATTTTGGTGAAATTCCCTAGATTAAGGATCTAGGGTGATGTCATACCATCAAAACATGGTTATATCTTGGAGTTCAGATCTCTCCTGGGGGCATGGGGTAGATGGTTGGATATACTAAGTGATGTAGATCAACATGGTACAGGGGTTTGAGCTTGATCCTGCTTGAGCTCACCAAGACAGGCTTTCAAACTTTGAATAAAATAAGCCTGCCAAGGCAGATTATCAACTAGCCTTTAAAACCTTGTGGGTTTAAATAGCTCAATGATCCAATTGGAACAAGTGAAATTGTTAAGGATAGACCTATATGATAAGAACACAACCATGCAAAGAGCTTCTATCAAAGTAGGCATGTTGACTAGATTTGCAGGAAAAGTTATTATCTTGCCTGCAAAACCATCAAGAACAAGTGGGTAGGAGGATTATCTAACCCAGGGAAAGAGTGGGACTTGGTAGTACTTAGGATGCTTAACAAGATGTTTCAGGTGCATTTCTAAAAATGCACAAGGGTCGGGAAAAAGAGGCATTCAAAAAGGTTATGTTGGAAACAGTTTTCCAAACTTAGCCAAATTTGGCAGATTTAGGGTTTTTGACTAGAATGTTGGTGGAGATGATTTTGATGGGTTGCAAAGTACCCAAGCATCATAAAGTGGATGATATTGAATAGTTTATTGAGTATAAAGGATCCATGCTTGATATTGGTCTTCATTGACTTGGAAGCTTCTAGAAGGGATCACGTCAGAATTGATCTGGTTAAGGGTTTTAGATGATCACTTAGTAGCTAGAGATGAGATCCAGGTTGTAATCTTGCTTAGGGTGTGGGGATTGGGAAACCTCTTGATCCTAGTGATGAGCTCCTAGAGTAGCTCATACTACTTTTAAGCAATCAAATCAAACAGCAGATCAAGGCAATCCATCAGACAGCAGAGCAAGGCAACTCATCTTATAAACTAAGCAAACCTACTACTAGGGTTACCATCAAGTCTGACTTGACGTAAGGTTAGGTATTTTGAAAGAGGTTGGAGTTTGAACAAGGTAAGGTCCTTGGTATCTCTACCAAGAGTAGAATTCAAATGCTTCATAAAAAGGGTTTTGTTGAATCTAGAGGTAAGAATACTAGAAGGTTCTGTCTTGAAAACATAAGGAGATTATGTTATATAGCTCTCCATAGTTTTGTCAATAGAAGCTACTAAAATAGTTTTGGTTACATAAGCATCTTGGCTCAGGTTTTGAAATGCCAGAACTTTTGAGAATATGTAAATTAAGCCGAGACAGTTTTGGGAAGTAGCTTTTGTCAACTTGTGTTGAGGTAAGGAGTATATCATCTAATACACATTCATATGCATAAGCATATCCAAACAGCAAGCAAACCCTTCAGCATTCAACAAGAAAAAGTTTTTGTTCCCCCTGATTTTTGTATTCTGGACCACCCATCAGGGTTGCTGAAATTGGGATGTTACAATGATCTTGAATTAGCAGTCGTAGTTTTGGCACTGAAGACATGGCGTCATTATTTGATGGGTAATCGCTGTGAGATTTACTCAGATCACAAGAGCTTAAAGTATATTTTCACTCAGAAGGAGCTGGGCAAAGGAGATGGATAGAGTTAATCAAGGATTATGACCTTGACATTCACTATCACCCCGACAAAGCCAATGTGGTAGCGGATGCTCTTAGTAGATTGCCGTGTAGGCTAAACACCATGATCAAGGAGAAGCAGCCAAGTTTGTATGAAGAGTTGGAGCAGTTAAGAACTGCGCTAGTTAGCAAAGGTTTCTTAGCTAGCATTGAACTTCAACCCACTTTGATTATCCAAATCAAGGAAGCCCATAAGGGAAATGAAAGTATCGACGGTATCAAACGTCGTATTGGTACAAGAAAGGTACCTGGATTCACTGAAGACGAAGGAGTGTTGTGGTACAAAGGACGTATCTGTATGCCAGCAGATTCGGAGCTGAAGCAAGTTATCATGAAGGAAGATCATGATACTCTTTATTCTATCCACCCCGGAGGAACGAAGATGTATCAAGATTTGAAAGAGCAATTTTGGTGGCACAAGATGAAGAGAGAAAACGGAAGTTACATCGCCAAATGTGACATCTGTCAAAGAGTCAAAGCAGAGCATTAGAGACCCACAGGACTGTTACAACCATTGCAAATTCCGGAATGGAAATGGGATTCCGTCGGAATGGACTTTATCACCGGTTTGCCTACTTCTAGTAGGGGAAATGACTCAATCTGGGTCATAGTTGATAAATTGTCCAAGGTAGCTCACTTCATCCCTATCAAGACAACCTACCAGAGTGCGAAGCTAGCAGAGCTGTACATTGCTAGGATTGTTAGTCTACATGGAACCCCCAAGGCCATAGTATCAAATAGAGGAACCTAGTTTACCTCGAGGTTTTGGTAGAAAGTCCAGGAAGGATTAGGCACCAAGTTGAATTTCAGCACCTCTTATCACCTGCAAACTGATGGACAGACTGAGAGAGTCAACCAGATTCTAGAGGATATGTTAAGAGCTTGTGTATTGGAATACAGATCAAAATGGGAAGACTGCCTGCCTTTCACAGAATTCTCATATAACAACAGTTATCAAGCTAGTTTGCAAATGGCACCATTTGAATTCCTATACGGGAGAAAGTGCCGCACCCCTTTGAATTGGTCGCAAGTAGGAGAGAGTCATATCTTTGGACCCGACATTCTCCGAGAAGCTGAAGAGAAAGTTCACAAAGTCCGTGAGCACCGCAAGACCACCCAATCCAGACAAAAGAGTTATGCTAACAAGAGAAGGAGAGACCTGACTTTCAATATCGGAGATTTTGTATATCTCAAGGTTTCTCCATTGAAAGGAACCCAGCGCTTTAGTCTGAAAGGAAAGTTAGCCCCTAGATATATCGGGCCCTTCAAGATTCTAAACCATCGAGGAGAAGTATCGTATCAACTGGAACTACCTGAAGAGATGCCAGCCATCCACAATGTGTTCCATATCTCGTTACTTCGCAAATACCTGGAAGTACCAGAGAAGACTGAAGTTTTCAAGAACATTGACCACAGAGCTGTAGAGATCAACAATGACATGACCTATCGTGAAGTGCCCATCTGTATCCTAGAAGAAGCTTACAGAACCACCAGGACCAGAGTATCAAGTTTCTCAAGATTCAATGGAGGAACCATATCAAAGAGGAAGCCACTTGGGAGCGAGAAGATTACATTAGGATAGAGTTCCCAGATCTCTTTAGTTCCTAGTTTTCTTTGTAAATATTGGGATGAGATTTTGTTTAAGAGGGGAAGGTTTGTAACATCCCAAAACTTTAATCCCAGGTTATTAAGATCCAAATCATCAAAATTAGGGTTAACAAAAACTTTTCTAATTGAAATTATTAAAGCATTCATATGTGTGTGCATTTAAATAGGAGTTGATTTGAATTGCCATGATTAAGTGATCCATTGCTTGTAAAATGATTCTTAGGTGAAATAAACAACATCTAAATCATTCCCAAACAAATCCCAAAGAAAAACAAGTCAAAAAGAATAAAATAACCAAATGGTCATTTGTGCCATTTTAATCAACATGCCTACTTTGGCTATTCCTAGTACTCAATTCTTAACAGAGACAAATGTGGATCTTTTCACCCCTTGCTAGTACACATAATGTTGTACCAAGGCCCACTTTGTGATTTGCCAAAAACTTTCAAACACTATATTTAAATGGCATTTAAAAATTGAATCTAGTTCATATGGGAAGAACCCATTATTTCAAAAACCACTCAAATGAGATTTATTTTCAAAACCCAAGCACCCACAGAGTCTCAAGCTTATTACTAGCACATCCACCAAAAATCTTTTCAAAATTCAAAAGTAAATTTCTTGCGGCCATTTTTACAAACACTTGGCAGGCAGGAATCCAACTCTAAACCTAGCTCACTGTTTACAACAGGGTTTTGCCCCCAATTGTTCTCCATTTACTCCCACTGTCTCCAAATGAGCCAACCAGGCCATTAGCACCCTATCCCCTAGCAGTAGTGCCATGCCACCCCGAGACCATGTCGCCGGCCAAACTTTGCCTCGCCGTAGCAGACCAACCCTCTCTCTCTCGCCATGTCTACTAGCTAGCCCGGACCTCACTGCCACCCTCTGCCCCTCCCCGAGCGCAGACGAGCCGTGGACCACCCGTAGCGCGCCGCGCCCAGAGTGTCTACGACATGCCGAGCACGCGCCAGAGCGCCACGCCCGACACACGTGCACATGCTGCCCCTCGACCGCAGCCCGCGTCCACCGCTCCACCACGACCCCAGGAACACGCCAGACATGCCCGTTCGCCGCCAACGCACCAAGCCACCACTCGCCGTTGAGACTGCTGCCTCTGCCGCTCAGAGCGCACGCATCACCCAACCGCATACCACCGCCCTAGTCCCACATTTACTCCGTAGAGCACCGCCAGGAGACTAGCCACCGTCCCGTACCTCGAGCCACGCTGCTAGCACGCTATGCAGCCCACGCCGGAGCCGCCCGCCCATGCCTCTTGGTCGCGTCGTCGTCCTATAAATAGAGGCCACCCCCAGCCCCATTCGGCACACCACTCACCTCCCCTCACCTCACTGACCGTTCCCCACCTCTAGCCTGAGCAGCATGAGCACTTGCTTGCCGGAATTTGGCCGGAGGAGCCCGCAGCAGAGGAGGAGAAGGCCCCGCTGATTGCGACCACCCCCGGAGCCACCTCGACCACCCTTGAGCTCGCCGTCATCTACCAGTCCGTTTGCCCACCTTGCCGTTGTCGCTAGAGCCCTGGTACGCCCCCTAAGCACCCCCACTGAGCCGCTAGGGTTAGAGTTCTACGGCGACAGGTCTGTCGTCGTCGACGAGCCCCAGCCGTTGATCCCCGTTCTAATCCAACGACGCACATCGCCTTGTACCGCTTCGCGCGTTATAAGCCACTGGCCGGTGGACCCCCCTGTCAGCTATGCCCCGCACCGCGTAGTATCACTGGGCCGGCCCGTTAGTGTTCCCGCGCGACCCATTTAGTTTGAATTAGGATTTTTTCTATTTAGTTTAAACCTAGTTCAGTCCCCTAGTTTGAAATTCAATTCAGAGAGATTTACAAATCCAAATTGAGTGATTCAAATTTGGTTAGAAAGCTATTGAAAAGATCTACCCAAGACTCTTGGATTTAATTCAATTAGAGTTAGAGATCTCTCCTAGTAAAAATAACAAAACAGAAGCATTTGCACCTTGCAACATTTTTATAAAATCAACCATGATAGCTTTTGAGTTGATTCCAACTCTCAAAAATCACATTTAACCATACCTATCTGAATATGTAATAATATTAAGGTTTACATACAGTGACTTTGGACTAGTACCAAAATAATGCTATATAGGCATTTCTAGTCACTTTAAATCATTAAATAATGAACTTAAACCAAAGTAATTATGAACCAACCCTTAAATCACATTCCCACATGTTAGAATATGTGGTGATGATATGTGTCCACATGATCCCATATATGAAGTGGTGAATATTAAATCTTAGTAAAATTTGAATGAGTAGAAATTACTTTTCTTAAATAAAAAGAATGAAACTATTTAATAAAACTTGTGATGTTTGTGATGATAATAGATCATAAAATGTGTGCCTTAGAGTGCTAATTAGACTAGTTAAGTATTGTTTGGTGATTGTGTACTCCGTATGTATTTATAGACGATAGTACCGACCAAGCTTTCGATGAGGAGGAGTTCTATCAAGAGGAGGGAGAAAACTTCAACCACTCCACCAACCAAGGCAAGCTACTACTGGCAAGCTAAAACTTGCAAGTATAATGCTTAGCAAGCTAGAATTAAGCTGGATGATTGAGCAAAGATGCTTTAGGCATGCTTTGGTCATATCACTTTGACTATTACTTACCCCAAGTATTACTTTCCAAGCTTTATTTCCTTTACTTTACACAAAGTCCTTTACTTGTTTTGAAGGTAGCATAAAGAGTATAAAACTTGACCTATAGAGATAACTTTAGATGTCATTCTATGGCATGAGATTGATCCCATCTTTCCACCTTAGTGAACACTCTTAACTTAGTAGTTAGAGTAGATAAAAACTTGAGTCACTTTACATGGGAACACTTGGTGAAAATGAATTGTGAAAACCTTGGAATGATGAGTCATTCTATTGAGATGTTTTGACATGTGTTGAGAAACACAAATGGTTTATGATGATGAAAATGTTGAGGCATGAGCCTTAGCCCTTTTATAAAAACTAATGGTTGGATTCGAATGCGATACCATTCCAAATTTACCGTACAACCACAATACCTGAATTGGGTAAGGCTTAGCCAGAAATTTATATGCATTAGTATTAGTTCCCTCGCGGGAGAGGTTTGATCCAAGGCTACCTCTCAATGTTGTCCACCTATGTAGTGCCCAAGATGACAGATGGTCATGGTTAGGAGGCCATGCTCATAAGAGAGGTGCTTATACTAGGGTGTGTAAAGGAAAGGTTATTTTTGATTATCTGCATACTAAGTATGATGATTCAGGGCTATCCCTGATAGATGTATCGAATCTTGTGGTGAAAGTGTACCACCTCTGCAGAGTGTCAAACTATTCGAATAGCCGCGTCCGCGGTTATGGACAGTTGGAATGGCCATACTATTTCGTTGTCAGATGTTTTCAAAATAACTTATGAAATGAATGATGAATCTTGACTTGACCATAACAGGGTTGTGTTTATGACACTAGCTCCCCAACTTAAGTGATTCTAGAATTTTATTTTATCTTTCTTTGCTTCTGAACTCAGCTTAGGTTTCAAACTTAACTTTATAGTTAAACATAGAGTTAGCACTTTAACTTAGAACTATACTACTTGTTAGTGGTAGTTTGCGAGTACTTAAAGAGTACTCATGGCTTTTGTCCCTGGCTATTCTCATGGCCAGACTATGAAGGAGACTACCAAGATGCTGGCCAGTAGGACGGCTATGATAACTAGGACTATCTGCCTTCGTCAGCATTGCATGTGCCCCTGAAGATGAACCCCACCGCTACGCTTATCTTTTATTCCACTGCTTGTTGTATTAGGACTGGATCATGAGATCCTTATTTGTGTAAGACCTTATGTATGGTTTGTAATGGATGATGTACTGTGATATCCAATTCGTTATGTCTCGCAAAAATGGTAATCCTGGGATTGCGAGGTATGGCATAACGGGCATCTAGGATTAAAAATCCGGGTGTTGACAAAACAACAGACATGCAATCACACTAGGTGGATCCATGTGTGGTTTGTGGAAAGAACAGACATGCAATGACTCTAGCTGTGGTTCATGAAAAGAACAGACATGCAATGACACTATTTGATCCTTATGTGGTTTGTGAGAAGAACAAACATGCAATGACACTGGTGGATCCTTATGTGGTTTGTTTAGAAGAACGCACATGCAATGCCTCTAGCTGTGGTTCATGAAAAGAACACACATGCAATAACACTAGTGGATCCATGTGTGGTTCATGAAAAGAACAGACATGCAATGAGACTAGTGGATCCTTATGTGGTTTGTTTAGAGGAACTTACATGCAATGATACTGGGTGTGGTTCATGAAAAGAACAGACATGCAATGACACTGGTGGATCCTTATGTGGTTTGTTTAGAAGAACACACATGCAATGACTCTAGCTATGGTTCATGAATAGAACACACATGCAATGACACTGGTGGATCCATGTGTGGTTTGTGAAAAGAATAGACATGCAATCACACTAGGTGGATCCATGTGTGGTTTGTTTAGAAGAACACACATGCAATGACTCTAGCTGTGCTTCATGAAAAGAACATACATGCAATGACACTGGTGGATCCATGTGTGGTTTGTGAAAATAACAGACATGCAATGACTCTAGTTGTGGTTCATGAAAAGAACACACATGCAATGACACTGGTGGATCCTTATGTGGTTTGTTTAGAAGAACAGACATGCAATGACACTGGTGGATCCTTATGTGGTTTGTAAGAAGAACAGACATACAATGACACTGGCTGTGGTTCATGAGAATAACACACATGCAATGACACTGGTGGATCCATGTGTGGTTTGTGAAAAGATCAGACATGCAATAACACTAGGTGGATCCATATGTGGTTTGTGGAAAGAACATACATGGAATCACTCTAGCTGTGGTTCATGAAAAGAACACACATGCAATGACACCGGTGGATCCATGTGTGGTTTGTTTAGATGAACAGACATGTAATCACACTAGGTGGATCCATGCGTGGATTGTTTAGAAGAACACACATGCAATGACTCTAGCTGTGGTTCATGAAAAGAACACACATCAATGACACTGGTGGATCCATGTGGGTTTCATGAAAAGAACACACATGTAATGCTGGTGGGTCCTTATGTGGTTTTTTTAGAGGAACATACATGCAATTACACAGGGTGTGGTTCATGAGAAGAACAGATGCAATGACACTGGTGGATCCTTATGTGGTTTGTGAGAAGAACAGACATGCAATGACTCTAGCTGTGGTTCATGAAAAGAACACACATGCAATGACACTGGTGGATCCTTATGTGGTTTGTTTAGAAGAACAGACATGCAATGATACTGGTGGATCCTTATGTGGTTTGTGAGAAGAACAGACATGCAATGACACTGGCTATGGTTCATGAGAAGAACACACATGCAATGACACTGGTGGATCCATGTGTGGTTTGTGAAAAGAATAGACATGCAATCACACTAGGTAGATCCATGTGTGGTTTGTGGAAATAACAGACATGCAATCACACTAGGTGGATCCATGTGTGGTTTGTTTCGAAGAACACACATGCAATGACACTGCTGGATCTATTTGTGGTTTGTGAAAAGAACGGACATTCAATCACACTAGGTGGATCCATGTGTGGTTTGTTTAGAAGAACACACATGCAATGACACTGGTGGATCCATGTGTGGTTTGTGAAAAGAACAGACATGCAATCAAACTAGGTGGATCAATGTGTGGTTTGTTTAGAGGAACAAACACGCAATGACACTAGGTGTGGTTCATGAAAAGAACAGACATGCAATGACACTGGTGGATCCATATGTGGTTTGAGGAAAGCACAGACCTGCAATGACTCTAGCTGTGGTTCATGAAAAGAACCGACATGCAATGACACTAGGTGGATCCATGTGTGGTTCATGAGAAGAACACACATCCAATGACACTGGTGGATCCTTATGTGGTTTGTGAGAAGAACATACATGCAATGACACTGGCTGTGGTTCATGATAAGAACACACATGAAATGACGCTGGTGGATCCATGTGTGGTTTGCGAAAAGAACAAACATGCAATCACACGAGGTGGATCTATGCGTGGTTTGTGGAAAGAACAGACAAGCAATGACTCTAGTTGTGGTCCATGAAAAGAACACACATGCAATGACACTGGTGGATCCATGTGTGGTTTGTGAAAAGAACATACATGCAATCACACTAGGTGGAGCCATGTGTGGTTTGTTTAGAAGAACACACATGCAATGACTCTAGTTGTGGTTCATGAAAAGAACACACATTCAATGACACTGGTGGATCCATGTGTGGTTCATGAAAAGAACAGACATGCAATGACACTGGTGGATCCTTATGTGGTTTGTTTAGAGGAACATACATGCAATGACACTAGGTGTGGTTCATGAAAAGAATAGACATGCAATGACACTGGTGGATCCTTATGTGGTTTGTTTAGAAGAACACACATGCAATGACTCTAGCTGTGGTTCATGAAAATATAACACATGCAATGACATTAGTGGATCCATGTGTGGTTTGTGAAGAAGAACACACATCCAATGACTCTAGCTGTGGTTCATGAAAAGAACACACATGCAATGACATTGGTGTATCCATGTGTGGTTCATGAGAAGAACACACATGCAATGACACTGGGTGTGGTTCATGAGAAGAATAGACATGCAATGACACTGGTGGATCCTTATGTGGTTTGTTTAGAAGAACACACATGCAATGACTCTAGCTGTGGTTCATGAAAAGAACACACATGCAATGACACTGGTGTATCCATGTGTGGTTCATGAGAAGAACACACATCCAATGACACTGGGTGTGGTTCATGAGAAGAACAGACATGCAATGACACTGGTGGATCCTTATGTGGTTTGTTTAGAAGAATAGACATGCAATGACTCTAGCTGTGGTTCATGAGAAGAACACACATGCAATGACACTGGTGGATCCATGTGTGGTTTGTGAAAAGAACAGACATGCAATCACACTAGGTGGATCCATGTGTGGTTTGTTTAGAAGAACAGACATGCAATGACTCTAGCTGTGGTTCATGAAAAGAACACATGCAATGACACTGGTGGATCCATGTCTGGTTTGTGAAAAGAATAGACATGCAATCACACTAGGTGGATCCATTGTGGTTTATTTAGAAGAAGACACATGCAATGACTCTAGCTGTGGTTCATGAAAAGAACACACATGCAATGACACTGGTGGATCCATGTGTGGTTCGTGAAAAGAACAGACATGCAATGACACTAGTCCATCCTTATGTGGTTTTTTTAGAGGAACAGACATGCAATGACACTGGGTGTGGTTCATGAAAAGAACACACATGCAATGACACTGGTGGATCCATGTGTGGTTTGTGAAAAGAGCAGATATGCAATCACACTAGGTGGATCCATATGTGGTTTGTTTAGAAGAACACACACGCAATGACTCTAGTTGTGGTTCATGAAAAGAGCACACATGCAATGACACCGGTGGTTCCATGTGTGGTTTGTGAAAAGAATAGACATGCAATGACTCTAGTTGTGGTTCATGAAAAGAACACACATGCAATGACACTAGTGGATCCTTATGTGGTTTGTTTAGAAGAACAGACATGCAATGACACTGGTGGATCCTTATGTGGTTTGTAAGAAGAACAGACATGCAATGACACTGGCTGTGGTTCATGAGAAGAACACACATGCAATGACACTGGTGGATCCATGTGTGGTTTGTGAAAAGAACAGACATGCAATCACATTAGTTGGATCCATGTGTGGTTTGTGGAAAGAATAGACACGCAATCACACTAGATGGATCAATGTGTGGTTTGTGGAAAGAACAGACTTGCAATGACTCTAGCTATGGTTCTTGAAAAGAACAGACATGCAATGACACTGGTGGATCCTTATGTGGTTTGTTTAGAAGAACACACATGCAATGACTCTAGCTGTGGTTCATGAGAAGAACACACATGCAAACACTGGTGGATCCATGTGTGGTTTGTTAAAAGAACAGACATGCAATCACACTAGGTGGATCCATGTGTTGTTTGTTTAGAGGAACAGATATGCAATGACTCTAGTTGTGGTTCATGAAAAGAATACACATACAATGACACTGGTGGATCCATGTGTGGTTCATGAAAAGAACAGACATGCAATGACATTGGTGGATCCTTATGTGGTTTGTTTAGAGGAACATACATGCAATGACACTAGGTGTGGTTCATGAAAAGAATAGACATGCAATGACACTGGTGGATCCTTATGTGGTTTGTTTAGAAGAACACACATGCAATGACTCTAGCTGTGGTTCATGAAAATATAACACATGCAATGACATTAGTGGATCCATGTGTGGTTTGTGAAGAAGAACACACATCCAATGACTCTAGCTGTGGTTCATGAAAAGAACACACATGCAATTACATTGGTGTATCCATGTGTGGTTCATGAGAAGAACACACATGCAATGACACTGGGTGTGGTTCATGAGAAGAACAGACATGCAATGACACTGGTGGATCCTTATGTGGTTTGTTTAGAAGAACACACATGCAATGACTCTAGCTGTGGTTCATGAAAAGAACACACATGCAATGACACTGGTGTATCCATGTGTGGTTCATGAGAAGAACACACATCCAATGACACTGGGTGTGGTTCATGAGAAGAACAGACATGCAATGACACTGGTGGATCCTTATGTGGTTTGTTTAGAAGAATAGACATGCAATGACTCTAGCTGTGGTTCATGAGAAGAACACACATGCAATGACACTGGTGGATCCATGTGTGGTTTGTGAAAAGAACAGACATGCAATCACACTAGGTGGATCCATGTGTGGTTTGTTTAGAAGAACAGACATGCAATGACTCTAGCTGTGGTTCATGAAAAGAACACATGCAATGACACTGGTGGATCCATGTCTGGTTTGTGAAAAGAATAGACATGCAATCACACTAGGTGGATCCATTGTGGTTTATTTAGAATAAGACACATGCAATGACTCTAGCTGTGGTTCATGAAAAGAACACACATGCAATGACACTGGTGGATCCATGTGTGGTTCGTGAAAAGAACAGACATGCAATGACACTAGTCCATCCTTATGTGGTTTTTTTAGAGGAACAGACATGCAATGACACTGGGTGTGGTTCATGAAAAGAACACACATGCAATGACACTGGTGGATCCATGTGTGGTTTGTGAAAAGAGCAGATATGCAATCACACTAGGTGGATCCATATGTGGTTTGTTTAGAAGAACACACACGCAATGACTCTAGTTGTGGTTCATGAAAAGAGCACACATGCAATGACACCGGTGGTTCCATGTGTGGTTTGTGAAAAGAATAGACATGCAATGACTCTAGTTGTGGTTCATGAAAAGAACACACATGCAATGACACTAGTGGATCCTTATGTGGTTTGTTTAGAAGAAACGGACATGCAATGACACCTGGTGGATCCTTATGTGGTTTGTAAGAAGAACAGACATGCAATGACACTGGCTGTGGTTCATGAGAAGAACACACATGCAATGACACTGGTGGATCCATGTGTGGTTTGTGAAAAGAACAGACATGCAATCACATTAGTTGGATCCATGTGTGGTTTGTGGAAAGAATAGACACGCAATCACACTAGATGGATCAATGTGTGGTTTGTGGAAAGAACAGACTTGCAATGACTCTAGCTATGGTTCTTGAAAAGAATGCATATGCAATGACACTGGTGGATCCTTATGTGGTTTGTTTAGAAGAACACACATGCAATGACTCTAGCTGTGGTTCATGAGAAGAACACACATGCAAACACTGGTGGATCCATGTGTGGTTTGTTAAAAGAACAGACATGCAATCACACTAGGTGGATCCATGTGTTGTTTGTTTAGAGGAACAGATATGCAATGACTCTAGTTGTGGTTCATGAAAAGAATACACATACAATGACACTGGTGGATCCATGTGTGGTTTGTGAAAAGAACAGACATGCAATCACACTAGGTGGATCCATGTGTGGTTTGTTTAGAAGAACACACGTGCAATGACTCTAGCTGTGGTTCATGAAAAGAACACACATGTAATGACACTGGTGGATCCATGTGTGATTCATGAAAAGAACAGACATGCCATGACACTGGTGCATCCTTATGTGGTTTGTTTAGAGGAACAAACATGCAATGACACTAGGTGTGGTTCATGAAAAGAACAGACATGAAATGACACTGGTGGATCCTTATGTGGTTTGTTTAGAAGAACAGACGTGCAATGACTCTAGCTATGGTTCATGAAAAGGACACACATGCAATGACACTGGTGGATCCTTATGTGGTTTGTTTAGAAGAACATACATGCAATCACACTAGGTGGATCCATGTGTGGTTTGTTTAGAAGAACAGACATGCAATGACACTGGCTGTGGTTCATGAGAAGAACACACATGCAATGACACTAGTGGATCCATGTGTGGTTTGTGAAAAGAACACACATGCAATGACTCTAGCTGTGGTTCATGAAAAGAACACACATGCAATGACACTGGTGGATCCATGTGTGGTTTGTGAAAAGAACAGACATGCAATCACACTAGGTGGATCTATGTGTGGTTTGTTTAGAAGAACACACATGCAATGACACTGGTGGATCCATGTGTGGTTTGTGAAAAGAACAAACATGCAATCACACTAGGTGGATCCATGTGTGGTTTGTTTAGAGGAACAAACATGCAATGACACTAGGTGTGGTTCATGAAAAGAACAGACATGCAATGACACTGATGGATCCATATGTGGTTTGTGGAAAGCATAGACATGCAATCATGGGTGTGGTTCATGAAAAGAACACACATCCAATGACACTGGTGGATCCATGTGTGGTTTGTGGAAAGAACAGACATGCAATGACACTGGTTGTGGTTCATGAAAAGTACATAGATGCAATGACACTGGTGGATCCTTATGTGGTTTGTGAAAAGAACTCATATGCAATGACTCTAGCCGTGGTTCATGAAAAGAATAGACATGCAATGACACTAGTGGATCCATATGTGGTTTGTGGAAAGAACAGACACGCAATGCCATTGGTTGATCCATGTATTTCATTACACAAGACAGTCACTTTCCATTTTTATACTACTCAGTTTTGCCCTTGGTTTTTTGATACTACTTAGTTTTGCCCCCTCTCTCTATCTTTCGTAGAATCCCAAACCTGTGCTCACTCTGTTTGCTACTCCCTGATTGGTTGTCACAGTTGTCACGCGGATCGTGCACACCAACCGTTGATTCTGTGCAATCCAACGATGATCGTTGCACACGTCGTGCCCTTCACAGTACAGCGTGAGGCAGCACAGACGTCTCCCTCAGCGAGACTTCTACAAGAAGGAACACGATGCCGTCCATGGAAAAAGTCATCGAGTGCTACTACTACTACTACTACGCCACAACACATGCGTCATCGAGTGCACGGTCATCGATGGACAGCTGCAATTTATTACCACTTGATTTTAATAAGACACATCCCATTTTTTACGCAGCGGCTCTCAATCTCACTTCCAACTGGGCCCCACCATAAGAAGCTTGCACGCGCTAGCCGAAGGCCGAAGAGTTGAGCTCGAAGAGACCTAACATCTCTGGCTTCATCGAGTCACTCGCAGCCATCAACACATCCATTTACCTGATCTATCACAACCCCACAAATCTCGCCATACAGCCACCTACCTTCCCCTCTACATTTCCACTTTTAACTATTGCCAATTTTAGGGCCGTGTTAAACTTCGTATATAGAAATTTTGTGTGCGCCCATTGCATGCGGCTCAATACAGAACTGCCATGCATGACCCGGGAAAAAAACGTGATGTACCGTGCGCGTGTCACGGTGCACGATGAAGATCGCACGGCGTTACCGCAGTGGTACAACGAAACGTGCCTTGCTTCCATCCACCTTAACTATAGAGCCTCTCTCCGCACACCCACTCCTACTCTCGCTCACTCTCCCCACGCAACCCTCTCCACCGTCCCATCAGCATCTGCAAACTCCCGAGAATACCCCGTCCATGCCGATGATGGTCGAGGAGGATAAGGTGGCCATCGTCGCCTCCGAGGCCGCCGGCGAGGAGGCCCCCGTCTCCTCGCCGGTCCCCCTCAACGTGTTGAAAGCAGCCACCGTCCCTGTGCAGGCCCCAGTTGAGGCATCGATGGCAGCCGCCGTTCCCGTCTAGGCCCCCGTCCCCGCTACCTATGGGGCCGCCGAAGAGGATCCCCCCTGCCGGCGAGGAGGCCCCCGCCGGTCACAAGCATATCAAGCACTTCTTGGGCACCTATGATCCAGATAAGTACATCGCTCCGCTGAACCCATACGGCACCGGCATCGATGACCCAGGGTCAGATGTAACTAGAGTTTGCTCCCCTCCCTGGTTCTTCTACCGTTCCCATCGTTGGATGCTAGATCTTGGTTATTAGGATTCACTAGTTTGCATTTCGATTGCTTGATCTTCTTACATCATCTACTCCCCCATTTTCCTTTTCTTCCAATAGGTTTCCGGCAGCGACGTCTGCAGCGATGATGAGTCCATCCACACCAAGACTCGTCAGGTGCTGAGGAGGCTGTGGGCCGGCCAGTACGACGCCTTCTTCAGGGGTGTCTCTCGGCGATGTCCCTTCTGTAGGGGTATCGCCTCCTACTGGGTGAATCTCCCCGGTACCGACTTCAACTCCTTACTGAAGCATGCACAGCCCCCGGGCTCCGGCATCCACAAAGGCGGCGCGTGCGAGACCGTGAACATCAACGCCTACATCGCTAAACACCGGGCTCTCGGCATTTACCTCCGAAACCTCCAGCGGGTGGCCATCAAAGAGGGTCGCATGCCTCCAATCAGGCCCAAGGCCCCCAAGAACAAGGGACTGAGCATCAAGAAGTGGAGGAAGCGTCGGAGGGAGGAGGTGGAGGCGCGGGCGCATGAAGGACGGGTTGGATGTGTCCTTGAATGTATCTGCTGCTGCGGCGGCTGCTGCTAAGCAGCTTCTTTTGTTTTTCTATATTTTGCTTACATCCTATTTCTGGCTGAATGCATCGAACCTCGTTAAGCAACCTACTTTCTATCGCTATATCCTATTTAGCTGCGCACATCTATATCTACATTTGTTTTGTTTTTCAAATGAATGTATTCTGCCTGGTGTGATTTGCTGCTCTAGATTTGCTACCTGATCGGAGGCAAAAAGAGGTCCAAAAGGGACTGAATTATCAAAGAGAGAATCTTCTCTAGATTTCCTACCAATTTGGGCAAAATGAAACATATCTGTTTAGCGAGAGAGGAAAAGGGTGATGGCTCAATGCACGGCGCCCAGAAAAATGCTTGATGGCGGTGTTGATGTAGAGCTCGTTGGGAACCCCAAGAGGAAGGTATGATGAGCATATCAGCAAGTTTCCCTCAGTTATGAAACCAAGGTTTAATCGAACCAGTAGGAGCAAGGAAACACCCCAAAGGTGTTACTAGCTG
The DNA here is from genome assembly GCA_023614405.1 of Avena insularis. Taxonomy (NCBI): domain Eukaryota; kingdom Viridiplantae; phylum Streptophyta; class Magnoliopsida; order Poales; family Poaceae; genus Avena; species Avena insularis. The sequence goes on from CM042694.1 coordinate 470,065,217, forward strand.
AGCTTTGGCAGGGCGCACTACCGGTGCTAGTAGCAACGTGGAGACCTGCACAACACAACCACAGAACTTTGTCCCCAACTTGCGGTGAGGTTGTCAATCTCACCGTGTTTTGCGGAAAACAAAGGATTAAACGTATCGAATGGAAAGAAGTAAAAGTTTGCAGAAAGTAAACACAGAGAAGTAAATAGTTATAGATTGTATGTAAAGAAAAAGGACCGGGATCCATAGTTCACTAGAGGTGGCTCTCCTTAAGATAGATAACATGCTGGGTGAACAAATTACAGCGGGGCAATTGACAAACACCGAGAAAGCAATACATGCATATACTAATCAACTTGACTCCTTTGAGTCTTGATTGGGCATTACAACATTATACATAGACCGCTATCCAACTGCATCTATGACTAATAATCCACCTTCAGGTTATCATCCGAACCCCCTCCAGTATTAAGTTGCAAGCAACAGATTATTGCTTTATGAACTGCGTGTAAAGTAAACAATGCGATTGTTCTATGAACAAAGGATTGTTGTTTTCTCCCTAGTAGCAACAGCACATCTAGTACCTTATCGAGCATAAATACTCCCTCTTGGAGTTGCTACCATCTACTTGGCCAAGATAGCTACTAACAACGGAAAGCATGCAAGATCACAAATAACAAAGACATGATAGAATCAAGAATCAATCTGAAATAGCATCTCAATATCCATCGGATCCCCACAAACACAACATGCAAAATTACAAATAGATGATATTGATCATGAATGGAGCTCACAAGATCTAGACATGAAAGCACAAAGGAGGAGAACCAGCCATCTAGCTACTATATGGATCCGTAGTCCAAGGATGAACTACTCACGCATCACACCGGAGGCTTGCATGGTGATGAAGAAGGCCTCTAGGGTGAATTCCCCTATCCGGCAGGTGCCGGGAAGAGCTTCCGATCCCTCCCGATCTAGGGATGGAGATGACGGCAGCTACAGACTCTTTTGTGGATTTTTGATCGGGCACTTAGGGTTTTCATCCCGAGGGAAATATATAGGCGGAAGGAGAGGCCGAGGGGGTGCCTGGGCTGGCCACACCACCCCCTGGCGCGGGTCAGGCCTGGCCGCGTGGCCAGGTGGTGTGGCCGCCCTCTGGCCCCTCTCCGTCTCGTATTCTGGCACTTGATGACTTCCGAAAAAATAGGCACTTTGGCTTTTGTCCCGTCTAATTCCGAGAATATTCATTTTCTGACTTTCCTGGAACCAAAAATAGCAGAAAACAGGCAGCTGTCACTGTGGCTCTTGTTAATAGGTTAGTCCAAGAAATCATATGAAAAGTAGTCCAAAGTTGGAACAAAACACAAGAAAGTGGATAAAACCAAGCATGGAACATCAAAAATTATAGATACATTTGCAATGTATCAAAGGGTACTCTTTCAAACTGCTAGTTAACGAGCTACCATCTTGACAAGCTACAAGACACATACATAAACATAACACAAAGAGGGTTAAATTTATTTTACTACTCTCACTTGAGGAGCTAGACATCTTGATAAGATAACTGAGTTCCACAAAATAGAAACATAACACTGAGAAGTAAAATTTAATTCACTTCTCATTAGACCACTTGAGGCGCTTGCCATTGTTCCTAGGCGACCAACTGCGTTCATTCCAGGTGGATCTTACATTATTGGCCCTCCACAGCTCACGAAATGCAAGTTCGTCCCACCTGGGATCTGACTTGGCTTCCCAATCTTCAGCATCCTGCAGCACAATTAGCGGTGCATCACATGCCTGATTGTTGCCGCTAGAAGATGCTGCCTCTCTGTTTGCTGCTTCAGTTGCAGCCTCTCTGTTAGCTGCTTCTGCTTCAGCTGCAAGCTCTCTTTTAGCTGCTTCTGTAGCCTCTTTGTCAGCTGCTTCAGATGCAGCCATTTCCTTTGCATATGCAGCTTCAAACTCAGCTATTCTGCATTTTCTACAAAGGGCTCCCCAATGCTCGTCTTCCCTCTTGCAAATAGGGAAAAACACGAGGTAACATAGAAAAAATGCATCTTCTTGTATAGCTGGTAGGTCACGTAAGCATCTATGGCTGCATACTTCAGGTTTATATCAGACAACGGCCACGCGTCCCAGAAATCGTGCCTATCCGTAGGGAAATCTTCCTTCATTCTGTCGTACGACTCATCGAGGATTTTAGTTGTGAGTGATGCCATTCCATCCTTCCTTGAGCCCCCTAGGATCTTGACAAGATGCTGAATATCGATCCAGTTGTGCATAGGAATTATAATTCCATCTTGATAAAATTTCGAAAAATCAGTTGTATTGTCGACAGTGCAGAAAACAATTCCCTTTTCTACAAGGAACCGGCGCAGTGCCGGACATTTCCTGTCAGTCCTGTATGTAGTTTGTCATCATCAAAATTTGTAACTACAAAGATTTTGTCAATGCAAGATCATCATCTGAATATAATTTTGAAAAGTTTAGTAAATGCAAGATCAAGACTCTCAACATTGTCATGTCATAATTTATTTGGTCCTAAATAAAATCCAGTAGTTGCAAGATGAGCAAATGGATAAAGAACAAGAGGAGAAAACCCTAAAAGCGGTTAGCTACAGAGAGAAGATCTACAAACCGGGAGAGGTGGTAGACAAGGACATGTTTCCTCATGGCCAGTTGAACAACGGCGACTTCACTCCCTTCATATGGGTGCTCCGGGATGTACTCGAGGTCCAATCCCACAAACTAGTCCTCGTATTTGTCAAGCCAACCCTCGTACATCCTTAGGACACGCACCACTGTCTCCTCCTTGTTGGTGTAGACAACGTCTATCTTCTTATTGTCATGGGTAGTGAAGCTTGTCTCTAGAGTGTGACGACCTTCCATGGCGATAGGGAGAAGATGGGAAGAAGACAGATGACAGGAAGAAGAAGAGTGGTTTCTGCGAGGCAGGGGAACAGTGGAACCGTCAATGCACTTTTAAGGTAGTGGTTAACGACGGGGACGGAAGTCCAAGGAGAGACACGTGGCGGTGGTCGTTCCAACTTCTAAGTAAACAAAAAATAATTATAATGCCGATGCATGTGCCCTGTTTTGTCACGTCAATACACTGGGCAGGGGGTGTTGTCCTATCCACTGTGCAAACGCTGCAGGCCTACGTGATAGCCACCCCGCCTAAGCGACAGGAGCGACATAACGGCGAGAACTGACAGAGGGGCCCAACTTGACGGCCGTTAGCCTGATTTTTTGTATTGAAACGTAAAGTTGAATCTGCCGAAAAAGACCCTCTGAGTATTTGGCACACCAACTGTAGTCATCCCGGCTGATTTTAGGGAACTTGGGTACCGTGTTGCCTGGGCGCCCCAACTTTCGGGCCACAAAATGATATTCTCGGCAAGACGGCCACCAAGTTCCTCCACGAGCTCATCTACCGGTACGGCTACCCACACAGCATCATAACCGACAACAGCACCAACTTCGCCAAGGGCGCCATGGCAGAGTTCTGCGAAGAACATAGCATACGACTCGACCTCGCTTCAGTCGCCCACCCGGAGTCAAACGGCCAGGCAGAACACGCCAATCAGAGCGTCGTCCACGGTCTCAAGCCACGACTCCAAGTGCCCCTTGAGCGAACCCTAGGATGCTGGGTCGAAGAGCTCCCCTCCATAATATGGGGGATCCGCACCTCCGTCAACCTCTCCACGGGGTTCACGCCCTTCTTCATGGTGTATGGCACCGAATCCGTAATGCCAACTGACCTGGAGCACGACTCACCCCGAGTCACCAACTATGTCGAGGTGACAAACGAGATCGCTTGCCAAGACAGCATCGACTAGCTTGACGAGGCATGCAACCTGGCTCGCTCCCGCACCGCCATCTACCAGTAGGGACTCCGCCGCTACCACAGCTGCCGAGTCCGGACCCGCACCTTCCAGGAGGGCGACTTGGTCCTATGATTAGCCCAGGACAAGAAGGGCATGCACAAGCTCTCCCCCCATGGGAGGGGCCATTCGCCATAGGGCGCGTCCTCGGTAACAACGCCTACTACCTCATCGACATATGAGGCAATGGCTAGCTTGAAGTAGGGAGGCCATGGAATTTAAACCTCCTCCGAAAGTTCTATACATAGAACTCAAACTTGTACCCAGATGATATATAATGAAATTCATTCGGATCGCACAAATTGTATCTACTCGCCATACTCTTGTGCCGACCGGAAGGGTTGCTCCGACTTCAGGTCGTGATGCTCCAGCTCGGGGTCGCCCGGCGCCACAACCGTCTCCTGGTACGGCAGCAAGTCCCCCATTGCCAGCACCCGATCTGCGAAGGGGGAAGCCTTGGCGGTCAGCCTCAACACCTCCGACATCTCCACCGAGCCAGTCGCTGAAGGGTAGCCGCTGGTGACATCATCAAGGTCGAAGTCATCAGGGAAATGCGCGAGCCCCAGGCTCAACGCCGTGGTGGCCCCGCGCCTGAAAGCCAAACGTGCCATCCATTCTGCAATGGCGGCTGCCTCTTCCAGGTAGCACCATACTTTAGTCAGTCCCCCAGGTATAACCTTGGTGGGGAACATCCCTTAAAGAACCGTCTGGACACACAACGTCGAGGCGGTGGCTGCGTTCACCACTACGGTCACGCACTATGAGGCATTGAAGGTCTGCGCCACCGGATCGCCTTTCCCTATCAAAGCTGCAACGTCAGACGTCCAGTGTCACTATGGACTCACCCACTCGGGGATTCACAGCACTTATCAAAGAAAAGAGCAACGACTCACCAAGGAGTTTCTGGCAGTTCTCGGTCACGTGCTTCTCCAAGGCAGCAAGATCCTCTGCAGCCCAAGGATGATTGAGTCAGCAGCCTTCCGCTCCTCCTCAGCCGCAGCGACTGCGGCCTTGGCCCTATCCTTAGAAGAGACCATCGATGCTTTCGCCTCCTCCAATTCCTTCACCAGCGAATCGATGCGCCCATTCGCCACGTCCAGCTCTGCAACCGGAACATACCCCTCTCGGGCTTTGGCAATGGCAGCCGGAAGACCATCTGAAAGGAACAACAACAATAGTTAGCCTACCATAAACACCAATAGCTTGCAATCGCCAAGCAAAACAAGTACTCACCGGCAGTCTCCTGGAGTCGCCGGTTAGCCTCCTGCGCCACGCGCAGGTCACGCTCCAGGCGCTCCTTCACGGCCTGCCGATCAGCTGATTCTCTCTGCAAGCCCTACAAGCAGAATGAACAATTAGCAACTGCAAAAACACAAATTCAGTGCCTAGCCGCTGAAATTCAGTGACTAGACACTCGGGGACTAGCGACCAGAAGAAATTTAGTGCCTAGCCGCTGAAATTCAGTGACTAGACACTTAGGGACTAGCGCCTAGAAGAAATTCAGTGCCTAGCCGCTGAAATTGAGCTACTAGACACTCAGGGACTAGCGACCAGAAGAAATTCAGTGCCTAGCCGCTGAAATTCATCGACTAGACACTCGGGGACTAGCGACTATAAGAAACCCAGTGCCTTGCCGCTGATATTCAGCGACTAGACACTCGGGGACTGGACATACCTGAATGGAGGCACCAAGCATACTGTGAAGCCCACTGGCGTCCGTTCAAGGGACCACGAAGGAGGTGCACCCGCGACGAGGTCCAACATCCTCATCGACGATCTCTGGCATTTGTGGAGAATGGTTTTCCGCCACGATCAGAAAACCCTTCGCCACGAAGCGCGGAAACAACGCGGACGCCCTCGCCGCGGCACTGGTTGCTGGAGCTGGCGGTTCTATTGTCAAAGCCCCCTCAACTGGCTCCGATTGAGTGGCCGCCACCTCCTCGCTGCTGACGGTAGGGTCACTCCCCTTGGTGTTGTCTTTTGCTGCAGCATCGTCGGGCTCACCCCTCTGCTTCTTCGCGCCCTCAGGAGGCGCAATGTCCGCAGTGGGCTTCCTCTTCCTAGGGGGATCGCCTTCCCCCGTGGTGACGACCGGCAGAATCTTAGCCACTGAAGGGCGACCTATCTTTTTAGGACTAGACCTGCAAAACCACCAAAGTCAGCAAAGAAATCATACAAGAAGTCACCCAAGAATTGGAGAGGAAAACTCGTGACACACTTGGCGACCAGAAGAACGTGTAACCCCGTGCTGATGTGGGCGGGCTTGTCTAGCTCCGGGCCCAGCTTGTGCGTGAGACCCTTCTCAAAGACATCCGAAGCCCATGACACCGCGGGCTTCTTTGATGATGAAGCCGCGGTCGCGGGAACCTCCGGCTCAGAAGATGCAGCCGTCCCCGAAGGTTGTGGCGACTTTGACGCTGTAGCTTCAGCAGCCTCCCACTCCGACGCTGCCGAAGTTGTCGGCGCGATCGCCGCAAGCGGAACTTCCACCGCCACTCCCACGTCTTCAGCCTCCAATCCCATCATCGGAGTCGCACCCTCCAGGATCTCGTGTGAAGTTTTGGTCACATCATCGTCGGATTCATTGTCCGACTCGAACACCACTGCCAATTTGGATGGCGACGCTGGCTTCGGAGCCAGCTTCTTCGCGGTGACTTCGGTTTTCATGCAGGTTTCACTGGCGTGGCTGTTCGCCATGAGCTATGCTCTTGCAAAATCTCGTCGTCTTCATCGCGCTCTTCAAGACTACAGCTTGCTTCTAACTCGCGTTGCTTCTGCAAGCGAGTCTTGCGAGCCTCGGGCGCTGGGGGGAGGGACCTCCCTCTCTTCCTCTTCACCCTTGGAGGACTCTCCTTTGGTACCCTCATCGAGCTCCTTGGGGACCTCTTCATCGAGTGGGGGAAGCCAGCCTTCGAGAACCTGTAACAACTGAGAGTGGCCAAGAACAAACATCAAAGGATGCGGTCACAAATTACACCACGAGAATCATGACTGAAGATAAACTCGGAGGGGGAAGCTTACCGTAGGAGCTTCATTCTTCTCGAGCACGTACGGGGCAAGCCCGACCGACGTGGTTGTAAACTCCGCATCGATAATCTTCTTCAAGGCATCCTTGTAGTCTGCAACATCACACGACTCCTTGCTAGTCCGGGAAGGATCGTTCTTCCCAGTGTACACGTACATCTAATGGGGTCAGGTCGCTAACGGGACCAAGCGCCGCTGTAACTACCTCGGTGAATTACGCTCCTAGTTACAAGCCTGGATGAACGGAAATGGTTGAAATAGTACGGTGGGGCCCAAATGCCACTCACAAGTAGACCTTTCGGCCGTCCCAACCATTTCCAAACATCAGGACAAGAACGGGCGGCGTAATCTGAGCGAAGGATCAACTACATACACAAATGGGTATGTATGCAAGCCACCATACAACAGTACAGAGCCATTCCATCTAAAAGAAACGAAATATAGCAACTCCATACAAGATCCAAATATCCTAGATAGATATAATAGTTTAGGATATCTCCTCATACATCAAACATCGAGTATCAAGCGGAAGACAAAATCCGAGTACGGATAAGAAGCAAATCGGCATAAGATGCCCCATAAATAAACACATCCATACAGATCTCACGGATCCCGTTCCGGAATCTCTACACGAATGATCGTTGCCCACATCGTCCGTCTCATCCACCGGATCCATCTTGCGAGGGTACTGTTCATACGAACCAATAATTTATCGTGTGAGACCCTAGGGGTACTCAGCAAGTCTTTATGCCTCTAAAGGGGACACAACCTAGGGTGACGCAATTGCAGCAAAAGATAAACCCTAGCAATTCTATAGATACTCGCTAACCATCCGCCTAACCAGAGATAGACGGATGTCCGTGAAGTACTAACAACGGTTATAAAGGTAATATTAACAGATCCATCCTCCTCCTCGCTTACCGACGAGGAAGCGGACGAACAACCCCCCATCCGTTGGCAGTTTTATTATCCATTCCGTGAGTATTGCACTATTTACTAGTCAGGTACCTGGTCTAGTCAGATTAAAAGCGGTACTTTAGTTATGCTTGTCTATGATCGAGAAACTGTGCTCCAAGTCGTCCATAACCGCGGACACGGCTTTGAAAGTTTTACCGCAGGGTGCACAAATAAAACACACACTCGATCAACCTCGGAAAAACCAAATCAAAACCAACGAGCGATCCACGACAAAGCGATCACAGGATTCAGAAATATTTCAGGGGGCCACCCCATTAAGCTACCCACAATGAAGCTGGCCGGCTACGAGACGGACTCAAGGTTTGTGTGGCGGATGTAATTTGGGAACCGAAAGTGTGGTGGGCTTGTCGATACAAAAAAGCGGGTCACGGCCCTACAGTCACGGTGTCTGCGATACCTCGCACAATTTAAATAAAGCGATAAAGCATGGCATAAGTACAGGATAGTAAATAAAACCTCAAACTAGTTTGTGGCCCCAAGAAATAAGAATGAATCAAGCTCGGCTCGGGGGTTCATAAGCCTCCCGGATGTGGATAGCGCGAATATTCAAGGAACAGGAATCAAGTACTCGGGGTCCTACGGGACACAAGTGAGCCTGAAAACCAAATAGCGAATATGGCTCACCGATGCCACTTTCATTAGTTATCCCAATACTACTCAGGTTAAGTTGTTTAGGTACCTCGTTATCCATCAGACACTCACATACCCTACACATGCTGTTCTACGACTCGCATGGCTCAAACAACTCCTGTAGTAATGGCTCATGGGATGGAGGAACAAGCTTCGGTGGGGTTTAAAAGTAAAGGCTATGCAATACTTGGGATTCAGTTTAATGCAATCGCGACTCAATGATGCAAGAATAAGATAGAAGCAATAGGTACTATATGTATGCAAGCATGTGGTAGTGCTTGCCTGGCAGCTCAGTTGAAGCGAGAGAAGGATCTGGGTAGTGCTCCTGGTTCTCTTGATATATCCACCTTTCGCGTCTATTCGAAGAAGAACCAAACAAACAAGGGCCAACATAAATAAAGTGCGCAAGCATATGAATTAAATGCGACAAGCAAACAATCATGCCATGATGAATGATGCACAATTTGCATGGCAATAAAGTAGCATGGCATGGGAGAGGTGTGGAATACAAGATTAAATCATTTTATTAAGTTTTAACCACATTTTAACTTCATATTAGTTGCTGTACACTTTATATTTATATGAATCATGCTTCAAAACAAAACATGGAATGCATAAACAGAAAGGTCTCGTCGAGCTAATCATTTTAGACATATCATTTGTTAAATTTGGACTTATAAAACAAAAGTTATTAATTTATTAAGTCAAAAGGGCATTTTATTGTAATTTTAATCAACTTGGAAATTAATGTGTTCAAAATATATTTTGAAGGCCATATTTGAATTCCTCATATTTTTCTGATTTGAAAACATATATTATTTGTATTATTTGGATTTAGATTTTAAAAGTTATTTAAAAACAGAATTAAATTTGAATTTGAATTCATTTTGACAAAGATTTGAATTTAAACAGATTACAGAAAGCTTTTGTTACTCAGCTCGAAGCTAGCCACATCCAATTACAGGTGGGGCCTGGCTGACTCAGCCTGACAGCGTGAAAAGATCCCTCACCTTGCTGCTGCCACGAGAGGCCCAGGCGGGGCAGGCGACCTCGGAGGCCCTGCAGGCGCGTCCAGTGACGCCACGCCACGTGGGCGATCCTGCGCGGGGGGGAAGGGTCTGTCCGTGACGGTCTGGTTTCTCCGGGGGTGCTCGCGCAAAAACGCAACGAGGCTGACAGGTGGGCTTCGGGAGGCCTTGGGTTTAGCGGGAAAAAGGGCGGTCGTTTACGAAAAGCGTCGCCGCTGGTCTGACGCCGCCGCCCGATCTGCGCAGAGCACAGAGAACAGGCGGAGTTTGGGCGGCAGTGGCGCCCAAACGACGGCGTATCTCGCCACGCCGCAAAAACGAAAAACGTCGAGGGAGCGTAGGGCTACATCTTTCCTTGAAGAGCTAAGCGCGGGGTGGTCTAGCAGGGCAGGCGAAGGGGGAACAGCAGACGGTCTGCAGTTCTTTGCTTGTCCGCCAGAGCACCTTGTGAGGCACGGAGGGTGCTCAACGGAGCACGGCGGTGTTCTACGGCGAGAGGAGGTTAGGGGCCATGTCTAGGGGGAAGAGGGGCTCACCTAGGTGCTCGTCGGTGTGGTCGTTGGCACGGAGGTGGAGGGGATCGGAGCTGAGGCAGAGGTCCCGTGTGCGTCGGATCCGGTGGCCCCGGCGTGCCCAGGGAGCTCCCGAGGACTCCGGCGAGGCTTGGCTGGTGCAGGGTGAGGTAGACGACACAGAGGAAGCTCCTCGTGCTCCTGGTCCTGCTTGGCGCGCTCGGGGTCGTCTGCTAGCAAGGTAGGCCGGAGCTAGGGTTTGGAAAAACCATGGCTATGGATAGGAGGTTGGGGGAGGAAGGAGAGGGTCTGGGTCCTCTTGGATCTCGATCCGGTTGGGGAAGTAGGCACGTGGGGGCTGGTTAGTAGGAAGAGAGAGGGAAGCCGAGAGAGAGGGAGAGAGGCGGGGTAGCTCGGGTTAGGTTTGGGGAAGCCTCGGGTTAGGGTTTGTGTGGTGGAGGGGGTAGCTAGGTGGGCCAGGGTGGCCAGGTGGGGCCAGCTAGGAGAGAGAAGAGAGAGAGGCCGAGAGAGAGGGGTGGTAGCTTAGGGTTTTGGTTTAGATGGGGTGTATGGTTTAGATTAGAGAGGGACTAGGGTGTGGTGGTGGACTAAAGCAAGAACAACTAGATCAAGCCCAAAAGAGAAGGAGAGAAAGAGATGGGAGATGAACCCCTCAAGAATTCAAATAAAAACCAAAAGAGGTAAAACTATAGAGATGGTTGCATGGCCCATGCATAATATTAATGCTAGGTTTCATCTTCTGAAAACAAAATAATATCCCTAGCACTTACACATATGCATTCCAAAAACATAGAATGAGCCAAGCTAGAAGAAGTGGAAGGATGCCCCATGTGGAGTAGTAGGAGATGACCATATTTGAATAGGAATGGGACTTGCTAGTGTGTATGTGCCACTAGATGCTCAATAGTCCCAAAAATATCCCCACATGGCATAATCCATAATAACCCATGTGGAAGCTAGGAAAAAGGGTTCCACTCACAAGGCATGCAAGGGTGGCCATGTGGCTCTCATATATCAATAATGTGAAAACAACATGATGCTAAGATGAGAGCATGTGGAAAAGAATTGGATCCATCCCAAACCACATGAGCTAGAGGTAAAACCCAAATAAAGTGCAAAGCTCACATTTAGTTGGATGGTGGAATTATGGGATGATGACAAGAAAGGTGGTGGAGATTAATAAAAGATATGCCCCCAACTCAACTTGGGCATCTACACAATATATCAAGAACCAAATACAATATCAAGAGGCAACTACAATTAATAATGCATATGAGAGAAGAACCAAAACAAAAAGGGTTTTATATGATGCTCAAATGCAAGGTGGCATGATGACATGAGCATGATATAATTATGATGCAACAATTATATATTTGAAGTAGCCATTATATAGACTAGGCTAGTAGCATTGCAATTGTTAGACATTTGGGATGCTACAACTCTCCCCCACTAAACAAGAATCTCGCCCCGAGATTCCTAGGAAAAAGAAAACAACACAAGGAGAGGCGGGTGTTCGGAACGAAGGTGACCCTCACGTACCCAAGATGATGAAGAACGGAATGGTGCGACCACTACACCTTGCAAAACTTGCTAGACTTGTTGCGAGTCTTGCGCTTTGCTTGAGAAACAACGGGTTAGAAGAGTTGAAGGATTGTCGTGAGACAAGAAGGATAGGATGGACAAAGCTCCGGTTTTCTCGAGAAACATGATAAAAGAATAAAACCACTTGTGAAAGAAGGGACAAGATGATGCATCATGGATAAAGAAAGACATGCCGTTAAGATTAAAGATTTGCTGGTACTAGAGAGGATGGATCTTTGTCTCGCCGGAAGGAAAGAGATAGATTGGAGAGGTTTTGAACCACTATGACGATAGCATCGTATCTTCTCTCGGATTTGAGAAATGAAGTACGGAAACAATATTGCCTTCAAACAATAGTGTCCCTTGATATCAACAGAAAGATTTAGTTAGACATCGTCGGATTAGATTCTCGTTGCGCCGGTAAGACTCAACGGATCACGCAATTGAGGTGCGCGGATATAACTTCTAGAGACGGATGTGAAGCCAGATCATGGTGGAATCCCGAGAAGCAAAGAATATGGAGGATCTGGAGTTTATTGTGGAGATACTTATTGCTTTCTTTAGCCTTGAGGCTAACGCAATAGATTTGCGGCTGATGGCCTCAACCATAATTGGCTTTACCACCAAAAAAGAATTGATGAAACAAGGAGAGAGATAGTTTCCTTTCATCTTGTTTGAGGATGTCGAGCACCGGTAGAATGACGAGGGCCGAAAGGAGTTTGCGTTTGTTTCCACCAGATAATTGATGATTTTGCTCCATCTAGAATAGACAGACCACCAACAAGAGATTATTGATTACTTTCTTCGAGAGAGCACTCCGGAAAAACAAGGACGGAAGTAAAAGTATCGAGGGATAAAGGCCACTTCTAACTTCCGTGGGATGAGTGAAATCACATTAATTCTCCAATTCAAGGTACAAGAGCGAATGATAAGAGTAGTGGTATGGTAGCTACTCCATCCCGCACTCAAAGCATTACTCCGCACATGAACAAGATAACCATGCAACCCAACTACTGAAACAGACTGAAGGTATTGACAAGAAGAACTCATGGAACTCCGCTAGAAAACAAGGATAGATACAAACGATTCACCGGATCCAAGATAGATAATGGTGATGATATTGTCGTCATGTCGGAAGTACCAAGCCACCGGAAAGATATGAAGGAAGATTACGGAGAACAACTACAAGATTCAACAGCTACAGAAAAGATAGCACCGACTTGAACAGAAGGAAAACAAGATCTGGAAGGTCTCCATGGCCTCCGGTGGATTGAGCATAGACGATAAAGCGAGAGGTTTTCAAGAGATTACTTGACGAGACTGAGGTGAAAGAACTCCATGTTGTTCTTGAAATGATTGAGAGAGATTTAGCAGTCTTGAGGAAGATCTGTAGCGGAACGACGATGATAACTTGCCAACAAGGAAAACTCCGGGTTTGATTGAAGATGGAAGATGGAATTAACAATGAACTTGCTGATTCCAGAATTGAAGCGATCTATTTAGCAGAAGGACGTGGCCGAGATAGGTGACTTCAAGAAGCCAGAATTCACGCTTTGAGAACTTTGCACACAGGCAGTGTTCACGAAGCTTGAGAGAAAGAGACACAGATGATCTTCCATGTCCTTTCGTTGATATCGAATAGGCAAGCATATTAACAACATATACCACCATGGATTAACAAGATATTCCTAGAATATCAAGTTCAAGAGTCGGAAGAAACGAACAAATGCTCGAAACACTTTCTGAGCTCAACGCTCTTAGAAAGATCAATATTAAGAGCACGGGTTCGTGTTGAAGAAGAGGCACTGGAAGAATAGATTATCTGGTCCTCCGGAAGAGAACAGGAAATGCCACCTGGTTCACCTTGTCGATCGGACCACCAGTTACAAAGATAAAGAGATCTAGGATAAAGAAAAGATGATAGATCATACCTCAAGCAAAGCTACCAGAGACGAAAAGATGCAATTCCCTCGTCTGAAAGAGAATTTTGCAGATATGGAGTTGAAAAGATGTGACATGATGACGGATGATAGACCGCCGTAGTGCCTTGAGAAACTCCGGATTGCCAAAGATACTTGAATATGCATAGATATGATCACGGTGTACTCAAAATCACAGGAGATAACCTTATCCTCCAGATGGTGACGGTTGATAGCATTTTTTTTCCATATTCCAATCGACACTTATCATGAGTGGAATATAGCTATGCCGAGAGCCAAATTACAATCATCAGCATCGGATCAACACACGTTATGTAATTAGCCCAAGAGCAAAGGAGATGAAACAAAACTCCAGGATTAAGCGCCGGTGACAAAAGAATGAGTTAGCATGGACATGCTGATAAAAGGGAGATAGATAATGTTTCACACGCGACTGGAAAGGAGTGTGGAAACACAGATGTATCAAAGAAAAAATTTCCGCATTTTTCGGCATTAAAATACCAATAGATGCGCAAAATCACTTATCAGATAGAGATTAACAACTGATGCTTGCACAGAAAGAGGAGTTGCTAGAAGGAAGAACACCCTTAGGAAGATGGCACCGGTTAACAAGGAGTCAGATAGATCGCACCGGTTTGCAAAAGCCTGTCGGTATGGAATGTACCAGCAGTTGATAACCAAAAGGCAGATAAAGATAACAAATTGGATGCAACAGATAGACAAGGAATTACACACACACACACTTTCTATGGTACTACGGAAACCCAGAACACGTGAATCCTAGTTTGAATTTAAAGAAGAGGATTGAAAACGTTACACTTCCTTACCAGAAAAGGGTGGTGGGTGGGTAAGAAGAAAAGTGGAAGCAGTCCTACTCTCGTGTTTTGTTTTTCCCTAGTATACATAGCTACCAAAAATATTTGCTAGACTGACAACGACCATTTGGCTGAGACCCTGAAGGGCGGGATGGCTCTGATACCAATTGTAACTACCTCGGTGAATTACGCTCCTAGTTACAAGCCTGGATGAACGGAAATGGTTGAAATAGTATGGTGGGGCCCAAATGCCACTCACAGGTAGACCTTTCGGCCGTCCCAACCATTTCCAAACATCGGGACAAGAATGGGCGGCGTAATCGACAGGCGAAGGGATCAACTACATACACAAATGGGTATGTATGCAAGCCACCATACAACAGTACATCAGAGCCATTCCATCTAAAAAGAAAGGAAATATAGCAACGCCATACGCAAGATCCAAATATCCTAGATAGATATAATAGTTTAGGATATCTCCTCATACATCAAACATGAGAGTATCAAGCGGAAGCGGAAGACAAAATCCGAGTACGGATAAGAAGCAAATCAGCATAAGATGCCCCATAAATAAACACATCCCGCCCACAGATCTCACGGATCCCCGTTCCCGAAATCTCTACACCGAATGATCGTTGCCCACATCGTCCGTCTCTTCCACCCAGTATCCATCTTGCGAGGGTACCTGTTCATCTGAACCAATAATTTATCGTGTGAGACCCTAGAATTTTCAGCAAGTCTTTATGCCTCTAAAGGGGACACAACCTGGGGTGACGCAATTGCAGCAAAAGATAAACCCTAGCAATTCTATAGATACTCGCTAACCATCCGCCTAACCAGAGATAGACGGATGTCCGTGAAGTAATAACAGCGGTTATAAAGGTAATATTAACAGATCCATCCTCCTCCTCGCTTACCGACGAGGAAGCGGACGAACAACCCCCCATCCGTTGGCAGTTTTATTATCCATTCCGTGAGTATTGCACTATTTACTAGTCAGGTACCTAGTCTAGTCAAATTAAAAGCGATACTTTAGTTATGCTTGTCTATGATCGAGAAACTGTGCTCCAAGTCGTCCATAACGCGGACACGGCTTTGAAAGTTTTACCCTGAGGGTGCACAAATAACAACACATACTCGATCAACCTCGGAAAAACCAAATCAAAACCAATGAGGCGATCCACGACAAAGCGATCACGATTCAGAAATATTTCAGGGCCACCCATTAAGCTACCTGCAAGCTGGCCGGCTACGAGACGGACTCAAGGTTTGTATGTGGCCGGCTGTAACATTTGGGAACCCAAAAGTGTGGTGGGCTTGTCGTCTGACGGGTCCACTGACCTAGCGATCTGATGTGCGATACCTCGCACAATTTAAATAAGCGATAAAGCATGGCATAAGTACAGGATAGTAAATAAAACCTCAAACTAGTTTGTGTTTCCAAGAAATAAGAATGAATCAAGCTACAGCTCGGGGGTTCATAAGCCTCCCGGATGTGGATAAGCCGAATATTCAAGGAACAGGAATCAAGTACTCGGGGTCCTACGGGACACAAGTGAGCCTGAAAACCAAATAGCGAATATGGCTCACCGATGCCACTTTCATTAGTTATCCCAATACTACTCAGGTTAAGTTGTTTAGGTACCTCGTTATCCATCAGACACTCACATACCCTACACATGCTGTTCTACGACTCGCATGGCTCAAACAACTCCTGTAGTAATGGCTCATGGGATGGAGGAACAAGCTTCGGTGGGGTTTAAAAGTAAAGGCTATGCAATACTTGGGATTCAGTTTAATGCAATCGCGACTCAATGATGCAAGAATAAGATAGAGGCAATAGGTACTATATGTATGCAAGCATGTGGTAGTGCTTTCACGGCACTCGGTTGAAGCGAGAGAAGGATCTGGGCAGTGCTCCTGGTTCTCTTGATATATCCCCTGCTCAGCGTCTATTCGAAGAAGAACCAAACAAACAAGGGCCAACATAAATAAAGTGCACAAGCATATGAATAAATGCGACAAGCAACCAATCATGCCATGATGGATGATGCACAATTTGCATGGCAATAAAGTAGCATGGCATGGGAGAGGTGTGGAATACAAGATTAAATCATTTTATTGAGTTTTAACCACATTTTAACTTCATATTAGTTGCTGTACACTTTATATTTATATGATGCATGCTTCAAAACAAAACATGGAATGCATAAACAGAAAGGTCTCGTCGAGCTAATCATTTTAGACATATCATTTGTTAAATTTGGACTTATAAAACAAAAGTTATTAATTTATTAAGTCAAAAGGGCATTTTATTGTAATTTTAATCAACTTGGAAATTAATGTGTTCAAAATATATTTTGAAGGCCATATTTGAATTCCTCATATTTTTCTGATTTGAAAACATATATTATTTGTATTATTTGGATTTAGATTTTAAAAACAGAATTAAAATTGAATTTGAATTCATTTTGACAAAGATTTGAATTTAAACAGATTACAGAAAGCTTTTGTTACTCAGCTCGAAGCTAGCCACAGCCAATTACAGGTGGGGCCTGGCTGACTCAGCAAATACAGCGTGAAAAGATCCTCACATGCTGCTGCCCATAGAGATGACCAGGCGGGGCCAGCGACCTCGGGGCCACATCTTGGCGCGTCAATGGCGCACGCCACGTGGGCGATCCTGCGTGGGGGGGAAGGGTCTGTCCGTGACGGTCTGGTTTCTCCGGGGGTGCTCGCGCAAAAACGCAACAAGGCTGACAGGTGGGCTTCGGGGAGCGCGGGTTTAGGCGGGAAAAAGGGCAGGGTCGTTTCTGAAAAAGCGTCGCCGACGCTGGTCTGACGCCGCACGCCGATCTGCAGAGCACAGAGGAACAGGCCAGAGTTTGGGCGACGGTGGCGACCAAACAACGGCGTATCTCGCCACGCTGCAAAAACGAAAAACGTCGAGGGAGCGTAGGGCTACATCTTTCCTTCAGAGAGCTAGCACGGGGTGAAGGGGAAGGCGAGGAGCGGTGACACGGTTTGATTATGCTGCTCTCTTATCCACCGCTTGCGACGGAGGTGGCCGGAGGCACTGTTTCGGCCTGATGCGGGCGTTCTGGCGTCTGGTAGTGGGAATAAAGGGCAGGGCATGAGGGTGCTGTGAGGTTCTGCTCAGGTCCGTCGCATTCTGAAGCTTTGAGACGGAGGGGTGTTTCGGGCCGGCTTGGCGTTTCTCTGGCAGAGGTTAGGTTAGGGGCCATGTCTAGGGGGAAGAGGGGCTCACCTAGGTGCTCGTCGGTGTGGTCATTGGCACGGAGGTGGAGGGGATCGGAGCTGAGGCAGAGGTCCCGTGTGCGTCGGATCCGGTGGCCGCGGCGTGCCCAGGGAGATCCCGAGGACTCCGGCGAGGCTTGGCTGGTGCAGGGTGAGGTAGACGACGCAAACGAAGCTCCTCATGCTCCTGGTCCTGCTTGGCGCGCTCGGGGTCGTCTGCTAGCAAGGTAGGCCGGAGCTAGGGTTTGTAAAAACCATGGCTATGGATAGGAGGTTGGGGGAGGAAGGAGAGGGTCTGGGTCCTCTAGGATCTCGATCCGGTTGGGGAAGTAGGCACGTGGGGGCTGGTTAGTAGGAAGAGAGAGGGAAGCCGAGAGAAAGGGAGAGAGGCGGGGTAGCTCGGGTTAGGTTTGGGGAAGCCTCGGGTTAGGGTTTGTGTGGTGGAGGGGGTAGCTAGGTGGGCGGGGTGGCAGTGGGGCCAGCTAGGAGAGAGAAGAGAGAGAGGCCGAGAGAGAGGGGTGGTAGCTTAGGGTTTTGGTTTAGATGGGGTGTATGGTTTAGATTAGAGAGGGACTAGGGTGTGGTGGTGGACTAAAGCAAGAACAACTAGATCAAGCCCAAAAGAGAAGGAGAGAAAGAGATGGGAGATGAACCCCTCAAGAATTCAAATAAAAACTAAAAGAGGTAAAACTATAGAGATGGTTGCATGGCCCATGCATAATATTAATGCTAGGTTTCATCTTGTGAAAACAAAATAATATCCCTAGCACTTACACATATGCATTCCAAAAACATAGAATGAGCCAAGCTAGAAGAAGTGGAAGGATGCCCCATGTGGAGTAGTAGGAGATGACCATATTTGAATAGGAATGGGACTTGCTAGTGTGTATGTGCCACTAGATGCTTAATAGTCCCAAAAATATCTCCACATGGCATAATCCATAATAACCCATGTGGAAGCTAGGAAAAAGGGTTCCACTCACAAGGCATGCAAGGGTGGCCATGTGGCTCTCATATATCAATAATGTGAAAACAACATGATGCTAAGATGAGAGCATGTGGAAAAGAATTGGATCCATCCCAACCCACATGAGCTAGAGGTAAAACCCAAATAAAGTGCAAAGCTCACATTTAGTTGGATGGTGGAATTATGGGATGATGACAAGAAAGGTGGTGGAGATTAATAAAAGATATGCCCCCAACTCAACTTGGGCATCTACACAATATATCAAGAACCAAATACAATATCAAGAGGCAACTACAATTAATAATGCATATGAGAGAAGAACCAAAACAAAAAGGGTTTTATATGATGCTCAAATGCAAGGTGGCATGATGACATGAGCATGATATAATTATGATGCAACAATTATATATTTGAAGTAGCCATTATATAGACTAGGCTAGTAGCATTGCAATTGTTAGACAATTGGGATGCTACAGTCGCCCGAGCCAACTATTGTACATATTGATCGGGGATAGCCCTTGGTCCTTCAACCTCTGGATCTGGTCCATCATCTCCATGACGGCCATCCTCTGATCATCGCGGATCTTGTCTGCTGCCAGTCGGCAGGGCTCGCTTCTCTCCGCGATGAACTCGGGTAGCGCCACTTCACCGGAGGGAGTGGAATCTTTCACATAAAACTAGCTCTTCTTCCATTCGCTCGCGGCCTTCTTCGGCAATAGGAGCTTGATGAAATTGGCCTTCAGCTTCAACTGAAATGTAACGCCTCCGGCTCCCAAGTTCGGGCCACCGGACCCCTCGCGCCCGATGCGGCCGTGGAACAGCTCCAACCACAGTGGGAAGTACGGCCTACAATCGAGGTAGAATTCACATAAGGCGACGAAGATTGCTAGCTGCTCGATGTTGTGCGGGCCGAGATCCGACGGCTTGATCACGTAGTACGTGCAGAGCTGCCGGAAGAATAGCGAGGTGGGGAACCCTAAGCCCCTCTCCAAGTAGCTTGGGAAGCAGATGAACTCGCCGGCGCGCGGCTTCAACTCAACCTCGGAAGACGCGGGGATCCGCCAGTTCCCCTTACAGAGGACCCCCGCGTCCTCAAATGACTTGAGTTGCGCTGCCGTGCACTTAGATTTCCCCCATGTACCTTTCTGAGGCGCCATGAGGAAAGAGGCAAGGTCGTTCGGTCTGGAGAATCTAGATCAAGGGTAGACAGAGGGAATGGATGCGCAAAGATGAGGAATGTGGGGAAGGGTCTACATGACTGATCCGTCACTCCCCTTATAAGGAAGCATTACCCGCCAATCTCGGGATAGCCGTTACCCGCGGTAATCATGCTGAAGTTATCGTTGGACCACCCAATGGATAGTTTGACCAAACTGACGGTCCATCTACTTCCACTCGACTCGCTTGCAACTATTCCCTGTCCGGTCGATAGGGGCAGTGACTCGGTAGTGATTGCATTCGCCAAGGCTGCGACTGGAAACCTAGTGGAAAATTTCCTCTATTTTCGGCAGAGTCCATCGCCAATTCGACTGGGCATCCAAATTGGACTCGCCTACTCCGGCTGCCAAATGAACACCTGCGTTCGAATCAATGATGGCCTCGAGGACTACTGATGGGGATATTTCGAATGGAGTATGCCTAGTAGGACGTTCCGATCGGGCCAAAAGCCTAGCGAGTGGGCCTGCAGGATGGTGACTGGAATGCGACTGAGGAGAAGGCTTGGCGATTGGAGACTGGAGGCCCAGAAGCGTACTCGAAGCCCAGTCGGATTAGGTCAAAGCCTCTGAATCCATATCTTGTTCGGTTGTAAACTGTAAACCCTAGGGAGTTGCCTCCTATATAAACCTCCCTAGGGTACTCTAAGGACTTACATTCCATCATACACCCCTTCAAGCGACTCGCTGCTTAGACGCCGAGCTTGCCACCCCTGTAACTCTCTCTCCATCAATCTAATCTAGAAGGAGTAGGTATTTACCCTCCGGGAGGCCGAACCTGGATAAATCCGTGTGCATCCGCCCCCATCTCGCACCGCAGATGGCCGCCAGCTCTCGCCCCGATTCTTTCAATCGCTGCCTATGGCAGCGACTGCCATGGCCATTTCCACAACAGTGGTGGATGATAATCCCTGCTTTGGTCTCATTCTTGGGCAAGATTCGATGCTCGAGGTAGGCAATGTAGGGCTCGGTCCAGTCGCTGGGTTCTGTGACCATGGTGACCAGAGCGGATTCGGGCTATAGTGGGATCCCGATGTCGGTCTCCTTGGGAGGATAGACTGAGGTCTTGTCGATGATGTCGAGGAAGATGCCAGGACGTGGTGTTTGGCAAGCTGAACCGATGCATGAGAGAACATCAGCCTCTTCATTCTTCTGCTGATCGATCCACTCGAAGAGTAGCCAGCGAAGTAGCCACCCAGCTGGTTCACTACTTGGCGGTAGGCTATCATGTTGGGGGCGATGGCATCGTAGGTCCCAACGACTTGGGTGGCAACGAGGTCGGATTCACCATAGCACTTGAGGCGATTGATGTTCATCTCCTTGGTGGCTTGCATGCCGTGGAGGAGGGCCTCGTATTTGGCCATGTTGTTGGTGCAGGGGGTGAAGTTTAATTGTAGCACATATCAAAGCTTGTCACCCTTGGGGGAGATGAGGATGATTGCAACCCTAGCACCATCCGAGTTCTTGGATCCATCGAAGTGGAGAGACCAGTAGTGGAGGTAGGGCAACCTCTTGGGTTGTTACGCTTCTTACCAGTCAGCGAGGAAGTCGGCTAGAGCTTGCGACTTGATGGCCTTGCGCGGTTCGTAAGAACCAATTTCAACAGCCCACTTGGTGAGTCGCCCTGTTGCGTCATGGTTGCGGATGATGTCCTATAGAGGGGCAGAGGAGACGACCATGATGGGGTGCTCCTGGAGTAGTGAGGGGGTCGTCGCTGGCATGGAAGACCGTGTACACCGATTCCTGGTACTGCGG
This sequence comes from Avena insularis, assembly GCA_023614405.1. Lineage (NCBI taxonomy): Eukaryota > Viridiplantae > Streptophyta > Magnoliopsida > Poales > Poaceae > Avena > Avena insularis. Next base: position 470,086,803 of record CM042694.1, read on the forward strand.
GTAGCGTTTCCTCGAATTAGTGAGGACCTCGCAGAGGTAGTATACAGGGCGCTGTACATGACGCTCATTTCCTTCTTCGGGTCGCTCGACGACCATTATGGTGCTGATGACTCGGTTGGAGCCCATGACATATACGAGCATTGTCTCCTTGTTGAGGGGCGCGGCGAGCACCGGTGACGCGAGTAGTACTTCTTTCAGCGTGTTCAACACGCTATCGGCCTTGTTGTCCCACTCGAATGTGGGGTTCTTGCGCATCAGGCGGTAGAGGGGCATTACCTTCTCGTCGAGTTAGGGGATGAAGCGACTGAGAGCCACGACTTGCCCTGCCAACTTCTAGAAGTCACGCGTGATGGGGTTTGTTGCATAGAAAACAAAAAAAATCCTACGGTTGCAACCACCAAGATCATATCTAGGAGATACATGTAACGGTATCAGATGGACTCACCCTCGAAGACCATAACACAAGATAACGTTCCCGCAAACAAACATGGATGATGTAGAGTGTACACGACCATCCTCAAGGACGTGCAGACGATCAACGTCACAAGAGGCAGTGCCTCCGTAACCGGTCACATGTACGGTGTGACAATGACTCCCGAACCCTCGCTCCAGCCGGGCAGTGGGAGTAGTGGATCCCCAGGAACTCTGCCAACACTACGACATGGTGGTGAAGATCTTTAGCAGGGCTTCACCTAAACACCTCGCTTGTGGCAATGGACAAGGCTAGAAGGGGAGGAAGATGCCAACCAAAGGGAATATGAGAGGAAAGGTGAATGGTGTGAGATGAGAGGGGAGGAGGGGGCCTTTTATAGGTGAGGGGGGCAGCCCAAGAGGGAATGGAACACATCCATGGTGATGCCACAACCTATCCCCCAATTATGTGGGTGGACACTCCACTCACATCAATATAGCTCCACTCACCTTCCATTTGATTTCCACTCAAAAATCAAAGGTCTTTCAATTAAAGCACTTTAATTCTCTTGGTTTAATGAAACTCAATTTAATGAATACTTCATTTAATGAGTACTTCATTTAATGAACACTTCATTTAATGAACACATTAACAGTTCAATCCCCCATGCTATTCCGATACACTGAAACCATTCCAGCAGATTTATCAGAACAAATTCTTGCGATGTCCATTATCTTCTCCTGCATTCCCTATCCACTCAATTGTGTCGACTAACCTTAAGTGTGTCTCCCTACGGGTTCGAGAACTATTTAGACATGATTTATACTTTCTATGATCAATAATCAATAGCGGGATCTGGAGATCCATAATGACTCCCACTAGTTCCACGAAAATCCAATGATGGTCTAAACCTTTTTTTGCTGTAATCAAATTCCTTTTGTATCGCGATATTTTACTTGTCCAGGATTCGATCACTCGGTATCATCCATACCTTATTTAATCTCATTCCCGACAAGTAATCTTTTTCTTGTTCCTATGATATAACATTATAGTGATCAAATCACTTGCTTGCAAGCTATGTCAATGTGATATCACCGAGAGGGCCCTGAGTATATCTCTCTGTCGTCTGAATGGACAAATACCACTCTTGATCCACGATCCTCAACTAACACTTTCCAAGTACCTGACGACACCTTTAGAATCACCCAATTCCGAAATGACGTTTGATGTAATCAAAGTACCTGTCCGGTGAAAGTGATTGACGTGATCTCATGGTCTAAGGACATTGAGTTACTACGACTATGATAGCAATATAAACTTGAGGACATGATCGTATTGCTACATCTACTTAGGTTGATTGTTCATCATATCATTCTCCGATGATATGACCCTGTTATTAACAACATACAATCTTCATGATCAGGAAACCTTTGATCATTTGTTAATCAACAAGCTAGTATGAAGAGAGGCATTACTAGGAATCTTTTGTTTTGTTTATAAATCACACATGTATCAACGTTTCTGGTTAAAAAAAATTATAGAATGAGAAATAAACATTTATCATAAACATGGAATAAGATAATAACCACTTTATTATTGCCTCTCGAGCATATTCCTTTCAGTGTCCCACTTGCACTAGAGTCAATAATATAGTTTGAAAAAACTTGCACCTTCAACACCTATGGCACTTTGGTGTTGTATATGCATGTTTGCTAGTGGTAAACATAATCCCCAGATCTGACACTTTCAGGTTGGTGTGTATTTGCATGTGTTCGCGTCTCTATGCATCACTCATTCTCAAATGAGGTGGCTTCGTATAAATTTAGTGAGACATTAGTTCCTTGGGGTTTAAAACATGTTGATATAATTGTCATACAATATATCTTCATAATACTAGCCCATCGAACAACACCTAGTTCCTTTGCTGCTACCATAGCAGTCTTATTCTTAGCCTTTTGTTGTAGTATCCGTCATAATGTTCATAACTTTGGAACTCATCCAAATCCATCATGAAACTTTCTTCCATTACACTATGCCACCTTAACCTATATCATAAATTGAGATAAACTTAATTTGTATCTTGTGACGAAACTAGTACCAATGTAAAACTTCACAATGAACTTAATGAACTATCTGTATGGTCTCAATGTAACACCTTACAATGAACTATTTGTATAGTGTCAATGTAACACTTTACAATGAACTATATGTATAGTGTCAATGTAACACTTTACAATTAACTATCTGTCACTTCTATATACAAAATGTATTCTTAGTTCTTCCAAAGATCATAAGAATATCCTTACTATCGTCCAATGATCATCTTATGAGTCACCCTGGTATATTCTCATAACATTTAGAGCATAGGACATGTCTGGATACGTACATATCACAGAACGATTGATTAAGATATTCATGTGATTTCACTTCACCAAGTGTCAAAACACTTGAATCTCGTTTATCAAGATATTCATGTTATTTTACTCACTAAGTGTCAAAACACTTGAATCTCGTTTATCAAGATATTCATGTGATTTTACTCACCAAGTGTCAAAACAGTTGAATCTTTATTCACTCACCAAGTTCCAATATACTTGAATCTAGATTCAACCTTTTCGATGTGGCAAGAACTTTTCTCGTCGTTTCCATATTGAACTAATTCAATATTTTATCTATGTACATTTCGCATATCCATATTAGCGTCTCGATCTATCCAAATAGACTTTGATGCCAAATATTCTAGTTTTGCCCAAAACTTTCATTTAAATCTAATTTTAATGAAATCCTTAACTTGTGTCATATAAAAGATACATCATTTCTAATCAACAATATGACTTATACACAAGGGATTTCTATTTTCGTGCATTCAGTTCCTTAGTTGTACTCAGTTTTCCCCAGCCGCTTAAATTTTCCTCCCTTTTGCCCATCTCCTTGTACGAAACTCTCACATGGTCTGGAACTCGCCATCCGTCGGCCTTGCAGTTACATGCTGACAAGTGGGGCCACGTTTAGTCAGGTCCCGTAGTGGACCCTTGCTGTTACGTGCTGACAAGTGGTGCCATGTTATGTCAGGTCCCGTAGTGGATCCTTTCTGTTACATGCTGACAAGTGGGGCCGCGTTCAGTCGGTTCCCTTAGTGGACACCTCTCTCCACTTATCCAGATCAGCATCGGACCCACAACTTACCCAGGTTGGCATTGCAAGATGGGACCTCGAGCTAGCCCCGCACCTGTGTTGTTGCCTCCCATTTCTTCTTCTTCTCTAGCGACGGTGGCCCTTCTCCAGCGATGGCAGCCCTTTGTCTAGCTTCATTTTCATATAGTGGAATGTAATGCATAAACTTGCATATACGAAAATTATACACCTTTGAACTCTATGAAAACGCACTTAGAACATGACAATGTTGTGCTAATAAAATCATGATCATTTATCATTTCCATGGAGTGAAATATAATGCATAAACTTGGGTACACAAAAATTATAAACCTTTGAACGCTATGAAATCGCACTTAATACGTGATAATGATGTGCTAACAAAATTTTCAGAGTTTATCATTTTCTCCCCATTTTCATAGAGTGGAATGTAATGCATAAACTTGCATATACGAAAATTATACACATTTGAACTCTTTGAAATCGCACTTAATACGTGATAATGTTGTGCTAAGAAAATCTTGAGAGATTATCATTTTCATAGAGTGGAATGTAATGCACAAACTTGCATATGCGGAAATTATAAACCTTTGAACACTGTGAAATCACACTTAATACGTGATAATGATGTGCTAATAAAATTTTGAGAGATTATCATTTTCTCCCCTATTTTCATAGAGTGGAATGTAATGCATAAACTTGCATATACGAAAATTATACACATTTGAACTCTTTGAAAATCACACTTAATACGTGATAATGTTGTACTAAGAAAATCTTCCATTTCATATAGCTAAATCCAGGAATCACCATGTGTTCTCAAAGAGAAAGAATGACTTGGGGTAGATGAATCCATTGTCACCAAGACTCCAAGAGCACAACTCGAGACTCAATGTACTCCAATTGGTCAATAAAGTTGAATGTAGCTCAACAGATGAACCGAAGGCACAAATAATAAGATCAACGTGATATAAGCTACACATGTTTAGTTTGGTGTGTAGACCACCTTATTTAATTTAAACACTTGCAGGGTAAAACGACATCAGGAAGTAAGAAACATACAACAATAAATCCTTAATATAAGAACCATGTGGTCTTCCCGAAAGAAACATTCCAGGTAAGTTATAAGCTGGCAGAACATGACATCGATCTCCTCGAAAGAAAAAATCACCTGCAAACACCAAGAATTTTCTTACGTCTCCAAAGGCTGCAACTAATTCAGGATAAGAGAACAAATAATTTAGCAATATGTGGCAAAAAAAAATTATTCATAGTACACTTGTTCGTCACCTCACCCAAGTGGTTGGCCGTCGTGCAGGAAGGACTACACTGCCGCTGATGCATCACGTGCTCGACTTTCCTCTTTCTCCTCTCATGTTGGCCAGCCATGCTCCCACACTCGCTCTCATGCAGGACATACAACATGGTCCGTTGATGCATCACAGCCTCAACCTTCCTCTTCCCCTCCCGTGTAGCCTGGTCGCTCGCTCTCGCTCTCCCTCTGCTCAGGACCGACAGCACATCCAATACCACTATAATGAAGTGAGCCTGCATTATACGGCCTAAGGAGAAGAGAATGTAGCATCCATGTGTGTTGTTCTCGCCTTGTTTAGGACCCTAACCTTTTTTTCTAAATTGCCCTGCAGTTTTAACACAGTGCAAACAAAGAACTTAGTCAATGGATTATTATTTGCTATAATAGGTTGAAAGCATCTTAAGAAGTGCATGTTATCAAACCCAATGGAGTGACAGTGATAGCCAAGCAGAAGCAAAGCAACAGACCTGAATATACCTGAATATTGTCTGTCAAACATAAAGCCTGCAAGAAAGTAACAAATCAGAGTCATTTTCAGACGTGGGAATAGCCTCCTGTGAGTACCTAATCACATGCATATTATAATCTCATATTATCCCATGAGAGAGTGCAATTCCAACTAATCCAACACCTGTCTACTTGCATAATTTGATTTCTATCCTGGAACAATAAAAACATATATTTATAAAACTTGCAGAATCCAAAATCGGAAGCATATGACAACAAACTAAAAAATGCAAATATCACCATCTTGTCTACCTTGCAGTGACAAAAATAAAAAAGCAGATTAGGGTGGCGGAGAAGAACAGGAACCTAGCTCGCTTCAACAATGGCGGAGGAGGGGAATTTTGGGGATCGTCGTGGTTTTATTTTTGAGGGGATCGAGGAAAAGGAGATACACGACTGAGGAAGGCATGTCGGAGTCGAGGAATTGCGGATGCACGGCCACCGTATGGACGGCAGCAGGCCCGCTTGTGGCGCCGACTCTTTTGATGCCGTTGTCGGGCAAACTGGTGAAGATCGTGGTGGGCGCCACCGATTGAGATCGAGATTGTAGGAGGGACGCCGCCACTCGAGGTATAGATCTGGGAGGTGCGCCGCTGCTCGCTATTGCTTTCGGCGTCGACAGTGTTATGAGGGTTCGGTCATGTTGCCAGAGGAGAGGTCGGGAAGAGGATAAGACAAGATGGAGGTCGGGGAAGGCAGAGATGAAAGGAAGAGGGGTGAGGGAGGATAAATCATGGGCTTTGTGCGGCTTTGGTGTGTATATGTTTAGCCCAATTGACAACACCGGGTCTATTTGATCCACAGAGTAGCTGCCCCAAAGGACATTCGGCCCACCGCGGTGATTACAGCAGATCTAATGGTCAACAACTACCAAGTGAGGTGATCGGACGGTCTAGAATGTAGAGGGCGTGAGAGCTCTCCTAGTTGGCTCAGTTATAATGTCCTTAACTATATGAACTCCCACTCAAAAACGACATCTGTCTAGTCATTTTTAGTGATTACACGAACCAAATTCACTACACCATGACCGATCATCACCAGTGGTGGTACAGCTCCAATGGCGATCATCGTATGTGCATCATATCATCCATATTTCTCGTTCTTTACCTTTTGGTTCATGTTTCGAGGCCATGTTTGTACATGCTAGTCTCACCAAGTAAGAACCTTAGTATTCGCGTGTGTAAACTATCTTACACCCATTGTATGCGAATGTAGAGTCTATCACACCCGATCATCACGTGGTGCTTCAAATCAACGAACCTTCTTAACGGTTCATACTAAGGAAGAACATATTATTATCTTGATATTTAGTGGGAGGGATCATCTTATAATGCTACCGAGGAAATCAAATACTACCGAGGTGATCAAATCAACGCAAAATAAGATGCATCAAAGGATAAACATCACATGCATATATAATGTGATATGATATGGTCCTTCTCGCATTCGATCTCCATCTTGTGCGTCTTGGTATGATCTCCATCAATCCAATGGCGTGCCACCAAGGTCCATGGTGCCACCATCATGGTTGTTCTCCACTAATCTAATTACATGGATTTCCATTTTCCGACACGCAGGACATAAAATAAAATAACAACCATATGGCTCCTGTCGGTTGTTTTACAATAAAACATATTTCATACAACAATCTTTGTATCATAGACCATATCACATCACATGCCCTGCAAAAACAAGTTAGACGCCTCTAATTTATTTTTCATATTTTACGCGGCTTTGGGCTTTCTAGGAGACAACCATTCTACCAATGAATTTCAGCCACAACGATGATACTCAAGTTATTAGAAACCCGTTGTAAATCAGATATCAACTATAGAGGGAGAAATAGACACCCGCTAGCCACTTATGCAAAACTAGTTGCATGTCATGTGTGGAACAAGTCTCATGTGCGAGGACATGTAAAGTTTGTCTAGGCCGCATCATCCCACTATGTTGCCAATATCCAAAATACATGAAGGATGTAATAACATGATCATCAGCGTCCACATATTCATATGTGTTCTAATCGTACAAAGTATCTATGCATAGACATGACTCTGATACCATTTATGGGGTTCATTGCATAGAAAACAAAAAATTCTTACGGTTGCAACCACCGAGATCATATCTAGGAGATACAAGTAATGATTTTAGATGGACTCACCCTCAAAGACCGTAACGCGAGATAATGTTCCCGCAAACAAACATGGATGATGTAGAGTTTACATTACCGTCCTCAAGGACGTGCAGACGATCAGCACCACAAGAGGCAGCACCTCTGTAATAGGTCACACGTACAGTGTGCCGACAACTCCTAAACCCTCGCTCCAGCAGGGAAGAAGAAGTAGTGGATCCCCAGGAACTCCGCCAACACTACAACATTGTGGTGATGGTGGTGGAGAAGATCTTGAGAAGGGCTTCACCTAAGCACCTCGCACTTGGTAATGGATAAGGCTAGAAGAGGAGGAAGATGCCAACCAAAGGGCATATGATAGGAATGTTGAATGGTGTGAGATGAGAGGGGAGGAGGGGAGCCTTTTATAGGTGAGGGGGAAAGACAAGAAGGGCATGGCACACAGCCATGGTGTTGCCCCCACCTCTCCCCCAATTTTGTGGGTGGACACTCCACTCACATCAATATAGCTCCACTCATCTTACATTTAATTTCCACTAAAAAATCAAAGGTATTTCAATTAAAGCACTTTAATTCTATTGGTTTAATGCAACTCAATTTAATGAACAATTCATTTAATGAGTACTTAATTTAATGAACACTTCATTTAATGAACACGTTAACAATTCAATCTCCGATGATATTCTGATACAACGAAACCATTTCGGCGGCTTTATCAGAACAAATTCATGCGATGTCCATTATCTTCTCCTGCATTCCCTATCCACTCAAATACATCGACTAACCTTAAGTGTGTCTCCCTATGGGTTCGAGAACTATGTAGACATGATCGAGACTTTCTCCGATCAATAATCATTAGCGGGATCTGGAGATCCATAATGACTCCCACTAGTTCCATGAAAATCCAATGATCATCTGAACCTTTTTCGCTATAATCAAATTCCTTTTGTCTCGTGATATGTTACTTGTCTGAGATTCGATCACTCGGTATCATCCATACCTTGTTTAATCTCATTCTCGACAAGTAATCTTTTTCTCATTCCTGTGATATAACATTCTAGTGATCAAATCACTTGCTTGCAAGCTATGTCAATGTGATATCATTGAGAGGGCCCTGAGTATATCTCTCCCTCATCTAGATGGACAAATCCTACTCTTGATTCATGAGCCTAAACTAACACTTTCCAAGTATCTGATGACTCCTTTATAATCACCCAGTTATGAAGTGACGTTTGATGTAATCAAAGTACCTTTCAGGTGAAAGTGATTGACGCGATCTCTTGGTCTAAGGACATTGAGTTACTATGACTATGATAGCAATATAAACTTGAGGTCATGATCATATTTCTACATCTACTTCGGGTGACTATTCATGATAAGGAAACCTTTGATCATTTTTTAATCAACAAGCTAGTATGAAGAGAGGCATTACTAGGAATTCTGTTTATAAATCACACATGTATTAATGTTTCCGGTTAACACAATTATAGCATGAAAAATTAACATTTATCATAAACATGGAATAAGAAAATAACCACTTTATTATTGCCTCTCGGGCATATTCCTTTCAGCACAAGCACTCGGGTTTCCCGAGTCGCACGATGGTGTTGATCTTGGAGGGGTTTGCTTTAATGCCTCGTTTGGAGACCATGTACCCCAGTAGTTGGCTGGTGGGTATGTCGAACATACATTTCTCCGGGTTGAGCTTTATGTTGTACTTCCGCAGATTCACGAAAGTTTTAGCCAAGTCAGCTAGTAGGTCGCTCTGGCGATTCGACTTTACCACCATGTTGTTGGTGTAGACGTGAATGTTGCAGGCAATTTGGCTTCCTAGGAACTCCTCATGCACTGCTGGTAGGTTGCCCTGGTGTTTCTGAGGCCAAACATCATTGTGGTGTAGTAGAAGGCTCTAAACGGTGTGATGAAAGACATTTTATCTTCATCCTTGATGGACATTTTTATCTTATTGTAGTCGGAGTATGCGTCGAGGAAGCACAACAACTCAGATCCCGTGGTCAAGTCGATGTTGGTCAATTTGCGGGAGTACGAATTCCTCCTTTGGGCAGGCATTGTTGAGGTTGGTGTAGTCGATACACGTCCTCTAGGTGTTGTTCTTCTTCAGTACCAGGACTAGGTTGGCCAGCCACCTGGAGTACTTTATGGGCCAAATGAACCCTGCGACGAGTAGGAGCTGCACCTCTTTGGTGATTGCACGGTGTTGATCTTTATTGAAGGGACGCAGTGGTTGCTTGACAGGTCGTGCCTTGGGGTCGGTGTTTAACTTGAGCTCAGTGAGTTCCCTTGGGACACCAGGCATGTCAGATGGCTTCTATGCGAAGATGTCATGATTCTCACGGAGAAACTCAATTAGCACGCTTTCCTATGCGGGGCTCATGTTGGTTCCCACGAGGACATTCTGGCTCAAGTCGCCTAGCATGATCTCAATGGTGCGGCTGTGCGTGGAGTCCTTGAAGGTTGCTAGCGAGGCGCTTGCTGAGGTGGGCTTCTTCAGGATCATCGGTCGTCCTTGTCGATGCCACTCACGTATTTTGCGAGCTCATCAGCGTGGTTCGTTTCTTCGACGATGATGGCATCAGCGAGGTGGGCACCTTTGTCCTTGCATTCCACGGTGATGTTGAGGTCGCCATGGACGGCCATGATGTCGCGTGGCCCCGGGAGCTTCATCATGTTGTATGCATAATGGGGGGCGCCATGAACTTGGCGAATGCATGTCGCCCTAGCACGCAGTGGTATGGGCTGTGGAAGTTCACCAGCTCGAAGGTGATTCGCTTGGTGTTGAAGTTGGTGGGAGTGCCGAAGATGACTGGCAGCGTCACCTTGCCGATTGGGTATGCCTTCCAAACCGGGATGATGCCGCGGAAGGTGTAGAGGGTCGATTCAACCATCAACTGTGGGACCTGCAGCCGCCTAAAGGTGTCTATGTACATGATGTTGATGGAGCTTTCGCCATCCATCAGTGTCTTGGGGAGCCAGTAGTCAGCCACTTTGGGCTTGACCACCAGGGCGATTCACCCTGGGTACGCGATCCTAGGCTCATGATCCTCGTGACTTCAGGTGATGCTTTTCTCTGATTAGTTGAGGTAGCACAGGATGTCCACTTGTGTTACCATATTGACGGCAACTGCATAGGCAAGCACCTTCTTCTCCTACTTCGTGTCGAGCCCGGTGAATGTATGCAGCAAGCCGGCCACGTGGCCGAACTCGCCAGCGTTGTCGTTGTCCCTTGGTGGGTCGTCATTGGGGCCTTCCCTAGCTCGCCTTGCCTTCCTTGAGAGAGTGGCAGTCGGTGGTAGTGCAGGTGGCAGGCTTCCCTTCCCTGCTGTGATAGACACAGGGTTGGTTGAGCCGTGCTGCGAGGTCGAATTTCGGCCTCACGGTATTGTTGTCGTGGTAGTTTCCTCCGTCGCGGCGGAAGTTCTTGGGGTCATGCTGCCCATAGTTGGTGTTGGCGACGAAGTCGGTCTACTGTCACTGTGGCGTTTGCCAGTGTGACGGGTGTTGTTGTAGTGCATCTCGTGGTGTCTACCATTGTCATGGCTTCTCGTCTAGCGTATTCCACCCGAATTGTTGTCCGATTCCTGGTTTGGATCTTCCTCCGCGTAGCGCTTAGCGATATCGAGGAGGTCGGGATGTTTTCGAGCATCTAGTATACCCTCTTGATCTTGGTGACCAGGGGTTCGTACCGGCATGCATTCTTGAAGCAGTGGATCGCGGTGTCCGGGTGGATGCCGAAGGCATTGATCCATAGGTCCTGCCAGTGCTGGACCCACTAGAGAGTCGACTCGTCCGGTCCCTGGATGCAGCATTCTAGGTCCTCGATTATGGTGGCGCGAGTGTAGGAGCCCTCAAGTGCTCGATGAAGGTGTCCCTCATCTCTTCCCACGAGTCGATGCTATTCTCAGGGAGAGTGTTGATCCACTAGCGAGTCGCCCCCTACATCATCATGGGAAGGTAGCGGGCGATGAGTAGATCTGTGTGGCTGGTGATCCCCATCGCCATGAGATATGTGTCAATCCACACTGTCGGGTCGAGTGTGGGATCGTACTTCTCAATCTCCTTCAGCCCCTGGAAGGTGGAGGGGTACCTCTCACCCCGGATCATTGGTCCAAAGCATTGTGGGCTGATTCGGCTGAGGGAGCCCCTAGGCTCGGGCTCGTGGTCACTACGATTTGAGAGGTTGTGCCCCATGTCGTATTTCTAGCAGGCCTCACCAAGCCTAGTTGTTGACAACGTGGGTCCGCATGTTTATCAGCTGACTGTTGGCGGTGATTGTGTTGTGCACCGGTCGCGGATAGTTGGTGGAGTTTCCACGGGTTGATACCCGCGGTTGAAGCTATTGTGGCTCGGGTGGTGGGAACTTGACGACATTGGCGACCGTTCAATGGCTGGGGCGGCCACTCGAAGCCGAGCGACTACCAGTCGAGTGGGAGTACATCCGTCCCTGTGGGTCGATTCCTGTGGTTTGTTGCTCGACCGCTCTGGCGATGTAACTACCTCGGTGAATTACGCTCCTAGTACAAGCCTGGATGTTCAGAAATGGTTGAAATAGTACGGTGGGGCCCAAATGCCACTCACAGGTAGACCTTTCGGCCGTCCCAACCATTTCCAAACATCGGGACAAGAACGGGCGGCGTGTCGGCGAAGGATCAACTACATACACAAATGAGTATGCAAGCCACCATACAATAGTACATGAGCCATTCCATCTAAAAAGAAAATATATAGCGCCATACGGCAAGATCCAAATATCCTAGATAGATATAATAGTTTAGGATATCTCCTCATACATCAATCAGCAGTATCAAGCGAGCGGAAGACAAAATCCGATGCGGATAAGAAGCAAATCGGCATAAGATGCCCCATAAATAAGCACATACCTTACAGATCTCACGGATCCCGTTCCGGAATCTCTACACCGAATGATCGTTGCCCACATCGTCTGTCTCTTCCACCGGTATCCATCTTGCTAGTGTACTGTTCATCTGAACCAATAATTTATCGTGTGAGACCCTAGAAATTTTCGGCAAGTCTTTATGCCGCTAAAGGGACACAACCTGGGGTGGCAATTGCAGCAAAAGGTAAACCCTAGCAATTCTATAGATACTGCTAACCATCCGCCTAACCAGAGATGAGCGGATATCCGTGAATTAATAACAGTTATTACAGTTATAACAGTACTCTCCACAGATCCATCCTCCTCCTCGCTTACCAGCGAGGAAAGCACCCCTTCCGTTGGCAGTTTATTATCCATTCCATGAGTGTTGCGCTATTTACTAGTCAGTACCTAGTCTAGTCAAATTAAAAGCGGTACTTTAGTTATGCTTGTCTATGATCGAAACTGTGCTCCAAGTCGTCCATAACGCGGACACGGCTTTGAAAGTTTTACCTGCGGTGCACAAATAACAACACACTCGATATGCCTCGGAAAAACCAAATCAAAACCCAGAGGCGATCACGACAAAGCGATCACGAGATTCAGAAATATTTCAGGGGCCACCCCATTGAGCTACCATAGCGAAGTTAGCTGACTCGAGACGGACTCAAGGTTTGCGTCAATGGTCGTGAATGAGGGAACCGAAAATGTGGATTGGGCTTGTCGACACCGTGAAAACACTCCGCTTTCCTAAACGATGCGATTAATGCGATTACCTGCACAATTTAAATAAAGCGATAAAGCATGGCATAAGTACAGGATAGTAAATAAAACCTCAAACTAGTATGTGGCCCCAAGAAATAAGAATGAATCAAGCTACGGCTGGGGGTCCATAAGGCCTCCGGATGTGGATAGCGAATAATCTTGGAACAGGAATCAAGTACTCGGGGTCTTACGGGACACAAGTGAGCCTGAAAAACCAAATAGCGAATATGGCTCACCGATGCCACTTTCATTAGTTATCCCATTACTACCCAGATTCAGTTGTTTAGGTACCTCGTTATCCATCAGACACTCACAAACCCTACACATGCTGTTCTACGACTCGCATGGCTCAAGCAACTCCTATAGTAACGGCTCATGGGATGGAGGGACGAGCTTCGGTGGGGTTTAAAAGTAAAGGCTATGCAGTACTTGGGATTCAATTTAATGCAATCGCGACTCAATGATGCAAGAATAAGAAAGAGGCAATAGGTACTATATGTATGCAAGCATGTGGTAGTGCTTGCACAGCGCCTCGATTGAAGCGGAGAAGGATGGGTGGTACTCTGGTTCTCTTGGTATATCCACCTTTCGTCTATTCGAAGAAGAACCAAACAAACAAGGGCCAACATAAATAAAGTGCACAAGCATATGAATAAATGCGACAAGCAACCAATCATGCCATGATGAATGATGCACAATTTGCATGGCAATAAAGTAGCATGGCATGGTGAGGTGTGGAATACAAGAATAAACCATTTTAAGGGGTTTTAATCACATTTGATACTCAATTTAGTTGCTGTTCACAATATATTTATATGATGCATGCTTCAAATCAAACCATGTAATGCATAAACAGAAAGGTCTCGTCGAGCTAATCATTTTAGACATATTATTTATTAAATTTGGATTTATAAAACAAAAGTTATTAATTTATTAAGTCAAAAGGGCATTTTATTGTAATTTTAATCAACTTGCAATTTTTAAATGTTCAAAATATATTTTGAATGGCATATTTGAATTCCTCACATTTTTCTGATTTGAAAACATATATTATTTGTATTATTTGGGTTTATATTTTAAAAGTTATTTAAAAACATAATTAAATTTGAATTTGAAATAAGTTTGAATTAAAACAGATTACAGAAAAACTTTTTGTACCTAAGCTAAGCTAGCCACAGACAACATCCGTGGGCCCTTGCTGACTCAAGACTGTTGCAGCAAAGCGTTTTACACCACAGGCTAGTCGGACTCGAGGCGGGCAGGTGGGCTGGAGGCTTGTGGGCCCAGTTGCCAGGTGAGCCTTGCGACGTGGCCCAGTGGGATCGCGGGTTGGGAGCTGAAAGCTGGGGTGCTAACGCAAAAAAGCGAGCGAGGTGTGGTGGGGCTCAGCGGACCGGGTTTAGCCACAAAAGGTCTGAGGGTTAAAGCGCCCACGATGTACTGTGCTTCTTCTCTCTCTCTGCCGATCGATCGGTGCTCGACAGGGCTCGGGACGTGACGCGGGGCTCGATCTGGCGACCTAGGGCTCGCGCGCGGAGGGCGGAGCCACTGCGGTGGCTAGGGTTAGGTGTCAGGAGAGCGGGCGGGGCCTAGATAGGGTTCTTGTGGCCTTGAGGCAGCGGTAGCGCTCATCGGTGCACCGAGGGTGCTCGATAAACGTCCGCGGATCTAGAAGGGCGGCAGGCGGAGCATGTCCGAGAGGATCGTGGGCTCACCGGGAGAGGTTGGTGCGGTGAGCAGGCGGAAGCGGCGATCGTCGTCGGGCAGGCCGGGCGACTAGGGTTTAGCGTCGGCCTTGGCGTCGATCTGGTAGCTCAGTTCTCCTCCTCGTTGCCGGCGTGTGCAGGCAGCGGTGGATGGCCGTGAACCTCCCGACACCAGCGTATGCACGACCGCCTCCACAGTTACGTATGTGACGGTGACACCGGCGGCGGTTAGGCTGAGTGGGGGTTCTTTGAGGAGAGGAAGGAGCGGATGGGCTCGACCACAGGGAGATCTGGGGGAGAGGCAGGTGGGAGAGAGAGGGAGGGAGGAGAGGTGGTGCCGTGGGGGAGCGGTAGATGGGAAAAAGGTAGCCTCGGCCACTTTTCTCCCTCCTTCCTCACGTGCTCTTGAGCGAGCAGGCGGGGGGTGTGGCTACAGGTGGGGCGGAGGGCGAGGCCAGAGGCGAGGCTCGGGCTAGGGGCAGGGCAGGCAGGGAGAGAAGAGAGGGAGAGGGAGAGGGTAGGCTCGGGTTGGGTGGTGGTAGCCTCGGGCTAGGGTTGGCATTAGGGTTGGGGTAGCTAGGTGGCATGGTGGGGCCAGCTAGGGTAGGACATGGTGGTGTGGCACGGCTAGGGAGAGAAGAGATGAGGGAGGGTACCTAGGGTTTGGTTAAGATTAGGTATAGATTAGAGTTTAGGAGAGAGGGGTGGGGGTAGATGGTGATGAGGTAGGTGATTAGAGGGAACCCTAGATAGAGGATAAGAGGGGGAGGGTGATAGATTAGGTTTTCTAGAAGTTTGCATGCACCACTAGGTCAAACAAGAATAGGTGTAAAAAGATGTAGGGTTATGGTTTAGGGTTTGGTTAGATGAGGGTGATAAGGAGAGGAGAGATGAGTGTAGAAGCTAGGTTTGCTATGGACAAGGTCAAGCCAAGAACAACCAAGATCAAACAAAAACAAGACAAGAAAAAGAGAGGGATGTGATGATAGGGTTTAAGCAAGATCAAAAATAGATCAAGCCAAAAGAAAGGATAGAGATAGAGAGAGAGAGATGATGATCCACTCAAGATTCAAATGAAACCCAAATACTAGAAAAAGGGTGGCACTTGCATGGGCCATGCATAAATAATTATTACCATGCTGATTCTTGTGAAAACAATATTATTACATGGCATTATTATTATGCATTCCCAAAATTGGATTAAAAGCCAAGCAAAAGAATGATAAGGATGCCCCATGTGGAGTAGATGGAGATGACCATTTTTGAAATACAATGGGACCTGCTAGTGTGTATATGCCACTAGGTAGTTAATAAGTCCACAAAATATCCCAACATGATGATAACCCCAAAACAACACATATGGGAGCTAGAAATAGGGTTCCACCCACAAGGCATGCAAAGGTGGCCATGTGGCTCTCATATATCAATAATGTGAAAACAAAATGATGCCAAGATGAGAGCATGTGGAAAAGAATTGGATCCATCCCAACCCACTTGAGCTAGAGGTAAAACCAATAAGTGCCAAGCTCATATTTAGTTGGATGGTGGAATTATAAGGTGGTGAAAGGAAAAGGTGGTGGAGTTAATAAAAGATATGCCCCCAACTCAACTTGGGCATTTAAACAATATATCAAGAACCAAATACAATATCAAGAGGCAAATACAATTAATAATGCATATGAGATAAGAACCAAATGGAAAAGGGTTTTTATATGATGCTCAAAATGCAAGGAGGCATGATGACATGAGCATGATATAATTATGATGCAACAATTATATATAGGAAGTAGCATCTATATAGACTAGGCTAGTAGCATTGCAATTGTTAGACAATTGGGATGCTACAACTCTCCCCCACTAAACAAGAATCTCGCCCCGAGATTCCTAGGAAAAGAAAACAACACAAGGAGAGACGGGTGTTCGGAACGAAGATGATCCTTGCGTTCCCAAGATGATGAAGAACTGAATGGTGCGACCACTACACCTTGCAAAACTTGCTAGACTTGTTGCGAGTCTTGCGTTTTGCTTGAGAATCAATGGTCAGAATAGTTGAAGGATTGTCGTTAGACAAGAAGGATAGGATGGACATAGCTCCGGTTTTCTCAAGAAACATGATAAAAGAATAGAACCACTTGCGAAAGAAAAGGAAAAGATGATGTATCATGGATAAAGAAAGACACATCATTAAGATTGAAGATTTACTGATACGAGAGAGGATGAAATCTTTGTCTCGCCGGAAGGAAAGAGCTAGATTGGAGAGGCTTTGAACCACTATGACAATAGCATCGTCTCTTCTCTCGGATTGAGAAATGAAGTACGGAAACAATATTGCCTTCAAACAATAGAGTCCCTTGATATGAACAGAAAGATTTAGTTAGACATCATCATATTAGATTCTTGTTGCGCCGGTAAGACTCAACGGATCACGCAATTGAGGTGCATGGATATAACTTCCAGAGACGGATGTGAAGCCAGATCATGGTGGAATCCCGAGAAGCAAAGAATATGGAGGATCTGGAGTTTATCGTAGAGATACTTATTGCTTTCTTTAACCTTGAGGCTAACGCAATAGATTTGCGGCTGATGGCATCAACCATAATTGGCTTTACCACAGAAAAGAATTGATGAAACCAAGAGAGAGATAGCTTCCTTCCAACTTGTTTGAGGATGTCGAGCACCGGTAGAAAGACGAGGATAGAAAGGATTTTGCATTTGTTTCCACCAGATAACTGAAGATTTTGCTCCCTCTAGAATAGACAGACCACCAACAAGAGATTATTGATTACCTTCTTCGAGAGAGCACTCCGGAAAACAAAGACGGAAGTAAAAGTATCGAGGGATAAAGGGCACTTCTAACTTCCGTGGAATGAGTGAAATCGCATTAATTCGCCAATTCAATGTACAAGAGCGAATGATAAGAGTAGTGGTATGGTAGCTACTCCATCCACTTTTCGAGCATTACTCCGCACATGAATAAGAAAACCATGCAACCCAACTACCAAAACAGACTGAAGGTATTGATAAGAAGAGCTCATGGAACTCCGTAAGAAAACAAAGATAGATGCAAACGATTCGCCAGATTCATAGATAGATAAATATGATGATGTTGTTGTTATATCATAAGTAACAAGCCACCGGAAAGATATGAAGGAAGATCACGGAGACAACTGCAAGATTCAACAGCTACAGAAAAGATAGCACCAACTTGAACAGAAGGAATACATGTTCTGAAAAATCTTCATGGCCTCCGGTGGATTGAGCATAGACGATAGAGCGAGAGGGTTTTCAAGAGATCACTTGACGAGACTGAGGTGAAAGAACTCTATGTTCTTCTTGAAATGATTGAGAGAGATTTAGCAGTCTTGAGGAAAATCTTGAGCGAAACGCTGATGAGAACTTGCCAACAAGGAAAAACTCCGGATTGGTTGAAGATGGAGGATAGAATTAACAATGGACTTGCTAATTCCAGAATTGAAGCAATGTATTTAGCAGAAGGACGTGGTCGAGATAGGTGACTTCAAGAAGTCAGAGCTCTCACTTTGAGACTTTGCACACAGGCAGTGTTCTCGAAGCTTGAGAGAAGGAGACATAGATGATCTTCCATGTCCTTCCATTGATACCGAAAAGGCAAGCATATTATCAACATATACCACCAAGGATTAACAGGATATTCCCAGAATACCAAGTTCAAAAGGCGAGAGGAACGAACAAATGCTCGAACACTTCCTGAGCTCAACGCTCTTAGAAAGATCAATATTAAGAGCACGGGTTCGTGTTGAAGAAGATGCACTGGAAGAATAGATTATCTGGTCCTTCGGAAGAAAAAGAGATGTCACCTGATTCACATTGTCGATTGGATCACCGGTTACAAAGATAAAGAGATCTTGGTTAAGAACCGATGATAGCTCATACCTTAAGCAAAGCTATCAGAAGCGAAAAGATGCAATTCCCTCGTATCAAAGAGAATTTTGCAGAGATGGAGTTCCAAAAGATGTGCAGCATGATGGACAGATGATAGATCGCCGTAGTGCTTTGGGGAATCTCCGGATTGCCAAAGATGCTTGAATATGCATAGATTTGATCACGGTGTACTCAAAATCACAGGAGATAACCTTACCTCTAGATGGTGACGGTTGATAGCATTTTTTTTTCATATTCCAATCGACACTTATCATGAGTGGAATATAGCTATGCCGAGAGCCAAATTACAATCATCAGCATCGGATCGACACACGTTATGTAATTAGCCCAAGAGAATTGGAGATGAAAAGAAACTCTAGGATTAAGCGTCGGTGACAAAAGAATGAGTTAGCATGGACATGCTGATAAAAGGAAGATAGATAATGTTTCACACACGACTTGAAGGGGTGTGGAAACACAGATGTATCAAAGAAAAATTTTCCGCATTTTTCGGCATTAAAATACCAGTAGATGCGCAAAATCACTTATCAGATAGAGATTAGCAACAGATGCTTGCACAAAACGCGGAGTTGCTAGAAGGAAGGACACCCTTAAAAATATGGCACCGGTTAACAAGGAGTCAGATAGATCGCGCCGGTTTTTAAAAACCTGTCAGTATGGAATGTACCAACAGTTGATAACCAAAGGCATATTGTGATAACAAAAAGGATGCAACAGATAGACAAGGAATTACACACACACACACACACTTTCTATGGTACTACGGAAACCCAGAACACGTGAATCCTAGTTTGAATTTTAAGAAGAGGATTGAAAACGTTACGCCGTTACGGAAAAGGGTGGTGGGTGGGTAAGAAGAAAAGTGGAAGCAGTCCTACTCTCGCGTTTTGTTTTTCCCTAGTATACATAACTACCAAAAATATTTGCTAGACAGACAACGACCATTTGGCTGAGACCCTGAAGGGCGGGATGGCTCTGATACCAATTGTAACTACCTCGGTGAATTACGCTCCTAGTACAAGCCTGGATGTTCAGAAATGGTTGAAATAGTACGGTGGGGCCCAAATGCCACTCACAGTGAACCTTTCGCGTCCCAACCATTTCCAAACATCGGGACAAGAGCAGGCGGCGTAATCGGCGAAGGATCAACTACATACACAAATGAGTATGTATGCAAGCCACCATACAACAGTACATCGAGCCATTCCATCTAAAAAGAAAATATAGCAATGCCATACGGCAAGATCCAAATATCCTAGATAGATATAATAGTTTAGTATATCTCCTCATACATCAATCAACAGTATCAAGCGGGCGGAAGACAAAATCCAGTGCGGATAAGAAGCAAATCGGCATAAGATGCCCCATAAATAAGCACATCCCTTTACAGATCTCACGGATCCCGTTCTCGGAATCTCTACACCGAATGATCGTTGCCCACATCGTCTGTCTCTTCCACCGGTATCCATCTTGCGAGTGTACTGTTCATACGAACCAATAATTTATCGTGTGAGACCCTAGGGGTACAGCAAGTCTTTATGCCGCTAAAGGGACACAACACAGGGTGGCGAATTGCAGCAAAAGGTAAACCCTAGCAATTCTATAGATACTCGCTAACCATCCGCCTAACCAGAGATAGACGGATATCCGTGAATTAATAACAACAGTTATTACAGTTATAACGGTACTCTCCACAGATCCATCCTCCTCCTCGCTTACCAACGAGGAAGCGGACGAACACCCCCCCTTCCGTTGGCAGTTTTATTATCCATTCCATGAGTGTTGCGCTATTTACTAGTCAGGTACCTAGTCTAGTCAAATTAAAAGCGGTACTTTAGTTATGCTTGTCTATGATCGAAACTGCTCCAAGTCGTCCATAACATGACACGGCTTTGAAAGTTTTACCTGCAGGGTGCACAAATAGCAACACACACGATATGCCTCGGAAAAACAAAATCAAAACCAACGAGGCGATCCGCGACAAAGCGATCACGAGATTCAGAAATATTTCAGAGGCCACCCATTGAGCTACCATAATGAAGTTAGCTGACTCGAGACGGACTCAAGGTTTGCGTCAATGGATGTGAGCATCGGGAACCCGAAAATGTGGTGGGCTTGTCGACACGTGAAAACACTCCGCTTTCCTAAACGATGCGATGTGTAGTACCTCGCACAATTTAAATAAGCGGTAAAGCATGGCATAAATGCAGGATAGTAAATAAAACCTCAAACTAGTTTGTGGCCCCAAGAAATAAGAATGAATCAAGCTAGCTCGGGGGTCCATAAGGCCTCCCGGATGTGAATATACGAATAATCTAGGAACAGGAATCAAGTACTTGGGGTCTTACGGGACACAAGTGAGCCTGAAAAACCAAATAGCGAATATGGCTCACCGATGCCGCTTTCATTAGTTATCCCATTACTACCTAGATTCAGTTGTTTAGGTACCTCGTTATCCACCAGACACTCACAAACCCTACACATGCTGTTCTACGACTCGCATGGCTCAAGCAACTCCTGTAGTAACGGCTCATGGGATGGAGGGAGGAGCTTCGGTGGGGTTTAAAAGTAAAGGCTATGCAGTACTTGGGATTCAATTTAATGCAATCGCGACTCAATGATGCAAGAATAAGAAAGAGGCAATAGGTACTATATGTATGCAAGCATGTGGTAGTGCTTGCACTGACTCGAGTTGAAGCGGAGAAGGATCTGGGTACTCACGGTTCTCTTGGTATATCCACCTTTCGTCTATTCGAAGAAGAACCAAACAAACAAGGACCAACATAAATAAAGTGCACAAGCATATGAATAAATGCGACAAGCAACCAATCATGCCATGATGAATGATGCACAATTTGCATGGCAATAAAGTAGCATGGCATGGTGAGGTGTGGAATACAAGAATAAACCATTTTAAGGGGTTTTAATCACATTTGATACTCAATTTAGTTGCTGTTCATAATATATTTATATGATGCATGCTTCAAATCAAACCATGGAATGCATAAACAGAAAGGTCTCGTCGAGCTAATCATTTTAGACATATTATTTATTAAATTTGGATTTATAAAACAAAAGTTATTAATTTATTAAGTCAAAAGGGCATTTTATTGTAATTTTAATCAACTTGCAATTTTTAAATGTTCAAAATATATTTTGAATGGCATATTTGAATTCCTCACATTTTTCTGATTTGAAAACATATATTATTTGTATTATTTGGGTCTATATTTTAAAAGTTATTTAAAAACAGAATTAAATTTGAATTTGAATTAATTTGAAATAAGTTTGAATTAAAACAGATTACAGAAAAACTTTTTGTACCTAAGCTAAGCTAGCCACAGACAACATCGATGGGCCCTTGCTGACTCAATGCAATTGTTGTATGAAACGTTTTACATGGGCTAGTCAGACTCGAGGCGGGTGGGCTGGAGGCCAGCGGGCCAGCCAATGTGGTGAGCCTTGCGCAACCACGTGGCCTAGCTGGATCATGGGTTGGGAGCACTGGAAAGCTGGGGTGCTAATTGCAAAAAGCGAGCCTTGAGGCGGTGGGGCTCAACGGACCGCGGGTTTAGCCACAAAAAGGTACAGGGGGTTAAGCGCAAAACGTCCACGCGATGTACTGTGCTTCTTCTCTCTCTCTGTCGATCGATCGGTGCTCGACAGGGCTCGGGACGCGACGCGGGGCTCGATCCGGCGACCTAGGGCTCGCGTGCGGAGGGCGGAGCCACTGCGGTGGCTAGGGTTAGGTGTGTCGGGAGGCGCGGCGGCCTAGATAGGGTTTGCGCGCGGCGGAAGCAGGCTGGCAGCGCTCATCGGTGCAGGGTGCTCGATGAAACGTCCGGCGGATCTAGGGCGCACGAGGCGAGCATGTCGGGAGGATCGTGGGCTCACCGGGAGAGGTTGGTGCGGTCGGAGCAGGCGGGGAGCGATCGTCGTCGAGGCAGGCGACTAGGGTTTGGCGTCGGCCTTGGCGTCGATCTGTGGCTCAGTTCTCCTCCTCGTTGGCGATATGCAGATGAGTGGATGGCCGTGAACCTCCCGACACCCAGCGTATGCACGACCCTCTCTGTATGTGGTGTGTGGTGGTGCGGCTGACGGCCGGTGACGTGGTGGGGGTTCTTGGGGAGGAGGAAGGAGCGGATGGGCTCGACCCTGGGGAGATCTGGGGGAGGTAGCAGGTGGGAGAGAGGGAGGGGAGGAGCGGCAGAGAGGAGGTGGTGCCGTGGGGGAGCGGTAGATGGGAAAAAGGTAGCCTCGGCCACTTTTCTCCCTCCTTCCTCACGTGCTCTTCGGGGCAGGGCAGGGCAGGGGGTGTGGCTACCAGGTGGGGCCAGAGGGCGAGGCCAAGGACAGGAGCTGCGGGCTAGGGGCGAGGCAGGCAGGGAGAGAAGAGGGAGAGGGTAGGCTCGGGTTGGGTGGTGGTAGCCTCGGGCTAGGGTTGGCATTAGGGTTGGGGTAGCTAGGTGGCATGGTGGGGCCAGCTAGGGTAGGACATGGTGGTGTGGCACGGCTAGGGAGAGAAGAGATGAGGGAGGGTACCTAGGGTTTGGTTAAGATTAGGTATAGATTAGAGTTTAGGAGAGAGGGGTGGGGGTAGATGGTGATGAGGTAGGTGATTAGAGGGAACCCTAGATAGAGGATAAGAGGGGGAGGGTGATAGATTAGGTTTTCTAGAAGTTTGCATGCACCACTAGGTCAAACAAGAATAGGTGTAAAAAGATGTAGGGTTATGGTTTAGGGTTTGGTTAGATGAGGGTGATAAGGAGAGGAGAGATGAGTGTAGAAGCTAGGTTTGCTATGGACAAGGTCAAGCCAAGAACAACCAAGATCAAACAAAAACAAGACAAGAAAAAGAGAGGGATGTGATGATAGGGTTTAAGCAAGATCAAAAATAGATCAAGCCAAAAGAAAGGATAGAGATAGAGAGAGAGATGATGATGATCCACTCAAGATTCAAATGAAACCCAAATACTAGAAAAAGGGTGGCACTTGCATGGGCCATGCATAAATAATTATTACCATGCTGATTCTTGTGAAAACAATATTATTACATGGCATTACTATTATGCATTCCCAAAATTGGATTAAAAGCCAAGCAAAAGAATGATAAGGATGCCCCATGTGGAGTAGATGGAGATGACCATTTTTGAAATACAATGGGACCTGCTAGTGTGTATATGCCACTAGGTAGTTAATAAGTCCACAAAATATCCCAACATGATGATAACCCCAAAACAACACATATGGGAGCTAGAAATAGGGTTCCACCCACAAGGCATGCAAAGGTGGCCATGTGGCTCTCATATATCAATAATGTGAAAACAAAATGATGCCAAGATGAGAGCATGTGGAAAAGAATTGGATCCATCCCAACCCACTTGAGCTAGAGGTAAAACCAATAAGTGCCAAGCTCATATTTAGTTGGATGGTGGAATTATAAGGTGGTGAAAGGAAAAGGTGGTGGAGTTAATAAAAGATATGCCCCCAACTCAACTTGGGCATTTAAACAATATATCAAGAACCAAATACAATATCAAGAGGCAAATACAATTAATAATGCATATGAGATAAGAACCAAATGGAAAAGGGTTTTTATATGATGCTCAAAATGCAAGGAGGCATGATGACATGAGCATGATATAATTATGATGCAACAATTATATATAGGAAGTAGCATCTATATAGACTAGGCTAGTAGCATTGCAATTGTTAGACAATTGGGATGCTACAGGCGAGTAGGGCCTGAGCATACTTGACCTGCAGTGCGCCCTCTCCCATGAGGTTGAGGTTGGAGACCGCGGCCTAACATGCGATGACATTGTCCATCGGGGTGGATTATAGTGGGAGCCCGTTGAAGTCGAGTTCCTCTGGCACAATCAAGATCCATGGACGCTCCAGAGGAGGCGAGTGGCGGGGTGGTGGAGGAGCCCCATGTGCGGGCGCCTCGACAGTTGGGCGAGTGCCACCCAGTCGCATGTTGCGGCAGTACTCGAGCTCGGCTGCGCGTGTGGGGTCGCGCTCGTCATCAAAGTTCAGGGTGCACCCCCGAATCGTGGGGTTGAGGCAGATCCTGATGCTGCATTGGTGGTAGAGCGATAGCTCCCGCACTGTTTGCTGCTCGAGGCGAAAAATTTCGCGCTCGACATGCTCACTGGTCTTTAACACCTCCAGCAGTTGGCGGTGCTCTTCGACTTCCGCCATCATAGCTGCCGGTAGAAGGGGTGTGGTGAAGGGATCTAGCGGAACACTGCTACCCTCCATCGAGATAGCGTTGTAGCGATTGGATCTGGTGCGGGCCTTGTCAGGGGATCCGATCTGGAGTCAGAGTCAAAAATCCTGAGGATGGATGGATCCTGGAAATCGTTAGCATTGGAGACTCGCGTGATGGTGTCCACGTGCGATGTGGCCATGATGGATCCATCGATTGAGGCAGGGGTCGCCGAGTCGGCATCATCATAGAGAGCCACGTCGCTCCCAGCTGCATTGGTAGTGGTCGGGTCATACTTGAAGGCGAGGAGGATGATGGTGCAGACCAACTCCTCTGAGAGTACATCGCGCGGAGTCGATCCATCGACGGGGTAGAATCCCGCCGTTCCAGCCGGGTCGATGGCGTCCGTGAACTTGAGGAAGAGGTTGATGGTGCCGACTGGCATCACCACGCGTGGGTGACCGGGTGCGACGCCGGTATGTAGCTGCTCAGTAGGATCTAGAGGAATCTGCCACTAGCAACCATGCGACCAGTGGTGAGTGGCTGATCGATTGGAGTGTAGGGTCTCGCCGCAGATCTTAGGCTATACTAGCCAAGCCCCACGATGGGCGCTACTATCATGGGAATGGCCACAGAAGTCGCTACCATGTCATGGGAATGGCCACAGAAGTCGCTACCAGGGGTAGCAACTGAGTTGATTGGGGGCAACAGAGAGTTCCCATCCGCGGATCGAGATTAAGGGAAAACACAAGAGTTTACCTAGGTTCGGCCCCCATAGGGTAAAGATCTACTTCCTGCTAGATTGTATTGTTTGAGAGTGGATTATAAGATCAGTGAGCTCGGCGGCTTGGCAGTGAGTCGCTTGGATAGGGTGGCTAATAGCATGTAACCATGAAGAGTACCCTAGGGAGGTTTATATAGGGTCACCTCGCTAGGGTTTAGAAGATTACAACCGAATCACTTTCGGTTTTAGAGGGTTTAACCTAATCCTACTGGGCCTAGCTAAAGTCTTGGACCTTCAGCTTTCAGTCATCGTGCTTCATTGAAGTCTCCTTCCAGTCGCCGCGCCAGCATGCCCACTTATCATGGTCCTAGGCTAGTCAAATCTTCCATTTGGGCATACCTTGATTGGTATATCCCCATCACACCACGTGGGGACCATGTGGGGAGGCTAGCCACCGCCTCCTCCCACCTCTCCTCCCTTGATTAGTCCTACCCTGAGACTTTGAGGGAGGGAGTACCTCCCTTCCACCTATATAAAGAGGGGCACCCCTCTCCCCAAATACATCCCATCAATTGGTCTTTGACTTTTTTCTCTCTCTCTCTCCCTCTCCCTTATGTGTGGTTCCCAAGTTTGGAATTGCATACGGGGATAGGGGTTTCTCCACCATAAGCACACCGTCGTGTTGCTGGACTCGGTCTGGATCAATCTTCTTCCGCTGCTTTGCTGGACTGGAGCCTGGGAGACGTCTCTACACCGTATATGTGTATGGCCATGAGGGAACACCACTTGTGATGCTTTTTCTTGGAGCTTGGAGCTTGGACATTGACACGACCATGAGGTCGACTACATCATACAAGGAGCAAGGGATAACTTGCAAGGATCTTCGCGGCCTTGAGGTCGGGAAAGTTCGACTATGTCATCCATGTCCCCCTCGGAACATTAAACGTGTTCAGTTTTCAAAGTTATGAACACCGAATCCCCGCTCGTTACTTTACATCTGCATAGATAGATCTTGGCTAGGTGTGTTCACCATAGGAAAAAAATGTTTTCTGCTCTTCATATGGCGCGATAAACAACGCATGAGCTCCGCCGCCAAAGAAGAAGAAGCATGGGCAGGCTGCGACAACGTGTATCGGAGAGCATGGTGAAAGATACGATGAAACCGAATGCAAAAATACCCGAGGAGAGGAGAAGAAGAGATGGTAGAGAAGGATAATGAGGTATCTGAGCATATATAGCCCAATCACAAAGAGATAATATGACTACACGGCCACGAGAAAACACAAAAGTGTACAGGCTAGGTTGCCTGCTGGAATATACGCCTGCGAGAACCCGCATATCGGCCACAATGAACCATTGATGCCTATAGTCTATGTTGCCTGCTCAGCCCTCCGCTACAAGGAATAGCGTCCAGCTAGGGCCAACGATGCCTCATCCATGCCTCCCACGCCGCGAGGAACCACGACCGACTATAGTCTATGTCGCCACACTGTCTATGGACGGGCCCCACGTATGCAAGAAACCATGGCCGGCATGGGCTTATGGCTCTACGTCGGCTCTGGGCGGATCCCATCACCGCAAGAATCCATGGTCGGCTTGGGGTCACGTCGCACTGTCAGCTCTCAACGGGCCCATGACCATGAGAGTCCGCGGGCAGCATGGCATGACGGCGCCAGGTAGGCTCTCGGTGAGCCCCGCCACCCGGCGGTTGTAGAGGCATCCTGCTTCCGGAATGCCTCTCACAGAGCGTGATACTAGCTGCATACACTGACGATGGGCCCATGTCGCGCTCGTGGCCCACTTTCCCATGTTGTGGGGTACGACGATACGCGCAACACTTGTCTGCAGTCTAGAATCTTTTGCCCTTTCCCGGGATGGGTCCCGCCTCAAAGGATAGCAGGGCTCTATTGCGATGTCGCTGCGTGTCCTTTTCAGCGTCCATCCCACGGACAAAAAGAATCAGGACGATGTGGATAGCAGTTTGAGCCGAAACAATCTAACGCTATTATTTACTCTGATGTGTGTCTACGCATTAGTCATATGCATATCCAATTTTGCAATTTCATTTCTCCCCACGGTTTCAAGATTCTCCATTTTCTTCCAGGACGAGAAATGCTACAATTCAAATTCTTGGATTTTGAATGTGGGTGAATATTTGTACCAAAAATATCTTGAGGGGTCACAATCATATACTCGTCACTACAAGAAAAGTGTCCATCCGCAACAACCTGGCCTGATGGTCGTCGTAGAAGGCGAGTCTTCTGCGACGAATTTCTCGTCTCGACCGTTGCCGATGGAAAACTTTTTTTAGTTTTGCGGCCCTCTACTACGATAGAACTGCTAAAAACATGGAGGAATCTCGTCCAACGCGTGGCAGAAGCAAGATTGTCGTTTCCTCGTGCGATGTTGACTCGCCGAAATCTTTTGAGGCGTGTGGTTCCCGGACATCAGTGTCTTGAGCAGACCATACTTTTCGATCACGCCTCCTTGATTTGAACTCGATAACGTTGCTTGATGTGTCTGCCGTTTAGTCAGGCTGCTAGGACCCACATGTCAGCCTCTCATTAGAAGAATCGTGTGTATGATGGCATTTTTTTCCTTCGCTCACTCTACCCTGTTCCAAACTTGATAGCGTTGCTCGATGCATCTGTTGTTTAATCAAGCTACTGGGTCCCACATGTCATCCTCTCATTAGAAGAAATGTGTGTATGATGGAATTTTTTTCCTTGGCTATTGCCTCCCTGATTTCAACTCGATAACATTGCTCGATCTAGCTGCCGTTTAGTCATGCTGTTGGGTCCCTCATGCCAGCCTCACATTAGAAGAATCATGTGTATGATAGAATTTTTTTTCTTTGCTCGCGCTACCTTGTTTTGAACATGATAGCACTGCTCGATGCATCTACCATTTAATCAAACTCCTAGACCCCACATGTCATCCTCTCATTAGAAGAATGTGTGTATGATAGAATGTTTACCCTCGGTCGCTCCTCCGTGTTCCGAACTTGATAGCGTTGCTCGCTGCATCCACCATTTAATCAAGCTACTGGGCCCCACATGTCATCCACTCGTTAGAAGACACATGTGTATGATGAATTTTTTGCCCTCGGTCGCACCTCGGTATTTCGAACTTGATAGTGTTGCTTGTTACATCAACCATTTTTCTGGCTGCTAGATCCCCCATGTGAGCCTCTCATTAGAAGAAATGTGTGCATGTTGGACTTTTTCCTCGCTCGCGCCTCCCTGTTTTGAACCTGCCAACATTGCTCAATGCAGCACTTGTATAAGGCCGCAATACTGGGTCCCACATGTCGGTCTCTCTATAAATGAAACTTGCGTATGATGGACTATTTTCAGCCGCGTCCGCTGTTTTGACCTTGGCAATGTTGCTCGATGCGGCAGCCGTGTATGGTCTTGCTGCTGGGGACCCCATGTCAGCCTCTCTGGTATGTTCTGGCTTGTGGGTCCCTGATGCAGTCTTGTCTGTTCTAGCAGGTGGGTCCTCGATGCCAGCCTCCTCTACAAGTATTTAACTTTTTTTCAAGCCTGACCATTAAACTTGAGGGATACTGTAGGCTGGTGGGTTCGCGTGTCCATACTGCAATATTGCTAGAAGAAAAATGTAAACCCAAGATATATATATGTGAACCCAAGATATATATGTGCACACAGGGGATTCGAACTCAAGACCTTTGAATTAAATAGACGTAAACTAAGTGTGGTGCAACTACACCAAAGATATCTATACAAAAGATATTATAAAACATTTATTAGTACTACAACTTATGTATTAGTCTTTTACAAATATTTTGTGTCCATGTTTATCTCTTTTAAAATACAAAACGACAGTGCTCCTGACATCTCAATTTATAAAATGCCACATAATAGAGTAGTTTCTTAAAAACATGGGAAGGTGGAGTTTTGTTTGAAGGGTAGGGGCAATGCCCAAAAGGCCTAATTAAAAATACTTTGGGCTATACTCCATGGCCTATGCTCCATGGGATCCTTTCTCAAATTTCACTGTGTTGTGCTCAGCAGTCCTCTAGGTTGTGCTCCATGGCGTACTTTCTCAAAATTTCAATGGGTTGTGCTCAGCACTCCCCTAAACCCAAAAAGGTCGAATTAAAATATTATAGGCTAAAGAGGGACGGAATGGGCTCGATTTCTTCTCCTCGTTAATGAAAATTGCATTGTGATGTGGCTCAGCCGGATTCGAAAAAGACCTCACGGAGGGAGGTGGGAAAAGCGATAATTATTTTGACACATATTCATGCGAAAAGTCAAAAGAACCATGGACATGCCCTCCGCCCGTGCCAAAACTAGACTGATACCCTATGACTTTACTTGGTGAAATCACACTGTATCTTTACCCCACTCATATCTGTCCAAAAAACACATCCAACGGTTCCAATGACAGAAAGGCAAAAGCTCTAGTGCAAATAGCCAATTAGAAATGACAAAACTTTTGACAGATTTTGTACTAGCATTTAAAACATTCAGAAGTAAAGAATAAGATAGAAGAATATCGACAGCTTCCGAGTTCGTAATCAGCCGCACTTGACATATTCATCAGCATTTCAAACTGGCCAATTCAACAATACAGACACTAAAACTCAATAGTAGTATAGAGATAATCAGTTCTTGTTTCAGCTCTAAAAACCTTGGCACATGATGCGTTTACCCCTTTTCTCCGTACACACTGCATCATTGGAGAATGCAAAACTGACGATCAAGTCTGCATTTCTGTGCATACCTTTTTCCTACATCAATGCATGTGTGACCAACATATATGCAACCCATAATGCCCAAGCCTCATCTAGATTGTGACAAGGCCATGTTTCAAAAAAAAATCAAGATCAGCCATCTACTTCCCTTGATCTAAACAAGTGCCAGTACATTAGTATTAGATCTACGAAATACTTTAGTAAAAGCATAGACAGAAATTTGATAGATTCAGTAGCATTTGAAAGATTCAGCAGTACAGAATAAGACTAGAAAAGTATCTTACAGGTTCCTAGTTCACATTCAGCAGCACTTGACAGATTCAGCAGTAATTTAAAGTGGTTGATTCAACGGTGACAGAAAATGACCAAAAGAATTGACAGATTCAACAATGGTGAGATTGAAATTCAATGGATGTACAACAATGCAGCAAGACCAAGTTTCAAAAGGAAAGTGAGACCATGCATATTCTCCACTCGATCTGAACAAGTACCAGTACATAGGTATTAGTACAAAATAGATTAGCAGTAGCTGAACTCCATACAAAATATTTAGTATAAGTGTAGAACTACAATTTTACACTAAGCTAGGAACCACTACATGTCCCATCATACATACTCGAAGAAAAGAGAATGCTTCAGCGTGTCAAAGTGCTAAAGAATTTGCTTAATTTCTGCACAGGGGACGCGTCTCTCGTTTCATTGTCTTCTGCCGGCCTCTAGGTCAGCATCATACATGTAAAATTCATATGACAAACCAGGAAATTCAGGATCCTCAATTTCAGCAATTCCAATTATAAAGGGAATCTGCCACCAACATAAACTAGCTTTTAGTAAAACATTACATACACTCATAATAGGATCATAACAAGAGGATTAAGATGTGATATCTCACTGGTGAATCTTGTCCGACAACAAGTTCTGTAGTATGCCAGTAAAGACACGGCTTTAACAGAAAAGATGTGAGCACTTCCTGCATGGTGTTGGCCGGTGATGACCTAATTGTTGTCTCCGATGACCTCATTACTACAACCTGATTGAAACTAGCGAACAAGACCAACGACCAAAACCTCACCTTGTACTATGGTGATTCGCACACTGTCGACCAGACCGGCCTGACAGACAGGAGAAAGTCCATGTTATGCCCGTCAATTTGGGCGATGAACAGCTTGCCCTGCTTCCCGATACTAATGACCTCAGCTCTCAGCGAGCCCGGTGCACGAACCGGCATAGACGGGTACCATTTTTGGGGTTGTATCTGGGCACCATCATCGAGTGGGAAGATATGAGGTGCTCGACAAACACTTTCTTGACGCCGATGAACTCGCATCCTGGCTCCATGTAGACACACCGGCGGTAGTTGCACGCGATCTTGTGGTCATAGATGTCCTTGTAGGAGACAAAAGTCCAGTAAATGTCGTTGGGGCATCTACTACCTTTTTCGTCAGCGACTTGGTAGTACAGCTCCTTGGAGCATGCGCCCATTTAGATGACGCTGGTAGTATCTAGATGCATAGCTATTTCGTTGAAGATGTCGTCACCGACCTTCGTCCAGACGTCATTCAGCCGGTTGTGCCTCGAATCCATAGGCAAGCACGGATCTATATATGAATGTTGGGATTATTTGGAGGAGAGGGGTGGGAGCCTGGAAGGATCGATGTTGCGGGTGAGATGGAGAGAAACATGTGTGAAGTGTGCGCTCGAGAAGATCCAAATGCGGCCTCGCGGAGTTGGGGATGGCTCTTTGAAGAAGGGGTTTTTGTCATGCTCCTTCGACTGTCTTTTGCCAGGCGTACTGTATCGAGGACACCGACTAGAGTTATGGAGTATGGAGTATTATAGCTACTCTACACTAGCACATTGCCATAGAGTGTTCTCTCATCACATCTCAGTTATTAGAACTGAGAGATGAATTATTTACTTCCATTTTTATACTACTCCCTCTAGTTTGTGTTCTAATGGCCTCAACTTTGTCTAGATTCACATCAGTTAGACATAGTAGTTTTAAGTTGAGTCATTTATGTTTTTTGGTACTTCATAACAAAATACCAAGATGATGAACCCCATATGAATTTTCTAGAAAGGTACCCCTTTGGAAAGTTTGGCAAGCCTGCTAAAATTGCTGAAACTTCTAGAAAGGCAATAACCCACATCCTAAATTGCATCATGCTTGGTGAAATAACGACAAGTTCCCAATTCATATTCAACAACATTTCAAAGTGACCTATTCAACAATACAGACTCTAAAATTCAATAGTAGGACGGCGAGAATCAATTCTTGTTTCAGCACTAAAAACCTTGGCGTGGGATCAGTCGCTTTTCTCCGAACACACTCGATCATTGGAGCAAGCAAAACTGATGACCAAGCCTGCTTTTCTGTGCATACCTTCTACTCACATCAATGATTTTGTGACCCACATATGCAACCCAAAATGTCCCAGGCCTCATCTAGATTGTGACAAGGCCATGTTTCAAAAGAACACTAAGACCATCTACCGCCGTTGATCTAAAAAAATACCAGTATGTCAGTATTAGGTCTACAAAATACTTTAGTACTGTAATAAAAATGAAAGAACATTTGACAGATTTACTAGCATTTGAAAGATTTAGCAGCAGTGAATAAAACAGAAAAACATCAATAGATTCCAAATACATAATCAACAACACTTGACAGATTCAACAACATTTCAAAGTGACCAATTTAGCAGTACCGATAATGACCAATAGAATTGACAGATTTAACAATGCAGACACTAAAATTCAATAGATGTAGCAAGACCATAATTCAAAAGGAAAGAGAGACCATATTCTGGCCATGTTCCAAAACAAGAGCAAGACCATCTACTGGTCTTGATCTAAAGAAGTACCAATACATCAGTATTAGTTCAAAAAAAATACTTTAGTAATTGCAACAATAGAACATTTAACAGATTCACTGGCATTTGAAAGATTCAACAGTAGTGAATAAGACAGAAAATATCAACAGATTTCTAGTTCATAATAAGCGGCACTTGACAGATTTAGCATCATTTCAAAGTGACCGATTTAGTAGTACAGATAATGGCCAAAGGAATTGACGGATTCCTAGTTTACATTCAGCGACACTTCAAAGTGACTGATTCAGTTTGCCCTTTTCTCCGAACAATCGATCATTGGAGCAAGAAAAACTAGCGATCAAGTCTGCTTTTCTATGCATGCCTCCTTCTCACATCAATGTTTGTGTGTGACCTCCACATGCTTCTCAAAATTCCCAAAACCTTGTCAAGATTATGAGTTTATGACAAGACTAAATTACAAAAGAAAAGCAAGACCATCTACTGCACTTGATCTAAACAAGTAGTAGTACATCAATATTAGTTCTATAAAATGCCAAGTTTCAAAAGAAAAGCAAGACAATCTGCTGCACTTCATCTAAACAAGTACAAGTACATCACAGTTAGTTCTACAAAATATTGTATTGTACGTACTAATAGTAACATTAGAACATTTGACAAATTTAGTAGCATTTAGAAAATTCAGCAGTATAGAATAAGACCGAAAAATATCGATAGATTCCTAGTTCATATTCAGCAGCACTTGACAGATTCCCAGTTCATATTCAGCAGCACTTGACAGATTTAACAACATTTTAAACTGACTGAATTAGTAGTACATAACAATAATTGACAAATTTAGCAATGCACACATTAAAATTCAATAGATGTAGCAAGGCCATGATTCAAAACGAAAGAGAGACCATATTTTTCACTCGATCCATCGATCTGAACAAAATAGGTTAGTATTAGCAAAACTCCATAGAAAATACTCAGAACTACCTTAAGATAGGAACCACATGTCCCAAAATGGTAAGAAAAATCCTATTGAGGAGTACATGTGTTCAAGTTAGGACCATCATAGGAAGATTAAGATGTGTTATTCTCTAGAGAATCCTGTCGATACGAAGGTTGTATTCCACGGTGAACTCCGGTGGCTGATTCCGACGATGAGCAACCAGATTAGATCGACAAACTGACAAAGAGCAAGTGTCTTTAGGTTTCACATAGAATACCTTCTCACACAAGCCATTTGTATGTGCATAGATCAACTTCACCCTGTACTGTGGCGACAAGCACACCGCTGGCTTGACGCACAGGACAGATATCAAGATGACTTTGTCGCGCCCGTCAAATAGCACGCAAAACATCGTGCCATCGTCCCTGGTTACCCTAATATCTACATTCTGCGAGCCTGGTGCCGACACCGACTTAGAGACGTACCTGTGTTATGGTGGTGGCACGGCAGATGCCATGGATAGGCTAAAGATGGGGCCAATGTACACTAGAGGAATCCAAGGAGGGATAGCATGGTTATTCCACGTACAATTGTTTGTATTTTCACTCTATCAATGGTGGATTACAAGGGCTCCTTGAGTTGTTCGTGAGAAGGAGACTAGTTCTCTTACCCCCCCTCCCCCATTACAGTGCTCTAGAGTTCTGCCTTAGCTAGAATAATGATTGATCCCCTTCAATGGAGGCCCTGGTGCTCCTTATATAGGGGAGCCCATGTTACAAAGTTAGGGCACACGTGGCAGCATATTCCCCGAATATGCCCTTTGTCTAAACCAAGATGCTTCTTTATTCACTTTAAACGGCTAGTCCAGACTATGGATGTAATCCTCTATGAGTCGCCCTGCTTTTGGCGTCAGCCGACACTGGCTACGTCACCTTTGTCGGCCACACCCTGCTGGTCCTTGCCTCTGCCCCGCTTCGCTCATGCTTCAGTGGGCAAAGTCCATCTTTTGACCAAGGAGAGATTCCTTCCTTCCCTTGGAAGCCAAGTGGTAACCCGGCTAGCATGTAGCTAATCCAGCTACGGGGGTACCTACACACAAGGTAGATCAACATAGCCAACATATATTTTATGCCGACCGGGTTAACATTAGGAAAACTCCCACCGGGACAGGTTACCCTGTAAGTCGGCCTGCCTTGAGGTGACCCAGCCAGCACTTGCTTTGACCGCGCCGTACCTCGGCTAACTTGGCCTTTATACCCCGGCGTGACCCTACCTGGGGTATCCCCCCAACAACCTGCCTTTCCTACCGTAGTGTAAAATGTGCAACCTCATGGAGTGGGATTCTCTAAGGTGGGAGTGGAGCATAAATGGCATTGCAGCAAACTCGTAGCCAGGCACCACGTAGTTCCATGGGACTTCAGCAGCGAGTATTGAACATGAAGACATATTTGGTTGGACATCCCATACCAATTCGGTCTGTCACCAACATAAAATAATTAATTAGTACGACATTACATGTATTCATATTAGGATCATCATAAGAAGATTTATATGTGTTAACCCACTCTTGGTTGATATACTTGTAATCCAGGGGGAATTCCGTGACATTTTGAGAATCTTGTAGGTAACACCGTGTTTTAGACAGTACGCCATGAGCCCTTTCAGCATGACTTCGGCCTACGAAGGCCTGCCCATCAGCACATATGTTGCCGCCATTTCGACCGAATGGATCTTATCCCATGACGGCAGCAACCATAACATCACCTTGTATCATGACGATTCGCACGCCACCGACCTGACGTACCTGACGGATAGGAAGATGTCCTTGGTGTACCCTTCAATTAGGGCTCCAAACTTTGTGCCCTCTTTCTTGGTGCCGATGATCTCTGGTGCAGGCACCGGGTCAGTCGGGTACCAGTGCTTGTTGAAGTAGGTCACTTCGGGCAAATACATCTTGTGGGCAAGTTTCAAGTGGTCACAGAGCTCGTGGACAGTCCATGGCCGGGTGACGAACTCGCGTCCTCACTCCGTGTAGGCTGCGCGTGAGGCGTAGTATCACTGGGTCTTATGCTCGTAGACATCATTGCAGGAGACCAATGAACAATAGAAGTCGTTGGGGCATCTGCTACCTTTTCCACCGGCTACCTAGCGGTACAGCTCCTTGGAGCATGCGAACATCCTAACAACGCTGGTAGTGTCCAGATGCATAGTGATTTTGTTGAAGATGTCGTCGCCGACCTTGCTCCGGCTGGAGTGTTGTGGGTTACACCTCGAATCCTCCATCATGTCCGGACAGATTAGGGACGAGGGGGGATCTATGTAGAGTTGTTGGTGGTTTTTTGAGGAGAGGGCTGGTGGCCTAGAGGGAGTGATGCAGGGGGCAAGATGGTGAGTAAAATGTGTGAAGCATGCGCTAGAGATGCGTCTAGGCAACATCGGCGAGTGGGGATAAATTAAACAGAGATGGGGAAGATGGGATGGAGCTTTGAAAGAGTTTTTTCTTTTCTTCGTCTGCTATAGGAAGCGGCTGCATCGAGGACGCCTTCTAGCATGAATGCATGATAGACTAACGTGCCCCTGTGCAATAAATTAAGCATGTCACTTCCTAGTGCAGTACAGTATCGTCATGTCAGTTTGACCAGACATATTATTTACTATTTATAGCTTCTATTTTCATACTAGTATTAGGGCATCACCTATGTATGTGGCATAATTTTTCTATAAGCTAGGAAGTTTTACGAAAAGGCTTTTTGATAGTTTTCGATGTATAGAATTCCTGGTTAGCTTCAAAATTGTTTTGGAAAATTTTAAGAGGAATCTATTTATCATGCTTACATGTAGTTAAAATTTGACACAGTCGTTGGGAGTACGATTTACATCGAAGACATCGAAAATGAGAAAATTACATAGAGGTCCATAAATTTAGCACAAAGGGCCCTAAAGTTAATCAAGGAAAAGTAGTCGGGTCCTTCTCGAGCGAGCATCTTAGCCATACCTTTGTACTACTGTACATGCTTCACACACAGAAAACGATCCTCACACTTTCGAACTAGCCTGCTAGGGTGTGCTTCGTGCTTCCTCGTTGCAGGGTGTGAAATGGAATGACAAGGCAGGTCGACACACGTGGGTAGCACCACGTTGTGGACAAGGGAGAGATCAGCCAGCCGGGGTGTGTGTGGATGTTGATGAGGCAGTGAAGGAGAGAGAAAACACAATTTATTTTGCGTGCATATATATAGTAAAGATCCCGAAATTTTGACAATAGGTTCAACTTCCTGCTAAGATTCTACATCTTCACAACATAACAAAATTAAGTCAAACTTGAGCTACAAGTAAGCGTGATAGATAACTCTTGGATTAATTGTATTTTCAAAGGTAGTTGGGTGCATCTTATTTTAGTAAACGATGTCATTGGTGTGAGTTTCCAACTATCAGGAAAGAACATTCTCAATTTTCCCATGTTTTGCGAATTTTAAAACTTCCTTGCTAGATCTATCGACTTGAATGAGACTATGTGCCAATTTATCAAAATTAGGTCAAATTTGAACTACAAGTAAATTGTAGATTGCTTTGGAAGTTTTACGAAAAAGCTTTTCGGTGGTTTTCGATGTACTGAATTCCTGGTTAGAGCTTCAAAAGGTTTTTGGAAAATTTTAAGAGGAATATATCTATCATGCTTACTTGTAGTTAAAATTTGACATGGTCGGTGGTAGCAAGTACAATTTACATTGAAGACCTCAAAAAAGATAAAATTACATAGAGGTCCATAAATTTATCATAAAGGGCCCTAAAGTTAAGCAAGGAAAAGTAGTTGGGTCCTTCTCGAGCGAGCAACTGAGCCATACCATTCATACTACTGTACTTGCTTCACACAGACAAAAAACCGTCCTCACACTTTTGAACCAGCATGCTAGGGGTGTGCTTGGTGCTTCCTCTTTGCAGGGTGTGAAATGGAATGACAAGGCAGGTCGACACACGTGGGCAGCGCCACATTGTGGACGAGGGAGAGATCAGCCCGCCGAGGTGGTGTGTGTAGATGGTGATGAGGCAGTGTGAAGGAGCAAGAAAACACAATTTGTTTTGCATACATATATATAGTAAAGGTCCTGAATTTTGACAACAGGTTCAACTTCTTGCTAAGAATCTGCATCTTGACAACTTAAGGAAATTAGGTCAAACTTCAACTACAAGTAAGCGTGATAGATAGATCTTGGATTAACTTCCTTTTCGAAGGTAGATGGGTGCATCTTCTTTTAGTAAATGATGCCATCGGTGTGAGTTTCCAACTATCAGGAAAGAACATTCTTGATTTTCCCACGTTTTGCAAATTTCAAAACTTCCTAGCTAATTATGTCGACTTGAATGAGACTCTATGCCAATTTACCGAAATTAGGTCAAATTTGAACTATAATTAAATTGTAGGTTGCTTTAGAAGTTTTACGAAAACGCTTTTCGATGGTTTTCGATGTACTGAATTCCTGGTTAGCTTCAAAAGTTTTTTGGAAAATTTGAAGAGGAATCTATCTATCGGGCTTACTTGTAGTTAAAATTTGACATGATCGGTGGGTGTACGGTTTATATCGAAGACCCCAAAAAATAGAAAATTACATACAGAGGTCCATAAATTTAGCACGAAGGGCCCTAAAGTTAAGCAAGGAAAAACAGTTAGGTCCTTCTCCAACAAGAAACTAATCCATTCCATACCCTTTGTACTATTGTACTCGCTTCACACAAAAAATGCTCCTCGCACTTTCGAACCAGCGTGCGGGGGGTGTGCTTGGTGCTTCCTCTTCACAGGGTGTGAAATGGAATGATAAGGCAAGTCGACACACGTGGGCAGCACCATGTTGTGGATGAGGGCGAGATCAGCTGGCCTAGGTGTGTGTGGATGGTAACGAGGCAGTGAAGGAGAGAGAAAACACAATTTGTTTTGCGTGCATATATATAGTAAAGGTCTAGAAATTTTAACAATAGGTTCTACTTCTTGCTAAGATTTTGCATCTTGACAAGTTAATGAAATTAGGTCAAACTTGAGCTACAAGTAAGCATGATAGATTGCTCTTGGATTAATTTTATTTTCTAAGGTATATTGGTGCATCTTCTTTTAGTAAATGATGTTATTGGTGTGAGTTTCCAATTATTAGGAAAGAACATTCTCGATTTTCCCATGTTTTGCGAATATTAAAACTTCCTAGCTAACTCTGTCGACTTGAATGAGACTTTGGGCCAATTTATCGAAATTAGGTCAAATTTGATCTACAAGTAAATTGTAGGTTGCTTTGGAAGTTTTACAAAAAAGCTTTTCGGTGTGATAGTACAAAGGGTATGGCTCAGTTGCTCGCTCGAGAGAGACCCGACTGCTTTTCCTTGCTTAACTTTAGGGCCCTTTGTGCTA
Source organism: Avena insularis (assembly GCA_023614405.1). Taxonomy (NCBI): domain Eukaryota; kingdom Viridiplantae; phylum Streptophyta; class Magnoliopsida; order Poales; family Poaceae; genus Avena; species Avena insularis. The sequence continues at coordinate 470,126,428 of CM042694.1, forward strand.
AATTTATGGACCTCTATGTAATTTTATCGTTTTTGAGGTCTTTGATGTAAACCGTACTCGCTCCCATAGACCATTTCAATTTTAACTACAAGTAAGCACGATAGATAGATTTCTATTAAAATTTTCCAAAAAGAATTACATCGAAATGGAATGACAAGGTATGTCGACGCACGTGGGCAGCACCATGTTGTGGACGAGAGGGAGAGATCAGCTGGCTGGGGTGTATGTGGATGGTGACGAGGCAGTGAAGGAGAAAGAAAACCCAATTTGTTTTGCGTGCACATATATAGTAAAGGTCCTGAAATTTTGACAATACGTTCAACCTCTTGCTAAGATTCTGCATCTTGACAACTTAATGAAATTAGGTCAAACTTGAGCTACAAGTAATCGTGATAGATTGCTCTTGGATTAATTGTCTTTTCGAAGGTAGATGTGTGTATCTTCTTTTAGTAAATGATGACGTCGGTGTGAGTTTCCAGCTATTAGGAAAGGACATTCTCAATTTTCCCATGTTTTCCAAATATTAAAACTTCCTAGCTAACTCTACCGACTTGATTGAGACTATGTGTCAATTTATCGAATTTAGGTCAAATTTACACTGGAAGTTTTTGGAAAATTTTAATAGGAATATATCTATTGTGCTTACTTGTAGTTAAAATTTGACACGGTCGGTGGAAGCAAGTACGGTTTACATCGAAGACCTCAAAAAAGATAAAATTACATAGAGGTCCATAAATTTAGCACAAAGGGCCCAAAATTTATGTAAGGAAATGCAGTCGGGTCGTTCTCGAGCGAGCAACTGAGCCATACCCTTCGTACTATTGTACTCGCTTCACACACAAAAAAGGTCCTCACACTTTCAAACTATCATGCTGGGGGTGGTGGCAGGGTGTGATATGGAATGACAAGGCAGGTTGACGCACGTGGGCAGCACCATGTTGTGGACGAGAGGGAGCGATTAGCTAGTCGGGGTGTGTGTGGATGGTGATGAGGCAGTCAAGGAGAGAGAAAACACACTTTGTTTTGCATGCATATATATAGTAAAGGTCCTAAAATTTTGACAATAGGTTCAACTTCTTGCTAAGACTCTACATCTTGACTACTTAACGAAATTAGGTCAAACTTCAGCTACAAGTAAGCGTGATAGATAGCTCTTGGATTAATTGTCTTTTCTAAGGTAGATGGGTGCATCTTCTTTGAGTAAACGATGTCGTCGATGTGAGTTTCCAACTATCAGCAAGAAAGAACATTCTCGATTTTCCCATGTTTTGTGAATTTTAAAACTTCCTAACTAACTCTGCGGACTTGAATGAGACTATGCCAATTTATAAAAATTAGGTCAAATTTGATCTAAAAGTAAATTGTAGGTTGCTTTGGAAGTTTTACAAAAAAAGCTTTTCAGTGGTTTTCAATGTACTGAATTCCTGGTTAGCTTCAAAAGTTTTTGGAAAATTTTAAGAGGAATCTATCCATCGCACTTACTTGTAGTTAAAATTTGACACGGTCGGTGGGAGCGAGTACGGTTTACATCGAAGACCTCAAAAAGAGAAAATTACATAGAGGTCCATAAATTTAGCACAAAGGGCCCTAAAGTTAAGCAAGGAAAAGCAGTCGGGTCTTTCTCGAGCGAGCAACTGAGCCATACCCTTCGTACTACTGTACTCGCTTCACACACAAAAACACTCCTCACACTTTCAAACCAGTGTGCTGGGGGTGTGGAAAAAAACTACACCCAACCATGTGACTCCACGTCATCCCCGTAAGTTTGATTCCATAAAATACCTCCATAAGTGTAGCATTACTCGTGTGCTTGATACTTCCTCTTCACAAGGTGTGAAATGGAACGACAAGGTAGGTCAACGCACGTGGGAAGCGCCATGTTGTGGATGAGGGAGAGATCAACCGGATGGGGTGTGTGGATGGTGATGAGTAGGAGTACTACTCACTGTACTATGTACCTCGTATCAGGAACCCATCGCAACTTTGCTCTGACACCGCACCACCTTCAAATTCCCCTCTTTGCTTCTCTCGGGCTACCTCCTGCGTGCTCCCGGTCTCTTCTATCTCCCAGATTTTGTTTCAACAAGGGGGAAACTCCTAGTGGCAATACTGTTCATCATGCGAGGAAGCACCTATGTACTCCTACGGGAACACCACCATGCCAAGCACCTTCTTACGTAAAACATGGTCCACTATATCTGGAAACTCGGCTTGTGGCATTCAGAACCATATTCTTCGTACTTTCCGTGCATAGTATTCATGGTGCTAAAGGCCAATGATGGAATCTTATAGATGCTAGACATGACATAATCTAATGTACTGAAAGAGATCCAATGCTCAATAATGTTGGGATTTGCCAATCTATATCCAACTGCTGATGTTCGAAGTTATCCGTACACTATATAGTGGTATATATTGATATTGTGAAGCAACGAGGTAGTTTTTTCTTTTGAAAATAAGTCAAACACTTATTGTTGTTTTTTGATGGTGACCAATATGCGTAAGAGGCACTAGTGGAAAACGGGGATCTAGTCCCGGTCCGTAACTGGCATTAGTCCCGGTTTCGCACCCGGGACTGCCAAATCGGGACTAGAGACCCCTATCTCTAGTCTTGGTTTGTTACAGACCGGGACTAGAGGCCACCACGTGGCAGCGGAAACACGGCGGGGCTGGAGGACGTCTAGTCCCAAGCCGTAACACAACCCGGGAGTAAAGATCTTCCTTCTGCGGTAGAGAATTCGTGTGTTTCTCTGCCGCGGCACGTTTTGTGTTTTCCTTTTCCTTTTGTTTTTTCCATTTTGTTCCTTTGTCAATTTGTGTTTCATTATAATTTCAAACATGTTTCCGTAAACATATTTTATGCTACTACATACATAGTACACGTTGATGCATATATAATTAATATTCGATCTCTTGCGAGCCGTCATCGCAATCAAAACATGTTAGCACTTCGTTTGTTTGTTATATCTACATTCTTTCACCAGACTCTTTCAGAAACTATGAGCCATCTTCGGCTCCATCGTCTTCTGCTCCATCCTGATATGCTCCACCGTCTTCTGCTCCATCCTCCTCACCTTCTATGTCGTTCAAGTCCATAGATTCGCTAATAAAGAAGATAAAACAGTACGAATGAAACAATTAATAAAGTTATTACATCTTGAATAACCCGGTTAATGCAAAAATAATATTAGATCCCTAAAGAAACAATAAGTAAATTAATACATCTCGAATAAAACATCACTAATTCATATCTGTCTCAATCAAACTGGATGTCGATTCCCGGGTCCTGACCCGTGGGCGGTGAACACCCAAAGAGAAGGAACCATCACAGGAGCATAGCTCGGGTGTGATCCCTGAAGAAACTGCCAGGTATTGGAGACCCTGACGTCCAGCACAGCCATATAGCGACAAACGTGCCCGTCCTCCTTCCTGACACGATTTTGTACCACCTCCTCGGGGGTCGGCTCCCTCTGCACCGATAGTGGACCATGCGACCACCACCAAAGAAGCCCCAGGTCGATGATGGGACCCAGATTCCTCACCAAGTTAGGTGTCCCGGAAGGTAGCAACTCCTAGTGCCAGCCCGGCGGAGCCCAGTCTCGGGCATGCCCGACGGAGCCTAGTCCTCCATCTTTGCCACCGAGTCGATGACGAGGATACGAGATGGCATCACCGCCGATAACAAATTCCTATCAAAATAAAATCAAAATTGTACTAAATAATCCATAAAGTAAGAAAAATAACTAAGTACAATAACTAAGTAAACAACTAAGTAAATAAACAACTAACTAACTAAAATTACTAAGTAACTAAGATAACTAAGTAACTAAAATAACTAAACAACTAAATAACTAAAGTAACTAAACAACTGAAAAAATAACTAAACAACTAATTAAGAAAATAACTAATTAAACATATGAAAGAAAGTAACTAAATAAACAAAGTAAATAACTCAGCTATACTTTCTTATGTATACATATATTTTGTTATATATACTTACACTTTCTTATGTATACACACATTACAATACATACACTTTCATAATAATCATTTCTTCTGTTCATACACAAAAATATATACATACACTTTCTTTATAATCATTTCTATTGTTAAATCAATAAATATGCCTATCCACTACGTACCACTACTAATATTACTACTACTACTAATATGCATATACTACTACTACTAATATTACTGCTACTACTACTAATATGCCTATACTACTATGAGTCTAGCACGGTGGGGAGGGGAGTACAAGTTTATATCATGGGCCAACAATAGTTTTGAAAAATGACAACACTGATTAGTATTTGCATAACGATAAATTGGCTTGAGCGACAAATCAAGGTCATGGCCATATCCACACCATAGTTTAGGACCCACGAGTCTAGCATGGTGGGGAGGGGAGTACAAGGCACGAGTGTCTAAGGGCATCCCTAATGTAGGACCCACCTGGCTTATATGGAAATTATCACAATGTATAAGGTCAACATTTGCCACAAGATAGGACCCACATAACTTGTCATATTGCTCCTTCCAAGAGAGAGGAGAGAGGGGAAATGATGTTTCTATTCTCTATGGCAACCCACAAGCTTGAGGCAACATTATTTTCTCCACAATGTATAAGGTGAACCTTAGCGGATGCCAAATAGGCCTTAAGGTGGAGAATATCATTTTGCAGCCCGAAAGTTGAGGAGCCCAGGCAACGCGGTACCCAAGTTGCATGTAATCAGCCGCGATGACCACAGTTGGCGTGCCAAATACTTAGAGGGTATTTTTCGGCACGAATTCAACTTTAGATTTCAATATAAAATATCAGACTAACGCCCGTCAAGTTGGGCCCCCTGTTAGTTCTCACTGTTATGTCGCTCCCGTCATGACAGCCATGTACGCTTGCAGCGTTGGCGTCTGAATCCATTACGTGTCGACTTCTTCCCCGGAGTGGCAATCTGTGGGGCGTCACGGCCATGGCACGGAGCTGGGACATGGACGAACCTGCTCGGCTCCTCTCTGTGGCGCCCCGCCACAACCACTACCAGAAAATCGCGTTGTTTTTGTGCATTGTATCATCATGACCGCATGCTCATGTCATCATGCCACATTGCATTTGAGCATCGTCATGTCATCTTGCATTTGTTTGCATAAAACTATTTTTTCGAAAAGCCTGTTTTGTTTTCTAAACGCCCCGTCTTGATTTCAAACACAAAACCTGGGTCTTCGGAATATTTTATTTTGACTACCCACGGTTTGCAAAAAGCCCCGTTTTCAATAAATAAAAAAAATTTAATTGTTTTTAGGAGGCAGCCCGCTAGGCCCGAAAGCCCAGCTGGCCACCTCCAGATAAAATCCTAACTACCCCAAATCTTTTCCTACCTAATCCTAATCTACCCATCCCCAGCCACATCACCCCGGCCAATCACCACCCGCCACCTCACCACTTCCTCCACCCCATCCACTCCTAACCTGCCACCTCACCCAACCCCCTCCACACCCTCACACACCTGCCCCAACACCACACACACAGCCGACCCACTCCCCAACCTCCTCTCCCTTCCACCCTGGTCCCACCACCTGCACTCCCGCGCGCCCCCTGGTCTCCACCCAGCCGAACCGCCTCCACCTGCCGCACCCCAGCCCCACCTGGCGCGCCTCACGCCCGTTTCCCGCCCACGCTCCCCGCTGTCCCGCCTCGTTCACCGCCCTGCACGCGCCCCAAACCCCACCTGGTCGACCGGTCCACCCAGTGGACAGCCGCAGCCCCCGGTCCCACTCCCGCCCCAATCCCGCGCCACCACTCCCACCTGCGGCCCCACCGCCTGGCATCACGCCACCCACCTGTCCCACTCCCCCCGACGGCCGCCGCCCTCCAGCGCCTTGGCCACAACCCGTCGCCGGTCACCCCCCCATCTCCGGCGTCGCGCCCTCTACTCGCTTCACCTTACCTGGCCGGCGAAGGCCCTCCCTCGCCGCATCTGGCCGCCTCGGGCCCGCTCCGCTCTGGCCGAGCCCGGCCCTCTCCGTCACCACCACCCCGCCGCAGCGCCTCTCTCTCGCCGGCCGCTTCTCCTCCTCCCTGCTGGCCCCGAGCACGTCGCCGTCCGCGCTCTCTGCGCCGCCCGTCACCGGCCCAGCCCTACGACCCCTCCACCAGGCGCCCCGCTCCGACCCGCCGCCGACCCGGGCAACCTCACCTCGCGGCCTCACCTCCTCGCAGTTGACCGCGTCGACGTCGCCCTGCATCCGGCCGCATCGCCCAGCGCCTCTTCGCCGTTGGGCCCGCCGCCAACCACCTGCGTCGTGGAGCCCCGGCCCCGCGCCTCGCGTCCGCGCGTCGGCCTCGTCTCCCTGTAGGCCCCGCGAGCCATCGTGTTGCGCGCCGAGCTTTCTGCCGCGCCGCGCCTCGCAAAGCTCATGGCGGCCTCCGCTCTTCTCGACTCGACGCCAGCGACGCTGAAGTTTCTGCACCATTGCCGCCGCTTGCCCTGATGGATGTGTGTGAAGGGCAAACAAAGACGAAGTTGTACAAGGTGTGGCCGACAAGATCTCCTTCACGAATGACCCGAGCCCGACGCTCCAAGTCTCCATCCGGGTCCCGACCTCAAGCCCGATCCCGGTGATCCAAGACCGATCACGAGTTGAAACCCGAACCCGATGAACCATCGACGTTGAACCCTCGGAACGACAAGTTCTCCATCCTAGAACGCCATGCCCTCCTACGAGGATCCGGTGCCGCCGGTATGACAAGATCTTCTCGGGACATCGAGTTCGCCATCACGGATGACAAGCACGCCTTCATGGAACCGAAGACACGGAAACCGCAAGACCTTCTTCCCGGCACGCCAAGTTCTTCCTCTCGGATCCGAGGACACCGAGACCCCGGTGCGGCAAGTAATCCTTCCCGGACGCCAAGTTCACCGAGAACCCGGATGCCAAGGTCGCCGACACGGAACGACAAGACCTCCTTCCCGCACCGATGTCGACGACGTCGCACGCCAAGTTCTTCTTCCCGAACGCCAAGACCGACCCGATGCGAGGACCCGACAAGATCTTCACGACGACAAGATCGGCACCGACCAGGGCGGATTCGATGTGCCCCCGACGCCAACCAAGTTCTTCTTCTCGGATGCGACAAGATCGACTTCCGTTGTCCGAGACCGATCTCGTCGAGCCGTTCTTCCGTCGAACCCTGAGACCGACCCCGAACCCCTCGGAGCCCAAGTTCGCCGAACCCTAATGTGATTCCCTATCCGAGACCCCTCATATTTTTATAATATATGATATTGATATTGTTGCATGTTAATTTGTACATGCTTGCATACATGTTGTGGGTTGGGGGCATTATGCTGTTTCACCTAAATTAAATATGGAGACCATATACGGACATTTCTAGTCTCATATTGGTTCCATTTAAATTTGTGTAGCGAACCGGTGATATAATTTTGCCTTGTTAAGACAACATTTAAATTGCAGGGTATCTAAATAACATGAACCTATTAATTAGTTGTCGGGACCCCGGTTCCGCTTAATATTACCTAATTGCATCGCATCCTTGCCATGTCATACATCATACATGCATCATGCCCGATCTTTTGACGTAGTATTAAATAGTGCATCCGGTGTTTCTTCTAGTGCTTTGCTTCTTCATGGATTAGGCCGATGAGTTGATGCGAGGGTCGACCCGACCTTCAAATAAACCTTCGGCAATGTTTTCAGGCGAGCATCTCCCCCTTTCTACCTATCTTACTTTTATAGTATTTATTCCCTCCTGTTGATCTATTGCTATCTGTGTTGCGATGCTTTAGTTTTCGTGCCCGTGAGATCCCTTGCAGCCTTATATTGCCTTGGACACATCCTATTACCTGTTGTTTGGTAGATAGTTGGACTTGCGCGTCGTAGTCGCTTGCTCAAGTGCCGTTGTGTGTCGTCAAGTACCACAGTTGTTGGAGTATTGCCGCATGTTTAATGTTGGAGATGATCATGGCTTTAATTATTGTTTAATAACTAAAATTGAAGTAGGTAAATAATGCAGAGGCACCGGTGGGTAATAGACAATATTTGGTTTTTAAACGCTCACTGGTGTCCCGTAGGACCCCGAGTTCTTGACACCTGTTCCGAGATCGAGCGCGCTAACCACAGGTGGGGTGTGTGGGCACCCCCATCGATTTAGTACCTGATTCCAAGTACTGTACTGGGGGCCACAAAGTAGTTTGGGGCTTTATTACTATCCTGTACTTATGCCATGCTTTACTGCTTTATTTAAGATTGTGCGTGGAGCACCTGTACTGTTTAGGACCGTGATGCGTTTTCGCTGTATCGACAAGCCAGTCACACTTTCGGTTCCCATCGTTTACAGCCGACAAACCCCGAGTCCGTCTCGAGACCGCCGACTTTATTACGGGTAGCTTAGTGGGGTGGCCCCGTGCTTGCTTTGGGTCTGGAAACGCGTCCGAAACCCCGTCGACATACCGTTGGGTGTATGTTTTGTGATCTTGTACGTACCTGATCTGACAACAAGGGTGTAGGTGCGTGTGGAAACTTTGGTGCACCCCTGCAGGGTTAAATCTTTTCGAGAAGCCGTGTCCGCGGTTATGGATGACTTGGAGCACAGTTCTCGATCATAGACAACTATAACTAAAGTTTACTGTTATAATTTGACTTGTATCCGATATGACTAGTACTCAGCTTCACTGCAACGGAATGGCTAAATAAAAGTACCAACAACTGCTGGGTTTGGGATATCTCATGCTAAGTGTATCTGACTAGTAAGTGTTGCAACTACAACGGAATGGTTAACTAAAAGTGCCCACTGCTTATTACATCAGGATGACTATCTATACCTGACTAGTAATTGCTGCAACGATAACTGAATAAATAAAACTGCCAACGGTGAGTTCCTCGGTTGACTTCCTCGTCTGGTCTTGAGGGGGAAATACCAGGATGGGTATGTTTGGTGGTAGTATCAGTTTGGTTCCGGATAGGTCTTTCTTATCCCTCTCTGATAGCCGACAGTTATCCCGAGTCTCTATAGGTTGTTAGTGCATGCTGCGCTGCCGCTTCAATCCACCATACCTATGTAGGCGAGGACCGCCGAATTCTAGTCTCGCTGCATCGCCTCGATCGACCGCTCTCTCTTTTTCCTTTGCCTTTGTCGGCACCCCTTTTGTTTAAGCAGGTTTGCGATCGACGTTGTTAGCAGGGTTACCCTTCCGGCTTGGCCTGGGCAGGGTTATGGACGCCATTGGTTATTCTTCAGGGCTCTTAGCTCAATTTGCATCTTGTCCGTACTCGGACGCTGTATCGTTTTCAAGGTGATTTGGATCTTTGTATGTTATACCTGTATTCTTGACTCTTTGAGTCGCTGTTGTATATATATTCTGTGGGTTCCATCGTGGACTATTGTGTAATGATATTACTTCGTTTTCCACCCGCATTTAAAAGTGCCTCTGGGCACCTTTGAATCGCTTTCTATGCGGGTTTGGGAATCGCTGAAACTTGCATAGGGTCGATTCGAGGGTGTTACAGAGTGGTATCGAGCTCAGCAGCTATGCGATACCCACAAGTCCAGCCTGTAGGATAACCTAGCTAACGGCCAAGTAGAGTGTCAAAACTATTTTTGCAAAATCGGTTGGATAGTTCTGATTAGGTCTGATTTTACTCCTTACCCCTCTGCTGCTCTCCTCTCACCTCTGCATGTTTTGAATCCGCTCTCTTCTCTCTCTTCGAGTCCAGGATTTCTCGTGGTTGGGTTCCATCGTACCCTCAGGGTTTCGCTTCCTCTTTTAGTAACGGTGTTGCTACATCTGGTCTTCATGCTATCCGAGGAATCCTTCGTTTGGTGGACTTCTCTTTGTTCCTTCTCGTGCCTTCCGGTGTTTTCCGACGCGACGACATCATCTACGCCAGATCCGATGCAGAGTCTGCATCACTCCTTTGTTTCTGAACCTCGATTGTCGAGATCTTCAGTCTGATTTCGGGAATGGTTGCATGCTTTTCTACTGATTGTGCAGAGTAATAGTTTGGGTGCGTGATGGATTGGCCCCCATGCCGACTACCCCTTCTATTCGCTTTTGTACCTTGAAGTGGATGAGAATGCATCGGTTCTCTCTTTCTATCGAAGCTAGAGGTGGCTTTATTTGTTGATACCTCTGCCTTCGCTTTTTGTTTCCGGAGTGTTCTCTCGACGATCACGGACAAGGACCTCTTGTTAGTGGTGTCGCGAGGATCTACACGAAGCGAGAAGATTCAGATCGCCGACCTTCTTCCCGGTACCATGAGGCGGATCTCGAGGGCGAGATCCATTGTTAGTGGTGTCGAATTGTGGCGCCCCGCCACAACCACTACCAGAAAATCGCGTTGTTTTTGTGCATTGTATCATCATGACCGCATGCTCATGTCATCATGCCACATTGCATTTGAGCATCGTCATGTCATCTTGCATTTGTTTGCATAAAACTATTTTTTCGAAAAGCCTGTTTTGTTTTCTAAACGCCCCGTCTTGATTTCAAACACAAAACCTGGGTCTCCGGAATATTTTGTTTTGACTACCCACGGTTTGCAAAAAGCCCCGTTTTAAATAAATAAAAAAAAATTAATTGTTTTTAGGAGGCAGCCCGCTAGGCCCGAAAGCCCAGCTGGCCACCTCCAGATAAAATCCTAGCTACCCCAAATCTTTTCCTACCTAATCCTAATCTACCCATCCCCAGCCACATCACCCCGGCCAATCACCACCCGCCACCTCACCACTTCCTCCACCCCATCCACTCCTAACCTGCCACCTCACCCCAACCCCCTCCACACCCTCACACACCTGCCCCAACACCACACACACAGCCGACCCACTCCCCAACCTCCCTCCTTCCACTGGTCCCTCCTGCCAGGCGCCTGGTCTCCACCCAGCCGAACCGCCTCCACCTGCCGCTCCCCAGCCCCACCTGGCGCGCCTCACGCCCGTTTCCCGCCCACGCTCCCCGCTGTCCCGCCTCGTTCACCGCCCTGCATGCGCCCCAAACCCCACCTGGTCGACCGGTCCACCCAGTGGACAGCCGCAGCCCCCGGTCCCACTCCCGCCCCAATCCCGCGCCACCACTCCCACCTGCGGCCCCACCGCCTGGCATCACGCCACCCACCTGTCCCACTCCCTCGACGGCCGCCGCCGCCCGCCGGCCCCGGCCGCGCAACCCCGTCGCCGGTCACCGCCCATCTCCGGCGTCGCGCCCTCCTCTACTCGCCCCCACCGCGCTTACCCGCGCCGGCGAGCGTCCTCCTCACAGATCCGCCTGGGCCCGCTCCGCTCTGGCCGAGCCTCTCCGTCACCACCACCCCGCCGCAGCGCCTCTCTCTCGTCGGCCGCTTCTCCTCCTCCTTGCTGGCCCCGAGCACGTCGCCGTCCGCGCTCTGCGCCGCCGTCACTGCCCAGCCCTCGACCACCACCAGGCGTCCGCTCCGACCGCCACCCGACCCGGGCAACCTCACCTGGGCCTCACCTCCTCGCGATTGATCGGCGTCGCCTTCTACATCCGCCGATCGCCAGCGCCTATTCGCGTTGGGCCGCCGCCAACCACCTGCGCCTGGAGCCCGGCCCCGCGCCTGGCGTCCATGGCGTCGGCCTCGTCTCCTCCGGGCCCCATGAGCCATCGTGTTCGCGCCCGAGCACCTCTCGCGTGCGCCGCGCCGCCTGCAAGCTCATGGCGGCCTCCGCTCTTCTCGACTCGACGCGCAGCGACGCCGAGTTTCTGCACCATTGCCCTGCCGCTTGGCCCCTGATGGATGTGTGTGAAGGGCAAACAAAAGACGAGAAGTTGTACAAGGTGTGTGGCCGACAAGATCTCCTTCACGAATGACCCTGAGCCCCGACGCTCCAAGTCTCCATCCCGGGTCCCGACCTCGAAGCCCGATCCCGGTGATCCGAAGACCGATCCTGGAGTTTGAAACCCAAACCCGATGAACCATCGACGTTGAACCCTCGGAACGACAAGTTCTCCATCCTAGAACGCCATGCCCTCCTACGAGGATCCGGTGCCGCCGGTATGACAAGATCTTCTCGGGACATCGAGTTCGCCATCACGGATGACAAGCACGCCTTCATGGAACCGAAGACACGGAAACCGCAAGACCTTCTTCCCGGCACGCCAAGTTCTTCCTCTCGGATCCGAGGACACCGAGACCCCGGTGCGACAAGTACTCCTTACCGGACGCCAAGTTCGCCGAGAACCCGGATGCCAAGGTCGCCGACACGGAACGACAAGACCTCCTTCCCATCTGCGATGCCGGCGTCGCACGCCAAGTTCTTCTTCCTGAACGCCAAGACCGACCCGATACGAGGACCCGACAAGATCTTCGCGACGACAAGATCGGCACCGACCAGGGCGGATTCAATGTGCCCCCGATGCCAACCAGTTCTTCTTCTCGGATGCGACAAGATCGACTTCCGTTGTCCGAGACCGATCTCGTCGAGCCATTCTTCCGTCGAACCCTGAGACCGACCCCGAACCCCTTGGAGCCCAAGTTCGCCGAACCCTAATGTGATTCCCTATCCGAGACCCCTCATATTTTTATAATATATGATATTGATATTGTTGCATGTTAATTTGTACATGCTTGCATACATGTTGTGGGTTGGGGGCATTATGCTGTTTCACCTAAATTAAATATGGAGACCATATGCGGACATTTCTAGTCTCATATTGGTTCCATTTAAATTTGTGTAGCGAACCGGTGATATAATTTTGCCTTGTTAAGACAACATTTAAATTGCAGGGTATCTAAATAACATGAACCTATTAATTAGTTGTCGGGACCCCGGTTCCGCTTAATATTACCTAATTGCATCGCATCCTTGCCATGTCATACATCATACATGCATCATGCCCGATCTTTTGTCCTAGTATTAAATAGTGCATCCGGTGTTTCTTCTAGTGCTTTGCTTCTTCACGGATTAGGCCGATGAGTTGATGCGAGGGTCGACCCGACCTTCAGATAAACCTTCGGCAATGTTTTCAGGCGAGCATCTCCCCCTTTCTACCTATCTTACTTTTATAGTATTTATTCCCTCCTGTTGATCTATTGCTATCTGTGTTGCGATGCTCTAGTTTTCGTGCCCGTGATACCCCTTGCAGCCTTATATTGCCTTGGACACATCCTATTACCTGTTGTTTGGTAGATAGTTGGACTTGCGCGACGTAGTCGCTTGCTCAAGTGCCGTTGCGTGTCGTCAAGTACCACAGTTGTTGGAGTAATGCCGCATGTTTAATGTTGGAGATGATCCTGGCTTTAATTACTGTTTAATAACTAAAATTGAAGTAGGTAAATGATGCAGAGGCACAGGTGGGCAATAGACAATATTTGGTTTTAACGCTCCTTTGGTGTCCCGTGGGACCCGAGTTCTTGACATCTGTTAGAGATCGAGCGCTAACCACGGTGGGTGTGGGCACCCCATCGATTTAGTACATGATTCCAAGCACTGCATCGGGGCCACAAAGTAGTTTGGGGCTTTATTACTATCCTGTACTTATGCCATGCTTTCTTGCTTTATTTAAGATTGTGTGGAGCACCAGTCTGCTTAGGACCGTGACACGTTTTCGCTGTATCGACAAGCCCAGTCCACACTTTCGGGTTCGATCGTTTACAGCCATCGACATAAACCCCGAGTCCGTCTCGAGACCGCCAACCGTTCACGGGTAGCTTAGTGGGGTGGCCCCGTGCTTGCTTTGGGTGCAGGAAGCGTCGTGTCCAAACCCCATCGACATACCGTTGGGTGTATGTTTTGTGATCTTGTACCTACCTGATCTGACAACAAGGGTGTAGGTGCGTGTGGAAACTTTGGTGCACCCCTGCAGGGTTAAATCTTTTGAGAAGCCGTGTCCGCGGTTATGGACGACTTGGAGCACAGTTCTCGATCATAGACAACTATAACTAAAGTTTACTGTTATAATTTGACTTGTATCCGATATGACTAGTAATCAGCTTCACTGCAACGGAATGGCTAAATAAAAGTACCAAAAACTGCTGGGTTTGGGATATCTCATGCTAAGTGTATCTGACTAGTAAGTGTTGCAACTACAACGGAATGGTTAACTAAAAGTGCCCACTGCTTATTACATCAGGATGACTATCTATACCTAACTAGTAATTGCTGCAACGATAACTGAATAAATAAAACTGCCAACGGTGTGAGTTCCTCGGTTGACTTCCTCGTCTGGTCTCGAGGGGGAAATACGAGGATGGGTATGTTTGGTGGTAGTATCAGTTTGGTTCCGGATAGGTCTTTCTTATCCCTCTCTGATAGCCGACAGTTATCCCGAGTCTCTATAGGTTGTTAGTGCATGTTGCGCTGCCGCTTCAGTCCACCATACCTATGTAGGCGAGGACCGCCGAATTCTAGTCTCGCCGTGTACTGGCCTCAGTACTGACCGCTCTCTCTTTTTCCTTTGCCTTTGTCGGCACCCCTTTTGTTTAAGCAGGTTTGCGATCGACGTCGTTAGCAGGGTTACCCTTCCGGCTTGGCCTGGGAAGGGTTATGGACGCCATTGGTTATTCTTCAGGGCTCTTAGCTCAATTTGCATCTTGTCCGTACTCGGACGCTGTATCGTTTTCAAGGTGATTTGGATCTTTGTATGTTATACCTGTATTCTTGACTCTTTGAGTCGCTGTTGTATATATATTCTGTGGGTTCCATCGTGGACTATTGTGTAATGATATTACTTCGTTTTCCACCCGCACGAAAGTGCCTGGTGGGCACCTTTGAATCGTTTCTATGCGGGTTTGGCGGGAATCGCTGAAACTTGCATAGGGTCGATTCTGAGGGTGTTACACTCTCTCCTCCCTGTAGGCTTGCAGCGTTGACGCCTGACATGGACGAACCTGCTCGGTCCCGCTCTCATCCCCATCCCGAGTCGGAGCTCGCCCTCACCATGGCATGGCGCGGGGACGAGAATTGGTTCCCGGTGAGATCTCTCACCGCGTCGACCATGCTCGGTCATGTTTTCCTCCTCCAGAATCCAAGCTCGCCGTCACCGTGGTCGCACCCACACCAATTCTGCCACCCCTGCCAAGGTCTCTGTGGGAGATGTACCCTCAGTAGCTCAAGTTCTTCCATGTTAAACCTGTAAGCGAATTCGGAGTTGGGCGGCGGCAACCCGTTGTTGAACCTGTAAGAAATAATTTGCCAAAGGTTGCATGCCATGCCAAGGTCTTGATGCCTTTGGCCCCGGCTTCTGCCAACGTCCACCGCCGATGTGAGATCATTTAGTTACTTCAATATGAAATTTCGAGCAATTTAACTTGTTGATGCATTCCTTGAGAATTATAATATAATTGAACACTAGAAATATTTGGTAGTGTGCATGAGCATGATCAGTAATATAATTGAGCACTAGAAATTTTAAGGCACTCCATATAAAGGAGTAGATTAATACATATATATATATAGAATGTTCACCAGAGACACCACGGTCCATAGATATATTGTCTTACATGCAACACACAGGTAATAATTAACTAAAATAAAATAAAAGCAAGGGTAGCAACAGGAGGCTGAGACATGGAGACGCCTAGCAGGGAAGGCAAACCTAGTCAAGGGGATGCAGGACAGTCCTGACATACTCCTGGAGGAATTTGCCGAAGACTGCGTGTCGCACCAAGGTAATCATCCTATGCCTTTTGCATCCGCCCTTGCCAACGTCCACCGCGTGCTGGATCATGCTGTCAAGGTCCACGTTGATTGCTCTGCCACAGAATGGGCAAAACAGCCTCCCTCTATGGTAGAAACGGATTTGCCCACACCATGACCTCCTCAGCACGTAGCGGCTCTTGTTGGCCCTGGATTCCTTGCTATCATCCACGTCATCATCATCCTCCTGTTGATTTCTAAGAACATAACTTAGAACTCATACATATGATTGAATTGTATTACAACTCAAGAATTGACAACATATATAAGATAATATTTAGTTGATATCAAAGAGAAAGCATCTCAGCAATAGTTTGGTCAGTTCATATATCATTTCATCTCAACAAAATGACAATTAATTGGATCAGAGTGTATGTAGAATAAATCTAGGGGCCTCATAAGTTTCTTCAGGGATGGAGTGAGCGAACCAAGTAAAAATTGCACAACCTATATTGTTCTTGTACATCGCCCCAGGTTCTCTAAGTCATCCCTTCATAAATCTGAAACCAATGTGTCTGCCTCTCTTTTGGGGCAAATTTGAATCATTGTCCACAATAAGAAATTGAAATGTAACCGTACAAAACAATATTCAGGGATATACATACTCAGGTACAAAAACAAGCCTAAATATTGTAATTATAAATAAAAAATCAAACAATTAATCTTTAGGTACATGTTAAAAATACTTATGATCAAAACCATTCATATACATATGCATCATACGAATCATTCAAAGATCAGAAACAATTCAAGGATCATATATGTAGTTCTATATGAGAATAAACCAAGGGCCTCATAATTTTTTCAGAGATGGAGTTGGCGCACCAAAGTACCAACAGCACAACCTATATTGTTTGTGTGCATTGCTGCCTCAGGTTCACCAACCCATCCCTAAAACACGACACCATCATATGTGTCTCCCCTTGAACTCCTTTGGGGCAAATTTCAATCATCGGCCTCGGTGACAAACTGAAATGTAATTCTTATACACTATGAATGCATCCAAGGAATATATAATTCAAATATCATAGTTCTATGAATGTAGAATAAAGATTGCAGCCTCATAAGTTTATTCAGGGATGGTGTAAGTGAACCAAGTAACAATTGCACAACTTATATTGTTCTTGTACATGGCCCCAGGTTCGCTAACTCATCCCTAAAAAAATCTGACACCAATGTGTCTGCCTCTCTTTTGGGGCAAATTTGAATCATTGGCCACAATAAGAAATTGAAATGTAATCGTACAAAACAATATTCAGGGATATACATATGCATCATACGACTCATTCAAAGATCAGAAACAATACAAAGATTATATATATAGGTTCCATCTGAGAATAAATTAAGGGCCTCATTATTTTTTCAGAGATGGAGTTGGAGAACCAAAATACCAACAGCACAACCTATATTGTTTATGTACATTGCTGCCTCAGGTTCACTAACCATCCCTAAGAAAACGACACCATAAGATGTGTCTCCCTTGCACTATTTTGAGGCAAAACTGAATCATTTGGGCTCAGTAAGGAATAGAAATGTAATGTTATAGGCATGGTGTGTATCGAAATCAACACTCAACTAGATGGCAGATGAGCAGATTGGGGTTTTGTGACTAGACGGATTGGGGTTTTGTGACTAGATGGCAGATGCATCAATTGACCGTTCGAACCATATATATACTATCCAACTTCAAGAGCAAAAGAATATATACACAATTGAGCAAATCCTATGTATAAACAGTGAAATATGCGGCTGCAACTAGAGAAGCTAGCAATGTAGTACCTCAGACTCCTCATCGGGGACCTACTCCTTGAACTCGTCATTATCTGTGATTGCATTAACGATTTCTTGGATGGCGATGGGGTCATTGATGTAGAGCACCGGATTGCCTCCGCCTGCCGCCTGCCCCCATCCAGACCTACAGCTGGCACCATGATGTTGTCGGCCACCTGCTGCTCGACGGTGACGGCTACTGGCTGGACGAATGAGCTCGAACCCTCGACGACACGGCGACGAGCGGCGTTCATGCCCGAAGAAGATGCCTCCGCCTGCTTGGCGACGATCGAGCCATCCGTTGCTGCGCCTTCAACTGGCTTCACCTCTGTCTTGTCTCCACGCGTACGCTTCATGGCGCACCTAGGGCAGGAGGTGGTGCAAGCAAAGGAGCTTCGGCACATGCGGTACGTGCAGATTGGGGGTTTGGGACTAGACAGATTGGGGAAAATGACACAAGCTCATGGAAGAAGAAGGTCGAGCGGGTTTATAAACACTGGACCATCGTAGTCCTCGAGTGGACACGTGTGGTGGACGGGGGGATGGGGCTACCACGATCTCCACCTTTTTTGGGGTTCCCTTTTTTTGAAACGACCACGATCTCCACTATAGAACTGCATTGAAAACACGCTCATGGCAGACCTCGATTCCACTGAATGCAAGTGGCACGGAACCAATTTCTAGCAACGTTAGATCTACTCGAGGGGCCCCCTTGACGCATGGAAGTTACTTGCGGTAGGGCCCGGTTAGAAGTGAGATTGAGAGCGCTGCGTAAAAATGGGATATGTCTTATTAAAATCAAGTGGCAATAAATTGCAGCGTCCTGTCGACAACCGTGCACTCGATGACCCCGTTGCCCCGTGCATGTGTTGTAGTAGAAGTAGTAGGCTTTTTAGACTTGATTAAAACATGACATGACCAGTCGACGACTTTTTACATGGATGGATTCGTGTTCCTTCTTGTAGAAGTCTCGCAGAGGGAGACGTCTGTGTTGTCTCACACTGTACTGTGAAGGGCACAACGTGTGCAACGGTCCTCATTGGATCACATAGGATCAACGGTTGGTGCGCACAATCCGCGTGACAACTGTGACAACCAATCAGGGCGTAGCAGATAGAGTGAGCACATGTTTGGGATTCTACGAAAGAGAGAGAGAGAGAGAGGGAAAAACTGAGTAGTATCAAAAAACCAAGGGCAACACTGAGTAGTATAAAAATGGAAAGTGAGTGTCTTGTACAATGAAATACATCGTGGCATACATCAAATTATGCCAAGATAGATCCACTAGAGTTCATTGGATGTGTGTTCTTCTCATAAACCACATTGATCCACTAGAGTTCATTGCATGTGTGTTATTCTCATAAACCACATGGATCCACTAGAGTTCATTGGATATCTATTCTTTTCACAAACCACATATGGATCCATAGCTAGAGTCATTGCATGTCTATTCTTTTCACAAACCACATATGGATCCACCAGTGTCATTGCATGTCTGTTCTTTTCAAAAACCACATATGGATCCACCAGTGTCATTGCATGTGTGTTCTTTTCATGAACCACATGAGCATGTATGTTCTTCTCACAAACCACATTCTCCCACTAGTGTCATTGAATGTGTGTTCTTTTCATAGACCACATATGGATCCACGGCTAGAGTCATTGCATGTGAGTTCTTTTCATAAACCACAACTAGAGTTAGTGAATGTCTGTTCTTTTCATAAACCACATGAGCATGTGTGTTATTTTCATAGACCACATATGGATCCATAGCTAAAGTCATTGCATGTGTGTTCTTTTCAGACACCACATATGGATCCACCAGTGTCGTTGCATGTGTGTTCTTCTCATGAACCACAACTAGAGTCAGTGAATGTCTATTCTTTCACAAACCACACATGGATCCACCAGAGTCATTGTATTGCATGTTCTTTTCATAAACCATAGTTAGAGTCATTACATGTGTGTTCTTTTCATTAACCACAGCTAGAGTCAGTTCTTTTCACAAACCACATATGGATCCACCAGTGTCATTGAATGTGTGTTCTTTTCAGAAACCACATATTGATCCACCAGAGTCATTGGATGTGTGTTCTTCTCACAAACCACATATGGATCCACAGCTAGAGTCATTGGATGTGTGTTCTTTTCACAAACCACATATGGATCCACCAGTGTCATTGCATGTGTGTTCTTATCACAAACCATATATGGATTCACCATTGTCATTGCATGTGTGTTCTTTTCATGAACCACATGAGCATGTGTGTTCTTCTCACAAACCACATATGGATCCACTAGTGTCATTGAATGTGTGTTCTTTTCCTAAAACACATATGGATCCACCAGTGTCATTGCATGTGTGTTCTTTTCATGAACCACAGCTAGAGTCATTTGCATGTGTGTTCTTTTCATAAACCACATGGATGCACCAGTGTCATTGCATGTGTGTTCTTTTGATGAACCACATGATCATGTTTGTTCTTCTCACAAACCACATATGGATCCACTAGTGTCATTCCATGTGTGTTCTTTTCCTAAAACACATATGGATCCACCAGTGTCATTCCATGTGTGTTCTTTTCATGGATCCACAGCTAGAGTCATGTTGGGTCCGTATCATAGAAAACAAAGAATTTCCTATAATGAGAACTATACGCCAAGATCTATCTACTAGATACAGAGCAACGGGTGGACATACATCCATGGAGAACTTACCCTTGAAGACAACGAGTTTTGTTAACGAGTAGGAACTCGTGGTTGATGTAGTCGTACGCTTGCCGATCTCAAGATCGTGTGGAAGTCCGAGCGCCGCAAATCAGCAGCGCATCCGTCCTCGCACACACGTTCAAGCCACCGGACAACCTCCACATCCTCGCTCCAGCGAATCACCGGAAGCAGCAACTCCTTCTAGACGCAAGGCCACCGGGAACATGTATCTCGCTAATCTGAGACCATGGGGGAATATCTAGAGGGGGAGAGATATCCTTCACGAGGAGGTGTGCTTTGTGAGGGAGGAGAGGGGGGACCTTTTATAGGAGAGGGGGGAATCCTCCCTTACCATGGCCTGCAGCCAAGGAGGGAGCCCCCTCCTCTTCCTCATTCATGTGGTGGAAGCTCCACTCACATCAATTCAAGCTCCACCCAAAGTTCCACTCACATGCATTAAATTTCCACCAAATTTAATGCCACTCTCAATTAATAAAACTCTTTTATTTATTTTATTCAGAATTTTGTTAATTACTTTAATTAACAAACATTCACATAAAACCCCTTGCAACATTTCAATATCACATGCAGAACCACTTTCTGCAATTTCACCCGAAACAATTCCGGTTTCTATCGTAACAATTTCTGTTTCTATCGAAACATTTCCTACACTTTGCAAACCTTTTGTCTGAAACATATGTGCTCCTAAATGGTGTCAGGCAACCCTTAAGTGTGTCACCCTACGGTTCGCGAATAATGTAGACATGATTGAGACTCCTCTCAGATAAATAATCAGAAGCGGGACCTGGAGATCCATACTGACTCCTGCACATTCAACGATGACTTCTATGATCGTGAGAACCTTTAACGCTAGAAATTTAATCCCTTTGTCTCATGATATAATACATGTCCGAGATTCGATCATCGGTATACAAATACCAAGTTTGATCTCGTTACCGACATGCACTCTTTTCTTGTTCCCGTGATATAACATTCTAGTGATCACATCACTTGCTTGCAAGCTATCTTAATGTGATATCACCGAGAGGGCCAGAGTATATCTATCCGTCATCAGGATTGACAAATTCCACTCTTGATCCATGAGCCTCAACATAACACCTTCATAGCACTAAACCCACCTTTATAGTCACCCTGTTACGGTGTGACGTTTGATGTTATCAAGATAATTTTCCAGTGTTAGCAATTAACATGATCTCATGGTTTAAGGACTAAGACTACTTCGTATGATGTTATAGAAATATAAACATAATGACTTGATCATAATGATATACTTCGGATGGATGTTCATCACATCATTTCACAAATGATGTGACCTTGTTATTAACAACATCCAATGTCCATGATCAAGAAACCTTGATCATCTTGTTAATCAACAAGCTAGTCTATAAGAGAGGCATAACTAGGAACCCTTTTTGTTTATTAAACACACATGTATTGACGTTTCCTATCAATACAATTATAGCATGCAAAATAAACATCTATCATATACAAGGAATACATAATAACAACTTTATAATTGCCTCTCAGGGCATATTTCCTTCAGTCTCCCACTTGCACTAGAGAGAATAATCTAGTTTACATAGTGATAAATCTAACACCCATGGAGTTCTGGTGTTGATCATGTTTTGCCCTAGGGAGAACTTTAGTCAATGGATCTGCTACATTCAGGTCCGTGTGCACTTTACAAATCTTTATGTCTCCATCCTTGTGCTCGCGGATGGAGTGAAACCGGCGCTTAATATGCTTGGAATTCTTGTGAGACCTTGGTTCCTTGGCGTTGGCTATGGCTCCATTGTTGTCACAATAGATCACCATTGGGTCCAACGCACTAGGAACCACACCTAGTTCTGTTATGAACTCCTTCATCCAAACCGCTTCCTGTGCCGCTTCTGAAGCATCAACATATTCCGCCTCCGTCGTTGATCCAGCCACCACAGGTTGTTTGGAACTCCTCCAACTAACTGCTGCTCCATTCAAGAGAAATACATATCCGGATTGAGACTTAGAGTCATCCGGATCAGTGTCAAAGACAGCATCGACATAACACTTAGCGACTAGCTCTTCTTCACCTCCGTATACAAGAAACATATCCTTAGTTCTTCTCAAATACTTAAGGATATTCTTGACTGCTATCCAGTGTTCCGAACCTGGATCAGATTGGTACCTACTAGTCAAACTAATAGCATGTGCCACATCCGGTCTTGTACATAGCATGTCGTACATTATAGAGCCTATGGCTGAGGCATAGGGGATTTTATCCATTATCTCTCTTTCTTCCTCCGTAGCCGTACTTTGAGTCTTACTCAATGTCTTGCCTTGTAACATAGGTAAGAACCCCTTCTTACTTCCGTCCATATTAAACTTTTTTAATATCTTATCAAGGTATGTACTCTGCGATAGCCCAATTAGGCGTCTTGATCTATCTCTATAGATTTTGATGCCTAATATATATGAAGCTTCACCTAGGTCCTTCATCGAAAATTTGCTATTTAGATAACTTTTAACACTGTTTAAAAGATCTATATCATTTCCAATCAATAATATGTCATCCACATATAATATTAGAAATGCCACATTGTTCCCACTCACTCTCTTGTAAATACAAGCCTCTCCATAAGTTTGGACAAATCCAAACTCTTTGATCACCTCATCAAAGCGGAGATTCCAACTCCGGGATGCTTGCTTCAGTCCATAGATGGATCGCTGAAGCTTGCATACCTTATCAGCATCCTTAGGATCGACAAAACCCTTAGGTTGTATCATATACAACTCTTCTTCAATACTACCATTGAGGAACGCAGTTTTTACATCCATCTGCCATATTTCATAATTGAAATATGTAGCAATTGCTAACATAATCCTAACCGACTTAAGCATCGCTACGGGAGAGAATGCCTCATCGTAGTCAACTCCTTGAATTTGTCGAAACCCCTTTGCGACAAGTCGAGCCTTATAGATGGTCACATTACCATCAGCATTGGTTTTTCTTTTGAAAATCCATTTATTCTCAACGGCCTTTCGATTGTGAGGTAAGTCTACCAAGGTCCAAACCTGGTTTTCGTACGTGGATTCCATCTCGGATTTCATGGCTTCTAGCCATTTGTTGGAATCAGGGCTCATCATAGCTTCTCCATACGTTGCAGGGTCATCTATTTCATCAATCATGAAATTCATAACAGGATTGTCGTACAGTTCAGGAGCTGCACGTGTCCTTCTTGACCTGTGAGGTTCGGTAGTGTCCTCTTTCGGAGTTTCATGATCAATACCATTAGCTCTCTCCTCATTAGGTGAAGTCAACTCCGAAACAACTTCTGGTGCTGCGCTACTCGCCATTTCATGAAGAGAAGGTTCAATAACTTCTTCGAGTTCTACCTTCCGACTACTCACACCTTTCGCGAGAAACTCCTTCTCAAGAAAGGATCCATTCTTGGCAACAAAAACCTTGCCCTCGGATCTGTGATAGAAGGTATACCCAATCATTTCCTTAGGGTATCCTATGAACACGCATTTTTCCGCTTTGGGTTCGAGTTTATCCGGTTGAAGTTTCTTCACATAAACATCGCATCCCCAAACTTTAAGAAATGACAGCTTAGGTTTGTTTCCAAACCATAATCATACCGTGTCTTTTCAACGGATTTAGATGGTGCCCTATTTAAAGTGAATGTAGTGGTTTCCAGTGCACAACCCCAATATGATAGTGGCAAGTCAGTCAGAGACATCATAGATCGAACCATATCCAATAAAGTACGATTGCGACGTTCTGACACACCATTACGTTGTGGTGTTCCGGCAGGCATGAGTTGTGAAACTATTCCACAGTCTTTCATATGTGTGCTAAACTCGTAACTAAGATACTCTCCTCCACGGTCAGACTGCAGAAATTTGATCTTTCTGTTATGATGATTTTCCACTTCATTCTGAAATTCCTTGAACTTTTCAAAGGTTTCAGACTTATGTTTCATCAAATAGATATACTCGTACCTACTCAAATCATCCATGAAAGTAACAAAATAACGATATCCACCTCGCGCCAACACACTCATTGGTCCACACACATCAGTATGTATGATTTCCAATAAATCTGTCACCCGTTCCATTGAACCGGAAAACGGCGTTCTAGTCATCTTGCCCATAAGGCATGGCTCGCATGTATCAAATGATTCAAAATCAAGTGATTCCAAAAGTCCATTAGAATGGAGTTTCTTCATGCGTTTAACGCCAATATGACCTAGACAGCAGTGCCACATATATGTAGATATATCATTATCAAGTTTAATCCTTTTAGCATCAACATTATGAATATGCGTAATACTACTATCGAGATCCAACAGAAATAAACCATTCAACACAGGTGCATGACCATAAAAGATATTATTCATATAAATCGAACAACCATTGTTTTCAGACTTAAATGAATAACCACTTTGCATCAAACACGATCCGGATACAATGTTCATGCTCAGTGTAGGCACCAAATAACAATTATTCAGGTTTATAACTAATCCCGACGGCATATGGAGAGGCAGCGTTCTGACGGCGATCACATCAACTCTTGATCCATTGCCGACCCGCATCGTGACCTCATACCTTGCTAGTTGTTGCTTGTTCCGCAGCCCCTGAACCGAGTTACATATATTAGCAACCGATCCCGTATCAAATACCCAGGTGCTACTTCGAGTACTAGTCAAGTACACATCAATAACATGTATATCACATATACCTTTGTTTGCCTTGCCGGTCTTCTTGTCTGCCAAATACTTGGGGCAGTTGCGCTTCCAATGGCCAGTCCCCTTGCAATAGTAGCACTCGGTATCAGACTTAGGGCCAGCTCGGGGTTTCTTTTCAGGCGCGGCAACATATTTGCCGCCCTTCTTTCCCTCCTGCTTGCCTTTCT
Source organism: Avena insularis (assembly GCA_023614405.1). Lineage (NCBI taxonomy): Eukaryota > Viridiplantae > Streptophyta > Magnoliopsida > Poales > Poaceae > Avena > Avena insularis. The sequence continues at coordinate 470,151,492 of CM042694.1, forward strand.
TGTCCTTCTTGAAACCGGTGGTCTTATTGATCATCAACACTTGATATTCTTTCCTAATGTCCACTTCTGCAGTCTTAAGCATTGACAGAAGCTCGGGAAGAGACTTCTTCATGCCCTGCATATTATAGTTCATCACGAAGCTCTTGTAGCTAGGTGGCAGAGATTGGAGAACACGATGTATGCCTAAGTCAATGGGAATCGTTATTCCCAAGGACACAAGCTTATCGGTGTACCCAGACATTTTGAGTACGTGCTCACTAACGGAGATGTTCTCCTCCATCATGTAGCTAAAGAGCTTTTCAGAAGCATTATAACTCTCTACAACAGCATGGGTATCGAAAATCATTTTCAATTCTCCCATGGTATCAAAGGCATAGCCATTTTCGAAACGCTTTCAAAGTTCTGGCTCTAGCCCATACAGTATGCCGCAATGAACTAAGTTGTGGTCCTCCTGACGAGTTATATAGACGTTCTTTTCCTCGTCAGGGGGCATCAGGAGCTGGTGGGGGGTCTAGCAGCGCCTCTAGCACATACTGCTTTTGTGCAGCAGTGAGGAGAATCCTCAAATTCATAGCCCAGTTGGTGAAGTTGCTGCCATTTGTAGCAAGCTTCTCTTTCTCCATGAACACATTGAAATTAAAAGCAGGTGGTGCCATCTACAACAGAATTTGTAAAGTATATTTAGACTAAGTTTATGATATATTGATTTCAACTAATCCAAATTACTAATGAACTCCCACTCAAAAACGACATCCCTCATGTCCTTTTGGTGATTACATGAACCAAATCAACTACACCAAGTCCGATCATCACGTGAGTCGGTGTAGCTTCAAAGGTGAGCATCTATATGGGCATCATATCAACTATATGACTCATGCTTAACCTTTAGGTCCGTGTTCCGAGGCCATGTCTGTACATGCTAGGCTCGCCAAGTAAGAACCTTAGTATTCGCGTGTGTAAATATGTCTTACACCCGTTGTATGAAAGCGTAGATTCGAGAACACCCGATCATCACGTGATGCCTCAAAACACGATCTACAAAACAGTGCATACTTAAGGAAGAACACATTTTATCTTGATATCTAAATGAGGGATCATCTTATAATGCTACCAAAAGCGCCAAACTAGCAATATAAGATGCTAACATCTAATGTGTGAAGTGAGATGATACGGTCCATGCATTTGATCTCTATCATTTGCATCGTGGTATGATCTCTATCATTCCTTTGTGTGTAAGGCCAAGGTCTATGGAACTTACACGTTAAGTGAGTTGTAAGAGTATCTATCATACATCTACTTACAACAATACCATATCAAGACACTAGCCTAGCAACAATCTAAACTAGACGCCTCTAATTTATCAATTGCAAGTTTTACGTGGCTTAGGGCTTTCGGAGATATAACCGGTCTTACCTACGAACATGAACCACAACAAGGATAACCAAGTTATTAGAAACTCGTTGTAAATCAGATATTGACTATAGTAGGAGAGACAGACACCCGCTAGCCACTTATGCAAAACTAGTTGCATGTCAGTCGTGGAACCGGTCTCATGTACGATGACATGTAAGGTTGGTCCGGGCCGCTTCATCCCACTATGCCACCAATATCCAAAATACATAGAAGATGCAATAACATGATCATCATCGCCCACATATAAACATATGTGTACTACCCGTGCAAAGCACCTACGCATAGATCAGGCTCTGATACCACTGTTGGGTCTGCAGCATAGAAAACAAAAAAATTCCTACGATGAGAACTATACGCCAAGATCTATCTACTAGATACAGAGCAATGGGTGGACATACATCCATGGATAACTTACCCTTGAAGACAACGAGTTTTGTTAACGAGTAGGAACTCGTGGTTGATGTAGTCGTACGCTTGCCGATCTCAAGATCGCGTGGAAGTCCAAGCATCCGTCCTCGCACACACGTTCAAGCCACCGGACAACCTCCACCTCCTCGCTCCAGCGAATCAGCAGAAGCAGCAACTCCTTCCAGACGCAAGGCCACCGGGAACATGTATCTCGCTAATCCGAGACCATGGGGGAATATCTAGAGGGGGAGAGAGATCCTTCACGAGGAGGTGTGCTTTGTGAGGGAGGAGAGGGGGGCCTTTTATAGGAGAGGGGGGACTCCTCCCCTGCCAAGGAGGGAACCCCCTCCTCTTCCTCATTCATGTGGTGGAAGCTCCACTCACATCAATTCAAGCTCCACCCAAAGTTCCACTCACATGCATTAAATTTCCACCAAATTTAATGCCACTCTCAATTAAAAAAAAATTATTTATTTTATTCAAAATTTTGTTAATTACTTTAATTAACAAACATTCACATAAAACCCCTTGCAACATTTCAATATCACATGCAGAACTACTTTCTGCAATTTCACCCGAAACAATTCCGGTTTCTATCGAAACAATTCCTGTTTCTATCAAAACATTTCCTGCGCTTTGCAAACTTTTTGTCTGAAACATATGTGCTCATAAATGGTGTCCGGCAACCCTTAAGTGTGTCACCCTATGGTTCGCGAATAATGCAGACATGATTGAGACTCCTCTCAGATCAATAATCAGAAGCGGGACCTGAAGATCCATACTGACTCCTGCACATTCAACGATGACTTCTGTGATTGTGAGAACCTTTAACGCTAGCAATTTAATCCCTTTGTCTCATGATATAATACATGTCCGAGATTCGATCATCTGTATCCAAATACCTAGTTTGATCTTGTTACCGACATGCACTCTTTTCTCGTTCCCGTGATATAACATTCTAGTGATCACATCACTTGCTTGCAAGCTATCTTAATGCGATATCACCGAGAGGGCCCAGAGTATATCTATCCGTCATCAGGATTGACAAATTCCACTCTTGATCCATGAGCCTCAACATAACACCTTCATAGCACTGAACCCACCTTTATAGTCACCCTGTTACGGTGTGACGTTTGATGTTATCAAGATAATTTTCTAGTGTTAGCAATTAACATGATCTCATGGTCTAAGGACTAAGACTACTTCATATGATGTTATAACAATATAAACATAATGACTTGATCGTAATGCTATACTTCAGATGAATGTTCATCACATCATTTCACAAATGTTGTGACCTTGTTATTAACAACATCCAATGTCCATGATTAGGAAACCTCGATCATCTTGTTAATCAACAAGCTAGTCTATAAGAGAGGCATAACTAGGAACCCTTTTTGTTTATTAAACACGCATGTATTGACGTTTCCTATCAATACAATTATAGCATGCAAAATAAAAATCTATCATATACAAGGAATACATAATAACAACTTTATTATTGCCTCTCAGGGCATATTTCCTTCAAGTCATTGCATGTGTGTTCTTTTCACAAACCACATATGGATCCACCAATGTCATTGCATGTGTGTTCTTCTCATGAACCACAGCTAGAGTCATTGCACGTTTGTTCTTTCACAAACCACACATGGATCCACCAGATTCATTATATTGCCTGTTCTTTTCATAAACCATCGTTAGAGTCATTGCATGTGTGTTCTTTTCATTAACCACAGCTAGGGTCAGTGAATGCCTGTTCTTTTCACAAACCACATATGGATCCACTAGTCTCATTGAATGTGTGTTCTTTTTACAAACCACATATTGATCCACCAGAGTCATTGGATGTGTGTTCTTCTCACAAACCACATATGGATCCACAAGTGTCATTGCCTGTCTGTTCTTTTCACAAACCACATATGGATTCACTAGTATCATTGAATGTGTGTTCTTTTCACAAACCACATAAGGATCCACCAGTGTCATTGCATGTGTGTTCTTTTCAGAAACCACAGTTATAGTCATTGCATGTCCGTTCTTCTCACAAACCACATACAGATCCACAGCTAGAGTCATTGGGTGTGTGTTGTTTTCATAGACCACATATGGATCCACGAGAGTCATTGCATGTCTGTTCTTCTCACAAACCACATATGGATCCAGTAGAGTCATTGCATGTGTGTTCTATTCATTAATCACATATATATTTTGAGCTAGATCTACTCTATTTACTCATACACGTATGATGTGTTACGCCAACCAGATGATGTACGACTCCGACTATCATGGTTTAGCGGAGGAAGACAGTCCTCCGCTATGTAAACATGGATATGTGCCCCCTAAAATTGTAGCGTTCGAAGGACGAAACACAGGCATGAGGTTTTTATGGTGTTAAGGACATCGTGCAATGATGCAAGGCAGAAGTTACGGTGTTGTCAAATGGGTAGATCCAGAGTGGCCCAAATCGATGAAGAAAATGTTGGACAAACTATGGGATATGACCGTTGAGTTGAAAGAATCCATAGTCAGCTCACTTCTTGACAGTGCTGAGATGAAGCTCTTTGACCAAGTTGACACAACCAACCTTAACCGAGATCTCAGGAGGGTGCAAGACAAGGTTAGCAAAGTCGAGAAGGAGAGGGGCGTGGCGTTGGCCCTGAATGCTAAAGCGGAGCAAGAACTGACTCAAGCAAGGAATGAACTTCACCAGGCCAAAGGCCTGCATTTCACAACTACGAGTATTGACAAGTGCATGAGGATAAATGCAGAGAAACAATTGAAGCTATGCAAGGAAGATGCTAAAAGGAAGGAGCAGACGATATGATCCTTGCTCTCGCAGGAAGATGCGCATCGGGTTAAGATTAGGAAGATCAAGGAGATGTGTGATAACTAGTTCTATTTAGCTTGAGCTCCGTACTTTTTTAAGTTGTAATAGTAGTACTTGTACATAATAGCGGTCTGAACTAGTGGTCCCGGAGTCCTGGGAGAAAAAAATTGGTCGCCCGTTAATCTGTCTTAACCCTGCATCACTTCATTTTGTCTGATGATGGTGGTACTCTGACATTGGTGGTTTGTTTAAACGTAATCTATGTGGATTGTTGTTGGAGATATGCCCAAGAGGCAATAATAAAAGTGGTTATTATTATATCTTTGTGTTTATGATGAATGTTTACATCCCATGCTATAATTGTATTATTAGGAAACACTAATACTTGTGTGTTTTGTAAACATAAAAGAGTCCCTAGTAAGCCTCTTGTTGAACTAGGTTGTTGGTTAATAGATGATCATGGTTTCCTGATCATGGACATTGGATGTCATTAATAACAAGGTCATATCATTAGGAGAATGATGTGATGGACACACACCCATAGTAAGTGTAGCATAAGATCAAGTCATTAAGTTCGTATTGCTACAAGCTTTCAAATGCATAGTAACCTAATCCTTCGACCATGAGGTTATGTTAATCACCATCACCGGATGGGTACTTTGATGACATCAAACACCGCTTAAATCGGGTGGTTATAAAGGTGTCATTGGGTATTCTGAAAGTATGTGTTGAAGCGCATGGACCAAGATTGGGATTTGTCCATCCATATGACGGATAGATATGCTCTGGGCCCTCTCGGTGGAATGTCATCTAGTTAGCTTGCAAGCATGTGACTAGGTCACAAGGGATGACATATCATGGAACGAGTAAAGAGTACTTATCAGTAACAAGGTAGAACTAGGTATGGAGATACTAACGATTAAACCTCGGATAAGTAGAGTATTGCGTGACAAAGGGAATTGGTTTTCGTATGTAAATGGTTCTATCGATCACGAAGTCATCGTTGAGTATGTGGGAGCCATTATGGATCTCCAGATCCCGCTGATGGTTATTGATCGGAGAGGTGTCTTCATCATGTCTACATATTCACGAACTGTAGGGTGACACACTTAAGGTTCGATGTTGTTTAGGTAGATATGGAATGTGCGTTGGAGACCGAATGTTGTTCGGAGTCTGGGATTGGATCTAGGACATCACGAGGAGATCCGAAATTGTCCGGAGAATAAGATTCATATAATGGAGATCATTTTCTAGGTTCGAAAATGTTCCGGAGTGTTCATATGGGGATTCTAGAAGGTTTCGGAATGTTCCGGAAGGTTCTAGAAATTTTTGTGGAGTTTACTTGAAAACCAAGAAAGGAAAAGGGGAAACTTGGGGGGGAAGGAAACTCCCCCCAAGCCCCTCCTTGTGCGCCGGCCCTAGAGGTGGCCCTAGGTGTGGGAACCCTAGGCGCCACCCCTCCTTCTATAAATAGAGGGGTGGAGGCGCCTCCCTTTGCCCCTTCCACTCCTTGCCCTAGCCGCCTCTCTCCTCCTCCTTCGTTCTTCTATGGCTTAGGCGAAGCCCTGCAGAATTCTCTACTCCACCACCACCACGCCGTCATGCTGCTGGGATTCCGTGGAGAGATCTACGACCTCCGCTGCTCACTGGAACAGGGAGAGGAAGGTCTGCATCGACTCCGCATGTGTGACCGATTGCGGAAGCGCTGCCGGAACGCGGCACCGGAAGGCTCGTCCACTCGATCTTGAGATTGGCAAGTGATCGCCTACATCAACCACGAGATCCGATCTCGCACAAGGCTTTCGGATCTACAAGGGTTAGTACAGATCTATCTCGTTGCACATGTCTAATATATTAGATCTTGGCTTTTTTCTAGATTAGATCTAGGTTTTGTTTGTTCTTGCGGTAGAATTTTTTTGTTTTCCATGCTACGAACCCATCAGTGATATCAGAGCCGTGTCTATGCGTAGATCTGTTGCACGAGTAGAACACGATGGTTTTGTGGGCGTTGGTGCTCGTGCCGTCTTTTGCTTTGTGTACTTTGCATCTTGCGGTATGGTGGGATGAAGTGGCTCGGGCTAACCTTACATGTCATCGCACATGAGACTTGCTCCACGCTTGACGTGTAACTTGCTTTGCACAAGTGGCTTTGCGGGTGTCATCTCCCACCATAGTATAGATCCAATTTACACTTTGCACTTGATAGCACTTGTATCAACGTTGTGGTTCAGTTTCGTAGGTAAGATCCGTTCTTATTCGAAAGCCCCAAACCACGTAAAACATGCAAAGAAAATTAGAGGCGTCTAACTTGTTTTTGTAGGGGTTTTGTGATGTGATATGGCCATCATGTGATTATGATTATATTTGATGTATGCAATGATCCTTGTTGTAATATGGCAACCGGCAGGAGCCTAATGGTTGTCTTTAATTCTGTTAAGACATGCGTGTCTATTCATCTTGTAATAGCTTTATTCCAAGTAGTTCTAATAGTTGCTAGTGATGATGGACAACCATGAAGCGGCGCCACTGACCTTGATGCAATGCTGGTGATGATGGAGATCATGTCTGTGCTTTGGAGATGGAGATCAAAGGCATAAGAAGAAAGGGCCATACAATATCACACTAATTATGAATTGCCTGTGATGTTAATCCTTTATGCATCTTGTATTGCTTAGATCGCGACAGTAGCATTATAAGATGATCCCTCTCACTAAATATCAAGTAATAAAGTGTTCGTCCTTAGTTGGCACCGTTGCTAAGACTCGTCGTTTCGAAGCATCTCATGATGATCAGATGTGATAGATTCTACGTGTACATACAACGGGTGCAAGCCAGTTTTGCACATGCGGAAAAAAAGGTTAATCTTGACGAGCCTAGCATGTACATACATGGTCTCGGAACACGGAATACCGAAAGGTAGAGCATGAGTCATATAAATGATATGATGAACATGAAGATTGTTCGCCGTTGAAACTACATCTTCTCTCGTGAAGATCGGACTTGGTGTAGTGGATTTGGTTCGTGTAATCACTAAGACAACATGAGGGATGTTGTTTTGAGTGGGAGTTCACCTAGTTAATTTAAGAATTAAAATTGAACTCAATTTATCATAAACTTATTCTAAACTACTTGCAAATTTGTTGTAGATTATGGCGAACCTCTCCATCAATTTCAATGCGTTCCTAGAGAAGCAAAAGCTTAAGAACAATGGAAGCAACTTCACGGACTGGCTCCATGGACTGAAGATTGTCCTCAGGGCTGGTCAGTTGACCTATGTGCTCGAAGCACTGCTAGCTGACCCACCTGCAGAAGATGCCACCGATGACGTAAAGAATGTTTACGCCACTCGGAAAAATCACTACTCCACAGTTTAGTGTGCCATCCTGTACGGTTTAGAAACGGAGCTTCAGAAGCGCTTTGAGCACCACGACCCGTTTGATATCATCAAAGAGCTCAAGCTGATTTTTGAGACTCATGCGGCCGTGGAGAGCTATGAGGCCTCCGAAAAGTTCTTTAACTATAAGATGGAAGAGGGAAGCTCCGTTAGTGAGCACGTGCTCACCATGTCTGGGCACGCAAACAATTTCCATGAGTTGGGGATAACGATTCCTAATGAGTTAGGGATTCACCATGTCCTCCAATCAGTGCCACCGAGTTATAAGAACTTTGTGATGAACTACAATATGCACTGCATGAACAAGACGTTGCCTGAACTATCGTCCATCCGGAAAACTGCTGAAGTGGAGATCAAGAAGGAGCACCAAGTGTTGATGGTCAATAAGACCACCAATTTCAAGAAACAGGGCAAGCCTAAGAACAAGGGCAACTTCAAGAAGGACGGCAAGAAAGCTGCCGCGCCTGCTAAGAAGCCCAAGGCTGGTCCTAAGCCTGAAACAGAATGCTTCTACTGCAAGGGTGTTGGTCACTGGAAGCGTAACTGCCCCAAGTACCTGACGGATCTAAAGAACGGCAACATCAAGAAGAAAGGTATATTTGATATACATGTTATTGATGTGTATCTTACTAGTAATCGTAGTAGTGCCTGGGTATTTGATACTGGTTCGGTTGCTCATATTTGTAACTCAAACAGAAGCGGAATAAGCGAAGACTGGCGAGAGACGAGGTGACGATGCGCGTTGGAAATGGCTCCAAGGTTGATGTGATCGCCGTCGGCACGCTCCCTCTACATCTACCATCGGGATTAGTTTTAAATTTAAATAATTGTTATTTGGTGCCTGCGTTAAGCATGAACATTATATCTAGATCTTGTTTATTAAGTAGACGGTTACTCTTTTAAGTCCGAGAATAAAGGTTGTTCGATTTATATGAGTAATATCTTTTATGGTAATGCACCTGAGATGAATGGTTTATTCTTACTGAATCTCGGTAGTAGTGATACACATGTTCACAACATAGATGCTAAACGGATAAAATTGAATGATAATTCTACATACATGTGGCACTGCCGTCTTGGTCACATTGGAGTGAAGCGTATGAAGAAACTCCATTCTGATGGACTTCTTGAATCACTTGATTTTGAATCACTTGAAAGATGCGAAGCATGTCTAATGGGAAAAATGACTAAGACTCCATTCTCTGGAATAATGGAGCGAGCTACGGACTTATTGGAAATAATACATATCGATGTGTGCGGCCCAATGAGTGTAGCATCACATGGTGGATATTGTTATGTTCTCACTTTCACGGATGACTTAAGTAGATATGGGTATGTCTACTTTATGAAACATAAGTCCGAAACTTTTGAGAAGTTTAAGGAATTTCAAAGTGAAATGGAAAATCATCGTAACAAGAAGATTAAATTTCTGCATTCTGACCACGGAGGTGAATATCTAAGTTATGAGTTTGGCATGCATTTAAAGAAATGTGGAATACTTTCGCAATTGACACCGCCGGGAACACCACAGCATAATGGTGTGTCCGAACATCGTAATCGAACTCTCTTAGATATGCTTCGGTCTATGATGTCTCTTACAGATTAACCGCTATCGTTTTGGGGCTATGCATTAGAGACAACCGCATTCACTTTAAATAGGGCACCATCTAAATCCGTCGAAACGACACCGTACGAATTATGGTTTGGAAAGAAACCTAAGTTGTCGTTCCTTAAAGTTTGGGGTTGCGAAGCGTATGTAAAGAAGTTACAACCTGATAAGCTTGAACCCAAAGCAGAGAAATGCATCTTCATAGGATACCCTAAAGAAACAATTGGGTATACTCTCTATCATAGATCTGAAGGCAAAGTTTTCGTTGCCAAGAATGGATCCTTTCTTGAGAAGGAGTTTCTCTCGAAGGAAGTGACTGGAAGGAAAGTAGAGCTCGACGAGGTTATTGAACCTTCTCTCGAATTGAGAGTAGTGCAGCACCAGAAGATGTTTTTGTGCCGCCTGTACCAATTGGAGAGGAAGCTAATGATGGTGATCATGAAACTTCGAACGAAGTTGCTGCTGAACCTCGCAGGTCAACGAGGGTTCGTACCACTACTGATTGGTATGACCCTGCCTTGAACGTCATGTTGGTGGACAACATTGATGACCCTGCAACATATGAAGAAGCTATGGTGAGCCCAGATTCTGACAAATGGCTAGAAGCCATGAAATCTAATATGGGATCCATGTACGAAAACCAAGTGTGGACTTTGGTGGACTTACCGGATGGTCGTAAGGCTGTCGAGAACAAATGGATTTTCAAAAGAAAAACAGATGTTGATGGTAATGTTACCGTCTATAAAGCTTGACTTGTCGCGAAAGGGTTCCGACAAATTCAAGGAGTTGACTACAATGAGACATTCTCACCAGTAGCAAAGCTAAAGTCTGTGAGGATTTTGTTAGCAATTGCTACATATTTCGATTATGAGATTTGGCAGATGGATGTCAAAACGGTGTTCCTTAATGGAGACATTGAGGAAGAGTTGTATATGGTACAACCCAAGGGTTTTGTCGATCCTAAAGAAGCTAACAAGGTATGAAAACTTCAGCGCTCCATTTATGGACTGAAGCAAGCATCCCGGAATTGGAATCAACGTTTTGATAAAGTAATCAAAAACTTTGGATTTATACAAACTTATGGAGATGCTTGTATTTACAAGAAAGTGAGTGGGAGCTCTATAGCATTCCTAGTACTATATGTAGATGACATATTGTTGATTGGGAATGATATAGAACTTCTTAATAGTGTCAAAGCCTATTTGAATAATAGTTTTTCAATGAAGGATCTTGGCAAAGCGGCATATATTCTAGGCATCAAGATTTATAGAGATAGATCAAGACGCCTAATAGCGCTTTCACAAAGTACATACTTGGACAAAGTTCTAAAGAGGTTTAGAATGGAAGAGAGCAAGAAAGGGTTGTTACCCATGTTGCCAGGTAAGACCTTGAGTAAGACTCAAAGTCCAACTACAGTAGAAGATAGAGAGAAAATGAGTAATGTTCCCTATGCCTCGGTCATAGGTTCTATCATGTATGCCATACTGTGTACAAGACCGGATATAGCACATGATGTTAGTTTGACTAGCAGATATCAAAGTGATCCTGGAATGGAGCACTGGACAGCGGTCAAGAATATCCTAAAGTACCTAAACAGGACTAAGGATATGGTTCTTTCTTATGGAGGTGATGAACAGCTTGTTGTAAACAGTTACACTGATGCTAGTTGGAACACTGATCCAGATGACTCGAAATCACAGTCTGGATACGTATTTATTTTGGATGGTGCTGCAGTGAGCTGGAGGAGTGCCAAGCAAAGCGTTGTGGCGAAATCTTCAACTAAATCGGAATACATAGCTGCTTCGGAGGCTGCACAAGAAGCCATATGGATGAAGGATTTCATTACCGAACTTGGCGTGGTTCCTAGTGCGTTGGACCCGATGGCCATCTATTGTGACAACACAGGTGCCATAGCTAATGCACAGGAGCCAAGGTCACATAGCAAGCTGAAGCACATCAAGCTACGTTTCCATGCTATTCGTGATTATGTCCAAGATGGTGACATAAAGATTTGCAAAGTACACACTGATCTGAATGTGGCGGATCCGTTGACTAAACTTCTCCCTAGAGAAAAGCATGACCAACACCAGAACGCCATGGGTGTTAGGTATATTACCATGTAATCTAGATTATTGACTCTAGTGCAAGTGGGAGACTGTTGGATATATGCCCAAGAGGCAATAATAAAAGTGGTTATTATTATATCTTTGTGTTTATGATGAATGTTTACATCCCATACTATAATTGTATTATTAGGAAACACTAATACTTGTGTGTTTTGTAAACATAAAAGAGTCCCTAGTAAGCCTCTTGTTGAACTAGCTTGTTGGTTAATAGATGATCATGGTTTCCTGATCATGGACATTGGATGTCATTAATAACAAGGTCATATCATTAGGAGAATGATGTGATGGACACACACCCATAGTAAGTGTAGCATAAGATCAAGTCATTAAGTTCGTATTGCTACAAGCTTTCAAATGCATAGTAACCTAATCCTTCGACCATGAGGTTATGTTAATCACCATCACCGGATGGGTACTTTGATGACATCAAACACCGCTTAGAATCGGGTGGTTATAAAGGTGTCATTGGGTATTCTGAAAATATGTGCTGAAGCGCATGGACCAAGATTGGGATTTGTCCATCCATATGACAGATAGATATGCTCTGGGCCCTCTCGGTGGAATGTCATCTAGTTAGCTTGCAAGCATGTGACTAGGTCACAAGGGATGACATATCATGGAACGAGTAAAGAGTACTTATCAGTAACAAGGTAGAACTAGGTATGGAGATACCGATGATCAAACCTCGGATAAGTAGAGTATTGCGTGACAAAGGGAATTGGTTTTCGTATGTAAATGGTTCTATCGATCATGAAGTCATCGTTGAGTATGTGGGAGCCATTATGGATCTCCAGATCCTGCTGATGGTTATTGATCGGAGAGGTGTCTTCATCATGTCTGCATATTCACGAACGGTAGGGTGACACACTTAAGGTTCGATGTTGTTTAGGTAGATATGGAATGTGCGTTGGAGACCGAATGTTGTTCGGAGTCTGGGATTGGATCTCGGACATCACGAGGAGATCCGGAATTGTCCGGAGAATAAGATTCATATAATGGAGATCATTTTCTAGGTTCGAAAATGTTCCGGAGTGTTCATATGGGGATTCTAGAAGGTTTCAGAATGTTCCGGAAGGTTCTAGAAACTTCTGTGGAGTTTACTTGAAAACCAAGAAAGGAAAAGGGGAAACTTGGGGGGAAGGAAACTCCCCCCAAGCCCCCCCTTGTGCGCTGTCAACACCCGGATTTTTAATCCCAGATGCCCGTTATGCCATACCTCGCAATCCCAGGATTATCATTTTACACAAATAAGGATCTTATGATCCAGTCTTAATACAACAAGCAGCGGAAATAAAAGATAGCGTAGCGGTGGGGTCCATCTTAAAAGGCATGTAATCTTGTGAAGGCGATAGTCCTAGTTATCATAGTAAATCACATTGACCATCATCTTGATAATCTCCTTCATAGTCTGGCCATGATAATAGCCAAGGACAAAAACCATGGGTACTCTTCAAGTACTCGCAAACTACTATTAACAGGTACTATAATTCTAAGTTAAAGTGCTAATTCTAAGTTTAACCATAAAGTTAAGTTTGAAACCTAAGCTGAGTTCAGAAGCAAAGAAAGATAAAGTAAAGTTCTAGAATCACTTAAGTTGGGAAGCTATTATCATCAACACAACCCTGTTGTGGTCAAGTCAAAGTTCATCATTCATTTCAAGTTATTTAGAAAACATCTGACAATGAAACAGTATGGCCGTTCCAACTATCCATAACCGCGGACACGGCTATTCGAATAGTTTGACACTCTGTAGAGGTGGTACCCTTTCACCACAAGATTCGATACATCTGTCAGGGATAACCTTGAATCATCATACTTAGTATGCAGATAATCAAACATAACCTTCCCTTTACACACCCTAGTATAAGCACCTCTCCTATGAGTATGGCCTCCCAACCATGACCATCAGTCATCTTGGGAACTGCATAGGTGGACAACATTGAGAGGTAGCCTCAGCTCAAACCTCTCCCATGAGGGAACTAATACTAATGCATATAAATTTCCAGCTAAGCCTTACCCAATTCAAGTAGTGTGGTTGCACGGTAAATTTGGAATGGTATCGCATCCGAATCCAACCATCAGTTTTATAAAAAGGTTAAGGCTCATGCCTCATCATTTTCATCATCATAAACCAGTTGTGTCTCTCAACACATGTCAAAACATCTCAATAGAATGACTCATCATTCCAAGGTTTTCACAATTCATTTTCACCAAGTGTTCCCATCTAAAGTGACTCAAGTTTTTGATCTATTCTAAAATACTAAGCTAAGAGTGTTCACTAAGGTGGAAAGATGGGATCAATCTCATGCCATAGAATGACATCTAAAGGTTTCTAAGTAGGTCAAGTTTTATACTTTTTATGCTACCTTCGAAACAAGTAAAGAACTTTGTATAACCTAAGAGGGGTAAAGCTTGTAGGTAAGACTTGGGGTACTAATAGTCAAAGGGGTGTGATCAAAGCATGCTTAAGGCATCTTTGCTAAACCATCTAGTTTAATTCTAGCTTGCTAACAATAGCTTGCCTTGGTTGGTGCAGTGGTTGAAGTTTTCTTCTTCTTGGTAGAACTCCTCCTCCTCGAAAGCTTGGTCGGTACTAGCGTCTATAAATACATACGGAGAAGACAATCGCCAAACAATACTTAACTAGGCTAAGTAGCATTCTAAAACACACATTGGATGATCTATTATCATCTCAAGCATCACAAGTTTAATTCAATAGTTTCAACCTTTTTATTTTAGAAAAGTAATTTCTACTCATTGAAATATTAAATAAAATTTAATATTCACCACCCAAAATATGGGATCATGTGGACACATGTCCTCACCACATATTCTAACATGTGGGAATGAGATTTAAAGGTTGGATCAATATTACTTTGGTTTAAGTTTAGTATTTAATGATTTAAAGTGACTAGAAATGCCTATATAGCATTATTTTGGTACTAGTCCAAAGTCACTGCATGTAAACCTTAATATTATTACATATTTAGATATATATGATGAAATGTGATTTTTGAGAGTTGGAATCAACTCAAAAGCTAACTTGGTTGATTTTATAAAAATGTTGCAAGGTGCAAAAGCTTCTATTTTGTTATTTTTACTAGGAGAGATCTATAACTCTAATTGAATTAAATCCAACGGGCTTGGATAGATCATTTTAATACCTTTCAGACAAAATTGGTTTCATGCAATTTGGATTTCTAAAACTCTCCGAATTGAGTTTCAAACTAGGGGACAGAAAATAGATTCAAACTAAAAAGAAAAATCCAGATTTGAATCGATGGGCTAAGTGGCGAAAGGACTTGGACTTAGGCCGGTCCCGCGTGTCAGCGGCACTTAAAACGCGAAACGGTATGCGCACTGTGGGCCGTAGGATTAGAAGCGAGATCAACGGCTAAGGGTCGTTGTCAACGACAAACAGGTCGCCGGCGAGCTCGAACCCTAGCGGCTCAGTGGGGGTCTACTGGGGGCGTACCAGGGCTCCAGCAGGGTCGGCGATGCGGGCAAACGACGTGGAAGACGATGGCGAGGCGAGGCGCAGTTGCGGTGGAGCTTGGGGTGGTCGAAATCAACGGCGCCTTTCTCCTCCTACCGCAGCTGCTCCGGCTCCAATTCTGGCAAGCTGCTGCTCCACTTGCTCCAGCTAGAGGTGGGTGAGGTTCAGAGAGGTGAGGGGAGTGGAACGGTGTGGAGAGAAGAGGCTAGGGAGGGCTCCTTTTATAGGCCCGATGGTGAGACCGAGCGGGATGGGCCGGCGACGGTGGCGACAAGGCTACGGCGAGGTAGAGGCATGGCTGGGGGTGGCGATCGACAGGCGGTCTCCTGGCGGTGCTCTAGGAATTGAATGCGGCCATAGGGGTGGTAGCACGCGGTCTGGGCGAGGTTGCACTCTGGGAGGCAGAGGCGGCGGTGTCCACGGCAAGCGGTGGCTGTGAGGCTTTGGGCGGCAAACACGGATGTCTGGGGTGTTCTCTAGGTCGAGGTGGAGCGGCGGGCGCGGGCTGGTGCCAAGGGGTGGTCTGTGCGAGCAGGGACAAAGCATGCTCTGGGGGCGGCACTGGCATGGTGCGGTGGCACTGGGCGCGGTTTGTGCTCGGTGGTCCACTGCTGCTCTGGGCTTGGGCAAGGGACAGGGGGTGGCGGTGAGCTCCTGGCTACCTCCTAGACATGGCGAGAGAGGGGGAGATGGTCTGCTGCAGCAGGGCAAAGTTTGGCCGACGACCATGCCCTCGGGTTGACATGGCAAGAGGGTTAGGGACAAGGGAGAGGGGAGTTAAGGGTTTGGTTAGACTAGGAGGGGACAGAGGAGATAAGAGAGGATCAATTGGGGGCAAAACCCTGTTCAAAACAGTGAGCTAGGATTAGAGGTGATAATATACATGCCAAGTGTTTGATGAAATGGCCGCATAAAAGAAAGTGAATTTTGGTTTCAAAAATTTTGAGTGATCTCCACTAGTGATAGGTAGTCTCTGGTTGCAAGGGTTTTGAAAATGGAGCTCAAATAGATGGTTTTTGAAATAGGGGTGATCTATGCATATGCATTAGATTTAATTTTAAACTGTCATTTAAAATAGTTAACAGAATGTTTTTAGCAGATCAAAAGGTGGGCCTTGGTACCTCATTATGTGTACTAGCAAGGGGTGCAAAGATCAAGAATTATTTCTGTTAACAATTGAGTACTAGGAATAACCAAAGTAGGCATGAGAGTTAAATTTGCCAAAATGACC
This sequence comes from Avena insularis, assembly GCA_023614405.1. Lineage (NCBI taxonomy): Eukaryota > Viridiplantae > Streptophyta > Magnoliopsida > Poales > Poaceae > Avena > Avena insularis. Next base: position 470,167,996 of record CM042694.1, read on the forward strand.
ATTCCTTCTTTTTAATTCTTTTTGATTTGATTTTCTTTAAGAAAAGTTTGGGAATGATGTAGATGATGTTTAGATCACCTAAGAAACATTTTACAAGCATTGGATCAATCAATCATGGCAATTCAAACACCTCCTATTTTAAATGCATACACATATGAATGCTTTCATTTTAAATTTGGAAAAGTTTTTATTAACCCTATTTTTGGATGATTTGATCTTGTTAAGCTTGGATTAAAGTTTTGGGATGTTACAAACCTTCCCCCCTTAAACAAAATCTTGTCCCGAGATTTACAAAGAAAACTAGGAACTAAAGAGATCTGGGAACTCTATTCTAATGTAATCTTCGCGCTCCCAAGTAGCTTCCTCCTCGGTATGGTTGCTCCACTGAATCTTGAGAAACTTGATACTCCTGGTCCTGGTGGTTCTGTAGGCTTCTTCTAAGATAGGGATGGGTACTTCCCGATAGGTCAGGTCATTGTTGATTTCCACAGCTCTGTGATCGATGTTCTTGAAAACTTCAGTCTTCTCAGGCACTTCCAAGCATTTGCAAAGTAACGAGATATGGAACACATTGTGGATGGCTCACATCTCTTCAGGCAGTTCCAGTTGATACGATACTTCTCCACGGCGGTTCGGAATCTTGAAAGGTCCGATATATCTGGGAGCTAACTTTCCCTTCAGACTAAAGCGTTGAGTTCCCTTCAATGGTGAAACCTTGAGATATATGAAATCTCCGACATTGAAAGTCAGGTCTCTCCTTCTTTTGTCAGCATAACTCTTCTGTCTGGATTGGGCGGTCTTGAGGTGCTCACGGACTTTGTGAACTTTCTCTTCTGCTTCTCGGAGAATGTCGGGTCCAAAGATTTGACTCTCTCCTACTTGTGACCAATTCAAAGGGGTACGACACTTTCTTCCGTATAGGAATTCAAATGGTGCCATCTGCAAACTAGCCTGATAACTGTTGTTATATGAGAATTCTGTGAAAGGCAGGCAGTCTTCCCATTTTGATCCGTATTCCAACACACAAGCTCTAAGCATATCCTCTAAGATCTGATTGACTCTCTCAGTTTGTCCATCTGTTTGCGGGTGATAAGCGGTACTGAAATTCAACTTGGTTCCTAAACCTTCCTGAACTTTCTGCCAAAATCTCGAGGTAAACTGGGTTCCTCGATCTGAGACGATGGTCTTGGGGGTTCCATGCAGACTAACAATCCTAGCAATGTACAGCTCTACTAGTTTTGCACTCTGGTAGGTTGTCTTGACAGGTATGAAGTGGGCTACCTTGGACAGTCGATCAACTATGACCCAGATTGAGTCATTTCCCCTACTAGAAGTAGGTAAACCGGTGATAAAGTCCATTCCGATGGAATCCCATTTCCATTCCGGAATCTGTAATGGTTGCAATAGTCCTGCAGGTCTCTGATGCTCTACTTTGACTCTTTGACAGATGTCACATTTGGCGATGTAGCTTCCAATCTCTCTTTTCATCTTGTGCCACCAAAATTGCTCTTTCAAATCCTGATACATCTTTGTTCCTCTTGGGTGGATAGAATAAAGAGTATCATGAGCTTCCTTCATGATAATTTCCTTCAGCTCCAAATCTGCTGGCACACAGATACGTCCTTTGTACCACAATACTCCTTCTTCGTCTTCGCTGAATCCAGGTACCTTTCCTGTACCAATACGACGTTTGATTCCGTTGATATTTTCATTCCCCTTCTGGGCTTCCTTGATTTGGCTAATCAAAGTGGGTTGAAGTTCAATGCTAGCTAGGAATCCTTTGCTAACTAACTCAGTCCTAAACTACTCCAACTCCTCATACAAACTTGGTTGCTTCTCCTTGATCATGGTGTTAAGCCTGCACGGCAATCTGCTAAGAGCATCCGCTACCACATTGGCTTTGTCGGGGTGATAGTGAATGTCAAGGTCATAATCCTTGATTAACTCTATCCATCTTCTTTGCCTCATATTCAGCCCCTTCTGAGTGAAGATATACTTCAAGCTCTTATGATCTGAGTAAATCTCACAGCGATTACCCATCAAATAATGACGCCATGTCTTCAATGCTAGAACCACGGCTACTAGCTCAAGATCATGGGTCGGATAGTTCTGCTCATGCTGCTTTAGTTGTCGAGACAGATACGCGATGACTTTGCCTTCTTGCATCAATACACATCCTAGGCCAATCTTGGATGCATCACAATACACATCAAACGGATTCTTGATGTCTGGCATGATCAAAATTGGGGCTGATATCAATCTCTTCTTCCGCTCTTGGAAATTGGCTTCACACTTGTCTGTCCATTCAAACTTCTTGTCCTTCTTCAACAATTGGGTCATGTAACTACCTCGGTGAATTACGCTCTTAGTTACAAGCCTGGATGAGCGGAAATGGTTAAAATAGTACGGTGGGGCCAAATGCCACTCACAGGTAGACCTTTCGGCCGTCCTAACCATTTCCAAACATCAGGACAAGAACGAGCGGCGTAATCGGCAGGCGAAGGGATCAACTACATACACAAATGAGTATGTATGCAAGCCACATACAACAGTCCTCAGAGCCATTCCATCTAAAAGAAATAGAAATATTGCAACGCCATACGGCAAGATCCAAATATCCTAGATAGATATAATAGTTTAGGATATCTCCTCATACATCAAACATCAAAGTATCAGGCGGAAGCGGAAAACAAGATCCGAGTACAGATAAGAAGAAAATCAGCATAAGATGCCCCATAAATAAACACATCCCGCCCACAGATCTCACGGATCCCCGTTCCCGGAATCTCTACACCGAGTGATCGTTGCCAACATCGTCCGTCTCCTCCACCCAGTATCCATCTTGCGAGTATACCTGTTCATCTGAATCAAACAATTTATCGTGTGAGACCCTAGGGGTACTCAGCAAGTCTTTATGCCTCTAAAGGGGACACAACCTAGGGTGACGCAATTGCAGCAAAAGATAATACCTAACAATTCTATAGATACTCGCTAACCATCCGCCTAACCAAAGATAGAGCGGATGTCCGTGAATAATAGCAACAGTTATAACGATATTAATGCAGATCCATCCTCCTCCTAAACACCAACGAGGAAGCGGACGAACAACCCCCCATCCGTTGGCAGTTTTATGAACCATTCCATGAGTGTTGCACTATTTACTAGTCAGGTACTTAGTCAAATTAAAAGCGGTACTTTAGTTATACTTGTCTATGATCGAGAAACTATGCTCCAATTCGTCCATAACCGCGAACACGGCTTTCAGAAAGATTTACCTGAGGTGCACAAATAACAACACACTCGATCAACCTCGGAAAAACCAAATCAAAACCCAACGAGGCATTCACGACCAAAGCGATCACGATTCAGAAATGTTTCAGGGGCCACCCCACTAAGCTACCCATAACGAAGTTGGCGGCTCGACGGACCCGGGTTTGTGTGTGTAAACGATCGGGAACCGAAAATGTATTTGGGCTTGTCGTCTGGTAACGTGTCACGGTCCTAACAGTACAGGTGCTCCGCACAATCTTAAATAAAGCGATAAAGCATGGCATAAGTACAGGATAGTAATAAAGCCCCAAACTACTTTGTGGCCCCAAGAAATAAGAATGAATCAAGCTCACAGCTCGGGGGTCCATAAGGCCTCCGGATGTGGATAGTCTGAACAGTCAAGGAACAGGAATCAAGTACTCGGGGTCCTACGGGACACAGGTGAGCATGAAGAACCAAATAGCAGATATTGCTCACCGGTGCCACTTTCATTAGTTGTCCCATTACTACTCAGGTTAAGTTGTTTAGGTACCTCGTTATCCATCAGACACTCACATACCCTACACATGCTGTTCTACGACCCGCATGGCTCAAACAACTCCTGTAGTAATGGCTCGTGGGATGGAGGAACAAGCTTCGGTGGAGTTTAAAAGTAAAGGCTATGCAGTACTTGGGATTCAATTTAATGCAATCGTGACTCGATGATGCAAGAATAAGATAGAGGCAATAGGTAATATATGTATGCAAGCATGTGGTAGTGCTTGCCTGGCAGCTCAGTTGAAGCGAGGAGCGGATATGGGTAGTGCTCCTGGGTTTCCTGATATATCCCCTGCTCAGCGTCTATTCGAAGAAGAACCAAACAAACAAGGGCCAACATAAATAGAGTGCACAAGCATATGAATTAAAATGCGACAAGCAAACAATCATGCCATGATGAATGATGCACAATTGCATGGCAATAATGTAGCATGGCATGGGTGAGGTGTGGAGTACAAGAATAAAGCATTTTATGGCGTTTTAGTCACTTTTTATCCTCAATTAAGTTGCTGTAAACTTTATATTTATATGATGCATGCATAAATTCAGAACATGGAATGCATAGATAGAACGGGCTCGTCGCGCTGATCATTTTAGACCTATTATTTGTTAAATTTGGAGTTGTAAAACCAAAGATATGATTTATTAAGAAAAGGGCATTTTATTGCAATTTTAATCATCTCGAAAATTTAAAGTGTGCAAACATTATTTTGAATAGCATATTTGAATTCCTCACATTTTTCTAATTTCAAAACATATATTACATGTTTCATTTGGAATTATATCTTAAAAGATATTTGAAAACAGATTTGAATTTGAATTTAAAACAATTTTAAAAAGTTTAAATTAAAACAGAAAAACAGAAAACCTTTTGTCACTCAGCCCAGACCTAGCCACAGACAGTGACAAGTGGGGCCAGGGCCAGGCGACACTGTAGCAGGACAGGTTTTCTTACTAGCACAGAGGCTAGCCCCGGAGGCCGACAGGTGGGACTAGCGGCTTGCAGGCCCACGCGCGAGCGGGTGTACCGTGTAGAGCCACGTGGATCAGCTGAGGACCACGGGTTGAGGAAGTCAAAAAGGTGGGGGTTTAAGAGTAAAGCTGGACTGGGGCTGGCGAGTGGGGTCGCGAGGGGGCGCGGGTTGAGCAGAGAAAAACAGAGGGGGTTATCTGCAAAAAGGTGTCGCGTACTGTGGATCTTCTCCACCGTCTGGCGGCAGGTCTGCGCACGGCGCGGAGCGGGGACTCGAACCCAGGACCTGGCGTGCGCGCTTAGGGGCCGAACCAGTGCGGCGGGGCTAGGGGAGTTGACAGGAGGGTGGTTGGGGCCTAGGTAAGGCTCTATGCGGCGCGGGAACCTTGCGAAGGTGACGCGCCAAGAGTGAAAGGCGTTCGAAAAAAAAGCGGGGTGCTAGGGTGGCAATGAAAGCGGAGGATGTCGATGGTCGAGGGGCTCACCACGGGTTGGTTGGTGTGGTCAGATCGGGGAGTGGCATAGAGGATCGTCGGGGAGGCTGGCGAGCCGGAAAACTAGGGTTTCCATGAGGCGTCGGCGATGCTAAGCGATCTGGCGCTCCTCCTCCACGAGGGCGCCAGTAAGCAGAGGTCCCCTTGGTCTTCTAGGCCACCTCCTCGACGCGCTCGCCGGCCGGAGCGACGAGAAGCAGGGGTAGACGTCGGTGTCTGGCGGCGAGATCTGGCGACGGTGAAGAGAGAGGGGAGGTGCGGCAGGGCTAGGGGTGGATCTGGGTGATGTAGAGGAGCCGGGTGGATGAGGCCAACGAGAGAGAGGGAGGAGATGGCGTGTGGGCACGGGACAGGGAAAGTAGCCTCGGCTCTTTCCTTTTCTCCTCGATCACGTGCTTGCTCGGGCTGGGGGAAGGTAGGCATGGAGAGGCTGCAGGTGGGGTCGGTGAGGAGTAGTACCTAGGCCAGCCTGGCAGGCGGTAGAGAGAAGAGAGAGGGGAGGGGGTAGCTCGGGTGAACTCGGGTTAGACTAGGCATGGGCTAGGGTTAGGGTTAGAAGAGGGTAGATGGGGCGCGGGCCAGGGAGAGAGGGAGGGTCAGGTGGCCAGCATGTTAGAGAGAGGAAGAGAAAAGAGAGAGGTGAGAAGATGATCCACTCAAAAATCAAATAAAACCAAAGGAGAACACATGGTGGTGATGGTTGCATGGTCCATGCAAGTATTTAATGCCATGAGTTAATCTTGTGAAAACAATAATAATATGGCATTATACTTATGCATTTCCAAGAAGTGGAATAGAGCCAAACAAAAGAATTTATAGAAGTAGATCCATCCTATCTCCCATGAGCTAGATTAAATACCAAAAGAAAATAAAATACAAGCTCATGGATAATGGGATGGTGGAAGTATAAGGTGGTGAAAAGAAAGGGTGGTGGAGTAGAATAAAAGATATGCCCCCAACTCAACTTGGGCATTTAAACAATATATCAATAACCAAATACAATATCAAGAGGCAAATACCATTAATGATGCATATGAGAGAAGATCCAAATTGAAAAGGGTTTTATATGATGCTCAAATGCAAGGTGGCATGATGACATGAGCATGATATAATTATGATGCAACAATTATATGTAGGAGGTAGCATATATATAGACTAGGCTAGTAGCATTGCAATTGTTAGACAATTGGGATGCTACAGCTCTCCCCACTAAACAAGAATCTTGCCCCGAGATTCCTATGAAAAAGAAAACAACACAAGGAGAGGCGGGTGTTTGGAACGAAGGTGACCCTCATGTTCCCAAGGTGATTAACAACAGAGTGGTGCAACCATTACACCTTGCGAAACTTGCTAGACTTGTTGCGAGTCTTGCGTTTGCTTGAGAAACAACGGTTAGAAGAGTTGAAGGATTGTCGTGAGACAAGAAGGATAGGATGGACATAGCTCCGGTTTTCTCAAGAAACATGATAAAAGAATAGAACCACTTGTGAAAGAAAAAGACAAGATGATGTATCATGAATAAAGAAAGACACACCGCTAAGATTAAAGATTTACCGATACTAGAGAGGATGAATCTTTGTCTTGCCAGAAGAAAAGAGCTAGGTTGGAGAGGTTTTGAACCACTATGACAATAGCATCGTATCTTCGCTCGGATTTGAGAAATGAAGTACGAAAACAATATTGCCTTCAAACAATAGAGTCCCTTGATATCAACAGAAAGATTTAGTAGATTCTTCTTGCGCCGGTAAGAACCAAAGGATCACGCAATTGAGGTCTTGTGGATATAACTTCCAGACGGATGTGAAGCCAGATCATGGTGTAATCCCGAGAAGCAAAGAATATGGAGGATCTGGAGTTTATTGTAGAGATACTTATTGCTTTCTTTAGCCTTGAGGCTAACGCAATAGATTTGCAGCTGATGGCATCAACCATACTTGTCTTTACCACAGCAAAAGAATTGATGAAACAACGGGAGAGATAGTTTCCTTTCATCTTTTTGTGGATGTCGAGCATCGGTAGAATGACGAGGACAGAAAAGAGTTTGCGTTTGTTTCCACCAGATAATTGTAGATTTTGCTCCATCTAGAATAGACAGACCACCAACAAGAGATTATTGATTACTTTCTTCGAGAGAGCACTCCGGAAAAACAAGGACGGAAGTAAAAGTATCGAGAGATAAAGGCCACTTCTAACTTCCGTGGAATGAGTGAAATCGCATTAATTCACCAATTCAATGTACAAGAGCGAATAATAAGAGTAGTGGTATGGTAGCTACTCCATCCCGCACTCGAAACATTACTCCGCACATGAATAAGAAAACCATGCAACCCAACTACCGAAACACACTGAAGGTATTGACAAGAAGAGCTCATGGAACTCCGTAAGAAAACAAAGATTGATGCAAACGATTCACCGGATCCAAGATAGATAAGGGTGATGATGTTGTCGTCATATCATAAGTAACCAGCCACCAGAAAGATATGAAGGAAGATCACGGAGACAACTGCAAGATTCCACAGATAAAGAAAGAAAATAGCACCACTTGCACATAAGGATTACAAAAGATCTGAAAAATCTTCATGGCCTCCGGTGGATTGAGCATAGATGATAGAACGAGAGGGTTTCAAAACATCACTTGACGAGACTGAGGTGAAAGAACTCCATGTTCTTCTTGAAATGATTGAGAGAGATTTAGCAGTTTTGAGGAAATCTACGGCGGAACGACGATGATAACTCGCCAACAAGGAAAACTCCAGGTTTGATTGAAGATGGAAGATGGAATTAACAATGAACTTTCTGATTCCAGAATTGAAGCGATCTATTTAGCAGAAGGACGTGGCCGAGATAGGTGACTTCAAAAAGTCAGAACTTCCACTTTGGGAACTTTGCACATGGCAGTATTCGCGAAGCTTGAGAGAAAGAGACACAGATGACCTTCCATGTTCTTCTATTGACATAGAATAGGCAAGCATATCATCAAGATATACCACCACAGATTACCACGATATTCCCAGAATATCAAGTTCAAAAGGCGAGAGAAATAGACAAATGCTCGAACACTTCCTGAGCTCAACGCTCTTTGAAAGTCAATATTAAGAGCATGGGTTCGTGTTGAAGAAGAAGCACTGGCAGAATAGATTATATGGTTCTTCGGAAGAAAAAGAGATGTCACCTGGTTCACATTGTCGATTGGATCGCCGGTTACAAAGATAAAGAGATCTTGGATAAGAAACGATGATAGCCCATACCTTAAGCAAAGCTATCAGAAGCGAAAAGATGCAATTCCCTCGTATCCAGGAGAATTGTGCAGATATGGGGTTGAAAAAGATGTGCAGCATGATAAACAGATGATAGACCATCGTAGTGCCTTGGAAAACTCCGGATTGCCAAAGATACTTGAATATGCATAGATATGATCACGGTGTACTCAAAATCATAGGAGTTAACCGTTACCATCTGGAGGATAAAGTTGATAGCATTTTCCATATTCCACTCATGATAAGTGTCATATAGCTATGCCGAGAACCAAATTACAATCACCGGCATCGGATCGACACATGTTATGTAATTAGCCCAAGAGAATTGGAGATGAAATGAAACTCCAGGATTAAGCGCCGGTGACAAAAGAATGAGTTAGCATGGACATGCAGATAAAAGGGAGATAGGTAATGTTTCACACACGACTGAAAAGGAGTGTGGAAACACAGACGTATCAAAGAAAAAATTTCCGCATTTTTCGGCATTAAAATACCAATAGATGCGCAAAATCACTTATCAGGTAGAGATTAGCAACTCCACATTCTGTGAAAGCATGCTGGAAGGAAGAACACCCTTAAGAAGATGGCACCGGTTAACAAGGAGTCGGATAGATCGCGTCGGTTTTCAAAAGCCCCAAGATGGAATGTACCAACAGTTGATAACCAAAGGCAGATTGTGATAACAAATTGGATGCAATAGATAGACAAGGAATTACACACACACACACACACACTTTCTATGGTACTACGGAAACCCAGAACACGTGAATCCTAGTTTGAATTTTTAGAAGAGGATTGAAAACGTTACACTTCCTTACCAGAAAAGGGTGGGTGGGTGGATAATAAGAAAAGTGGAAGCAGTCCTACTCTCACGTTTTGTTTTTCCTAGTATACAAAACTAACCAAAATATTTGCTAGACTGACAACGACCATTTGGCTGAGACCCTGAAGGGTGGGATGGCTCTGATACCAACTGTAACTACCTCGGTGAATTACGCTCTTAGTTACAAGCCTGGATGAGCGGAAATGGTTAAAATAGTACGGTGGGGCCAAATGCCACTCACAGGTAGACCTTTCGGCCGTCCTAACCATTTCCAAACATCAGGACAAGAACGAGCGAATCAAAGCGAAGGATCAACTACATACACAAATGAGTATGTATGCAAGCCACATACAACAGTCCTCAGAGCCATTCCATCTAAAAGAAATAGAAATATTGCAACGCCATACGGCAAGATCCAAATATCCTAGATAGATATAATAGTTTAGGATATCTCCTCATACATCAAACATCAGAGTATCAGGCGGAAGCGAAAAACAAGATCCGAGTACGGATAAGAAGCAAATCGGCATAAGATGCCCCATAAAGAAACACATCCCACCATAGATCTCACGGATCCCTGTTCCCGGAATCTCTACACCTAGTGATCGTTGCCAACATCGTCCGTCTCCTCCACCTAGTATCCATCTTGCGAGTATACCTGTTCATCTGAATCAAACAATTTATCGTGTGAGACCCTAGGGGTACTCAGCAAGTCTTTATGCCTCTAAAGGGGACACAACCTGGGGTGACGCAATTGCAGCAAAAGATAATACCTAACAATTCTATAGATACTCGCTAACCATCCGCCTAACCAAAGATAGACGGATGTCCGTGAATTAATAGAAACAGTTATAACAGTAATATTAACAGATCCATCCTCCTCCTCGCTTACCAACGAGGAAGCGGACGAACAACCCCCCATCCGTTGGCAGTTTTATGAACCATTCCATGAGTGTTGCACTATTTACTAGTCAGGTACTTAGTCAAATTAAAAGCGGTACTTTAGTTATACTTGTCTATGATCGAGAAACTATGCTCCAAGTCGTCCATAACCGCGGACACGGCTTTCAGAAAGATTTACCCTGCAGGGGTGCACAAATAGCAACACACACTCGATCAACCTCGGAAAAACCAAATCAAAACCCAACGAGACATTCACGACAAAGCGATCATAGGATTCAGAAATGTTCAGGGGGCCACCCCACTAAGCTACCCGCAACGAAGTTGGCCGGCTCCGGAACAGACCCAGGGTTTGTGTGGACGGCAGTAAACGACTGGGAACCCGAAAATGTGACTGGGCTTGTCGATACAGCGAAAACGTGTCACGGTCCTAAACAGTACAGGTGCTCCACGCACAATCTTAAATAAAGCAGTAAAGCATGGCATAAGTACAGGATAGTAATAAAGCCCCAAACTACTTTGTGGCCCCAAGAAATAAGAATGAATCAAGCTCGCCTGTGGGGGTCCATAAGGCCTCCCGGATGTGGATAGTGCGAACAGTCAAGGAACAGGAATCAAGTACTCGGGGTCCTACGGGACACAGGTGAGCATGAAGAACCAAATAGCAGATATTGCTCACCGGTGCCACTTTCATTAGTTGTCCCATTACTACTCAGGTTAAGTTGTTTAGGTACCTCGTTATCCATCAGACACTCACATACCCTACACATGCTGTTCTACGACCCGCATGGCTCAAACAACTCCTGTAGTAATGGCTCGTGGGATGGAGGAACAAGCTTCGGTGGAGTTTAAAAGTAAAGGCTATGCAGTACTTGGGATTCAATTTAATGCAATCGTGACTCGATGATGCAAGAATAAGATAGAGGCAATAGGTAATATATGTATGCAAGCATGTGGTAGTGCTTGCCTGGCAGCTCAGTTGAAGCGAGGAGCGGATATGGGTAGTGCTCCTGGGTTTCCTGATATATCCCCTGCTCAGCGTCTATTCGAAGAAGAACCAAACAAACAAGGGCCAACATAAATAGAGTGCACAAGCATATGAATTAAAATGCGACAAGCAAACAATCATGCCATGATGAATGATGCACAATTGCATGGCAATAATGTAGCATGGCATGGGTGAGGTGTGGAGTACAAGAATAAAGCATTTTATGGCGTTTTAGTCACTTTTTATCCTCAATTAAGTTGCTGTAAACTTTATATTTATATGATGCATGCATAAATTCAGAACATGGAATGCATAGATAGAACGGGCTCGTCGCGCTGATCATTTTAGACCTATTATTTGTTAAATTTGGAGTTGTAAAACCAAAGATATGATTTAATTAAGAAAAGGGCATTTTATTGTAATTTTAATCATCTCAAAAATTTAAACTGTGCAAACATTATTTTGAATAGCATATTTGAATTCCTCACATTTTTCTGATTTCAAAACATATATTACATGTTTAATTTGGAATTATATCTTAAAAGATATTTGAAAACAGATTTGAATTTGAATTTAAAACAATTTTGAAAAGTTTAAATTAAAACAGAAAAACAGAAAACCTTTTGTCACTCAGCCCAGACCTAGCCACAGACAGTGACAAGTGGGGCCAGGGCTGACTGGGCGACACAATGCGCAGGACAGGTTTTCTTACCAGCACAAAGGCTAGCCCCGGAGGCCGACAGGTGGGACTAGCGGCTTGCAGGCCCACGCGCGAGCGGGTGTACCGTGCAGAGCCACGTGGATCAGCTGAGGACCGCGGGTTGAGGAAGTTAAAAAGGTGGGGGTTTAAGAGTAAAGCTGGACTGGGGCTGGCGAGTGGGGTCGCGAGGGGGCGCGGGTTGAGCAGAGAAAAACAGAGGGGGCTATCTGCAAAAAGGCGCCGCGTACTGTGGATCTTCTCCACCGTCTGGCGGCAGGTCTGCGCGCGGCGCGGAGCGGGGACTCGAACCCGGGACCTGGCGTGCGCGCTTAGGGGCGGAACCAGTGCGGCGGGGCTAGGGGAGTTGACAGGAGGGTGGTTGGGGCCTAGGTAAGGCTCTGTGCGGCGCGGGAACCTTGCAGGCAACAGCGAGCGGCGGCGCACTGAAGGCGTTCGACGAAAAGAGCGGCGGTGCTAGACGGTGACGGCGAAGCGGAGGATGTCAGGGCGGTCGAGGGGCTCACCACGGGTTGGTTGGTGTGGTTAGATCGGGGAGTGGCGTAGAGGATCGTCGGGGAGGCTGGCAAGCCAGAAAACTAGGGTTTCCGCAGGGCGTCAACGTGCTGGTGGTACTGGCGCTCCTCCTCCACGAGGACGCGCCCAGGGCGAAGCAGAGAGGTCCCCTTGGTCTTCCAGGCCACCTCCTCGACGCGCTCGCCGGCCGGAGCGACGAGAAGCAGGGGTAGACGTCGGTGTCTGGCGGCGAGATCTGGCGACGGTGAAGAGAGAGGGGAGGTGCGGCAGGGCTTGGGGTGGATCTGGGCGATGTAGAGGAGTCGGGTGGATGAGGCCAGCGAGAGAGAGGGAGGAGATGGTATGTGGGCACGGGACAGGGAAAGTAGCCTCGGCTCTTTCCTTTTCTCCTCGATCACGTGCTTGCTCGGGCTGGGGGAAGGTAGGCATGGAGAGGCTGCAGGTGGGGTCGGTGAGGAGTAGTATCTGGGCCAGCCTGGCAGGCGGTAGAGAGAAGAGAGAGGGGAGGGGGTAGCTCGGGTGAACTCGGGTTAGACTAGGCATGGGCTAGGGTTAGGGTTAGAAGAGGGTAGATGGGGCGCGGGCCAGGGAGAGAGGGAGGGTGGCCAAAGACATGTTAGAGAGAGGAAGAGAAAAGAGAGAGGTGAGAAGATGATCCACTCAAAAATCAAATAAAACCAAAGGAGAACACATGGTGGTGATGGTTGCATGGTCCATGCAAGTATTTAATGCCATGAGTTAATCTTGTGAAAACAATAATAATATGGCATTATACTTATGCATTTCCAAGAAGTGGAATAGAGCCAAACAAAAGAATTTATAGAAGTAGATCCATCCTATCTCCCATGAGCTAGATTAAATACCAAAAGAAAATAAAATACAAGCTCATGGATAATGGGATGGTGGAAGTATAAGGTGGTGAAAAGAAAGGGTGGTGGAGTAGAATAAAAGATATGCCCCCAACTCAACTTGGGCATTTAAACAATATATCAATAACCAAATACAATATCAAGAGGCAAATACAATTAATGATGCATATGAGAGAAGATCCAAATTGAAAAGGGTTTTATATGATGCTCAAATGCAAGGTGGCATGATGACATGAGCATGATATAATTATGATGCAACAATTATATGTAGGAGGTAGCATATATATATACTAGGCTAGTAGCATTGCAATTGTTAGACAATTGGGATGCTACAGGTCATTGGTCGGGCTATGCTCGAGAATCCTTCTACGAACTTGTGGTAATATCCCGCTAATCCGAGAAATGAACGAACTTGGGTTTGATTGGTTGGGTCTTCCCATTCTTCGACATCTTTGATCTTGGTGGGATCAACAGAGACTCCTCCGGCAGAAACAATATGTCCTAGGAATCCTACTTCTTTCAGCCAAAACTCACACTTGTCGAACTTGGCATATAACTGATGCTCTCTCAGGGTTTCTAGGATGATTCTCAGATGTTGCTCATGCTCTTCTTCTGACTTGGAGTAGATAAGGATGTCGTCGATAAACACAACTACAAACTTATCTAGGAAATTCATAAAGATCTTATTCATGAGATTCATGAAATAAGCAGGGGCATTGGTTAATCCAAAAGACATAACCGTATACTCGTATAAACCATAGCGAGTAGTAAAGGCGCTCTTCGGAATATTCGTTGCACGAATCTTAAGTTGGTGATAACCAGTCCTAAGATCAATCTTTGAGAATACCTAAGCTCCGGTCAACTGATCAAATAGATCCTCTATCTTTGGCAAGGGGTACTTGTTCTTGATGGTGACGTCATTCAACTTTCTGTAATCTGTACACAGATAGTTGCCTCCATCTTTCTTGTCGACGAATAACACTGGTGATCTCCATGGCGATGCGCTTGGCTGAATCAAGCCTATTGCTAACATGGCATCCAACTGCTTCTTCAGTTCCACTAACTCTGAGGGGTTCATGGTATAGGGTCTCTGGGCTATAGGTCTGATTCTGGGGATTAGTTCAATAATGAACTCAATATCCCTATCCGGGGGCATACCTGGCAATTCATCTGGAAATACGTCGGGGTATTCACAGACTACTCTGACTTGGTCAATGGTGGGCAGGGCTACACTCTTGTTGCACTTGAATTGACGGGGTAAGGTTTCAGAGATATGCTCTACTGTTACTCCGAACTCTGGTCATGGTGATGGCTTTCTTAGCATATCTCCTTTATGCCTTGACATCCAATCCATACCTAGTACTACTTCCAATCCTTTGTTTCCAAGTACAATTAGGTTGGCATAAAAATCTATCCCATGTATTCTGATAGGTACAGCTTTGCAAATTTTTCTAGCTTTTGTAGTTGAACCGGGGATTTGAACTATCATGACATGCTTCAGGTTGGTTGGGCGAATCTTACTAGTGCATACAAATTCTTCGGTGACAAATGAATGCGATGCTCCAGAATCAAACAATACTCTTGCTAAAACTGAGTTGACAGAAAACATACCCAGCACTACATCTGGCGCTTCCTGGGATTCTTCTGCGTTCATGTGGAAGAGACGACCGTTGCGGTTGTGCGTGTTCCCTAGGGCAAATCTCCTTCCCGGTTGAACACGACGCTGCTGCTGAGCTGGGGCATTCACAGGGGCATTGGCGGCAGTCTTCTTGGGACACTCATTGGAGTAGTGACCCTTTACTCCACACTCCAAACATGTGATCTGGGACTTGTCCTTGATCATGACAGTACACATTGCTGCCGATTCCTGGTGCGGTTGTTGTTGTTGTTGTTGTTGTTGCTCTTGGGAGGGGCACGTTTGAAATTGTTGGCATTGCCAGAGTTGTGATTGTTTCCTCCGGACTTCACATTGCCTCCGCTTCTGGTTGGGGTAGTAGCTTGGAGAATTTGGGGGTCGGTTGTTCCTTGGTGCATATCCTGGTGAATGGTTGGGACGGTACTTCTGGTGACTACTGGATCCAGACTGCTGCATCATACGGCACTTGCGGTTGTCGTTTGCCTGGTTAATCTTCCCTTCCATCTGAATGGCAGAGTCGACTAGATCTTCGAGATCATCAAAACGGATGTTGATAAGGACAGTCTGCATCTCATCATGCAGTCTGTTTAAGAATCTCTCCTTCTTCTTGGCCTCCGTGTTGATCTCATCCGGTGCATATCTGGCAAGTGACAAGAATCTGTCACGGTACTCCACCACAGTCATTCTTCCTTGCTTCAATTCACGGAATTCATCTCTCATCCTGTTGACAAGACCTTATGACGGGTGCGGCTGAACTTGACCTTGAATGCTTCCTGTGTCATCACTTGACCATGGTTCATATTATGGATGCTATTCCACCAATCTCTTGCATCTCACGCCAGATAGTGGGTGGCGAAGAGAACTTTCTCATTCTCATCAACTCGCAACCTCTAAGTTGTTTTCCATGGTCTATAACCACCATCAAGATCTAATGGGTTTTCATTGGTTAAAGATTGGGGATTGGTGTTCGAAAGTTTTTGAGTTTGGATCCTTGGTGATCCTGATTTCCATGTCCTTGGTTGTTGAGAGCCATTTGGGCGATCACTGCAATGTTGCTAAGTTGGTTTGACGCTCGCCCGCTTGCTTCACGGTCCATGATGAGATTCTCGCAAGATCTGCAAAGATTGGGTCCCTGACGAGCTGCTCCCTCCTTGGTGTCCACGAGTCATCTGAAGATTGAGATAGATATAGGGGTAAGAGGGAAATTCTAAGGTTCATGGTTTTGGGTTTTCAAAGCTAAAACATTGAGTTAGACTCAGGTTTTTCAACTAATTTCTTTTTCATTCATGCAAGCAAGCACCCGATACAACACACACCACAACAAGCAAAGGGGAAAACAGATGGTTTGAAGAACCATTCTACAAGCTACGATACAATGATATGATACATATCAGGCTACAATGGTGCTCTAGTGCATCTACTCATTGTCGATGAAGTCGGAGTCTTCATCATCAGTGTAGAAGTCCACAGCATCCTCCTCCAGAAAGTCATCATCGTTGCTGAGGTAAGAATCCATATCTCCCTGGATGTCTTCACCGTCATCTTCTTCTTCCTTGGCGGCAAGCTGAGCTTCCTGCTCCTTGACGGTCTTCTCGAGGTCGGCCACCTTCTTGCGAAGACGGGCGATGGTACGATCCTTCTTTGCACGCTGGCGACAAAGAGACTAGCGATCTTGGACGAGCAGTGCAAAAGTCTGGGCCTTCTGGTCGGCAATGGCATGGTTCTGGTTGGCTAACTCTCTGGCATTGTCTAGTTCCTATTGTCTGTCATGAAGCAAGAAATCAAGGTTCTCCACTTGACGCCTCAACTCTGGGTGACTTGGCATCTCCATCGGCATTCCCATGAAGTCACGTCTTGCATAGTGTGCAAAACAGGTTCCTTGGATCTTGTTGATGCTGAGGGCACATAGACGTGCGAGAGCTTCATGCATTACCCTGGCTAATCCACCTAGCCAGTTATTCTCTCTCACGGAGAACTGAATTCTCCCAGAAGTTGGTGCTTCGATGCTTCCTCGAAGATCCGCGGTGACTAGCCACTGTAGGTCTCCTCCTGGGGGTCCTAGAAGTTGAGCTCCAAGAAACTCCGGATGTGGGTGTCCCAAGAATCTCGAAGGAATCCAGATCCCTCTCGAAGATCAGCTGACCTCCGTTTCCCAACTGGTAAAACTTGCTGAACTGAGTCTCCATCTACAAGAATTAAGGATGAGGAAGTTAGTGAAGTGATCAAGTGTGTCAAATTTTAAGTAGTAATGTAAGAATTTTGAGGACATGAATTTTTGAGAAAGAATGAGTTCACAAGGGTAAGAGGGGAAATAGTTTTTCATAAATACTCACTTTGGTTTTGAAGCTAAGTTTTTGGTTTGGACGTCCATTCTAACTAGGGTCTCCTATGGTCAGGATGGCTCCGATACCAACTTGTCAACACCCGGATTTTTAATCCCAGATGCCCGTTATACCATACCTCGCAATCCCAGGATTACCATTTTTGCGAGACATAACGGATTGGATATCACAGTACATCATCCATTACAAACCATACATAAGGTTTTACACAAATAAGGATCTTATGATCCAGTCTTAATACAACAAGAAGCGGAAATAAAAGATAGCGTAGCGGTGGGGTCCATCTTCAAAGGCACAAGCAATGCTGACGAAGGCAGATAGTCCTAGTTATCATAGCCGTCCTGCTGACCATCATCTTGATAATCTCCTTCATAGTATGGCCATGATAATAGCCAGGGACAAAAGCCAAGAGTACTCTTCAAGTACTCGCAAACTACTATTAACAGGTACTACAATTCTAAGTTAAAGTGCTAATTCTAAGGTTAACCATAAAGTTAAGTTTGAAACCTAAGCTGAGTTCAGAAGCAAAGAAAGATAAAGTAAAGTTCTAGAATCACTTAAGTTGGGAAGCTATTATCATCAACACAACCCTGTTATGGTCAAGTCAAAGTTCATCATTCATTTCAAGATATTTAGAAAACATCTGACAATGAAACAGTATGGCCATTCCAACTGTCCATAACCGCGGATGCGGCTATTCGAATAGTTTGACACTCTGTAGAGGTGGTACCCTTTTACCACAAGATTCGATACATCTGTCAGGGATAACCCTGAATCATCATACTTAGTATGCAGATAATCAAACATAACCTTCCCTTTACACACCCTAGTATAAGCACCTCTCCTATGAGTATGGCCTCCCAACCATGACCATCAGTCATCTTGGGCACTGCATAGGTGGACAACATTGAGAGGTAGCCTCAGCTCAAACCTCTCCCGTGAGGGAACTAATACTAATGCATATAAATTTCAAGCTAAGCCTTACCCAATTCAGGTAGTGTGGTTGTACGGTAAATTTGGAATGGTATCGCATCCGAATCCAACCATCAGTTTTATAAAAAGGTTAAGGCTCATGCCTTATCATTTTCATCATCATAAACCAGTTGTGTCTCTCAACACATGTCAAAACATCTCAATAGAATGACTCGTCATTCCAAGGTTTTCACAATTCATTTTCACCAAGTGTTCCCATCTAAAGTGACTCAAGTTTTTTATCTATTCTAAAATACTAAGCTAAGAGTGTTCACTAAGGTGGAAAGATGGGATCAATCTCATGCCATAGAATGAGATCTAAAGGTTTCTAAGTAGGTCAAGTTTTATACTTTTTATGCTACCTTCAAAACAAGTAAAGAACTTTGTATAACCTAAGAGGGGTAAAGCTTGTAGGTAAGACTTGGGGTACTAATAGTCAAAGGGGTGTGATCAAAGCATGCTTAAGGCATCTTTGCTAAACCATCTAGTTTAATTCTAGCTTGCTAACAATAGCTTGGCTTGGTTGGTGAAGTGGTTGAAGTTTTCTTCTTCTTCTTGGTAGAACTCCTCCTCCTCGAAAGCTTGGTCGGTACTATCGTCTATAAATACATACGGAGAAGACAATCACCAAACAATACTTAACTAGGCTAAGTAGCATTCTAAAACACACATTGGATGATCTATTATCATCTCAAGCATCACAAGTTTAATTCAATAGTTTCAACCTTTTTATTTTAGAAAAGTAATTTCTACTCATTGAAATATTAACTAAAATTTAATATTCACCACCCAAAATATGGGATCATGTGGACACATGTCCTCACCACATATTCTAACATGTGGGAATGAGATTTAAAGGTTGGATCAATATTACTTTGGTTTAAGTTTAGTATTTAATGATTTAAAGTGACTAGAAATGCCTATATAGCATTATTTTGCTACTAGTCCAAAGTTACTGCATGTAAACCTTAATATTATTACATATTTAGATAGATATGATGAAATGTGATTTTTGAGAGTTGGAATCAACTCAAAAGCTAACTTGGTTGATTTTATAAAAATGTTGCAAGGTGCGAAAGCTTCTGTTTTGTTATTTTTACTAGGAGAGATCTATAACTCTAATTGAATTAAATCCAACGGGCTTGGATAGATCATTTTAATACCTTTCAGACAAAATTGGTTTCATGCAATTTGGATTTCTAAAACTCTCTTAATTGATTTTCAAACTAGGGGACAGAAAATAGATTCGAACTAAAAAGAAAAATCCAGATTTGAATCGATGGGCTAGCGTGGGAAAGGACTTGGGCCAGCCCAGTGGCGCTCCGCGGTGCGGGGCTCAGCTGACAGGAGGGTCCCGCGTGTCAGCGGCACTTAAAACGCGAACGATGCAGCCTTGTGGGCGTAGGATTAGAAGCGAGATCAGCAGTGAGGGTCGCTGTCGTGACGAACAGGTCGCCGGCGAGCTTGAACCCTAGGGCTTGGTGGGGGTCTACTGGGGGCGTACCAGGGCTCCAGCAGGGTCGGCGAGGCAGGCAAACGACGTGGAATACCATGGCGAGGCGAGGCGCGGTTGCGGCGGAGCTTGGGGTGGTCGAAATCAACGGCGCCCTTCTCCTCCTGTCGCGGTTGCTCCGGCTCCAATTCCGGCGAGCTGCTGCTCCACTTGCTCCGGCTAGAGGTGGGTGAGGTTCAGAGAGGTGAGGGGAGTGGAATGGTGTGGAGAGAAGAGGCTGGGGAGGGCTGACGGTGGCGACAAGGCTACGACGAGGTAGAGGCATGGCTGGGGGTGGCGATCGACAGGCGGTCTCCTGGCGGTGCTCTAGGAATTGAATGCGGCCGTAGGGGTGGTGGCATGCGGTCTGGGCGAGGTGGCACTCTGAGAGGCAGAGGTGGCGGTGTCCACGGCGAGCGGTGGCTGTGAGGCTTTGGGCGGCGAACGGGGATGTCTGGGGTGTTCTCCAGGTCGAGGTGGAGCGGCGGGCGCGGGATGGTGCCAAGGGGTGGTCTGTGCGAGCGGGGACAGAGCACGCTCTAGGGGCAGCACTGGCATGGTGTGGTGGCATTGGGCGCGGTTTGTGCTCGGTGGTCCACTGCTGCTCTAGGCTCGGGCAAGGGATAGGGGTGGCGGTGAGCTCCTGGCTACCTCCTAGACATGGCGAGAGAGGGGGAGATGGTCTGCTGTGGCGGGGCAAAGTTTGGTCGGCGACCATGCCCTCGGGTTGACATGGCAAGAGGGTTAGAGACAAGGGAGAGGGGAGTTAAGGGTTTGGTTAGACTAGGAGGGGACAAAGAAGATAAGAGAGGATCAATTGGGGGCAAAACCCTGTTCAAAACAGTGAGCTAGGATTAGAGGTGATAATATGCATGCCAAGTGTTTGATGAAATGGCCGCATGAAAGAAAGTTTTGAATTTTGGTTTCAAAAATTTTGAGTGATCTCCACTAGTGATAGGTAGTCTCTGGTTGCAAGGGTTTTGAAAATGGAGCTCAAATAGATGGTTTTTGAAATAGGGGTGATCTATGCATATGCATTAGATTCAATTTTAAACTGTCATTTAAAATAGTTAACATAATGTTTTTAGCAGATCAAAAGGTGGGCCTTGGTACCTCATTATGTGTACTAGCAAGGGGTGCAAAGATCAAGAATTGTTTCTGTTAAGAATTGAATACTAGGAATAGCCAAAGTAGGCATGAGAGTTAAATTTGCCAAAATGACCATTCCTTCTTTTTAATTCTTTTTGATTTGATTTTCTTTAAGAAAAGTTTGGGAATGATGTAGATGATGTTTAGATCACCTAAGAAACATTTTACAAGCATTGGATCAATCAATCATGGCAATTCAAACAACTCCTATTTTAAATGCATACACATATGAATGCTTTCATTTTAAATTTGGAAAAGTTTTTGTTAACCCTATTTTTGGATGATTTGATCTTGTTAAGCTTGGATTAAAGTTTTGGGATGTTACATGCGCCGGCCCTAGAGGTGGCCCTAGGGGTGGGAACCCTAAGTGCCACCCCTCCCTCTATAAATAGAGGGGTGGAGGCGCCCCCCTTTGCCCCCTCGACTCCTTGCCCTAGCCGCCTCTCTCCTCCTCCTTCGCTCTGCTCTGGCTTAGGCGAAGCCCTGCAGAATTCTCTACTCCACCACCACCACCACGGCGTCATGCTGCTAGGATTCCATGGAGAGATCTACTACCTCTGCTGCTCGCTGGAACGGGGAGAGGAAGGTCTACATCGACTCTGCACGTGTGACCGATTGCGGAAGCGCTGCCAGAACGCGGCGCCGGAAGGCTCGTCCACTCGATCTTGAGATCGGCAAGTGATCGTCTACATCAACCATGAGATCCGATCTGGCACAAGGTTTTCGGATCTACAAGGGTTAGTACAGATCTATCTCGTTGCACATGTCTAATAGATTAGATCTTGGCTTTTTTCTAGATTAGATCTGGGTTTTGTTCATTCTTGCGGTAGAAATTTTTTGTTTTCCATGCTACGAACCCATCAATGGTGCCGCATGCAAATGGCACAACCACAATTTATAAAGTGGAAGCACGTGAAGCAGTTGAAACAAGTTGTTGTTTCGTGGAGTGTAGCAGGTTAAATAATTTATTTCTGTGCGACTTAAATTCCATCTAATTTTGAGACCTCCTGCCCTTGGGCAATCATGGAACCGGTGCTGCGTGTTTTCAGATAGTAGTGGCACAATCACAATTTCAGATTCAACTACTGACTCGGGCGTTTCCAAACCCTAAGTCGTGGTACATTTTACTCCGAGAACGTGTGTAGATTGTTTCGCCCGACAAGTTCCACGCACAGAGCTCCAGAATTTAACCGAATTACATATATATAGGTTCAAGTTCAACACATTATTATGCATCTTCATTGCCAGCAGCCTTCTTCCCCCGCTAGGGTTCCAAGCCTTCACATCCACTGGCTTTTTCATTTCCTGCCTTCTTCCTCTTCCTCGGTGCCAATTTTCTTAGCTTCACGTGGTCTGCATCGCCGGGACAGTCAGCACTAGAATCGTGTCCAGCATCATCTTTCCACTCATTTTTATTTTCTTCCGGCAGAAAAATGACTGACCCAGCAGTCATGTTTCTAACCTTGCGGCGCTTCTTGTCAAAGAAACAGGACTGTTGCATAACTGCCTAATATCTATAGAGTAAATAAAACAAAAATTACAATTCTGCACAAACATGCGAATCCCAAGAGACTTTTGCTTACCAGGAGCTAATTGGGTTCGAGCGACCACCCTGTCCAAGAATAGAAGGGTGACTCCTAGTTGCAGCAGCTTCCACATCCAGTACATCACAATTCAGCTCAAACATGCAAGTCGAAGCATACCTTTTCATCAACCCAATTAGCTGACCATCACACGTTAGAGGAACCATGATGCCTTGTTCATCCATGAAGCTAAACTTTGCAGTCTGCTTCGGCCATATTTCATCATGATTACATAGAGCAGCAACCATACCAGGGATAGTGTAGATCTGCGTAGGAGCTTCTTCCATCGTGATACAATGGTGTCCATACCACTTGCCCTTCACCCTTGCTGATTTAGAGTCGTACCTGAAGAGGGCTACCATAACCATGTAAGGGTGGTCCACGATGATTCCACTTGACAGAAAACTATGGACAAAATATGTTTGTCAGTGTTGGGCTAACAAACAATTTTAGGTTCAGTAGCCAGCTAGCAGTTATAGTTAGTGCGAATAGCAAAGAGAAGGGTAGCTCACCTGCATGTAGCCAGAACTTCTTCTTCCTTGGTAGTAGGATCTGCCATCCTCCGATCTGCTCAGCTCGTCGACGGCGGAGGCGCACTAGAGCCTCGCAATGGCAGCTATGGCATGCACCATTGGAGCTCGGGATCAGCGAATGGGCATAGCAACTGGGCGCCGGAAGTCAAATGTCATGTGGTGCCCCCAGATTAGTCCTCCGGGAATCCCTGTTATGCATACAACCACGATCCCATGATCGGTTAGTCGTGGCACATAACCGACAAGTATCATTACAACATCCGAGAATATACCGAATTACAAGACTTACAAAAATGCCTTTATGGCTACATCAATAATCATCAGCGGAACTTCATCAAGCGTAGAGCCCGAGCCATGCCTTAACCTACAGGCAACTGACTGGGAGAACGTCCTAGCTCGCATAGTCGCCATCACCACCTTCTTCTTGGAATCTGACCAAGTTAATAGCCAGGGACAATGTCATTGAGTACTTTGAATGTACTCGCAAACCACCTTAAGATAACAGTAATAACAAGAGGATATGCACCATGGCTGTGGTAGTAGGAGGACTCCAAGAGGGGTTCTTTTCTCAAATAGTTTCTCTTGTAGATATAGAATCTACATATCTTTGTTGAAAACTTTTGTAAAACATTTTGGAAACCCTTTTGAAAAGTTTTGAAAACATTAGGACTGGGTCACCCATTTGCTTCTCCTTTACGGCCATCCCATGACCAAACTCCTTCCATACCTCTCTGACCATCCCATGGTCAAAGCAGGTATCCTTTCCGACCATCCCATGGTCAAAACATTTTCAAAGCCTTTGCTTTTCTGAAATCCTTTTTGAAAACAAAACCAGCACCGCTCTACAGAAGTTTGTCCAACCTGTCCTTAACCACGGACACGGCTATTCGAATAGATTTAAACTCTGTAGAGGTTGTACACTTTACCCACACCATCCGGATACACTACCCTGATCTTCACCAGTCGTGGGTTGAGTAGCCGATCAAGACTCTCTGGATGCCCACTCCAATATAAGTGCCTACCCTATGAGTGTTAATCCCCTCAAAACCGGGACGTCGGGCGAGGACCAACCAGAGCGCTTTTTCCACTTCTCGAGCGTGCGCTTTCAATGAGGGGCTCATAGTAACACGTGGAGGCCTGCCGACCCTTCATTCCTTCTCCAGGTCGATGTCCCGCATGGACCTATATCGGAGAAGGCCCACCCTCCAGGGATCCCCGATCCCCTGTAGTTGTTGCGAGGCAGCTTATACCGGAATAGACAAACATCAAATCCAGCCCTGTCCCATACCAGAGTAATGCGGTTGCACGGGTTAAGTTGTTATAGCGAAACTGCAAAGAACCAGGCGCGTTTTCGTAAACCTTTTTCCTCCGGTTTTCCTCCAGCATTTTATAAGAACAAAACTCTTATCTCTTTCTCAACATCTCTTGGGAGGTCCCACCTCACCAAGGTTTTATCATAAACCATTTGGAACTTTTTCTGGTGTGTTCCCATCCTCTAGCTTTGCTTCGGCTAAATCAGGGTCTCCAAGGGGGTATGGTGTATTACACCATCTATTCCACTACGGACAAGTAGGTATCACCAAGGGGGGTTGTACTTAGTAGTACAGAAGTGTAATAGTTCGGAGGAGCCAAACCCCTACCATATATACATAAACATATAATAAAACAATGCAGTTTCAAAAATAGCAGATAAAACATGCATAAGTAAAATAGTAGGACAAGGCTTATGAGCAAGAAGGTGGCTTGCCTGATGATCAGCAATATGGCATAATTGTCCCTGGACTTCTTCTTAGAAAACCATAATAACCAATAAAACCCATCTTCTTCTGCTCTCCGATATAATCGCAACTATCGTCGGTATGGAGCACATGCAGACAAACAAAAGGGCCCAATCAATACAAGGCATACCATCACTAATGCATACAACAGACCGTGAATAATACAAGTTCACAAAACATTGGGTCTTAGGAGGAATGGATTTAATAAGATTGGCCTTGTCTTGAAAAGTGGAAGAAAATCCCTTAGGATTTATAGTCTAGAAACTACCTAAGAGATGGATTTTGGAACAAGAGCATATTCTGTATGATACCATTGTAAAAACATGATACCAACAGATAGGTATTGATAAAATGAAACCAACCAAAGTGGTTTCACTATTTTATCAATTACAAAAGATTTATAGTGATTTTTATAGTGAAAAAGACTCTAGTTTGAGGAAATAATTCACCAGAGGAGTTCTGGAGCTCCAAAAATTATTTCCTTGGATGGCTCAGTAGGGTTTAATGTACGTGTTCACTGGGAGTTGGAATCAGGTCAAGAAAATTACCAGAATGCCCTCAGGAAATTTCCAAAGGCAGTTCTGTAGACAAATTGTCTTTTTCACCAGATTAAATCTACAGAGACTTTTAATATGAGGTAAAGGGCAATGGATAGGTATGGCAAATACCTCTCAGTACCAACTGGAATCACTCTTTTTGGAGTTACAAAGCTACTGTAGTGATATATCTAGTGATAACCCTAGGGACAGAAATGTTTAATTCATTAGAAATCATCCGAAGACCAATAAATGGTGAGCTCCTGGGTTTTGGTAGTATTTGATGGTCCACTACTCTAAGAGTTGGAATTATCACAATAGGTGGTGTAGAAAAGCCTAGGGAATTTTCTAAATTCATAAATGAAATGTTTTTGTTATTTTTACTCAAGTCAAGCTACTATTCACCTTGGCATGAGGTTTATGCTAATAGAAGGGTATAGAAATTATCTTCCAGGAGGACTTGGGTTCATCCCAAATGGATATGTACAATTCCTAGAGAAATTTATTTAGTGCAAAAGATACCTTTTTGTAGATTATTTGCCAGTAAATAATGGAAATTATTTTTGGCACAAGACCAGTTCTGCATGTTGCACAGAACACACCTGAACATGATAAAAATTCCATTTAGGAAAAATACTTCATTTTCCATTTTTAAATCGATTTAAACTACACTGCAGAAGTGAGATCTAGTATTTTATAAAAAGGAAAAAAGAAAAAGGATTGACATGGGCCCGGATCTGGAGGGGAGCTGGGCCGAGAGGGGAGAAGCGGCCCACTCAGGCGGGGCACTATGCGGGAGGAGGCGGTTTCGAGCTGACGGGCGGGGCCCGTTTGCCAGCGAGGGTGGAGCGCCGAAAGGTTATCGGCGGATCTGGACCGTCCACGCAAGAAGGATCAACGACGCGAGATCGTCTTCCTCGCTGAGACAGAGAGAATAGAGGGGAAACCCTAGGGGTGGCGGGGAAGGCACGGGAGGCTCACCTACGGCTGCACTCGGCGAAGGGGAGGCCTCAGGGCGACGCGGCGTGCTGCGGGAAACCGAACGAGGGGCGGCACGAGGGGGGTTCATCGTCGGTGCAGGGCTCGCACGAGGACGTCAGAGGGATATCTCATCAGAGCTCGGGGATGGCGCCAGTGGAGTCTGTCCTGAGCAAAAAGGAAGAGGGGGATTAGATGCAGAGGGAGGAGAGGAGCTCTGCAAGGTCACATGCAAGGGAAGAGGGGCTAGGTGAAGGAGCTTAGCTCGAGGGGGTGGTAGAGGCCGAGAGCTCTCCTTTTTCCTTCTTCAGGCCAGGAGGGAGCAGAGGAGAAGGAGGGGTGTTGGGGGAGGTGGAGTGAGAGGGGGAGGGAGCAAATGAACCAGGGAGGGGGAGCTAGGGTGGCCTCTGGCCATTTATACCGAAGGGGGAGGGGATGGTGTCAATGTCCTCTTTGGACATGGGGGAGGAGTGGGGCTGGCCTGGGATTGGCTCAGGGGGTGGTGAGGAGGGGTAAGAGGGTCATCTGGTCGGCAGGGAGATAGGGAGAGAGTGGTGGAGGCTGCTGCAAACTTGGTCCCACTTGTTTGTCTCTCTCTTTCTCTCTCAAGCACATGGGACAAGGGGAGAGGGTTTGCTACAATAATTTCTACAGTAGCCACGACCATGGAGGAGTGCTGGTTGCTGTGGTGAGTGGTGGTGAGCCTTGGTGGTGATTGGTCCTTGGTCCAGATCAATAATTTCCTAGTTTGCCTTATTTGATCAATTTGTGGCTTGTGAAGAAAGTTTGATAATTTGTATAGGACAAGGTAGGGAAATGGTACTGGTAGATAGATGAGGTCAAGGTGGATATCCAGGAATTATTTGGGATTTTTCTAACACTTAAATCCATTTACTCAAAAACTGCAGAAATGAAGCAATGGAGCTCAATTGATATTTTTACATTGTACTTTGTTGGATTTTGATGTGAGATGGTCCTAGATACCATATCACACCTTGAGGAATTTTATTGAGATTTATTGAGGTGGGAAAGTATTTTTAAAGGATTATTTCTTGTTTCTGCCATTTAAGAAAAAGGGCAAAAGAAATAATAAAGAATCTCAAAAATATTTATTTTTGAGGTGGGAAGATGGGGTGTGCTATATGGATCTCAATTGAGCCAAAAGTTGGAGAAGGGTTTTGGCAAAAACCAAATTTTCCTTTATGGAAGGAGTTTTGGAGATTTTGACTATTAAAGAGATTTATTAGATTTGGAGCCAAAATAATTATGGATAATTATTGATAAATCTTGGTGGTCAAGGTGGATGATATAGACAAGGTGTAGCAACATTTGCAACCTTGGTATTGGAGTTTCCAAGTTGATTTTGGTGGAATACCCTAGATTAAGGATCTAGGGTGATGTTAATTTCATACCATCAAAACATGGTTGTAACTTGGAGTTCAGATCTCTCCTTGGGGAATGGGGTTTATGTATGGATAGACCAAGTGATGTAGATTGCAATGGTGGAGGGGTTTGAGCTGGATCCTGCTTGAGCTCACCAATACAAGCTTTCAAACTTTGAATAAAATAAGCCTGCCAAAGCAGATTATCATCTAGCCTTCAAAACCTTGTGGGTGTAAACAGCTCAAGGATCCAATTGGATCAAGTGAAGTAGGTAATGATAGACCTATATGAGTATAACATAACCATGCAAATAGTTGGTCCAAATAAGGTTGGATGGTGGTGTGAGCTTCTACCAAAGTAGGCATGCTGACTAGATTTGTAGGAAAAGTTATTTTCTTGCCTGCAAAACCATCGAGAACAAGTGGGTAGGAGGATGATATAACCAAGGGCAAGAGTGGGCCTTGGTATTCCTTAGGATGGTTAACAAGGTGGTTCAGATTCATTTCCAAAAATGCACAAGGGTTGAGAAAAGGAGGCATTCAAAAAGGTGATGTTGGAAACAGATTTCCGGACTTAGCCAAATTTGGTAGATTTAGGGTTTTTGACTAGAATGTTGGTGGAGATGATTTTGATGGGTTGCAAAGTACCAAATCATCATCAAGTGGATGTGGTTGAAGAGTAGATTGAGTAGAAGGGATCCATGCTTGATATTGGTCCTTGTTTACTTGGAAACTTCTAGAAGAGATTTCTTTAGAATTGATCTGGTTAAGAGTTTTAGATGATCACTTAGTAGCTAGGGATCAGATCCAGATTGTATTCTTGCTTAGGGTGGGATGATTTGGGGACATCTTGATCCTAGTGATGAGCTCCTAGAGTAGCTCATACTATCTCCTAAGAAGACAATTCAAACAGCAGATCAAGGCAACTCATCTTACAAACAAATCAACTACTACTTGGGTTACCACCAAGCTTAGTTGGAGGTAAGGATGGGTATTTTGAGATAGGCTGGATTTTGAACAAGATGAGAGTCTTTGTTATCTCTACCAAGAGTAGAATTTAAATGGTTCATGAAAAGGGTTTTGTTAAATCTAGAGATAAGAGTAGTAGAAGGTTCTATCTTGAAAACATAAGGATATTATGTTATATAGCTCTCCAGAGTTTGATCAACAGAAGCTACTAAAATAGTTTTGGTTTCATAAGCATCTTGGCTCAGGTTTTGAATTTCCAGAACATTTAAGAATATGGGAATTAAGCCAAGACTATTTTGGAAAGTAGCTTTTGTCAACTGATGTTGAGGTAAGGAGTATATCATAGGGTATACACAAGCATAAACACACAACAAGCAAACACTGCACCAATGAACAAGAAAAAGTTTTTGTTCCCCCTGATTTTTGTATTCTAAACAACTAATCAGGATTGCTGAAATTGGGATGTTACATGTCCGAAGGGATCGTTCTACCTAGAGGGTGGATTTCAACGCCGCCGGTGCTAGGGGAAAGGAGGGAATGGATTTGTGAAATTGGTCAACGCATCCAAGTCACTTAGTTCCTTGATTTGCCTAAGAGGTTACCACGTTGGCGCTCGCGTCACGGACAGATGACCAACACGTGGGTCCCGACCGTCTACTTCATGGGGAAGTTTAACGGAATGTTTGAATTTGGTAGGGGTGAGATGAGTTTGCCTTGAAATGGCCCCTCTCAGTAGTTGGCAGTCCAACTTTATGAAACGCGGAAATTACAGGCAACTTGGGTACCACGATGCACTCGCCCACGAACTTTCGGGCCGCAAATGAACAATCCCCTTAAGGTGTGTTTTTTACATATTGCGAATGCCCTAAGGAAAAAAGAAAATAAAAGGCCCACTTGGCAGTGTATGAAGAAGCTATAAAACTCCTATGCAAAAGTTAGCATCTTAAGTTTAGTAGGTCCCAGGATCATCTTGTTTAGACACTATCTAAACGGTGGAGCTTACTTGTAGTACAGTAAGTAGTACTCCCTTCATTTCAAAATATAAGATGTTTTAGGTTTGTGAAGGTTATGTATCTAGTCATCTTTTAGTGTGTAGATTCAGAGTGAACGTCTACAAACCTATACATTAAAATTTCATCTTGACAATTTAATAAAACTAGGTCAAACTTTAGCTACAAGTATGCGCGATATATTGTTGTTGAATTAAATGTCATTTTGGAGGTAGATGAGTACATCTTATTGTAGTAAATAATGTTATTGGTGTGAGTATCCAACTATCAGGAAAAACATTCTTAATTTTCCGACTGATGATGAGATTGTTATTTTCCGCAAAGAAAGCCTAAAGAATATTGGATCTGAATGCCACAAGCCAATTTTTCAGACATATATAGTGGGTAAACATGTTTTACTTACGATTCCCATGTTTTATGACTTTTCAATCTTCCTAGCTAACTCCGTCCACTTGAATGACTTTATGTCTATGTATCGAAATTAGGTCAAATTTGACCTACAAGTAAATTGTAGGTTGCTTTGAAAGTTTTATGAAAAAACTTTTGGAGGTACCCATCGAGAGGTCAATTAATATATTAGAAACCACCATAAGTTTTGATGACAGGTTCAACTTCTTGCTAAGATTTTGCATCTTGACAGTTTAATGAAATTAGGCCAAACTTGAGCTACAAGTAAGCCTGATAGATTGCTCTTGAACATTTCAGAGGTAGATGAGTGCATCTTCTTGTAAAGCAGTGTCGTCGGTGTGAGTGTCCAACTACCAGGAAAGAACATTCTCAATTGATGACGAGATCATTCTTTTCCATAAAGGAAGTGCGAAGAATATTGGATGTGAATGCCACAAGCCACGTTTTAACACATATACAATGGATCAATAGCATGTTGTACTTGCGATTCCAATGTTTTATGAGTTTTCAAGCTTCCTAGCTAACTCCGCCCACTTGAATGACTTCATGTCGATGTATCGAAATAAGGTTGAATTTGAACTACAAGTAATAAATTGTAGGTTGCTTTGAAAGTTTTATGAATAAAGCTTTTGGAGGTACCCATCGAGCGGTCAATTAATATATCAGAAACTTCAAAGAGCTTTGACGACTGGTTTGACCTCTAGCTAAGATTTTGCATCTTGAAAATTTTGATCCCCTTTTGAAAATAACCACATGAAATAGAGAGAGAGGGGAAATGATTTTTCTATTTTCTATGGGCAACCCATAAGCTTGAGGTGCACCTTAGGCTTAAAAATAACTTTATTTTCTCCACAATGTATAAGGTGAACCTTAGCAGATGCCACATATTATATTCCTTAAGGTGTGCTTTTTTACACATTGTGGGTGCCCTTATTAGGGAAAAAGCAAATACGTATCTTACCACTATATAGTGTACGAATAACTTTGAATATTGACCGTTGGATCAAGACTCGTGAATCCCAACATTTCCAGCTGTTGGATCTTCTTTTCCATTCTAGCATCTAGAAGATTCTATTGATAGTCTTCATCATAATGAATCATATGCACAAAACTCATAACACACTTCTCCATCATTCTAGAATCTTCTCTCTTGTTTCTCTAGACCATGTTACCAAAATTTTCAAGTTGTAGATAGCTAATAATCGTTGAATTCTACATGATATACAAACTACAAGAACCAAATATACACCCATACTTTATAGATGTTGATAAAATTTATATGTTTTTTGCTTTACCTATTATAATTTTATATAGTGATGATATGCCATAAGTCTATTATCCGAGTCTCACGTGTAGGGCACGTGCAACTTACTAGTAGTACACTAGTAGTAGAAGTATATTGTTTTGCTTAGACATATGCTCACCTTTGTCCATGGGTTGTACATGCTGTTATAATTTTATATAGTGATGATATGCCATAAGTCTATAATCTGAGTCTCACGTGCAGGGCACGTGCAACTTACTAGTAGTACACTAGTAGTAGAAGTATATTTCTTTGCTTAGACATATGCTCATCTCTGTCCACGGGTTGTACATGCTGAGAGAATAAAACATAGGCAGGGGAAGAGGGCAGGAGCGAAGAGGAGTTGAAGGCGGTTCGATGTCAGAGAAAAGTTATGATGGATTGCCAACACGAGGTACTCATGCAACCTTACAG
The DNA here is from genome assembly GCA_023614405.1 of Avena insularis. Taxonomy (NCBI): domain Eukaryota; kingdom Viridiplantae; phylum Streptophyta; class Magnoliopsida; order Poales; family Poaceae; genus Avena; species Avena insularis. The sequence continues at coordinate 470,199,826 of CM042694.1, forward strand.
TGTACTACACTCTACTAGTAGTAAATTTTAGGACCTATGCACGCAAAAAAATTATGTGTTTTCTCTCTCCTTTGCTATCCTCCATATCTCCTCCCCTTTTCTCTCGCGCACCGGCTCAACTGATCTCTCCCTCGTCCACAGCGTGGCACTGCGCACGTATGCCTTGGTACGGCATCTCTATGTGTCTAGCATGTTCGGTAGCCGCGCGTTGGTGTGGAGTAGGAATGAGGAGTACATAGGAAGGAACCCAATTTGGTCCTTGGCGGCACACAAAATCAAACTTTTCCGGTTTCAAAAATTTCACTTGCTTCCCAAACATCGGGAGGGATGGTTATTCAAAAGATCGACCATTCGTAGTATTGTACTTCTTATCTTATCTTTATCTTGTATTAACTCTTACAATACCATACCATTGTATAGTGTACGCAACATTGACCGTTGGATCAAGACTGGCAAATCCAAACATTGCTAACCATTGGATCTTCTTTTTCATACTTTAGCACGATAAACGATAGTACACGCAAACCTCAAAACACACTCCAAAGTTAAAAGAAAATGTCACCACCCAATTATTAGACAGAGTAAACCATGTGGTTATTATTTCCATGTTCTTAGTACTAGGATTTTTCAAGCTTCCTAGCTACCTTTGCGCACTTCAGTGACTTTTTCCCGATTTAACGAAATAAAGTAAAAACAAAAATAAAATATTTATGCATGATAACCTATCATGTCGCGTGCACTACGTGCCATGAAAACGGTAAGCATGGCAAGTAATACGCGTAAGAGGATGCCGCATGAAAGTATTTGGTTTGTTATAATTTCTTTGTTTTATTTCCAGGTCTCCAAAACATTATCAAGTTTGTAGGCATGAAGTTACTTGCCTTTCTCAAAACTCACGCTGGTTCTTGGTATATTGACATTGTTGGTACCTTCAAATGACATTTGTAAAATTCAAGAGGAAACCATATCACACTTACTTGTAGTTCATATCTGACCTAATTTCGTTAAATCGACATAAAGTCCATGGGTGAAATTAGCTAGGAAGCTTGAAAAATGCTAAAACTTGCAAATTGTAAGAAAAGCATTGTCCACTTTGTCTGAAATATGGGGTGGTGGCATTTTTTCAACAAGAGGGTGGGCCTAGAAGGAGAAAGAGGCTACAGTTAACTACTTAACACGGTCAGTGGAAGTGCATGTTAATCAATTAAGGACCTAAAAAGAGAAAATTAAATCCAAGTCCACATATTTAATACAAAGGGCCCTAAAAATAAGCATGGAAAAGCAGTTGGGTCTGGATCTCATTCTCCACCCACTAGCCAAGGCATACTCTTCATACGGATCAGAGTACTAGAACTTGTACTTGCTTAACAAAGGAAATCGGTGTGGTGCTCACTACTGCAGCCTTCTAGTGTGCTACTCCTCCTCTATGCAAGGAAAATAAATTGTGTACTACTCTCTCCTGTGCTACATCACATCCATCCTCCAGTTGATCTCTCCCTCGTCCATAGCGTGGCGCTGCGCACGTGGGCCATGGTACTACGACAGCTCTGTGTCTATCTTTTTTTCATAACTTTGCTCTGACATCAACTGCCTTCAGCACCTCTTCGTTGCTGCCCTCTCGGGCTGCCTTCTTAAACCCCATAATCTTCTACAGTAGCTCTTCGTTTTTCCCCTCCAATTCGATCCATATTTTTCCTAGTACTACTATTTGCTTTACGGAAAACAACGTTCCAGTTTCAAGTTTTCACAAAAAAATCATGTCACTTGGAAAATTGAGACCGTCTTTTTTCATAATACTTCTTGGAAACTCCCCTTGGAAAAATATTGTTTACCATGCCAAGATGCACCAATCTACATAATATGGGGAAATTACCATCAACTATGATGTGGATCACAGGATATGGCATTGACCTGGTTGTCCGACTTGAAACTTGTTCATACTTTTTGCAGGACAATTTTGTGAACCTGGTTTTTCAGAAGTTGTCAAAACTCAAGTTTATCATTTTTCATGGCATGTGATACATGCAAAAGGACGCCATGCACATGTCTTCTATAAAATTTTAAGAACAATCCACCTCAACCTCATATTACAATTCCTTTACTTTCCGGTGAATCAAACACTTCTTTAAGAAATATTCTCCTAGGCTCCAAATCTTGTAATATTCAACTAGACATGACATTCTAATAATACTGCATTTTCCCTATTCCTTTGTTTTTCTATCCCGCGAATCAAATAGGTCCAATGTGGAGACTCCCATGGACAACATTGCCTACTACGCCAAGATGCACCCATATACCAAATTAATGTGGGAATCGTATATTAACTACGATGTCGATATGGCCATGACCTTTTTTGGTCATCAGGATTAAAATAAAACAATATTCATACATGGTGGGACAATATCATAGGGCTCTATGTCTTTGTGTCTCTCGCGTGTTCGGTAGTCACGTTGGTGTGGAGTAGGAGGAGTCATAGGAAGGAAACCACTTTGGTCCTTAGCGGCAAATTTTTTCAAACTTTCCCGGTTTCGAAATTTTCACTTGCTTCCCAAACATCGGGAGGGGAGGTTATTCAAAAGACCAGGCATTCGTAATACTTCTTATCTTATCTTTATCTTGTCTTATCCCTTATAATACCATACCACTATATAGTCTATGGATAACTTTGAACATTGACCATTGGATCAAGACTGGCAAATCCAAACATTGCTAACCACTGGATCTTCTTTTCTATTCTTAGCATCTAGAAGATTCTATTCATAGTATTTATCACAATGAATTCTAGTATGTGCAAACCTGAAAACACACGCCATTTCTTAGTTTCGGGGACCTTGTGCTAAATGCATGGACTTGGATGTAATTTTCATTTTTATGAGGTCCTTGATGTAACTTGTACTTCCACTCACCATGTTAACTAAAGCACCTCGCTCCTACGGGACCTACCATAGTTAGAAGAAAATGCAACAACCCCAATTATCTCACAAAGTGGACCGCAGTTTGTTACAATTCCATTTTAAAGCTTCCTAGCTAACTTCACATACTTCACTGACTTCTTGTCGATTTAACGAAATTAAGTCAAACTTGAGATACAAGTAAACGCGATAGATTGCTCTTGAATTAAATGTCTTTTAGAAGGTAGATGGGTGCATCTTCTTGTAGTAAACAATGTCGTCGGTGTAAGTTTCCAACTATTATGAAAGAACATTCTTAGTTTCCAACCATCGGGGGGTCATTTAATATATCACAAACCACCACCGAGAGTTTTGAAAATAGGTTCAACTTCTTGCTAAGATTTTGCATCTTGACAACTTAACGAAATTAGGTCAAACTTGAGCTACAAGTAAGCGTGATAGATTGCTCTTGAATTAAATGTCTTTTCAGAGGTAGATGGGTGGATCTGCTTCTTGTAGTAAACAATGACATCGGTGTGAGTGTCCAACTATCACGAATGAACATTCTCAGTTTCCAACCATCAGGGGTCATTTAATATATCACAAACCACCACCAAGAGTTCTGACAATAGGTTCAACTTATTGCCAAGATTTTGCATCTTGACAACTTAACAAAATTAGGTCAAACTTGAGCTACAAGTAAGCGTGATAGATAGATATTAAATTAATTGTCTTTTCGAAGGTAGATGGGTCCATCTTATTTTAGTAAAAAATGTCGTTGGTGTGAGTTTCCTTCTATCAGGAAAGAACATTCTCAATTTTCCCATGTATTGCAAATTTTAAAACTTCCTAGCTAACTCTGCCGACTTGAATGAGACTTTGTGCCATTTATCAAAATTAGATCAAATTTGAACTACAAGTAAATTGTAGGTTGCTTTAAAAGTTTTACGAATTAGCTTTTCGGTGGTTTTCGATGTACTGATTCCTGGTTAGCTTCAAAAGTTTTTTGGAAAATTCTCCTCTTTGTAGCTCTCATGCTGTCTCCTGCGTGCTCTCGGTCTCTTCTCTCTCCCAGATTTTTTTCAACACGGGGTAAGCTCCTAGTGGAAATATTGTTCATCATGTGAGAAAGCTCATATGTGCTCCTACCAAATATGGGAACACCACCACGCCAAGTTCTTGCATACTCCCCCCGTTCACAAATAAGTATGCTTCTAGTAGCTCTTAGTCTAAGTCCAACTTTTTTAAAATTCGACTACTTTTTAGAAGTAATCTAGCAATATATATAACATGAAATCTACATATTATGAAAGTACATTTCAAAGCGAATCAACTTGTACTACTTTTGTGTCATAAATATTGCTACATTTATAAATTAAAGTTGGTCGGTAATAGTTAAGTTTGATTTAGAACAAACGCTCGAAGTACACTTATTTGAGGATGGAGGAAGTAGCTAAATGCACAAGATACAACACAGCAAATGTTCATGATTTATCTCATACACTCTGAGAACTTGAAAGTACGACAAATAAAAAGGTGGGCGTGCACAACTACTTTGTGGAATATACTTGAGAGATTGCAACGAGGTTGTGCAATACACTTGATAAATCTGACACATCTATTTTGAGATGGAGGGAGTATTACGTGGGCGCTAGTCAAATTCAGAATCTATGTCAATTGGCAAAAATTACCGCCTATGCTGTGTGAATCATACGTATCCAATGTTGCATGCAAAAATATGGATATGGATGATCAGTTGATGTGTTTCTCGGCCTTGAATTTCTGGACAGATAGCTTATGGTCTACTACCTTTTTTATTACACGATAGACGCTAGCCAAATTCAAAATCTAAAACGAGCGGCAAAATCACCCACCGACCTTGAAGAATTTCCCGCCCCATCGATTCAAAACTTTTGAGCCAAAATGTCCCACTAGATATTACCATTTTTCTATTATTATTAGTTGGACGCTAGCCGAATTCAAATCTCAATCGAGCGGCAATATCACACACTGATCTTGAAGTATTTCGTGCGACCTTGAAGTATTTCGTGCCCCTCTATTTCAAAAACGTTTTTCTTTAAATTTCCTATTCTACCCATTGTTTAGACGATAGATTGGCATGCTAAAGTCAATAGCTTGGAGGCACGATCATAATTATATTTCTAGTCACCTATATGGTCCCGATTCGCGTAGTTTTTCCTGCTGACCCTCCTAAAAATCCCAAGCTCCTTTGTCCCCTCCATGGCCACCGCGCACCGGCTTGATATGGGTCTCATGCACCGCCGTGGAGCCACTTCACCGACGCTCACCCACCGGATCTAGTTCACCGGGTCTCTCTGCCACTATACCGGAGCTGCAGTGTCGTTCACCATGCCAACGGCGTCAACGATCGCCCAAGCTCTGCTTCCTCGCCGCCAAAAGCTACCCAACCATACCGGATACGCTTCATCGGTGTCCACCAGACGTGATCTAGTTTAAGGAGTTCCATGTCCACCGCTCCAGACCAACTGCACGACCGTCGTCGTTCACTGCATCGGATCTACCTCAGCGACGCTCTCGTCCACTATGCTCAAGTCGGCATCGACCTCCCAAGATTTGCTTTCTTGATGCCAATAGCCACCTCAACCACTGCACCCTCGGTGACCTGGACATCATCTGCACGGTACCGACGATGCTTAGACGCCTCTCCTATCAAGGTAACCAAATCTCCAACCCGTTTTTGTTTTATCAGCAGTATAGCAGGTTCAAGCCTGTCGCAGTGAACTGCATTTTTGTAATCGTGTTACACACCAAGTCAATGTGCACGCATGTTGTACACACTACATACAAGGTCACTAGACATGTTTGTTTGCATTCGTTGCTCTACAAATTTTAAAGTCATGCACATGTTCTTAGCTACTCCGTACAACAGTAATTGCCTGCTATTGTGTAATTCTTGCAAAATCTGAAGTTAGTGGAAAATATTAGGGTGGATTCTCTGCTCTACAATCTCTCTGGTTCATCATGCGATCAGTTCCTATTATTATTTCCTCCTTAGCATTGTTCTGCTATCCTGTACTAGCCGTTTAAACTCTTTGTTCTAATTAGAATATAATTTCGTTGTTGCAATCTTGTTCTTCAAAATCTGCATCACTAACTATTTTTATTTTTCTTGCATAAAGCTCAAAATAGAGCAATGAACATGTTGGTTTGCATAGCCTATTCTACAGGTTCACAAGCAACGCCATTATTTCCTTATCTAGTGCTGGTTCGTCCTGAGCAACGGCATAACTGTCCTCTACTATGTAGTTCACTCGTGGTTTTTATTCTTGCTCTAGAAGTTCTCTTATGATGCCATTATAATTTGTATCTGGTTGATTTTTAGCTATGATAGTAACTACATGCCATTGTGTATCTCACCGCAAATTCTGAGTCACCTAATGACTCTTACATTCCAGGAGATACCACTGATTCCATATATATTTGCTGAAATGACCTGGCTAATTTATATTTGCTGAAATTCTAAGAAACACTTTGTTTGATTGCTCATTTCATTTTAGACACACTTGTCTAATGCTTGTTTGTCCTGTTCTACAGGTTCACGAGCGACGTTATTATATCTCGCATCTGGTTCTAGTCATCCTAAGCAATGACATAACTATCCTCTACTATATATAATTCATTCATGGTTTACATTCCTGCTCTACAATTTCTCGTATGATGCGGTTATAATTTCTATTTGGTTCATTCTTTGCTATGACAGTAACTACATGTCATTTTGTGGCTCAGTGCAAATTCTGAGTCACCCAATATCTCTTGCATTTTAGGGTATACAAATGCTTCCATATATATTGTTGAAATGACCTGGCAAGTTTATATTTGCTAAAATTCTAAGCCACACACACACATTTTTTGATTGCTCATTTCATGGTAGACACACTTGTTTAATGCGTGTTTGCTTGTCCTGTTTATTTGATGTGTTGGTCAATAATTGAACCATTGATCAGTCGTAAACTCCATTTCATAGCTCCTTTCATATTAGTCAAATGAATAGTTTGTCTTGTTTGATATATTAACTTGTTATTACTTAGTTTCATACTGCAATTATTGCTATCGCCACCAAAGTGGGGGCTGCAAGATCATGTATCCTCCAATGTAGCTGTCATACTCAGAGGAAGACGCAGGTGATCGATTGAGAAAGCAAATTGAGGACTCTACTATCAACTCGATTGTCAACTGAAATGTTGAATTTTCTTTCCCTTGAATTGATAATATGTAATAATTTTAAAAAGTTTGCAGCTGATGTAATATCTAGATAACTCGCATAGGCCATGTAGGAATTTAGTTGACGTCATCCACACATGGCGCTAGTCATTACCGTAACTATGCTAACCGGATCGATTAGCGAACAATATCATGCTTTGTTATTGGCCCGTCTTGTATTCGGCCGATGATGAACAGTAAAAGATGCTCGCTAATTATACACGTTTTATGATATTAGTATGGGCTTCAGAAAGATCGAAACTGTAAAAGATCATAAACATAATGGGCTGACCCACATGTGGGAACAAGGAATAGTAACATGCCGTAATAGTAACATGCCAGAACAGTAGCAGGTCAGAATAGAAACATTCCATAATAGTAACATGCCACAATAGTAAAAGGAAAGAAATTATAAAAGGATAGAATAGTAACAGGACAGAGGATTAACGGCCCAAAATAGTAGCATGCCACAATAGTTAAGGGCCAAAACAGTTAAAGGCCAGAACAGTAATGGACCGAGAAATTTCTAGATGAGAATAGTAACAGGCTGACAAAATTACTAGGCCAGAACAGTAATAGGCCGCCCGTGGGCCTGAACAGTTGACAGCCGAAACAGTAACGGACCATTTCAAAGAAGGGCCAATAGCAGGCAGCCCACGACGGGTTGAGTGAACAGTGTTGGGCCGGCAGCAGGCCTTAACTGTATAGGAGTGACTTGGCGCAGGCTGCTAATGGGTTGCACAGTATTAGGCTAACTTGAGCCTCATGTAGGCCGAAAGAGTGTCGGGCCCAAAAGTTTGCGGGATGAAGCTGGCTGCAATACTAGGCTGATTTCAGAAAGTGTAGGACGAAACAGTAAAGGGTCGTATTACTATTGGAATCTACACATGGGCCGGCCCATTTAAAAATTAGTAAGCCTTGGCTGGCCTGACTACTACCACGGTTTCTACGACCGTTAATGGCGGTAACTGAATATTAACAGCGGCTGCCACGTGGCAGTTTGGATGACATCAACAGTCAATACGGCTTGCAAGAAGATCTATGATAGAACAAGTTTTCGTGGCAAAGGGTGCGATCTGTCACAGTCAGAAAAAACCATGGTTGATTCATTTGTGACGGAGCTTTTACTACGAAGGCCATCCGTCGTGGAAGACTTTTTAGCCACGAAAAATGGACCTTTCCACCACGAAAATTGTCAGTTGTAAAAGCCAACTTTTCTTATAGTGCGTACTAATAGTTTGCTTTCCCTTTTATTTTTGTCTTTATATCCAGTATTATTTCCTAGAAATAATACAAAATTCATTAGTATAGGCTACCCTGAGATTGCTGGAATTGCTCATGATCACCACTAAAGGGGAGCTACATAGAGAAGTTTGAAACTTGGAATCATAAGGCAACTTCGCAACACACTGAAACACTCAGGTTTGATGCAATTTTAACATCTTAAATTGTTGGGTACTTATTCCATTTTCATGAACTGAACCATTGCAACGGAATTCTCATCTAGATCAGAGTTCAGACAATACGTAGGTAACGACATATGTCGTGTCCGCATGATGCCTATAAGGAGCATGTGTGGATGGATCTTAACCTTCAGAATAGGTGTCTGCAAAAGAATGACCATGTTACGCACGCTTACTATACCATGTGAGGACAACGTTATCGAGCGTTAGGAAATAAATAGCACAGTGAATTAAGCCCACACAAGTACTACGAAAATAGATTGGAGAGAGTACATATGATGTTTTTAGATCTATGCGGAAGCTCCGTATCATATCACTATTCGACACGCGCGAACATGGTGGTATGACATGTTTTATGTACGGATTTATCCGGTAAAGCAGAACGAACGACACTGAGACAAACGCTAGTGAGACTAAAAGCTTGACCGTATATAAATAAGCGAGGAAGCAAATAGGTACAATTTTTTGGCTTTTTCTTTGTCTCCATCAATGCCGAAGAAGATGAATAAATAAGCCTTTTTGCACAGGAGAAGTAACCTCCATCGTCAAAGAAGAGGACAAAGTAAGCAACCTGGTAGCTTTCCTTTGTTGTCTTGCATGGTCGAACTAGCAAACGCAAAGTCCAAAGAGAGAGAGAGAGAGTAAGAATAAGAGCGATAAAGGAAGAGTAAGGAATGACACCGGTGAAGAATGACTTTATAGCAGAAAAGCGAACACGGAGAAGATGCCAAGTGGCCTTGTGATAAAGAAATACAAAAAGATAAGAAAAGATAAACATAGGTACCATGATATAGACACGAAGCAGCTTACCACGATATGGACGTGAAGCAGCGTACCACGATATGGATGTGAAACAACGTACAATAACGATGGGAAAAAACAATGACACAGAAACGCACACGTACACCCGTGCCCGAGCAATCCTTTGGGACGCAAACATGACATGTAGAAGCATGGTCGAGTAATTATTAGGTACACAAACATAAAACCTTACGAAAAGAAATTCGAGTCATACTCGATCATATGCACATAGATTTATTCCTTGTTAAACCTTTGCAAAGTTTATACGTACAGTGTAACTATAAAGTATATATGTATAGTATTATATCAATTCCATAAACTACCTAAACATATGCTAAATGACACAGCCCGACGTGTATGTTGAACGTGACGATCGTCCTTCACTCGCCGCAAAGAGACGCTTGGGGTCCTCCAAAGCCGTTTGAAAACCACTGGATGGAGTGACCAGCGCCACTCGAGCCGATAGGCAAACCGTGCAAGGAAATCAATTGCCTGTATCCATGGGTCCTTTTCCACGCACGACCACATACGCATACGGCTAAAAAGGGCACGGTCACAAGCAAGCCTACGAAACGTAAGTGGAAAGAGATCAACAAAACAAATAAAGACAAATGATAAAGATAATAGAAAAGGAAACAATATAGATGAATCCAATGGTAAATAAAGATTATCATAGAAGGTCATCCTCGTGCCACCAGAATTCTGACGATCACCGCAACCTTTCCCGATACAACCTACAAACGAACATAGAAAAAAAAAGCAAATGCGAGCGTTATATAAAAAGAGAACGAAGAAATCTAAAAAGAATAGAAGACTTACCATTGAAGCTAAGGAACGCAAATCGTCCTTTTTATCCACCGCGTGCTCCGATAGGTGAAACTTGCAAAACCTAAAAATAAAAAAAAGGGATAAAAATGTAAAATCAAATATTGATGAATGAGTATAGATGAAACTTTCTACACAGTCTTAGACCTCATAGCTGGATCAGAAGAAAACGCCATTTCTAGATGACCTATGCCGTACTCTAAGATTTGGCGGGCAAGGTGAACACCAAAAGCTGCAAAGCAAGCAGGACAAAATTAGCTGAAAAAAGTGCAAAAACAACAGTAACAAAATGAGAGTGGAGGAAGCGGGACACACTCACAGTATACTAGCATCAATAGCCACCGTCAACGTGCGTCCGAATAAGGAGAACATCCCCGCAGCCTTCGTCGCGTAGTAGAAGACAACAAAAGAGGCGCCATTTTCGATGAAGATGATGGCAGCCCGTAGGCTGTTGCAGTACCTGCAAAACATAGAAGAAAATAAGTCAGCGCCTAGCACAGAGAAGCATGAAGGAGAAGAAAAAAGGCTCGTCGGAGTCCATACATGACGCAGCTACGCAGAACGAGGCCGAGAACCTGGAAGGAGAGGAAGCCGTCGTAGACGCTGAAGCGAGGTTGAAGAAGAGAAAGCAAATGATGTGCGCAAGAATATCATAGAGAAAAAAAGAGGCAAGATGACATGTATACGCATACAGAGAGAGGAAAAGGAAGAAGGGGCGCGAGTATCCTATCACGAACCTACCTAAAGTGCACGACCATAGTAGGATTATGCCGAGGGATAATGTTGTCAGTATAGCAATCGCCCGCAAGTCCGCGCACGTCTACAGTGTTAGCTACCAGCTCCTGTATGAGCGGGACCCACAATAAGAGATCACCGCGAGAACCGATGTATGTCTATGGCCTACGCTGCCAGGTCGGCTATACGACCGTGAGAACCCGCGTCCTATATGATCTAGTCTAACATCAGGCATGAGCTAACGCTGACACATCTGATCTAGACGAGCCCGCATCCGCAAGAAACCGCGTTCGGCATAGGATCACAGTGCCACATTGGATCTCAATGGGACCCATGACCATGAGAGTACGCAGCCATCATGGGCTCAAGACACCACGTCGGCTCTCAGCGAGCCTCTCCACCCGACGGGTGCGGAGGCATGTCACGCCGGAAACACCTATCACAGAGCACGATAATACATAATCTCCCATAGCATAGAGAGTATCAAAGCTTGTAAACAAGAGAAATAAGAGCGTCCAAGGCCAGTGCACAAATCCGTTGCTTATTTTCTCTTAGCAAATGAGCCATGGTCTCTCTTTGTATTGGCACGACAACCGAGCATAGTCTTTGTAGGATATTTTGTTGCTCATTTTCCATAGTAGTGCTAATCCCACTAATCTCCACGTGTGTGTTAGTACATGTTTTCGTAACTTTTGTCGATCTTTTCCTTTGACTTGGTTCTTTTGGATTTTCTCCATTTTTGACAACATCCTTTTCTTTTGGTTGCTTCGATTGGTTTTCCACCATACTTACTGACCATCATAAGCTTTTGAGAGTTTTATTCGTTCTTAGAGTGAGGTTTCCTTTATGCTTTCACTTTGCAAGTTGTTGGTCCTCAAGTGTGGCTACTTGTTCAATATAACGTGTCAAGGTGAGGTAAAGGGCTAACCACATCCACATATTACACTTCTATATACAACCCTTGATTTGGTGTGTGATGGATAGGAACGGTGAGACTACTCAACCTCCTCCACAAGATGAAGAAGGACCGTACATGACAAGAGCTATCCACTTCATCATTCGATAAGAACTTCGAGGGCATTGCAATTCCCTTGAAACGCACCAACATGAACAATTCGGAGAAACTGAAGCCAAGTTCAAGGGGGTGGACAACCGCTTTGAGGACTGCAATCAAGAAATGAAGACCATGCACAACAATTTTGGCCATCAAAATGAAGCTCTCCAACGTGTTGTCACCACGATAAACGACACTCTACAACACTTCATCGACGGAGTTGGGAACAACACAAGGCCCCGTTCTCATGCATCAAGTTCATTAAGGCACCACTCTAGTGCTTCAAACTCATCATGACATACATCTCACATCGACAAGATCCTAATGCAAGTGCTCCAACGCGCCATGAGGACCCCATTCTCGACTAAGTGATCTCTTCACAACATGTGCCTTCTCCATAACACATCGCAACTTCAAGCTATGATGGTGATTCTTCATCAAGGCCTCACTCAAGGCATGAAGGACATCATCATCAAGCAAGAGCACTCATGATCCAAGAGTAACCACCATGCGAGGAACCTCAAGTGCAACATCAACAACTGCAAGACCTTCACTCGACTACAAGCGATGACTCCAATTGGGAATAACAAGCTTGCCGTCAACATGAATCTCTTGTCGACCCTCCTAGACGTCATCAATGACATGATCATAAAAACTGACACCATGGTCACAATGCAGAGCAACAACCTCAACAATACCATGAAGGAGATATTCCCTAGAGGCAAATAATAAATATGCTTATTATCATATCACATTAGTTCATAATAGTTTTATATCATGTTATAACTGTATCAATCGAAAACATTGATATGGGTGTGATATATAAACAAACCAAAGGTCCATAGTATCCTCTATTCAACTAGGTCATTGAGCATATGATGATCAAGTTTTCCTGATCATGGTGCACGTATGCCAACTAACAATAAAGTCATGTCATCTGTAAAATGATATGATGGGAATTACCCACCTATAATTGTTGTAACACGATCAAGTCACAAATTTCATAGTTGCAATAGTTAGAAACAAAGTGTCCTAATCCTTAGAGTGCGAGATTATATTTAATCACTGTCACCCGAGGCTGCTTTGACTACATCGACCATAATGTCGTAACTGGGTGACTATAAAGGTGTATGTTAGGTATTCCAGAGGGGAAGGTTGAGGCTTTTGTATCGAGATCGGGATTTCTTCTCATGTGTGATGGGAAGATACACTAGGCCCACTCGGTGAATTACATCCATAAGTTGGGCAACATATGACTAGGTCATGGGGATGGAATATCACGAGAACGAGTAACACACCACTTGTAGGAAACAAGGTTGAACAAGGTATCATGATACCAATGATCAGATCTCCGACAAGTTAGGTATCGAATTAACAAGGGAATTGGATTCAATGTTTATGGTTCGAAATGAAGTTGATATCATGGAATGCACATGGATCATTATGGACATCCTGTTCCTGCTATTGATAATGGATCCAAGATCATCTCGGTCATGTCTGTGCCATTCCTGAACCGTAGGGTAACACGCTTAAGGGAATTAGGACACCTGGAGATCATTCTAAAATTGATGGAATCACAGGAAGAAAGAGAAGAGAGAGACCAGAAGTGTTCAGTGAGAGAACCAGAATCATTCTAGGAGGATTCAAAGTTACTCGGAATTAACCAAAAGGTGTTTCAGGTCAAAAGTAATTTAATAATATGTATTTCATATTAATTATTAGAGTTAATATTTAAATTAAATTTATTTGGGCAAATTTCCCTAATGGGCCAAGTCCCTAGAAGGGACAAGGCCCAAGATGGCAAACCGCCCAAGGAGGGGGGCCAACCAGTCGGCCTCCCATGGCGCCTCCCTCTCCCACCTCCTCCCTTAGTCCCACCCCGGGACTTGGGAGAAAATGGTCTCCCTTTTTTTCCTATATAAGGAGGGGCATAGGGGTAGGGAAAAACAACAAATATTTCTCTAAGGCATTTTTCCTAAGAGGAAGAACTCTCTCTCTCGTTGCCTTTTGCGGTGGCACGGTTGATACCTTTGATCTGGATTACGGATGTAGTATAGCTCTTTTTCCCTAGTAGACGTAGGTTTATTGAATCCTCGGGAAGCACAAGCGTAGTGAAGTTACTTTAACGGACCTTCGGGAGTTTTAGAATTCCTTTTGTGTTTTTACCAGACCAAGAGTTTGTTGTCTTTCATTGTTGTCGATGATGGAGAGAGAGGGCCTAGGGATTTTGGTTTCACCTGTAGCTGTGCAAAACATCTAATGGGAATAAAAGATAATAATAAAGTATGCATGTAATTGTTCGAGCAAGATAAATTATATGTGGGCAGTGCATCCATAATTGTTATTGCCTCCACAACCGCTTATAGCAATAACCTACTAGTCTCATCCATGGAAGAAAGAGAACTAATGATATGCATAGTGACGTCACCGTTAATCCCAAGTAAATCCCTCACATACTGTCGTACTACCCCTTCTGCCACTAGGGTTCCCAACCTGCAGATTAGTCATTACTCATACTCCCTATACCTGGCTCAATCCTCGGGTCTTGGGTACCTAATAAGTCTTTGGATTGAGGCAAAAGAGGATACAATAATCATCATGTCATAGAAACTAATACATGATCCCATCTATGATAAATAACATGCACAAAAGCTACATGGCTAGGCCGAAGCCCTTAGCCCAAGGAGGATTACTCACACATAGAGATGAAATCAAAGATCATAAACATTGCAATGGGAATCATGAGATTGATAGCAAATAGTCTTACAATGTCACCAATCGAAGATGAGATCTACTATTACAAGTGATGGAATATGGCTATGGTGGTGGAGAATGGTTTGGAGATTATATCTAAGTCTATTCCTCCGGCGGCTCTTCGGTGTTGTGGATGGAGATCTGGGAGCGGCTGGTGATCGGAAAGGAGCTTCGTTTCTCGTCGCCCGAGGCCTTATAGGGGTCCCTTTACGAAATTTGTTTTATTTGACCTAGCAGTGTTGATGGCAACTATACGACCGGAACTATACGGCCGGAATTTTATTCCCGTCGTATAGTTGGTCGTTAAAGCGTCTGTCTCCACTTCACTACTCCTGGTTTCTTTGGGTTGTTGGAAATCTCGTATCTTTGACTTTAATATAGTGATTCCCATCATCAAACGTCATTATCTGCGCAGGGAAAAATAGCAAGAAAGGATTGCATACCTCTTTGATCATTAGGCATTAGTGGCAGGGTTTAGAGACATATTTCATCAAAAATATGAATACTATACAGTTTAAATGTGGACGTAGATGGCTATATTTCAGAGCCGTCAACCTCTCGAAGCTTAAACTTGATTGTCCTCGAGCAAGAAAACCAAAATCAAAAAAGAACTCAGTATTTAAACTGAAATAACAAGATCATGATCTTACTCATGATTGGTAGTCTCATGTTTCCTCCACTTCATAAATCTAAAAAACTTCAGCATAGATAGAGTAATGGCAAGCATATCGGGGTTTTATGCATCCTTGTAGTGAGCAAAATTATTGTTAACATGGTTGATTAAATTGAGTAAACTTTATTCCATGTCATGTAATCAACTCATAGGCTTGCCTTTGAACAATAAAGTATGATCATGTAAAATTGAGAGTGTGAGAGTTGTCATGAAAAGCATATACACTAGAGTATCTCAATTCTCCCACATCAATAAATCAAGACTTTTCAAGCACTATTTTGCTATTCATTGTCCTTCAAGAATTTTAGTTCTTAAGTAATTGAGAGCATGCCAAAAAAAATATTAGTTTATCAGGTTGTGATGGACACTCGTGGCATTACTAAGGTTTTTGTTCCTTTTGCACAATGATTACTCATATCAGCCAGAGGAGTGATTCCATCATGAACACAGCTACCCGGGAGTGCCAAGAATCTTACCCACTATAGCATTGCTGATACATGTGTTTAATCAACTCATAGCCGAAATCTAGGAGTTTCCTCCATGAAGATCGTTCGTAGGCTAGCGGAGTTGTTGGCATCCCATGAAGTTTGACACGCATAAAGCTATATCATTCTTATGATTAACAAGTCAAACTTTGGCATGCTCACAAAAACCGTTAAACATTAATTCAATCGAACAAATCCTTTTAAAGAGAGTTATCAAGTCAATCATTATATACCATGGTGTTGAGTGTCTCTAGAAATAAGCCTTCAAGACTAAACACTACAACACCCAGGCCTTCAATTGTGAGACTTTTTCTTATTACAATTGTTTAGCAAATTTTAGGCAAGACTTGGTTTACTACAAGAGCTGGAACAAAACGTACCCAACTAAATACCCATGCAAACAAAACTTTACTACATTATAAAGACTCACTCCACCAATATAATATCTCAAAATATACTACTAACTAGCATGGGTTTCTCAAACATCAAAAGTGGGGAGTCATAAGGCATACCTCTCATGTTTGGTTCCAGTTCTCTCTTCCCTTTTAATTCATTTCTTGGAAACTCGAAGTTAATCACTCTTCGTGCAAATTCATGAGAACCTCGAGGCGGAAAGAAAAGAAAGAGGAAAAAATAAAGATAAATGGAGAAATCTTTTTGTTGTTTTTGAGAGGGGGAATTAAAGAATAGAAAATTGGCGGCAAAGTTCGGCTAGAAAATCTTGAAAACAAATAGAAATAACCAAAGATAAAGTGTTGGGGAAACCAACACGAGTGCTTATAAGCTCGAATTAAAAACATAACCTCAAAATAAAAGCAAATGAATGCTAAATAAAGATAAATGAGGAAACTTCCCCAAGCTTAGGATTTTGCACGCCCTTCAAATCATTGTGGTGGCAGGAAAAAGTCATTACTCCAGTTCGCAAACTGAGTTGATAAATTACTAGTTGTTCCTCGGAGGTTCAAAGAGAGGCTATGCATCCTCTCCACAGTTCCTCCAAGTTCTTGTAAGTCTTGGTATGTGGCGAACCGGGTTGGTGGCTGCTCCTCTTGATAAGGAACCTCTTGCTCGTCTTCTTCGTCCTCATCCTCATCCAGGATCTCCTCCTAGGGTTGGTGTTGCTCAACCTGCAAGTCATATAGCAAACGTCTTTCCTCGATAGAGAAAAGACCATTAGGCATAGGAGCGGGTTAGAGACACCCAGCTCTAGCAATATGCAAGTAATAAACACCACCTCTCCTAGTGAGCATTCCACAAGCATTTAAAGTAGAGAAACCAACACATCGCTCACCTAGCATAGGTTGCAACTCACCTAGGTCGATGCCTAGGGCAATGGCAAGCACGGTGATCACACCTCCACTTGTGATTGGTCCTTGGCTTTGGGAGGATTGGTGCTCTAGGTAGCACACAAGGATTGTACCCAAGTTGAGTGACAAGTCGCAGTTGTTGTAAGCAGCTTTTGCAAGGACTAAGATGTCCTCCTCATTGAGGTTGATCTTGACACAAAAACCAAACAGAACGGATAAGGAGCGGTTATTACCTAATAACTTCTAACACTCAAGGAAACAAAAACAAACTGAAAGCAAAAATAAACTGGGTTGTCTCCCAAAAAGCTCTTTCTTTATAGCCATTAAGATGGCATGATGATTTCAAAGATGCTCACACACGAATATGAATTGAAGTGAAAGGGAGCATCAAGAAGCAAAAATACACACATTTAAGTCTAACCCACTTCCTATGCAAGAGAATCTTGTAAACAAACAAGTTGTTGAAACCAGAGGCTACTTGCATAAGAAGGCAAAACAGGTGCAACATAACAACTTTCAGCATAAAACGAGGAAACTTGATATTATTGAGATACATAAGAACACTTTTCCCTCTCTCATAGTAACTTTCAGTATCATGCATAAACTTAATAATATAACTATCACAAGGACCATCGTAACAATGATCACTTATTCTAACAGAAAATACAGGAATACTAGCTCTCATAACACTACTTTGTGAAACAATATTAGAGGTATCCTTACAAAGGATACTGTGTCCCTCTTCTTCATATTTAGTAACAAAGTCTTTCACATTTGCTATTATAGGTTCATCAACCATTTGTTTATCAGGTTCAACAGCTTCATTCATACTTTCATCAACCATACTAGCTATCATAGAATGTTCCTTCATCTTAACTGGGAAAGGCATTTTCTCAATATAAGGTTCAGGTAAGACATGATTAGCAGTATAAACTTCAGTATTTCTTGAAGGAACACTCTTAGCAACATCTTTATAAGGTTCATGATACTTATTCCACTTCTTTTAGGCACTTCAATGTAGGAAGCAAAAGCCTTAAAATAAGAAGCAATAGCTTGAGAGTCTAGACCATAAGCATTTTTAATATTTTGAAAGTCACCAGTTCCCATAAAAGATTCAATGCATTCATAATCATAATTTGTACCTGACTTTCTACCTTTGTCATTCTCCCAAGCTTCAGCATTGTCTTGGATACGGTCAAGAAGATCCCATTTAGCTTCTTCTTCCATGCGAGTGAATGATCCAGCATAAGAAACATCCAATAAATCCTTGTCATGAAGAGAAAGCCTTGCATAAAAGTTATTGATAATAATATTGTTAGGGAGCTCATGAATGGGACATTTGAGCATTAGTAACTTCAATCTCTCCCAAGCTTAAGCTGTACTCATCAAGAGGCCAAAAGTTGTATATTTGATTCCGATCTTTATGAATCTCACTAGGAGGATAAAACTTTGAATAAAAGAGAGGTACTATTTCCTCCCATTCCAGAGCTTAACCATTCTTCAATAGCTTATACCATTCCTCAGCTCTTCCTTTCAGCGATAATGAGAATAACTTCTTCTTAACTTGATCTGTAGTAATACCTACACACTTGAACAACCCACATAATTCGTGTATAAAGAGTAAATGATCACCGGAATGGACAGTTCCATCCCTAACATAGTAGTTATCCATAACACGATCAATAATTCTTGTAGGTATTTTGAAAGCATCATTCTCAGCAGGTGGTGATTTATCTACTACCTTAGCAGTGGTAGTAGCATTACCAAATAAGAAACTCAGCGGATTATCCATAACGAAAATAAAGCAACTAGCAGAAGTAAACAATACTCACAGTAGAAGTTTCCTTTACCAGTTCCACTCTCCAATAGCGCTTCACTCCCCGGCAACGGCGCCCGAAAATAGTCTTGATGACCCACAAGTATAGGGGGTGTATCGCAGTATTTTCGATAAGTAAGAGTGTCAAACCCAACGAGGAGCAGAAGGTGCTGGCTAGTGGTAAGGATTGGGAATTCTCTGCAAATACTTAGCAAACAGATTTTTAGGGGTTTTTGATAAAGCAAGTAAACGAAGTACGAGTAAACAAAAGGCAATAGGAATAAATGCAGCAAGTAGCCCAATCCTTTATGTAGCAAAGGACAAGCCGGGTGTATTACTTAAGATGACCAAATGTTCTCGAGGACACATGGGAAGACTGTCAAGTGCTTTTGCTTCATATAGTTGATTAATCTTCTTTAGCTTGCTAAGTGTTGTGTGGGTGAACCTGTGCTAATGTACCGACCTTCCTAGGACTAATACATACTTGTGATTATACCCCTTGCAAACATCCGTAAGTACAAGAAAGTAATTAAGGTAGAAACCTAACCACAGCTTTAAACTCTAAGACCCTTACGTCCCTTGTGCAATGGTTTCCTAACGGGGGTTCAGGTTTCTATCACTCCGGCAACCCCTATGATTAGTAGCCAAATACATAATGCATTCCCCTAGGCCCATATAGGTGAAGTGTCATGTAGTCGATGTTCACATGACACCACTAGAAGAAGTACACCACAACTTAAATATCAAACTATTGAATCTTTCTCAACACAACTCCACTACTAACAACATGACTTATCCCATGTCCTCAAGAATAAAATGAACTACTCACAAGACATCATATGGATCATGATCAGAGATGGAATAATGATGTATAAAAATCTGAACATAAACAATAATTCAATGATTCACTCAATAGCATCAACTACAAAGAGTAATCAACACCGGGAAAGTTTCCCCTAAGAACTAGTGCAAGATTCAACCCAATTGTTATAGCAATATGGAGATGGTGATGATGGTGATGATGGTGGTGATGATGATGATGATGATCCCGATGAAGTCCAGCTTGATGGTGGTGATGATGGCGACGATCTCCCCTCTCCGGGAAGGAATTCTCCCGGCAGAAATCTGTCTGCCGGAGAGATCTTTCTCTCTCGGTGTTTTCTGCCTTGTAGAGGCGGTGCAATCTTTCTGTGGTTGCTCCCCCAGTCTTAGGGTTTCGGGAGGATAATATACGCTAGAGGGGAGTGCCAGGGGTGGACCAGGGCGGTAACACCACCTGGTGGCGCGGCCTAGGCTGGCCCGCGCCAGGGGGTGGTGTGGGCCCCCTGTGGCCCATCTCCAGCCTCCCTTCTGGCTTCCTTCGTCTTCTGGAAAAATAGGATTTTCTGTATATTTTCTCAGATTTTATGATCTTCACGAATTTTGCCTCCAAACAGCATCTTTTTCATCAGAATCCTGACTACAGTGGTCCATGCTCCAAAAGTCATCAACCATGCAAAAACAGATGAAATAACATAAGTATCACCTCTCAATACGAAATATATCAATGAATAACAGTGAATTATGACATAGAATAGTGATGCAAAATGGACGTATCATTGGCCTATATATAGTGCCACCCCTCCATTGTAAACCCTATACTTGATAATAGAACTAGAAGAAAACCCCCTTGTGGAATCTATCTAGTTTTGGTCTCATCTTCCTTGATAAGGAAAACCTATTATCCCCAACCTCTTTGGATTATGCATTGAGCATCCATAGTTGTACAAGGCATTTGCTTGGAGTGGTCTCTAGCAAAGTTGTCAAGATCTCACCAAGATCCTCACTCTCACCGATTGGTTAGAGAGAGTTTCTCGACCAACACCAATCCTAGGTATTGTGTTGAATTCGGTAGCCACCGACGTGAGCCATCAACTTGTATTGTGTTCGCGTGTGCGTGTGTTTCGCCGTGTTATTTTGTGGCATCCCGCTAAAACCACTACTAGAAAATCGCGGTGTTTTTGTGCATTGCATCATCATGACCGCATGCTCATGTCATCATGCCACATTGCATTTGAGCATCGTCATCATTATGCATGTGTTTGTACAAAACTATTTTCGAAAAGTCTATTTTTGTTTTCTAAATACCCCGTCTTCAATTTCAAATTAAAAACCTGGATCTCTGGATTATTTTGTTTCGTCTACCAACGGATTTCAAAAGCACCGTTTTAAGCAAATAAAATAATTATATTATTTTTTAGGGGGCAGCCGAACCGGGCCGAACCGACCTAGCCGGCCACCCCCATAAAACAACACCAGATCAGACTAAACCTCAGCCACCTACCCCTAACCCTCCTCTCTCCTCCCCTTATCCACACGCACGCACCGCACCCCGCTCCTCCTCGGATCCCGCGCGCGGCCAACTTTTCCCCTGGACCCACTCCTGCCCCAGCCGACCTCACCCCACCTGCCTGCTTGCCACCTCATCCCCCTGGCCACCACCCCACCGTCTCAGCCAGCGTCCACCAACCACGCGCTCGTCCGCGTCCCAACTCCAGTCCCACCTCGTCACCCTGGGCCCACCCCGCGAGACGCGCCCGTCCGCCCCGCTTTTTCCCGCTCCACCCCGGGGCCCACCTCGCGGGAGACGCGCCCTGGCCCCGTTCTAGGCACCGACAACCTCGCTTTCCCCGCCCTCTCTCTCTCTCTCTTTCGCTCGCTCCTCCCTCAAGACCGCTCCGCCCACCAACCCATCGTCCTCCCACCGCCACCTGATCGCCCGACATGCTATCTCCGCGCATGCCTCTTCCTCCCACCCCGTGACCGCGACCTCTCCCGCACGAGCCCCTCCTCCCCGCGATTCCTTCCCCCGCCTCTCTTCCTCGTTCCCAGTAGAGCACCGCCGATGCATGCAGGAGCTTGCGCCCTCCCTCTCCTCACTTTCATGAGCTCCGCCTCTCTCTCTCCCAGGCGCCGCGGCCGCCTCTCCTCCCTCCACGGTCTTTGTCGCCATGGCGTCCCTTCAGACCGCCTCCCAGCTTCGCCAGCGCCGTCCCTACTCCACTCGGACCCTCTTCTCCACCGCCGCCTCGCGAAACCTCCCTGCCGTCCTTCTCCCTCGCCCCGTGGCCCCAGCTTCTCTGCATCACTCGGCCAGCTCCTCTCCTCGAGTCCTCCTGGCCTCCCTCCCTTGAACGCGTGGCTGCCGGCCCCCTCCACCTCGGCCCGTCGCCACCTCCTCCGCCTCCCCTCGATGTGCCCCTGCAGCTGTTGTTTCGGGTGACCCTGTTTGGTGTTTTGGTGGAGATGGAGTACATGAGTGTAAGTATGTGAAGACAACTTGTAACTCGGAGACCCGGGCGCCGATTCAAGTTCGACACAACGCCACTCGAAGGTCATGGGACGCCAAGAACTCTTCCGGACCCGGTGGAGCGACCGCCTCAAGATCTCCCTCCTGACGCCAAGATCTCCCGAAGACGAGGATGCACCTCAAGATCGCCTGCCCGGAACCCCAAGACCGACACCGATGCCTGAGGACCGGACGCCAAGTTCGCCGAGAACCCAGACGCCAAGGTCGCCGACACAGAACATCGAGTTCTCCGACACGGATGCGACAAGTTCTCCTACACGGAAGGACAAGCGCTTCATCTCGGAACACCAAGTCCTTCTTCCCGAAACGCCAAGCTCTCCTTCCCGGATCCGATGCTCGAAGCCCCAAAGACCGATTCCATCGAGCAGAACCCTAGATCCCGGCGCCCGAGACCGACCCCGAACCCCCGGAACCCAAGATCTCCCGAATCCAGATGTGTGAACCTTTCCCGAGCCCCTATTTTATAAATGCTATATATAAAACTTGTTGCATATTAATTGTTCATGCATGCATACCTGTCTGTGGTTGGGGGCATTATGTCGATTCACCTCATAATTAAATATGGAGTGCTTATGCGGGGTATCGTTGTCTTATTCCGGACTCCATTTAAATTGGTGTAGCGAACCGATGCCATGTTTTGCATTGTTAAGACAACATTTAAATTGCGGGGTATCTAAATAACTTGAACCATATAATTATTTGTCGGGACCCCGGTTCCACTTAACATTGCCCAATTGCACCGCATCTGTGCCATGCCATGCATCATATCATAAGCATGCCGGATCTTCTACCATAGTATTAAATATTGCATCCGGTGTTTCTTCTAGTGTTTGCTTCTTCGCGGATTAGGCCGATGAGTTGATGCGAATATCGACAAGTTCTCCAGCTATGCACCTTTGGCTCTGTTTTCCAGGAGAGCATCTCCCCCTTTCTACCTATTTTGCTTTTATAGTCTTTATTTCCTCCTGTTGATCTATTGCTATCCGTGTTGCGATGCTTTAGTTTCCGTGCACCATTTATACTCCTTGCAGCCTCTATATTGCCATGGACACATCCTATTGCCTGTTGTTTGATAGATAGTCAGCCTTGCGAGTCGTAGTTGCTTGCTTATGTGTTGCTTCGCGTCGTTGTCGTTTCACTGTTGACGGCAAGTTGACACATGATAAATGGTGGAGATGCTTAATGGTGGAGATGATCATGACTTTAAATACAACTATTAAAATGCTAGATATAACTAATGCAGAGGCATCGGTGGGCAATAGATGTTATTTGGTTCTTCCATGCTCACTTGTGTCCCGCAGGCCCCGAGTACTTGATACCTGTTCCTTGACTACACTATCCACATACGGGAGAGTCTATGAATCCCCCTTAGCCAGAGCTTGATTCATTTCTTATTTCTTGGGGCCACAAACTAGTTTGGGGCTTTATTACTATCCTATACTTATGCCATGCTTTACTGCTTTATTTACGATTGTGCGTGGATCACCTGTACTGTTTAGGAATTGCGGAGTGTTTTCGCGGTATCGACAAGCCCAGTCACACTTTCAGGTTCCCAGTCGTTTACAGCCATTGGCGCAAACCTTGGGTCCGTCTCGGAGCCGGACAACTTCATTGCGGGTAGCTTAATGGGGTGGTCCCCTGAAATATTTTATGAATCGTGTGATTGCTTTGTCGTGAAAGCCTCGTTGGGTTTTGAGTTGGTTTTTCCGAGGTTGATCGTGGGTGTGTTGCTATTTGTGCACCCCTGCAGGTTAAATCTTTCTGAAAGCCGTGTCTGCGGTTATGGACGAGTTGGAGCACAGTATCTCGATCATAGACAAGCATAACTAAAGTAGTGCTATAAATTTGACTTAATATGTGACTAGTAATCAATTCACTACAATGGAATGGATAATAAAAGTGCCAACAACTGATGGAACTGGGGTGTATCGTGTCATACTATACCTGCCTAGTAAGTATTACAACTCCAATGGAATGTCATAAAAGTGCCAACAACTGCTGGGTTTTGGGATTCCTCAGGACAATTATATCTGACTAGTAAATGTTCCAACTATAACGGAATGGTGATTAAAATTGCCCACTACTTATGCTTTAGGATGACTCATGCTATCTATATCTGATTAGTAAGAGCTTCAACTATAATGGAATGAATAAAACTGCCAACTGTGTGAGTTCCTTGGTTTGACTTCCTCGTTTGGTCTCAAGGGGGAAATATCAGGATGGGTATGATTGGTGTTATTATCAGGTTGGTCCCGAATAGGTCTCTCTTATCCCTCTCTAATAGCCGACAGTTGCATTGAGTCTCTATAGGTTGTTTAGTGCATGCTTCGCTGCCGCTTCAGTCCACCATACCTATGTAGGCGAGAGCTGCCGAATTCTAGCCTCGCTGCATCGCCTCGATCTTGATGCTCCTCTTTTTCCTTTGCCCTTTGTCGGCACCCCTTTTGTTTTAGCAGGTTTGAGATCGACGTCGTTAGCAGGGTTACCCTTCCGGCTTGGCCTGGGCAGGGTTATGGACGTCATTGGTTATTCTTCAGGGCTCTTAGCCCCATTTGCATCTTGTCTGTAGTTGGACGCTCTATCGTTTGCAAGATGATTTGGATCTTTGTATAGTATATATGTATTCTTAACTTATGGAGTCGTTGTTGTATATATATGTTCTGTGGGTTCCATCGTGGACTAATGTGTAATGGTATTACTTTGTTTTCCACCCGCACGAAAGTGCCTGGTGGGCATCCTTGAATCGTTTCTATGCGGGTTTGGCGAGGAGCGCTAAAACTTGCATAGGGCCGATTCGAGAGTGTTACATCTTTGAGTGTGATTCCATTTGGTTCTTCCTCTCCTCTCATCCCCTCGCAATTCCACCACAATTCCACGGGATTCATGAAAGATCGGACCACCCTACAGGGTAACCCCCAACAAGGAAGCACATAAATCAACTACGAAACAGATACGACCTCCTTGCAATTAACAAGGATTTTCACATCCTGCGATACCACATTCCTTTTCAAGCCAATATCTAATTTTGAAGTGTACTACTTGAATTTTATATAGGTTAGTTGAATCGTAGTCAGTCCATATATTTGGAAAATAAATAAGAACTTTCAGTTCATTCTGTACCATTTTTGACGAAAAATTCACCTCTGGCTCCTCTCGCCGATGGTAGATTTCTGCCTTAAAGTCCCGACAGTCTTCCAGATCTTGGTGCGGCGCTCCCACATCGACTCCGAAGACTTCGTTGTCGGGCTATCTCTTCTCTTCAGCAAGCTACTCGGAGGGACCAAGCTACAAGGCTTATGGTTGACCTCCTGGCTCCTCTTGGTAGAAGACTTTGCCGCTGCTTCGCTGCTTAGTGAGGGAGAAAGAGAAACACCGCTTCCGCCGAATTTAGTGTTAGGACTAGGGTTTGGACAATATAGTAAGGGAATGACCGCTCCAACAGCTGCAGAGACACTTAGACACACTGCCACTAGTATAACGGATTATTCTGACAGAAGGGACACAATAGCCTACATAACAGGCAAGTCAAGAAAATTTTGGTTTAGCCGATATCCAATTAAATAGGCCCCTCTTGATAGTTAGATGCAACTTTTTCAAAACGTTCTAATTACACGTAAATCTGCCTCCTAGCACGGGTTCATGGAGGACGACAAACTAAAACGCCGCAGGAGGAGCTCCATTTGTCCAAGGCCAAAATGTTAAATGGATGACATGCTTTTTTTATACTGTAACATAACATGGATGCCATGGTTTTATAAAGCCCAACCTAGACCGGTTCGGCCCACAGCCGAGTCCCGCTGCTTCAACCCTCGCCGCGGCAAAGCCCAAACCTCGCCTACTCCAAAACCCTAGAACCTCCACCGTTCGAACCCATCGGTTCGACGGCAGGGTTGTGCCGCCCCCTTCTTCCTCGGTAAAGAGTACCCACCCCCCAAGTCAGAAAACAAAAAAAAGAGTACCCACCCCCCTCCCCTCCGCTCCCCCTCCCGCAGCTGCCCGGCACAAGGCTTTCACCACCGGAGCTGGCCGTCACCCTCCTGCCCCAGTCCTCCTGGTAGCATCTCCTCGCCTGGCAGTGGCCAATTTCTGTTCCAGCCGGCCACTGTAGCGAGGCAACAGAGTCTAGCTCGTGTAGAGGAAAGGCTGGTCCAAGCATCGGCATCAAAGATGAGCGACGACGTGATATGGCACTGCATCCGCCACAACCACTGCAGCTTCATGGCAAAGTACCGCTACAGTAGCCTTCTCGTTTCTAGCCTCAGTTTCATTTTGCTTTTCTCTCTGATGATAAGTTGGTTGCTATATATGCTGGTGTGCGCAGGATTACGACAGGGATATTTTGCCGGAATCCGTACAACGCCACGGGCATATGCAACCGGAGCTCCTGCCCGCTCGCCAACAGCCGCTATGCCACTATCCGGGACCACGATGGTGATTACCGCACACATCTCTCCTCTCTTTTAAATTACGGATTTTGATTAAGCAGCTTTTTTATGGAGTTGGACTGAGAATTCGGTTATTTGTTGAAGCCATGGTCTTTAGTTTTATGTGGATGTGCAGAACGTTATAATTTGTGTTACATACTAAGCCTAGAACTCACCACCAACAGTGGCGGATCCAAGAATTATTCCAAGCCTGGGCAAACAATGTATTTTAAGGCTAGTGACACTATTTTTTATCAAATTGCCATCAAATTAGGCTTGTTGGCCGGTCGGAATCCTGGGCACATGCCCAGGCTTAGGGACGGTTGGGTCCTCCTATGACCACCAATTGCTGTAGGATCCATGGATGGTATACAGTTTGTTGATTTGTTCAGTTAGTCTAGAGTTGTTCACGTCAACTTCGAGGCCCAAATAAAGTTATGGGAGCTCAGCGGTTACGTCTCGAGTATTTCTGTACACCAGCATTAATCATGTATAGTGATGTTATTGTATCTACCACCATTTAACTCAGCTCAAAGCCATATGTCACACTCCCTTGCTCCCCCATGCCTTCATGCCATCCAACTCAGTACACTCTTGGAATGGCAGTCAATTGCAAATTCCTATGGGTGACTATGAAGTATTGTTATCATCTTTTCCTTGTTCTACAAAGCTTGACGCGAAGAACAATTTATAGTCCACTTAAAATTAAAGTGCTGCTCTACCACAAGCTTGTATGTCTGAATACGAAATATCATTATCATCTTTTCCTTGTTCTACAAAGCTTGACACCAAGAACAATTTATAGTCCACTTAAAATTAAAGTGCCGCTCTACCACAAGCTAATGAAGAAGAATATGTTACAACTGTGTGTGTTGTAGCTGAAAAACATAGTAGAGTGCTACCAAAAAACGAATGTGTTCGTGAGACGACCCTGTATCATAATACATTTTGGGGGACTCAATAAAATACTTCTTTTTCTCTCTTCCATCACAGTTTTCCAGCACGAGCTCTGTCCATTACTTTCGTTTCGCACAACAGTAACATGGTAAATTCAGTTATATCCTGTTAGGATGACAAGCAATTGTTCGATGAGTCACTTAACTGATGGAATAAGGTGTAAAACTGATACAAGAGTTATATGATGCTGAACAGTAAAACCGATAGATTAAGGAAGTAATTGATGCACGATTCAGAAAACAAGTTTCTCGGAATACTAATTTCTACTAAGCTAGATTGAAGCAAAGCTACCTCACATGCATGCTACCTGCATGATGTCGAAGCAGTACTGTTCTACATGTAATAGTCGCTGTGGTCAGCAGAAGCTAGAGTGGCTTAAATTGTTGTTTGCTTCAGCCATTGCTTTAGTTTTGTGGCCTTTGTGCTTTAGTTGGTGTGCTTGTAGTTCTGTTTGGAAGGCTTTCTTAGATCGTGTTCAGTTCATCAATTTGAGCCTGTAATCTGATTACACTGTAGTTTGAATCGTCATAAGTTCAGTTCACGTGGACTGTAATCGGGTCCCATGTAATCCAATTATATCATTATTCATGGCCAATACAGGCCAACCCCCCACTGTAATCTGAAACCGACAAACCGTACCGGACCTACCAAGTGAGCCGCTTGCTCTCGACTTCTCTTGTGCACGCAACACATCCCCTTTTCCATCCTCTGCCCCATGCATCTTGATAGCCTCACTCTTCCACACCAGCGAGATCCATGGCGTCTGGTTCGCATCACAACCAGATAAGCCACGGGCAGGACCACAATGAAACTGCTTCCCTCACCATGACCATGGAAGCACGGCTTGCCATGGCCGGCAGCAGCGGAAGTTTCTCCGCTGCCAGTGGATCGGCCGGTGAGGAGCTGGTGGGTCCTGGGCCCAGGAACACCTGATAAGGTAGCTGGCCATATGGCTGGCGAGGAGGTGGATCTGTATGAGCAAAGGGCATCCGATTTTGGGCAATATATTGATTTAATTTCTTTGTCATCTGTGTTGGATTTGGATGCATTGCTTGCAAAGTTCAAGGTGACGCAGAGTTTCTGTTCAAATTATGGTCTGATCCAAACACTGTACTGTATACGATTATACTGTTACTAAAACAAACAAAGTCGAGTTCTTCTCATTCTGTTTCCATTACCAGTGTATTCTGATTTCCTTACTGTTAACATTACAGTTTTTGTACCAAACACCTTGCTAGGGAAAACTGTTACTTTCTTTCGGTCATGCAGGTATTTTCTATTTATATATGAAAACTGCTGAAAGAGCTCATCTGCCAAACAAATTATGGGAGAGAGTCAAACTACCCAGGAATTATGAGAAAGCAATGGAAGTCATCAACAAGCATCTCGTATGCATTTTTTTGCTCCTGGGCTCTTTCCACTCCAGGCTCCAGCTGAATGTGAGTCTAGTTAGTCTTATCGCATCCCTTTTGTTTCATCATGTAGGAGTTTTGGCCCAAGCTACTTGTGCACAAGATCAAGCAGCGCCTGACAAAAATGACTCAGTATCGGATAAGGATGAGGAAACTTCAACTTAAAGTGAGGTAAGGACTTCTTGTGTTAGTATCCACAACATATTGTTTCCTAACAATTATCTGTTCTTGACTTCCGTGTGTCCCCTGATAGTAGGAAACTGTGATACTCCCTCCGATCCAAATTAATTGGATCGGGGGGGATATTAAATTTTGTGCAACATTTCTTTTAATGTTGCTCCATAAATGATCGGTGTAAGATAACATAGTAATTAATTCATGTTAAATTTTATGTGGTTTGGCATTCTTCCATTTGCTTTCTCACTTGATATGCAAAAACAGTAGAAAAAACTTTTGAGAGCGTAATGGGGGACATAATAAGATCATCAACATTGGTTATGTGACGAGGCTGGTTAAGCATGCTAAAGCTGTCATTTAGGGGACACTGTTCCCGCTCTGGCAACTAGCCATGTCCAAGGATCTCTTTAGTGCTCCGTCATGGGAATCTAGCCTAATCCAATGCTACCTTGCCAAATCCTACAATACAGGACATCATGTAGCCACCCTCTAATATCCTGCACAGTCAATCGTGTGATTTCCCCCTCCTGTGACGATTGGCTGACCAGGCTTTTGGCCCTGGAGGACGCGATGGCCTAAATTGATGCAAGCAGTCAATAAATTCTTGATTTGCTACTTCCCCTGTGATGATCTCAAGTTATTGTGAAGCATTTAATGGGACTTTTGCACATGGGAGCAGCTTTGGATGCCCCAGAAGATGGTGAACACCCCACCACCTTGCCCATGAGCAGCAGCTTGTGCATCTGAGCTTTACATTTGTGGAATCTTAACAGCAGTGGTAAACATGCCCAGTGCTCCTTTTTTACACCTATGCAATGATGCAGAGTGATGGTTTGAGCATTCAATGGTAGTTTTGATGTGTTGTAGCAGATCTCCCTACTGTCATGGGCCGTCTAATCCAGTGGCCGCATAGGGGCTATCCATGTTAAGATCGGTACGTGCTATGCGGCTGCTCTGCTTGACAGCAACAACCATGACCACTGGCTATAAGGAGCAGAGTAGTCTAGGTTCCTGTTACCCAAATAAGGCTCTAAATCTTTGAACTGTGCAATGTTTTTTTTTTGCATGGCTATTGTTGTACCCATTACAGGCATATGAGTTGCCTATATGAAGACTAGTGACCTATGAAGTCAGAACATGCACTAACATGAGAGCAAACAAGAGAAGTGCCTATATAGCCTGTGTATGGCATGGAGACGACAACACTGCTCGTGATGTTGGCTTGTTGCTTATATGTTCTACAGTTCCAGTTGCCCAGTTCTGAGGTCCAGATGTCATATTTGGTTATGAGTTCTGCGCTGCTTTCATATTGCTTGGATTTTTTGAAAGCTACTAGGCATCGACCGTATACTGGCAAATCTTCCATCGTGGCAGTCTCGCGGTAACTGCCCCTCCATCCCATTCACCCTCCTTCTCACACTTATCACCTCCTTGCCTGTCCTGCTACAGCCTTGCCCTCTCACTCGGCAGCCTCCTGCTCCACTGTCGTTATTACCCAAGGTCACGATCCACCTCCTGTTCCCTGGTTCTCCCCTGCTGCTCTACTGCCTCAGCAGCCATCATCATCTCTCTAGTGAACAACCTTTTGGCATTCACCAGCCTTGCCAGCGCTGCTCATCAGTCCCACTGCGAGGCACCACCCCGCTCCCACTTCTTTTCGCAACCCAGATTCTTTCTTGGCTGCGTAGCACAGTAAGACTAAAGCCAAATGCCTTCAAATCACATGTTTCCTTTATTCAAACTGAAGATATTATGGTGACAACAAACCTTTTTGTGACAGTACCAGAAAAAAACAATGAATTGACCAGTGATGACGTGAGAGACTTGTTGGTATGACATGTGTTCCACTAAAATTTAACCAAGTTCAATAGCATGCTGATTCTTCTTGTCGATATACATACCTACTGTTAACTTCTATGACACGTGAAAAAATCCTAAACATATTCTTCTGCGCTGTTAGAGAGAAGATAATAACAGTCCCCCGGAAGAAGACACTGCGTGAGAGCAGGAGATTGGAGAAAGCTGAAAAGGCTGCTCAACTAGAGAAGGTATTTTTGTCTGATGATCCTTACCAACGTGTCTATTTCAGACTGCCTTTTTCTAACATCTGCATACTTTTGGTCAGAGTATTGAAAATGAACTGAAGGAACGTCTGAGAAAAGGTGTTTACGGTGACATTTATAATTACCCCTTCAATCAGTTTGATACTATCCTTGAAATGGAAGACTATGATGTGGCTCCTGAGATAGAAGAGGAAGAAGTAAGCACGACACCGAGTATGAGAATTAAGCTATCTTTGTTATTTTCTCACCACTCAACTTCTTTCCCCTATATTCTGGATTCACTTGCCAACCAGGAAGGTGAGATAGAATATGTTGAAGGTGATGATATCGAGATGGGTGACATGGATGATATGGAAGACTTTGAAGGCCTTGGTGATGAAGATGGTAAACCTTTCCTTTGTTTCTACTGAATTTATTTGGGCAACTGCTCCCCTAGACTAGTTCCTTTGGGTTGAGTTGTATGACGTGGTGTTATCCTATCTTGGGCTTGCACATAAACTCTTTTTCTATCGATGAATCGAAACACAAAAGCTTTTTGCGTTTTCACGATTTTTTTATTTGGGCATGTTACAGAATACAGAGTGCTCTGACTTGTGAAGACCTTTTTTCTCTCTGAGTTAATTAGATAATATGAAGAAACTTTACACCTTATTAAATATGGGCCTTGAAAATGCCATGGTTATTTAGCATAGCAGTATTAACTGTAAATCTAACCTCCTTTCGAAAGTATAAAATGATTGCAATTGATGCAGATGAAGATGATGGTTTTGAAGAGCCAGTAACAAAGAAACCCATGGGACTAGGCTCCAATTTCAGATCAAAGATTGGGAAAAAGTCTACGAAGGTTATCACTGAGGTAAATCCATCTTACAGTGCGTTGCCTAAAAGCATAGTTCCTATAAGAACACATCTTTACTGTCTTGTTACATATTAGTGTTTAGTAGGGCCAAATAAGCTTTAATGGGAAATCAGTATTATGCTGTTCGCTTTATTTATATTGTTGACAGTTCTTTGGATTATTCCTTCATTGGAGCAGTTTTTCCAAAGCAAGCATTTTGGGCAAGATGATTTCATTCCTCAAGTTAATTTGAATTACTCCCTCCAACCCAAATTAGTTGACTTAGATTTGTTTAGATTCGATTGTATCTAGACATGATTTAGTATTAGATACATCCATATTTTGACAAATTTGAGTCAACTAATTTGGGCCGGAGGGAGTAGCACAATTCCTGGTTGAATATAATTTGTTTCTCACTTGTATGCTACAGGTGGAACAAGATGAAGATAGGAGTAGCAGGCAGAGGACACAACAGTGAATTCACTCAAGCACGTTTTCAGTAAAATGCTTGGTGTTGGACCTGTTGGTTATCTTTTTTGCTGTACTTAAGATAATCTACCTTCATCGTATGATAGTGTTGAATTCATATGATGTTTTTATTGCTGAGAACTTGGAAACTGACATGAGTTGTGCGGCATAGAACAATATTGTACTTGAGGGTATTGTGCCACATGGAAACTGACCTGAGTGGCTTAAAACAATATTGTACTTGAGGGCATTCGGTCAGTGTGATTCGAATTAGGAGCTTGCAATGTTTGTAAAAAGGCTGATATTTTTCAAAAATTTAAGATTGCATTTTGAAGTTACAAAAAAATCTGGACGTAGCCAACGATATATCCCACAAACGTGTGAACTACATAGAGATTCAAAATCTAACGGTTTCAAAAGTTCATTAGAATGGAGTTTCTTCATGTGTTTTACACCGATATGACTTAGATGACAATGCCACGTATGCATGGGATTATCACTCTTGTGTTTACATCGCTTTGCATTAGTGCTATGGATGTGCGTATCATTACAGTTGAGATTCAATAAGAATAAACTTCTACTTTCCTGTGCATTAGCATAAAAGATATTATTTAAACAACCATTTATCTCTGATTTAAAGAATAATGATCTCGCAACAAGCAAGATCCACTGACAATTATTTAAAATTAAAATTAATCCTGAAGTGAGACGTAGAGGGAGAGTAAGTATCGATAGCCATCACTTTTACCTTGTGGCCGTTGCTGACACGCATCGTCATCTCCCTTCACCAAGTGCCGCTTATTCTGCAACTCGTACTGAGAGTTACAAATATGAGCAACGAAGCCAGTATCAAATACCCAAGTGTTACTACTGGCACTTGTGAGGAAAACATCAATAATATGTATATCACATATACCTTTCTCGGCGACAATCTTGCCGGCCTTCTTATCTTCCAGATGCTTGGAGTAGTTGCACTTCCAGTGACCCTCTCTCTTGCACTAGAAGCACATGACGTCTGACTTGGACTTGGGTGCCTTGGAGGAATCGACAACAGATTTACCGTCCTTTTTCGGTTTGCCCTTCTAGCCAGATTTCTTGAAGTCAACAGTTTTGTTGACCATCAAGACGGTGTGCTCCTTCTTGATCTCCACCTCAGCGTGCTTAAATATAGCGAACAACTCAGACAGGGTTTTGGTCATCCCCTGCATGTTGTAGTTCATGATGAATCCCTTGTAGATAGGGGGCAACGAGTGCAGCACCCTATCAATCGTCAGCTCGTCATTGATCTTGCAATCAAGGGCGTTCGGGCGTTGAACGTAGCCAGGCATTTTAACCACGTGCTTGCTCAAGCTGTTGTGCTCTTCCATCTTGGCAGAGAAGAACATGTTTGAAACCTCGTACTTCTCAGACATGGCCTGGGGTGCAAAGACAACTTTGAGATCAATGATTATCTCATAAGCATTCATCTTCTCAAAGCTCTTTTGTAGGCCGGCCTTCATGGCGTAGAGCATGCCACTCTAGACACAGGTGTTCATCATCCGCCTTTGTCAAAAGAACATTTTTATCAGCCTGGAAGGTGGAGTCAACGGGTGGGTTACCTATTGCAACTTCTAGTATATAGGAGAGCTTCTAGGGAATGAGGAGAATCCTCAAATTGCGGGACCAGTCGGTGAAGTTTGACCCATCAGTTTTAAGATTTTCTTTCTCAAGGAAAGGGCCTAGGTTGAAGGTAGGGCGAGACATCTACAATGGTATTTGAAAAGTCATTAATCTCCTTGAAACAGGCTTGCGCTCCGCTTTATAAATAAAGCAACATCCAGATACAACCGAGTTCTGTCTCATACATGCATGACCAGCCAAAACAAAAAAAGAAAAACGTAGTGTCTGCTAGGGCCTCAACATAGACTAGCCCAAGGAAACCAAAAATAAAAAGAGGGGGAGACATCACGGGGCCTCAAACGGGGGCCAGGTGTCGAGAAGTGATGCGCCATCACCCTCAGAGCATGCAGAGTGCCGTATAGGTTCTCCCAGTCCCGCTGCCTAGCAAGCGGGTACCACTGCTGCATGTAAGCAAGAAAGAAAAAATAGAGCCAGAAGCACATGAGGGAAAGATCCTCTGAATCACCATTTTGTTGCGCACATTCCATAAGGTCCAAGTTAAGACCGCAAACACTAGTGAAAGGGAAATGGACGTCGCCTAGAGGGGGGGTGAATAGGCGTTTTAAAATTATTACGGTTTAGGCTCTAATAAATACGGAATAAAACTTAATGTTTAATTTATCAAGCCAAAACCTATATCCACTAGTTTCACTAAGTGCACCAACAACCTATGCTAAGCAAGACAAGCAACAAGGTGATAGCAAGATATAGTACTTCAAGCACGAAGGCTATCACAATGTAAATTGCATAAGTAAAGGGCTCGGTTGAGAGATAACCGATGGACACGGAGACGATGATTTGTTTCCTGAAGTTCACTTCCAAAGAAGCTACGTCTCCGTTGGAGAGGTGCGGGGGCGCAATGTACTTCGAACGCCACAAGAGGCTCACCTCGAGGTGTGGTGGCTCGATGCTCACCCAACGCCACACAAGGCCTCACCCCAAGATGCGAAGGCACGCAACCTACTGACCTTACAAAAGGCTCACCCTATTCTCTCGTGAGCTCGCCACAAAGGCCTACTCACGTTCCACTATGGGACACTTGAGGGCGGTCACCGAACCCGTACAAGGCTTGGGGAAATCTCCACAACTCAATTGGAGGGCTCCCAAGAAATGCCACAAAGGCTCCACAATGCCACAAAAGGCCAACAAGCTTAGGGAACCTCCACAACTCAATTGGAGCCCCAAGAACAATGCCACAAAGGCTACAAAGCCACAAAAGGCAACAAGGCCACAAAAGGCTACAAGACCACAAAAGGTCAACAATCCAACCACACAACCGTCTAGGGTTCCAAGAATCCAAGAGAAACAATCCCAAGGGATTGAACTCACCGAATCTCCGAGGAGAACTCAAACCTATGCACCAAATGCAAGAGGCAAGTCCTTCACTCTCAAATTCCACCAAAGCTATAAAATATATTGGGGAAATAAGGGAGGAAGAACACAAGAGGAGAACACAAAACTCTCCAAGATCTAGATCCCAAGGATTCCTTCACAAAGAA
This sequence comes from Avena insularis, assembly GCA_023614405.1. Classification (NCBI taxonomy): domain Eukaryota; kingdom Viridiplantae; phylum Streptophyta; class Magnoliopsida; order Poales; family Poaceae; genus Avena; species Avena insularis. Next base: position 470,235,718 of record CM042694.1, read on the forward strand.
GGGATTTGGTTTGGTGGGGATTGTAGATCTAGATCTCCTCTCTCAAATCCCTCAAAGAGATGCAAGAATCATGGGAGGGAGAAGGGAAGAGGGCAAGCTTTTGAAGGTCAACAATGAGGAGATAGAGTGGAAGAGCTAGCAAAAATGACCTCCAAAGTTGGGGAAACTTTTGGGAAGAGGGGGCCCTTAAATAGAGCAAGAGAAATCTGCCCGTTTGGGCCAGATTCGCGCCCCACCGGAACTACCGATGCCCCACCGGTACTACCTCTAAATAGAAACACAAGATACAGAAGAAAAACGAGATTTACCGGAACTTTGGCCGGTACTACCGCTCAAGCAAAAACATTGGACATCATTGCACAAAAACTTCAGTAACTTTTGACTTGAGACTCTGATTTCGATGATCTTGGTCTCGTTTTGAAGAGAACAAAAATCTCTACAATATTATGCAAAGAAACATCATAGTACAACAAGAGAGGATAAAAATAAAATGGAGAAAGGTATGACCTCTCAGAAGCGACGAACCGATAAAACCTCCAGAACCCAAAACGCAAGAAGTTGAGCTTGGAAACTCTAATTGGGATGAAACCAATTTTGTTGGAAAGATAATAAAGAGTAGAATCCAACAAAAGGTGAAATATTGGGTATCACAAAGGGAGAAAATACCATGAATATATATATGTGAGATACCTCCCAAGGTGTGGAGCCGGAAAACCCGCAAGATAAAAAACTCAATAAGATATGCAAGGGAAATCCATTTTTGATGAACTAGAGCTTGTTATGAAGATAAGCACAAGCTCTAGATCCTCACATGGACAAGAACCAAACAACAACCAAGAAATATGATGCTATGTATGCAAAGGTTTAAGCTCTCTCCAAAAGATACGAACGAGTCACCCACTCGAGAGCCCCTCTTGATAGTATGGCTATCTATCCTAAACCCGGTCTCCCAACACTACAAGAGACCGGTAAAATAGAAACCCTATCAAGATCATACCTTTGCCTTGAGCATCCCACTTGAGCTTGATGTAGACGATCTTGTCACCATCAAGATGGAACACCTTTCTTGATTGCACTTGCTTGCACTTGCTTGATGAAGTCTTGAGACATGCTCCCCCATACTCCATGGGGAAGCCTCTTCTTCGAACTTGTCTTCATCATTCCATGATTGCCGAGGATGGCAAGCTTCAAGCATGAGATCTTCTAGAGATGACGCATCTTGAGCTTGCACTTGAATTCTTGATGATGTATTGAAGAAGGCCATGAGGAACTCCATCTTCTTCTTCTTCTTCAAGACATACTTGATCTTCTTCTTCTACTACTTGATTCCAATAGGCACAAAGCCCTTGGACAATGCTACTTCTTTTTCATCCTTGAAACCAACACATGGTCCAAGCGATGCCAATGGACAAACCTACAAGTGAAACTCAATTTGCACATTAGTCCATAGGGATTGCCATTAATTACCAAAACCACACATGGGGCATACATGCCCTTTCAATCTCCCCCATTTTGGTAATTGATGACAATCCCCTAGAGAGGGTTTAAATATGGAATTTAACGAACAAAATGGTTGCCCCAACATCAAATACTACACAAGTATGTGATGTTGGTACAACCACAATATATAGAGAAAACTCCCCCACAATCTATGCATGTGTGATGAACTTGAATTTCATTGCATAGATTGCCAACCATTATCGGTGGTTGAGTTTCCTCTATATATTAAACATGCAAAGCAACAACAAAGATGCAAGAGCATGCAAGGCCAATGCTTAAGAACCAACTCAAAGCATAAACCAACTTCCCTTAAACCCTCTAAAACTTCTCCCCCATTGGCATCGATTGCCAAAATGGGTGAAAAGTTCTAAATGGCCAATATAGTGAGAATTCGTCCAAAGGTGTGCATATGCACATATCCAATGATGAATCCTTGGGAGGAAGTAAAACTATATTGAGGACCCAAAGATTGCAAAAAGAAAAGAAAGATAAAATAGCTTCAACAAATGAAGCGAGCAACCCAAAGGACCCAAAAAAATACCAATTGACAACAATAATTGATACCAAAAGAAAGACACAAGATATTATGATACTAGCAAATGAGTGTTTAAATGAAATAGGGAAGCTCCCGAATCTTCGTGCACAAGATAGAATCAACTAATTTGAATACATCTTGCACAAATATGGAATCCTCACTCCCCCGTTAACATTTAAACCTCAAACAAAGAGAAAGGCAAATGAGCATTCTTAAATGAATTGAAGAAGCTCCCCAAGGATTATGCACCAATTATGATGATTGCATTTGGAAACAAAGTGCATAATCATGGAATCCTCACTCCTACAAACTCATTTAATAATAAACGGCAAGAGAGATCAAATTATGAGTGCCCGGAGACGCAAACAAATGGTCCAAGCACTCATAGGAAAATAAATTTGGAAGCCACCGAAGGATCAAAAAGAAATAAAGGGTGGTCTCCAAGGAAAACACAAACAACCAAAGATTTATCTTCTCTTGTGTGTATAAGTTTCTAGGTGGAAAATATCACAAAGACGTATGCCCACAAAGAAACATGCCCACACAAAATAGATACTCAAGAAAGCACATCAAAAACAAGAGGAAGTCATATAATATACCAATAAGATTTTTTTGCTTGAAAGCATGGCCAAAGGCTCAAATATATCTTATTGTACATCAATGAGCTTCAAGCACCAACACACTACATACATTACAACAATTACCAAGGGAAGAAGGGAATAGTTGGAATATATGGAGAAAAACAACAAGTATCACAAATAGAAATCAACGATGCAAAATACTCACTATTGCACATGAGAGAAAATTGAGGAAAGGATAGGCAATATAATTGCTAGATTGACATATTTGGGATAAGTGGATCATGGTCATGATTTTGTATAGTCCCCATTATATGCACTCATCTCAACAAACTCACATTAGCAATAGAGAGCACTCCTAAAAACCAACAAAAGAAACACAACATATGCAATAACACAAACTCATGCCAACAAGCAGCCTGCAAAAGGTTGGAAGCAAGATATGTATGCATGAGAGAGATACTTGTTACCGATATATAAATGGTAGGATGTAGAGGATATGAATTCGTTGATCATCCTAGCTTGCCTCCAATTGACATGTAGGCACCACTTCTTCCTAATGGATGAGACAAGCATCTAATATATCTCCAATGTACCTAAAACACAATTAAGTACACTATGTTCCCAAACAAATTGGGTTCAAAGTAGTTAGTGCAACTACAATATATAGGAGACCCTCCACATAAATATGTGCATATTGATATGAAATTGAATTTCATGCACATCTTAGCCGATAGGATTTGGTGGAGAATCCCCTATACATTGGATCAAGAGAGCAAGCATGCCATAATAAAAACATGTAGTAAATATGCATGCATGAGACTCTCAAGAACCAAAATGAGATACAATTTGAACTAAAACACCAAGTAAACCAAGAAGTAACACACAAGAGTGTGGCACGACAAAAGGTGTCCAAATTGTATCAAAGAGCCAAATCAACACATGAAAGGACACAAATTCAACAAATGAACAAGGCAAAAGCCAAAGAGCGAAAGATGCACATAACACACAATGCTCAAGGATTTATCTCATTCTAAAAGATCAAAAGAAGTAACAAAGAATGAGACAAAGCCAACTCCCAAATAGAGCAAGGTTCCAACACATAAACCAAACTCTCTACACTTTTTATGATGGCACAAAGTACCAAAAGAAAAGATCAATCATCCAAGCACAAGAAACACTATGTGGATCAACACAAGAAGCATAAAAGGAGTGTTCTAGATAGTATAGGAGAGATCCCCCATGAATGGTGCATTATATTGAATTTTGCTTTTGAATGCAAAATGCACACAAAAGAGATCATCACTACTATCTACATTAAATAAAACACAAGAGAATACAAATAAACTAAAATGATCCACAAGAGGAAAGGAAGACATGGGAGTAAAAGAAAACACATTCTTGGCCAAAGATAAGACAAAGAAAAGCAAAGGCCAAAGTGAACAAGATCAATAAATCCTACCATATATGGAGTGTCACTTGTCCAAGGACAAGAATTATGGGGAAAGTTTTCCCGAGGTAGTTTGCAAGGAAATCATGATCATATTCACACAAAGAAGCATGTAACAGGATATAATAATTATGCTTGATGCTTCGATAGAGATTCTTGATAGCTCCAAATAGTCACACAATCATTGAAGATTAGTGTAAATTGAAGCACATGGTTTCCATGGAGGATATGGGGGTCCAAATATGAGGAAACACATATCAAGAAAAACTCTCACAAACAAGATCCAAAAGATGAGCAATAAAAGAAACAAAGCAAATTAGAACTTGTTTGAGCTAAAAGTGCCACATAGGAGCTAGATAATTCTCAATATCAATTCTAAGTGGCACTACCTCAAATGTTCACATTTTCTAGGTTTGTAATATGCACCAAGCATATGACTCCCCCATAATGTGATAAACCAAGAGATCACGACAAGAGGCAAAAATATCAAAAAGGAGATGATTAATGGACATTATGGAATACTAATTCTTCATGAGAATGACATACCACATAGAGACAAGAAAAACATGTAATGTCAACATTAAGTGGTATTCCTCATGTACACACATTTTAGGATTGTGGAATGCCCAAGCATAACACTCCCCCAAAATGGGATAGTCCATTAATCACTCCCAAGAGCCAAGAAATATACCAAATAAATTCAACAAAGGCTCAAACACAAGAACACAAATACATGATGTGCCAACCAACATACACAAATATACTAGACAACACAATATAGGTATGAGGGAAGCACAACATGTACAAACACATATAATGGTACAAAACCAACACATGCACAAGGGAGCAAGTAACTTTCAATGCAAAGGAGTTGAGCACATGTTACCGCAAGGAGGAACATTGGATATGAGATAGAGGCAAGATAATCCAATTGGCTTGACTTGACAAAAATAAATGATGAAGACCCCTCAATTCTTCATAATGTAGCCAAGCCTCCAATGCCCTCCAACAACACCTATTGATCAAGTTTTAGCTCGTTGGTCCCCAACCAAGTTGGGTCCTAAGAAGTTAGTCACAATAGGCTTGGCCACTCAAATGGTTCTTTTCTTGACACCACTTTGGGCACCAACATATTTGGCAAACACATTGCCCACCTCAACCTTACCAAGAGAATATGCATCATATATCAAGATAGGATTGGATGAGGAGATACCCATGGTGCATGAGGAAGAGAGGTTACCTTTCTCGCGGCATATGTAGCAAGTTCTTCTCTTGCCATCTTTCTTATTGGAAGATGCCACCCCTTGAGGAAGATCTTGAGTCTTGGGAAGAGGCCCGCTTCTAGCTTGAGGTGGAGCTTGAGGCTGCTTCCCTTGTTGCTTCTTCTTCAATGGACAACATCTCACATGATGTCCTTCTTCCTTGCACTTGAAGCACACAATGTTGGCCGGATTCTTCACTTGACCTTGGCCATTCTTCTTGTTGCCCTTGTGCTTCAACATGTTGGTGGGCTTGTTCTTGATGTTGGAGTTGTATCCAAGCCCACTCTTGTCATGTGGGGATCTTCGCACACTCAAGATGTTCTTGAGAGTGGTCTTCCCTTCATGACACTTCTTCAAGTCATTCTTCAAAGAAGTGACTTGGGCCTTGAGCTTCTTGTTTTCCTCTACATGGTTAGTGTCAACAATAATACTAGAGGAAGTAGATGCTACATTGTTAGAGCAACAAGGCAAGGGATGCAATTCATCACAAGATATAGCAATAGCATGAGTGGATGAATTACAAGTACTAGCACATGGAAATATGATACTAGGAGTAGATGTAGTGCTAATGTCCACATGAGGCATACTCGATGTTACATTTGACAAAATAGCCTCATGAGCCAACTTTAGACTACCATGGGAAAGTAGAAGGTCCTCATGCGAGCTTGAGAGCTTAGCATGACTCTCTTCCAATTTCCTATAGTTGCTAGTTAGCAAAGCAAGTTGAGCACGTAGCTCAACATTCTCCTTCACAATAGATGCTTCACAAGAGATAGAGTTAGTAGCACAAGCATCATCAATAGTAGTAAGAGGCGAGGGCAACTTGGAAAGCTCTTTAGTGTATGAGGTTTTAAGTTGCTCATGTGACTCGGTGAGTTTGATGAGCTCCCCCTTGATGACCCTAGAGCCATTGTTGAGGTGCTCAAAATCCTCAAGGAGTTTGGCATAAGCAACTTCAAGCTCATCATTCTTAATTTGGAGGACACTTGCCACCTCAAATTCTCTATCATGAGATTTCTTCACTCTAGATAGCTCTAGAGCAAAGGTCTCCTCAAGAGATTCCTTGGTGGTTTGTTCCTCTTCAAGAGCTTCATTTAGGTTAGCAATGTCATTAGCATACTCATGTTCAAGACTACCCATTTTTTCAATTGTGTCCTCATGCTCATAAATTAGTTGCTTACTTTCAATGGCAAAGTTCAATATTTCAATGAAAGTGGAGCAAGAATTTTTATCATTGTGAAGAGCACGAAGGACTAGCTCCCCCTTCTCTTTTAAAGAAGCAACATCATCATCTTCTACATCGAAGTCAACATTCACATTATCATGAGGTGCATTGGGGTCCAAAGGAGAAGTTACCTTTGATTCCTTAGCCATGATGTATAAGTGAATGTTGGGAGAAGGTGATGATGGGGGAACACATGAAGCTCCAATAGTAACCTTTCCTTGGCCCACGCATTCTTCGATTTCCTCTACATGGTTAGCAACACAAGTACTAGAGGAAATAGAATCACATTTATCATGGTAACAAGGCAAAGCAAGCATATCATCATGAGATATATTCAATCCATTTCTACATGATATGCAAGGGCAATCACCACTAGGATGCAAAACACATATAGTCCTACAAGTGTTCATGCCCAAAGATACAACATTGCAATGAGATAGATATGGAGGATCATGAATGGCAAACTCACTATCCACATTGCAAGTTCTATCACCACTCACCATATCATTACCTTGTGACAACTCACATGTTGGTGTAGTGGAAGAAGATGAGAACTCATCACGGTCGGAGGTGGAGGGAACACAATCATCCTCATCAATCTTGGACACATCATATTTTGCTTGAAGCTTGGTCCAAATATCATGAGCATTCCGAAAAGGCATGATTGAGGAAAGAACTACAAAGCTCACAACATTAACAAGCACATTAGATGCTTGAGCTTCGAGATAAGAGTTTGTCTCCTCCTCCAAAGATAGATTTTGGGGATCCTTAGGAGGAGACAAGCCCATATCTAGAATTCGCTCAATATTTGGGTCAATCACCCGAAAATGACTAAGCATGCGAATACGCCAAACATCATAATTTGTGCCATCAAAAGTAAATGTGTGAGAGTGCACTAAACCCCTGGGAGACATCCTTACTCTCGAGGCGGTGAAGCCTAAGAAACGAGAGACCTCGCTCTGATACCAATTGAAAGGGAAATGGACGTCGCCTAGAGGGGGGGTGAATAGGCGTTTTAAAATTATTACGGTTTTGGATCTAATAAATGCGGAATAAAACTTAATGTTTAATTTATCAAGCCAAAACCTATATCCACTAGTTTCACTAAGTGCACCAACAACCTATGCTAAGCAAGACAAGCAACAAGGTGATAGCAAGATATAGTACTTCAAGCACGAAGGCTATCACAATGTAAATTGCATAAGTAAAGGGCTCGGTTGAGAGATAACCGATGGACGCGGAGACGATGATTTGTTTCCCGAAGTTCACTTCCAAAGAAGCTACATCTCTGTTGGAGAGGTGCGGGGGCGCAATGTACTTCGAACGCCACAAGTGAAAGAGCATTTCATGTTTTCCTATGTTTTGCGTGTTAGATAACAATACTATGGAGACTTTTCATGTGCGCTAAGTGTGCAGGAAGTTTTGAGGGGGGCCGGATTATCCGCCCCTCCAAGGGCCGGATAATCTGGCCTACCTCATCTCTCAAGGAAGCCAAGGCGCGTCGCTCAGTGTCCAGGCGGATTTTCTTGAATATCCAAATGGGCGTTTTTCTCCCAGTGCCAGATAATCCGGTCGCAAGGGCGGATAATCCAGCCCCAGCTTTTGAGCAAAGGAGCCAAGGCGTCGCCAAGATCCGTCGGATTTTCACCGGAAAATCCGAATCGGGCGGTTTTTCTCCCAGGCCGGATAATCCGGTTTCAGATAGGGCCGGATAATCCGCCCCGAAGTTGATCAAGGGCAAGCTCGGCGCGACGCCGTAGAGAGGTGGATTGTGCCGGATATTCCAGTCTGGGCGGAGTTTCTAGACCGATAATCCGGCCTCACTTGGGCCGGATAATCCGCCCCCAAAGTGTGCAACGGCTGGTTTTGAAAGGGTATAAGTACCCTTCTTCCCCAACGTCCAGAACTCTTGATTCATTCGAATTAGACCAGACCCTATGCAAGAGCTCTAAATCTCGATCTCCCACTTCAACCACCCTAAGGTCTTGATCTTTGGTGGAATTGAAGGAGGAGAAGTTCATCATCAACATCAAGAATCAAGAACTTCAACTCCTCTCCATTCACTTGGAGAAATCCCTGATCTAGTATTCTTGTTAATACCTAGATCGTGTTATTGTATTTGACAATTTTGTTCTTGTGGCAGCTTGTTGTCATTCTGGGAGCCTCCAAGTTGTTGTGGAGTTGTTGCCCCGCTAGTTGTGTAAAGGCGCTGGTGCCCGCCTCGAAGGGTACCTATAGTGGAAGGTGGATCAGGCCTGTTGTGGCGAGATCCATCGGAGAATAGGGTGAGGCCTTTTGTGGCGTGGTGGTCTTAGTACCGCCCACCCCTCCAACGCAGACGTACTTCCCTTAACAAGGAAGGAACTACGGTCAAACAAATCCTGTGTCTCCGCGTGCTTCACTTCGGTTCACTCGTTCCTCTTCCACTCGCTCCTTACTCGCTAGTAGATAGGTTTGCATATAGGGAAATTCCACACATTAGTTGATCTAGAGAATTTACCTTTGTGCTAAGCCTAAAATTGAAAAAGAATTAAAAATTGGTATAGCACCTATTCACCCCCCCTCTAGGTTCCCATACGATCCATTTCAATTGGTATCAGAGCCCCGGCTCTTAATTCGGGCTTAACCGCCTAAGAGTAGTATGGGTACAAGGGATGATGGAAATGAGGCTGTGGATAAGGTCACAATGGATGATCTCAAGTCGTTGGAAACAACCTTGTTGAAATCCTTTGAGGCCAAGATGGAGGAGATGAATCAAATGATTGCTCGCCTTACATCATCCATAGCCCCATCTCCATCCTCCTCTGAGGCTCCCTCACCATCATCTAAGGAAAAGGGTAACACCGGATCCAAGGATGATGATGTGGAAGGTGAAAAACTAAATGGTTCCACCTCCAAAAAGGGAAGTGGTAAGGAGGAATATAGTGAGGTTCGCCACGTATATTCCCCTAACCCACCTATCCCTCATCCTCATATAAACAATAGGGGTGATCCACCCAAGCTCACTGCATCTTCTTTTAACCAATGACAATTTCTAATGAAATCTCATGTTTGCAGCTCCTCTATTGAATTGTGGAGGATCATTGAAGAAGGTCTTCATGTTGGAGATCAAACCAATCTAACAAGAAGGGAAGTTGTGGATAGCCAGTTGAATGCCACTGCTCTCCACATGATACAGCTGGGTGTGGGTCCCAAGGACATGCCACACATTGACATCTCAACACGGCTAAAGAGGCGTGGGATGCTCTCTGAGCACCTTTTGTTGGAAATGAAAGCATGAGAAGAAACCGTATGATGCCCTGAGTAACGAAGCTGAGGGATTCTACATGTTGGATGGTGAAAACCATGAGGACATGTATAGAAGACTCAAGGGCATCGCAACAACATTTCGGAAGCATGGGGCCACTCACATTGATGATGCATGGATAAAAAGGAAGTATGTGAGTGCCTTAATGCCTTTCGAACCGACGGATTTGAAGAGCTTGCAAGGTAGACACAACTATCATCAAATGACATCCAATGAAGTCATGCAAGAAATGGCGTCATTCAAAGTGGCGGCAAAGAATGCTGAAGATGCCCGTGCTCGGGCCATTGGAATGCAAAAGGGTGTCAATATGGCTCTCAAAGTCAATGTTGCTGAGCAAGAGGATGATGAAGGAGCATTTGAGAGGATATCCATGGACTGCCCCGATGAGGTCAAACGTGCTCATGGTGAGTACATGGCATTCTATGCAAGGAACTTTTGGAAGGACCCTGCCAAAGCCAAGTCTGAACTTGAGCGCAAGAACGGGTCAAATGGAAGAAGAGAAAGTGGCCCAAGATTGAGAACTTGCTTCAACTGTGGAGATAGACTGCACTTTGTAGCCGAGTGTCCTTATGAAAATAGAGAAGAAAATGGTGGCAGGCTCATTCTTAAAGAGAAATCCAAAGTTCCTAAGAAGAAGCCATTTGCTAAGAAGAATGGTCCTTTCAATAAGCAACCCAAGATGGTCCTTGTAGCTCAAGAGGAATACTCCTCCGCAAGTGAAGATGAAGAGGATGATGATAGTTCCCGCGAAGTGGCTGCTATAGCCACCACATCGACTCCCTCCTCTCTCTTCGACTCACTGAACAAGAACGCCATCAACAACAATGCCACTTGCCTAATGGCAAGAGGATCCAAGGTATCGACTTCTAACTCCTCATTTTCTAAGACTAACATAATTTTAGATATGGATGATCATGACAGTCTTGAAATGAAAGAAGAAGTTATTGCCTTGGATATGTTTTTCACTAACCTACAAGGTGAGCACAAACTCCATTTTGATACTCTTATGAGTCAACTTGCTCGAGCCGAAGATCTCCTTGAAGAAAAGGGCAAAATTGAAAGAGAAGATGCTTTGGAGATAGCTTCTTTGAAGAATGCCTTGGAAGAGGAAGAGGAAACTTGAGTTTCTTTGGAAGAAAGACTCGAATCCCTAGAGGAGTCACAATAAGAAGCTATAGCTCAGCTCATTAAAGAACGTGACCATGCCCTGGCCAAAGTAAAGAAACTAAAGAAAGAAAAGATTGATTTTGGGGCTGTTCATGCTAGACTTTTGGAGAAGTTTGATGATCTTGAAAGTGCTCACAAGGCATTGAAGAGTGATCATTCTACTCTAAATGAGTCTCATGACCAGCTCCAAACTCAATTGAAATGGTATGATGTACCAAGTACCTCATCTTCATCCGTTGGAAAAGAAGATCTTGCAAGGAGTTCTCAATACAAAGGTAAAGGACTTATTGATGAGATACTGAGCAGGCAAAGGACAAACAACAGTAAAGAAGGTCTTGGTTACATACCCAAGATAAAGAGCAAGAAAAACAACAAGAAGAAGAACAAGACTGCTCAATCAAAGACTAGCAACATTACCAATGACAAGACTAATTATGATGGTTTTGCAGGGATCAACAATCCTAACTTCGAACTATATTGTGATGCTTATGGTGATGTTTATGCTAGTTATGTAGGGCCTTATGATTGTTACATTCCTTGGTCTATTTGGGTTCCCAAGACCCTTGTTACTAACATGAGAGGACCCATTGAAAAATGGGTACCTAAAACCAAGAAGTAATTTTCTTGCAGGGCTATGCTTTCGGTGGTTCTAAATGGGTACTCGATAGCGGTTGTACGAGTCATATGACCGGAAGCAAGGAGATCATCATGGAGATGCGTCCAAACCTTGATCACATTACCGTCTCCTATGGTGACAAGTCAAAATCTGAGGTATTGGGTCTCGGCAAAGTTGTGGTGGCTCACGATATCTCCCTCGTGGACGTCATGCTTGTTGAAACCCTCGGGTATAACTTACTTTCAGTCCGTGCCCTTGGTAAGATGGGCTTTGTAGTTTACATTGATGCTGATTTGGTGGTACTCTTGTGGAGCAAGTCTCTAAAAGTCGCTTTCATGGGATATGTCGAAAACGACCTGTACGTGGTAGACTTTTCGGGGAAAACCACTACAGGTCCGATGTGTCTTTTCGAAAAGGCTGACGCGGGTTGGCTATGGCATCGCCGACTAGCCCATGTCAATATGAGAACTTTGCAAAGTCTCCACAAGGGTGGCCACATTCTTGGACTAAAAGAAAATGTCTCTTTTTCCAAAGGTCGTGTCTGTAGGGCATGTGTTGAAGGGAAAATGGATGATTCTCCTCATCGAAGGAAAACCATTATCTCTTCAAAAAGGATCTTGGAGCTTCTTCATGTGGATCTTTTTGGACCTCCATCTCATGCAAGCCTCGGTGGGAAAAAGTATTGTCTAGTGATTGTTGATGATTACTCAAGATACACTTGGGTTTATTTCTTCAAGTTGAAGAGTGAAACTCAACAAACTGTCATCGACTTCGCCAACGAGGTTCAACGTGAACACAACATCCCCATTCTGGCTATAAGGAGTGATAACGGCTCGGAGTTCAAGAACTACACCTTAAATGAGTTCCTAAGTGAAGAGGGGATAAGACATCAATATTCAATGCGTACACCCTCAACAAAATGGTGTAGCCGAGAGGAAGAATCGAACTCTAATGGACATGGCAAGATCAATGTTGGCCGAATTCAAATCTCCATATAACTTCTGGGCTGAAGCAATCTCTACTGCTTGTCATTCATCCAATCGTTTATACCTCCGCAAGATTTTGGACAAGACTCCGTATGAAATACTTACCGGTAACAAGCCAAACATCTCATACTTTCGGGTATTCGGGTGTAAGTGTTTCTTTCTTATTAAAGGAGTTCGTTTATCTAAGTTCGAATCTAAGGCTCTAGAAGGTATTTTTGTTGGTTATCGTGCCGAATCCCACACTTATAGAGTCTACAATAAGCTCTCCGGAACTGTTGTAGAATCTTGTAGTGTGGTGTTCGAGGAAAATGACGGTTCCCGTGCGGAGCAAGTTGGTGTTTGTGATGAAGATGTTGAAATACCCCAAGATGCCATAAGAAGAATGGGCGTGGGATTCTTCCGCCCCATTGAGGAACCCCTTGTGGCGGACCGGGAAGGACAATGCTCTACTCATATAGAGCCCTCATCTACACATACGCAACACGCTCCAACCACGGGGGCAACTTCTACACCATCTCCATCAACTGCTGAAGGTCAAGATGCTCCAGAAAGCTCCAGGCCGGATTTTCCGGTGGATACCGGATTATCCGGCCACTTCGCTCTAGCAGCTCCTGGTGGTGAAGATATCAACACAAGCTCCAGGCCAGATTTTCCGGCTGACCCCGGATTATCCGGCTCCTTGCTAGGTCAAGCCAGTCCCAGGCTTCCTGATGATGCTGATGCAAGTCCTCCCAGGCCGAATTATCCGGCCACTTCATCGGCCGGATTATCTGGCCCTGACTCTCCAGTTCTGCAGCCTCCTGTTATGGCTACGGACTCACCTCAAGGGCATGCATCTCCACCACCTGCTACTGATCAAGGCGGAGAAAATGCCTTCAATGAAGACTCAAGTGATGAAACTCCTCCACCAAGAGACAACAAACTGATTGAACTTCGTCGCAAGGCTCGGGCTGATCGCAACCTTGAGTTGAGGGGTCACACTCTCGACAAGGTTGTTGGTGATCTTCGACGAAGGGTGTCTACTAGAAGAGAATTGGCCAGTTTTGGTGAGCATCAAGCTCATATCTCCATGGTGGAACCTAAGAAGGTCTTTGAAGCTCTTGAAGACCCAGACTGGGTTGTTGCTATGCATGAAGAATTGAACAATTTCGAGCGCAAAAAAGTCTGGAAACTAGTAGAGAAACCCAAAGAGTGCCGCAATGTTATCGGCACCAAGTGGATTTTCAAGAACAAGCAAGATGAGAATGGCATCGTTGTGAGGAACAAGGCAAGACTTGTGGCACAAGGTTACTCCCAAGTTGAGGGCATCGACTTCGGCGAGACCTATGCTCCTGTGGCTCGTCTTGAGTCCATCCGTATCCTACTTGCTTATGCTGCTCATAACAATTTTAAGTTGCTACTCATTGTCGTTAAGAGTGCCTTCCTTAACGGTCCTCTACATGAGTTGGTATACGTAGAGCAACCCCCAGGGTTTGAGGATCCTAACTTCCTGAACCATGTCTACAAACTCGATAAGGCACTCTATGGCCTTAAACAAGCCCCACGTGCGTGGTATGAGCACCTTAAAGAGCTTTTGTTAGATCGTGGCTTCGAAGTTGGGCAAATCGACCCCACTCTTTTTACTAAGAAGGTTAAGGGGGAGCTTCAGATGCCAACTATATGTAGACGATATCATTTTTGGTTCTACTAACAAAGCTTTTAACGATGAATTTTCAAAGCTTATGACTGACAGGTTTGCGATGTCTATGATGGGGGAATTACGGTTCTTTATTGGATTCGAGATCAAGCAACTAAGAGAAGGAACCTTTATTAATCAAGCAAAGTACATCCAAGACATGCTCAAGAGATTCAAGATGACAGATCTAAATGGTGTCGCTACTCCGATGCAAACAAAGTGTCATCTAGAACTCAACCCTCATGGTAAAGATGTGGACCAAAAGGTATACCGGTCCATGATCGGCTCTCTTCTTTACCTCTGTGCATCTAGACCCGATATTGTGTTGAGTGTGGGAGTGTGTGCAAGGTATCAAGCAGCTCCTAAATAAAGCCACTTAGTGGCGGTCAAGAGGATCTTTCGATATTTAGTTCATTCCCCCAACTTTGGTCTCTGGTATTCCAAGGGCTCCAATTTCTCTTTATGTGGTTATACTGACTCAGATTGGGCTGGTGATAAGGATGATCAGAAGTAAACTTCTGGAGCTTGTCAATTCTTGGGAAGATCTCTTGTATGTTGGTCCTCCAAAAAGCAGAATTGTATATCTCTCCACCTTGAAGCTTGAATATGTTCTGCTGCCATTGTACTCAATTATTGTGGATGAGGCAAACTTTAAAGGAATACGGTGTCAATTGTGACAAAGTGCCTCTTTTATGTGATAATGAAAGTGCTATAAAAATTGTGTACAATCCAGTTCAGCACACAAGGACGAAGCATATTGAGATTTGGAATCATTTTATTCGTGACCATGTTGCTCGAGGTGATATTGATCTATCTTTTGTGAGCACGAAGAATCAACTGGCGGATATTTTTACAAAGCCACTTGATGAAGCAAGATTCTGCTATTTGAGGAATGAGCTAAATATCATTGATTCCGGGAGCTTGTCTTGATTACTCATGCACCCACTCGTACATCTCAATCCTTGTTTGGTCTAGGTGTGGGCATGGATATAGGGGGAGTGTGGTCCTAACATATTGGGCTAACCCTCCCCCCATAATGCCAATAGCAAGTTATACCATTTCTCTTAATATCATATTGTGATATGTGAGCTTATTGATGAGTATTGGTCGTGAACCCAAGATATATCTTCGCGGTGTCACACCATACACTCCAACAAGGTGGCTTCGTCCACCACCCTCTCCTTCGTGGAGAATTGGATCTTTTTGGCTGTTATTTGCTCTCTCATGTTCTTATGGGAATCACACTCAATCTTGGCTTTTATTTGATTTGGATTTTGCAATTTTGAGTGTTTAGTACCATCTCAGTTTGGCATTCTCAATCCTAAGCCTTCCCTACCCCTAAGACATCTATTCTTGCACACAAGTCCCTTGTACACCTTGTGGGGGTGTTGTCTGGGGACGCGCGGGCCTGGTTCTGTGTATAACAGAATCCCAGATTTTAGGCCGGATAATCCGGCCCAAGTATTGGCCGGATAATCCGGCCCTGGCGGATTCAATCTTAAAGGGCAGGGCTCGGGGAGAAGGGCTCATAACGAGCAACACTTCTCCCCCAGCCCTCTCCTTCTCCCCAGCCGCCGCCTGCCGCCCCTCACCCTCCCCGGAGCCTCTCCGGCCACCGGATTTTCCGGGTCTTCCCGGATCTTCTTCTCCGTGCCTCCGGGTACTTTATCCTTCGCGTTCTTCCTCCAATGAGTGAGGGTAACTCCCTCCCTCCCCATCTTTGGCTAGATGTGTATCTTGTTGGATGGAATGTTGTCTAGAAGGATGTGGTTTCGCATAGAACTCGTAGTCTTACAGTTTCTAGGCCCGATCTACTTTTTGCATGCATTCATGGTGAGATCGAATTTTTTTGCCAGGGCCGGATTATCCGCCCCTGGCCAGGCCGGATAATCTAGCCTGAAAGATTCAAGTCTGCTTCAATTTCACTATGGTGTATGTTTTGAGTAGTTTTGACCTATGAATTGTTTTGCCTACTTGTTCCATACTCTCTCCTAGACTTGTGTGTATGCTTATCCCCTTGCTATCGCCCTTATTCTCCTCACAGGTAGTTCTGGTGTTCCCAAGACATACAAGCGCTGTCCTCGCGGCAAGTACTTTCGGGACGATGGTCAAGGTAACCTAGTGGACGAAGTTGAATTGAGGAGAAGAAAGAACGAGGAAAGGCGCATGGCTGAACAATCCAAGAGGACTCGGAAGGGCGTGTCCAAGAGGAAGGGAAAGGAGCCCAAGATCAACTACAGGGCTTTGGATGCAGTCTCCTTTTCCGCCATTCGTCACCGTGACTTGTTTGCTGAGTTGCCTCGTGATGCTGAGCTGGGGGATTCCCGCTTTTGGTGTGCCGAACAGAAGGGGATTTATGAAGACATCTATCCTAGGCTGAACATTAGGCCTATGCACCCTCTGGTACTTGCTGATGCTTTGGAGAGAAGGCGCATCTTGTTGATGCAATGTATGTGGCTGAGAGGATGGGGCTGCACCATCTCATGTCCCTCCAGTGCTCCTTTGACTCTGAGGTGGTGAAGCAATTCTTCCCCACTCTGGTGATTTATGGTGATGAGCATTGCACTATGAAGTGGATGACTCATGACAGGCCCATGACTGCTGATTTTCACGTGTTTGCTGAGGTTTTGGGGTACTCCTTTCGCAGCAGGGATAGAGCCAGTGGCCACCGCATCATCACTCAATTGAAGCCCAACAAGGATGCTGCTCTCTCCGCACCTTGTGGACAATGGTATTGTTGGTACTGTGGCTGGTCTTGCCCCCATCTATGATGCATTGGTGGGTCTCTTCCGTGACTCTATTACACCGAGTGGGGGCAACAATGACAACATCCGTGGCCACCTCGTTCAGCTACTTCAATTTTCTCATGAGGTTGCCTCCTGCGAGGACGAGTCAGTGCAGTACAGGCTGGATGTCATGGACTTCATTTACCATGAGCTGTGTGATGCTATGTTCAACCGTCTGTCCATTCCATATGCGCCCTACATTATGTTGCTCATCCGCCACCTGCTTCCTGCCGAGGAGTTTCACATTGACTCGGTGCACAAGGCCAAGAAGATTTACAACAAGGTTCGGAAGACTGCTCACCCCTCCTCTGCTCCTGAGGGCCTCATGAGGGATGCTCGTCGGCCCCAGTGCCTCCCGTGGCCCGTGAGATCAAGCAGCTGAACTGGTTCCAGCGTCACATCCTCTACATGGGCGTGGACACACGCAAGGGTCAGTATGAGGCCTACAGGCAGCGCCATGAGTTGGCCCACTCCCAGCAGCTCATTCTCCACCACGTGTCTGGCGCTTCGGGTGCTCCTTCGGCTCCTACACCTCCCACTCCATATGCTCGGTGGAACTCTTCCTCCGGGCTGAACTATGGTGAGCTGGAGCGTCACTTGTTCCCCTCTGCGCCTGCTGCTGATGCTAATGATGAGGAAGGTGACACTGAGGAGCTTGAAGATGAGGATGAGGAAGAGCATGAGGACGAGGACGAGGACAAGGACTATGATGAGTGATCCCATGGGGCGCTAGCATCGCTCTTCTCCCTTTTTGGTGTCTCGATGCCAAAGGGGGAGAAGTAGTTCTATTAGGTTGTCCGTGGATTTGCATGGGTCGGGCATAAGCACTTGCACTTTTTATTCGTTATTTCTTGCTTATGCCCATTTAGCGTTGAACTTTTATATTCGTGGTTTGTGATTTGTGGTTGAGACTTTATGTGGTTGTCTGGATGATACCTATGGACTTCATATCATGGATTATGCTCATGGTTATATCTATTCATATCCTACTGCTGGTGGTTTATCACGGAAGGCACGCGCTCATAATGGTTATCCACTAATAATGGTGATTTATGTCAAGGATGCCTATTCTCTACTTCGGTGGTATGTGTTTTTGCCCCTTTGTCTATGGAATAGATTCACCGATTTGTGTGCATTTGTATTCCAATGCAAAACTCTATTATGCACACATTGAGGGGGAGTCCCTTCCATAGTTATCTCTGTTTGTCTTGTGTCTTTCTCTTGCAAATCCTGGTATTGTCATCTAACACCAAAAAGGGGGAGATTGAAAGAGCATTTCATGTTTTCCTATGTTTTGCGTGTTAGATAACAATACTATGGAGACTTTTCATGTGCGCTAAGTGTGCAGGAAGTTTTGAGAGGGGCGGATAATCCGGCCTACCTCATCTCTCAAGGAAGCCAAGGCGTGTCGCTCAGTGTCCAGGCGGATTTTCTCCCGGAAAATCCGAACTGGGGCGGTTTTTCCTCCCTAGGCCGGATAATCCGGGCTTCGAAAGGGCCGGATAATCCGGCCCCTAGTTTTCTAGCAAAAGGAGCCAAGGCGCGTCGCTCAGTATCCTGTCGGATTTTCTACCGGAAAATCCGAACTGGGGCGGTTTTTCTCCCCAGGCCAGATAATCCGGCCTTCGCATAGGGCCTGATAATCCACCCCCCAGAAGTTGATCAAGGGAAAGCTCGGCGCGACGCTCAGAGAGGGGGCGAATTGTCTGCCGGATATTCCGAGTCTGGGGCGGAGTTTCCCCAGACCGGATAATCCAGCCCTCACTTGGGCCGGATAATCCGGCCCCCAAAGTGTGCAACAGCTGGTTTTGGAAAGGGGTATAAGTACCCCTTCTTCCCCAACGTCCAGAACTCTTGATTCATTCGAATTAGACCAGACCCTATGCAAGAGCTCTAAATCTCGATCTCCCACTTCAACCACCCTAAGGTCTTGATCTTTGGTGGAATTGAAGGAGGAGAAGTTCATCATCAACATCAAGAATCAAGCACTTCAACATTAAGAAGTTCATCATCAACATCTAGTATTCTCGTTAATACCTAGATCGTGTTATTGTATTTGACAACTTTGTTCTTGTGGCAGCTTGTTGTCATTTCAGGAGCCCCCAAGTTGTTGTGGAGTTGTTGCCCCGCTAGTTGTGTAAAGGCGCCGGTGCCCGCCTCGAAGGGTACCTATAGTGGAAGGTGGATCAGGCCTGTTGTGGCGAGATCCATCGGAGAACAGGGTGATGCCTTTTGTGGCATGGTGGTCTTAGTACCGCCCACCCCTCCAACGCAGACGTACTTCCCTTAACAAGGAAGGAACTGCGATCAAACAAATCCTGTGTCTCCGCGTGCTTCAGTTTGGTTCACTCGTTCCTCTTCCACTCGCTCCTTACTCACTAGTAGATAGGTTTGCATATAGGGAAATTCCAC
The DNA here is from genome assembly GCA_023614405.1 of Avena insularis. NCBI lineage: Eukaryota > Viridiplantae > Streptophyta > Magnoliopsida > Poales > Poaceae > Avena > Avena insularis. The sequence goes on from CM042694.1 coordinate 470,255,217, forward strand.
ACATTAGTTGATCTAGAGAATTTACCTTTGTGCTAAGCCTAAAATTGAAAAAGAATTAAAAATTGGTATAGCACCTATTCACCCCCCTCTAGGTGCCCATACGATCCATTTCAACAAGAGGCTCACCTCGAGGTGTGGTGGCTCGATGCTCACCCAACGCCACACAAGGCCTCACCCCAAGATGCGAAGGCACGCAACCTACCGATGCCACAAAAGGCTCACCCTATTCTCCCGTGATCTCGCCACAAAGGCCTACTCACGTTCCACTATGGGACACTTGGGGGCGGTTACCGAACCCGTACAAGGCTTGGGGCAATCTCCACAACTCAATTGGAGGGCTCCCAAGAAACGCCACAAAGGCTCCACAATGCCACAAAAGGCCAACAAGCTTAGGGAACCTCCACAACTCAATTGGATCCCCAAGAACAATGCCACAAAGGCTACAAAGCCACAAAAGGCAACAAGGCCACAAAAGCTACAAGACCACAAAAGGTCAACAATCCAACCACACAACCGTCTAGGGTTCTAAGAACCCAAGAGAAACAATCCCAAGGGATTGAACTCACCGAATCTCCGAGGAGAACTCAAATCTATTCACCCCCTCTAGGTGACGTCCATTTCCCTTTCAACTAGCCAGAAAAGATAACCAACAGTGAGGGGACTTGGGCCTCGGCCACCAACATCGAGGGGTAGGTGCAAATGGTGTAAAGGGTTGGGAACTCATGGCATATAGGGGAAGCTGACAACCATTGGTCCAGCCAGAGAAGCACCTCCCTCTCGTCGCCTACATCAAACGAGGCCCCCAGCCTAATATCATTTTTGATGTCTTGTATAGCCCACCAAAATTGGGAGCCTTCTCGCCGCTCGCATGCTAGTAGGGGACGACCGCGGAGGTATTTAGATTTAATGAGCTACGTCCATAGACCTCCATCGTCCTTCAAGATATGCCACACCCATTTCAGCATCAAGGCCACGTTGAAGAAGAGAGAGAGTTAAGAATACCTATTGTAACATCCCAAAAACATTAATCAAGATTATCAAGTTCAAATCACCTAAGTTTAGGGTTAACAAAAACTTTTATTATTAAATTTAATATGAGTGTATGTGTGAATTGCATTAGTGTATGAATGAGTGCAATTGCCATGTTTGATTGCTACAAATGATAAGGAATGGTTTAAAGATGAATACTACATCATCTAGGCCAATTACAAACAAAATCAAAAGAAAAGAAATTCAAATATGAATCATATGATCAAATGGTCATTTTGACCAAAATTATCCACTAGACCACTTTGAGTGTTCCTAGTAAAAGATTTCTAACAGAAACTTTCCCAATTCTTTTCACCCCTTGCTAGACCAAGTAAAAGTGAACCCAAACCCACCTTACAAACTAATAGAAACAAATTTCAAATCTGAGACAATTCAAAATTGAATCAAGTTCATATGCATAGATCACCATTTTTCAAAAACCCTCAAATCAATTCACCTTGGCAAACCCAAGCAACCATACACTATCAAGCAAGTACTCAGAACACTCACCAAATTTCATCCAACAATTCAAATTTTGAATTCATGCGGCCATTTGGTCGAGCACCTGGCAGACACAAATAACCACTGCCTAACTTCTACTGTTCTGAGCAGTGATCAATCGCCACTAGTGCCCCATTTCTCTCCCTGGTCTCCCCCAGCACCCAACATTGCAGTGGACACACTCCCCCTTTGCCGTTTGCGCCAGTGCCGCGTCGCCCGAGCTCACCGTGCCGGCCGATCATGCACCACTCGCCACAGACTGCGCCGCCCTCTCCCACGACACCCAGGAGACAGGCGCCACACCACCGCCACCCTCTGTCCACCCCTGGACCAAAGCCAAGCCGTGGACCAGCCGCGTTCACTGCGCCCACTTCTCTGCCTGCCATGCCGAGAGCGCTCCAGAGCGCCGCAGCCGACACGCACACACACACCGTGTCTCGCCTTCACTGTGTGTGCCCACACTCACCGCGACCCCAGCTAACCCCCAAACACGCCTGTTCGTCGCCGTCTCGAATGTCGCCGTTCCCGCACAGAGCATGGACCGCTCCCGACCGTTCTCGACCGCCCCTTGCCATGCCATCACTCGCATGACAATCGCCCTAAAGCACCGCGTCGACCCCTACCCTCAGCCATGCCGCTAGCTCACTGCAACAACGTCGCCGACGAGCCCAGGCCATGCCGCTCTGTCCCTCTCGTCGGTGTATAAATAGAGGCCACCCAGCCCCAATTCTCCACACCATCTCACTCCCCTCTCTCTCAGACACCTCTCACACCTCTCCTCGGAGCAAGGCGAGCACCACATCATCGGAATTTCACCAGACCCTGCAGCTGTAGAGGAGAAGAGGAACCAGAGCTAGGAGCCGCCCCAGGAGCCGCCATGACCACCATTCGACTCGCCGTCGATGACAACCCATTCTCCCCCATCACTGGCCTTAGCTGGAGCCCAGGTAAGCCCCCACGCACCCCCCACTGTCGCGTTAGGGTTCGTTTCTCGCCGGTGCTGTGCGACGGAGACGACGATGCTCAGCCATCGATTGCGCTCTAATCGCATGACCCAAATTGAAACTTACCGCTTCATGTTAGATGAGTCGTTGACGAGTAGGACCCACCTGTCAACAACCCGCTGCGTGCGTGCCGCGTAGCTGGGCCGGCCCAATTAGTTTCCCGCGCAGATCCCGTTGATTTAAATAAACTTTTCCCATTTTTATTAAAACTAGATTCTGTCAGTAGATTCAGAAATCAATTCAAAGAGATTCACTAAACCAAATTACATGATTCCAATTTTGTTAGAAAGGTATTCAAATTATCTATCCAAGCCCGTTGGATTCAAACCATTTGAAATTATAGATCACCTATACCAAAAATAACAAGGCAGAGACTTTTCCAACTTCAAACATTTTTCAAAAATCAACCATAAATGCTTTTGAGTTGATTCCAACTCTCAAAAATCACATTTGACAAGATCTATCTGAATATGTAAAAATATGTAGGTTTACATGTAGTGACATTGGACTAGTATCAAAAGAATACTATATAGGCATTTCTAGTCACTTTAATTTTATTAACTAGTAAATTTAAACTTTATAAAATGTGACCACCACTTTAAATCACATTCCCAAGTATTAGAGTATGTGGTGATGACATGTGTCAACATGATCCCATATTTTAATTGGAGAATAGTAAATCTTAAGTATTTTCAATGAGTAGAAATTACTTTTCCAAAATAAGATAAATAAGACTAGGTCTTTATTTCATGTGATGTTTGTGATGATGCTAGATCATCCAGTGTGATCCTTAGTGTGCTAAATAGAAGTAGTTAAGTATTGTTTGGTGATTGTGTACCTCGTATTCATTTATAGACGCTAGTACCGACCCGGGATACGAGGGGGAGGAGTACTACGAAGAAGAAGAAGAGAACTTCAACCACTACACTACTCAAGGCAAGCCTAACACTACAAGTTAACTATGCAAGCTAACACTTGCAAGCTTCATACCTATGTAAGCCATCACTAATTGCACGATAACCTATGCAAGATGCATTAGGCATGCTTTGGTTATGCAACTTTGATTATACCAATCCCAAGTTTTATTTCAAGCTTTATTCTTTTACTTTTACCAAAGTTCTTTACCTTTAGTTAGTAATTTGCGAGTATTGGTAAAATAGGATAGATACCATAAAGAGTATAAAACTAGGCCTAAGTAGTTATACTTAGATGCCATAAAGAGCATAAAACTAGATTTGGATAGTTACACTTGATTAGCACCCCTTCTTAGTGACACCCCCATTGCTAGTTGCTAGTGCTAAACTACTACTGATCACTTAGATGGGAATACTTGGAGAAAATGATTATGAAAACCTTGGAATGATGGTTCATTCTATTGAAATGTTTTGGACATGTGTTATGAACAAAATATGATTTGATGAGGAAACTTCTTGAGGCATGAGCCTTGGTTTTGACAAAAACGGATGGTTGGGTTCTGATGCGATACCATTCCAATTTTACCGTACAACCACAATACCTGAATTGGGTAGGGCTTAACTGGAAGTTTATATGACTTAGTATGGGTTCCCCCGCAGAAAGAGGTTGAGTTGAGGCTACCTCGTGAATGTGAATGCCCACCTATGTAGTGCCCAGGATGGCAGATGGCCATGGCTGGGAGGCCAAGCTCATAGGGGAGGTGCCTATACTAGGGTGTGTAATTGAAAGGTTAGGATTGATTATCCGCATACTAAGTATGATGATTCAAGGTTATCCCTGACGGATGTATCGAATTTTGTGGTGAAAGTGTACCACCTCTGCAGAGTGTCAAACTATTCGAATAGCCGCGTCCGCGGTTATGGACAGTTGGAGTGGCCATACTGTTCCGTTGTCAGATGTTTTCAAAAATGACTTGTGAATTGAACTATGACCTTGACTTGACCACAACAGGGTTGTGGAGATGAAAACTAGGTTCCCACTTAGGTGATGTAGAAAATTAAATTAGTTTCTTTACTTTTGAACTCCTTATGAAATAAACCGGGCTTTTTGCAAATAAACCTAGAGCTTAAGATTCCTACTAGAACTACCTTACTTGTTAGTGATAGTTTGCGAGTACTTAAAGAGTACTCATGGCTTTGTCCCTGGCTATTTCCGTGGCCAGACTATGAGGAGGACTACCAGGAAGATGGAAAGAAGGAGGTCTATGACAACTAGGATCATCTCCCATCGTCAGCATTGCCTGTGACCCTGAAGATGGAGCCCCTACTATGTTTACTTTCCGCTGCTTTGATTGTATTAAGACTGGATCATGAGATCCTTTATTTGTAAGACCTTTATTATGGTTTGTAATGGATGATGTATTGTGGTACCAATTCTGTTATGTCTCGCAAAAATGGTAATCCTGGGATTGCGAGGTATGGCATAACAGGCATTTGGGATTAAAATTCCGGGTGTTGACAAGTTGGTATCAGAGCCATCCTAACCATAGGAGACCCTAGTTAGAATGGACGCTTGACCCAAAAACTTAGTTTCAAAACAAAAGAAGTGAGTATTTATGAAAACCTATTCCCACTCTTATCCTTGAGATTCTTTCAAAAAAATTCATGGTCCTCAAAAATTCTTACAATCCTACATAAAAGTTGACACACTTGATCACCCCACTAACTTGCTCACCCTAAATTCTTATAAATGGAGGTCAAGTATAGCAAGTTCTACCAGCTGGGCAAAGGAGGCCACCTGATCTTTGAGAGGGATCTAGATGCACTCGCAGAGCATCTTGAGCGCCCGCACCCGGAGTTCTTCGAGGCACAACTCAACGATCACGTGGGAGGAGATCTACAGTGGCTGATAATTGCAGATCTCAGAGGCAAGATGGAAGCACCCACATCAGAGAAGATCCAATTCAGCTTGAGGGAGAACAACTGCTAGACGGACTAGCCAGGGCTATGCAGGAGGCTCTTGCCCGTCTGTGTGGGCAAAACATCAACCAAATCATCGGGACTCGCTTTGCTCACTATGTAAGGTGTGATTCTATGTGAATGCCCTTGGAGATGCCAGGACACCCGGACCTGAAGCACCAAGTGGATAATCTCGACTTCATGTTGTATGATAGACAGATGGAGTTGGACAACGCCCGTTCCTACGCCAACCACAACCATGCCATTGCAGTCAGGAAGGACCAGACCCTCGCCATCCTAGCCAAGGAGCACCATTCACTTTGTCGTCAGCGTGACAAGAAGGATTGCATCATCGATCGTCTTCACAAGAAGGTGGCCACTCTTGAGAAGACCATCTGTGAACAGGAGATCTAGCTTGAAGCGAAGGAGGAGGAAGGGGAAGATATCCATGGAGATCTCTACTCTTACCTCCGTGATGATGACGACAACCTGGAGGACGAGGCCATGGAGGATCACACTGATGATGATGACGCCGCCTTCATTGATGATGATTAGATGCACTTGAGCACCACCGTAGGAATGAGTTGTACCCGGTACCACAACATCGTAGTTTCACAGAATGGTTCTTAAAACCATCTGTTTTTGATTTGTGTTGTGGTGTGTGTTTGTATTGGGCGCTATGAATGAATGAATGAATGAGAGGAAGTTGTTAGTTTACAAAACCCGAGTCAAACTCCAAGTTTAAAGCTTTTGAAAAACAAAACCATGAACCTTAGAGATTTCCCTCTTATCTCACTATCTATCTCAATCTTCAGATGACTCATGGAAATCCCGGTGGAAGCAGTTCATCTCAGGACCCAATGCTGTAGATTCTGCAAATGTTAGTTTCTGACTGTGAAGCTAGTAGAGCCGAATGCCAAGCCAAATTAGCCACTTTGCAATAGATATCTCAGATGACCCACAATAATCAAGGTCACGGAAACTAGGATAACCATGGATCCAAGCTCAAGAACTTTCAGAACACCAATCCCCCTATTTTTAGTAAGTCTGAGGAGCCCTTAGATGCTGATGACTAGCTGTAAACCATGGTGAACAACTTAGAGGTCGCAGGAGTTGAAGCCAATGAAAAAGTATTGTTTGCCACCCATTATCTGGCAGGTGATGCAAGATCCTGGTGGAATAGAACCCGTACCATTAACGGAGGTCAGATGATGACTTGGGATGACTTCAAAATCAAGTTCAGCCGGACTCATGTGCCCCCAGGTCTGATTAAGAGGATGATGGATGAGTTCAGGGAATTGAAACAAGGAAGGATGACTGTGGTTGAATACCATGAAAAATTCTTATCTTTAGCTAGATATGCCCCTGATGAGATTGACACAGAAGCAAAGAAGAAAGAGAGATTCTTGAACGGACTGCATGATGAGATGCAAACCGTGCTAGTCAACATTTCCTTTGATGATATTGAAGCTTTAGTGGACTCTGCTATCTAGATGGAAGGGAAGATCAACCAAGCCAATGACAACCGCAAATGTCGCATGATGCACCAGCCTGGATCCCACCATACCCAGAAGTATCGCCCCAACCCGTCTGCAAGATATGCCCCGAGAAACAACAGACCCCCTATGAACCGTCCGAGCTATCCCAATCGTGGAGGAGGAAACCCAAGGCCTGGAGGAAACCATAACAATAACCTCGGCAACTTCAATAACTTCAACCATGCACCACCCAAGTCCAACAACATCAACATTAACAACAACAATACTGCCCCAAGGACTAGAAGCAATGTTGTGCCTATTGCAGGAAAAGACAAGTCCCTGATTACTTGCTTTGAATGTGGAGTCAAGGGTCACTACTCCCATGAGTGCCCCAAGAAGCTTGCAGCAGCCACCAATTTGAATGCACCCGCTCACCAGCAACGCCGTGTTCAGCCTGGAAGGAGATTTGCCCCAGGGAACTCGCTCAATCGCAACGGCCGTTTGTTCCACATGAATGCTGAAGAAGCTTAGGAAGCGCCAGATGTCGTGCTGGGTATGTTTTCTGTTAACTCAGTACTTGCAAGAGTGTTGTTTGATTCTGGAGCATCGCACTCGTTTGTTACAGAAGAATTTGCATGCACTAGTAAGATTCAACCAACAAAATTGAAGCATATTATGATAGTTCAAATACCTGGTTCAACCACCAAAGCTAGAAAAATTTGCAAGGCCGTACCTATCAGAATCCATGGAATAGATTTTTATGCTAATCTAATAGTACTTGGAACCAAAGGTTTGGAAGTAATACTAGGAATGGATTGTATGTCGAAACATAAAGGATTAATCGACTATGCCAAGAAAGCCATAACCATGACCAGTAGCCTGAGTATCGAGAAAATGTATCGAGACACGCCTCAATTCAAATGCAACAAGAGTCTAGCCTAACCAACCCTAGACCAAGTCAGAGTAGTCTGTGAATACCCCGACGTGTTCCCAGATGAATTGCCCGGTATGCCCCCAGATCGGGATATCGTGTTCATCATTGAACTAGTTCCTGGAACTGGACCCATAGCTCCGAGACATTATATCATGAACCCCTCTAAACTAGTGGAGCTGAAGAAGCAACTTGATGATATGCTCGGAAAAGGACCTATTCAACCAAGAGCATCGCCATGGAGATCGCCTGTTTTGTTTGTGGATAAAAAAGATGGAGGTAACCATTTGTGCACGGATTATCGGAAGCTGAATGATGTCACCATCAAGAACAAGTACCCACTGCCGAAGATAGAGGATCTGTTTGACCAGTTGACTGGTGCCAGAGTGTTTTCTAAGATTGATCTTAGAACTGGTTATCATCAACTCAAGATTCGTGCAACGGATATTTCAAAGACCGCCTTCACCATGATATATGGATTGTATGAGTACATTATCATGTATTTTGGATTAACCAATGCCCCCGCTTATTTCATGAATCTCATGAATAAGATTTTTATGAACTTCCTAGATAAGTTTGTCGTTGTTTTTATCGATGATATTCTGATCTATTGCAAGTTAGAAGAAGACCATGAGCTACACCTAAGAACCATCCTTGAAACCCTTAGAGAACATCAGTTGTATGCCAAGTTTAGCAAATGTGAGTTCTGGTTGAAGGAAGTAGGATTCCTAGGACATATCGTGTCGGCAGGAGGAATTGCTGTCGATCCCACCAAGATTAAGGATGTTGAAGAATGGAAAGCCCCAACCACTCAAACCCAAGTCCGTGCATTTCTCGGATTAGCGGGATATTGCCGCAAGTTTGTAGAAGGATTTTCAAGCATCGCAAGACCGTTGACCCAATTATTGAAGAAAGATCAGAAGTTTGAATGGACAGAAAAATGTGTAGCAAGTTTTCAAGAGCTCAAGAAGAGATTGATTTCAGCCCCAATTTTGATTATGCCGGATATCAAGAAGCCTTTTGATGTGTATTGTGATGCATCCAAGATTGGTTTCGAATGTTTGTTGATGCAAGAAGGCAAAGTCATATCATATCTGTCTAGAGAACTGAAGCAACATGAGCAGAATTACCCTACCCATGACTCAGAACTAGCAGCCGTAGTTTTAGCATTGAAGACCTGGCGTCATTACCTTATGGGTAACCGCTATGAGATTTATTCGGATCACAAGAGTCTGAAGTATATTTTCACCCAGAAGGAGCTGAATATGAGGCAAAGGAGATGGATAGAGTTAATCAAGGATTATGACCTTGACATTCACTATCACCCCGGCAAGGCCAATGTGGTAGCGGATGCTCTTAGCAGATTTCCATGTAGATTAAACACCATGATAAAAGAATCCCAACCAAGTTTGCATGAAGAGTTGGAGCAGTTTAGAATGGATCTAGTTAGTGAAGGATTCCTAGCCAGTATTGAACTTCAACCCACTTTGATCAGTCAGATCAAGGAAGCCCAGAAAGGAAATGCAAGTATCGAAGGAATCAAGCGTCGTATCAGTTCAGGGAAGGTACCCGAATTCACCAAAGATGAAGAAGGAGTTTTGTGGTACAAAGGACGTATCTGTGTACCAACAAATTCTGAGTGGAAACAAGTCATCATGCAAGAAGCTCATGATACTCTTTATTCTATCCACCCTGGAGGAACGAAGATGTATCAGGATTTGAAGGAGCAATTTTGGTGGCACAAGATGAAGAGAGAAATCGGAAGCTACATAGCCAAGTGTGATATCTGTCAAAGAGTCAAAGCAGAACATCAGTGACCCGCAGGAATTTTACAACCATTGCAGATTCTGGAATGGAAATGGGATTCTGTAGGAATGGATTTCATTACTGGTTTGCCTACATCTAGTAGGGGAAATGACTCTATTTGGGTCATAGTTGATAGACTGTCCAAGGTAGCCATTTTTATACCTGTCAAGACCACCTACCAGAGTTCAAAGCTAGCAGAGCTATACATTGCTAGAATCATCAGTTTGCATGGAACCCCTAATATCGTAGTATCGGATCGAGGAACCTAGTTTACCTCAACATTTTGGCAAAAAGTCCAGGAAGGATTAGAACCAAGCTGAACTTCAGCACAGCGTATCACCCGCAAACCGATGGACAAACTGAAAGAGTCAACCAAATCTTAGAAGATATGTTGAGATCTTGTGTGCTAGAATATGGATCAAAATGGGAAGATTGTCTGCCTTTCACAGAATTCTCATACAACAATAGTTATGAAGCTAGTTTGCAAATGGCCCCATTTGAATTTCTATATGGAAGGAAGTGTCGTACCCCCTTGAATTGGCCGCAAGTCGGAGAGAGTCAGATCTTTGGACTCGACATCCTACGAGAAGCCGAAGAGAAGGTTCACAAAGTCCGTGAACACCTCAAGACTACCAAATCCAGACAAAAGAGTTATGCTGAGAAGAGATGTCGAGACCTGACCTTCAATGTCGGAGATTTTGTGTTTCTCAAAGTATCACCCTTGAAAGGAATGCAACATTTTCAACTGAAAGGGAAGTTAGCCCCTAGACATATTGGACCCTTCAAGATTTTAAATCGCCAAGGAGAAGTATCATATCAACTAGAATTGCCAGTGGAGATGTCATCCATACATAATGTGTTCCATATCTCGTTACTTTGCAAATGCTTAAAAGTTCCGGAGAAGACCGAAGTTTTCAAGAACATTGATCGCCGAGCCATAGATATCAACAAGGATCTAGCCTATCATGAAGTACCCATTCATATTTTGGAAGAAGCCTTCAGGACCACTAGGACCCGGAGTATCAAGTTTCTCAAGATCCAGTGGAGCAACCATACTGAAGAAGAAGCTACTTGGGAGCGAGAAGATTATATTAGGACTGAATTTCCAAATCTCTTTAGTTCCTAGTTTTTCTTAAATCTCGGGACGAGATTTTGTTTAAGGAGGGAAGGTTTGTAACATCCCAAAAATATTAATCAAGATTATCAAGTTCAAATCACCTAAGTTTAGGGTTAAAAAAACTTTTATTATTAAATTTAATATGAGTGTATGTGTGAATTGCATTAGTGTATGAATGAGTGCAATTGCCATGATTGCTACAAATGGTAAGGAATGGTTTAAAGATGAATACTACATCATCTAGGCCAATTACAAACAAAATCAAAAGAAAAGAAATTCAAATATGAATCGTATGATCAAATGGTCATTTTGACCAAAATTATCCACTAGACCACTTTGAGTGTTCCTAGTAAAAGATTTCTAACAGAAACTTTCCCAATTCTTTTCACCCCTTGCTAGACCAAGTAAAAGTGAACCCAAACCCACCTTACAAACTAATAGAAACAAATTTCAAATCTATTTGAGAGACAATTCAAAATTGAATCAAGTTCATATGCATAGATCACCATTTTTCAAAAACCACTCAAATCAATTCACCTTGGCAAACCCAAGCGACCATAGACTATCAAGCAAGTACTCAGAACACTCATCAAATTTCATCCAAAAATTCAAATTTTGAATTCATGCGGCCATTTGGTCGAGCACCTGGGAGACACAAATAACCACTGCGTAACTTCTACTGTTCTGAGCAGTGATCAATCGCCACTAGTGCCCCATTTCTCTCCCCTGGTCTCCCCCAGCACCCAAAATTGAAGTGGTCACACTCCCCCTTTGCCGTTTGTGCCAGTGCTGCACCGCCCGAGCTCACCGTGCCGTTCGATCACGCTCCACTCGCCACAGACCGCACCGCCCTCTCCCACGATGCCCAGGAGACAGGCGCACACCACCGCCACCCTCTTTCCACCCCTGGACCAAAGCCAAGCCGTGTTTGCCGTGCCCACTTCTCTGCCTGCCATGCCGAGAGCGCGCCAGAGCGCCACAACCGACATGCACACACACGCCACGCCTCGCCCTCACCGTGCGTGCCCGCGCTCACCGCGACCCTAGCAACCCCCCAGACACGCCTGTTCGCTACCGCACGAACCATGGACACTATGCGCCGTCTCGAACGCCGCCGTTCCTACACAGAGCATGGACCACTCCCGACCGTTCTCGATCGCCCCTTGCCACACCATCACTCGCTTGACGATCGCCCTGAAGCACCGCGTCGACGCCTACCCTCAGCCATGCCGCTAGCTCACTGCAACGACATCGCCGACGAGCCCGGGCCATGCCACTCTGTCCCTCTTATCGGTGTATAAATAGAGGCCATCCCAGCCCCAATTCTCCACACCATCTCACTCCCCTCTCTCTCTCAGACACCTCTCACACCTCTCCCCGGAGCAAGGAATTTCACCGGAGCCCGCCGCTATAGAGGAGAAGAGGAACCGGAGCTAGGAGCCACCCCAGGAGCCGCCGGGACCACCATTCGACTCGCCGTAGACGACAACCCCATTCGCCCCCATCGCCAACCTTAGCTAGAGCCCAGGTGATCCGCCACACACCCCCACCGTCGTGTTAGGGTTCGTTTCTCGTCGGCGCTGTGCGACGGAGACAACGATGCTTAGCCGTCGATCGCGCTCTAATCGCACGGCCCAGATTGAAACGTACCGCTTCGTGTTAGACCAGTCGTTGACGAGTAGGACCCGCCTATTAGTAGCCCGCTGCGCGCGTGCCGCGTAGCTGGGCCGGCCCATTTAGTTTCCCGCGCAGAACCCGTTGATTTAAATAAACTTTTTCCATTTTTGTTAAAACTAGATTCTGTCAGTAGATTCAAAAATCAATTCAAAGAGATTAACTGAACCAAATTACATGATTCCAATTTTGTTAGAAAGGTATTCAAATTATCTATCCAAGCCCGTTGGGTTCAAACCATTTGAAATTATAGATCACCTATACCAAAACTAACAAGGCAGAGACTTTTCCAACTTCAAACATTTTTCAAAAATCAACCATAAATGCTTTTGAGTTGATTCCAAATCTCAAAAATCACATTTGACAAGATCTATCTGAATATGTAAAAATATGTAGGTTTACATGTGGTGACATTGGATTAGTACCAAAAGAATGCTATATAGGCATTTCTAGTCACTTTAATTTTATTAACTAGTAAATTTAAACTTTATAAAATGTGACCACCACTTTAAATCACATTCCCAAGTATTAGAGTATGTGGTGATGACATGTGTCAACATGATCCTATATTTTAATTGGAGAATAGTAAATCTTAAGTATTTTCAATGAGTAGAAATTACTTTTCCAAAATAAGATAAATAAGACTAGGTCTTTATTTCATGTGATGTTTGTGATGATGCTAGATCATCAAGTGTGATCCTTAGTGTGCTAAATAGAAGTAGTTAAGTATTGTTTGGTGATTGTATACCTCATATTCATTTATAGATGCTAGTACTGACCCGGGATACGAGGGGGAGGAGTACTACGAAGAAGAAGAGAACTTCAACCACTGCACTACTCAAGGCAAGCCTAACACTACAAGTTAACTATGCAAGCTAACACTTGCAAGCTTCATACCTATGAAATCCATCACTAATTGCACGATAACCTATGTAAGATGCATTAGGCATGCTTTGGTTATGCAACTTTGATTATACCAATCCCAAGTTTTATTTGCAAGCTTTATTCTTTTACTTTTACCAAAGTTCTTTACCTTTACTTAGTAATTTGTGAGTATTGGAAAAACAGGATAGATACCATAAAGAGTATAAAACTAGGCCTAAGTAGTTATACTTAGATGCCATAAAAAGCATAAAACTAGATTTGGATAGTTACACTTGATTAGCACCCCTTCTTAGTGACACCTCCATTGCTAGTTGCTAGTGCTAAACTACTACTGATCACTTAGATGGGAATACTTGGAGAAAATGATTATGAAAACCTTGGAATGATGGTTGATGACCCACAAGTATAGGGGGTGTATCGCAATATTTTCGATAAGTAAGGGTGTCGAACCCAACGAGGAGCAGAAGGTGCTGGCTAGTGGTATGGATCAGGAATTCTCTGCAAATACTTAGCAAACGGATTTTTAGGGGTTTTTGATAAAGCAAGTAAACAAAGTACGAGTAAATAAAAGATAGTAGGAATAAATGCAGCAAGTATCCCAATCCTTTATGCAGCAAAGGACAAGCCGGTTGTATTACTTAAGATGACCAAACGTTCTCGAGGACACATGGGAAGACTATCAAGTGCTTTCGCTTCATATAGTTGATTAATCTTCTCTAGCTTGCTAAGTGTTCTGTGGGTGAACCTGTGCTAATGTACCGCCCCATCCAAGACTAATACATACTTGTGATTATACCCCTTGCAAACATCCGTAAGTACAAGAAAGTAATTAAGGTAGAGACCTAACCACAACTTTAAACTCTAAGACCCTTACGTCCCTTGTGCAATGGTTTCCTAACAGGGGTTCAGGTTTACATCACTCCGCAACCCCTACGATTAGTAGCCAAATACACAATGCATTCCCCTAGGCCCATATAGGTGAAGTGTCATGTAGTCGATGTTCACATGACACCACTAGAAGAAGTACACCACAACTTAAATATCAAACTATTGAATCTTTCTCAACACAACTCCACTACTAACAACATGACTTCTCCCATGTCCTCAAGAACAAAACAAACTACTCACAAGACATCATATGGATCATGATCAGAGATGGAATAATGATGTATAACAATGTGAACATAAACAATAATTCAATGGTTCACTCAATAGCATCAACTACAAAGAGTAATCAACACCGAGAAAGTTTCCCCTATGAACTAATGCAAGATTCAACTCAATTGTTACAGCAATATGGAGATGGTGATGAGGGTGCTGATGGTGATGATGATGGTGGTGGTGATGATGATCCCGATGAAGTCTAGCTTGATGCTGGTGTTGATGGCGACGATCTCCCCTCTTCGGGAAGGAATTCCCCCGGCAGAAATCTATCTGCCGGAGAGATCTTTCTTTCTTGGTGTTTTCGCCCCGCAGAGGCAGCGGAATCTTTCTGTAGTCGCCCCTCGAGTCTTAGGGGTTCGGGAGGATAATATACGCCAGAGGAGAGAGCCAGAGGTGGGCCAGGGCGGCCACACCACCTCCTGGCGCAGCCTAGGGCTGCCCGCGCTAGGGGGTGGTGTGGGCCCCCTATGGCCCATCTCCACTCCGTCTTCTGGCATCCTTAGTCTTCTAGAAAAATAGGATTTTCCGTATATTTTCTCGGATTTTCTGATCTTCGCGAATTTTGCCTCCAAACAACACCTTTTCCATCAAAATCCTGACTGCAGCGGTCCATGCTCCAAAAGTCATCAACCATGCAAAAACAGATGAAATAACATAAGTATCACCTCTCAATATGAAATATATCAATGAATAATAGTGAATTAAGACATAGAATAGTGATGCGAAATGGACGTATCAACTCCCCCAAGCTTAGACTTCGGTTGTCCCCAAGCGAAACTGAGCTCAATAAACATGGCCTCAGGTTTATGGAGTGAAGAGTCGATAAAAGACTACGGACAAGAAGCATCACATTCATCAAATACATAGATCATAATAGAAGACAACTCACTATTATATAACTCAACTTGTAATGAGTAAAGGAAACACAATAGAGATACATAAAGTAAATCATAATTGGTAATGGCAAACTTAGCTCTTGGTCGAAGAATAGTTGATAATTGCTGGAGTTCACAAATAACTGGTTTCAATGATAGCTTTCAAAGTAGTAAACATCAAGATAAGAGCAATGTGCAAAACAAGGAACATAAGAAACATGATTGAATAAATCATCATATGAATGAATGAAACACAACAACTCAAAATACTTGCTGAGATAGAAGGGAATAGGTTTACTGACTCAACTACAAATTAAAAGAAAGGCCCTTCACAGAGGGAAGCAGGGATTGCAAGTCTCATAAAGAGCTCCCAAAAATTATGATACTTACTATCTTTCAGCTCTCATTGCCCCCATCATAGGCATCTTTAGGTGATTAAGGTTAAAGTGATCAAATATGAGGATATGCATTGACAAGTTGCAAATTGAGAATCTCATGTCCCTTGAATACGAGGGCCGCTCCTCATGCTACTCAAGTTTAGTCACCGGTAAGTTCTTGTCATCGTAAGCATATGTGTATCATAGAGAACCGCCAACGGGGTACCCCTTGCCCGATGATATGGAAGAATCCCTATATCAAAATGACAAGGCAAGCAGACAACAAGTATCTCAGCAATCTTCTTATTTACCATGGGAATATGGTGCTTTTTTCTCTCTTTCCTCTTTTCATAATATCTTTTTTTTCTTTTTCTTTTCTCAATCTCTATCTCTTTTTTTATAAGAAGAATGCTTCATAGATACTCGTTATGGTTACGCTGCAGGTTTCCACCATGTCAGCATGGATTAGACCAGCGGCCCGTGCTTTCTAACACACATGCATAACTCCATGGACTTACAAGCTCCCCTTTCATTTCACACCGACGACATCCATAGACAAAAGAACATGATATCAACTAGGTACAAAGTACCCGTGCAATGTTGAAAGCATTCCCCATGACAGCATGGTTCTGCTAATTCACAACTTACAAAGCGCAAGCATATACGCAACATAAGTGAGCACAATGGTTCAAGTTTATTAAGTGCAAGAAAGTAAAGTGTGCCATCAAGTTCGTGAGAGCTTTAATCACTAATTTTCACATAACGAGTTTAATTTGGGAGGTAGATAAAACAAGAATTTACTTGGAATAGCAATAATGCTACTAGGTAGGTATGGTGGATACAAATGGCGTGGGTTTTGGTTTAAAGGAGTTGGATGCACGAGAAGAATACCCTCTCAGTACAGGTTTTTGGCTAGCAAGGCTAGGCAGCAAGTACAAGAGTTGAAGGAAACAAACAAACATACAAGTGATAAAGACAAACATGCAATCTTCCTTGGAAGCACAAAAGGTCTTAACTAGAGAATACTAAACTTATGAGAAAATTAAGAAAGAAAGATGATGATTTTTTTTCTTAGAGTACTTTTACCTTTTTCATTCAACTCTCAAAAATAGTGTTGCTACTGACCGAGCCAGGTTTGCCAAAACCAACTAAATTAACTCAATGATCCCAAAGTGGTACCAATACTAACAACAAGATCAATCATATAACCACAAATTTCAAACTAATATAAGCTATGCAAAAGAGTAAATGATAGAACTTCTCATTAATATTCCATAACGGAAACTCACACCAAGGGATACATATCTAACGAGAGAGGGGACACTTCCATAATGCAAACCATACTACATAATAACTCCTCTATTCATGATATGACTCTACTAATAAGGTAAAAAGATAGAAGATAGTGATGTGATACCGCGGCACTCCCCCAAGCTTGGAACAAACCAAGGGGATGCCAAACCTAATGACGAATTACTCCTTAGGTGGTGGTGGTATTATTTCCTTAGTTGACATGAGGAAATCTTCCAACATCTTGCGAAGCCTATTATTCTCCCGTTGAAGCATGTCCACCTTCCTCTACAAGTCTCGGTACTTAACGCAAAACTCCTTAGCGACTTGTAGGGCTTCCGCTGATGTAGGGCAAGGGACTAAAGGTACCAGCCCCTGCTTGGGGTCTTGGAAATCCTCTTCCATGGGCTTCTTCCCTTTATCCTTGGCAGACACCATTGTTCTTCTAGGCTTTCAAAGCGTATGTCCTGGCAGAAACAGATCGAAACAAAAAACACGACAAAAACATGATATACGAACCTCGGGGGATCGGGGGGTTATATATTATGAAGTTTCATATCAAAAGGAAGGTACTGGGAGAAAACGAGTCGGAGGCGGAGTCCGGGGTGGACTCACCACCTGGTGGCGTGGCCAGGGGAGGGCCCGTGCCACAGGGTGGTGTGAGCCACCCTGGCTCCGTTTCCGTCCCTTTTTCGCTTCGTAGCTTTCCTTATTGACTGAAAACTGCAAAAATATAGTTGGATAGTATTTTCGTGGAACTTTTCTTACCAGAACTGTTACCTATTTGAAAACGGACTCTGCAGGTCTCTGAATTTGGTATCTAGTAGATTCTTTCGGAGTCACCACTTGAATAACATCAATATCTTCATCTTCATACACTTAATACTTGAGTCATAAAACCCTTCTCTTCCTTATTACACCATTATCTCCTCTTCCTGGAAATTTCTCTCACACAAAACTTCACACAGTTCTCATTAGCAACATTAGTATAAGTGAAGTGATAAAACCTTTTGAGTACAACTTCAACTGAAAACCATCAAAACATAAGCTACTGTAGCAACTCCTTCCGAAAAACCCAAAAAGAATTCAAAAGGGAAATCGAATAAAGAAGCAAATGCAAGAGTGGCTAAATCTGTCAAAACGGACCAACAGGTAAAGATCAATTTTTTAGAAAATCTTCTGTTGCTTAAATCAAAAAGTGCAAAACTAAAGAAAGTTAAATAACAACCTGGGTCATAAGAACAAAAATTTACAGCTTAATCCTACATACATAGATCTCTCACGAATTTTTACGGTGAAGCACAAAAATCTGTTTCAGGACAGCAACTTCCCCAAATATTACTTCTCTCTCATTAGAGGTTGATCTTGACACAAAAACCAAACAAAACGGATAAGGAGCGGTTATTACCGAAGTAATAACTTCGAAGACTCAAAGAAACAAAAACAAACTGAAAGCAAAAACAAATTGGGTTGTCTCTCATAAAGCTCTTTCTTTAGAGCCATTAAGATGGGCATTATAATTTTGAAGATGCTCACATAGGAATATAAATTGAAGTGAAAGAGAGCATTAACAAGCAAAAATACACACATTTAAGTCTAACCCACTTCATATGCAAGGGAATTTTGCAAACAAACAAGTTTTTGAAACCAGAGGCAACTTGCATAAGAAGGAAAAAGAAGTGCAACATAAAAACTTTCAGCATGAAACGAGGAAACTTGATATTATTGAGATGCATACGAACACTTTTCCCTCTCTCATAGTAACTTTCAGTATCATGCATAAACTTAACAATATAGCTATCACAAGTACCATCATAGCAATGATCACTTATTCTAATAGAAAACACAGGAATACTAGCTCTCATAAAACTATTTTGTGAAACAATATTAGAGGTATCCTTACAAAGGATAGTGTGTCCCTCTTCTTCATACTTAGTGACAAAGTCTTTCACATTTGCTATTACAGGTTCATCAACCATTTGTTTATTAGGTTCAACAGCTTTACTCGTACTTTCATTAACCATACCAGCTATCATAGAATGTTCCCTTATCTTAACTGGGAAAGGCATTTTCTCAATATAAGGTTCAGGTAAGACATGATTAGCAGTATAAACTTCAGTATTTCTTGTAGGAACACTCTTAGTAATATTTTTATAAGGTTCATGATACTTATTCCACTTCTTTTTAGGCACTTCAATGTAGGAAGCAAAACCCTTAAAATAAGAAGCAATAGCTTGAGAGTCTAGACCATAAGCATTTTTAATATTTTGAAAGTCATCAGTTCCCATAAAAGATTCAATGCATTCATAATCATAATTTATACCTGACTTTCTACCTTTGTCATTCTCCCAGGCTTCAGCATTGTCTTGAATATGGTCTAGAAGATCCCATTTAGCTTCTTCTTTCATGCGAGTGAATGATCCAGCACAAGAAGCATCCAATAAATCTTTATCATGTAGAGGGAGCCTTGCATAAAAGTTATTGATAATAATATTGTTGGGGAGCTCATGAATGGGACATTTGAGCATTAGTAACTTCAATCTCCCCCAAGATTGAGCTGTACTTTCTCCGTCAAGAGGCCAAAAGTTGTATATTTGATTCCGATCTTTATGAATCTCACTAGGAGGATAAAATTTTGAATAAATAAAAGAGAGGCACTATTTCCTCCCATTCCAGAGCTTGACCATTCTTCAGCAGCTTATACCATTCCTCAGCTCTTCCTTTCAGCGATAAAGAGAATAACTTCTTCTTGACTTGATCTGTAGTAATACCTGCACACTTGAACAACCCGCATAATTCGTGTATAAAGAGAAAATGATCACCGAGATGGACAGTTCCATCCCCAACATAGTAGTTATCCATAACATGATCAATAATTCTTGTAGGTATTTTGAAAACATCATTCTCAGCAGGTGGTGGCTTATCTACTACCTTAGCAGTGGTATTAGCATTACCAAATAAGAAACTCAGCGAATTATCCATAACGAAAATAAAGCAACTAACATAAGTAAACAATACTCACAGTAGAAGTTTCCTTTACCAATTCCACTCTCCAATAGCGCTTCACTCCCCGACAACGGCGCCAGAAAATAGTCTTGATGACCCACAAGTATAGGGGTGTATCACAGTATTTTTGATAAGTAAGAGTGTCGAACCCAACGAGGAGCAGAAGGTGCTGGCTAGTGGTATGGATCAGGAATTCTCTGCAAATACTTAGCAAACGGATTTTTAGGGTTTTTTATAAAGCAAGTAAACAAAGTACGAGTAAATAAAAGACAGTAGGAATAAATGCAGCAAGTGGCCCAATCCTTTATGCAGCAAAGGACAAGCCGGCTGTATTACTTAAGATGACCAAACGTTCTCGAGGACACATGGGAAGACTGTCAAGTGCTTTCGCTTCATATAGTTGATTAATCTTCTCTAGCTTGCTAAGTGTTGTGTGGGTGAACCTGTGCTAATGTACCACCCCATCCAAGACTAATACATACTTGTGGTTATACCCCTTGCAAACATCCGTAAGTACAAGAAAGTAATTAAGGTAGATACCTAACCACAGCTTTAAACTCTAAGACCCTTACGTCCCTTGTGCAATGGTTTCCTAACGGGGGTTCAGGTTTCTGTCTGTAGCGTCCCCAACCTTTAATAAGATTGAGTCCCCTGTGTTTACAATGCTAGTCCCTGGATCAATAGCTAGCATCCACAGTTCAGATGTAATATCGAGAAACAAAGGTCATAATACAACTTTATAACCAGGAATAACATAATTTTATTACATCAAACATAGCTCATTAGGCTATTACATTACATTGCAGCGGAATAATTATAAGCATTGGGTCCTTCATCTTCAAAGTGCCACAGGCAGACATGTTGGTTGTAGGCTTTGTAATCCTAATCAATCAATCTTCACTAAAACAATCAACCTGCAACATAATAAGTTACAGCCACAAGGGTCAATACATTTGAATTGTATTGGCAAGTGATACTTTGGTAGTATAGTGGAGTCTATCATCTATATGCATTTGGCTAAGTGGAGTTGAGGCTTTGCATTGCTCAAAATAGATTTTTCCCTATCATTTGAAAATAAGTTTTGTTTGGCAAAAACAAATTCCAAGGCATCTATCAATCAAAGACTGAAGATCCACTCAGGGCATCTATCAATTCAAAGACTGAAGATTTACTTGGCAAAAACAATTTCCCAATCTAAGATTTTGAGATCCTTGTACCAAGCCATCTCTCCATCAAAGATTGAAGAATTTCACACAACCCTTGTTCACCCACAAGTTTTATTTAGAAATTGGAATGATGAGATTCTTGATTGCTTCCATGTCTTGATGCTCAAATTGTCCTTTACCAGGGACATGGCTAAGTACTTAGGTTTTACACTCTGCAGAGGTGGTGCACTTTCCCACAAGCCTTGGTTTCCCAAGACATGATCCTTCAGTAGCCTTTCCTTAGTCAAATGGACGCGCTCCAACCTATCAACCCATCTACCACCCACTGTCCAAGAGACTAAGTTCCAGCATCCTAAGATCATGGCAGAGCCCATATTACCAAGTGGTTGCACTTGAAGCTTCTCAACATTTGACAACTCAAATCTCTTTGTTCCTGGGTGGCCATCCACAAGTGAGATACACAAGGTTCACGGTACCTGGCCTTGTGTAACCACTCAACATAACCCATTCTTTCCATTCCACCCAGGTGATTCATTAACTTAGTTGTTTTGTTAAATAAAAACAAGTCCTTAGACTTAGAATATTTTTCCATAGTGTGAATATATAAACCACCCTTGTTTTCTAGTAGCTAGGCTAAGCATGATAGTAATAGGAATCTTGACTTAGGAAATTTTCACTAAGGTTTTACCTAATAGGTTTTCCCAAAGCATAGCTTGTTCTTAGCAAAATAACCATGCAAGTCCTATACTTAGAAAATATATTACTAATGCATATATAAAATATAGGAATGGAATATTCATGATGATATCACTTGCCTTTTTGGTAGAGGGTATAAGTTCACTCCTTGTCCTTGCAACACTCACACTCTTCAAGTCACTACAATCAATCAAGCAAGGCACAAACTCAATCTACCAATCAAGCAAAACAACACACATAAAATAACAAAGTCAAAGAAATGCATGCAAGCATGCCAAGCTTTGCTTTGTTTGCAAAAGTGGTTCCTAGTGGGTCATAGACATTTGGGTACACCTAATGGTCATTTTGTAAAGTGGCAAAGTCATGCATAGGCATGCAAAGGTTGGTTCTAATGTAGGGATGGTCTTCACTAGGCTTCTAACTTTGTAAGTTCCAAATTGGTCATTTACCAAAATGGCAAAGTCATTTGCAAAAGGGTTTCTATTAGATTCCTAAAACTTTGTAAGATCCAAATTGGTCATTTACCAAAGTGGCAAAGTTGTTAGCAAAAGGTTTCACCTCAAAAACCAATTTCAAAACAAGGCACCTATTTGGTCATTTTATGTGGTGAAGAAATATGTCTACTAGGGTTTTAGTCTATAGGGTTCACCAAATGAGTTGCTATTGCAAAACTTGGTGCTTTTGGTCAGTAGGTTTGGTCCAAGCATTCTCTCAAAGTTTTCTTTATGAAAGCATTTTCATAAACAAAACAAATAGTTTTAGTTAGCTAGAAATGGACTAAACTAATTAATCCATTCTATTCTTTTCCAAAATCACTTTCCAAACTATGGGTTGGTTCCTAGGGTCAGTAAGGTCACAACAAACTAATTGGCAAAGGTTTTAACCTAAAAATCATTTTTAAATGATTTTTCTAATGTTAGCAAGCATACAAAAGAATCTGCAAAGTTAAACAAGCTAGCAGTTACTATTTGCTAAACTAAGGGTAGGGTTGGCTAGGGCTTGTCTTGCTGATTCCAACGACATCAAATTTGTAAAATTTGGACGTGTGGATCAAAAGATACATGGGTTTGAAAATGGCAAATAACAAATTTTCAAATTTCTTTTAACAGATCTAGTGCCACGCTATTGGCTGTGATTGGCCGGGTACCGTTCGGTGTGGATCGGCAACGTGAGCGTTGGATCTAAAGTGGATCGTCGGCTTAGGTAGCGATACCTTCGCGTTTAAGTGAACTAATCGTGTCCGAGGGATCTGGATCGAACGGTGGGCGGTGCTCGACCTAAAGTGGGCGGCGCGGTGGATAGCGCGGCGGAGTCGCTCGATGACGGTGGCGATGCTACAGGGGGTGAGGGAGAAGGAGGGTTGCTCACCGGGCTGGGGTCACGGTGGTGCTCAACGCTTCGACGTGAGGCAAGGGCGACTGGTTCGCGATTCCTCGCCGGAGTTGCTGCGAGCGGCGGGGTTCTCGGGTGGTCGTCGTTGGCGTCGCTGTGAAACAACTCAAGGCAAACGAAAGGCATGGTCAGATGCGCCAAGACACGGTGAGGTGCGTGATCGAGAGGGTGCGGGGCGGACGGATTCTACCTGTGGGCTTCGCCGGAGAGGAAGCAGACACGGTGGCGTTTAGAGTTTGTCGGAGTCGTCGCTGGAGATCGCCCTAAGGCAAAGGAGAGGCAGGGTTAGGTGCGCACGAGGGTCGCGAACGAGGGAGCATCATTGAGAGGTGCTGGGGAGGTCGGTGCTCACCGGGGAATGTCGCCGTAGTTGGAATGCACGGCTACGCAGGTCGTCGTCGAAGGCGAGGTTTCAGGGCACCCGCGTCTGAACGGAGGGCACGGACAGAAGCACCAGTGAGTGTGGAGTATGCGTGCGTGGTCAATGAGGCAAGGGGAGGTTTGGTTTCGCCGGAATCATCACCGGAACATCGTCGGACAGAGGTGGCTCGGGGAGAAATTGAGGGCGTCTAGGGCGTGCCAGCTCGAGGTGACAGTGGGGATTTATAGAGGAGAGGGAGGCGTTTCCATCTGCGTGATCAAGGCGAGGTAAAGGCTCGGCGTTAAGACGAATTACACTGGAGAAATCAACGGCAGAAAGGGGGAGAAGAACTGGTCGCTGCGGGGTTGAAGACGATGAGCAGTAATAGTGGGGTCCAACGGTCAGTGGGAAAAGAGAGAGAGGAGGGGTCCACCAGTCGGTGTCTCAGTGGGTTGTTTAATTGGTGATGAAAACGTTTCGGGGGAAGGAGTAAGAGGAGGTGGGGTCTGTTGTCAGCGAGAGAGGGAGAGGGAGAAGTGGGTCCCGGTTGTCTGTCTCTGTGTGGGTGCGGTTTTAAGTGAGAAAAGGTTTCTTCGGGGAGGAGTACTGGGCTGGACTGCTGTTGGGCCTTAGTGGGCTGCTGTTCTGTTTTCTTATTTTTTTTTGTCTAACTCTTTTTCTTTTTCTAATTCTTTTTCTGTTTTCAATTTCATACAAATATTCAAACAATTTCAAACAACACTCAATCAGTTCGAACAACAAACTTTTCATTTGAATTTGGTTCTGTTTGGCAACATAATCCAAATCTCAATATGAAATATTATTTTTATTTATTTTTAGGATCCATTTAATAAATTAAAATGGATCTTTAGTTATTAGGGTTTGATTATTAAATAAAATTTCCATTTGAATTCCAATTATTTTCAAAACCAAACCAGAAGGTTTAATTTGAAAAATAAAAGAATACTTGGAAACTTATTTAAATAAATAAATAAGTTTTGGTGTTTAATTAAAATGGGAAAGCCTTTTACTTAAATAAAATTGGATATTTAAATCCTTATTTATTTTATTTAAATAATCCTTTACTCATTTTAATCAAAGCAAAACCTTTTAATAAAAGATTTCAAAGTAGTAATAAAATACTTGGTGTTCATTTAAAATGGGAAAAGCTTTTACTTAAATAAAATTGGATATTTAAATCCTTATCATTTTATTTAAATAAACCTTTACTCATTTTATCAAAACAAAATATTTTTATTACAAAAGCTTGGCCAAAATTAATTTGGCTCACCTTTTCATTTGAAACCAACAATTTATTTCCTTTGATATATGTTTATCCAAATAAATCCCTTTAGGATTATTTGTTCACCAAAGGGTATGGGCTTTTTGGGTAAGGCTTTAATGGCTTTGGAA
Source organism: Avena insularis (assembly GCA_023614405.1). Classification (NCBI taxonomy): domain Eukaryota; kingdom Viridiplantae; phylum Streptophyta; class Magnoliopsida; order Poales; family Poaceae; genus Avena; species Avena insularis. The sequence goes on from CM042694.1 coordinate 470,280,255, forward strand.
ATTCAATTTCCTTTCTTAATATATTCACAAGATTTTGTCCATGGTTCCAAACTGAGTGAAACCAACTTCTAAGGTCTTTCTTGATCCTTTGTGAATATTTGTTGATCAAATTTGGTATGGATCAAATCCATGGATTTGGAGATACTTTGGAAAATGATTTCCTTCCATTAGGGTTTAGGGTTTTGGATTTCTTTTCAAATGTTCAAATTTCCAGATACATTCATTGAGGAATGCAATTCCCTTGATTTGGGTTTTTGTTGAATTCAAACTTCTACCAAAGTTTGTTCAAGATGGGATTTTAAGTCTCCTTTTAGAAACAAAAGTTTCTTTTCACCCTGATTTTCAACAAAAATTTATTTTGTTTATTTATTTTTCACATTACAAGATTTGGAAAATCTTGGGATGTGACAGGCTACCACCCTTAAAAGAAATCTCGTCCCGAGATTTGGGGAGGCTAGGGTTACAAGCAGGTTTCAAAACAACTAGGGTACTACCACCCTTAAAAATTTTCCAACTAAACTACATCTTGGCTTGCTTGGAATCTTGGAAAACTTCTGCATAGTGGCCTTTATTTCCATACTTGACTCATGGGCTAAGGTTGGGTTTCTCCTTTGGCTTGTTCATCTTGTTCTTCATCTTTTCTGGACAATTGCTTGCATAGTGTCCTGGTTCCTTGCAATTGAAACAGTGGATATCTTGGAGTTCTTTATGTTGCTCTTGTGGACAAACTGCTACATAATGGCCTAGCTCTTTGCAGTTGTTGCACACTACTTGGTCCATCCTTTTATTCTTTATGGACTCTGGGCATCCACTGGGGTTGTGTCCCATTTCCTTACATTTACGACATTGCACAAGGCTCATGTCTTGCTTTGGTTTCTTGGGCTTCTTTGATCCTTTGAATTGGGTTGTCTTGTTTGGAGGTATAAGTGGTCCTTTTCCTTTGTCATCATCATTCTTGGCATACTTGGATCCTTCTTGTTTCCTTTGTTCAACAATGGCATAGACGGGGCATTGGATAGGTACATGGTCGTTTCCTTCACAAAGGTAACAAGTAACTTGAGATGTGGGGCATTGGCCAACTGGATGTTCTTCTTCACAATTGGGGCATTGATCTTCATGCTCTTTGGAAGTATGATCCTTGTCTCCACAAATATTGCAAGCTGGTGCTCCATCTAGCATAATGTTCTTGTCATCCTTGTTGTCATACACTCTTTTGGGATAGTTTTCTTCCATGCTGATCATTTGATTAGTCACCTTAAGCATCAGTTGGGATTGTTCTTCCAAAAACTTCTGCAAGGTAGGGTCTTTATCACTATTGTTGGCTATGAACTGAGCTGTTAGTTGGCTCAATTGGTGTTGGGTTGCTATGAGTTCTCTCATGTTGACCTCTTGGTTGTTGTTGTTGTCACCATCCTTGATGTCGGAGTTTCTTGGAGAAGTCATCATTTGGGTTGGAGGGGATTAGAATAGGAAAAAGATTTCTAAGGAAATCAATCCTAATCACACACATCACAATTACACAAGCAATGTGCATGCAATCACAAGCAAACACTCCACTCAAACAACAGTTTCAAGCACATTCTTAGGCAACAAAATATTTTTGTTACACCACATAAGTTGGTGGGTTTGACTTAACTAAAATATGGTGGTCCATCTATATGGTTCACTTGTGATCTTTCCATCCTTCTTGGTTGATTCTTCTTGAATGAGATCTTTGTATCTTTGGAGAATTCTTGTCTCTTGGTCACAAATACTTCAAAGATGTTGATGGCTCCTTCTAAGTTGTTTTTCCTTAGTCTTCAAATGAAATGTTACTCAAGACTTGTATTCTTTAGTGATATCCAAGTTGAAGTCCTTGGTGTACATGTTGAAGATGTTAAAGAAGTTGAAGTCATTAGAGTTGATGAAGTTGAAGAAGTCCTTTGCACATGGTGTAGTCTTTGGTCATGGGGTAGGCTTTCCATTAAGTTTTGAAGTAGAAGAGAAGTAGAGTTGAAACCAAAAATGATTGAGGAAAGAGTTTACAAGATTTGTTTTGTAAATAAGTTTTGGAATAAGACAACTCCTATTTTTCTAAGGGTTTTTGTCCAATCCTAGGGTTACAAATCCTACAGGCAACACAATGCTCGATACCATTCTCAGAAGGCCCCAACCTTTAATAAGATTGAGTCCCTGTGTTTACAATGCTAGTCCCTGGATCAATAGCTAGCATCCACAGTTCAGATGTAATATCGAGAAACAAAGGTCATAATACAACTTTATAACCAGGAATAACATAATTTTATTACATCAAACATAGCTCATTAGGCTATTACATTACATTGCAGCGGAATAACTATAAGCATTGGGTCCTTCATCTTCAAAGTGCCACAGGCAGACATGTTGGTTGTAGGCTTTGTAATCCTAATCAATCAATCTTCACTAAAACAATCAACCTGCAACATAATAAGTTACAGCCACAAGGGTCAATACATTTGAATTGTATTGGCAAGTGATACTTTGGTAGTATAGTGGAGTCTATCATCTATATGCATTTGGCTAAGTGGAGTTGAGGCTTTGCATTGCTCAAAATAGATTTTTCCCTATCATTTGAAAATAAGTTTTGTTTGGCAAAAACAAATTCCAAGGCATCTATCAATCAAAGACTGAAGATCCACTCAGGGCATCTATCAATTCAAAGACTGAAGATTTACTTGGCAAAAACAATTTCCCAATCTAAGATTTTGAGATCCTTGTACCAAGCCATCTCTCCATCAAAGATTGAAGAATTTCACACAACCCTTGTTCACCCACAAGTTTTATTTAGAAATTGGAATGATGAGATTCTTGATTGCTTCCATGTCTTGATGCTCAAATTGTCCTTTACCAGGGACATGGCTAAGTACTTAGGTTTTACACTCTGCAGAGGTGGTGCACTTTCCCCACAAGCCTTGGTTTCCCAAGACATGATCCTTCAGTAGCCTTTCCTTAGTCAAATGGACGCGCTCCAACCTATCAACCCATCTACCACCCACTGTCCAAGAGACTAAGTTCCAGCATCCTAAGATCATGGCAGAGCCCATATTACCAAGTGGTTGCACTTGAAGCTTCTCAACATTTGACAACTCAAATCTCTTTGTTCCTGGGTGGCCATCCACAAGTGAGATACACAAGGTTCACCAGTACCCCTGGCCTTGTGTAACCACTCAACATAACCCATTCTTTCCATTCCACCCAGGTGATTCATTAACTTAGTTGTTTTGTTAAATAAAAACAAGTCCTTAGACTTAGAATATTTTTCCATAGTGTGAATATATAAACCACCCTTGTTTTCTAGTAGCTAGGCTAAGCATGATAGTAATAGGAATCTTGACTTAGGAAATTTTCACTAAGGTTTTACCTAATAGGTTTTCCCAAAGCATAGCTTGTTCTTAGCAAAATAACCATGCAAGTCCTATACTTAGAAAAAATATTACTAATGCATATATAAAATATAGGAATGGAATATTCATGATGATATCACTTGCCTTTTTGGTAGAGGGTATAAGTTCACTCCTTGTCCTTGCAACACTCACACTCTTCAAGTCACTACAATCAATCAAGCAAGGCACAAACTCAATCTACCAATCAAGCAAAACAACACATAAAATAACAAAGTCAAAGAAATGCATGCAAGCATGCCAAGCTTTGCTTTGTTTGCAAAAGTGGTTCCTAGTGGGTCATAGACATTTGGGTACACCTAATGGTCATTTTGTAAAGTGGCAAAGTCATGCATAGGCATGCAAAGGTTGGTTCTAATGTAGGATGGTCTTCACTAGGCTTCTAACTTTGTAAGTTCCAAATTGGTCATTTACCAAAATGGCAAAAGTCATTTGCAAAAGGGTTTCTATTAGATTCCTAAAACTTTGTAAGATCCAAATTGGTCATTTACCAAAGTGGCAAAGTTGTTAGCAAAAGGTTTCACCTCAAAAACCAATTTCAAAACAAGGCACCTATTTGGTCATTTTATGTGGTGAAGAAATATGTCTACTAGGGTTTTAGTCTATAGGGTTCACCAAATGAGTTGCTATTGCAAAACTTGGTGCTTTTGGTCAGTAGGTTTGGTCCAAGCATTCTCTCAAAGTTTTCTTTATGAAAGCATTTTCATAAACAAAACAAATAGTTTTAGTTAGCTAGAAATGGACTAAACTAATTAATCCATTCTATTCTTTTCCAAAATCACTTTCCAAACTATGGGTTGGTTCCTAGGGTCAGTAAGGTCACAACAAACTAATTGGCAAAGGTTTTAACCTAAAAATCATTTTTAAATGATTTTTCTAATGTTAGCAAGCATACAAAAGAATCTGCAAAGTTAAACAAGCTAGCAGTTACTATTTGCTAAACTAAGGGTAGGGTTGGCTAGGGCTTGTCTTGCTGATTCCAACGACATCAAATTTGTAAAATTTGGACGTGTGGATCAAAAGATACATGGGTTTGAAAATGGCAAATAAATCTGTTTTCAAATTTCTTTTAACAGATCTAGTGCCACGCGTTGCGCTGTGATTGGCCGGTACCGGTTCGGTGTGGATCGGCAACGTGGAGCGTTGGATCTAAAGTGGATCGTGCGGCTTAGGTAGCGTACCTCTTCGGCGTTTAAGTGAACTAATCGTGTCCGAGGGATCTGGATCGAACGGCTGTGGCAGGCTCGACCTAAAGTGGGCGGCGCTGCGGTGGATAGCGGCGGCGAGTCGCTCGATGACGGTGGCGATGCTACAGGGGTGAGGAGAAGGAGGGTTGCTCACCGGGCTCGGGGTCACGGTGGTGCTCAACGCGCTTCGTTTGTGAGGCAAGGCGCCTGGTTCGATCGCGATTCTCGCGGAGTTGCTGCGGCCGGGGGTTCTCGGTGGTCGCTGGCGCCGCCAGAAACAACTCAAGGCAAACGAAAGGCATGGTCGATGCGCCAAGACACGCAGGTGTGCGTGATCGAGAGGGTGCGGGCGGACGGATTCTACCTGGCTTCACGGAGAGGAAGCGAACACGGCGTTTAGAGTTTGTCGGAGTCGTCGCTGGAGATCGCCCTAAGGCAAAGGAGAGGCAGGGTTAGGTGCGCACGAGGGTCGCGAACGAGGGAGCATCATTGAGAGGTGCTGGGGAGGTCGGTGCTCACCGGGGAATGTCGCCGTAGTTGGAACAGACGGCGGCGCTGCAGGTCGTCGTCGAAGGCGAGGTTTCAGGGCACCCGCGTCTGAACGGAGGGCACGGACAGAAGCACCAGTGAGTGTGGAGTATGCGTGCGTGGTCAATGAGGCAAGGGGAGGTTTGGTTTCGCCGGAATCATCACCGGAACATCGTCGGACAGAGGTGGCTCGGGGAGAAATTGAGGGCGTCTAGGGCGTGCCAGCTCGAGGTGACAAAGGGGATTTATAGAGGAGAGGGAGGCGTTTCCATCTGCGTGATCAAGGCGAGGTAAAGGCTCGGCGTTAAGACGAATTACACTGGAGAAATCAACGGCAGAAAGGGGGAGAAGAACTGGTCGCTGCGGGGTTGAAGACGATGAGCAGTAATAGTGGGGTCCAACGGTCAGTGGGAAAAGAGAGAGAGGAGGGGTCCACCAGTCGGTGTCTCAGTGGGTTGTTTAATTGGTGATGAAAACGTTTCGGGGGAAGGAGTAAGAGGAGGTGGGGTCTGTTGTCAGCGAGAGAGGGAGAGGGAGAAGTGGGTCCCGGTTGTCTGTCTCTGTGTGGGTGCGGTTTTAAGTGAGAAAAGGTTTCTTCGGGGAGGAGTATCTTGGATTGCCTTAGTTGGGCCTTAGTGAAATTTCTTATTTTTTTTTGTCTAACTCTTTTTCTTTTTCTAATTCTTTTTCTGTTTTCAATTTCATACAAATATTCAAACAATTTCAAACAACACTCAATCAGTTCGAACAACAAACTTTTCATTTGAATTTGGTTCTGTTTGGCAACATAATCCAAATCTCAATATGAAATATTATTTTTATTTATTTTTAGGATCCATTTAATAAATTAAAATGGATCTTTAGTTATTAGGGTTTGATTTATTAAATAAAATTTCCATTTGAATTCCAATTATTTTCAAAACCAAACCAGAAGGTTTAATTTGAAAAATAAAAGAATACTTGGAAACTTATTTAAATAAATAAATAAGTTTTGGTGTTTAATTAAAATGGGAAAGCCTTTTACTTAAATAAAATTGGATATTTAAATCCTTATTTATTTTATTTAAATAATCCTTTACTCATTTTAATCAAAGCAAAACCTTTTAATAAAAGATTTCAAAGTAGTAATAAAATACTTGGTGTTCATTTAAAATGGGAAAAGCTTTTACTTAAATAAAATTGGATATTTAAATCCTTATCATTTTATTTAAATAAACCTTTACTCATTTTATCAAAACAAAATATTTTTATTACAAAAGCTTGGCCAAAATTAATTTGGCTCACCTTTTCATTTGAAACCAACAATTTATTTCCTTTGATATATGTTTATCCAAATAAATCCCTTTAGGATTATTTGTTGACCAAAGGGTATGGGCTTTTTGGGTAAGGATTTAATGGCTTTGGAAATTCAATTTCCTTTCTTAATATATTCACAAGATTTTGTCCATGGTTCCAAACTGAGTGAAACCAACTTCTAAGGTCTTTCTTGATCCTTTGTGAATATTTGTTGATCAAATTTGGTATGGATCAAATCCATGGATTTGGAGATACTTTGGAAAATGATTTCCTTCCATTAGGGTTTAGGGTTTTGGATTTCTTTTCAAATGTTCAAATTTCCAGATACATTCATTGAGGAATGCAATTCCCTTGATTTGGGTTTTTGTTGAATTCAAACTTCTACCAAAGTTTGTTCAAGATGGGATTTTAAGTCTCCTTTTAGAAACAAAAGTTTCTTTTCACCCTGATTTTCAACAAAAATTTATTTTGTTTATTTATTTTTCACATTACAAGATTTGGAAAATCTTGGGATGTGACACTGTCACTCCGGCAACTCCTACGATTAGTAGCCAAATACACAATGCATTCCCCTAGGCCCATATAGGTGAAGTGTCATGTAGTCGATGTTCACATGACACCACTAGAAGAAGTACACCACAACTTAAATATCAAACTATTGAATCTTTCTCAACACAACTCCACTACTATCAACATGACTGCTCCCATGTCCTCAAGAACAAAATGAACTACTCACAAGACATCATATGGATCATGATCAGAGATGGAATAATGATGTATAACAATCTGAACATAAACAATAATTCAATGGTTCACTCAATAGCATCAACTACAAAGAGTAATCAACATCGGGAAAGTTTCCCCTATGAACTAATGCAAGATTCAACTCAATTGTTACAGCAATATGGAGATGGTGATGAGGGTGCTAATGGTGATGATGATGGTGGTGATGATGATGATCCCGATGAAGTACAGCTTAATGGTGGTGTTGATGGCGACGATCTCCCCTCTCTGGGAAGGAATTCCCCAGAAATCCCGCGGAGACATCTTTCTCTCGGTGTTTTCCGCTTGAGAGGCGGAATCTTTCTGTGGTCGCCCCCGAGCCTTAGGGTTTCGGGAGGATAATATACGCTAGAGGAGATAGCCAGAGGTGGGCCAGGGTAGCCACACCACGTCCTGGCGCGACCTAGGGCTGCCCGCGCCAAGGGGTGGTGTGGGCCCCCTGTGGCCCATCTCCACTCCGTCTTCTGGCATCCTTAGTCTTCTGGAAAAATAGGATTTTCCATATATTTTCCCGGATTTTCTGATCTTCGCAAATTTTGCCTCCAAACAACACCTTTTCCATCAGAATCCTGACTGCAGCGGTCCATGCTCCAAAAGTCATCAACCATGCAAAAACAGATGAAATAACATAAGTATCACCTCTCAATATGAAATATATCAATGAATAATAGTGAATTAAGACATAGAATAGTGATGCAAAATGGACGTATCAATGGTTCATTCTATTGAAATGTTTTGGACATGTGTTATGAACACAAAATGATTTGATGATGAAACTTCTTGAGGCATGAGCCTTGGTTTTGACAAAAACTGATGGTTGGGTTCGGATGCAATACCATTCCAATTTTACCGTATAACCACAATACCTGAATTGTGTAGGGCTTAACTGGAAGTTTATATGCCTTAGTATGGGTTCCCTCGCAGAAATAGGTTGAGCTGAGGCTACCTCGTGAATGTGAATGCCCACCTATGCAGTGCCCAGGATGGTAGATGGCCATGGCTAGGAGGCCAAGCTCATAGGGCAGGTGCATATACTAGAGTGTGTAATTGAAAGGTTAGGATTGATTATCCACATACTAAGTATGATGATTCAGGGTTATCCTTGATGGATGTATCGAATTTTGTGGTGAAAGTGTACCACCTCTACAGAGTCTCAAACTATTCGAATAGCCACGTCCACGGTTATGGACAGTTGGAATGGCCATATTGTTCCGCTGTCAGATGTTTTCAAAAATGACTTGTGAATTGAACTATGACCTTGACTTGACCACAACAGGGTTGTGGACATGAAAACTAGGTTCCCACTTAGGTGATGTAGAAAATTAAATTAGGTTCTTTACTTTTGAACTCCTTATGAAATAAATCGGGCTTTTTGCAAATAAACCTAGAGCTTAAGATTCCTACTAGAACTACCTTACTTGTTAGTGATAGTTTGTGAATACTTAAGGAGTACTCATGGCTTTGTCCCTGGCTATTCTCGTGGCCAGACTATGAGGAGGACTACTAGCAAGATGGACAACAGGAGGTCTATGACAACTAGGATCATCTCCCATCGTCAGCATTGCCTGTGACCCTGAAGATGGAGCCCCTACTACGTTTACTTTCCCCTGCTTTGATTATATTAATACTGGATCATGAGATCCTTTATTTGTGAGACCTTTATTATGGTTTGTAATGGATGATGTACCGTGGTACCGATTCTATTATGTCTCACAAAAATGGTAATCCTAGGATTGTGAGGTATGGCATAACAGGCATCATGGATTAAAAATCCGGGTGTTGACACCTATGCTCCCAAGAATCTTGGGGGTGCATAAGTCCACCCATTTAACCATGTGGTATTTTTTTGCCCATCTCTAGCTAACCGAAAGAACCGAGACAGCTCTTTAGCAAAGTCTACATGGGTCCCTTCAGGTAGCAGGTATAGCCCCATGATGACCCACAAGTATAGGGGGTGTATCGCGGTACTTTCGAGGGAAGTGAAACCCAATTTATTGATTCAACACAAGGGGAGCCAAAGGATATTTATAAGCCTTAACAACTGAGTTGTCAATTCAGCTGCACCTGGAAACAATCTTGCTCACAGCAGTTTATCAGTAGCAACAGTTTTGTAGTAGGAATAGTAAAGTAGCAGCAGTAGTAAAGTAAAGACAACAGTAACAGTAGGATTCAAGTGCGGTAGGCATAGGGATGGATGGACGGGCGTTGCATGGACAAGATAATTCACATAGCAATTAGAACATAGGGCAATTACAGATAAATAAGATAAAACATCCAAGTACTAGATAATCCTAGGCATGTGTTCCATATATAGTCATACATGCTCGCAATGAGAACTTGCACAATATCTTTTGTCCTGCCAGCCCGTTTGCAGCGGGGCCTCAAGGGAATTACTGGCAATTAAGGTGCTCCTTTTAATAGAGCACCGGAGCAAAGCATTAACACTCCATGAACATATGTGATCCTCACATCAAAGCCATTCCCTCCGGTTATCCCGATTTCTATCACTTCGGGGCCATTGGTTCCGGACAACAACGTGTGTATACAACTTGCAGGTAAGACCATAAACAATACTATCATAATGAATCAATAATATGTTCAGATCTGAAATCATGCCACTTGGGCCCCAGTGACAAGCATTAAGCATAACAAGTCGCAACAAAGTCATAAAGCACTAATAAAAGATACTAGGCACCTTGCCCTAACAATCTGATGCCATTACATGAACGATCTCATCCAATCCCTACCATCCCCATAGCCTACAGCGGGGGATTACTCACTCATAGATGGGGGGAACATGGATGGTCGATGGAGAAGCGATGGTGATGATTATGGCGATGATCTCCTCCAATTCCCCGTCCCGACAGGGTGCCAGAATGGAGTTTCTGGTGCTGTTTCGTGGAATCTGGTGGTGGCGGCGGAGCGGAACTCCTTCTGGAAAAACGTCGAACCCCCCTGAGTTTTTAGGTCAGAAGGCAACTTATAGGCGAAGAGGGAGAACAAGGGGGGTGCTTGGGGCGGCCAGACCATGCCCTAGCGTGGCCAGGCCCAGCCCGCGCCGGGGGGGGGGGGGGTGTGGCCAGGCCCTGGCCCTCCTCCGTCTTGTATTCTGGCTTCATGAGTCTTCCGGAAAAATAGGCACTTTGGCTTTTGTCCCATCCAATTCCGAGAATATTCATTTTCTGACTTTCTTGGAACGAAAAACAGCAGAAAACAGGCAGCTGGCACTATGGCTCTTGTTAATAGGTTAGTCCAATAAATCATATGAAAAGTACTCCAAAGTGTGGACAAAACACAAGAAAGTGGATAAAACCAAGCATGGAACATAAAAAATTATAGATACATTTGTAATGTATCAACATCCCCAAGCTTAACTCCTGCTCGTCCTCGAGTAGGTAAGTGATAAAAAGAAAGAATAATTTTTGAGGTGACATGCACCATCAAAGACTTGATCAAAGTATTTGTAAAACATTCAAAGCTGGGATCATAGTACTTCAATCATAACATGAAAGACAACGTTCTAGCAATAAGGCAAAGAAACTATGATGCAACATGAAAAGGCACAACAAAAGGTTCATGAATAACAATGCTTTGCAAGACGTTTGTTTGTTTCACATAAAGAAAACATAGCATAGTAGTATTCAGCTTGTCCCTCATAGAATAGCAAACATAAATGCATAGGACACCTTCAAAGTTTACAAGAGTGACTAGATACAAATAGTTTAAAACAAGCAATATCAAGGTATGCATCAATCAACAAGTCTTGGGACAATGCCCATAGAACTAAGAATGGCCACTATGCTCTCAAGAAAGTGCTCATAGAATGTGTGGAGACTCAACAAGGAAATGAACAGGCTTTGAAAAGTTTGAAAGGCTTCCAAATGCTAAAAGTATGGTACTCATTAGCTTTGAGCTCGCATTGCCCCTATCATAAGCATCTTTAAATGGTTAAGGTTAAAGTGACACAACTAAGAGGATATGCTTGAAAAGTTATAAATCAAAGTCTCATGCCCCTTACTTACGAAGACTGATCATCATGCTACTCAACTTCAGTTACAAGTAAGCTCTTGTCATTGTAAGTATATACGTATCATAGAGAACCGCCAACGGGGTACCCCATGCACATGAGACAGGAGCTATCCCATAATCAAAATGACAAGGCAAGCAGACAATGAGCATCTCAGCGATCTTTTTATTTACTATGTGCATAGATTTTTATTGAGGATGCTTCATAGAATGCTCATTATGGTTATGCTGCAAGTTTCCATCATGATTAGGCATGGCTTAGGCAAGCGGCCCAGGCGTTTCTCTAACATACATACAAACTCCATGATCTTACAAGTTCCACTTTTATTTCACACCGCCGGGATCCATAAGCAAAAGAACATGATATCAACGAGGTACTAAGTACCAATGAAATGTTGAAAACGTTCCCCATGATACATGGTTCTGCTAACTTCAACTTATAAAGCGCAAGCATATACGCAACAAAGAAGGACACAATGGTTCAGATTTATTAAATGCAAGAAAAAAAAGTGTGCCATCAAGTTCGTGAGAGCTTTACTAACTAACTTTCTCATAACAAGCAAACATTTTATTCGGAAGAAAATAATGCATATTGAATATGCATGGAAGTAGCAAATGATGCTAATAGGTAGGTATGGTGGACACTTTGGAAATATTTGGTTTAGGGAGTTGGAAACTTGAGTAAAACATACTCAGTGTAAGTGAAGGCTAGCAGTAGTAAGAGAGCGACAAACGAGAGAGCAATAATGGCCATAATCATGCAAAGCGACAAAACATCATTGATCAAAGCATAAAGTGATACTACAAGTTGAAAACTAAAGGATCATAAAGACTTATGGTGACTTGAGATAGTCATAACATGGTGTGAGCATGCGCCAAGTCAACACAAATAAAGCATCAAAGGAAAATACCACTATACTATGCTTTAATTATGCTAAAACAACGCATGATTCATCCAAAGCACATTAAGCAATCTCAATTGTTTATAACAAGTCATGCTACAGCAAAGAATACTAAGCATAAAGCCAAAACAATATCAAGCATGGCATGACAAAGCATAGACCACAATCAAAAATAAGCTCTTTTTACCACATAAGCACGAACTTTCCTACTCTTTTTCAAACCAAACCAAACTATTTGCAAACCAATGTATGAAAGAGGAGGTCCAACCAATTTATTCAGCAAACTAAGCAAACCAAGCAAACTAAAAACCAAAACGAAAAATAAGACGCTCCAAGAACAACACAACTGTGCATGAAACAATAAAAATAAAGTGTTTGGAACAAACCTGGGATTTTTATTGATGAAGAAGGGGATGCCTTGGGCATCCCCAAGCTTTGACGCTTGTACTTCTTGGATATTTCTTGGGGTGATACGCGTGGCATCCCCAAGCTTGAGCTTTAGTCCATCCTTCATCTCATTACTCATTCCTTCCATACACCTGAAATTTTTCCTTCATACAAAACTTCACACAATCTTTATTAGCAACATTAGTGCACTCAAGATAATAAGTCTTAAGGTTCAGTTATAACACCAATAAACTTCCATTAGAACACTAGCTACTGAAGCACTTCCCTCAAAAAGCTCAATTCCCCAAAAGAACTAAAAAAGGAACCAACAAGAAGCAAATGCAAAAAATGGCAGAAATCTGTCAAAACAGACCAGCAGGTAAAGATGAATTTTTTCGAAGACCTTCTGTTGCTCAAATCAAAAAGTGCTGAACTAACAAAAGTTAGATAACAACCTGGGGCAGAAGCAAAAAAATTTACGCCTCAAAAAGACGTTCAGAGATTTTACACAAAGTTTTACGGTGAAGCACAGAAATCTGTTTTGGGTCATCAACTTTCCCAATCATTACTTCTCTCTCATTAGAGGTTACTCTTGGCACAAAAATCAAATAAAAAGGATAAGGAGCAGTTATTACTGAAGTAATAACTTCCAAGACTCATCTAAAACTTTTGGGTTATCTCCCAATAAGTACTTTTCTTTAACGCCTTTAAGTTAGGCATAAGCAAAAACTAAAATGGATAAAATAGAAGTAAGAGGAGATAATCATGGTGAAAACATTGTTTTGTTCAACGAAATCCTTTTGTTAACAAGGTTGATCAGGTCTTGTTACCAAAACAATTCCATATGAGACAAAACTTTGTATTCCACTAATGATTATGTTACCTCAACCTTGATAGCAATGGTCCCAATCATAATAGTTTCAAATTTTTCTCTTGGTATGGGACAATATATTTCTCCAACTTGAATGCCCTCAACATGTTCAATTGAATTCAAACCATAAGTCCTTTCAATCTTCTTGGGGAAATAGACATTATGTTCCTTGTCATTAACATTGAAAGTCAACTTTCCTTGATTACAATTAATAACAGCTCCTGCAGTATTAAGAAAAGGTCTCCCAAGAATAATGGACATATTATCATCTTCAGGCATTTCAAGCAGAACAAAATCAGTTAATATCAAGCAATTATGAGCCACTTGAACAGGTACATCCTCACATATACCAACATGAATAGTGGTAGATTTATCAGCCATTTGCAAAGATATATCAGTTGGTATTAGTTTTTCTAGCTGAAGCCTCTTATAGAGAGAGAGAAAGGCATAACAATAACTCCAGCTCCCAAATCACACAAAGCAGTTCTAACATAACTGTTCTTAATAGAGCAAGGGATAGTTGGAATCCCTGGGTCTCCAAGTTTCTTTGGAACCTTACCATTAAAAGAATAATTAGCAAGCAAAGTAGATATTTCTTCATAATATTTATTATTATAAAAATATGAATTATCAAAGTTTAATTACTTATAAAACCTTTATTGAATAATATTTTTTAAATAATTATCACAGTAATATTTGATAATAAGTTTAAGTGGTAGATTTTATTTTTCTACAAATTTTCATATATTATACGTATTTTTCTGAATTGTAATTCAAAGGTTATTAATTAAACAAGGTTTAATTATTTATTTGATTTCTGAAATATTAATAATGAGGTTTATTCGAGACAATATCCTTCATATACTTTGAGTAAGGAGGCAATTTAATAGCATCAGTCAAAGGAATTTGCAGGAATAAAGGTTTCATCCACTCACAAAACTTATTATAGTGTTCATCTTCCTTTGACTTGTGTTTCTTATCAGGGAAAGGCATAGGTTTTTGGACCCAAGGTTCTCTTTCACTACCATGTTTCTTAGCAACAAAATCTTCTTTAGTGTATTTAGTATTCTTAGTGTGGTTTTCAGGTTCTTCTTCAACTTTTCTTCATTAGGAACTTCATTTTCTTCATTACCACTTTCAGTTTTAGCATCAGAGATGGATATACTATTAGGATCTATAGCAGGTTCAGAGGGTTCTACAATAGTTTTATGTTTCTTTTTCCTTTTCTTACGAGTAGAGCCACTATTTTCAGCTTGTTGAGAATCCTGCTCAATTATTTTGGGGTGCCCCTCAGGATATAGAGGATCCTAAGTAGCAGCTCCACTTCTAGTTCTAATTTCATAAGCATGTTTTTCTTTAGCAGCATTAACTAGCAAGTCTTTTTGCACTTTAACAAGTTGATCTATTCGAGTTTGAACCATTTGAAAGTGTTTAACAATCATTTTAACATCATTAGCGGTTCTTTCCACAATATCCTTCAACTCAACAATAGCTCTAGTGTTTTCCATTAGATGATTTTGCACCCTTTTATTAAAATTATCTTGCTTAACAATAAAGATATCGAATTCTTCTAAGCATTGATTAGGAGGTTTAGAGTAAGGGATATCACCTTCATCAAAGTGTTGGAGAGAGTGTACCTCGATAGTGGATGAGTAGGGAATAGGCTTACATAATTCTTCTATAGGAGGTAAATTCTTGACATCTGCAGCTTTAATTCCCTTCTCCTTAAGACATTTCTTAGCTTCCTTCATCACTTCATCATTTAATTCAATAACTCCCCTCTTCTTTGATGTTGGAGTAGGCATTGGTATAGTAGGTTCAGGTACAATTACTTCAGGTATAGCTTGTTCAGGAGGAGTCCAATCTTCATAGTTCTTACTTATTTTAGCCATTAATTCCTCAGCTTCCTTAGGAGTCCTATTCCTAAAAACACAATCAGCACAACTATCTAGGTATGTCCTAGATTCTTTGGTTAGTCCATTATAAAATATATCAAGAAGCTCATTCTTAGGTAATGGACTTCCAGCTTGTGCATGAATCAAAGCACAAAACCTTGCCCAAGATTCAGGCAATATCTCTTTTTCTCCCTGTTTAAAATCAAAAAGTTCCTACAAAATAGCATGTCTAGCACTAGGAGGAAAATATTTCTATAGGAAAGTACTAATCAAGCACTCAGGGCTATCAATAGATCCAGGAGGTAAATTACTAAACCAAGTTTTAGCTTCTCCTTTCAGTGAAAAAGGGAAAATCTTAGCAACAAAGTAAGTACGCATCTTAATATCATCAGAAAACAAGCCACTCATGGTAGAAAGTTCATTCATATGTGCTACCGCACTTTCATTCTTCGTCCCACAAAAAGGTTCTTTCTCAACAATAGCTATGTAAGATAGACCGAGAGAGAAATCATAATCTTTATCTATAATGTTTATGGGAGAAGCAGCAAACTTAGCAATAGGAGACAATTTGGGTCTAATAGTACGCCTCTCAAGGAGACTCTTAGCAGTGCTCCTATCATGGGTGTTTTTACATTCTTTAATAAATTCATCGGTCATCTCAACATAACCATCTTCAATATCATAACTTTCACTAGACTCAGGTGAACTAACAGGTGTAGTAGTGTCTTCATTAGGAGTTTCAGTATTTCCAGCTATGGTTCTAGCAATCGTAGCATCTAGGAAAGAACCTAATGAACCACTCTTATCAAGCACAGTAGAAGCAGCATCATAAGCATCAGAAGTTTCAGATTCAGCAGTAGTAGCAGTGTGTGTAGCATGTGTATGTGGTGGTGTAACGAGCTTACTTATAACAGATGGTGAATCAAGAGCAGCAGAGGTGTTCAGAACCGTACCTCTTCTTGTAGTGGATGGTAAAATAGGAAAATTGCCATCACGAGACTTACCCATGATGAATGGATAGCAGCGAACAATAGAGAATCCAAGTGAACTTGATAAATAAAGCTATGCTCCCCGGCAACGGCGCCAGAAAATAGTCTTGATGACCCACAAGTATAGGGGGTGTATCGCAGTACTTTCGAGGGAAGTGAAACCCAATTTATTGATTCGATACAAGGGGAGCCAAAGGATATTTATAAGCCTTAACAACTGAGTTGTCAATTCAGCTGTACCTGGAAACAATCTTGCTCACAGCAGTTTATCAGTAGCAACAATTTTGTAGTAGGAATAGTAAAGTAGCAACAGTAGTAAAGTAAAGACAACAGTAACAATAGCAGTAACAGTAGGATTCAAGTGCGGTAGGCATAGGGATGGATGGACGGGCGTTATATGGACAAGACAATTCACATAGAAATCAGAACATAGGGCAATTGCAGATAAATAAGATAAAGCATCCAAGTACTAGATAATCCTAGGCATGTGTTCCATATATAGTCATACGTGCTCGCAATGAGAACTTGCACAACATCTTTTGTCCTGCTAGCCCGTTTGCAGCGGGGCCTCAAGGGGACTACTGGCAATTAAGGTGCTCCTTTTAATAGAGCACCGGAGCAAAGCATTAACACTCCGTGAACACATGTGATCCTCACATCAAAGCCATTCCCTCCGGTTATCCCGATTTCTATCACTTCGGGGCCATTGGTTCCGGACAACGACGTGTGTATACAACTTGCAGGTAAGACCATAAACAATACTATCATAATGAATCAATAATATGTTCAGATCTGAAATCATGGCACTCGGGCCCTAGTGACAAGCATTAAGCATAACAAGTCGCAACAAAGTCATAAAGCACTAATAAAAGATACTAGGCACCATGCCCTAACAATCTGATGCCATTACATGAACGATCTCATCCAATCCCTACCATCCCCATAGCCTACAGCGGGGGATTACTCACTCATAGATGGGGGGAACAAGGATGGTCGATGGAGAAGCGATGGGGATGATGATGGCAATGATCTCCTCCAATTCTTCGTCTGACAGGTGCGAACGGAGTTACGGTGCTGTTCGTGGAATGGTGGCGGTGGAGCGGAACTCCTTCTGGAAAAACGTCGAACCCCCCTGAGTTTTTAGGTCAGAAGGCAACTTATAGGCGAAGAGGGAGACCGAGGGGGTGCCTGGGGTGGCCAGACCATGCCCTGGCGCGGCCAGGCCCAGCCCGTGCCTGGGGGGTGTGGCCAGGCCCTGGCCCTCCTCCGTCTCCTATTCTGGCTCCGTGAGTCTTCCGGAAAAATAGGCACTTTGGCTTTTGTCCCGTCCAATTCCGAGAATATTCATTTTTTGACTTTTCTAGAACCAAAAACAACAGAAAACAGGCAGCTGGCACTGTGGCTCTTGTTAATAGGTTAGTCCAAGAAATCATATGAAAAGTACTCCAAAGTGTGGACAAAACACAAGAAAGTGGATAAAACCAAGCATGGAACATCAAAAATTATAGATACATTTGCAATGTATCACCCCATATGATACATGGGGAGGCTAAACATGCATGAGTTGATCAAAATCGTCTTGCTCCCCTTAGCCATGAGCCTTTCTCTCTAGGGTCCAGCTTTCGACCAAACCCACGTGACTAAGGGTGCAAGGTCCTTGATCAGAACTCGTGTGTCCTGTATTGGCATCCCTAGGTACGTGATGGAAAATTCGGCCAATCTATAGTTGAGGTTATCAGCTATACATTGTCTATCCTCATCTAAGTAGCCCAATATCATCACCTTGCTCTTATCGAAGTTGATCTTAAGCACTGGCATGGATTCAAAGCAAAGGAGCACGAATTTGAGGTTGCTGATATTAAAATCCGAGCCCTGCACCATGATCATGGTATCATCCGCATATTGGAGGTGAGAGAGCCCACCTCCGGGGATAAGATTCCCTACCACACCAGAGATGTGGCCAGCCGATTTGGCTCTATCCAAAATCTTTGCTAGGGCATCCATCGTAGAGTGAAACAGGAGGGGAGATATTGAGTCTCCCTGTCTCACTTCACAAGATGGTCTACAGTAAGGACCAATCCCCTCACTGATATTAATCACAATATTGCCACTCATAATGAACTGCATGATCCAGCAGATCAGTCTATCATCAAATCCCCTCCTCTCCAGAACTACTCTGAGGAATCCCCAGTCTAGTCGACTGTATGCCTTCTGGAAGTCCAATTTGAGGAACACTCCCTTCTGGTGGCGCACATTGTGACATGGACATGACCCTTTGGATGCCTACTATTGGCATATATGGTGCGACCCAATGGAGGGCCCACTTGATGACCAGCCAAGGTCCGCAAAGCTCATGAAGATTCAATAGATATGAAGCCTACAAGGATACCTACTCCAAGAATACAAGACAAGGAAAGACCAAGATCAATTCGAGTTAGAGTTTACCTCCACTTTGTAACCAATCCGGATATGGCTCCGAGACCCAGCCTCCCATATAAAGGTTGGTAGGAGCCACCGGGGAGGGCAACCAACAATCTTACGATACACACGCCTCTTTCTCTCAGCGAGATCGCATCTAGTCGACTCAAATGAGTTTTTACTCTCCCCTGATAATACAAACAGACAAGCAGGAAGTAGGGTTTCCTCTACGAGGGCCTAGACCTAGGTAAATCAAATCCCTTGGTTGTCTATTAAGCTGATGAATTCACCAGCTTTCTCTTCCCATCAACCCAAGTCCATAACCTGGGCATTGCTGAGGCCACCCCTCATCAATTGTCGCTGTCTGTGGGAACTCTGAGCGCTGGAGTTATGAATTCGGCGGCTCCCTCTTCACGAAGCAACAACTCGATGATCAGAAGTGCAATCTACAACTCGATGATTTGCGACTCGCTGGTATCTGAGAATAGATCTACGTCAGCACCTAAAGCTTCGTCATCTACATCTTTGCTACAACTGAATTTATCAACACCAACACGAGCTTGGGGGCTCGACTTCAACACAGCCCCGCATGCAGCCAAAGGATCGATCAAAGGATGGACAATCGATTCCCGATTTGCAAGGTTGCACTGGAACCAAGGGCGACCGAACATTCATACGTGGATCTTTACCATGTTGCTAAATCTTTTGTTTGCATAGAAGGCATCACGAAGCAATCGGAAATCAAGGAGGAAATAGGACATGTTGAGACACGTCCTTCCAAGGATCAACTCCAGTTTCCATTTTTCGTTGGGCTATCAAGTTGGATCCAAGGAAGCACATAAGGAGCAGGCGTGTGAGACAGTTCCACATGCATCAAGAATTCATGCAAGTAAGCGTTTTGATATGCATGTCCACACATGAATTTTATGGCTGGAGAAGCTAATCATCGTGCTAATCAACGTGTACACGTAATATCAATCAGCAAAATTAAAGAGCTCCGTAGCCGTTGACCCACCAAGTTGGAGATTTCGTCAAGATAGGAGGCGTGCAGCAGCCGACAATGTTTTCCGTGTTCTCTTCGTACTCAACATCAAATTGCTCGGCACATCCGAGTTTGTTTCATGTTAGACATAGTATTACCATGTGGAGATCTGGTAACCAGATTAAAAAAGGAAACATCTAGCATCCCATTGGTCGGATCTCTATGATAAAAGAGAAAACCTTCACGGCCCAAGTTCAAATAAGCAGCAGGCACCCATGCAGCTAGCAGCTGGATCAAAGTTTGAGATAAGAAAAATTCCATAAAAAAGATTTCACCCACGTCGACCGAATCAAGCATGAAGAGGGAGAGAGAGTTCGGACCGTATCAATTGATTAGAGAAGGATCATTACAAGCAGATTCTAAAGCCGTAGAAACAACCAGTCAGCCGCGTCGAATCTATCAGCCGCATCAACTCTACACCCAGGGGTTGCGTCGACTCCGTCCACCACGTCGACTCTTTTGAGCTAAATGACACATGACTCTCCATCGTGTCGACTCCGTCCGAGCACGTTGACTCTACACTCGGGGGTTGTGCCCACTCTGCCGGCGAACCGCCGCTACATAGACTCCTCCCATCGCATCGACTCTACGCCCGGGGCTGCGCTAAACCGTTGCTGCACTGACTCCGCCGCGCAACCCGCTGCAATCTTTGGCTGCGCAACCTGCTCGGTCTTCGACTCTGGTGACCCGCTGCGATCTTCGGCTGTGGCGACCGCTACAATCTTCAGCTGCGGCAACTCTCTGCCGCCATCGACATCGGCAGCCATCTACAATCTTCGGTTGTGCCGACTCCACCGGTGACCCGCCGCTGCATCAACTCCTCCCATCACAACGACTCTACGCCTAGGGGATGCGTCAACCCGCTGCTACTTCGACTCCATGTCCATCGCGCGACTTCATCGACCTCAACTACACATGAGCCGCATCGACTCTCCGCTCAGGGGGTTGCGGCAACTCCACCGCGTGACCAGCTGCCACCATCGGCTGTGGGAGCCCGCTACAAACTCCGGCTGCGGCAACCTACTGCCACCATCGGCTATGGCGACCCACTGCCATCATCGGCTCTGGCATCCTACTGGGACATCGACTTTGTCCACCATGTTGACTACACATGCGTCGCAACGACTCTATGCCTAGGGGCTACGTCAATGGGGAATGTTCGTTTGCGGTAGCAAACTTAGTGGGTGAGCGCACCACGGTACCCGAGTTGCCATCAATCGCGCGGAGGGGCCATAGTAGATTCGCCAATTCTCCAGAAGAGCCAAATGGGGGTGAATACAAATCTAACGGCCAAACGGTTGTTTGAACCAGACAAAAACGGTTGAACTCAAATACCGCCGTTAGGTCAACTCTTCTTGGCCCGCCATGTCAGTATTCCCCGTTATCTTTTGTGGTCGTGGACTAGCTTACCCCTGCGTGGATCAGATCCCTGAGTGGATGAGATCTATTTCTTTGCTCTGCTCTGGTCTTCTCCCTTGCTCCCCTCCCCATAACATTTGCTCAGCTCCGGCTGCTCGTCTCAGATCGGAGCTTGCACTTGCTCTAATTTGCGTCTCCGCCATGTCCGGTCAACCTCCCACGCCTCTAATCGAAGCTCGCAGGCGTCACCGTTGCATCGTCATCCGTATCGGAGCTTCGCGTCCCTGGACTAATATCTTGCCTCTGGCTAGTCCTTCTCGCATGGCGGAGCGCGTCCCCTCGGGCGATCCAGGCCGGCGACCGGCCTCGGGAAGTTGCGTGCTGCCGCGCACCCCAGGCATGGTAGCCCTGGCACAGCAGTTCGACGACCACGCTCTCATGGCCACCGTGTGGGCGTCCGTCCCGCCGTGTCGCCAGCAGAGTTGCTGTCAGCTTTTAGGTCTCGTTTTGGGATCAGACAAAATGAGGTCAACATTGAGGTATGCGCGCCGCCATTCGATTTTTTCGTCCGATTCGAGCACAGCTCAGACACCGAGCATGTTCTGCATTCTTCCCGTTCTTTCGAGTGCTGCGGGGAGAAAATGAGCTTCATGCGTTGGCATCGCGCCTGTGGGTGGGATGATCGCTTGGGGCAGCTTCGTTTCTTCTCCAAACTCGGCTTTGATGGCCTCCCATTGGATGCTTGGGAGCCGGAGGCCCTCAAGCAGGTCGTCAGTAGCCTTGGGGCGAGCCGGTGGAAATCGTGCCACCGAGCGACAGATGGGTCATCGAGGTAAAGGCGTGGCTGAAAGATCCTGACGCCGTTCCTAAGATGTACGAGGTGCAGATTCCATGCAGGGAAGGGCAACAGCTTTGCTAGAAGCACCCGGTCATCATCCACCTGGAGGAGGTTATGGACTTGGTACATGGCATTCAGGGCCCCGAAGAGGCTGCCAGAAAGCGCCCTCGTCGCCTGCAGTGTTGGCCTGGAAGGATCGATGGCACAGGACCGTCATCGTTTCGTGACGGGGCACACAGTTTTGGTGGGGGGACCGGGCTTGGACGAGCTGGTGGTTCTGATTTCCCTCGAGTGAAGACAGAGCTCTAGTGAATTGCCATGGTATGTGTGGCTAATGAATTTGTAGTATGGAGAGCGTAGCAGGAAGTTAGCATCGACTAAAAATGTGTAATAGTTTGAATCGATGTAGTACGTGTGTGTAATAGTTTGAAGTAGTATGTGTGTGTAATAGTTTGAATCGATGTAGTATGTGTGGGTAATGAATTTGATGTAGTTTGTGTGCGTGTAATAGTTTGAATCGATGTAGTTGAACACCGTGCTTTATAATTTCTGTGAATAACCAAGGACAAGCTCATGAAAAGAGGGTGGTCTGGCAATGAGCAATGTCAATTCTGTGGATGCCAGGAAAATGTAGTCCATCTCCTCTTCAAGTACTCCCTCCGTTTCAAAATATAAGATGTTTTAGCTTTGTGAATGGAGCATATCTAGACATCTTTTAGTGATGGTTCTTTCTAAACCTAGATGAACCTACATACTAAAAGGGGACTAGATACACTTCATTCACAAAGCTAAAACATCTTATATTTGAAACGAGGAGTACAAATAACTACATTTGTAACACGTTGAACTGCAGGACCATTTTGCAGGCAACACAAGACAAAGGAAAAATGGTTTACAACCGACAGACGTGAGACATAAAATCTGATGCAGGATAAAAAGATGCCAGTTAACTGGATTGAACCACGACTAGTAATTGAAGGAAATAGATACTTGATAGTATTTTCTTACAATAGTAGTACTTCCATATAAAAGGGTCTTATACCTGCACAAAAGTGGGCTAAACTTCTTACTAGTTTATAGAACAATTCGTCAGCATTTCATCTACAAAAGCCATTCTTCAGTCTGAACTTAACTATTCTACACTGAAGAAACTACAGATCTCCACCAGAAAAGTTGGCTGGCCAATTGCCTTGAGAGGACATAAGTTCTTTGATCATTTAACCCAAACTAATCTATTGCCTTCCCACCAAACTACAAGAAATCTGCATCGTTCATGCGAAGCGATTTGCGTCGCCGATCCAGTTCAGTTGGACCATCCGCCGCCATAACGATTTCTTGAAACTGAAATTCGACATCTCCTTCAGGATCATAGGTCCGTGAACTCGAACCTGAATTCGAGGCTGAGCCGCCGCCCGGCTACGGCTGTCGAACAATCCAGCATGCTGAGTGTGTAGACGGCAGTCGCCGCCATGGTGCGACCTTGACGGTGCGTGGGATGGAGCATCTTTGTCGCAGACGGCGTGCTCCTAGCCTACCCCACGAGGTAAGGTAGTCGCGAAGCGTGGGCGAGTTCCTAGACTTTGGCGCTGCCCTGTTCGAGGGTGTGTACCCTTGGTGGCGGCATGCTCTCATGAACGATTTGATACGTACCTTGTTCCCATTGCCTAGAGCATGCCGTAATGCCGCCGCACGATTTTTTCACATTGCTCTCTTGGCCCTGCTTGCGGCATCTGGCGCCGATGATCGCCAGCCTTGATTTGCCACATTCGGAAAATCGAAAATCATCCGCTGGCGAGGCAATGGGAGACCGCCTTGAAGTAGAGCTTCATGGCCTGCCTTAGAGGGCTAAATACCCGATTTCAGCGGTGTCATGGCGGCGGCTTAGGCGGGGCCATGTTACCCTAGTTGGTGCGGTGCGGAGGAGTTGCGCAAGGTGAACTGTGGTTAGTCGGAGAAGGGGAGTGAAAGACTGACAGTAGGTTTGGACTACGGGCACGTGTGAAAATAACCATTTCCCATTTCCTTAGAGGGTAATAATTCGACACTCGTTGCATTAACAGCTCAACCTTTATTTCCCTTCTCAGCATAAGAGTGCGAACGTATTAAAAAGATCGGCCGTGGCTATCGAACTCATCGGGCAATGTACCAGGACAGGTAGGATACGGGACCGTGTTTAATTTTAGAAATGTTGACGATTGTGCCCTTATGTTTATACGATATTATTTATATGCCACCATGTACCGTCGAGTGTAGCGACACCATCAGAAACAGGGGATAACAACATGGCGTGTTTTATTTTTTTAAAGGGCATCAAAAACAGGGAATGCCGACGTGGCATGTTTTCTGACTGGCGGTCCCGCCCCCTCCACCTTCGACGGCGCGCATCCAATGTTCGAGGGGTGGTGCCGCCCACCAACACATTATTGTGCAATTTTCCATGTGGGACCTGAATTTCGGTGCTGAGCTGATGCCCGTGTCGAACACACAGAATTCTAAAAGAAGCTACTAAAAATAAATACTTTGAATTCTGCATGCAAGTTTTGATTAAACAGACTGACATGTGGGACCTGCTAAAAATTCCGTGAAGAGCTCCCCGTGCATAGTGCGTTGATAGGTGGCATGTTTTATGATAGGCGGGCCCGCCTCCTCCACCTACGACGGCGCGTGTCCCAGGTTCGAGGGCTAGTGCCTCCCACCAACACATTATTGTGCAATTTTCCATGCTTTGTCGCAACCAGCTCCGCTCCGCTCCTCTCCTCTGCTCCTGCTGCCGCCACTCCGCTCAATCGTGCACCGCTCTCGTTGTCCCCTTGGGCTGTCGTCCTCCCGCCCTCCCCTCCCTGCCATCCCCTCACGTCCCCTCCCCTCCCTACCCTGTCTCCTTGCCACCGCCCACCGCCTAGGCACGTCTGGAAACAAAAACCGAGAGTCGGACGTTAGGTTAGGGGCCCAACGACGCCGGTGATCCGGATCCCGCTCGAAGATGGATCCTGCGAGGCTTGAGAGCACGGATATGGGTCCTGCATGGCTGGAGAGCACAGAATCTCCTTCAAGTCTGGAGAGCACAGAGGACAATGAAACGGGGGGAGAGGTAATGGGGTGCAGAGCTTTGGAGGTATGGAGCCCGGAGAAGGTGTCGTGCGTCCACATTGAAAGGTAAGAACTGTGATTCCTTATCTGCATACCCCAATTAGCATTTATAGTCCCGTGGTGATGCCAAGGATATGGGTTGGTAACCGCAGGACGTTTGTACAGCTTGTCCTTGATCATGATGCTTTGTCAAGCGAGCATGAAGGCACTGAAACGTGAGGCGGTGCGGATGATGATGAGAAAGCATATCCAGACGTGGCCGCTGACCCTGATAGGATGGAGAGTAGGGAATATTTGGTTGATTCGAACTTTGAGCCTGACTATGGGATTGATGAGGAAGAGGAATGTGAAGATGTGGAAATGGGATGTAGATACAACGACGAAGACGTGGACAGGCCAGTGATACACTTTGACAGGGACAATCCTACAATTGATGAGGGCACTATCTTTGATAATGTGGAGGACTGCAGATATGTAGTTGCAACCTACGCAATCAGAGTTGGGTTCAAATTTATCATTGAAAAGAGCGACCAAAAGAGATTTAGGGTGCACTGTAGGGAAAGTAATGTGTGTAAATGGAGATTACATGCATCTCCAATGCGGGGGGACACCCATTTCATGTTGCAATAGCTACATTTAGTTTCAGTCTTTCTCATATTTATTCTGCCAATAACCAACTCTGAATTATTTGGATTCTTATCGAATGCAGATCAAAGTAAACACGAAGGAACACAACTGCCCTAATACTTCTTTAAGTGGTAAAATTAGACCGGCGACTACCAAGTGGATTGCTGCTACTGTACTTGACTGGGTGAGGCAAGATCATAACATTGGACCAGCTGAACTCAGAGCAAAGATTAGCAAAAAAGTTTAACATTCTGATTCCTTATCACAGAGTCTTTGATGGGAAAGAGATGGCTCTAGACTTCATTCAAGGCAAGTGGAATGACAGTTTTCATATGTTGTATAGTTTCAAAGCTCAGGTAGAGAAAACATCACCTGGTAGTGTTGTTGACATCGATTATGAGGTTGTGAAAGGGAGAGAAAAGGTCTCAAGGTCGGTATAAGCGAGATAAGATATGCTTGGAGATATTTTATGCACTTTGAAGGCATGCTGGAAGGGGTTCCTAGACAGCTGCAGGCCATACTTGGCAATAGGCGCAACTTCTTTAACAGGGAAGTTCAGGGGACATGTTGCTTCTGCTTGTGCTTTGGACATGCATAATTGGCTTCTACCCATAGCTTATGCTGTTCTTGAGGGTGAATCAAATGAAAGCTGTACATGGTTCATGCAGAGACTATGGGAAGTAATTGGTCACCCTGAAGGCTTGGTGATACACACCGGTGCATCCGAGGGTCTTGAGAATGATGTTGATGCTGTGTTTTCTGGGGTTGAGAATAGGGAATGCATGCGGCACCTCGCTACTAACTTCACAAAGAAGTTCGAAGGAAAATCTCTGAAGAGGACTTGTGGCGATCAACATACACATACATCCCAAGCACGCATGCTACTTACTTGCAGAACATGTATGTAGTTCCAAAGGTGAAAAAATACCTTGAGGAACATCACACCAAGCTATGGGCCAGAAGCAAGTTTGGTGAGTTAAGCAAGGTGGATTTTGTATGCAATAATTTGGCAGAGAGTTTCAATGATAAGATTTCGGGCATGAAGACATTTGGAATTGTTATTTTGTTGGATGCAATAAGACAGTGCATAATGGTGAAGATAGATTTAAGGCAAAGAATTTGTGCAAGAAATTTTTTAGGCCATAAAATAGTTCCAAAGGTGGTTATGTTACTGAATGCAAGAACCAGGGCAATGAGAACGATAAAGATGAGAGTGGTCAGAAGTTCCAGAACATTGGCTGAGGTTTATGCAGAATACAAGCATGGAAGTGCACGGAGGTACACTGTAGACATTGGAAACAAGACTTATTCATGTAGGCAGTGGCAGATTACTAGTCTACCATGTCACCATGCAATTTACTTCATCTTAAAGCTTAGAGGTAACAGAGCTGAAATAGAGAACTATGTCAACAACTATTTCTCCGTGGACAAGTTTGCTGCAACTTATGCAGAAAATGTACCACCTATGGCCGATGAAAATGATTGGGAGATTGTCGATCCAGGGTTCAAACTTCAACCACCAGTTCTTAGGAGGCCACCTAGGAGGCCTAGAAAGCTAAGGATCGTAGCCTCCACCGATAAAGGTCCAAGGCTTGGTGCTAGGAAAAGGAAATGCGGACGTTGTGGCGGATTCGGCCATATCAAGAGGTTGTGCAAAAACCCAGATACACATGCTATTGTCCCTGTTCACACCCCGGTGGCAGAAAATGAGGCTTCTCAGCCAGAACTGGCGGAAGAGCAGCGCGAAGACGATGATGAACACTCGGAGGAAAATGTACGTAAGAAGCCAATTTATGAAGAAGTGGAGGTGCCGGCGAGAAAAGGGTGTGAAAAGAAACAAAAGGGTAATCGAAACAGGGAGGAAAGGTCAAATAATGGAGGTGTATTAGAATATGAAGAAGTTGCAGGGGTGATTGAGGATGTTCTTGAGGATCTTTCGGCTAACTGCAGGAGAAATAATAAATCCCTGCTAATTTCATCTTTGTACGATTCTCCGGATGAAAGGTAAGCTTAAAAATTGTTTTATTTGCCATTTTATCATTTTTTATCCTCATCAACTGATGCTTAATGCAGCGTGGACTAACAGACTAATAAGAGGAGTAGAAAGATGTGGGCATAGTAACGTCCTATGTTGAATTGTATCATTGAAACTAAACTAGCCGTGTCGTCTTTATTTATATCTAGCATGTGCAACATGTCTGTGATGGGGTCATGTGGACCAGATTACATTTTTTAAAATATTATTACATTAATTTTTTACCTGCGTTTGGACGCGGCTACTAGTTCCCATCTCCCTTGCATTCCCATCTCCTCTGGCGCACTCCAGAGTTATGGCTGTGCCATCAAGTAGCAGAGTCAGCGTATTGTCCCATCAGGTGTCAACGCAATGACTTTGTTTGTTCAGAATTTGACGACTTTTGATTAGTTTGAAAGACAGAGAAACCTAAAACATGTATCTAGAGATGTTTTGGGTATAGACACATTTATTAAATATCTAAAAAACTAAGTCAGTTATATCTGGACAGGAGTAGTACACTATTACAACACGCTCGATCCCTTCTCCTCAGGCGCACTCCAAATTACGGCTGTGCCATCAAGTGCTGGGAGCAGAGTCAGCGTATTGTCCCATCAGATATGCCAGGGAACGCGTGAACTTTATTTTCAGGATCGGACGAGTTTCGATCGACTAGTTTCAAAGACAAAGACAACTAAAACATGGCCAACATATAGATTATGACGATAATCGACCATGACTCAGGTGACCCAGATCCAAAGAGCACATTAAGATACCGTACATAGATTTAATTTATGCTTAAGTGGCCCTAATCGACTATGACGCTCCCACAGTCTCCATCATTGACGATGTTGTCCGCGTCGCCGCCAACCTCCTCCGTGTCAGAATCGATGCCGACGTTCCCGGCAGCATTCCTCCTCCTCATGGATTCTTCACGGCGTGCTGCATCGATAACGGTGGAGGTCGTACGCCCAGGCACTGCCCAGAAGCGCTGCCTCCCTTCGGGGTTGCGCAAATTCGGGTGGATCTCCCGCCGGTGGGTTCCACACAGCTCAATCAACACTGCCCGCTCCTTCTTGAATAGCTTTCGCCAGTACGCGCTCGTACGCGAGTACCGCGCCATTGCCCTCTTCTGCTCCGACAGCTGGTGGCGGTGCTCCTCGATCTGCCTCGCGAACACGTTGTCGCGCAAGAGCGGCGCGACAGGAACCCTAACGTAGCTGAGCTCAAAGCCAGCCAGAAGGCTCACTAACGGCGGCGCGAGTATGCCATAGTGGGCGAACATCTGAGCCTCGTGCAAGCTGAGTTTGGGCCTCTCCCTCTCCATGGCGATGAAGGAACACGATCTGATTTTCGGCCCCGAGGTGAAGGGGATAAAGGCAAGGACATAGGCCCAGCGTAGTTGCCACGGCCAATCAGTTCATAGAATAGACTTCTCCTGGATCGCCCTCGCGAAAGACATCACTATCGTCCACGCACCCCGATCCAACGGCGCCTAACAATCGGGGATCAGGTCTTCTAGAAGCCCAGAGCGGTTGCTGGTTAGTTCTGCGTCCCGATTGTTTGTGGCCAACGGCGGTAGTTGAAAATAATACACATTTCAATGACACTGGTGGATCCATAGGTGGTATGTGAAAAGAACACACATGCAAAATGACTCCGGTTGTTGTTACTAAAAAGACCACACATGCAATGACACTGGTGGATCCATGGGTGGATTGTGAAAAGATCACACATGCAATGACACTGGTGGATCCATATGTGGTATGTGAAAAGAACACGCATGCAATGACTCTAGTTGTTGATAGTGAAAAGAACACACATGCAATGACACTGGTGGATCCATGTGTGGTATGTGAAAAGAACACGCATGCAATGATTCTGGTTGTTGATAGTGAAAAGAACACACATGCAATGACACTGGTGGATCCATGTGTGGTCTCTGAAGAGAGCACACATTTCAATGACTCTTGTTGTTGTTAGTAAAAGAACACACATGCAATGACACTGGTGGATCCATGTGTGGTATATGAAGAGAACACACATGCAATGACACTGGTTGTTGTTACTAAAAAGAACACACATGCAATGACACTGGTGGATCCATAGGTGGATTGTGAAGAGAACACACATGCAATGACACTGGTGGATCCATATGTGGTATGTGAAAAGAACACACATGCAAAATGACTGGTTGTTGTTACTAAAAAGAACACACACGCAATGACAGTGGTGGATCCATGTGTGGTCTCTGTAGAGAATACACATTTCAATGACACTGGTGGATCCATATGTGGTATGTGAAAATAACACACATGCAATGACTCTAGTTGTTGTTAGTGAAAAGAACACACCTGCAATGACACTGGTGGATCAATGTGTGGTCTCTAAAGAGAGCACACATTTCAATGACTCTTGTTGTTGTTAGTAAAAAGAACACACATGCAATGACACTAGTGGATCCATGTGTGGTCTCTGAAGAGAGCACACATGCAATGACACTGGTTGTTGTTACTAAAAAGAACACACATGCAATGACACTGGTGGATCCATAGGTGGATTGTGAAGAGAACACACATGCAATGACACTGGTGGATCCATAGGTGGTATGTGAAAAGAACACACATGCAAAATGACTGGTTGTTGTTACTAAAAAGAACACACATGCAATGACACTGGTGGATCGATGTGTGGTCTCTGTAGAGAACACGCATTTCAATGACACTGGTGGATCCATATGTGGTATGTGAAAATAACACACATGTAATGACTCTGGTTGTTGTTAGTGAAAAGAACACACATGCAATGACACTGGTGGATACATAGGTGGTATGTGAGAAGAACACACATGCAAAATGACTCTGGTTGTTGTTACTAAAAAGAACACACATGCAATGACACTAGTGGATCCATAGGTGGTATGTGAGAAGAACACACATGCAAAATGACTCTGGTTGTTTTTACTAAAAAGAACACACATGCAATGACACTGATGGATCCATAGGTGGATTATGAAATGAACACACATGCAATGACACTAGTGGATCCATAGGTGGTATGTGAGAAGAACACACATTTCAATGACTCTGGTTGTTGTTACTAAAAATAACACACATGCAATGACACTGGTGGATCCATAGGTGGTATGTGAAGAGATCACACATGCAAAATGACTCTGGTTGTTGTTACTAAAAAGAACACACATGCAAAATGACACTGGTGGATCCATGGGTGGATTGTGAAAAGAGCACAAATGCAATGAACTGGTGGATCCATATGTGGTATGTGAAAAGAACACACATGCAAAATGACTCTGGTTGTTACTAAAAAGAACACACATGCAATGACACTGGTGGATCCATAGGTGGTATGTGAAGAGAACACACATGCAATGACACTGGTGATCCATATGTGGTATGTGAAAAGAACACACATGCAATGACTCTGGTTGTTGTTAGTGAAAAGAACACACATGCAATGACACTGGTGGATCCATGTGTGGTCTCTGAAGAGAGCACACATTTGAAGGACTCTTGTTGTTGTTATTAAAGAACACACATGCAATGACCTTTGGTGGATCCGTCTGTGGTCTCTGAAGAGAGCACACATGCAATGCCACTGGTTGTTGTTACTAAAAAGAACACATGCAATGACACTGGTGGTTCCATAGGTGTATTGTGAAGAGAACACACATGCAATGACACTGGTGGATCCATGGGTGGATTGTGAAGAGAACACACATGCAATGACATTGGTGGATCAATGTGTGGTCTCTATAGAGAACACGCATTTCAATGACACTGGTGGATCCATATGTGGTATGTGAAAAGAACACACATGCAATGACTCTGGTTGTTGTTAGGGAAAAGAACACACATGCAATGGCACTGGTGGATCCATAGGTGGTATGTGAGAAGAACACACATAAAAACCGACTCTGGTTGTTGTTAGTAAAAAGAACACACATGCAATGACACTGGTGGATCCATAGGTGGATTATGAAATGAACACACATGCAATGACACTGGTGGATCCATAGGTGGTATGTGAGAAGAACACGCATTTCAATGACTCTGGTTGTTGTTACTAAAAAAACACACATGCAATGACACTGGTGGATCCATAGGTGGTATGTGAAGAGATCACACATGCAACATGACTCTGGTTGTTGTTACTAAAAAGAACACACATGCAAAATGACACTGGTGGATCCATGGGTGGATTGTGAAAAGAACACACATTCAATGACACTGGTGGATCCATAGGTGGTATGTGAAAAGAACACACATGCAAAATGACTCTGGTTGTTGTTACTAAAAAGAACACACATGCAATGACACTGGTGGATCCATAGGTGGTATGTGAAGAGAACACACATGCAATGACACTGGTGGATCCATAGGTGGTATGTGAAAAGAACACACATGCAAAATGACTGGTTGTTGTTACTAAAAAGAACACACATGCAATGACACTGATGGATCAATGTGTGGTCTCTGTAGAGAACACGCATTTCAATGACACTGGTGGATCCATATGTGGTATGTGAAAAGAACACACATGCAATGACTCTGGTTGTTGTTAGTGAAAAGAACACACATGCAATGACACTGGTGGATCCATAGGTGGTATGTGAGAAGAAACACACATGCAAAATGACTCATGTTTTTGTTACTAAAAAGAACACACATGCAATGACACTGGTGGATCCATAGGTGGATTATGAAATGAACACACATGCAATGACACTGGTGGATCCATAGGTGGTATGTGAGAAGAACACACATTTCAATGACTCTGGTTGTTGTTACTAAAAAGAACACACATGCAATGACACTGGTGGATCCATAGGTGGTATGTGAAGAGATCACACATGCAAAATGACTCTGGTTGTTGTTACTAAAAAGAACACACATGCAAAATGACACTGGTGGATCCATGGGTGGATTGTGAAAAGAACACACATTCAATGACACTCGTGGATCCATAGGTGGTATGTGAAGAGAACACACATGCAATGACACTGGTGATCCATATGTGGTATGTGAAATGAACACACATGCAATGACTCTGGTTGTTGTTAGTGATAAGAACACACATGCAATGACACTGGTGGATCCATGTGTGGTCTCTGAAGAGAGAACACATTTCAAGGACTCATTTTGTTGTTAGTAAAAAGAACACACATGCAATGACACTGGTGGATCCATGTGTGGTCTCTGAAGAGAGCACACATGCAATGACACTGGTTGTTGTTACTAAAAAGAACACATGCAATGACACTGGTGGATC
Source organism: Avena insularis (assembly GCA_023614405.1). Lineage (NCBI taxonomy): Eukaryota > Viridiplantae > Streptophyta > Magnoliopsida > Poales > Poaceae > Avena > Avena insularis. Next base: position 470,313,218 of record CM042694.1, read on the forward strand.
CATAGGTGGATTGTGAAGAGAACACACATACAATGACACTGGTGGATCCATATTTGGTATGTGAAAAGAAAACACATGCAAAATGACTGGATGTTGTTGCTAAAAAGAACACACATACAATGACACTGGTGGATCAATGTGTGGTCTCTGTAGAGAACACGCATTTCAATGACACTAGTGGATCCATATGTGGTATGTGAAAAGAACACACATGCAATGACTCTTGTTGTTGTTAGTGAAGAGAACACACATGCAATGACACTGGTGGATCCATATGTGGTATGTGAGAAGAACACACATGCAATGACACCGGTGATCCGTATGTGGTATGTGAAAAGAACACACATGCAATGACTCTGTTGTTGTTAGTGAAAAGAACACACATGCAATGACATGGTGGATCCATAGGTGGTATGTGAAGAGAACACACATTTGAATGACTCTTGTTGTTGTTACTAAAAAGAACACACATGCAATGACACTGGTGGATCCATAGGTGGTATGAAGAGAGAACACACATGCAATGACTCTAGTTGTTGTTACTAAAAGAACACATGCAATGACACTAGTGGATCCATAGGTGTTGTGAAGAGAACACACATTCAATGACAGTGGCATGTGAAAAGAACACACATGCAATGACACTAGTGGATTCATGTGTGGTCTCTGAAAGAACACACATGCAATGACGCTGGTGGATCCATATGTGGTATGTGAAAAGAACACACATGCAATGACTCTGGATGTTGTTACGGACAAGAACACACATGCAATGACACTAGTGGATCCATAGGTGGTATGTGAAGAGAACACACATGCGATGACACTGGTGATCCATTTGTTACTAAAAGAACACACATGCAATGACACTGGTGGATCCATAGGTGGATTATGAAAAGAACACACATGCAATGACCTTTGGTGGATCCATAGGTGGTATGTGAAGAACACACATTTCAATGACTCTGGTTGTTGTTAGTAAAAAGAACACACATGCAATGACACTGGTGGATCCATGGGTGGTATCTGAAGAGATCACACATGCAATGACACTGGTTGTTGTTACTAAAAAGAACACACATGCAATGACACTGGTGGATCCATGGGTGGATTGTGAAGAGAACACACATGCAATGACACTGGTGGATCCATAGGTGGTATGTGAAAAGAACACACATGCAAAATGACTCTGGTTGTTGTTAATAAAAAGAACACACATGCAATGACACTGGTGGATCCATAGGTGGTATGTGAAGAGAACACACATGCAATGACACTAGTGATCCATATGTGGTATGTGAAATGAACACACATGCAATGACTCTGGTTGTTGTTAGTGAAAAGAACACACATGCAATGACACTGGTGGATCCATGTGTTGTCTCTAAAGAGCGCACACATTTCAATGACTCTTGTTGTTATTAGTAAAAAGAACACACATGTAATGACACTGGTGGATCCATGTGTGGTCTCTGAAGAGAACACACATGCAATGACACTGGTTGTTGTTACTAAAAGAACACATGCAATGACACTGGTGGATCCATAGGTGGATTGTGAAGAGAACACACATGCAATGACACTGGTGGATCCATAGGTGGTATGTGAAAAGAACACACATGCAAAATGACTGGTTGTTGTTACTAAAAAGAACACACATGAAATGACACTGGTGGATCCATGTGTGGTCTCTATAGAGAACACACATTTCAATGACACTGGTGGATCCATATGTGGTATGTGAAAAGAACACACATGCAATGACTCTTGTTGTTGTTAGTGAAAAGAACACACATGCAATGACACCGGTGGATCCATAGGTGGTATCTGAGAAGAACACGCATGCAAAATGACTCTGGTTGTTGTTACTAAAAAGAACACACATGCAATGACACTGGTGGATCCATAGGTGGATTATGAAAAGAACACACATGCAATGACACTGGTGGATCCATAGGTGGTATGTGAAAAGAACACACATGCAATGACACTAGTGATCCATATGTGGTATGTTAAAAGAACACACATGCAATGACTCGTTGTTGTTACTAAAGAACACACATGCAATGACACTAGTGGATCCATGTGGTCTCTGAAGAGAACACACATTTCAATGACATTGTTGTTGTTAGTAAAAGAACACACATGCAATGACACTGGTGGATCCATGTGTGTTATCTGAAGATAACACACATTCAATGATATTGGTTGTTGTTACTAAAAAGAACACATGCAATGACACTAGTGGATCCATAGGTGGATTGTGAAGAGAACACACATGCAATGACAGTGGTGGATCCATATGTGGTATGTGAAAACAACACACATGCAAAATGTCTGGTTGTTGTTACTAAAAAGAACACACATGCAATGACACTGGGGGATCCATGTGTGGTATCTATAGAGAACACACATTTCAATGACACTGGTGGATCCATATGTGGTATGTGAAACGAACATACATGCAATGACTCTGGTTGTTGTTAGTGAAAAGAACACACATGCAATGACACTGGTGGATCCATAGGTGGTATGTGAGAAGAACACACATGCAAAATGACTATGGTTGTTGTTACTAAAAAGAACACACATGCAAAATGACACTGGTGGATCCATGGGTGGATTGTGAAAAGAGCACAAATGCAATGACACTGGTGGATCCATAGGTGGTATGTGAAAAGAACACACATGCAAAATGACTCTGGTTGTTGTTACTAAAAAGAACACACATGCAATGACACTGGTGGATCCATAGGTGGTATGTGAAGAGAACACACATGCAATGACACTGGTGATCCATATGTGGTATGTGAAAAGAACACACATGCAATGACACTGGTGGATCCATAGGTGGTATGTGAAGAGAACACACATGCAATGACACTGGTGATCCATATGTGGTATGTGAAATGAACACACATGCAATGACTCTGGTTGTTAGTGAAAAGAACACACATGCAATGACCTTTGGTGGATCCATGTGTGGTCTCTGTAGAGAACACACATTTCAATCACACTGGTGAATCCATATGTGGTTTGTGAAAAGAACACACATGCAATGACTCTAGTTGTTGTTAGTGAAATGAACACACATGCAATGACACTGGTGGATCCATAGGTGGTATGTGAGAAGAACACACATTTCAATGACTCTGGTTGTTGTTACTAAAAAGAACACACATGCAATCACACTGGTGGATCCATAGGTGGTATGTGAAGAGATCACACATGCAAAATGACTCTGGTTGTTGTTACTAAAAAGAACACACATGTAATGACACTGGTGGATCCATGGGTGGATTGTGAAAAGAACACACATGCAATGACACTGGTGGATCCATAGGTGGTATGTGAAAAGAACACACATGCAAAATGACTCTGGTTGTTGTTACTAAAAAGAACACACATGCAATGACACTGGTGGATCCATAGGTGGTATGTGAAGAGAACACACATGCAATGACACCGGTGATCCATATGTGGTATGTGAAAAGAACACACATGCAATGACTTTGGTTGTTGTTAGTGAAAAGAACACACATGCAATGACCTTTGGTGGATTCATGTGTGGTCTCTGAAGAACACACATTTCAATGACTCTTGTTGTTGTTAGTAAAAAGAACTGATACATTGCAAATGTATCTATAATTTTTGATGCTCCATGCTTGGTTTTATCCACTTTCTTGTGTTTTGTCCACACTTTGGAGTACTTTTCATATGATTTCTTGAACTAACCTATTAACAAGAGTAGCGGTGCGGTACTGTTTTCTGCTGTTTTGGTTCGGGAAAGTCAGAAAATGAATATTCTCGGGTGGGCGGACAAAAGCCAAAGTGCCTATTTTTTCGAAGACTCAGGAGCGAATACAGGCGGAGGAGAGCGAGGCCACACCACCCCTAGGCGTGGGCTGGGCCTGGCCGCACCAGGGCATGGTGTGGTGGCCCCAGGCACCCCCTCGGTCTCCCTCTTCGCCTATAATAAGCCTTCTGACCTAAACACTGGGGGTTGACGTTTTTCGGAAGGAGTTCCTCGCCGCCACCACCGATTCCATGAAGCGGCACCAAAACTCCGTTTGGCACCTCGGACGAGGTGGAGGAGATCATCGCCATCATCATCACCATCGCTTCTCCATCGACCATCCATGTTTCCCCATCCATGAGTGAGTAATCCCCATGTAGGCTATGGGGATGGTAGGGATGGATGAGATCATTCATCTAATGGCATCAGTTGTTAGGGCATAGTGCCTAGTATCTCTATTAGTGCTTTATGACTTTGTTGCAACCTTGTTGTGCTTAATGCTTGTCACTAGGGCCCGAGTGCCATGATTTCAGATCTGAACTTATTGTTGATTCATCATGATAGTATTGTTTTGGGTCTTATCTACAAGTTGTTTACACATGTCGTTGTCCGGAACCTATGGTCCTGAAGTGACAAAAATCGGGGTAGCCGGAAGGGAAAGGCTTTGATGTGAGGATCACGTGTGTTCATGGAGTGTTAATGCTTTGCTTGATTGCTTTATTAAAGGAGCACCTTAATTTCGAGTAGTTCCTAGAGGCCCCGCTGCAAGCGGGCTGGCGGGACAAAAATGTTGTGCAAGTTCTGATTGCGAGCACGTATGACTATACTGCGATACACCCCCTATACTTGTGGGTCATCAAGACTATTTTCTGGCGCCGTTGCCGGGGAGCATAGCTTTATTTATCAAGTCCACTTGGATTCACTATTGTTCAAGCTAAGTTTATTTTCTCCTTGTTTGCTTGTTTCTTTATCGAAAATACAAAAAAAATTAGTTCCTACTCTAGTTGTTATTTTCGTTGATGCATTATTGTCTTGCTTTATCATGCTTGTTGGCAATGGTTGGTTTCTTTGAAACTGAAGCTTATTGGCAAGGTGGGTTCTGGAAGATCAAAAATATTATTATAAGGAACACCGCTTGTCACAAAAGAAACACTTATGGAACAAATTGATAGATTGTATACCATTGCTAGGAGCGTGTGCTCTACTTATAATGTTACTTATTGCTGTGATGAGTCTTGTTGTAGAAAGAGGTATAAACACCTCCCTTTTCAATGTGAGTATAGTGATAATGATACCATATCTTCCTATGCTAAAGGAATTTATGACTTTTATGATGCGGAACAAATTGAAGAATTTATTGCTTGGAAGGGTGCTTTTGAACTTGCTTGTTTGCTTGAAAATATTGATGATTCACCTTATAAGTATGAGGTTTATGGTATACTTAAATTTTGCTTTGATAATTACAAGGATGAAAATAGCTATATCCTTGAATATTTTAATAGATGCTTTCCACAAATGGAAGAGACTAATGCCTTGCAGGCCCCTATGGAAGAAGAAATTGATGAACACTGAAATCTCATTAGATATAAAAGAGGAGAGTGATGAACAAAAGGAGGAAGAATGGATTAGATACCCATGCCTACCTTCTAATGAGAGTAACTATTTATCCCTTACATTATTTGATTGTCCTCCATGCTTACTAAAGGAGGATGAATGTTATGTTCCCGAGGTTTCTTTTGAAAATGTTTATAATAAAGCTCTAGTGCTTGTAGATCATGAAGAGCATGCTTTATGTGATAGTTATATTGTTGAGTTTATTCATGAGGCTACTGAAAATTATTATGAGAGAGGAAAATATGGTTGTAGAAGTTTTCATGGTATTGAAACACCTCTCTATGTCTGAAAGTTTTGAAGTTACTCTTGTTTTATCTTCCTATGCTTGTCACTTTGTTCTTTGTGAATTTATTTGCATACATGATTCCTATGCTTAGGAAGTGGGTTAGACTTAAATGTGTTTTGAATTTGTTTCTTGATGCTCTCTTTTAATTAAATTCTTATTTCTTATGAGAGCATCCTCTCACACTTTTATGCCTGAAGATGATATTATGTCTATTATTCTTGGGAGACCTTTTCTTAAATACTGCAGGAGCTGTTATTAATTATAATCAAGGGAAGGTGACCTTCAATGAAAATGACAAGGAACATACTATCTATTTCCCCAAGAAGATTAAAAGGACTTATGGTTTGAATTCAATTGAACATGTTGAGGGCATTCAAGTTGGAGAAATATATTGTCCCATACCAAGAGAAAAATTTGAAACTATTATGATTGGGACCATTGCTATCAAGGTTGAGGTAACATAATCATTAGTGGAATACAAAGTTCTATATCATATGAAATTGTTTTGGTAACAAGACCTGATCAACCTTGTGAACAAAAGGATTTCATTAAACAAAACAATGTTTTCACCATGATTATCTCCGCTTACTTCTATTCTATCCATTTTAGTTTTGCTTATGCCTAAACAAAGGCGTTAAAGAAAAGTACTTATTGGGTGATAACCCAAAAGTTTTAGATGAGTCTTGGAAGTTATTACTTCAGTAATAACCACTACTTATCCTTTTTATTTGCTTTTTGTGCCAAGATTAACCTCTAATGAGAGAGAAGTAATGATTGGGAAAGTTGCTGTCCCGAAACAGATTTTTGTGCTTCACCATAAAAATTCGTGAGAGAACTCTGTATGACGGATTGAGCTGTAATTTTTTGTGCTTCTGTCCGAGATTGTTTCCTAACTTTCTTTAGTTCAACACATTTTGATTTTAGCAACAGAAGGTCTTCGAAAAAATTCGTCTTTACCTACTGGTCTGTTTTGACAGATTTCTGCCATTTTCTGCATTTGTTTCTTGTTGGTTCCTTTTTGAGTTCTTTTGGGGAATTGAGATTTTTGAGGGAAGTGCTACAGTAGCTAGTGTTCTAATGGAAGTTTATTTGATGTTAGAACTGAACCTTAATACCTATTATCTTGAGTGCACTAATGTTGCTAATAAAGATTGTGTGAAGTTTTGTATGAAGGAAAATTTTCAGGCGTATGGAAGGAATGAGTAATGAGATGAAGGATGGACTAAATCTCAAGCTTGGGGATGCCACGCGTGTCACCCCAAGAAATATCCAAGAAGTACAAGCGTCAAAGCTTGGGGATGTAGCATCACCTTCTTCATCAATAAAAATCGAGGTTTCTTCAAACACTTCATTTTTATTGTTTCATGCATAGTTGTGTTGTTCTTGGAGCGTCTTCTTTTTCGTTTTCATTTTGGTTTTTAGTTTGCGTGGTTTGCTTAGTTTGCTGAATAAATTGGTTGGACCCCCTCTTTCATACATTGGTGTTCGGATAGTCTGGTTTGGATTGGAAAAGAGTAGGAAAGCTCATGCTTAAGTGGTAAAGAGAGCTTGTTTTTGACTGTGGCCTATGCTTTGTCATGCCATGCTTGATATTGTTTTGGCTTTATGCTTAGTATTCTTTGTTGTAGCATGACTTGTTATAAACAATTGAGATTGCTTAATGTGCCTTGGATGAATCATGCGTTGTTTTAGCATATTAAAGCATAGTATTGTGGTATTCTCCTTTGATGCTTTATTTGGGTTGACTTGGCACATTCTCACACCATGTTATGACTATATCAAGTCACCATAAGCCTTTATGATCCTTTAGTTTTCAACTTGTAGTATCACTTTATGCTTTGATCAATGATGTTTTGTCGCTCTACATGATTATGGCCATTATTGCTCTCTCGTTTGTCGCTCCCTTACTATTGCTATCCTTCACTTACACTGAGTATGTTTTACTCAAGTTTCCAACTCCTTAAACCAAATATTGCCAAAGTGTCCACCATACCTACCTATTAGCATCGTTTGCTACTTCCGTGCATATTCAATATGCCTTGTTTTCTTCCGAATAAAATGTTTGCTTGTTATGAGAAAGTTAGTTAGTAAAGCTCTCACGAACTTGATGGCACACTTTATTTCCCTTAATAAACTGAACCATTGTGAACTCTCCATGAAAGTTATATGCTTGCTAATTATAGGTGAGGATTAAGCGAGAACCGTGTTGTCACGAGGCAGCTTTCAACACTTGTAAATATATACCAGTTGATACCTTGCTCTTTTGTTTATGGATGTAAATCGATTGTGAAATAAAAGGGGAACTTGTAAGTCCATGGAGTTATGTATGTGTGTTAGAGAAAGCACTTTGGGCATTGGTCTAATCCATCTTGACATGGTGGAAACCTGCAACGTAACCATAATGATATCTATGAAGCATTCTTCTTATAGAAAAAGAGAGATAGCTATTGAGAAAAAGAAAAAAGAGATTTATGAAAGAGGAAAGAGAAAAAAGCACCATTTTCCCATGGTAAATAAGAAGATTGTTGAGATACTCATTATCGCTTGCCTTGTCATTTTGATATGGGGATTCTTCGTATCATCGGGCAAGGGTACCTGATGGCGGTTCTCAATGATATGCACATACTTACAATGACAAGAACTTACGGCAACTAAAGTTGAGTAGCATGAGGAGCGGCCCTCGTACTCAAGGGAGTTGGGATTTTCAGTTTATAGTCTGTCAAGCATATAACTCAGATTGGACCTCACTTTCACCTTAACCACATTAAAGATGCTTATGACAGGGGCAATGAGAGCTCAAAGCTAATGAGTACCATACTTTCAGCATTTGGAAGCCTTTCAAACTTTTCAAAACCTTTTTCATTTCCTTGTTGAGTCTCCACACATTCTATGAGCACTTTCTTGAGAGCATAGTGGCCATTCTTAGTTCTATGTGCATTGTCCCAAGACTTGTTGATTGATGCATACCTTGATATTGCTTGTTTTAAACTATTTGTATCTAGTCACTCTTGTAAACTTTGAAGGTGTCCTATGCATTTATGTTTGCTACTCTCTGAGGGACAAGCTGAATGCCACTATGCTATGTTTTCTTTATGTGAAACAAACAAGCGTCTTGCAAAGCATTGTTATTCATGACTCTTTTGTTTGTGCCTTTTCATATTACATCATAGTTTCTTTGTCTTATTGCTAGAACTTTGTTTTTCATGATTATGATTGAAGTACTAGGATCCCAACTTTGAATGTCTTGCAAATATTTTGATAAAGTCTTTGATGGTGCATGTCACCTCAAAAATTATTCTTTCTTTTTTATCACTTACCTACTCAAGGACGAGCAGGAGTTAAGCTTGGGGATGTTGATACATTGCAAATGAATCTATAATTTTTTATGCTCCATGCTTGGTTTTATCCACTTTCTTGTGTTTTGTCCACACTTTGGAGTACTTTTCATATGATTTCTTGGACTAACCTATTAACTAGAGCCATAGTGTCAGCTGCCTGTTTTCTGCTGTTTTTGGTTCAGGAAAGTTAGAAAATGAATATTCTCGAATTGGGCGGGACAAAGCCAAAGTGCCTATTTTTAGAAGACTCGGGGCAGAATACGAGGAGGAGAGCGGGCTGGCCACACCACCCCTAAGCGCTGAGGCTGGGCCTGGCAGCCCGAGGCATGGTGTGGTGGCCCAGGCACCTCGGTCTCCCTCTTTGCCTATAAGAAGCCTTGATCTAAAAACTCCGGGGTTCGGCGTTTTTCTAGAAGGAGTTCCGCTCACGCCACCACGATTCCATGAAACAGCACGAAACTCCGTTCGGCACCTGCCGGAGACGGGAATTGGAGATCATCGCCATCATCATCACCATCGCTTCTCCATCGACCATCCATGTTTCCACCATCTATGAGTGAGTAATCCCCTGCTGTAGGATATGGGGATGGTAGGGATTGGATGAGACCGTTCATGTAATGGCATCAGATTGTTAGGGCATAGTGCCTAGTATCTCTATTAGTGCTTTATGACTTTGTTGCAACCTTGTTGTGCTTAATCCTTGTCACTAGGGCCCGAGTGCCATGATTTCAGATCTGAACTTATTGTTGATTCATCATGATAGTATTGTTTTGGGTCTTATCTACAAGTTGTTTACACACGTCATTGTCCGGAACCTATGGTCCCGAAGTGACAGAAATCGGGGTAGCCGGAAGGGAAAGGCTTTGATGTGAGGATCACGTGTGTTCATGGAGTGTTAATGCTTTGCTCCGGTGCTTTATTAAAAGGAGCACCTTAATTGCCAGTAGTTCCCTAGATGCCCTTGACAAAGCGGGCTGGTAGGACAAAAGATGTTGTGCAAGTTCTCATTGCGAGCACGTATGACTATATATGGAACACATGCCTAGGATTGTCTAGTACTTGGATGCTTTATCTTATTTATCTGAAATTGCCCTATGTCCTGATTGCTATGTGAATTGTCTTATCCATGCAACGCCCGTCCGTCCATCCCTATGCCTACACTTTTCGAATCCTCATTGTTCTTTGCTTTTGTTACTATTGTCTTTGCTTTACTCTTTTCTTGCTTTACTATTCCTACTACAAAACTGTTGCTACAGATAAACTACTATGAGCAAGATTGTTTCCAGGTGCAGCTGAATTGACAACTCAGTTGTTAAGGCTTATAAATATTCTTTGCCTCCCCTTGTGTCGAATCAATAAATTGGGTTTCACTTCCCTCGAAAATACTGCGATACACCCCCTATACTTGTGGGTCATCAAGATAACACATGCAATTACACTGGTGGATCCATGTGTGGTCTCTGAAGAGAACACCTGAGCAATGACACTAGTTGTTGTTACTAAAAAGAACACATGCAATGACACTGGTGGATCCATAGGTGGATTGTGAAGAGAACACACATGCAATGACACCGGTGGATCCATAGGTGGTATGTGAAAAGAACACACATGCAAAATGACTCTGGTTGTTGTTACTAAAAATAACACACAGGCAATGACACTGGTGGATCAATGTGTGGTCTCTGTAGAGAACTCGCATTTCAATGACACTGGTGGATCCATATGCGGTATGTGAAAATAACACACATGCAATGACTCTGGTTGTTGTTAGTGAAAAGAACACACATGCAATGACCTTTGGTGGATCCATAGGTGGTATGTGAGAAGAACGCATGCAAAATGACTCTGGTTGTTGTTACTAAAAATAACACACATGCAATGACAGGTGGATCCATGGGTGGATTCTGAAATGAACACACATGCAATGACACTTTGGTGGATCCATAGGTGGTATGTGAGAAGAACACACATTTCAATGACTCTGGTTGTTGTTACTAAAAGAACACACATGCAATGACCTTTGGTGGATCCATATGTGGTATGTGAAGAGATAACACATGCAAAATGACTCTGGTTGTTGTTACTAAAAGCGAACACACATGCAAAATGACCTTTGGGGGATCCATGGGTGGATTGTGAAAAGAACACACTTGCAATGACACTAGTGGATCCATAGGTGGTATGTGAAAAGAACAAACATGCAAAATGACTCTAGTTGTTGTTACTAAAAAGAACACGCATGCAATGACACTGGTGGATCAATGTGTGGTCTGTGAAGAGACCACACATGGAATGACACTGGTGATCCATATGTGGTATGTGAAAAGAACACACATGCAATGACTCTGGTTGTTATTCTTGAAAAGAACACACATGCAATGACTCGGTTGTTGTTAGTGAAAAGAACACACATGCAATGACCTTGGTGGATCCATGTGGTCTCTGAAGAAACACACATTTCAAGGACTCTTGTTGTTGTTAGTAAAAAGAACACACATGGAATGAATCTTGGTGGATCCATGTGTGGTCTCTGAAAACACATGCAATGACACTTGTTGTTGTTACTAAAAGAACACATGCAATGACTTGGTGGATCCATAGGTGGCTTGTGAAGAGAACCCACATACAATGACACTAGTGGATCCATAGGTGGTATGTGAAAAGAACAAACATGCAAAATGACTGGTTGTTGTTACTAAAAGAACACACATGCAATGACTTGGTGGATCCTTGTGTGGTCTCTGAGAGAACACGCATTTCAATGACCTTTGGTGGATCCATATGTGGCATGGGAAAAGAACACACATGCAATGACTCTGGTTGTTGTTAGTGAAAAGAACACACATGCAATGACACTTTGGTGGATCCATAGGTGGTATGTGAGAAGAACACACATGCAAAATGACTCTAGTTGTTGTTATTAAAAAGAACACACATGCAATGACACTGGTGGATCCATGTGTGGAATGTGAAATGAACACACATGCAATGACACTTTGGTGGATCCATAGGTGGTATGTGAGAAGAACACACATTTCAATGACTACGGTTGTTGTTACTAAAAGAACACACATGCAATGACACTGGTGGATCCATAGGTGGTATGTGAAGAGATCACACATGCAAAATGACTCTGGTTGTTGTTACTAAAAGAACACACATGCACAATGACCTTTGGTGGATCCATGGGTGGATTGTGAAAAGAACACACATGAAATGACACTGGTGGATCCATAAGTGGTATGTGAAAAGAACACACATGCAAAATGACTCTAGTTGTTGTTACTAAAAAGAACACACATGCAATGACACTGGATCCTTAGGTGGTATGTGAAGAGAACACACATGCAATGACACTGGTGATCCATATGTGGTATGTGAAAAGAACATACATGCAATGACTCTGGTTGTTGTTAGTGAAAAGAACACACATGCAATGACACTGGTGGATCCATGTGTGGTCTCTGAAGAGAGCACACATTTCAATGACTCTTGTTGTTGTTAGTAAAAAGAACACACATGCAATGACACTGGTGGATCCATGTGTGGTCTCTGAAGAGAGCGCACATGCAATGACACTGGTTGTTGTTACTAAAAAGAACACATGCAATGACACTGGTGGATCCATAGGTGGATTATGAAGAGAACACACATGCAATGACACTAGTGGATCGATAGGTGGTATGTGAAAAGAACACACATGCAAAATGACTGGTTGTTGTTACTAAAAAGAACACACATGCAATGACACTAGTGCGTGGTTGATGTAGAGCTCGTTGGGAACCCCAAGAGGAAGGTATGATGAGCACAACAGCAAGTTTCCTTCAGTTATGAAACCAAGGTTTAATCGAACCAGTAGGATCAAGGAAACACCCCAAAGGTGTTACTAGCTGAGCTTTGGCAGGGCGCACTACCGGTGCTAGTAGCAACATGGAGACCTGCACAACACAACCACGAAAGTTTGTCTCCAACTTGCGATGAGGTTGTCAATCTCACCGTGTTTTGCGGAAAACAAAGGATTAAACGTATCGAATGGAAAGAAGTAAAATTTTGCAGAAACTAAACACAAAGAAGTAAACAGTTTGTAGATAGTATGTAAAGAAAAGGACCGGGATCCATAGTTCACTAGAGGTGGCTCTCCTTAGATAGATAACATGCTGGGTGAAAAAATTACAGCGGGGCAATTTACAAACCGAGAAAGCAATACATGCATATATTAATCATCTTGACTCCTCTGAGACTTGATTGGGCAATACAACATAATACATAGACTGCCATACAACTGCATCTATGACTAATAATCCACCTTCAGGTTATCATCCGAACCCCCCCAGTATTAAGTTGCAAGCAACAGATTATTGCTTTACGAACTGCGTGTAAGGTAAACAATACGATTGTTCTATGAACAAAGGATTGTTGTTTTCTCCCTAGTAGCAACAACACACCTAGTACCTTAGAGATTTATGTCACTTCCCCGGATTACCAGAGGCATGAACCCACTATCGAGCATAGATACTAACTCTTGCAGTTGCTAGCATCTACTTGGCCAAGATAGCTACTAACAACGGAAAGCATGCAAGATCTCAAATAACAAAGACATGATAGAATCAATAATCAATCTGAAATAGCATCTCAATATCCATGGATCCCATAAACACAACATGTATGAATTACAAATAGATGATCTTGATCATGAACGGAGCTCACAAGATCTAAACATGAAAGCACAAAGGAGGAGAAACCAGCCATCTAGCTACTACATGGATCCGTGGTCCAAGGATGAACTACTAACTCATCACTGCAGGAGGCTTGCATGGTGATGAAGAAGGCCTCAGGGTGAATTCCCTCTTGGTGGTGCCGTGAAGAGCTTCAGATCCCTCGATCTAGGGATAGAGATGACAGCTGACTCTGAGACTCTTTCATGGATTTTGATCGGGTCCTTAGGGTTTTAGTCGAGAAACTTATAGGCGGAAGGAGAGGCCGAGGGGGTGCCAGGGCTAGCCTCACCACCCCTTGGCGTGGGCCAGGCTGGGCCGCGCGTCTAGGTGGTGTGGTGGCCCTATGGTCCTTCTCCGTCTCGTATTCTGGCACTTGATCCCTTCCGGAAAAATAGGCACTTTGGCTTTTGTCCCGTCCAATTCCGAGAATATTCATTTTCTGGCTTTCCTGGAACCAAAAACAGCAGAAAACAGGCAGCTGGCACTATGGCTAAAACATCATTGATCAAAGCATAAAGTGATACTACAAGTTGAAAACTAAAGGATCATAAAGGCTATAGTGACTTTGGATAGTCATAACATGGTGTGAGCATGTGCCAAGTCAACCCAAATAAAGCATCAAAGAAGAATACCACTATACTATGCTTTAATATGCTAAAACAACGCATGATTCATCCAAGGCACATTAAGCAATCTCAATTGTTTATAACAAGTCATGCTACAGCAAATAATACTAATCATAAAGCCAAAACAATATCAAGCATGGCATGACAAAGCATAGGCCACAGTCAAAAACGAGCTCTTTTTACCACACATGTATGAACTTTCCTACGCTTTTCCAAACCAAACCAAACTATTTGCAAACCAAAGTGTGAAAGAGGGGGTCCAACCAATTTATTCAGAAAACTAAGAAAACCAAGCAAACTAAAAACCAAAACCAAAACGAAAAAGAAGACACTCCAAGAAAAACACAACTGTGCATGAAACAATAAAAATGAAGCGTTTGGAAAAACCTGAAATTTTTATTGATGAAGAAGGGGGTTGCCTTGGATATCCCCAAGCTTTGACGCTTGTACTTCTTGGATATTTCTTGGGGTGACACGCGTGGCATCCCCAAGCTTGAGCTTTAGTCCATCCTTTATCTCATTACTCATTCCTTCCATACGCCTGAAATTTTTCCTTCATACAAAACTTCACACAATCTTATTAGCAACATTAGTGCACTTAAGATAAATAAGTCTCAAGGTTCAGTTCTAACACCAAATAAACTTCCATTAGAACACTAGCTACTGTATCACTTCCCTCAAAAAGCTCAATTTCCCAAAAGAACTCAAGAAGGAACCCACAAGAAGCAAATGCAGAAAATGGCAGAAATCTGTCAAAACAGACCAGCAGGTAAAGACGAATTTTTTAGAAGACCTTCGGTTGCTCAAATCAAAAAGTGTTGAACTAACGAAAGTTAGATAACAACCTAGGGAAGAAGCACACACATTTATAGCTCAATCCGACATACAGAGCTCTCTCAGGAATGTTTACGGTGAAGCATAAAAATCTGTTTCGGGATAGCAACTTTCCCAATCATTACTTCACTCTCATTAGAGGTTACTGTTGGCACAAAAAACAAATAAAAAGGATAAGGAGCGGTTATTACAGAGGTAATAACTTCCAAGACTCATCTAAAACTCTTGGGTTATCTCCCAACAAGTACTTTTCTTTAACGCCTTTAAGTTAGGCACGAAAATTTGAGAAGATGCTCTTATAGGAAATATGAATTGAAGTAAAAGAGAGCATCAAGAAGCAAATTCAAAACACATTTAAGTCTAACCCACTTCCTATGCATAGGAATCTTGTATGCAAATAAATGCACAAAGAACAAAGTGACAGGCATAGGAAGATAAAACAAAAGTAACTTCAAAACCTTCAGCACATAGAGAGGTGTTTCATTACCATAAAAACTTCTACAACCATATTTTCCTCTCTCACAATAATTTTCAGTAGCCTCATGAATAAACTCAACAATATAACTATCACATAAGGCATGCTTTTCATGATCTACAAGCACTAGAGCTTTATTATAAATATTTTCAAAAGAATCCTCGGGAACATAACAATCACCCTCCTTTGATAAGCATGGGGGACAATCAAATAATGTAAGGGATAAAGAGTTACTCTCATTAGAAGGTAGGCATGGGTAGATCCATTCTTCCTCCTTTTGTCCATCACTCTCCTCCTCTTTTTCATCTAATGAGCTTTCAGGTTCAGCAATTTCTTCTTCCATGGAGGTTGTAGCACGTGGTGGTTCATCTATTACCTTAGCAGACATAATAATGTTCCCAAATAGGAAACTGAGTGAGCTATCCATAATGAAATAGTGATTGGAGAAGAGCTAGTCATAAAGGCAACTTAAGAAAGCGACTAATTTTTTGTGTGTTTTTCCAATAAGAAAGCAAACTAGTAAAACTAATTTTTTTGTGTTTTTTGAATAACAAACAAGCAAACAAAGCAAAAAGAAAACTAAGCAAAACAAAAACAACAAACTAAAAAGATTGGTTATGAGGGAATCCCCTTGTGAAGATGTCCTTGACTCCCAAGAACGCACCAAAAAATGCTTGATGGCTCGATTGCAGCGCCTAGAAAAGTGCTGGTGCGTGGTTGATGTAGAGCTCATGGGAACCCCAAGAGGAAGGTATGATGAGCACAAAGACAAGTTTCCCTCAGTTATGAAACCAAGGTTTAATCGAACCCGATGAGCAAGGAAACACCCCAAAGGTGTTTCTAGCTGAGCTTTAATGGCGCTACGGTGCTAGTAGCAACGTGGAGACTTGCACAACACAACCACAGAACTTTTTCCCCAACTTGCGATGAGGTTGTCAATCTCACCGTGTTTTGTGGAAAACAAAGGATTAAACGTATCGAATGGAAAGAAGTAAAAGTTTGCAAAAAGTAAACACAAAGAAGTAAACAGTTTGTAGATTCTATGTAAAGAAAAGGACCGGGATCCATAGTTCACTAGAGGTGGCTCTCCTTAGATAGATAACATGCTGGGTGAACAAATTACAGCGGGGCAATTGACAAACACCGAGAAAGAAATACATGCATATACTAATCATCTTGACTCCTCTGAGACTTGATTGGGCAATACAACATAATACATAGACCGCCATCCAACTGCATCTATGACTAATAATCCACCTTCAGGTTATCATCCGAACCCCCTCCGGTATTAAGTTGCAAGCAACAGATTATTGCTTTACGAACTACGTGTAAGGTAAACAATACGATTGTTCTATGAACAAAGGATTGTTGTTTTCTCCCTAGTAGCAACAACACATCTAGTACCTTAGAGATTGTTGTCGCTTCCCAGTTACAGAGGCATGAACCCACTATCGAGCATAAATACTAACTCTTGGAGTTGCTAGCATCTACTTGGCCAAGATAGCTACTAACAACGGAAAGCATGCAAGATCTCAAATAACAAAGACATGATAGAATCAATAATCAATCTGAAATAGCATCTCAATATCCATCGGATCCCATAAACACAACATGTATGAATTACAAATAGATGATCTTGATCATGAACGGAGCTCACAAGATCTAAACATGAAAGCACAAAGGAGGAGAAACCAGCCATCTAGCTACTACATGGATCCGTAGTCCAAGGATGAACTACTCAAACATCACACCGGAGGCTTGCATGGTGATGAAGAAGGCCTCCAGGGTGAATTCCCCTCTCCGGCAGAGTGCCGGGAAGAGCTTCAGATCCCTCCTGATCTAGGGATGGAGATGACGGTGGCTACAGACTCTTTCGTGGATTTTTGATCGGGTCCTTAGGGTTTTCGTCCCGAGGGCAACTTATAGGCGGAAGGAGAGGCCGAGGGGGTGCCAGGGCTGGCCTCACCACCCCCTGGTGCGGGCCAGGCTAGGCCGTGCGGCCAGGTGGTGTGGTGGCCCCTGGTCCTTCTCTGTCTCATATTCTGGCACTTGATCCCTTCCGGAAAAATAGGCACTTTGGCTTTTGTCCCGTCTAATTCCAAGAATATTCATTTTCTGGCTTTCCTGGAACCAAAAACAGCAGAAAACAGGCAGCTGACACTGTGGCTCTTGTCAATAGGTTAGTCCAAGAAATTATATGAAAAGTACTCCAAAGTTGGAACAAAACACAAGAAAGTGGATAAAACCAAGCATGGAACATAAAAAATTATACATACATTTGCAATGTATCAGGTCTTTGTAGAGAACACGCATTTCAATGACACTGGTGGATCCATATGTGGTATGTGAAAAGAACACACATGCAATGACTCTGGTTGTTTTTAGTGAAAAGAACACACATGCAATGACACTGGTGGATCCATAGGTGGTATGTGAGAAGAACACACATGCAAAATGACTCTGGTTGTTGTTACTAAAAAGAACACACATGCAATGACACTGGTGGATCTATAGGTGGTATGTGAGAAGAACACACATTTCAATGACTCTGGTTGTTGTTACTAAAAAGAACACACATGAAATGACACTAGTGGATCCATAGGTGGTATGTGAAGAGATCACACATGCAAAATGACTCTAGTTGTTGTTACTAAAAAGAACACACATGCAAAATGACACTGGTGGATCCATGGGTGGATTGTGAAAAGAACACACATGCAATGTAACTAGTGGATCCATAGGTGGTATGTGAAAAGAACACACATGCAAAATGACTCTGGTTGTTGTTACTAAAAAGAACACACATGCAATGACACTGGTGGATCCATAGGTGGTATGTGAAGAGAACACACATGCAATGACACTAGTGATCCATATGTGGTATGTGAAAAGAACACACATGCAATGACTCTGGTTGTTGTTAGTGAAAATAACACACATGCAATGACACTGGTGGATCCATGTGTGGTCTCTGAAGAGAGCACACATTTCAATGACTCTTGTTGTTGTTAGTAAAAAGAACACACAGGTAATGACACTGGTGGATCCATGTGTGGTCTCTGAAGAGAGCACACATGCAATGGCACTGGTTGTTACTAAAAAGAACACATGCAATGAAACTGGTGGATCCATAGGTGGATTGTGAAGAGAACACACATGCAATGACACTGGTGGATCAATAGGTGGTATGTGAAAAGAACACACATGCAATGACACTGGTGGATCCATAGGTGGTCTCTGAAGATAGCACACATTTCAAGGACTCTTGTTGTTGTTAGTAAAAAGAACACACATGCAATGACACTGGTGGATCCATGTGTGGTCTCTGAAGAAAGCACACATGCAATAACACTGGTTGTTGTTACTAAAAAGAACACATGCAATGACACTAGTGGATCCATAAGTGGATTGTGAAGAGAACACACATGCAATGACACCGGTGGATCCATAGGTGGTATGTGAAAAGAACACACATGCAAAATGACTGGTTGTTGTTACTAAAAAGAACACACATGCAGAGACATTGGTGGATCAATGTGTGGTCTCTAGAGAACACGCATTTCAATGACCTGGTGGATCCATATGTGGTATGTGAAAATAACACACATGCAATGACTACTTGTTGTTAGTGAAAAGAACACACATGCAATGACACTGGTGGATCCATAGGTGGTATGTGAGAAGAACACACATGCAAAATGAATCTGGTTGTTGTTACTAAAAAAACACACATGCAATGACACTGGTGGATCCATAGGTGGATTATGAAATGAACATACATGCAATGACACTGGTGGATCCATAGGTGGTATGTGAGAAGAACACACGTTTCAATGACTCTGGTTGTTGTTACTAAAAAGAACACACATGTAATGACACTGGTGGATCCATAGGTGGTATGTGAAGAGATCACACATGCAAAATGACTCTGGTTGTTGTTACTAAAAAGAACACACATGCAAAATGACACTGGTGGATCCAAGGGTGGATTGTGAAAAGAACACACATGCAATGACACTGGTGGATCCATAGGTGGTATGTGAAAAGAACACACATGCAAAATGACACTGGTTGTTGTTACTAAAAAGAACACACATGCAATGACACTGGTGGATCCATAGGTGGTATGTGAAGAGAACACACATGCAATGACACTAGTGATCCATATGTGGTATGTGAAAAGAACACACATGCAATGACTCTGGTTGTTGTTAGTGAAAAGAACACACATGCAATGACACTGGTGGATCCATGTGTGGTCTCTGAAGAGAGCACACATTTCAAGGACTCTTGTTGTTGTTAGTAAAAAGAACACACATGCAATGACACTGGTGGATCCATGTGTGGTCTCTGAAGAAAGCACACATGCAATGACACTGGTTGTTGTTACTAAAAAGAACACATGCAATGACACTGGTGGATCCATAGGTGGATTGTGAAGAGAACACACATGCAATGACACTGGTGGATCCATAGGTGGTATGTGAAAAGAACACACATGCAAAATGACTGGTTGTTGTTACTAAAAAGAACACACATGCAGTGACATTGGTGGATCAATGTGTGGTCTCTATAGAGAACACGCATTTCAATGACACTGGTGGAACCATATGTGGTATGTGAAAAGAACACACATGCAATGACTCTGGTTGTTATTGGTGAAAACAACACACATGCAATGACACTGGTGGATCCATAGGTGGTATGTGAGAAGAACACACATGCAAAATGACTCTGGTTGTTGTTACTAAAAAGAACACACATGCAATGACACTGGTGGATCCATAGGTGGATTATGAAATGAACAGACATGCAATGACACTGGTGGATCCATAGGTGGTATGTGAGAAGAACACACGTTTCAATGACTCTGGTTGTTACTAAAAAGAACACACATGTAATGACACTGGTGGATCCATAGGTGGTATGTGAAGAGATCACACATGCAAAATGACTCTGGTTGTTGTTACTAAAAAGAACACACATGCAAAATGACACTGGTGGATCCATGGGTGGATTGTGAAAAGAACACACATGCAATGACACTGGTGGATCCATAGGTGGTATGTGAAAAGAACACACTTGCAAAATGACTCTAGGTGTTGTTACTAAAAAGAACACACATGCAATGACACTGGTGGATCCATAGGTGGTATGTGAAGAGAACACACATGCAATGACACTGGTGATCCATATGTGGTATGTGAAATGAAGACACATGCAATGACTCTGGTTGTTGTTAGTTAAAAGAACACACATGTAATGACATCGGTGGATCCATGTGTGGTCTCTAAAGAGACACACATTTCAATGACTCTTGTTGTTGTTAGTAAAAAGAACACACATGCAATGACCTGGTGGATCCATGTGGTCTCTAAGAGAACACACATGCAATGACACTTGGTTGTTGTTACTAAAAGAACACATGCAAAGACACTGGTGGATCCATAGGTGGATTGTGAAGAGAACACACATGCAATAACACTAGTGGATGCATGTGTGATCTCTGAAGAGAGCACACATGCAATGACAGTGGTTGTTGTTACTAAAAAGAACACATGCAATGACACTAGTGGATCCATAGATGTAATGTGAAGAGAACACACATGCAATGACACCGGTGGATCCATAGGTTGTATGTGAAAAGAACACACATGCAAAATGACTCTGGTTGTTGTTACTAAAAAGAACACACATGCAAAATGACACAGTGGATCCATGTGTGGTCTCTGAAGAGAACACATTTCAATGACCTTGTGGATCCATATGTGGTATGTGGAAAGAACACACATGCAATGACTCTGGTTGTTGTTAGTGAAAAGAACACACATGCAATGACACTGGTGGATCCATAGGTGGTATGTGAGAAGAACACACATGCAAAATGACTTGTTGTTGTTACTAAAAATAACACACATGCAAAATGACACTGGTGTATCCATGGGTGGATTGTGAAAAGAGCACAAATGCAATGACACTGGTGGATCCATAGGTGGTATGTGACAAGAACACACATGCAAAATGACTGGTTGTTGGTACTAAAAAGAACACACATGCAATGACACTGGTGGATCCATAGGTGGTATGTGAAGAGAACACACATGCAATGACACTGGTGATCCATATGTGGTAAGTGAAAAGAACACACATGCAATGACTCTGGTTGTTCTTAGTGAAAAGAACACACATGCAATGACACTGGTGGATCCATAGGTGGTATGTGAAGAGAACACACATGCAATGACTCTGCTTGTTGTTAGTGAAAAGAACACACATGCAATGACATTTGGTGGATCCATGTGTGGTCTCTAAAGAGAGCACACATGCAATGCCACTGGTTGCTGTTACTAAAAAGAACACATGCAATGACACTGGTGGATCCATAGGTGGATTGTGAGAAGAACACACATGCAATGACACTGGTGGATCCATATGTGGTATGTGATAATAACACACATTTCAATGACTCTGGTTGTTGTTACTAAAAAGAACACACATGCAATGACACTGGTGGATCCATAGGTGGTATGTGAAGAGATCACACATTCAAAATGACTCTAGTTGAAGTTACTAAAAAGAACACACATGCAAAATGACACTGGTGGATCCATAGGTGGTATGTGAAAAGAACACACATGCACAATGATTGGTAGTTGTAACTAAAAAGAACACACATGCAATGACACTGTGGATCCATGTGTGGTCTCTGTAGAGAACACGCATTTCAATGACACTGGTGTATCCATATGTGGTATCTGAAAAGAACACACATGCAATGACTCTGGTTGTTGTTAGTGAAAAGAACACACATGCAATGACACTGGTGGATCCATAGGTGGTATGTGAGAAGAACACACATGCAAAATGACTCTGGTTGTTACTAAAAAGAACACACATGCAAAATGACACTGGTGGATCCATGGGTGGATTCTAAAAAGAGCACAAATGCAATAACACTGGTGGATCCATAGGTGGTATGTGACAAGAACACACATGCAAAATGACTGGTTGTTGTTATTAAAAAGAACACACATGCAATGACACTGGTGGATCCATAGGTGGTATGTGAAGAGAACACACATGCAATGACACTGGTGATCCATATGTGGTATGTGAAAAGAATAGACATGCAATGACTCTGGTTGTTGTTAGTGAAAAGAACACACATGCAATGACACTGGTGGATCCATAGGTGGTATGTGAAGAGAACACACATGCAAAATGACACTGGTTGTTGTTACTAAAAAGAACACACATGCAAAATGACACTGGTGGATCCATGGGTGGATTGTGAAAAGAACACACATCAATGACACTGGTGGATCCATAGGTGGTATGTGAGAAGAACACACATGCAAAATGACTCTGGTTGTTGTTACTAAAAATAACACACATGCAAAATGACACTGGTGTATCCATGGGTGGATTGTGAAAAGAGCACAAATGCAATGACACTGGTGGATCCATAGGTGGTATGTGACAAGAACACACATGCAAAATGACTGGTTGTTGGTACTAAAAAGAACACACATGCAATGACACTGGTGGATCCATAGGTGGTATGTGAAGAGAACACACATGCAATGACACTGGTGATCCATATGTGGTCTATGAACTGAACACACATGCAATGACTCTGGTTGTTAGTGAAAAGAACACACATGCAATGACACTGGTGGATCCATGTGTGGTCTCGAAAGAGAGCACACATGCAATGCCACTGGTTGTTGTTACTAAAAAGAACACATGCAATGACACTGGTGGATCCATAGGTGGATTGTGAGAAGAACACACATGCAATGACACTGGTGGATCCATATGTGGTATGTGAAAAGAACACACATTTCAATGACTCTGTTGTTACTAAAAGAACACACATGCAATGACACTGGTGGATCCATAGGTGGTATGTGAGAAGAACACACATGCAAAATGACTCTTGTTGTTGTTACTAAAAAGAACACACATGCAAAATGACACTGGTGGATCCATGGGTGGATTCTAAAAAGAGCACAAATGCAATAACACTGGTGGATCCATAGGTGGTATGTGACAAGAACACACATGCAAAATGATTGGTTGTTGTTATTAAAAAGAACACACATGCAATGACACTGGTGGATCCATAGGTGGTATGTGAAGAGAACACACATGCAATGACATTGGTGATCCATATGTGGTATGTGAAAAGAATAGACATGCAATGACTCTGGTTGTTGTTAGTGAAAAGAACACACATGCAATGACACTGGTGGATCCATAGGTGGTATGTGAAGAGAACACACATGCAAAATGACACTGGTTGTTGTTACTAAAAAGAACACACATGCAAAATGACACTGGTGGATCCATGGGTGGATTGTGAAAAGACCACAAATGCAATGACACTGGTGGATCCATAGGTGGTATGTGAAAAGAACACACATGCAAAATGACTGTGGTTGTTGTTACTAAGAAGAACTCTCATGCAATGACACTAGTGGATCCATGGGTGGATGAAGAAAAGAGAACACATGCAATGACACTGGTGGATCCATAGGTGGTATGTGAAAAGAACACACATGCAAAATGACTCTGGTTGTTGTTACTAAAAAGAACACACATGCAATTACACTGGTGGATCCATAGGTGGTATGTGAAGAGAACACACATGCAATGACACTGGTTATCCATATGTGGTATGTGAAAAGAACACACATGCAATGACTCTGGTTGTTGTTAGTGAAAAGAACACACATGCAATGACACTGGTGGATCCATGTGTGGTCTCTGAGAAACACACATTTCAAGGACTCTTGTTGTTGTTAGTAAAAAGAACACACATGCAATGACACTGGTGGATCCATGTGTGGTCTCTAAAGAGAGAACACATGCAATGCCACTGGTTGTTACTAAAAAGAACACATGCAATGACACTGGTGGATCCATAGGTGGTATGTGAAGAGATCACACATGCAAAATGACTCTGGTTGTTGTTACTAAAAAGAACACACATGCAAAATGACACTGGTGGATCCATGGGTGGAATGTGAAAAGAACACACATGCAATGACACTGGTGGATCCATAGGTGGATTATGAAATGAACACACATGCAATGACACTGGTGGATCCATAGGTGGTATGTGAGAAGAACACACATTTCAATGACTCTAGTTGTTGTTACTAAAAAGAACACACATGCAATGACACTGGTGGATACATAGGTGGTATGTGAGAAGAACACACATGCAAAATGACACTGGTTGTTGTTACTAAAAAGAACACATGCAATGACACTAGTGGATCCATAGGTGGATTGTGAAGAGAACACACATGCAATGACACTGGTGGATCCATAGGTGGTATGTGAAAAGAACACACATGCAAAATGACTGGTTGTTGTTACTAAAAAGAACACACATGCAGTGACATTGGTTGATCAATGTGTGGTCTCTATAGAGAACACGCATTTCAATGACACTGGTGTATCCATATGTGGTATGTGAAAAGAACACACATGCAATGACTCTGGTTGTTGTTGGTGAAAACAACACACATGCAATGACACTGGTGGATCCATAGGTGGTATGTGAGAAGAACACACATGCAAAATGACTCTGGTTGTTGTTACTAAAAAGAACACACATGCAATGACACTGGTGGATCCATAGGTGGATTATGAAATGAACACACATGCAATGACACTGGTGGATCCATAGGTGGTATGTGAGAAGAACACACGTTTCAATGACTCTGGTTGTTACTAAAAAGAACACACATGTAATGACACTGGTGGATCCATAGGTGGTATGTGAAGAGATCACACATGCAAAATGACTCTGGTTGTTGTTACTAAAAAGAACACACATGCAAAATGACACTGGTGGATCCATGGGTGGATTGTGAAAAGAACACACATGCAATGACACTGGTGGATCCATAGGTGGTATGTGAAAAGAACACACTTGCAAAATGACTCTAGGTGTTGTTACTAAAAAGAACACACATGCAATGACACTGGTGGATCCATAGGTGGTATGTGAAGAGAACACACATGCAATGACACTGGTGATCCATATGTGGTATGTGAAATGAAGACACATGCAATAACTCTGGTTGTTGTTAGTTAAAAGAACACACATGTAATGACACTGGTGGATCCATGTGTGGTCTCTGAAGAGAGCACACATTTCAATGACTCTTGTTGTTGTTAGTAAAAAGAACACACATGCAATGACACTGGTGGATCCAAGTGTGGTCTCTAAAGAGAGCACACATGCAATGACACTGGTTGTTGTTACTAAAAAGAACACATGCAAAGACACTGGTGGATCCATAGGTGGATTGTGAAGAGAACACACATACAATGAAACTAGTGGATCCATGTGTGGTCTCTGAAGAGAGCACACATGCAATGACACTGGTTGTTGTTACTAAAAAGAACACATGCAATGACACTGGTGGATCCATAGGTGGATTGTGAAGAGAACACACATGCAATGCCACTGGTGGATCCATAGGTGGTATGTGAAAAGAACACACATGAAAAATGATTGGTAGTTGTAACTAAAAAGAACACACATGCAATGACACAGTGGATCCATGTGTGGTCTCTGTAGAGAACACGCATTTCAATGACACTGGTGGATCCATATGTGGTATGTGAAAAGAACACACATGCAATGACTCTGGTTGTTGTTAGTGAAAAGAACACACATGCAATGACACTGGTGGATCCATAGGTGGTATGTGAGAAGAACACACATGCAAAATGACTCTTGTTGTTGTTACTAAAAATAACACACATGCAAAATGACACTGGTGTATCCATGGGTGGATTGTGAAAAGAGCACAAATGCAATGACACTGGTGGATCCATAGGTGGTATGTGACAAGAACACACATGCAAAATGACTGGTTGTTGTTACTAAAAAGAACACACATGCAATGACACTGGTGGATCCATAGGTGGTATGTGAAGAGAACACACATGCAATGACACTGGTGATCCATATGTGGTAAGTGAAAAGAACACACATGCAATGACTCTGGTTGTTAGTGAAAAGAACACACATGCAATGACACTGGTGGATCCATAGGTGGTATGTGAAGAGAACACACATGCAATGACACTGGTGATCCATATGTGGTATGTGAAAAGAACACACATGCAATGACTCTGGTTGTTGTTAGTGAAAAGAACACACATGCAATGACACTGGTGGATCCATGTGTGGTCTCTAAAGAGAGCACACATGCAATGCCACTGGTTGTTGTTACTAAAAAGAACACATGCAATGACACTGGTGGATCCATAGGTGGATTGTGAGAAGAACACACATGCAATGACACTGGTGGATCCATTGGTATGTGATAATAACACACATTTCAATGACTCTGGTTGTTGTTACTAAAAAGAACACACATGCAATGACACTGGTGGATCCATAGGTGGTATGTGAAGAGATCACACATTCAAAATGACTCTAGTTGAAGTTACTAAAAAGAACACACATGCAAAATGACATTGGTGGATCCATAGGTGGTATGTGAAAAGAACACACATGCAAAATGATTGGTAGTTGTAACTAAAAAGAACACACATGCAATGACACTGGTGGATCCATGTGTGGTCTCTGTAGAGAACACACATTTCAATGACACTGGTGGATCCATATGTGGTATGTGAAAAGAACACACATGCAATGACTCTGGTTGTTGTTAGTGAAAAGAACACACATGCAATGACACTGGTGGATCCATAGGTGGTATGTGAGAAGAACACACATGCAAAATGACTCTGGTTGTTGTTACTAAAAAGAACACACATGCAAAATGACACTGGTGGATCCATGGGTGGATTCTAAAAAGAGCACAAATGCAATAACACTGGTGGATCCATAGGTGGTATGTGACAAGAACACACATGCAAAATGACTAGTTGTTGTTATTAAAAAGAACACACATGCAATGACACTGGTGGATCCATAGGTGGTATGTGAATAGAACACATGCAATGACACTGGTGATCCATATGTGGTATGTGAAAAGAATAGACATGCAATGACTCTGGTTGTTGTTAGTGAAAAGAACACACATGCAATGACACTGGTGGATCCATAGGTGGTATGTGAAGAGAACACACATGCAATGACACTGGTGATCCATATGTGGTATGTGAAATGAACACACATGAATGACTCTGGTTGTTAGTGAAAAAAACACACATGCAATGACACTGGTGGATCCATGTGTGGTCTCTGAACAGAGCACACATTTCAATCACACTGGTGGATCCGTATGTGGTATGTGAAAATAACACACATGCAATGACTATGGTTGTGGATTATGAAATGAACACACATGCAATGACACTGGTGGATCCATAGGTGGTATGTGAGAAGAACACACATTTCAATGACTCTGGTTGTTGTTACTAAAACAAACACACATGCAATGACACTGGTGGATCCATAGGTGGTATGTGAAGAGATCACAAATGCAAAATGACTCTGTTTGTTTTTACTAAAAAGAACACACATGCAAAATGACACTGGTGGATCCATGGGTGGATTGTGAAAAGACCACAAATGCAATGACACTGGTGGATCCATAGGTGGTATGTGAAAAGAACACACATGCAAAATGACTGTGGTTGTTGTTACTAAAAAGAACACACATGCAAAATGACACTGGTGGATCCATGGGTGGATTGTGAAAAGAGCACAAATGCAATGACACTGGTGGATCCATAGGTGGTATGTGAAAAGAACACACATGCAAAATGACTCTGGTTGTTGTTACTAAAAAGAACACACATGCAATTACACTGGTGGATCCATAGGTGGTATGTGAAGAGAACACACAAGCAATGACACTGGTGATCCATATGTGGTATGTGAAAAGAACACACATGCAATGACTCTGGTTGTTGTTAGTGAAAAGAACACACATGCAATGACACTGGTGGATCCATGTGTGGTCTCTAAAGAGAGCACACATTTCAATGACTCTTGTTGTTGTTAGTAAAAAGAACACACATGCAATGACACTGGTGGATCCATGTGTGGTCTCTAAAGAGAGCACACATGCAATGCCACTGGTTGTTGTTACTAAAAAGAACACATGCAATGACACTGGTGGATCCATAGGTGGATTGTGAGAAGAACACACATGCAATGACACTGGTGGATCCATAGGTGGATTATGAAATGAACACACATGCAATGACACTGGTGGATCCATAGGTGGTATGTGAGAAGAACACACGTTTCAATGACTCTGGTTGTTGTTACTAAAAAGAACACACATGCAATGACACTGGTGGATACATAAGTGGTATGTAAGAAGAACACACATGCAAAATGACTCTGGTTGTTGTTACTAAAAAGAACACACATGCAATGACACTAGTGGATCCATAGGTGGTATGTGAGAAGAACACACATGCAAAATGACTCTGGTTGTTTTTACTAAAAAGAACACACATGCAATGACACTGGTGGATCCATAGATGGATTATGAAATGAACACACATGCAATGACACTAGTGGATCCATAGGTGGTATGTGAGAAGAACACACATTTCAATGACTCTGGTTGTTGTTACTAAAAATAACACACATGCAATGACACTGGTGGATCCATAGGTGGTATGTGAAGAGATCACACATGCAAAATGACTCTGGTTGTTGTTACTAAAAAGAACACACATGCAAAATGACACTGGTGGATCCATGGGTGGATTGTGAAAAGAGGACAAATGCAATGACACTGGTGGATCCATAGGTGGTGTGTGAAAAGAACACACATGCAAAATGACTCTGGTTGTTGTTACTAAAAAGAACACACATGCAATGACACTGGTGGATCCATAGGTGGTATGTGAAGAGAACACACATGCAATGACACTGGTGATCCATATGTGGTATGTGAAAAGAACACACATGCAATGACTCTGGTTGTTGTTAGTGAAAAGAACACACATGCAATGACACTAGTGGATCCATGTGTGGTCTCTGAAGAGAGCACACATTTGAAGGACTGGTGGATCCATATGTGGTATCTGAAAAGAACACACATGCAATGACACTTGTTGTGGATTATGAAATGAACACACATGCAATGACACTGGTGGATCCATAGGTGGTATGTGAAGAACACACATTTCAATGACTGGTTATTGTTACTAAAAGAACACACATGCAATGACACTGGTGGATCCATAGGTGGTATGTGAAGAGATCACATGCAAAATGACTCTGGTTGTTGTTACTAAAAAGAACACACATGCAAAATGACACTGGTGGATCCATGGGTGGTCTGTGAAGAGAGCACACAGTTCAATCACACTGGTGGATCAATATGTGGTATGTGAAAAGAACACACATGCAATGACTGGTTGTTGTTAGTGAAAAGAACACACATGCAATGACACTGGTGGATCCATATGTGGTATGTGAGAAGAACACACATGCAATGACTCTGGTTGTTGTTACTAAAAAGAACACACATGCAATGATACTGGTGGATCCATAGGTGGATTATGAAATGAACACACATGCAATAGCACTGGTGGATCCATAGGTGGTATGTGTGAAGAACACACATTTCAATGACTCTGGTTGTTGTTACTAAAAAGAACACACATGCAAAATGACTCTGGTTGTTGTTACTAAAAAGAACACACATGGAATGACACTGGTGGATCCATAGGTGGTATGTGAAGAGAACACACATGCAATGACACTGGTGATCCATATGTGGTATGTGAAAAGAACACACATGCAATGACACTGGTGGATCCATAGGTGGTATGTGCTGAGAACACACATGCAATGACACTGATGATCCATATGTGGTATGTGAAATGAACACACATGCAATGACTCTGGTTGTTAGTGAAAAGAACACACATGCAATGACTCTGGTTGTTAGTGACAAAAACACACATGCAATGACACTGGTGGATCCATGTGTGGTCTCTGAAGAGAGCACACATTTCAATCACACTGGTGGATCCATATGTGGTATGTGAAAAGAACACACATGCAATGACTCTGGTTGTGGATTATGAAATGAACAAACATGCAATGACACTGGTGGATCCATAAGTGGTATGTGAGAAGAACACACATTCAAAATGACTCTGGTTGTTGTTACTAAAAAGAACACACATTCAATTACACTGGTGGATCCATGTGTGGTCTTTGTAGAGAACACACATTTCAATGACACTGGTGGATCCCTATGTGGTATGTGAAAAGAACACACATGCAATGACTCTGGTTGTTGTTAGTGAAAAGAATACACATGCAATGACACAGGTGGATCCATGTGTGGTCTTGAAGAGAGCACACATTTCAAGGACTCTTGTTGTTATTAGTAAAAAGAACACACATGCAATGACACTGGTGGATCCATAGGTGGATTATGAAATGAACACACATGCAATGACACTGGTGGATCCATAGATGGTATGTGAGAAGAACACACATTTCAATGACTCTGGTTGTTGTTAGTGAAAAGAACACACATGCAATGACATTGGTGGATCCATGTGGTCTCTAAAAGAACACATTTCAAGGACTCTTGTTGTTGTTAGTAAAAGAACACACATGCAATGACATGGTGGATCCATGTGTGGTCTGTGAGAGAAACACACATGCAATGACACTGGTTGTTGTTACTAAAAAGAACACATGCAATGACACTGGTGGAACCATAGGTGGAATGTGAAGTGAACACACATGCAATGACACTGGTGGATCCATAGGTGGTATGTGAGAAGAACACACATGCAAAATGACCTTGATTGTTGATACTAAAAAGAACACACAGGCAATGACACTGGTGGATCCATGGGTGGCTGGTGAAAAGAACACACATGCAATGACACTGGTGGATCCATAGGTGCTATGTGAAAAGAACACACATGCAAAATGACTCTGGTTGTTGTTACTAAAAAGAACACATATGCAATGACACTGGTGGATCCATAGGTGGTATGTGAAGAGAACACACATGCAATGACACTAGTGATCCATATGTGGTATGTGAAATGAACACACATGCAATGACTCTAGTTGTTGTTAGTGATAAGAACACACATGCAATGACACTAGTGGATCCATGTGTGGTCTCCGAAGAGAGAACACATTTCAAGGACTCGTTTTGTTGTTAGTAAAAAGAACACACATGCAATGACACTGGTGTATCCATGTGTGGTCTCTGAAGAGAGCACACATGCAATGACACTGGTTGTTGTTACTAAAAAGAACACATGCAATGACACTGGTGGATCCATAGGTGGATTGTGAAGAGAACACACATGCAATGACACTGGTGGATCCATAGGTGGTTTGTGAAAAGAACACACATGCAAAATGACTGGTTGTTGTTGCTAAAAAGAACACACATGCAATGACACTGGTGGATCAATGTGTGGTCTGAGAGAGAACACGCATTTCAATGACACTGGTGGATCCATATGTGGTATATGAAAAGAACACACATGCAAAATGACTCTGGTTGTTGTTACTAAAAAGAACACACATGCAATGACACTGGTGGATCCATAGGTGGTATGTGAAGAGAACACACATGCAATGACACTGGTGATCCATATGTGGTATGTGAAAAGAACACACATGCAATGACTCTGGTTTTTGTTAGTGAAAAGAACACACATGCAATGACACTGGTGGATCCATGTGTGGTCTCTGAAGAGAGCACACATTTGAAGGACTCTTGTTGTTGTTATTAAAAAGAACACACATGCAATGACACTGGTGGATCCGTGTGTGGTCTCTGAAGAGAGCACACATGCAATGCCACTGGTTGTTGTTACTAAAAAGAACACATGCAATGACACTGGTGGTTCCATAGGTGTATTGTGAAGAGAACACACATTCAATGACACTGGTGGATCCATAGGTGGCATGTGAAAAGAACACACATGCAATGACACTGGTGGATCAATGTGTGGTCTCTGTAGAGAACACGCATTTCAATGACACTGGTGGATCCATATGTGGTATGTGAAAAGAACACACATGCAATGACTCTGGTTGTTGTTAGTGAAAAGAACACACATGCAATGGCACTTGTGGATCCATAGGTGGTATGTGAGAAGAACACACATAAAAACCGACTCTGGTTGTTGTTAGTAAAAAGAACACACATGCAATGACACTGGTGGATCCATAGGTTGATTATGAAATGAACACACATGCAATGACACTGGTGGATCCATAGGTGGTATGTGAGAAGAACACGCATTTCAATGACTCTGGTTGTTGTTAGTAAAAAGAACACACATGCAATCACACTGGTGGATCCATAGGTGGTCTGTGAAGAGATCACACATGCAAAATGACTCTGGTTGTTGTTACTAAAAAAGAACACACATGCAAAATGACACTGGTGGATCCATGGGTGGATTGTGAAAAGAACACACATTAAATTACACTTGGTGGATCCATAGGTGGTATGTGAAAAGAACACACATGCAAAATGACTCTGGTTGTTGTTACTAAAAAGATCACACATGCAATGAGACTGGTGGATCCATAGGTGGTATGTGAAGAGAACACACATGCAATGACACTGGTGATCCATATGTGGTATGTGAAATGAACACACATGCAATGACTCTGGTTGTTAGTGAAAAGAACACACATGCAATGACACTGGTGGATCAATGTGTGGTCTCTGTAGAGAACACGCATTTCAATGACACTGGTGGATCCATATGTGGTATGTGAAAAGAACACACATGCAATGACTCTGGTTGTTGTTAGTGAAAAGAACACACATGCAATGACACTGGCGGATCCATAGGTGGTATGTGAGAAGAAACACACATGCAAAATGACTCAGGTTTTTGTTACTAAAAAGAAGACACATGCAATGACACTGGTGGATCCATAGGTGGATTATCAAATGAACACACATGCAATGACACTGGTGGATCCATAGGTGGTATGTGAGAAGAACACACATTTCAATGACTCTGGTTGTTGTTACTAAAAAGAACACACATGCAATCACACTGGTGGATCCATAGGTGGTATGTGAAGAGATCACACATGCAAAGTGACTCTGGTTGTTGTTACTAAAAAGAACACACATGCAAAATGACACTGGTGGATCCATGGGTGGATTGTGAAAAGAACACACATGCAATGACACTGGTGGATCCATAGGTGGTATGTGAAAAGTACACACATGCAAAATGACTCTGGTTGTTGTTACTAAAAAGAACACATATGCAATGACACTGGTGGATCCATAGGTGGTATGTGAAGAGAACACACATGCAATGACACTAGTGATCCATATGTGGTATGTGAAATGAACACACATGCAATGACTCTGGTTGTTGTTAGTGATAAGAACACACATGCAATGACACTGGTGGATCCATGTGTGGTCTCCGAAGAGAGAACACATTTCAAGGACTCGTTTTGTTGTTAGTAAAAAGAACACACATGCAATGACACTGGTGTATCCATGTGTGGTCTCTGAAGAGAGCACACATGCAATGACACTGGTTGTTGTTACTAAAAATAACACATGCAATGACACTGGTGGATTCATAGGTGGATTGTGAAGAGAACACACATGCAATGACACTGGTGGATCCATAGGTGGTTTGTGAAAAGAACACACATGCAAAATGACTGGTTGTTGTTGCTAAAAAGAACACACATGCAATGACACTGGTGGATCAATGTGTGGTCTCTGTAGAGAACACGCATTTCAATGACACTGGTGGATCCATATGTGGTATGTGAAAAGAACACACATGCAATGACTCTTGTTGTTGTTAGTGAAGAGAACACACATGCAATGACACTGGTGGATCCATAGGTGGTATGTGAGAAGAAACACACATGCAAAATGACTCTGGTTTTTTACTAAAAGAACACACATGCAATGACACTTGGATCCATAGGTGGATTACGAAATGAACACACATGCAATGACACTGGTGGATCCATAGGTGGTATGTGAAGAGAACACACATGCAATGACACTGGTGATCCATATGTGGTATGTGAAATGAACACACATGCAATGACTCTGGTTGTTGTTAGTGAAAAGAACACACATGCAATGACACTGGTGGATCCATGTGTGGTCTCTGAAGAGAGCACACATTTCAATGACTGTTGTTGTTGTTAGTAAAAAGAACACACATGCAATGACACTGGTGGATCCATGTGTGGTATCTGAAGAGAGCACACATGCAATGACACTGGTTGTTGTTACTAAAAAGAACACATGCAATGGCACTGGTGGATCCATAGGTGGATAGTGAAGAGAACACACATGCAATGACACTGGTGGATCCATAGGTGGTATGTGAAAAGAATACACATGCAAAATGACTGGTTGTTGTTACTAAAAAGAACACACATGCAATGACACTAGTGGATCCATGTGGTTTCAGAGAGAACACGGATTTCAATGACACTGGTGGATCCATATGTGGTATGTGAAAAGAACACACATGCAATGACTCCGGTTGTTGTTAGTGAAAAGAACACACATGCAATGACACTGGTGGATCCATAGGTGGTATGTGAGAAGAACACACATGCAAAATGACTCTGGTTGTTGTTACTAAAAAGAACACACATGCAATGACACTGGTGGATCCATGGGTGGATTGTGAAAAGAGCACAAATGCAATGACACTGGTGGATCCATAGGTGGTATGTGAAAAGAACACACATGCAAAATGACTCTGGTTGTTGTTACTAAAAAGATCACACATGCAATGACACTGGTGGATCCATAGGTGGTATGTGAAGAGAACACACATGCAATGACACTGGTGATCCATATGTGGTATGTGAAAAGAACACACATGCAATGACACTGGTGGATCCATAGGTGGTATGTGAAGAGAACACACATGCAATGACACTGGTGATCCATATGTGGAATGTGAAAAGAACACACATGCAATGACTCGGGTTGTTGTTAGTGAAAAGAACACACATGCAATGACACTAGTGGATCCATGTGTGGTCTCTGAAGAGAGCACACATTTCAAGGACTCTTGTTGTTGTTAGTAAAAAGAACACACATGCAATGACACTTGTTGTTGTTACTAATAAGAACACATGCAATGACACTGGTGGATCCATAGGTGGTATGTGAAGAGATCACACATGCAAAATGACTCTGGTTGTTGTTACTAAAAAGAACACACATGCAAAATGACACTGGTGGATCCATGGGTGGATTGTGAAAAGAGGACAAATGCAATGACACTGGTGGATCCATAGGTGGTGTGTGAAAAGAACACACATGCAAAATAACTCTGGTTGTTGTTACTAAAAAGAACACACATGCAATGACACTGGTGGATCCATAGGTGGTATGTGAAGAGAACACACATGCAATGACACTGGTGATCCATATGTGGTATGTGAAAAGAACACACATGCAATGACTCTGGTTTTTGTTAGTGAAAAGAACACACATGCAATGACACTGGTGGATCCATGTGTGGTCTCTGAAGAGAGCACACATTTGAAGGACTCTTGTTGTTGTTATTAAAAAGAACACACATGCAATGACACTGGTGGATCCGTGTGTGGTCTCTGAAGAGAGCACACATGCAATGCCACTGGTTGTTGTTACTAAAAAGAACACATGCAATGACACTGGTGGTTCCATAGGTGTATTGTGAAGAGAACACACATTCAATGACACTGGTGGATCCATAGGTGGCATGTGAAAAGAACACACATGCAATGACACTGGTGGATCAATGTGTGGTCTCTGTAGAGAACACGCATTTCAATGACACTGGTGGATCCATATGTGGTATGTGAAAAGAACACACATGCAATGACTCTGGTTGTTGTTAGTGAAAAGAACACACATGCAATGGCACTTGTGGATCCATAGGTGGTATGTGAGAAGAACACACATAAAAACCGACTCTGGTTGTTGTTAGTAAAAAGAACACACATGCAATGACACTGGTGGATCCATAGGTGGATTATGAAATGAACACACATGCAATGACACTGGTGGATCCATAGGTGGTATGTGAGAAGAACACGCATTTCAATGACTCTGGTTGTTGTTAGTAAAAAGAACACACATGCAATCACACTGGTGGATCCATAGGTGGTCTGTGAAGAGATCACACATGCAAAATGACTCTGGTTGTTGTTACTAAAAAAGAACACACATGCAAAATGACACTGGTGGATCCATGGGTGGATTGTGAAAAGAACACACATTCAATGACACTGGTGGATCCATAGGTGGTATGTGAAAAGAACACACATGCAAAATGACTCTGGTTGTTGTTACTAAAAAGATCACACATGCAATGAGACTGGTGGATCCATAGGTGGTATGTGAAGAGAACACACATGCAATGACACTGGTGATCCATATGTGGTATGTGAAATGAACACACATGCAATGACTCTGGTTGTTAGTGAAAAGAACACACATGCAATGACACTGGTGGATCAATGTGTGGTCTCTGTAGAGAACACGCATTTCAATGACACTGGTGGATCCATATGTGGTATGTGAAAAGAACACACATGCAATGACTCTGGTTGTTGTTAGTGAAAAGAACACACATGCAATGACACTGGTGGATCCATAGGTGGTATGTGAGAAGAAACACACATGCAAAATGACTGGTTTTGTTACTAAAAGAAGACACATGCAATGACACTGGTGGATCCATAGGTGGATTATCAAATGAACACACATGCAATGACACTGGTGGATCCATAGGTGGTATGTGAGAAGAACACACATTTCAATGACTCTGGTTGTTGTTACTAAAAAGAACACACATGCAATCACACTGGTGGATCCATAGGTGGTATGTGAAGAGATCACACATGCAAAGTGACTCTGGTTGTTGTTACTAAAAAGAACACACATGCAAAATGACACTGGTGGATCCATGGGTGGCTTGTGAAAAGAACACACATGCAATGACACTGGTGGATCCATAGGTGGTATGTGAAAAGTACACACATGCAAAATGACTCTGGTTGTTGTTACTAAAAAGAACACATATGCAATGACACTGGTGGATCCATAGGTGGTATGTGAAGAGAACACACATGCAATGACACTAGTGATCCATATGTGGTATGTGAAATGAACACACATGCAATGACTCTGTTTGTTGTTAGTGATAAGAACACACATGCTATGACACTGGTGGATCCATGTGTGGTCTCCGAAGAGAGAACACATTTCAAGGACTCGTTTTGTTGTTAGTAAAAAGAACACACATGCAATGACACTGGTGTATCCATGTGTGGTCTCTGAAGAGAGCACACATGCAATGACACTGGTTGTTGTTACTAAAAAGAACACATGCAATGACACTGGTGGATCCATAGGTGGATTGTGAAGAGAACACACATGCAATGACACTGGTGGATCCATAGGTGGTTTGTGAAAAGAACACACATGCAAAATGACTGGTTGTTGTTGCTAAAAAGAACACACATGCAATGACACTGGTGGATCAATGTGTGGTCTCTGTAGAGAACACGCATTTCAATGACACTGGTGGATCCATATGTGGTATGTGAAAAGAACACACATGCAAAATGACTCTGGTTGTTGTTACTAAAAAGAACACACATGCAATGACACTGGTGGATCCATAGGTCGTATGTGAAGAGAACACACATGCAATGACACTGGTGATCCATATGTGGTATGTGAAAAGAACACACATGCAATGACTCTGGTTTTTGTTAGTGAAAAGAACACACATGCAATGACACTGGTGGATCCATGTGTGGTCTCTGAAGAGAGCACACATTTGAAGGACTCTTGTTGTTGTTATTAAAAAGAACACACATGCAATGACACTGGTGGATCCGTGTGTGGTCTCTGAAGAGAGCACACATGCAATGCCACTGGTTGTTGTTACTAAAAAGAACACATGCAATGACACTGGTGGTTCCATAGGTGTATTGTGAAGAGAACACACATTCAATGACACTGGTGGATCCATAGGTGGCATGTGAAAAGAACACACATGCAATGACACTGGTGGATCAATGTGTGGTCTCTGTAGAGAACACGCATTTCAATGACACTGGTGGATCCATATGTGGTATTGGAAACGAACACACCTGCTATGACTCTGGTTGTTGTTAGTGAAAAGAACACACATGCAATGGCACTTGTGGATCCATAGGTGGTATGTGAAGAACACACATAAAACCGACTCTGGTTGTTGTTAGTAAAAAGAACACACATGCAATGACACTGGTGGATCCATAGGTTGATTATGAAATGAACACACATGCAATGACACTGGTGGATCCATAGGTGGTATGTGAGAAGAACACGCATTTCAATGACTCTGGTTGTTGTTAGTAAAAAGAACACACATGCAATCACACTGGTTGATCCATAGGTGGTCTGTGAAGAGATCACACATGCAAAATGACTCTGGTTGTTGTTACTAAAAAAGAACACACATGCAAAATGACACTGGTGGATCCATGGGTGGATTGTGAAAAGAACACACATTCAATGACACTGGTGGATCCATAGGTGGTATGTGAAAAGAACACACATGCAAAATGACTCTGGTTGTTGTTACTAAAAAGATCACACATGCAATGAGACTGGTGGATCCATAGGTGGTATGTGAAGAGAACACACATGCAATGACACTGGTGATCCATATGTGGTATGTGAAATGAACACACATGCAATGACTCTGGTTGTTAGTGAAAAGAACACACATGCAATGACACTGGTGGATCAATGTGTGGTCTCTGTAGAGAACACGCATTTCAATGACACTGGTGGATCCATATGTGGTATGTGAAAAGAACACACATGCAATGGCTCTGGTTGTTGTTAGTGAAAAGAACACACATGCAATGACACTGGCGGATCCATAGGTGGTATGTGAGAAGAAACACACATGCAAAATGACTCAGGTTTTTGTTACTAAAAAGAAGACACATGCAATGACACTGTGTGTTCCTTAGGTGTATTATCAAATGAACACACATGCAATGACACTGGTGGATCCATAGGTGGTATGTGAGAAGAACACACATTTCAATGACTCTGGTTGTTGTTACTAAAAAGAACACACATGCAATCACACTGGTGGATCCATAGGTGGTATGTGAAGAGATCACACATGCAAAGTGACTCTGGTTGTTGTTACTAAAAAGAACACACATGCAAAATGACACTGGTGGATCCATGGGTGGATTGTGAAAAGAACACACATGCAATGACACTGGTGGATCCATAGGTGGTATGTGAAAAGTACACACATGCAAAATGACTCTGGTTGTTACTAAAAAGAACACATATGCAATGACACTGGTGGATCCATAGGTGGTATGTGAAGAGAACACACATGCAATGACACTAGTGATCCATATGTGGTATGTGAAATGAACACACATGCAATGACTCTGGTTGTTGTTAGTGATAAGAACACACATGCAATGACACTGGTGGATCCATGTGTGGTCTCCGAAGAGAGAACACATTTCAAGGACTCGTTTTGTTGTTAGTAAAAAGAACACACATGCAATGACACTGGTGTATCCATGTGTGGTCTCTGAAGAGAGCACACATGCAATGACACTGGTTGTTGTTACTAAAAATAACACATGCAATGACACTGGTGGATTCATAGGTGGATTGTGAAGAGAACACACATGCAATGACACTGGTGGATCCATAGGTGGTTTGTGAAAAGAACACACATGCAAAATGACTGGTTGTTGTTGCTAAAAAGAACACACATGCAATGACACTGGTGGATCAATGTGTGGTCTCTGTAGAGAACACGCATTTCAATGACACTGGTGGATCCATATGTGGTATGTGAAAAGAACACACATGCAATGACTCTTGTTGTTGTTAGTGAAGAGAACACACATGCAATGACACTGGTGGATCCATAGGTGGTATGTGAGAAGAAACACACATGCAAAATGACTGGTTTTTCTTACTAAAAAGAACACACATGCAATGACACTTGTGGATCCATAGGTGGATTACGAAATGAACACACATGCAATGACACTGGTGGATCCATAGGTGGTATGTGAAGAGAACACACATGCAATGACACTGGTGATCCATATGTGGTATGTGAAATGAACACACATGCAATGACTCTGGTTGTTGTTAGTGAAAAGAACACACATGCAATGACACTGGTGGATCCATGTGTGGTCTCTGAAGAGAGCACACATTTCAATGACTGTTGTTGTTGTTAGTAAAAAGAACACACATGCAATGACACTGGTGGATCCATGTGTGGTATCTGAAGAGAGCACACATGCAATGACACTGGTTGTTGTTACTAAAAAGAACACATGCAATGGCACTGGTGGATCCATAGGTGGATAGTGAAGAGAACACACATGCAATGACACTGGTGGATCCATAGGTGGTATGTGAAAAGAATACACATGCAAAATGACTGGTTGTTGTTACTAAAAAGAACACACGTGCAATGACACTAGTGGATCCATGTGTGGTTTCTGTAGAGAACACGCATTTCAATGACACTGGTGGATCCATATGTGGTATGTGAAAAGAACACACATGCAATGACTCCGGTTGTTGTTAGTGAAAAGAACACACATGCAATGACACTGGTGGATCCATAGGTGGTATGTGAGAAGAACACACATGCAAAATGACTCTGGTTGTTGTTACTAAAAAGAACACACATGCAAAATGACACTGGTGGATCCATGGGTGGATTGTGAAAAGAGCACAAATGCAATGACACTGGTGGATCCATAGGTGGTATGTGAAAAGAACACACATGCAAAATGACTCTGGTTGTTGTTACTAAAAAGATCACACATGCAATGAGACTGGTGGATCCATAGGTGGTATGTGAAGAGAACACACATGCAATGACACTGGTGATCCATATGTGGTATGTGAAAAGAACACACATGCAATGACACTGGTGGATCCATAGGTGGTATGTGAAGAGAACACACATGCAATGACACTGGTGATCCATATGTGGTATGTGAAATGAACACACATGCAATGACTCTGGTTGTTAGTGAAAAGAACACACATGCAATGACACTGGTGGATCCATGTGTGGTCTCTGATGAGAGCACACATTTCAACCACACTGGTGGATCCATATGTGGTATGTGAAAAGAACACACATGCAATGACTCTAGTTGTTGTTAGTGAAATGAACACACATGCAATGACACTGGTGGATCCATAGGTGGTATGTGAGAAGAACACACATTTCAATGACTCTGGTTGTTGTTACTAAAAAGAACACACATGCAATCACACTGGTGGATCCATAGGTGGTATGTGAAGAGATCACACATGCAAAATGACTCTGGTTGTTGTTACTAAAAAGAACACACATCCAAAATGACACTGGTGGATCCATGGGTGCATTGTGAAAAGAACACACATGCAATGACACTGGTGGATCCATAGGTGGTATGTGAAAAGAACACACATGCAAAATGACTCTGGTTGTTGTTACTAAAAAGAACACACATGCAATGACACTGGTGGATCCATAGGTGGTATGTGAAGAGAACACACATGCAATGACACCGGTGATCCATATGTGGTATGTGAAAAGAACACACATGCAATGACTTTGGTTGTTGTTAGTGAAAAGAACACACATGCAATGACACTGGTGGATTCATGTGTGGTCTCTGAAGAGAGCACACATTTCAATGACTCTTGTTGTTGTTAGTAAAAAGAACTGATACATTGCAAATGTATCTATAATTTTTGATGCTCCATGCTTGGTTTTATCCACTTTCTTGTGTTTTGTCCACACTTTGGAGTACTTTTCATATGATTTCTTGAACTAACCTATTAACAAGAGTGACAGTGCCAGCTGCCTGTTTTCTGCTGTTTTTGGTTCCAGGAAAGTCAGAAAATGAATATTCTCGGAATTGGACGGGACAAAAGCCAAAGTGCCTATTTTTTCAGAAGACTCCAGGAGCCAGAATACGAGACGGAGGAGAGCCAGGGGCTGGCCACACCACCCCTAGGCGTGGGCTGGGCCTGGCCGCACCAGGGCATGGTGTGGTGGCCCCAGGCACCCCCTCGGTCTCCCTCTTCGCCTATAAGAAGCCTTCTGACCTAAACACTCCGGGGGGTTCGACGTTTTTCCAGAAGGAGTTCCGCTCCGCCGCCACCACCAGATTCCATGAAACAGCACCAAAAACTCCGTTTTGGCACCCTGCCGGGACGAGGAATTGGAGGAGATCATCGCCATCATCATCACCATCGCTTCTCCATCGACCATCCATGTTTCCCCCATCCATGAGTGAGTAATCCCCCGCTGTAGGCTATGGGGATGGTAGGGATTGGATGAGATCATTCATGTAATGGCATCAGATTGTTAGGGCATAGTGCCTAGTATCTCTATTAGTGCTTTATGACTTTGTTGCAACCTTGTTGTGCTTAATGCTTGTCACTAGGGCCCGAGTGCCATGATTTCAGATCTGAACTTATTGTTGATTCATCATGATAGTATTGTTTTGGGTCTTATCTACAAGTTGTTTACACATGTCGTTGTCCGGAACCTATGGTCCTGAAGTGACAAAAATCGGGGTAGCCGGAAGGGAAAGGCTTTGATGTGAGGATCACGTGTGTTCACGGAGTGTTAATGCTTTGCTTCGGTGCTTTATTAAAAGGAGCACCTTAATTTCCAGTAGTTCCCTAGAGGCCCCGCTGCAAACGGGCTGGCAGGACAAAAAATGTTGTGCAAGTTCTCATTGCGAGCACGTATGACTATACTGCGATACACCCCCTATACTTGTGGGTCATCAAGACTATTTTCTGGCGCCGTTGCCGGGGAGCATAGCTTTATTTATCAAGTCCACTTGGATTCACTATTGTTCAAGCTAAGTTTATTTTCTCCTTGTTTGCTTGTTTCTTTATCGAAAATACAAAAAAAATTAGTTCCTACTCTAGTTGTTATTTTCGTTGGTCTGTTATTGTCTTGCTTTATCATGCTTGTTGGCAATGGTTGGTTTCTTTGAAACTGAAGCTTATTGGCAAGGTGGGTTCACGGAAGATCAAAAATATTATTATAAGGAACACCGCTTGTCACAAAAAGGGAAACACTTATGGGAACAAATTGATAGATTGTATACCATTGCTAGGAACGTGTGCTCTACTTATAATGTTACTTATTGCTGTGATGAGTCTTGTTGTAGAAAGAGGTATAAACACCTCCCTTTTCAATGTGAGTATAGTGATAATGATACCATATCTTCCTATGCTAAAGGAATTTATGACTTTTATGATGCGGAACAAATTGAAGAATTTATTGCTTGGAAGGGTGCTTTTGAACTTGCTTGTTTGCTTGAAAATATTGATGATTCACCTTATAAGTATGAGGTTTATGGTATACTTAAATTTTGCTTTGATAATTACAAGGATGAAAATAGCTATATCCTTGAATATTTTAATAGATGCTTTCCACAAATGGAAGAGACTAATGCCTTGCAGGCTCCTATGGAAGAAGAAATTGATGAACCTGAAATCTCATTAGATATAAAAGAGGAGGAGAGTGATGAACAAAAGGAGGAAGAATGGATTAGATACCCATGCCTACCTTCTAATGAGAGTAACTATTTATCCCTTACATTATTTGATTGTCCTCCATGCTTACTAAAGGAGGATGAATGTTATGTTCCCGAGGTTTCTTTTGAAAATGTTTATAATAAAGCTATAGTGCTTGTAGATCATGAAGAGCATGCTTTATGTGATAGTTATATTGTTGAGTTTATTCATGAGGCTACTGAAAATTATTATGAGAGAGGAAAATATGGTTGTAGAAGTTTTCATGGTATTGAAACACCTCTCTATGTGCTGAAAGTTTTGAAGTTACTCTTGTTTTATCTTCCTATGCTTGTCACTTTGTTCTTTGTGAATTTATTTGCATACATGATTCCTATGCTTAGGAAGTGGG
This sequence comes from Avena insularis, assembly GCA_023614405.1. NCBI lineage: Eukaryota > Viridiplantae > Streptophyta > Magnoliopsida > Poales > Poaceae > Avena > Avena insularis. The sequence goes on from CM042694.1 coordinate 470,357,888, forward strand.
TTAGACTTAAATGTGTTTTGAATTTGTTTCTTGATGCTCTCTTTTAATTAAATTCTTATTTCTTATGAGAGCATCCTCTCAAACTTTTATGCCTGAAGATGATATTATGTCTATTATTCTTGGGAGACCTTTTCTTAAATACTGCAGGAGCTGTTATTAATTATAATCAAGGGAAGGTGACCTTCAATGTTAATGACAAGGAACATACTATCTATTTCCCCAAGAAGATTAAAAGGACTTATGGTTTGAATTCAATTGAACATGTTGAGGGCATTCAAGTTGGAGAAATATATTGTCCCATACCAAGAGAAAAATTTGAAACTATTATGATTGGGACCATTGCTATCAAGGTTGAGGTAACATAATCATTAGTGGAATACAAAGTTCTGTATCATATGAAATTGTTTTGGTAACAAGACCTGATCAACCTTGTGAACAAAAGGATTTCATTAAACAAAACAATGTTTTCACCATGATTATCTCCGCTTACTTCTATTCTATCCATTTTAGTTTTTGCTTATGCCTAACTTAAAGGCGTTAAAGAAAAGTACTTATTGGGTGATAACCCAAAAGTTTTAGATGAGTCTTGGAAGTTATTAATTCAGTAATAACCACTACTTATCCTTTTTATTTGCTTTTTGTGCCAAGATTAACCTCTAATGAGAGAGAAGTAATGATTGGGAAAGTTGCTGTCCCGAAACAGATTTTTGTGCTTCACCGTAAAAATTCGTGAGAGAACTCTGTATGACGGATTGAGCTGTAATTTTTTGTGCTTCTGCCCGAGATTGTTTCCTAACTTTCTTTAGTTCAACACATTTTGATTTTAGCAACAGAAGGTCTTCGAAAAAATTCGTCTTTACCTACTGGTCTGTTTTGACAGATTTCTGCCATTTTCTGCATTTGTTTCTTGTTGGTTCCTTTTTGAGTTCTTTTGGGGAATTGAGATTTTTGAGGGAAGTGCTACAGTAGCTAGTGTTCTAATGGAAGTTTATTTGATGTTAGAACTGAACCTTAATACCTATTATCTTGAGTGCACTAATGTTGCTAATAAAGATTGTGTGAAGTTTTGTATGAAGGAAAAATTTCAGGCGTATGGAAGGAATGAGTAATGAGATGAAGGATGGACTAAAGCTCAAGCTTGGGGATGCCACGCGTGTCACCCCAAGAAATATCCAAGAAGTACAAGCGTCAAAGCTTGGGGATGCCCAACGCATCACCTTCTTCATCAATAAAAATCCCAGGTTTCTTCCAAACACTTCATTTTTATTGTTTCATGCATAGTTGTGTTGTTCTTGGAGCGTCTTCTTTTTCGTTTTCATTTTGGTTTTTAGTTTGCGTGGTTTGCTTAGTTTGCTGAATAAATTGGTTGGACCCCCTCTTTCATACATTGGTGTTCGGATAGTCTGGTTTGGATTGGAAAAGAGTAGGAAAGCTCATGCTTAAGTGGTAAAGAGAGCTTGTTTTTGACTGTGGCCTATGCTTTGTCATGCCATGCTTGATATTGTTTTGGCTTTATGCTTAGTATTCTTTGTTGTAGCATGACTTGTTATAAACAATTGAGATTGCTTAATGTGCCTTGGATGAATCATGCGTTGTTTTAGCATATTAAAGCATAGTATTGTGGTATTCTCCTTTGATGCTTTATTTGGGTTGACTTGGCACATTCTCACACCATGTTATGACTATATCAAGTCACCATAAGCCTTTATGATCCTTTAGTTTTCAACTTGTAGTATCACTTTATGCTTTGATCAATGATGTTTTGTCGCTCTACATGATTATGGCCATTATTGCTCTCTCGTTTGTCGCTCCCTTACTATTGCTATCCTTCACTTACACTGAGTATGTTTTACTCAAGTTTCCAACTCCTTAAACCAAATATTGCCAAAGTGTCCACCATACCTACCTATTAGCATCGTTTGCTACTTCCGTGCATATTCAATATGCCTTGTTTTCTTCCGAATAAAATGTTTGCTTGTTATGAGAAAGTTAGTTAGTAAAGCTCTCACGAACTTGATGGCACACTTTATTTCCCGCACATAATAAACCTGAACCATTGTGAACTCTCCATGAAAGTTATATGCTTGCTAATTATAGGCTGGGGATTAGCAGAACCGTGTTGTCACGGGGAACGCTTTCAACACTTGTAAATATATACCCAGTTGATACCTTGCTCTTTTGTTTACGGATGTCGTCGGTGTGAAATAAAAGGGGAACTTGTAAGTCCATGGAGTTATGTATGTGTGTTAGAGAAACGCCTGGGCCGCTGGTCTAATCCATGCTGACATGGTGGAAACCTGCAACGTAACCATAATGATATCTATGAAGCATTCTTCTTATAAAAAAAGAGAGAGATAGCTATTGAGAAAAAGAAAAAAAGAGATTTATGAAAAGAGGAAAGAGAGAAAAAAGCACCATTTTCCCATGGTAAATAAGAAGATTGTTGAGATACTCATTGTCTGCTTGCCTTGTCATTTTGATATGGGGATTCTTCCGTATCATCGGGCAAGGGGTACCCTGTTGGCGGTTCTCAATGATATGCACATACTTACGATGACAAGAACTTACCGGCAACTAAAGTTGAGTAGCATGAGGAGCGGCCCTCGTACTCAAGGGACTTGGGATTTTCAGTTTATAGTCTGTCAAGCATATAACTCAGATTGGACCTCACTTTCACCTTAACCACATTAAAGATGCTTATGACAGGGGCAATGAGAGCTCAAAGCTAATGAGTACCATACTTTCAGCATTTGGAAGCCTTTCAAACTTTTCAAAACCTTTTTCATTTCCTTGTTGAGTCTCCACACATTCTATGAGCACTTTCTTGAGAGCATAGTGGCCATTCTTAGTTCTATGTGCATTGTCCCAAGACTTGTTGATTGATGCATACCTTGATATTGCTTGTTTTAAACTATTTGTATCTAGTCACTCTTGTAAACTTTGAAGGTGTCCTATGCATTTATGTTTGCTACTCTACGAGGGACAAGCTGAATGCCACTATGCTATGTTTTCTTTATGTGAAACAAACAAACGTCTTGCAAAGCATTGTTATTCATGACTCTTTTGTTTGTGCCTTTTCATGTTGCATCATAGTTTCTTTGTCTTATTGCTAGAACTTTGTTTTTCATGATTATGATTGAAGTACTAGGATCCCAACTTTGAATGTCTTGCAAATATTTTGATAAAGTCTTTGATGGTGCATGTCACCTCAAAAATTATTCTTTCTTTTTTATCACTTACCTACTCAAGGACGAGCAGGAGTTAAGCTTGGGGATGTTGATACATTGCAAATGAATCTATAATTTTTGATGCTCCATGCTTGGTTTTATCCACTTTCTTGTGTTTTGTCCACACTTTGGAGTACTTTTCATATGATTTCTTGGACTAACCTATTAACTAGAGCCACAGTGTCAGCTGCCTGTTTTCTGCTATTTTTGGTTCCAGGAAAGTTAGAAAATGAATATTCTCGGAATTGGACGGGACAAAAGCCAAAGTGCCTATTTTTCAGAAGACTCAGAGCGAATACGAGACGGAGGAGAGCTGGGCTGCCACCACCCCTAGGCGCGGGCTGGGCCTGGCCGCGCCAGGGCATGGTGTGGTGGCCCCAGGCACCCCCTCGGTCTCCCTCTTTGCCTATAAGAAGCCTTCTGATCTAAAAACTCCGGGGGGTTCGACGTTTTTCCAGAAGGAGTTCCGCTCCGCCGCCACCACCAGATTCCATGAAACAGCACCAGAAACTCCGTTCTAGCACCCTGCCGGGACGGGGAATTGGAGGAGATCATCGCCATCATCATCACCATCGCTTCTCCATCGACCATCCATGTTTCCACCATCTATGAGTGAGTAATCCCCTGCTGTAGGATATGGGGATGGTAGGGATTGGATGAGACCGTTCATGTAATGGCATCAGATTGTTAGGGCATAGTGCCTAGTATCTCTATTAGTGCTTTATGACTTTGTTGCAACCTTGTTGTGCTTAATGCTTGTCACTAGGGCCCGAGTGCCATGATTTCAGATCTGAACTTATTGTTGATTCATCATGATAGTATTGTTTTGGGTCTTATCTACAAGTTGTTTACACACGTCATTGTCCGGAACCTATGGTCCCGGCGATGTAAATCGGGGTAGCCGGAAGGGAAAGGCTTTGATGTGAGGATCACGTGTGTTCATGGAGTGTTAATGCTTTGCTCCGGTGCTTTATTAAAAGGAGCACCTTAATTGCCAGTAGTTCCCTAGATGCCCCGCAGCAAACGGGCTGGTAGGACAAAAGATGTTGTGCAAGTTCTCATTGCGAGCACGTATGACTATATATGGAACACATGCCTAGGATTGTCTAGTACTTGGATGCTTTATCTTATTTATCTGAAATTGCCCTATGTCCTGATTGCTATGTGAATTGTCTTATCCATGCAACGCCCGTCCGTCCATCCCTATGCCTACCGCACTCGAATCCTACTGTTTACTGCTTTTGTTACTATTGTCTTTGCTTTACTACTGTTGCTGCTTTACTATTCCTACTACAAAACTGTTGCTACAGATAAACTGCTATGAGCAAGATTGTTTCCAGGTGCAGCTGAATTGACAACTCAGTTGTTAAGGCTTATAAATATTCTTTGCCTCCCCTTGTGTCGAATCAATAAATTGGGTTTCACTTCCCTCGAAAATACTGCGATACACCCCCTATACTTGTGGGTCATCAAGATAACACATGCAATTACACTGGTGGATCCATGTGTGGTCTCTGAAGAGAGCACACAGGCAATGACACTGGTTGTTGTTACTAAAAAGAACACATGCAATGACACTGGTGGATCCATAGGTGGATTGTGAAGAGAACACACATGCAATGACACCGGTGGATCCATAGGTGGTATGTGAAAAGAACACACATGCAAAATGACTGGTTGTTGTTACTAAAAAGAACACACATGCAATGACACTGGTGGATCAATGTGTGGTCTCTGTAGAGAACACGCATTTCAATGACACTGGTGGATCCATATGTGGTATGTGAAAAGAACACACATGCAATGACTATGGTTGTTGTTAGTGAAAAGAACACACATGCAATGACACTGGTGGATCCATAGGTGGTATGTGAGAAGAACGCACATGCAAAATGACTCTGGTTGTTGTTACTAAAAATAACACACATGCAATGACACTGGTGGATCCATAGGTGGATTACGAAATGAACACACATGCAATGACACTGGTGGATCCATAGGTGGTATGTGAGAAGAACACACATTTCAATGACTCTGGTTGTTGTTACTAAAAAGAACACACATGCAATGACACTGGTGGATCCATAGGTGGTATGTGAAGAGATAACACATGCAAAATGACTCTGGTTGTTGTTACTAAAACGAACACACATGCAAAATGACACTGGGGGATCCATGGGTGGATTGTGAAAAGAACACACATGCAATGACACTAGTGGATCCATAGGTGGTATGTGAAAAGAACAAACATGCAAAATGACTCTAGTTGTTGTTACTAAAAAGAACACGCATGCAATGACACTGGTGGATCCATAGGTGGTATGTGAAGAGACCACACATGGAATGACACTGGTGATCCATATGTGGTATGTGAAAAGAACACACATGCAATGACTCTGGTTGTTGTTACTGAAAAGAACACACATGCAATGACTCTGGTTGTTGTTAGTGAAAAGAACACACATGCAATGACACTGGTGGATCCATGTGTGGTCTCTGAAGAGAGCACACATTTCAAGGACTCTTGTTGTTGTTAGTAAAAAGAACACACATGGAATGATACTGGTGGATCCATGTGTGGTCTCTGAAGAGAGCACACATGCAATGACACTTGTTGTTGTTACTAAAAAGAACACATGCAATGACACTGGTGGATCCATAGGTGGCTTGTGAAGAGAACCCACATACAATGACACTAGTGGATCCATAGGTGGTATGTGAAAAGAACAAACATGCAAAATGACTGGTTGTTGTTACTAAAAAGAACACACATGCAATGACACTGGTGGATCCTTGTGTGGTCTCTGTAGAGAACACGCATTTCAATGACACTGGTGGATCCATATGTGGCATGGGAAAAGAACACACATGCAATGACTCTGGTTGTTGTTAGTGAAAAGAACACACATGCAATGACACTGGTGGATCCATAGGTGGTATGTGAGAAGAACACACATGCAAAATGACTCTAGTTGTTGTTATTAAAAAGAACACACATGCAATGACACTGGTGGATCCATAGGTGGATTATGAAATGAACACACATGCAATGACACTGGTGGATCCATAGGTGGTATGTGAGAAGAACACACATTTCAATGACTCTGGTTGTTGTTACTAAAAAGAACACACATGCAATGACACTGGTGGATCCATAGGTGGTATGTGAAGAGATCACACATGCAAAATGACTCTGGTTGTTGTTACTAAAAAGAACACACATGCACAATGACACTGGTGGATCCATGGGTGGATTGTGAAAAGAACACACATGAAATGACACTGGTGGATCCATAGGTGGTATGTGAAAAGAACACACATGCAAAATGACTCTAGTTGTTGTTACTAAAAAGAACACACATGCAATGACACTGGATCCTTAGGTGGTATGTGAAGAGAACACACATGCAATGACACTGGTGATCCATATGTGGTATGTGAAAAGAACATACATGCAATGACTCTGGTTGTTGTTAGTGAAAAGAACACACATGCAATGACATCAGGATCCATGTGTGGTCTCAAGAGAGCACACATTTCAATGACTCTTGTTGTTGTTAGTAAAAGAACACACATGCAATGACACTGGTGGATCCATGTGTGGTCTCAAGAGAGCACATGCAATGACACTTGTTGTTACTAAAAAGAACACATGCAATGACACTGGTGGATCCATAGGTGGATTATGAAGAGAACACACATGCAATGACACTGGTGGATCCATAGGTGGTATGTGAAAAGAACACACATGCAAAATGACTGGTTGTTGTTACTAAAAAGAACACACATGCAATGACACTAGTGGATCCATGTGTGGTCTTGATGGCTCAGTGCACGGCGCCCAGAAAAGTGCTGGTGCGTGGTTGATGTAGAGCTCGTTGGGAACCCCAAGAGGAAGGTATGATGAGCACAACAGCAAGTTTCCTTCAGTTATGAAACCAAGGTTTAATCGAACCAGTAGGATCAAGGAAACAGCCCAAAGGTGTTACTAGCTGAGCTTTGGCAGGGCGCACTACCGGTGCTAGTAGCAACATGGAGACCTGCACAACACAACCACGAAAGTTTGTCCCCAACTTGCGATGAGGTTGTCAATCTCACCGTGTTTTGCGGAAAACAAAGGATTAAACGTATCGAATGGAAAGAAGTAAAATTTTGCAGAAAGTAAACACAAAGAAGTAAACAGTTTGTAGATAGTATGTAAAGAAAAGGACCGGGATCCATAGTTCACTAGAGGTGGCTCTCCTTAGATAGATAACATGCTGGGTAAAAAAATTACAGCGGGGCAATTTACAAACCGAGAAAGCAATACATGCATATATTAATCATCTTGACTCCTCTGAGACTTGATTGGGCAATACAACATAATACATAGACTGCCATACAACTGCATCTATGACTAATAATCCACCTTCAGGTTATCATCCGAACCCCCAAAGATTAAGTTGCAAGCAACAGATTATTGCTTCTTAACTGCAAGGTAAGGTAAACAATACGATTGTTCTATGAACAAAGGATTGTTGTTTTCTCCCTAGTAGCAACAACACACCTAGTACCTTAGAGATTTATGTCACTTCCCCGGATTACCAGAGGCATGAACCCACTATCGAGTATAAATACTAACTCTTGCAGTTGCTAGCATCTACTTGGCCAAGATAGCTACTAACAACGGAAAGCATGCAAGATCTCAAATAACAAAGACATGATAGAATCAATAATCAATCTGAAATAGCATCTCAATATCCATCGGATCCCCGCAAACACAACATGTATGAATTACAAATATATGATCTTGATCATGAACGGAGCTCACAAGATCTAAACATGAAAGGACAATGGAGGAGAAACCAGCCATCTAGCTACTACATGGATCCGTGGTCCAAGGATGAACTACTCACACATCACACCGGAGGCTTGCATGGTGATGAAGAAGGCCTCCAGGGTGAATTCCCCTCTTCGGCAGGGTGCCGTGAAGAGCTTCAGATCCCTCCCGATCTAGGGATAGAGATGACGGCGGCTACAGACTCTTTCATGGATTTTTGATCGGGTCCTTAGGGTTTTCGTCCAGAGGGAAACTTATAGGCGGAAGGAGAGGCCGAGGGGGTGCCAGGGCTAGCCTCACCACCCCTTGGCGTGGGCCAGGCTGGGCCGCGCGTCTAGGTGGTGTGGTGGCCCTATGGTCCTTCTCCGTCTCGTATTCTGGCACTTGATCCCTTCCGGAAAAATAGGCACTTTGGCTTTTGTCCCGTCCAATTCCGAGAATATTCATTTTCTGGCTTTCCTGGAACCAAAAACAGCAGAAAACAGGCAGCTGGCACTATGGCTAAAACATCATTGATCAAAGCATAAAGTGATACTACAAGTTGAAAACTAAAGGATCATAAAGGCTATAGTGACTTTGGATAGTCATAACATGGTGTGAGCATGTGCCAAGTCAACCCAAATAAAGCATCAAAGGAGAATACCACTATACTATGCTTTAATATGCTAAAACAACGCATGATTCATCCAAGGCACATTAAGCAATCTCAATTGTTTATAACAAGTCATGCTACAGCAAAGAATACTAAGCATAAAGCCAAAACAATATCAAGCATGGCATGACAAAGCATAGGCCACAGTCAAAAACGAGCTCTTTTTACCACACATGTATGAACTTTCCTACGCTTTTCCAAACCAAACCAAACTATTTGCAAACCAAAGTGTGAAAGAGGGGGTCCAACCAATTTATTCAGAAAACTAAGCAAACCAAGCAAACTAAAAACCAAAACCAAAACGAAAAAGAAGACGCTCCAAGAAAAACACAACTGTGCATGAAACAATAAAAATGAAGCGTTTGGAAAAACTCGAATTTTATTGATGAAGAAGGGGGTTGCCTTGGATATCCCCAAGCTTTGACGCTTGTACTTCTTGGATATTTCTTGGGGTGACACGCGTGGCATCCCCAAGCTTGAGCTTTAGTCCATCCTTTATCTCATTACTCATTCCTTCCATACGCCTGAAATTTTTCCTTCATACAAAACTTCACACAATCTCATTAGCAACATTAGTGCACTTAAGATAAATAAGTCTCAAGGTTCAGTTCTAACACCAAATAAACTTCCATTAGAACACTAGCTACTGTAACACTTCCCTCAAAAAGCTCAATTTCCCAAAAGAACTCAAGAAGGAACCCACAAGAAGCAAATGCAGAAAATGGTAGAAATCTGTCAAAACAGACCAGCAGGTAAAGACGAATTTTTTAGAAGACCTTCGGTTGCTCAAATCAAAAAGTGTTGAACTAAAGAAAGTTAGATAACAACCTAGGGAAGAAGCACACACATTTATAGCTCAATCCGACATACAGAGCTCTCTCAGGAATGTTTACGGTGAAGCATAAAAATCTGTTTCGGGACAGCAACTTTCCCAATCATTACTTCACTCTCATTAGAGGTTACTGTTGGCACAAAAAACAAATAAAAAGGATAAGGAGCGGTTATTACAGAGGTAATAACTTCCAAGACTCATCTAAAACTCTTGGGTTATCTCCCAACAAGTACTTTTCTTTAACGCCTTTAAGTTAGGCACGAAAATTTGAGAAGATGCTCTTATAGGAAATATGAATTGAAGTAAAAGAGAGCATCAAGAAGCAAATTCAAAACACATTTAAGTCTAACCCACTTCCTATGCATAGGAATCTTGTATGCAAATAAATGCACAAAGAACAAAGTGACAGGCATAGGAAGATAAAACAAAAGTAACTTCAAAACCTTCAGCACATAGAGAGGTGTTTCATTACCATAAAAACTTCTACAACCATATTTTCCTCTCTCACAATAATTTTCAGTAGCCTCATGAATAAACTCAACAATATAACTATCACATAAGGCATGCTTTTCATGATCTACAAGCACTAGAGCTTTATTATAAACATTTTCAAAAGAATCCTCGGGAACATAACAATCACCCTCCTTTGATAAGCATGGGGGACAATCAAATAATGTAAGGGATAAAGAGTTACTCTCATTAGAAGGTAGGCATAGGTAGATCCATTCTTCCTCCTTTTGTCCATCACTCTCCTCCTCTTTTTCATCTAATGAGCTTTCAGGTTCAGCAATTTCTTCTTCCATGGAGGTTCTAGCACGTGGTGGTTCATCTATTACCTTAGCAGACATAATAATGTTCCCAAATAGGAAACTGAGTGAGCTATCCATAATGAAATAGTGATTGGAGAAGAGCTAGTCATAAAGGCAACTTAAGAAAGCGACTAATTTTTTGTGTGTTTTTCCAATAAGAAAGCAAACTAGTAAAACTAATTTTTTTGTGTTTTTTGAATAACAAAACAAGCAAACAAAGCAAAAAGAAAACTAAGCAAAACAAAAACAACAAACTAAAAAGATTGGTTATGAGGGAATCCCCTTGTGAAGATGTCCTTGACTCCCCGGCAACGGCACCAGAAAAATGCTTGATGGCTCAGTGCACGGCGCCTAGAAAAGTGCTGGTGCGTGGTTGATGTAGAGCTCGCTGGGAACCCCAAGAGGAAGGTATGATGAGCACAGCAGCAAGTTTCCCTCAGTTATGAAACCAAGGTTTAATCGAACCAGTAGGAGCAAGGAAACACCCCAAAGGTGTTTCTAGCTGAGCTTTGGCAGGGCGCACTACCGGTGCTAGTAGCAACGTGGAGACTTGCACAACACAACCACAGAACTTTTTCCCCAACTTGCGATGAGGTTGTCAATCTCACCGTGTTTTGTGGAAAACAAAGGATTAAACGTATCGAATGGAAAGAAGTAAAAGTTTGCAAAAAGTAAACACAAAGAAGTAAACAGTTTGTAGATTCTATGTAAAGAAAAGGACCGGGATCCATAGTTCACTAGAGGTGGCTCTCCTTAGATAGATAACATGCTGGGTGAACAAATTACAGCGGGGCAATTGACAAACACCGAGAAAGAAATACATGCATATACTAATCATCTTGACTCCTCTGAGACTTGATTGGGCAATACAACATAATACATAGACCGCCATCCAACTGCATCTATGACTAATAATCCACCTTCAGGTTATCATCCGAACCCCCTCCAGTATTAAGTTGCAAGCAACAGATTATTGCTTTACGAACTACGTGTAAGGTAAACAATACGATTGTTCTATGAACAAAGGATTGTTGTTTTCTCCCTAGTAGCAACAACACATCTAGTACCTTAGAGATTGTTGTCGCTTCCCCAGATTACCAGAGGCATGAACCCACTATCGAGCATAAATACTAACTCTTGGAGTTGCTAGCATCTACTTGGCCAAGATAGCTACTAACAACGGAAAGCATGCAAGATCTCAAATAACAAAGACATGATAGAATCAATAATCAATCTGAAATAGCATCTCAATATCCATCGGATCCCCGCAAACACAACATGTATGAATTACAAATAGATGATCTTGATCATGAACGGAGCTCACAAGATCTAAACATGAAAGCACAAAGGAGGAGAAACCAGCCATCTAGCTACTACATGGATCCGTAGTCCAAGGATGAACTACTCAAACATCACACCGGAGGCTTGCATGGTGATGAAGAAGGCCTCCAGGGTGAATTCCCCTCTCCGGCAGAGTGCCGGGAAGAGCTTCAGATCCCTCCTGATCTAGGGATGGAGATGACGGTGGCTACAGACTCTTTCGTGGATTTTTGATCGGGTCCTTAGGGTTTTCGTCCCGAGGGCAACTTATAGGCGGAAGGAGAGGCCGAGGGGGTGCCAGGGCTGGCCTCACCACCCCCTGGTGCGGGCCAGGCTAGGCCGTGCGGCCAGGTGGTGTGGTGGCCCCTGGTCCTTCTCTGTCTCATATTCTGGCACTTGATCCCTTCCGGAAAAATAGGCACTTTGGCTTTTGTCCCGTCTAATTCCAAGAATATTCATTTTCTGGCTTTCCTGGAACCAAAAACAGCAGAAAAACAGCAAATGAATCGTGGCTCTTGTCAATAGGTTAGTCCAAGAAATTATATGAAAAGTACTCCAAAGTTGGAACAAAACACAAGAAAGTGGATAAAACCAAGCATGGAACATAAAAAATTATACATACATTTGCAATGTATCAGGTCTTTGTAGAGAACACGCATTTCAATGACACTGGTGGATCCATATGTGGTATGTGAAAAGAACACACATGCAATGACTTTGGTTGTTCTTAGTGAAAAGAACACACATGCAATGACACTGGTGGATCCATAGGTGGTATGTGAGAAGAACACACATGCAAAATGACTCTGGTTGTTGTTACTAAAAAGAACACACATGCAATGACACTGGTGGATCTATAGGTGGTATGTGAGAAGAACACACATTTCAATGACTCTGGTTGTTGTTACTAAAAAGAACACACAAGAAATGACACTAGTGGATCCATAGGTGGTATGTGAAGAGATCACACATGCAAAATGACTCTAGTTGTTGTTACTAAAAAGAACACACATGCAAAATGACACTGGTGGATCCATGGGTGGATTGTGAAAAGAACACACATGCAATGTAACTAGTGGATCCATAGGTGGTATGTGAAAAGAACACACATGCAAAATGACTCTGGTTGTTGTTACTAAAAAGAACACACATGCAATGACACTGGTTGATCCATAGGTGGTATGTGAAGAGAACACACATGCAATGACACTAGTGATCCATATGTGGTATGTGAAAAGAACACACATGCAATGACTCTGGTTGTTGTTAGTGAAAATAACACACATGCAATGACACTGGTGGATCCATGTGTGGTCTCTAAAGAGAGCACACATTTCAGTGACTCTTGTTGTTGTTAGTAAAAAGAACACACAGGTAATGACACTGGTGGATCCATGTGTGGTCTCTGAAGAGAGCACACATGCAATGGCACTGGTTGTTACTAAAAAGAACACATGCAATGAAACTGGTGGATCCATAGGTGGATTGTGAAGAGAACACACATGCAATGACACTGGTGGATCAATAGGTGGTATGTGAAAAGAACACACATGCAATGACACTGGTGGATCCATAGGTGGTCTCTGTAGAGAGCACACATTTCAAGGACTCTTGTTGTTGTTAGTAAAAAGAACACACATGCAATGACACTGGTGGATCCATGTGTGGTCTCTGAAGAAAGCACACATGCAATAACACTGGTTGTTGTTACTAAAAAGAACACATGCAATGACACTAGTGGATCCATAAGTGGATTGTGAAGAGAACACACATGCAATGACACCGGTGGATCCATAGGTGGTATGTGAAAAGAACACACATGCAAAATGACTGGTTGTTGTTACTAAAAAGAACACACATGCAGTGACATTGGTGGATCAATGTGTGGTCTCTATAGAGAACACGCATTTCAATGACACTGGTGGATCCATATGTGGTATGTGAAAATAACACACATGCAATGACTCTGGTTGTTGTTAGTGAAAAGAACACACATGCAATGACACAGGTGGATCCATAGGTGGTATGTGAGAAGAACACACATGCAAAATGACTCTGGTTGTTGTTACTAAAAAGAACACACATGCAATGACACTGGTGGATCCATAGGTGGATTATGAAATGAACATACATGCAATGACACTGGTGGATCCATAGGTGGTATGTGAGAAGAACACACGTTTCAATGACTCTGGTTGTTGTTACTAAAAAGAACACACATGTAATGACACTGGTGGATCCATAGGTGGTATGTGAAGAGATCACACATGCAAAATGACTCTGGTTGTTGTTACTAAAAAGAACACACATGCAAAATGACACTGGTGGATCCAAGGGTGGATTGTGAAAAGAACACACATGCAATGACACTGGTGGATCCATAGGTGGTATGTGAAAAGAACACACATGCAAAATGACACTAGTTGTTGTTACTAAAAAGAACACACATGCAATGACACTGGTGGATCCATAGGTGGTATGTGAAGAGAACACACATGCAATGACACTAGTGATCCATATGTGGTATGTGAAAAGAACACACATGCAATGACTCTGGTTGTTGTTAGTGAAAAGAACACACATGCAATGACACAGGATCCATGTGTGGTCTCAAGTGAGCACACATTTCAAGGACTCTTGTTGTTGTTAATAAAAAGAACACACATGCAATGACACTGGTGGATCCATGTGGTCTCTGAAGATAGCACATGAAATGACACTGGTTGTTGTTACTAAAAAGAACACATGCAATGACACTGGTGGATCCATAGGTGGATTGTGAAGAGAACACACATGCAATGACACTGGTGGATCCATAGGTGGTATGTGAAAAGAACACACATGCAAAATGACTGGTTGTTGTTAGAAAAAAGAACACACATGCAAAGGACATTGGTGGATCAATGTGGTCTCTATAGAGAACACGCATTTCAATGACACTGGTGGAACCATATGTGGTATGTGAAAAGAACACACATGCAATGACTCTGGTTGTTGTTGGTGAAAACAACACACATGCAATGACACTGGTGGATCCATAGGTGGTATGTGAGAAGAACACACATGCAAAATGACTCTGGTTGTTGTTACTAAAAAGAACACACATGCAATGACACTGGTGGATCCATAGGTGGATTATGAAATGAGAAGACATGCAATGACACTGGTGGATCCATAGGTGGTATGTGAGAAGAACACACGTTTCAATGACTCTGGTTGTTACTAAAAAGAACACACATGTAATGACACTGGTGGATCCATAGGTGGTATGTGAAGAGATCACACATGCAAAATGACTCTGGTTGTTGTTACTAAAAAGAACACACATGCAAAATGACACTGGTGGATCCATGGGTGGATTGTGAAAAGAACACACATGCAATGACACTGGTGGATCCATAGGTGGTATGTGAAAAGAACACACTTGCAAAATGACTCTAGGTGTTGTTACTAAAAAGAACACACATGCAATGACACTGGTGGATCCATAGGTGGTATGTGAAGAGAACACACATGCAATGACACTGGTGATCCATATGTGGTATGTGAAATGAAGACACATGCAATGACTCTGGTTGTTGTTAGTTAAAAGAACACACATGTAATGACACTGGTGGATCCATGTGTGGTCTCTAAAGAGAGCACACATTTCAATGACTCTTGTTGTTGTTAGTAAAAAGAACACACATGCAATGACACTGGTGGATCCATGTGTGGTCTCTAAAGAGAGCACACATGCAATGACACTGGTTGTTGTTACTAAAAAGAACACATGCAAAGACACTGGTGGATCCATAGGTGGATTGTGAAGAGAACACACATACAATGACACTAGTGGATCCATGTGTGGTCTCTGAAGAGAGCACACATGCAATGACACTGGTTGTTGTTACTAAAAAGAACACATGCAATGACACTGGTGGATCCATAGGTGGATTGTGAAGAGAACACACATGCAATGACACTGGTGGATCCATAGGTGGTATGTGAAAAGAACACACATGAAAAATGATTGGTAGTTGTAACTAAAAAGAACACACATGCAATGACACAGTGGATCCATGTGTGGTCTCTGTAGAGAACACACATTTCAATGACACTGGTGGATCCATATGTGGTATGTGAAAAGAACACACATGCAATGACTCTGGTTGTTGTTAGTGAAAAGAACACACATGCAATGACACTGGTGGATCCATAGGTGGTATGTGAGAAGAACACACATGCAAAATGACTCTGGTTGTTGTTACTAAAAATAACACACATGCAAAATGACACTGGTGTATCCATGGGTGGATTGTGAAAAGAGCACAAATGCAATGACACTGGTGGATCCATAGGTGGTATGTGACAAGAACACTCATGCAAAATGACTGGTTATTGGTACTAAAAAGAACACACATGCAATGACACTGGTGGATCCATAGGTGGTATGTGAAGAGAACACACATGCAATGACACTGGTGATCCATATGTGGTAAGTGAAAAGAACACACATGCAATGACTCTGGTTGTTCTTAGTGAAAAGAACACACATGCAATGACACTGGTGGATCCATAGGTGGTATGTGAAGAGAACACACATGCAATGACACTGGTGATCCATATGTGGTCTATGAACTGAACACACATGCAATGACTCTGGTTGTTAGTGAAAAGAACACACATGCAATGACACTGGTGGATCCATGTGTGGTCTCTAAAGAGAGCACACATGCAATGCCACTGGTTGTTGTTACTAAAAAGAACACATGCAATGACACTGGTGGATCCATAGGTGGATTGTGAGAAGAACACACGTGCAATGACACTGGTGGATCCATTGGTATGTGATAATAACACACATTTCAATGACTCTGGTTGTTGTTACTAAAAAGAACACACATGCAATGACACAGTGGATCCATGTGTGGTCTCTGTATAGAACACGCATTTCAATGACACTGGTGGATCCATATGTGGTATGTGAAAAGAACACACATGCAATGACTCTGGTTGTTGTTAGTGAAAAGAACACACATGCAATGACACTGGTGGATCCATAGGTGGTATGTGAGAAGAACACACATGCAAAATGACTCTGGTTGTTGTTACTAAAAATAACACACATGCAAAATGACACTGGTGTATCCATGGGTGGATTGTGAAAAGAGCACAAATGCAATGACACTGGTGGATCCATAGGTGGTATGTGACAAGAACACACATGCAAAATGACTGGTTGTTGTTACTAAAAAGAACACACATGCAATGACACTGGTGGATCCATAGGTGGTATGTGAAGAGAACACACATGCAATGACACTGGTGATCCATATGTGGTATGTGAAAAGAACACACATGCAATGACTCTGGTTGTTGTTAGTGAAAAGAACACACATGCAATGACACTGGTGGATCCATAGGTGGTATGTGAAGAGAACACACATGCAATGACACTGGTGATCCATATGTGGTATGTGAACTGAACACACATGCAATGACTCTGGTTGTTAGTGAAAAGAACACACATGCAATGACATCAGGATCCATGTGTGGTCTCTCAAGACAGCACACATGCATTGCCATGGGTTTTTGTTAATAAAAAGAACACATGCAATGACACTGGTGGATCCATAGGTGGATTGTGAGAAGAACACACGTGCAATGACACTGGTGGATCCATTGGTATGTGATAATAACACACATTTCAATGACTCTGGTTGTTGTTACTAAAAAGAACACACATGCAATGACACAGTGGATCCATGTGTGGTCTCTGATAGAACAGATTTCAATGACACTGGTGGATCCATATGTGGTATGTGAAAAGAACACACATGCAATGACTCTGGTTGTTGTTAGTGAAAAGAACACACATGCAATGACACTGGTGGATCCATAGGTGGTATGTGAGAAGAACACACATGCAAAATGACTCTGGTTGTTGTTACTAAAAATAACACACATGCAAAATGACACTGGTGTATCCATGGGTGGATTGTGAAAAGAGCACAAATGCAATGACACTGGTGGATCCATAGGTGGTATGTGACAAGAACACACATGCAAAATGACTGGTTGTTGTTACTAAAAAGAACACACATGCAATGACACTGGTGGATCCATAGGTGGTATGTGAAGAGAACACACATGCAATGACACTGGTGATCCATATGTGGTAAGTGAAAAGAACACACATGCAATGACTCTGGTTGTTGTTAGTGAAAAGAACACACATGCAATGACACTGGTGGATCCATAGGTGGTATGTGAAGAGAACACACATGCAATGACACTGGTGATCCATATGTGGTATGTGAACTGAACACACATGCAATGACTCTGGTTGTTAGTGAAAAGAACACACATGCAATGACACTGGTGGATCCATGTGTGGTCTCTAAAGAGAGCACACATGCAATGCCACTGGTTGTTGTTACTAAAAAGAACACATGCAATGACACTGGTGGATCCATAGGTGGATTGTGAGAAGAACACACGTGCAATGACACTGGTGGATCCATTGGTATGTGATAATAACACACATTTCAATGACTCTGGTTGTTGTTACTAAAAAGAACACACATGCAATGACACTGGTGGATCCATAGGTGGTATGTGAAGAGATCACACATTCAAAATGACTCTAGTTGAAGTTACTAAAAAGAACACACATGCAAAATGACATTGGTGGATCCATAGGTGGTATGTGAAAAGAACACACATGCAAAATGATTGGTAGTTGTAACTAAAAAGAATACACATGCAATGACACTGTGGATCCATGTGTGGTCTCTGTAGAGAACACGCATTTCAATGACACTGGTGGATCCATATGTGGTATCTGAAAAGAACACACATGCAATGACTCTGGTTGTTGTTACTGAAAAGAACACACATGCAATGACACTGGTGGATCCATAGGTGGTATGTGAGAAGAACACACATGCAAAATGACTCTGGTTGTTGTTACTAAAAAGAACACACATGCAAAATGACACTGGTGGATCCATGGGTGGATTCTAAAAAGAGCACAAATGCAATAACACTGGTGGATCCATAGGTGGTATGTGACAAGAACACACATGCAAAATGACTAGTTGTTGTTATTAAAAAGAACACACATGCAATGACACTGGTGGATCCATAGGTGGTATGTGAAGAGAACACACATGCAATGACACTGGTGATCCATATGTGGTATGTGAAAAGAATAGACATGCAATGACTCTGGTTGTTGTTAGTGAAAAGAACACACATGCAATGACACTGGTGGATCCATAGGTGGTATGTGAAGAGAACACACATGCAATAACACTGGTGATCCATATGTGGTATGTGAAATGAACACACCTGAATGACTCTGGTTGTTAGTGAAAAAAACACACATGCAATGACACTGGTGGATCCATGTGTGGTCTCTGAAGAGAGCACACATTTCAATCACACTGGTGGATCCGTATGTGGTATGTGAAAATAACACACATGCAATGACTATGGTTGTGGATTATGAAATGAACACACATGCAATGACACTGATGGATCCATAGGTGGTATGTGAGAAGAACACACATTTCAATGACTCTGGTTGTTGTTACTAAAACAAACACACATGCAATGACACTGGTGGATCCATAGGTGGTATGTGAAGAGATCACACATGCAAAATGACTCTGTTTGTTTTTACTAAAAAGAACACACATGCAAAATGACACTGGTGGATCCATGGGTGGATTGTGAAAAGACCACAAATGCAATGACACTGGTGGATCCATAGGTGGTATGTGAAAAGAACACACATGCAAAATGACTGTGGTTGTTGTTACTAAAGAGAACACACATGCAAAATGACACTGGTGGATCCATGGGTGGATTGTGAAAAGAGCACAAATGCAATGACACTGGTGGATCCATAGG
Organism: Avena insularis; assembly: GCA_023614405.1. Classification (NCBI taxonomy): domain Eukaryota; kingdom Viridiplantae; phylum Streptophyta; class Magnoliopsida; order Poales; family Poaceae; genus Avena; species Avena insularis. The sequence goes on from CM042694.1 coordinate 470,377,446, forward strand.
TGGTATGTGAAAATAACACACATGCAAAATGACTCTGGTTGTTGTTACTAAAAAGAACACACATGCAATTACACTGGTGGATCCATAGGTGGTATGTGAAGAGAACACACAAGCAATGACACTGGTGATCCATATGTGGTATGTGAAAAGAACACACATGCAATGACTCTGGTTGTTGTTAGTGAAAAGAACACACATGCAATGACACTGGTGGATCCATGTGTGGTCTCTGGAGAGAGCACACATTTCAAGGACTCTTGTTGTTGTTAGTAAAAAGAACACACATGCAATGACACTGGTGGATCCATGTGTGGTCTCTAAAGAGAGCACACATGCAATGCCACTGGTTGTTGTTACTAAAAAGAACACATGCAATGACACTGGTGGATCCATAGGTGGATTGTGAGAAGAACACACATGCAATGACACTGGTGGATCCATAGGTGGATTATGAAATGAACACACATGCAATGACACTGGTGGATCCATAGGTGGTATGTGAGAAGAACACACGTTCCAATGACTCTGGTTGTTGTTACTAAAAAGAACACACATGCAATGACACTTGTGGATAAATAGGTGGTATGTGAGAAGAACACACATGCAAAATGACTCTGGTTGTTGTTACTAAAAAGAACACACATGCAATGACACTAGTGGATCCATAGGTGGTATGTGAGAAGAACACACATGCAAAATGACTCTGGTTGTTGTTACTAAAAAGAACACACATGCAATGACACTGGTGGATCCATAGATGGATTATGAAATGAACACACATGCAATGACACTAGTGGATCCATAGGTGGTATGTGAGAAGAACACACATTTCAATGACTCTAGTTGTTGTTACTAAAAATAACACACATGCAATGACACTGGTGGATCCATAGGTGGTATGTGAAGAGATCACACATGCAAAATGACTCTGGTTATTTTTACTAAAAAGAACACACATGCAAAATGACACTGGTGGATCCATGGGTGGATTGTGAAAAGAGGACACATGCAATGACACTGGTGGATCCATAGGTGGTGTGTGAAAAGAACACACATGCAAAATGACTCTGGTTGTTGTTACTAAAAAGAACACACATGCAATGACACTGGTGGATCCATAGGTGGTATGTGAAGAGAACACATGCAATGACACTGGTGATCCATATGTGGTATGTGAAAAGAACACACATGCAATGACTCTGGTTGTTGTTAGTGAAAAGAACACACATGCAATGACACTGGTGGATCCATGTGTGGTCTCTGAAGAGAGCACACATTTCGATCACACTGGTGGATCCATATGTGGTATCTGAAAAGAACACACATGCAATGACTCTGGTTGTGGATTATGAAATGAACACACATGCAATGACACTGGTGGATCCATAGGTGGTATGCGAGAAGAACACACATTTCAATGACTCTGGTTATTGTTACTAAAACGAACACACATGCAATGACACTGGTGGATCCATAGGTGGTATGTGAAGAGATCACACATGCAAAATGACTCTGGTTGTTGTTACTAAAAAGAACACACATGCAAAATGACACTGGTGGATCCATGGGTGGTCTCTGAAGAGAGCACACATTTCAATCACACTGGTGGATCCATATGTGGTATGTGAAAAGAACACACATGCAATGACTCTGGTTGTCGTTAGTGAAAAGAACACACATGCAATGACACTGGTGGATCCATATGTGGTATGAGAGAAGAACACACAAGCAAAATGACTCTAGTTGTTGTTACTAAAAAGAACACACATGCAATGATACTGGTGGATCCATAGGTGGATTATGAAATGAACACACATGCAATAGCACTGGTGGATCCATAGGTGGTATGTGTGAAGAACACACATTTCAATGACTCTGGTTGTTGTTACTAAAAAGAACACACATGCAAAATGACTCTGGTTGTTGTTACTAAAAAGAACACACATGGAATGACACTGGTGGATCCATAGGTGGATTGTGAGAAGAACACACATGCAATGACACTGGTGGATCCATAGGTGGATTATGAAATGAACACACATGCAATGACACTGGTGGATCCATAGGTGGTATGTGAGAAGAACACACGTTCCAATGACTCTGGTTGTTGTTACTAAAAAGAACACACATGCAATGACACTGGTGGATAAATAGGTGGTATGTGAGAAGAACACACATGCAAAATGACTCTGGTTGTTGTTACTAAAAAGAACACACATGCAATGACACTAGTGGATCCATAGGTGGTATGTGAGAAGGACACACATGCAAAATGACTCTGGTTGTTGTTACTAAAAAGAACACACATGCAATGACACTGGTGGATCCATAGATGGATTATGAAATGAACACACATGCAATGACACTAGTGGATCCATAGGTGGTATGTGAGAAGAACACACATTTCAATGACTCTGGTTGTTGTTACTAAAAATAACACACATGCAATGACACTGGTGGATCCATAGGTGGTATGTGAAGAGATCACACATGCAAAATGACTCTGGTTGTTGTTACTAAAAAGAACACACATGCAAAATGACACTGGTGGATCCATGGGTGGATTGTGAAAAGAGGACACATGCAATGACACTGGTGGATCCATAGGTGGTGTGTGAAAAGAACACACATGCAAAATGACTCTGGTTGTTGTTACTAAAAAGAACACACATGCAATGACACTGGTGGATCCATAGGTGGTATGTGAAGAGAACACACATGCAATGACACTGGTGATCCATATGTGGTATGTGAAAAGAACACACATGCAATGACTCTGGTTGTTGTTAGTGAAAAGAACACACATGCAATGACACTGGTGGATCCATGTGTGGTCTCTGAAGAGAGCACACATTTCGATCACACTGGTGGATCCATATGTGGTATCTGAAAAGAACACACATGCAATGACTCTGGTTGTGGATTATGAAATGAACACACATGCAATGACACTGGTGGATCCATAGGTGGTATGCGAGAAGAACACACATTTCAATGACTCTGGTTATTGTTACTAAAACGAACACACATGCAATGACACTGGTGGATCCATAGGTGGTATGTGAAGAGATCACACATGCAAAATGACTCTGGTTGTTGTTACTAAAAAGAACACACATGCAAAATGACACTGGTGGATCCATGGGTGGTCTCTGAAGAGAGCACACATTTCAATCACACTGGTGGATCCATATGTGGTATGTGAAAAGAACACACATGCAATGACTCTGGTTGTCGTTAGTGAAAAGAACACACATGCAATGACACTGGTGGATCCATATGTGGTATGTGAGAAGAACACACAAGCAAAATGACTCTGGTTGTTGTTACTAAAAAGAACACACATGCAATGATACTGGTGGATCCATAGGTGGATTATGAAATGAACACACATGCAATAGCACTGGTGGATCCATAGGTGGTATGTGTGAAGAACACACATTTCAATGACTCTGGTTGTTGTTACTAAAAAGAACACACATGCAAAATGACTCTGGTTGTTGTTACTAAAAAGAACACACATGGAATGACACTGGTGGATCCATAGGTGGTATGTGAAGAGAACACACATGCAATGACACTGGTGATCCATATGTGGTATGTGAAAAGAACACACATGCAATGACACTGGTGGATCCATAGGTGGTATGTGAAGAGAACACACATGCAATGACACTGATGATCCATATGTGGTATGTGAAATGAACACACATGCAATGACTCTGGTTGTTAGTGAAAAGAACACACATGCAATGACACTGGTGGATCCATGTGTGGTCTCTGAAGAGAGCACACATATCAATCACACTGGTGGATCCATATGTGGTATGTGAAAAGAACACACATGCAATGACTCTGGTTGTGGATTATGAAATGAACAAACATGCAATGACACTGGTGGATCCATAAGTGGTATGTGAGAAGAACACACATTCAAAATGACTCTGGTTGTTGTTACTAAAAAGAACACACATTCAATTACACTGGTGGATCCATGTGTGGTCTTTGTAGAGAACACACATTTCAATGACACTGGTGGATCCCTATGTGGTATGTGAAAAGAACACACATGCAATGACTCTGGTTGTTGTTAGTGAAAAGAACACACATGCAATGACACTGGTGGATCCATGTGTGGTCTCTGAAGAGAGCACACATTTCAAGGACTCTTGTTGTTATTAGTAAAAAGAACACACATGCAATGACACTGGTGGATCCATAGGTGGATTATGAAATGAACACACATGCAATGACACTGGTGGATCCATAGATGGTATGTGAGAAGAACACACATTTCAATGACTCTGGTTGTTGTTAGTGAAAAGAACACACATGCAATGACATTGGTGGATCCATGTGTGGTCTCTAAAGAGAGCACACATTTCAAGGACTCTTGTTGTTGTTAGTAAAAAGAACACACATGCAATGACACTGGTGGATCCATGTGTGGTCTCTGAAGAGAGCACACATGCAATGACACTGGTTGTTGTTACTAAAAAGAACACATGCAATGACACTGGTGGAACCATAGGTGGATTGTGAAGGGAACACATATGCAATGACACTGGTGGATCCATAGGTGGTATGTGAAAAGAACACACATGCAAAATGACTGGTTGTTGTTACTAAAAAGAACACACATGCAATGACACTGGTGGATCAATATGTGGTCTCTATAGAGAACACGCATTTCAATGACACTGGTGGATCCATATGTGGTATGTGAAAAGAACACACATGCAATGACTCTGGTTGTTGTTAGTGGAAAGAACACACATGCAATGACACTGGTGGATCCATAGGTGGTATGTGAAGAGAACACACATGCAATGACACTGGTGATCCATATGTGGTATGTGAAATGAACACACACGCAATGACTCTGGTTGTTAGTGAAAAGAACACACATGCAATGACACTGGTGGATCCATGTGTGGTCTCTGAAGAGAGCACAAATTTCAATCACACTGGTGGATCCATATGTGGTATGTGAAAAGAACACACATGCAATGACTCTGGTTGTGGATTATGAAATGAACACACATGCAATGACACTGGTGGATCCATAGGTGGTATGTGAGAAGAACACACATTTCAATGACTCTGGTTGTTGTTACTAAAAAGAACACACATGCAATGACACTGGTGGATCCATAGGTGGTATGTGAAGAGATCACACATGCAAAATGACAATGGTTGTTGTTACTAAAAAGAACACAAATGCAAAATGACACTGGTGGATCCATGGGTGGATTCTGAAAAGAGCACAAATGCAATGACACTGGTGGATCCATAGCTAGTATGTGAAAAGAACACACATGCAAAATGACTCTGGTTGTTGTTACTAAAAAGAACACACATGCAATGACACTGGTGGATCCATAGGTGGTATGTGAAGAGAACACACATGCAATGACACTGGTGATCCATATGTGGAATGTGAAAAGAACACACATGCAATGACTCGGGTTGTTGTTAGTGAAAAGAACACACATGCAATGACACTAGTGGATCCATGTGTGGTCTCTGAAGAGAGCACACATTTCAAGGACTCTTGTTGTTGTTAGTAAAAAGAACACACATGCAATGACACTTGTGGATCCATGTGTGGTCTCTAAAGAGAGCACACATGCAATGACACTTGTTGTTGTTACTAATAAGAACACATGCAATGACACTGGTGGATCCATAGGTGGTATGTGAAGAGATCACACATGCAAAATGACTCTGGTTGTTGTTACTAAAAAGAACACACATGCAAAATGACACTGGTGGATCCATGGGTGGATTGTGAAAAGAGGACAAATGCAATGACACTGGTGGATCCATAGGTGGTGTGTGAAAAGAACACACATGCAAAATGACTCTGGTTGTTGTTACTAAAAAGAACACACATGCAATGACACTGGTGGATCCATAGGTGGTATGTGAAGAGAACACACATGCAATGACACTGGTGATCCATATGTGGTATGTGAAAAGAACACACATGCAATGACTCTGGTTTTTGTTAGTGAAAAGAACACACATGCAATGACACTGGTGGATCCATGTGTGGTCTCTGAAGAGAGCACACATTTGAAGGACTCTTGTTGTTGTTATTAAAAAGAACACACATGCAATGACACTGGTGGATCCGTGTGTGGTCTCTGAAGAGAGCACACATGCAATGCCACTGGTTGTTGTTACTAAAAAGAACACATGCAATGACACTGGTGGTTCCATAGGTGTATTGTGAAGAGAACACACATTCAAGGACACTGGTGGATCCATAGGTGGCATGTGAAAAGAACACACATGCAAGATGACTGGTTGTTGTTACTAAAAAGAACACACATGCAATGACACTGGTGGATCAATGTGTGGTCTCTGTAGAGAACACGCATTTCAATGACACTGGTGGATCCATATGTGGTATGTGAAAAGAACACACATGCAATGACTCTGGTTGTTGTTAGTGAAAAGAACACACATGCAATGGCACTTGTGGATCCATAGGTGGTATGTGAGAAGAACACACATAAAAACCGACTCTGGTTGTTGTTAGTAAAAAGAACACACATGCAATGACACTGGTGGATCCATAGGTGGATTATGAAATGAACACACATGCAATGACACTGGTGGATCCATAGGTGGTATGTGAGAAGAACACGCATTTCAATGACTCTGGTTGTTGTTAGTAAAAAGAACACACATGCAATCACACTGGTGGATCCATAGGTGGTCTGTGAAGAGATCACACATGCAAAATGACTCTGGTTGTTGTTACTAAAAAAGAACACACATGCAAAATGACACTGGTGGATCCATGGGTGGATTGTGAAAAGAACACACATTCAATGACACTGGTGGATCCATAGGTGGTATGTGAAAAGAACACACATGCAAAATGACTCTGGTTGTTGTTACTAAAAAGATCACACATGCAATGAGACTGGTGGATCCATAGGTGGTATGTGAAGAGAACACACATGCAATGACACTGGTGATCCATATGTGGTATGTGAAATGAACACACATGCAATGACTCTGGTTGTTAGTGAAAAGAACACACATGCAATGACACTGGTGGATCAATGTGTGGTCTCTGTAGAGAACACGCATTTCAATGACACTGGTGGATCCATATGTGGTATGTGAAAAGAACACACATGCAATGACTCTGGTTGTTGTTAGTGAAAAGAACACACATGCAATGACACTGGCGGATCCATAGGTGGTATGTGAGAAGAAACACACATGCAAAATGACTCAGGTTTTTGTTACTAAAAAGAAGACACATGCAATGACACTGGTGGATCCATAGGTGGATTATCAAATGAACACACATGCAATGACACTGGTGGATCCATAGGTGGTATGTGAGAAGAACACACATTTCAATGACTCTGGTTGTTGTTACTAAAAAGAACACACATGCAATCACACTGGTGGATCCATAGGTGGTATGTGAAGAGATCACACATGCAAAGTGACTCTGGTTGTTGTTACTAAAAAGAACACACATGCAAAATGACACTGGTGGATCCATGGGTGGATTGTGAAAAGAACACACATGCAATGACACTGGTGGATCCATAGGTGGTATGTGAAAAGTACACACATGCAAAATGACTCTGGTTGTTGTTACTAAACAGAACACATATGCAATGACACTGGTGGATCCATAGGTGGTATGTGAAGAGAACACACATGCAATGACACTAGTGATCCATATGTGGTATGTGAAATGAACACACATGCAATGACTCTGGTTGTTGTTAGTGATAAGAACACACATGCAATGACACTGGTGGATCCATGTGTGGTCTCCGAAGAGAGAACACATTTCAAGGACTCGTTTTGTTGTTAGTAAAAAGAACACACATGCAATGACACTGGGGTATCCATGACTGGTCTCTGAAGAGACCACACATGCAATGACACTGGTTGTTACTAAAAAGAACACATGCAATGACACTGGTGGATCCATAGGTGGATTGTGAAGAGAACACACATGCAATGACACTGGTGGATCCATAGGTGGTTTGTGAAAAGAACACACATGCAAAATGACTGGTTGTTGTTGCTAAAAAGAACACACATGCAATGACACTGGTGGATCAATGTGTGGTCTCTGTAGAGAACACGCATTTCAATGACACTGGTGGATCCATATGTGGTATGTGAAAAGAACACACATGCAATGACTCTTGTTGTTGTTAGTGAAGAGAACACACATGCAATGACACTGGTGGATCCATAGGTGGTATGTGAGAAGAAACACACATGCAAAATGACTCTGGTTTTTGTTACTAAAAAGAACACACATGCAATGACACTGGTGGATCCGTAGGTGGATTACGAAATGAACACACATGCAATGACACTGGTGGATCCATAGGTGGTATGTGAAGAGAACACACATGCAATGACACTGGTGATCCATATGTGGTATGTCAAATGAACACACATGCAATGACTCTGGTTGTTGTTAGTGAAAAGAACACACATGCAATGACACTGGTGGATCCATGTGTGGTCTCTGAAGAGAGCACACATTTCAATGACTGTTGTTGTTGTTAGTAAAAAGAACACACATGCAATGACACTGGTGGATCCATGTGTGGTATCTGAAGAGAGCACACATGCAATGACACTGGTTGTTGTTACTAAAAAGAACACATGCAATGGCACTGGTGGATCCATAGGTGGATAGTGAAGAGAACACACATGCAATGACACTGGTGGATCCATAGGTGGTATGTGAAAAGAATACACATGCAAAATGACTGGTTGTTGTTACTAAAAAGAACACACGTGCAATGACACTGGTGGATCCATGTGTGGTTTCTGTAGAGAACACGCATTTCAATGACACTGGTGGATCCATATGTGGTATGTGAAAAGAACACACATGCAATGACTCCGGTTGTTGTTAGTGAAAAGAACACACATGCAATGACACTGGTGGATCCATAGGTGGTATGTGAGAAGAACACACATGCAAAATGACTCTGGTTGTTGTTACTAAAAAGAACACACATGCAAAATGACACTGGTGGATCCATGGGTGGATTGTGAAAAGAGCACAAATGCAATGACACTGGTGGATCCATAGGTGGTATGTGAAAAGAACACACATGCAAAATGACTCTGGTTGTTGTTACTAAAAAGATCACACATGCAATGAGACTGGTGGATCCATAGGTGGTATGTGAAGAGAACACACATGCAATGACACTGGTGATCCATATGTGGTATGTGAAAAGAACACACATGCAATGACACTGGTGGATCCATAGGTGGTATGTGAAGAGAACACACATGCAATGACACTGGTGATCCATATGTGGTATGTGAAATGAACACACATGCAATGACTCTGGTTGTTAGTGAAAAGAACACACATGCAATGACACTGGTGGATCCATGTGTGGTCTCTGAAGAGAGCACACATTTCAACCACACTGGTGGATCCATATGTGGTATGTGAAAAGAACACACATGCAATGACTCTAGTTGTTGTTAGTGAAATGAACACACATGCAATGACACTGGTGGATCCATAGGTGGTATGTGAGAAGAACACACATTTCAATGACTCTGGTTGTTGTTACTAAAAGTAACACACATGCAATGACACTTGGTGGATCCATAGGTGGTATGTGAAGAGATCACACATGCAAAATGACTCTGGTTGTTGTTACTAAAAAGAACACACATCCAAAATGACACTGGTGGATCCATGGGTGCATTGTGAAAAGAACACACATGCAATGACACTGGTGGATCCATAGGTGGTATGTGAAAATAACACACATGCAAAATGACTCTGGTTGTTGTTACTAAAAAGAACACACATGCAATGACACTGGTGGATCCATAGGTGGTATGTGAAGAGAACACACATGCAATGACACCGGTGATCCGTATGTGGTATGTGAAAAGAACACACATGCAATGACTTTGGTTGTTGTTAGTGAAAAGAACACACATGCAATGACACTGGTGGATCCATGTGTGGTCTCTGAAGAGAGCACACATTTCAATGACTCTTGTTGTTGTTAGTAAAAAGAACTGATACATTGCAAATGTATCTATAATTTTTGATGCTCCATGCTTGGTTTTATCCACTTTCTTGTGTTTTGTCCACACTTTGGAGTACTTTTCATATGATTTCTTGAACTAACCTATTAACAAGAGTGACAAGCTACTGCCTGTTTTCTGCTGTTTTTGGTTCCAGGAAAGTCAGAAAATGAATATTCTCGGAATTGGACGGGACAAAAGCCAAAGTGCCTATTTTTTTAGAAGACTCCAGGAGCCAGAATACGAGACGGAGGAGAGCCAGGGGCTGGCCACACCACCCCTAGGCTTGGGCTGGCCGCCGCACTGAGGCATGGTGTGGTGGCCCTGAGCACCCCTCGGTCTCCCTCTTCGCCTATAAGAAGCCTTCTGACCTAAACACTTCGGGGGGTTCGACGTTTTTCCAGAAGGAGTTCCGCTCCGCCGCCACCACCAGATTCCATGAAACAGCACCAAAAACTCCGTTTTGGCACCCTGCCGGGACGAGGAATTGGAGGAGATCATCGCCATCATCATCACCATCGCTTCTCCATCGACCATCCATGTTTCCCCCATCTATGAGTGAGTAATCCCCCGCTGTAGGCTATGGGGATGGTAGGGATTGGATGAGATCATTCATGTAATGGCATCAGATTGTTAGGGCATAGTGCCTAGTATCTCTATTAGTGCTTTATGACTTTGTTGCAACCTTGTTGTGCTTAATGCTTGTCACTAGGGCCCGAGTGCGATGATTTCAGATCTGAACTTATTGTTGATTCATCATGATAGTATTGTTTTGGGTCTTATCTACAAGTTGTTTACACATGTCGTTGTCCGGAACCTATGGTCCTGAAGTGATAGAAATCGGGGTAGCCGGAAGGGAAAGGCTTTGATGTGAGGATCACGTGTGTTCACGGAGTGTTAATGCTTTGCTTCGGTGCTTTATTAAAAGGAGCACCTTAATTTCCAGTAGTTCCCTAGAGTCCCCGCTGCAAACGGGCTGGCAGGACAAAAAATGTTGTGCAAGTTCTCATTGCGAGCACGTATGACTATACTGCGATACACCCCCTATACTTGTGGGTCATCAAGACTATTTTCTGGCGCCGTTGCCGGGGAGCATAGCTTTATTTATCAAGTCCACTTGGATTCACTATTGTTCAAGCTAAGTTTATTTTCTCCTTGTTTGCTTGTTTCTTTATCGAAAATACAAAAAAAATTAGTTCCTACTCTAGTTGTTATTTTTGTTGGTCTGTTATTGTCTTGCTTTATCATGCTTGTTGGCAATGGTTGGTTTCTTTGAAACTGAAGCTTATTGGCAAGGTGGGTTCACGGAAGATCAAAAATATTATTATAAGGAACACCGCTTGTCACAAAAAGGGAAACACTTATGGGAACAAATTGATAGATTGTATACCATTGCTAGGAACGTGTGCTCTACTTATAATGTTACTTATTGCTGTGATGAGTCTTGTTGTAGAAAGAGGTATAAACACCTCCCTTTTCAATGTGAGTATAGTGATAATGATACCATATCTTCCTATGCTAAAGGAATTTATGACTTTTATGATGCGGAACAAATTGAAGAATTTATTGCTTGGAAGGGTGCTTTTGAACTTGCTTGTTTGCTTGAAAATATTGATGATTCACCTTATAAGTATGAGGTTTATGGTATACTTAAATTTTGCTTTGATAATTACAAGGATGAAAATAGCTATATCCTTGAATATTTTAATAGATGCTTTCCACAAATGGAAGAGACTAATGCCTTGCAGGCTCCTATGGAAGAAGAAATTGATGAACCTGAAATCTCATTAGATATAAAAGAGGAGGAGAGTGATGAACAAAAGGAGGAAGAATGGATTAGATACCCATGCCTACCTTCTAATGAGAGTAACTCTTTATCCCTTACATTATTTGATTGTCCTCCATGCTTACTAAAGGAGGATGAATGTTATGTTCCCGAGGTTTCTTTTGAAAATGTTTATAATAAAGCTCTAGTGCTTGTAGATCATGAAGAGCATGCTTTATGTGATAGTTATATTGTTGAGTTTATTCATGAGGCTACTGAAAATTATTATGAGAGAGGAAAATATGGTTGTAGAAGTTTTCATGGTATTGAAACACCTCTCTATGTGCTGAAAGTTTTGAAGTTACTCTTGTTTTATCTTCCTATGCTTGTCACTTTGTTCTTTGTGAATTTATTTGCATACATGATTCCTATGCTTAGGAAGTGGGTTAGACTTAAATGTGTTTTGAATTTGTTTCTTGATGCTCTCTTTTAATTAAATTCTTATTTCTTATGAGAGCATCCTCTCAAACTTTTATGCCTGAAGATGATATTATGTCTATTATTCTTGGGAGACCTTTTCTTAAATACTGCAGGAGCTGTTATTAATTATAATCAAGGGAAGGTGACCTTCAATGTTAATGACAAGGAACATACTATCTATTTCCCCAAGAAGATTAAAAGGACTTATGGTTTGAATTCAATTGAACATGTTGAGGGCATTCAAGTTGGAGAAATATATTGTCCCATACCAAGAGAAAAATTTGAAACTATTATGATTGGGACCATTGCTATCAAGGTTGAGGTAACATAATCATTAGTGGAATACAAAGTTCTGTATCATATGAAATTGTTTTGGTAACAAGACCTGATCAACCTTGTGAACAAAAGGATTTCATTAAACAAAACAATGTTTTCACCATGATTATCTCCGCTTACTTCTATTCTATCCATTTTAGTTTTTGCTTATGCCTAACTTAAAGGCGTTAAAGAAAAGTACTTATTGGGTGATAACACAAAAGTTTTAGATGAGTCTTGGAAGTTATTACTTCAGTAATAACCACTACTTATCCTTTTTATTTGCTTTTTGTGCCAAGATTAACCTCTAATGAGAGAGAAATAATGATTGGGAAAGTTGCTGTCCCGAAACAGATTTTTGTGCTTCACCGTAAAAATTCGTGAGAGAACTCTGTATGACGGATTGAGCTGTAATTTTTTGTGCTTCTGCCCGAGATTGTTTCCTAACTTTCTTTAGTTCAACACATTTTGATTTTAGCAACAGAAGGTCTTCGAAAAAATTCGTCTTTACCTACTGGTCTGTTTTGACAGATTTCTGCCATTTTCTGCATTTGTTTCTTGTTGGTTCCTTTTTGAGTTCTTTTGGGGAATTGAGATTTTTGAGGGAAGTGCTACAGTAGCTAGTGTTCTAATGGAAGTTTATTTGATGTTAGAACTGAACCTTAATACCTATTATCTTGAGTGAACTAATGTTGCTAATAAAGATTGTGTGAAGTTTTGTATGAAGGAAAAATTTCAGGCGTATGGAAGGAATGAGTAATGAGATGAAGGATGGACTAAAGCTCAAGCTTGGGGATGCCACGCGTGTCACCCCAAGAAATATCCAAGAAGTACAAGCGTCAAAGCTTGGGGATGCCCAACGCATCACCTTCTTCATCAATAAAAATCCCAGGTTTCTTCCAAACACTTCATTTTTATTGTTTCATGCATAGTTGTGTTGTTCTTGGAGCGTCTTCTTTTTCGTTTTCATTTTGGTTTTTAGTTTGCGTGGTTTGCTTAGTTTGCTGAATAAATTGGTTGGACCCCCTCTTTCATACATTGGTGTTCGGATAGTCTGGTTTGGATTGGAAAAGAGTAGGAAAGCTCATGCTTAAGTGGTAAAGAGAGGTTGTTTTTGACTGTGGCCTATGCTTTGTCATGCCATGCTTGATATTGTTTTGGCTTTATGCTTAGTATTCTTTGTTGTAGCATGACTTGTTATAAACAATTGAGATTTCTTAATGTGCCTTGGATGAATCATGCGTTGTTTTAGCATATTAAAGCATAGTATTGTGGTATTCTCCTTTGATGCTTTATTTGGGTTCACTTGGCACATTCTCACACCATGTTATGACTATATCAAGTCACCATAAGCCTTTATGATCCTCTAGTTTTCAACTTGTAGTATCACTTTATGCTTTGATCAATGATGTTTTGTCGCTCTACATGATTATGGCCATTATTGCTCTCTCGTTTGTCGCTCCCTTACTATTGCTATCCTTCACTTACACTGAGTATGTTTTACTCAAGTTTCCAACTCCTTAAACCAAATATTGCCAAAGTGTCCACCATACCTACCTATTAGCATCGTTTGCTACTTCCGTGCATATTCAATATGCCTTGTTTTCTTCCGAATAAAATGTTTGCTTGTTATGAGAAAGTTAGTTAGTAAAGCTCTCACGAACTTGATGGCACACTTTATTTCCCGCACATAATAAACCTGAACCATTGTGAACTCTCCATGAAAGTTATATGCTTGCTAATTATAGGCTGGGGATTAGCAGAACCGTGTTGTCACGGGGAACGCTTTCAACACTTGTAAATATATACCCAGTTGATACCTTGCTCTTTTGTTTACGGATGTCGTCGGTGTGAAATAAAAGGGGAACTTGTAAGTCCATGGAGTTATGTATGTGTGTTAGAGAAACGCCTGGGCCGCTGGTCTAATCCATGCTGACATGGTGGAAACCTGCAACGTAACCATAATGATATCTATGAAGCATTCTTCTTATAAAAAAAGAGAGATAGCTATTGAGAAAAAGAAAAAAAGAGATTTATGAAAAGAGGAAAGAGAGAAAAAAGCACCATTTTCCCATGGTAAATAAGAAGATTGTTGAGATACTCATTGTCTGCTTGCCTTGTCATTTTGATATGGGGATTCTTCCGTATCATCGGGCAAGGGGTACCCTGTTGGCGGTTCTCAATGATATGCACATACTTACGATGACAAGAACTTACCGGCAACTAAAGTTGAGTAGCATGAGGAGCGGCCCTCGTACTCAAGGGACTTGGGATTTTCAGTTTATAGTCTGTCAAGCATATAACTCAGATTGGACCTCACTTTCACCTTAACCACATTAAAGATGCTTATGACAGGGGCAATGAGAGCTCAAAGCTAATGAGTACCATACTTTCAGCATTTGGAAGCCTTTCAAACTTTTCAAAACCTTTTTCATTTCCTTGTTGAGTCTCCACACATTCTATGAGCACTTTCTTGAGAGCATAGTGGCCATTCTTAGTTCTATGTGCATTGTCCCAAGACTTGTTGATTGATGCATACCTTGATATTGCTTGTTTTAAACTATTTGTATCTAGTCACTCTTGTAAACTTTGAAGGTGTCCTATGCATTTATGTTTGCTACTCTACGAGGGACAAGCTGAATGCCACTATGCTATGTTTTCTTTATGTGAAACAAACAAACGTCTTGCAAAGCATTGTTATTCATGACTCTTTTGTTTGTGCCTTTTCATGTTGCATCATAGTTTCTTTGTCTTATTGCTAGAACTTTGTTTTTCATGATTATGATTGAAGTACTAGGATCCCAACTTTGAATGTCTTGCAAATATTTTGATAAAGTCTTTGATGGTGCATGTAACCTCAAAAATTATTCTTTCTTTTTTATCACTTACCTACTCAAGAACGAGCAGGAGTTAAGCTTGGGGATGTTGATACATTGCAAATGAATCTATAATTTTTGATGCTCCATGCTTGGTTTTATCCACTTTCTTGTGTTTTGTCCACACTTTGGAGTACTTTTCATATGATTTCTTGGACTAACCTATTAACTAGAGCCATAGTGTCAGCTGCCTGTTTTCTGCTGTTTTTGGTTCCAGGAAAGTTAGAAAATGAATATTCTCGGAATTGGACGGGACAAAAGCCAAAGTGCCTATTTTTTCAGAAGACTCCAGGAGCCAGAATACGAGACGGAGGAGAGCCAGGGGCTGGCCACACCACCCCTAGGCGCGGGCTGGGCCTGGCCGCGCCAGGGCATGGTGTGGTGGCCCTGTGCACCCTCGGTCTCCCTCTTTGCCTATAAGAAGCCTTCTGATCTAAAAACTCCGGGGGGTTCGACGTTTTTCCAGAAGGAGTTCCGCTCCGCCGCCACCACCAGATTCCATGAAACAGCACCAGAAACTCCGTTCTGGCACCCTGCCAGGACGGGGAATTGGAGGAGATCATCGCCATCATCATCACCATCGCTTCTCCATCGACCATCCATGTTTCCACCATCTATGAGTGAGTAATCCCCTGCTGTAGGATATGGGGATGGTAGGGATTGGATGAGACCGTTCATGTAATGGCATCAGATTGTTAGGGCATAGTGCCTAGTATCTCTATTAGTGCTTTATGACTTTGTTGCAACCTTGTTGTGCTTAATGCTTGTCACTAGGGCCCGAGTGCCATGATTTCAGATCTGAACTTATTGTTGATTCATCATGATAGTATTGTTTTGGGTCTTATCTACAAGTTGTTTACACACGTCATTGTCCGGAACCTATGGTCCCGGCGATGTAAATCGGGGTAGCCGGAAGGGAAAGGCTTTGATGTGAGGATCACGTGTGTTCATGGAGTGTTAATGCTTTGCTCCGGTGCTTTATTAAAAGGAGCACCTTAATTGCCAGTAGTTCCCTAGATGCCCCGCAGCAAACGGGCTGGCAGGACAAAAGATGTTGTGCAAGTTCTCATTGCGAGCACGTATGACTATATATGGAACACATGACTAGGATTGTCTAGTACTTGGATGCTTTATCTTATTTATCTGAAATTGCCCTATGTTCTGATTGCTATGTGAATTGTCTTATCCATGCAACGCCCGTCCGTCCATCCCTATGCCTACCGCACTCGAATCCTACTGTTTACTGCTTTAGTTACTATTGTCTTTGCTTTACTACTGTTGCTGCTTTACTATTCCTACTACAAAACTGTTGCTACAGATAAACTGCTATGAGCAAGACTGTTTCCAGGTGCAGCTGAATTGACAACTCAGTTGTTAAGGCTTATAAATATTCTTTGCCTCCCCTTGTGTCGAATCAATAAATTGGGTTTCACTTCCCTCGAAAATACTGCGATACACCCCCTATACTTGTGGGTCATCAAGATAACACATGCAATTACACTGGTGGATCCATGTGTGGTCTCTGAAGAGAGCACACAGGCAATGACACTGGTTGTTGTTACTAAAAAGAACACATGCAATGACACTGGTGGATCCATAGGTGGATTGTGAAGAGAACACACATGCAATGACACCGGTGGATCCATAGGTGGTATGTGAAAAGAACACACATGCAAAATGACTGGTTGTTGTTACTAAAAAGAACACACATTGTAACATCCCTAAAAATCATGTTTCAAAACTCATTCATATCATCTTTGCATCATTCATCCATTTAGGGTTTTTCTCAAAATCATTTAGAAGCACAAACTTTGTCTATGATTTCATGTGGATAATTTATCTCAATTGGCCATCACCCTTTGAGATTTGATTGTCTATGAACTTGTTTGCTTGCCTCCATGGTTGGAAAGATTAGAAGTAGCATTTAAACCCAAGATTCCAAATTTAGAAATATTTTCTAAAACCTATTTCAAACTAGAGACAAAGAGACAAAGTCTCTGTTTATTTCAAAGACCCAAGCTTGACCAAGCCTTGCTAGTAACCACATGGTCATCTGACTCGTTTTTGAACCCACAGAACCCTGCAAAAATTCCCAAAGCAGTTTGAATCCAAAAGGATTTGAATTCATACCAAATTCATACCAGAAAATGGAATTAGAAAAAGAAAAAGCTAAAAGAAAAGAAAAAGGCCGCGCGGCCAGAATCTGGCCCAGCAGCGGATGAAGCCCAGCAAGCCCACCCGGGGACCTCCTTTTCCTTCTCACACGCGCGAGCCCACGCAGACATCGACACCTGACCCCACCACTGCACTCCGGCTCACCGACAGGCGGGCCTTCCACGCCACCGTCGTCTCCACCCGACGACCTGTTCATCCCCAAATCAACGCGAGCGTTCTGCGTTTAAATTCGGTGTCAATTCGATTTATTGGCCGAGTAATTCTCGCCGTGACCAGGCTATAAGAACCCCTCTGCTCCTCACTCTTCTCACTCAAACCTCAACCCAGGCGCCACCAGCTGCGGTATTGCTCTCTGAAACCCCGTCTCCGGACGACCGCGCCGGCGAATTCCGTGAGTCCAGAGCTCCTCCGCCTCTCGATCTTGCAAACTGATTTGAGCCTCGCTTCTTTTAACACATTTCGTTTGCTCTCGCATGGACCGTAGCTCCGGCAACATCGTCGACTAGTCGCCACCGACGTCTGCACGAACTCCGGCGAACTCCAGTGGTAAGTCCAGACCGCCCCGCACTTTCTAGTTCACGCACATAGCTCTGTCTCGATTCTGCGAATCTAACCGTGTCCTCGCCTTGCCTCGGGGTGATTCACAGCGACGTCCACGACGACCACCCGACGCAACCGCCACCCACAGCAACTCCGGCGAGCAATCTAGGACAGCCCCGAGCGCCCCTTGACCAACCGCAAGTACGACGAGCTTCGCCGTGACCTCCTGAGCCCGGTGAGCTACTCCTCGATCTCACTTACCTCCTGCATCGTCGGCAACGTCATCGACCGACAGTTCCGCCGCCGGTAGCCACCGCTCCGCCGCCAGTTTCTGGCCAGGTCGATAAGAACCGTTAGATCTGCATCTGATGGCTTAGATAGAATGACTAATCGAAGGGGTACGCGTTGATCTGAGCCGCACCTGCCCCTTTAGATCCAGCGGTCAGATCGCCGATCCGCATTTAACCTGCACGGGCGAATAGGAACATGACGCGTGGCTAGGTTAAGATCTGGAAATAGAATTTAAAAACAGATTTTGATCCAGATTTCAAATGCCAATATCTTTTGATTTCCACGTTGGAATTTTGAAAACTTTATACCGTTGGATTCAGAAAAACAAGACCTTTCTGCCTATCCTTTTTGTTTAGCAAATAGTAGCCATTAGATGTGCTAAAATTGCAGAGACTTGTTTGAGGCCTTTTTGAGTATAGATTTAGTTTAGTATTTTGTTTTAGGGTTATTTAAGTTGCCTTGGCTATTTTTGTGACTTGTTTAGTTTCTGTATTCATGCACTTGCTTGGTTGAGTTTTCAAAAATCATCACTTGGTAGATTCATGCATGCATGCATTCATATTATTTTTGTTTGTATATTGTGTGTAATTGTGTGCTATAACTTTGTGTGTAGATTTTGCTAGTGATTGTGATTGTGACGAGTGCTACTCTCCACACTACCAAGGCAAGTGATATCATCATGAATATTCCCTTCCTAAATTTTATTTATGCATTAGTAATATTTTCTAAGTATAGGACTTGCATGGTTATTTGCTAAGAACAAGCTATGCTTTGGGAAAACCTATTAGGTGAAGCCTTAGTAAAAATTTCCTAAGTCCAGATTCCTATTACTATCATGCTTAGCCTAGCTACTAGAAAACAAGGGTGGTTTATATATTCACTATGGAAAAATTTCTAAGTCTAAGGACTTATGTTTTTGTAAAATAAAACAACTAAGTTAAATGAACCACCTGGGTGGAATGGAAGGAATGGCTTATGTTGAGTGGTTCACAAGGCCATGGACTTGGCTTGTGTATCTCACTTGTGGATGGCCACCCAGGAAACAAAGGGATTTGAGATGTCTAATGTTGAGAAGCTTCAAGTGCAACCACTTGGCATTATGGGCTCTGCCATGATCTTAGGATGTCGGAACTTAGTCTCTTGGACAGTGGGTGGTAGATGGGTTGATAGGTTGGAGCGTCCATTTGACTAAGGAAAGGCTATCAAGGATCATTCTTGGGAAACCAAGACTTGTGGGGAAAGTGCACCACCTCTGCAGAGTGTAAAACCTAAGTACTTAGCCATGTCCCTGGTAAAGGACAATTTGAGCATCAAGACATGGAAACTTCAAGAATCTCATCACTCCAATTTCTAAATAAAACTTGTGGGTGAACAAAGGGATAAAAGGTTCTAAGTTCATTGATTGCTAGATGCCCTGAGGATCTAGAGTCTTTGTTTGATAGATGCCTTGGGTGTTTTTGCCAAGTAAATCTTCAGTCCTTGATTAGTAGATGCCCTGAGTGGATCTTCAGTCTTGGATTGGAAGATGTCTTGGAAAGTTTTTACCAAACAAAAACTTAGTATTTTCAAAAGTTAAGGAAAAATCTATTTTGAGCAATGCAAGCCTAAGCTCCACCAGCCAAAAGCATATAGTATTATAGACCACATAATTATATACTAAGGTATCACTTGCCAATACTATTCCAAAGTATTGACCCTTGTGGCTGTAACTTATGATGTTGTAGGTTACTCTGATGATGATTAGGTGTCATGAGTCTACACTCAACATGCTTGCCTGTGGCACATGAAGATGAAGACTTATGTTTATTTACTTATTCCATAAACTCTTGTACTAGGCCTTTGGCCATGAGTTGTAAAAGACTATGTTTTATCTCTGGAATGAATGTAATAAACGACCTTTGTATCTGTGTACTTCATCTTAAACTGTGGATGCTAGCAATGATCTAGGGAATAGCATTGCAATCACAGGGATCTTTTCCTTTACAAAGGAGGGATCTTACAGATGGTATCAGAGCACTATGTTGCCTGTAGGATTATGACCCTAGGATTGGAAACCACTAAGGAAAATTTTAACTTCTTCTACACTTGTCTATTCTTCTAGTAAACTTTTCTAATCTTCTCATTCTCATCTCTATTTGTAGATGAACTCCGTCAACGAAGCCGTGAAGAAAGGACCACTCATGACCATGACCTTGGAGTGTGAGACTGAGTTTCCCAAGATTCTCAAGGACCTCATGGAGACCATGGGAGTACATGGTGCAGCTGTGTACAAGGGCTTTCCAGTGATGGAGGATGGAGTGGAGTATTGGTGGGTGCAACTTCACTTGTACAAGAATAAGGAAGACAACCACAAAGAAAAGGGCTTCTGCATGTACACCAACACTTTTATGCACACCACATTCTTTGAGTCAGCAAAAGAAGCAGCTTGGAAGACTATCAAGGAACTAAGTGCTAGAGTCAAGTGCAAGATGCTCAACCTCCAAAAAGACTTAGAGAAAGAGAAGGAACATACCCAAGAGTTGGAAGTCACCAACCAATCCTTAAGAGGAGATATCATAGACTTAGTGATAGAAGCATGTGAACAAGATAGAGTGATTGCCACTAGGAACATTGTGTTAGCCACCAGATCCAATGAGATAGGATTGTAAGCGCACTTAGTTGACCACCACCTATCACCTTATTTTCCAAAATAAGACCTTAAATAAGTTTGAACCTTGGTTGATGTAATGGATCTATGTATGCATGACTTGTGTGATTTTTGTGTTCCATGGTTATGCTTGAATGTTTGTCTTGTTAAATTTAAATTTGTGTTGTTCTAACTTTTCAATCTTATAAATAGATGCCTATTGCCATCAGCACTGTTGAGGAGTTCCAGTTACCTGCTTTTGGTCCTCGTATCGTAGAACTTACTACTTTACTCGATCTCCCTCTTCCTATCATTACGGTGCACCCACTCACCAAGTTTGAGAGGAAGGACCTTTGGGGCTTCAAGGTGAACCAGCCAGACGCTGCAGAGCCTACTACGGAGGCCATCGTCTTCAAGCTTATGCACGATGACAGGGAGAGAGGCATGGAGGTTGTTATGCAGGATCTGATAGGACGACTGTTAGGACGTCACTCCCGACAGGTTAGAGGCACTCACTTCCACGCCTTCGGAAGGCGTGATGATGACGGAGAGTCCATTGACTTTGAGGACGACTCGAGGGTCACAGCAGAGCCGATACGCCTATACCTCCAGGACTTAGAGACTCTTATTAGGCACGTGGATACCGATAGGACCAACGTCATGCTTAGTAATGACGAGCCCAGTGCAGCTTCATGAGAAGGACAAGCTCTTCGAGCAGCAGGACGAGATAGTCAAGGAGATGGAGGCAAAGTTCGAGACCCAAGACCGTAAGTTCAAGAGTCAAGAGAAGCGTGTCCAGGATAGGAACAAGAGGATTCGTGATATGACCGAGGAACTACAGTCCAAGGACTTCGAGTTAGAGCAGCAGATGTTGATTGAGAGGCCTGCTCCTGGAAGAGGGCTCTCAAGGCCAAGATCGACTCTTTGACCACTACCATCGAGGAGAACAAGACCGCAATGGAGAACGCAGGTCTTACCTTTGTAGAGGTGGAGATTGATTCTTTCTAGTAGATTTGACTACTCAGTTATCTTTATTTACCGCACTTGTTATTTATGAACTTATTGTTGGACCATCCGACATGTGGATGGCTTGCCACTTGTATGTTTGTACTTTGAGACTTTTGTTATCTTGTTGTTTAGATTTTATCCTAATGTTGCTTGCTATGTGTTTGCTTGTGTGATGTATTGTGCATAAATCATGTAAGGGTATCTCATTCTTATCTCTATATGAATAAACCACAGATGCCTCCCGTCACAAGCAAAACACCAACCCCAACCCCAACATTACCCCTAAATGCAACAAATGATGAATGCGCAGACACGGCTTATGCAAATGATGACGACGCTCATCCGTAACCGTAACAACAACAACAACCCCAACAACAACAATAACAACAATAACAACAATAACAACAACAACAACCCTCCAGGTTTTGATATGCTCACCAGATTTCTGCGTCTGAGGCCAGCTAAGTTTTCAGGAACGACTGATCCCATGGTGGCCAATGATTGGCTACGTTCTGTGAACAAAGACTTAGTGACCGTAGGATGCACAGATGCTGAAAAGGTCAGGTTTGCAGCACATCTGTTGGAAGGACCAGCCGCCGCATGGTGGGACAATTTCCAGATTACCACGCCTATTGATGAGGTGACTTGGGCTATATTTGAAGATGGCTTTCGTACTACTCATATCTCACCAGGTATGATGAGCCTGAAAAAGAAGGAATTTCACAACCTGAAGCAGCGCCACCACAGCGTGGCTGAATACATCGAAGAGTTCAACAATCTGGCGCTATGCACCGGATGAGGTTGACACTGATGCCAAAAGGAAGGAAAAGTTTCTAGAAGGCTTGAATGATGAGCTAAATCTGCAGCTGTCTGTGGCGTATGTTCCAACTTACCAGTCGCTGTGTGACAAGGCTGTTATTGTGGAGAATAAAATGAAGCAAGTCGAGAGTAAGAAGAGGAAACACTCCGACAAGCACAGCTCGGGATCATCTCATAAGCGATCTCACCATGATGATAGTGTCACCAGATCCCACAAGCATGAGAAGTTTAACAAACACCACAATCACAACCGTCATGACAACAAGCATCAACGCAGTCATGAAAATGATAAGTACAAGAACCACAAGAGTGGATATAAGAGCCACCATAGTGGAAGTGGAAGTCAGCCTAAGACGGACATCAGCCAGGTCGAATGCTACAAATGCAAGAAGTCGGGCATTATGCTAATAAGTGCCCAAAAGAAAGTTGTAGGACCTAACTAGCAAAATCCTTTTCAGAAAGGACTTGTTAACCACATCAATGTGGAGGAGGTCTTTGAAGAGCCTGATGCTGTTGCTGGTAAGTTCAGACTCAATTCCATCTCAGCATTTGTACTCTTTGATACTGGTGCATCTCATTCATTCATATCAAAAGCATTTGTTGATAGAAACGGGTTTAAGGCCCTGAAAACATTGGGTGTCCGATAAAAGTTAGCTCTCGAGGAGATATGATAGTGAGTCTTGGATGCCGGATCTAGTCATAGAGATCGGAAAACATAAGTTTCAAAGAACCTAATAATCCTAAATTCCCAAGGATTGGATGTAATTTTGGGAATAGATTGGATGGCTAAATATGAGGGAGTACTAGATTGTGCAAATCGTACAATTTCACTCACAACCCCTGAAAGTAAGAGGATAGTATTCAAGTCCAACTTTAAATCTAAAGGAAGCAAGCTAAATTCTCTTAAGGGGTTAGCATGGACAAGGTGCTAATTGTGTGTGAGTATCCGGATGTGTTCTAAGAATTACCAGAATGCCACCAGATAGAGATGTGGAGTTTATAATAGATTTGGTACCAGTGTTCGGACCAAGGGCAAAGAGGCCTTATAAAATGTCATTGACGAACTTAAAGAACTCAAGAAACAACTTGGAGAACAATTGCGTAAAGGATTCATCCAGCCAAGTTCTTCATCTTGGGGAGCTCCAGCTTTGTTCAGAGAAAAGAGAGACAAACTCAAAGATTATGCATAGATTACCGTTCTCTCAACGAGGTAACCATCAAGAACAAATATCCTTTGCCAAGAATCAATGACTTGTTTGATCAGCTAGAAGGAGCTTGTGTGCTCTCAAGATTGATCTTCGGTCGCTATTTTCAACTCAAGATAAGAGAGCAAGACATACCTAAAACAGCCTTCACCACGAGGTATGGATTGTATGAGTACACCGTGATGCCTTTTGGATTAACCAACGCCCAAAGATACTTCATGAATATGATGAATAAAGTGTTCATGGAATTTCTCGACAAGTTCGTTGTCGCTTTCATCGATGACATCCTAGTCTACTCCAAGAGCAAGGAAGAACATGAAAGACATCTACGCTTGATACTTGAGAAACTAAGGAACATAAACTTTATGCCAAGTTCAGCAAGTGTGAGTTTTGGTTAGAGGAAGTTGGATTTCTTGGTCATGTTATGACAAAGGATGGTGTAGCATTGATCTGCTAAGGTTTCACGTGATGTAATGGGAATCTCCTAAGAATGTAAAAGAGGTTCGTAGTTTCCTTGGTTTAGCAGGTTACTACAGAAGATTCATTGAAAAATTTTCTAAGGTTGCTAAACCAATGATGAATTGTTAAAGAAAGATAAGAAATTTGCTTGGTCCAAGGATGTGAACTCAGCTTTCAAGAACTAAAGAAGAGACTTGTGTCAACACCAGCCTCAGGTTTACCAGATTTGGAAAAGGATTTCCAAGTATATTGTGATGCTTCTCATCAAGGATTAGGAGCCGTACTTATGCAAGGCGGAAAAGTTGTGGCTTATGCCTCGAGACAACTCAAAACTCATGAAGTAAATTATCCTACTCATGATTTAGAGTTAGCTGTTGTCCATGCACTCAAAACATGGAGACACTACCTTTTGGGAAACGCTGTGAAGTGTTCACCGACCATAAGAGCTTGAAATATATCTTCACCCGAAGGAGATCAATATGAGACAAAGAAGATGGCTAGAACTTATCAAGGATTACGACTTGAGTTTGCAATACCACCCCTAAAGCAAATGTAGTGGCAGATGCTCTAAGTCGTATGCTTGTAAATGGTCTTACCAAAGGTGAATTGCCGATGATTTGTGTAAGCAATTCAAGGAACTCGGGTTGAGATTGTGCCGAAGGACATCTTATGTCTTTGGATGTTCAACCCACACTGTTGGATAAGATTAAAGAAGCCCAAAAGACAGATAAAGAGATCAAAGAGATTAGGGAAAGGATTAGCCAAGGGACGGCTAAAAGTTTCCATATGGACGAACAAGGTACTTTATGGCACGGGAAACGATTTGTGTTCCACAAGATCCGGAAATGCGAAACTGATTTTACAAGAAGCCCATAACTCTCCATATTCTATTCACCCGGAAACACCAAAATGTACATGGATATGAAAGAAAGATTTTGGTGGAACAATCTTAAAAGGGACATCGCAACATATTGCTTTGTGTGATGTGTGTAGAGTGAAAGCGAGCATCGTAAACCAGCAGGTTTGCTTCAACCAATGCCTATTCCTGAGTGGAAGTGGGAAAATATCGGTATGGATTTCATTCTTGGATTACCAAGGACCAGGTCAGGTATGATTCCATATGGGTAGTAGTAGATCGCCTAACTAAAGTGGCTCATTTTATACCAGAAAGACAACTTATACTAGTGCCAAGTTAGCCAAAATCTACATGAGCAGAATTGTATGCCTTCACGGTGTACCTAAGAGTATTGTGTCTGATAGAGGAACTCAGTTCACTTCTCACTTTTGGAGACAACTTCATGAATCTTTAGGGACGAGATTGGAATTCAGCACTGCTTTTCATCCTGAAACTGATGGACAAACAGAAAGGACTAATCAAATTCTTGAAGACATGTTGAGGGCATGTGCCCTAGACTATGGAGCAAGTTGGGATGGAAGTCCTTACGCAGTTCTCTTACAACAACACCACCAAACTAGTATTGGGATGGCACCATTTGAGTTTCTATACGGAAGAAAGTGTACCACCCCATTGCTATGGAATGGTGTGGGAGAAAGAAGTATTTTTTGACCAGATCTTATCAAAGAAGACGAAGAAAAGGTCAAATTGGTTAGAGACAGATTGAAGATAGCACAGTCTCGACAGAAAAGCTACGCAGATGTTAAGCGTAGGGAAATCACCTACGAAGTTGGGGATAAAGCTTATCTTAGAGTATCACCACTTCGAGGAGTGAAAAGATTTGGAGTCAAAGGAAAGTTGGCACCAAGATATGTTGGACCATTTAACATTCTAAGTCGCAAGGGAGAAGTTGCATAATTGAATTGCCAGCATCTCTATCAGCAGTCCATAATGTTTTTCATGTAAGCCAACTTAAGAAATGTCACCCAGAAATGGAAGAAACATCTTTGAAAGATACCATATCTTTGGAGGAAGTTCAACTAGAAAGTGATCTCACCTATGAAGAAAAGCCTGTTAAGATTCTTGAGACCACAGAAAGAGTCACAAGAACAAAGACTATCAAGTTTTGCAAAGTACAATGGAATCATCATTCCGAAGAAGAAGCAACATGGGAAAGAGAAGATGATCTTCGGAAAGACCACCCACACCTATTTGTTATTAATCCGAATCTCGAGGGCGAGATTCATCTTAAGGGGGTTAGATTGTAACATCCCTAAAAATCATGTTTCAAAACTCATTCATATCATCTTTGCATCATTCATCCATTTAGGGTTTTTCTCAAAATCATTTAGAAGCACAAACTTTGGCTATGATTTCATGTGGACAATTTATCTCAATTGGCCATCACCCTTTGAGATTTGATTGTCTATGAACTTGTTTGCTTGCCTCCATGGTTGGAAAGATTAGAAGTAGCATTTAAACCCAAGATTCCAAATTTAGAAATATTTTCTAAAACCTATTTCAAACTAGAGACAAAGAGACAAAGTCTTTGTTTATTTCAAAGACCCAAGCTTGACCAAGCCTTGCTAGTAACCACATGGTCATCTGACTCGTTTTTGAACCCACAGAACCCTGCAAAAATTCCCAAAGCAGTTTGAATTCAAAAGGATTTGAATTCATACCAAATTCATACCAGAAAATGGAATTAGAAAAAGAAAAAGCTAAAAGAAAAGAAAAGGTCACATGCAGAATCTGCCCAAAGCGGATGAAGCCCAGCAAGCCCACCCGGGGACCTCCTTTTCCTTCTCACACGTGAGCCCACGCAGACAGACATCGACCGACCCCACTCGCACTCAAGGCTCGCCGACAGCGGCCTTCTCCACGCCACCGTCTCCACCCGCGACCCGTTCATCCCCAAATCAACGCGAAGCGCTTCGTTTAAATTCGCGGTGTCAATTAGATTTATTGGCGAGTAATTCTCGCCGTGACCAGGCTATAAGAACCCCTCTGCCTCACTCTTCTCACTCAAACCCCGAACCCAGAGCGCCACCAGGCTGCGGTATTGCTCTCGAACCCCGCCGTCTCCGGCACGCGCCGGCGAATTCGGTGAGTCGAGCTCCCTCGCCTCTCGATCTTGCAAACTGATTCTGAGCCTCGCGCTTTTTTAACACATTTCGTTTGTTTCGCATGGACCGTAGCTCGCAACATCGTCGACTAGTCGCCACCGACGCCTGCACAAACTCCGCGAACTCAGTGGTAAGTCCAGACCGCCCGCACTTTCTAGTTCACGCACATAGCTCGTCTCGATTCTGCGAATCTAACTGTCTCGCCTTGCCTCGGGTGATTCACAGCGACGCCCACGACGACCACCCGACGCCACCGCCACCCACAAAGAACTCCGGCGAGCAATCTAGGACAGCCCCGAGCGCCCCTTGACCAACCGCAAGTACGACGAGCTTCGCCGTGACCTCCTGAGCCCGGTGAGCTACTCCTCGATCTCACTTACCTCCTGCATCGTCGGCAACGTCATTGACCGACAGCCTGGCCACGGTAGCCCGCCCGCCGCCGCCAGTTTCGCCAGTCGATAAGAACCGTTAGATCTGCATCCGATGGCTTAGATAGAATGACTAATCAAGGGTGCGCGTTGATCTGAGCCGCACCTGCCCTTTAGATCCAGCGGTCTGACGCCGATCGATCGCATTTAACCGCACGGGCGAATAGGAACATGACGCGTGGCTAGGTTAAGATCTGGAAATAGAATTTAAAAACAGATTTTGATCCAGATTTCAAATGCCAATATCTTTTGATTTCCACGTTGGAATTTTGAAAACTTTATACCGTTGATTCAGAAAAACAAGACCTTTCTGCCTATCCTTTTTGTTTAGCAAATAGTAGCTATTAGATGTGCTAAAATTGCAGAGACTTGTTTGAGGCCTTTTTGAGTATAGATTTAGTTTAGTATTTTGTTTTAGGGTTATTTAAGTTGCCTTGGCTATTTTTGTGACTTGTTTAGTTTCTGTATTCATGCACTTGCTTGGTTGATTTTTCAAAAATCATCACTTGGTAGATTCATGCATGCATGCATTCATATTATTTTTGTTTGTATATTGTGTGTAATTGTGTGCTATAACTTTGTGTGTAGATTTTGCTAGTGATTGTGATTGTGACGAGTGCTACTCTCCACACTACCAAGGCAAGTGATATCATCATGAATATTCCCTTCCTAAATTTTATTTATGCATTAGTAATATTTTCTAAGTATAGGACTTGCATGGTTATTTGCTAAGAACAAGCTATGCTTTGGGAAAACCTATTAGGTGAAGCCTTAGTAAAAATTTCCTAAGTCCAGATTCCTATTACTATCATGCTTAGCCTAGCTACTAGAAAACAAGGGTGGTTTATATATTCACTATGGAAAAATTTCTAAGTCTAAGGACTTATGTTTTTGTAAAATAAAACAACTAAGTTAAATGAACCACCTGGGTGGAATGGAAGGAATGGCTTATGTTGAGTGGTTCACAAGGCCATGGACTTGGCTTGTGTATCTCACTTGTGGATGGCCACCCAGGAAACAAAGGGATTTGAGATGTCTAATGTGGAGAAGCTTCAAGTGCAACCACTTGGCATTATGGGCTCTGCCATGATCTTAGGATGCTGGAACTTAGTCTCTTGGACAGTGGGTGGTAGATGGGTTGATAGGTTGGAGCACGTCCATTTGACTAAGGAAAGGCTACTGAAGGATCATTCTTGGGAAACCAAGACTTGTGGGGAAAGTGCACCACCTCTGCAGAGTGTAAAACCTAAGTACTTAGCCATGTCCCTGGTAAAGGACAATTTGAGCATCAAGACATGGAAACTTCAAGAATCTCATCACTCCAATTTCTAAATAAAACTTGTGGGTGAACAAAGGGATAAAAGGATCTTCAGTCATTGATTGCTAGATGCCCTGAGTGGATCTAGAGTCTTTGTTTGATAGATGCCTTGGGTGTTTTTGCCAAGTAAATCTTCAGTCCTTGATTAGTAGATGCCCTGAGTGGATCTTCAGTCTTGGATTGGAAGATGCCTTGGAAAGTTTTTACCAAACAAAAACTTAGTATTTTCAAAAGTTAAGGAAAAATCTATTTTGAGCAATGCAAGCCTAAGCTCCACCAGCCAAAAGCATATAGTATTATAGACCACATAATTATATACTAAGGTATCACTTGCCAATACTATTCCAAAGTATTGACCCTTGTGGCTGTAACTTATGATGTTGCAGGTTACTCTGATGATGATTAGGTGTCATGAGTCTACACTCAACATGCTTGCCTGTGGCACATGAAGATGAAGACTTATGTTTATTTACTTATTCCATAAACTCTTGTACTAGGCCTTTGGCCATGAGTTGTAAAAGACTATGTTTTATCTCTGGAATGAATGTAATAAACGACCTTTGTATCTGTGTACTTCATCTTAAACTGTGGATGCTAGCAATGATCCAGGGAATAGCATTGCAATCACAGGGATCTTTTCCTTTACAAAGGAGGGATCTTACACACATGCAATGACACTGGTGGATCAATGTGTGGTCTCTGTAGAGAACACGCATTTCAATGACACTGGTGGATCCATATGTGGTATGTGAAAAGAACACACATGCAATGACTATGGTTGTTGTTAGTGAAAAGAACACACATGCAATGACACTGGTGGATCCATAGGTGGTATGTGAGAAGAACGCACATGCAAAATGACTCTGGTTGTTGTTACTAAAAATAACACACATGCAATGACACTGGTGGATCCATAGGTGGATTACGAAATGAACACACATGCAATGACACTGGTGGATCCATAGGTGGTATGTGAGAAGAACACACATTTCAATGACTCTGGTTGTTGTTACTAAAAAGAACACACATGCAATGACACTGGTGGATCCATAGGTGGTATGTGAAGAGATAACACATGCAAAATGACTCTGGTTGTTGTTACTAAAACGAACACACATGCAAAATGACTCTGGTTGTTGTTACTAAAACGAACACACATGCAAAATGACACTGGGGGATCCATGGGTGGATTGTGAAAAGAACACACATGCAATGACACTAGTGGATCCATAGGTGGTATGTGAAAAGAACAAACATGCAAAATGACTCTAGTTGTTGTTACTAAAAAGAACACGCATGCAATGACACTGGTGGATCCATAGGTGGTATGTGAAGAGACCACACATGGAATGACACTGGTGATCCATATGTGGTATGTGAAAAGAACACACATGCAATGACTCTGGTTGTTGTTACTGAAAAGAACACACATGCAATGACTCTGGTTGTTGTTAGTGAAAAGAACACACATGCAATGACACTGGTGGATCCATGTGTGGTCTCTGAAGAGAGCACACATTTCAAGGACTCTTGTTGTTGTTAGTAAAAAGAACACACATGGAATGATACTGGTGGATCCATGTGTGGTCTCTGAAGAGAGCACACATGCAATGACACTTGTTGTTGTTACTAAAAAGAACACATGCAATGACACTGGTGGATCCATAGGTCGCTTGTGAAGAGAACCCACATACAATGACACTAGTGGATCCATAGGTGGTATGTGAAAAGAACAAACATGCAAAATGACTGGTTGTTGTTACTAAAAAGAACACACATGCAATGACACTGGTGGATCCTTGTGTGGTCTCTGTAGAGAACACGCATTTCAATGACACTGGTGGATCCATATGTGGCATGGGAAAAGAACACACATGCAATGACTCTGGTTGTTGTTAGTGAAAAGAACACACATGCAATGACACTGGTGGATCCATAGGTGGTATGTGAGAAGAACACACATGCAAAATGACTCTAGTTGTTGTTATTAAAAAGAACACACATGCAATGACACTGGTGGATCCATAGGTGGATTATGAAATGAACACACATGCAATGACACTGGTGGATCCATAGGTGGTATGTGAGAAGAACACACATTTCAATGACTCTGGTTGTTGTTACTAAAAAGAACACACATGCAATGACACTAGTGGATCCATAGGTGGTATGTGAAGAGATCACACATGCAAAATGACTCTGGTTGTTGTTACTAAAAAGAACACACATGCACAATGACACTGGTGGATCCATGGGTGGATTGTGAAAAGAACACACATGAAATGACACTGGTGGATCCATAGGTGGTATGTGAAAAGAACACACATGCAAAATGACTCTAGTTGTTGTTACTAAAAAGAACACACATGCAATGACACTGGATCCTTAGGTGGTATGTGAAGAGAACACACATGCAATGACACTGGTGATCCATATGTGGTATGTGAAAAGAACATACATGCAATGACTCTGGTTGTTGTTAGTGAAAAGAACACACATGCAATGACACTGGTGGATCCATGTGTGGTCTCTGAAGAGAGCACACATTTCAATGACTCTTGTTGTTGTTAGTAAAAAGAACACACATGCAATGACACTGGTGGATCCATGTGTGGTCTCTGAAGAGAGCGCACATGCAATGACACTGGTTGTTGTTACTAAAAAGAACACATGCAATGACACTGGTGGATCCATAGGTGGATTATGAAGAGAACACACATGCAATGACACTGGTGGATCCATAGGTGGTATGTGAAAAGAACACACATGCAAAATGACTGGTTGTTGTTACTAAAAAGAACACACATGCAATGACACTAGTGGATCCATGTGTGGTCTTGATGGCTCAGTGCACGGCGCCCAGAAAAGTGCTGGTGCGTGGTTGATGTAGAGCTCGTTGGGAACCCCAAGAGGAAGGTATGATGAGCACAACAGCAAGTTTCCTTCAGTTATGAAACCAAGGTTTAATCGAACCAGTAGGATCAAGGAAACACCCCAAAGGTGTTACTAGCTGAGCTTTGGCAGGGCGCACTACCGGTGCTAGTAGCAACATGGAGACCTGCACAACACAACCACGAAAGTTTGTCCCCAACTTGCGATGAGGTTGTCAATCTCACCGTGTTTTGCGGAAAACAAAGGATTAAACGTATCGAATGGAAAGAAGTAAAATTTTGCAGAAAGTAAACACAAAGAAGTAAACAGTTTGTAGATAGTATGTAAAGAAAAGGACCGGGATCCATAGTTCACTAGAGGTGGCTCTCCTTAGATAGATAACATGCTGGGTGAAAAAATTACAGCGGGGCAATTTACAAACCGAGAAAGCAATACATGCATATATTAATCATCTTGACTCCTCTGAGACTTGATTGGGCAATACAACATAATACATAGACTGCCATACAACTGCATCTATGACTAATAATCCACCTTCAGGTTATCATCCGAACCCCCCCAGTATTAAGTTGCAAGCAACAGATTATTGCTTTACGAACTGCGTGTAAGGTAAACAATACGATTGTTCTATGAACAAAGGATTGTTGTTTTCTCCCTAGTAGCAACAACACACCTAGTACCTTAGAGATTTATGTCACTTCCCCGGATTACCAGAGGCATGAACCCACTATCGAGCATAAATACTAACTCTTGCAGTTGCTAGCATCTACTTGGCCAAGATAGCTACTAACAACGGAAAGCATGCAAGATCTCAAATAACAAAGACATGATAGAATCAATAATCAATCTGAAATAGCATCTCAATATCCATCGGATCCCCGCAAACACAACATGTATGAATTACAAATAGATGATCTTGATCATGAACGGAGCTCACAAGATCTAAACATGAAAGGACAAAGGAGGAGAAACCAGCCATCTAGCTACTACATGGATCCGTGGTCCAAGGATGAACTACTCACACATCACACCGGAGGCTTGCATGGTGATGAAGAAGGCCTCCAGGGTGAATTCCCCTCTTCGGCAGGGTGCCGTGAAGAGCTTCAGATCCCTCCCGATCTAGGGATAGAGATGACGGCGGCTACAGACTCTTTCATGGATTTTTGATCGGGTCCTTAGGGTTTTCGTCCCGAGGGAAACTTATAGGCGGAAGGAGAGGCCGAGGGGGTGCCAGGGCTAGCCTCACCACCCCTTGGCGTGGGCCAGGCTGGGCCGCGCGTCTAGGTGGTGTGGTGGCCCTATGGTCCTTCTCCGTCTCGTATTCTGGCACTTGATCCCTTCCGGAAAAATAGGCACTTTGGCTTTTGTCCCGTCCAATTCCGAGAATATTCATTTTCTGGCTTTCCTGGAACCAAAAACAGCAGAAAACAGGCAGCTGGCACTATGGCTAAAACATCATTGATCAAAGCATAAAGTGATACTACAAGTTGAAAACTAAAGGATCATAAAAGCTATAGTGACTTTGGATAGTCATAACATGGTGTGAGCATGTGCCAAGTCAACCCAAATAAAGCATCAAAGGAGAATACCACTATACTATGCTTTAATATGCTAAAACAACGCATGATTCATCCAAGGCACATTAAGCAATCTCAATTGTTTATAACAAGTCATGCTACAGCAAAGAATACTAAGCATAAAGCCAAAACAATATCAAGCATGGCATGACAAAGCATAGGCCACAGTCAAAAACGAGCTCTTTTTACCACACATGTATGAACTTTCCTACGCTTTTCCAAACCAAACCAAACTATTTGCAAACCAAAGTGTGAAAGAGGGGGGCCAACCAATTTATTCAGAAAACTAAGCAAACCAAGCAAACTAAAAACCAAAACCAAAACAAAAAAGAAGACGCTCCAAGAAAAACACAACTGTGCATGAAACAATAAAAATGAAGCGTTTGGAAAAAACCTGGAATTTTTATTGATGAAGAAGGGGGTTGCCTTGGATATCCCCAAGCTTTGACGCTTGTACTTCTTGGATATTTCTTGGGGTGACACGCGTGGCATCCCCAAGCTTGAGCTTTAGTCCATCCTTTATCTCATTACTCATTCCTTCCATACGCCTGAAATTTTTCCTTCATACAAAACTTCACACAATCTCATTAGCAACATTAGTGCACTTAAGATAAATAAGTCTCAAGGTTCAGTTCTAACACCAAATAAACTTCCATTAGAACACTAGCTACTGTAACACTTCCCTCAAAAAGCTCAATTTCCCAAAAGAACTCAAGAAGGAACCCACAAGAAGCAAATGCAGAAAATGGTAGAAATCTGTCAAAACAGACCAGCAGGTAAAGACGGATTTTTTAGAAGACCTTCGGTTGCTCAAATCAAAAAGTGTTGAACTAACGAAAGTTAGATAACAACCTAGGGAAGAAGCACACACATTTATAGCTCAATCCGACATACAGAGCTCTCTCAGGAATGTTTACGGTGAAGCATAAAAATCTGTTTCGGGACAGCAACTTTCCCAATCATTACTTCAGTCTCATTAGAGGTTACTGTTGGCACAAAAAACAAATAAAAAGGATAAGGAGCGGTTATTACAGAGGTAATAACTTCCAAGACTCATCTAAAACTCTTGGGTTATCTCCCAACAAGTACTTTTCTTTAACGCCTTTAAGTTAGGCACGAAAATTTGAGAAGATGCTCTTATAGGAAATATGAATTGAAGTAAAAGAGAGCATCAAGAAGCAAATTCAAAACACATTTAAGTCTAACCCACTTCCTATGCATAGGAATCTTGTATGCAAATAAATGCACAAAGAACAAAGTGACAGGCATAGGAAGATAAAACAAAAGTAACTTCAAAACCTTCAGCACATAGAGAGGTGTTTCATTACCATAAAAACTTCTACAACCATATTTTCCTCTCTCACAATAATTTTCAGTAGCCTCATGAATAAACTCAACAATATAACTATCACATAAGGCATGCTTTTCATGATCTACAAGCACTAGAGCTTTATTATAAACATTTTCAAAAGAATCCTCGGGAACATAACAATCACCCTCCTTTGATAAGCATGGGGGACAATCAAATAATGTAAGGGATAAAGAGTTACTCTCATTAGAAGGTAGGCATGGGTAGATCCATTCTTCCTCCTTTTGTCCATCACTCTCCTCCTCTTTTTCATCTAATGAGCTTTCAGGTTCAGCAATTTCTTCTTCCATGGAGGTTCTAGCACGTGGTGGTTCATCTATTACCTTAGCAGACATAATAATGTTCCCAAATAGGAAACTGAGTGAGCTATCCATAATGAAATAGTGATTGGAGAAGAGCTAGTCATAAAGGCAACTTAAGAAAGCGACTGATTTTTTGTGTGTTTTTCCAATAAGAAAGCAAACTAGTAAAACTATTTTTTTTGTGTTTTTTGAATAACAAAACAAGCAAACAAAGCAAAAAGAAAACTAAGCAAAACAAAAACAACAAACTAAAAAGATTGGTTATGAGGGAATCCCCTTGTGAAGATGTCCTTGACTCCCCGGCAACGGCGCTAGAAAAATGCTTGATGGCTCAGTGCACGGCGCCTAGAAAAGTGCTGGTGCGTGGTTGATGTAGAGCTCGCTGGGAACCCCAAGAGGAAGGTATGATGAGCACAGCAGCAAGTTTCCCTCAGTTATGAAACCAAGGTTTAATCGAACCAAGAGAGCAAGGAAACACCCCAAAGGTGTTTCTAGCTGAGCTTTGGCAGGGCGCACTACCGGTGCTAGTAGCAACGTGGAGACTTGCACAACACAACCACAGAACTTTGTCCCCAACTTGCGATGAGGTTGTCAATCTCACCGTGTTTTGTGGAAAACAAAGGATTAAACGTATCGAATGGAAAGAAGTAAAAGTTTGCAAAAAGTAAACACAAAGAAGTAAACAGTTTGTAGATTCTATGTAAAGAAAAGGACCGGGATCCATAGTTCACTAGAGGTGGCTCTCCTTAGATAGATAACATGCTGGGTGAACAAATTACAGCGGGGCAATTGACAAACACCGAGAAAGAAATACATGCATATACTAATCATCTTGACTCCTCTGAGACTTGATTGGGCAATACAACATAATACATAGACCGCCATCCAACTGCATCGATGACTAATAATCCACCTTCACGTTATCATCCGAACCCCCTCCAGTATTAAGTTGCAAGCAACAGATTATTGCTTTACGAACTACGTGTAAGGTAAACAATACGATTGTTCTATGAACAAAGGATTGTTGTTTTCTCCCTAGTAGCAACAACACATCTAGTACCTTAGAGATTTCTGTCACTTCCCCAGATTACCAGAGGCATGAACCCACTATCGAGCATAAATACTAACTCTTGGAGTTGCTAGCATCTACTTGGCCAAGATAGCTACTAACAACGGAAAGCATGCAAGATCTCAAATAACAAAGACATGATAGAATCAATAATCAATCTGAAATAGCATCTCAATATCCATCGGATCCCCGCAAACACAACATGTATGAATTACAAATAGATGATCTTGATCATGAACGGAGCTCACAAGATCTAAACATGAAAGCACAAAGGAGGAGAAACCAGCCATCTAGCTACTACATGGATCCGTAGTCCAAGGATGAACTACTCAAACATCACACCGGAGGCTTGCATGGTGATGAAGAAGGCCTGTGGTGAATTCCCTCTCCGGCAGGTGCGGAAGAGCTCAGATCCCTCCTGATCTAGGGATGGAGATGACGGCGGCCATGCACTCTTTCGTGGATTTTTGATCGGGTCCTTAGGGTTTTCGTCCCGAGGGCAACTTATAGGCGGAAGGAGAGGCCGAGGGGGTGCCAGGGCTGGCCTCACCACCCCCTGGTGCGGGCCAGGCTAGGCCGTGCGGCCAGGTGGTGTGGTGGCCCCCTGGTCCTTCTCCGTCTCGTATTCTGGCACTTGATCCCTTCCGGAAAAAT
Organism: Avena insularis; assembly: GCA_023614405.1. NCBI lineage: Eukaryota > Viridiplantae > Streptophyta > Magnoliopsida > Poales > Poaceae > Avena > Avena insularis. The sequence continues at coordinate 470,414,706 of CM042694.1, forward strand.
AGGCACTTTGGCTTTTGTCCCGTCTAATTCCAAGAATATTCATTTTCTGGCTTTCCTGGAACCAAAAACAGCAGAAAACAGGCAGCTGACACTGTGGCTCTTGTCAATAGGTTAGTCCAAGAAATTATATGAAAAGTACTCCAAAGTTGGAACAAAACACAAGAAAGTGGATAAAACCAAGCATGGAACATAAAAAATTATACATACATTTGCAATGTATCAGGTCTCTGTAGAGAACACGCATTTCAATGACACTGGTGGATCCATATGTGGTATGTGAAAAGAACACACATGCAATGACTCTGGTTGTTCTTAGTGAAAAGAACACACATGCAATGACACTGGTGGATCCATAGGTGGTATGTGAGAAGAACACACATGCAAAATGACTCTGGTTGTTGTTACTAAAAAGAACACACATGCAATGACACTGGTGGATCTATAGGTGGTATGTGAGAAGAACACACATTTCAATGACTCTGGTTGTTGTTACTAAAAAGAACACACATGAAATGACACTAGTGGATCCATAGGTGGTATGTGAAGAGATCACACATGCAAAATGACTCTAGTTGTTGTTACTAAAAAGAACACACATGCAAAATGACACTGGTGGATCCATGGGTGGATTGTGAAAAGAACACACATGCAATGTAACTAGTGGATCCATAGGTGGTATGTGAAAAGAACACACATGCAAAATGACTCTGGTTGTTGTTACTAAAAAGAACACACATGCAATGACACTGGTGGATCCATAGGTGGTATGTGAAGAGAACACACATGCAATGACACTAGTGATCCATATGTGGTATGTGAAAAGAACACACATGCAATGACTCTGGTTGTTGTTAGTGAAAAGAACACACATGCAATGACACTGGTGGATCCATGTGTGGTCTCTGAAGAGAGCACACATTTCAATGACTCTTGTTGTTGTTAGTAAAAAGAACACACAGGTAATGACACTGGTGGATCCATGTGTGGTCTCTGAAGAGAGCACACATGCAATGACACTGGTTGTTACTAAAAAGAACACATGCAATGAAACTGGTGGATCCATAGGTGGATTGTGAAGAGAACACACATGCAATGACACTGGTGGATCAATAGGTGGTATGTGAAAAGAACACACATGCAATGACACTGGTGGATCCATAGGTGGTCTCTGAAGAGAGCACACATTTCAAGGACTCTTGTTGTTGTTAGTAAAAAGAACACACATGCAATGACACTGGTGGATCCATGTGTGGTCTCTGAAGAAAGCACACATGCAATAACACTGGTTGTTGTTACTAAAAAGAACACATGCAATGACACTAGTGGATCCATAAGTGGATTGTGAAGAGAACACACATGCAATGACACCGGTGGATCAATAGGTGGTATGTGAAAAGAACACACATGCAATGACACTGGTGGATCCATGTGTGGTCTCTGAAGAAAGCACACATGCAATAACACTGGTTGTTGTTACTAAAAAGAACACATGCAATGACACTAGTGGATCCATAAGTGGATTGTGAAGAGAACACACATGCAATGACACCGGTGGATCCATAGGTGGTATGTGAAAAGAACACACATGCAAAATGACTGGTTGTTGTTACTAAAAAGAACACACATGCAGTGACATTGGTGGATCAATGTGTGGTCTCTATAGAGAACACGCATTTCAAAGACACTGGTGGATCCATATGTGGTATGTGCATAGAACACACATGCAATGACTCTGGTTGTTGTTAGTGTAAAGAACACACATGCAATGACACAGGTGGATCCATAGGTGGTATGTGAGAAGAACACACATGCAAAATGACTCTGGTTGTTGTTACTAAAAAGAACACACATGCAATGACACTGGTGGATCCATAGGTGGATTATGAAATGAACAGACATGCAATGACACTGGTGGATCCATAGGTGGTATGTGAGAAGAACACACGTTTCAATGACTCTGGTTGTTGTTACTAAAAAGAACACACATGTAATGACACTGGTGGATCCATAGGTGGTATGTGAAGAAATCACACATACAAAATGACTCTGGTTGTTGTTACTAAAAAGAACACACATGCAAAATGACACTGGTGGATCCAAGGGTGGATTGTGAAAAGAACACACATGCAATGACACTGGTGGATCCATAGGTGGTATGTGAAAAGAACACACATGCAAAATGACACTGGTTGTTGTTACTAAAAAGAACACACATGCAATGACACTGGTGGATCCATAGGTGGTATGTGAAGAGAACACACATGCAATGACACTAGTGATCCATATGTGGTATGTGAAAAGAACACACATGCAATGACTCTGGTTGTTGTTAGTGAAAAGAACACACATGCAATGACACTGGTGGATCCATGTGTGGTCTCTGAAGAGAGCACACATTTCAAGGACTCTTGTTGTTGTTAGTAAAAAGAACACACATGCAATGACACTGGTGGATCCATGTGTGGTCTCTGAAGAAAGCACACATGCAATGACACTGGTTGTTGTTACTAAAAAGAACACATGCAATGACACTAGTGGATCCATAGGTGGATTGTGAAGAGAACACACATGCAATGACACTGGTGGATCCATAGGTGGTATGTGAAAAGAACACACATGCAAAATGACTGGTTGTTGTTACTAAAAAGAACACACATGCAGTGACATTGGTGGATCAATGTGTGGTCTCTATAGAGAACACGCATTTCAATGACACTAGTGGATCCATATGTGGTATGTGAAAAGAACACACATGCAATGACTCTGGTTGTTGTTGGTGAAAACAACACACATGCAATGACACTGGTGGATCCATAGGTGGTATGTGAGAAGAACACACATGCAAAATGACTCTGGTTGTTGTTACTAAAAAGAACACACATGCAATGACACTGGTGGATCCATAGGTGGTATGTGAAAAGAACACACTTGCAAAATGACTCTAGGTGTTGTTACTAAAAAGAACACACATGTAATGACACTGGTGGATCCATAGGTGGTATGTGAAGAGATCACACATGCAAAATGACTCTGGTTGTTGTTACTAAAAAGAACACACATGCAAAATGACACTGGTGGATCCATGGGTGGATTGTGAAAAGAACACACATGCAATGACACTGGTGGATCCATAGGTGGTATGTGAAGAGATCACACATGCAAAATGACTCTGGTTGTTGTTACTAAAAAGAACACACATGCAAAATGACACTGGTGGATCCACGGGTGGATTGTGAAAAGAACACACATGCAATGACACTGGTGGATCCATAGGTGGTATGTGAAAAGAACACACTTGCAAAATGACTCTAGGTGTTGTTACTAAAAAGAACACACATGCAATGACACTGGTGGATCCATAGGTGGTATGTGAAGAGAACACACATGCAATGACACTGGTGATCCATATGTGGTATGTGAAATGAAGACACATGCAATGACTCTGGTTGTTGTTAGTTAAAAGAACACACATGTAATGACACTGGTGGATGCATAGGTGGTATGTGAAGAGAACACACATGCAATGACACTGGTGATCCATATGTGCTCTATGAACTGAACACACATGCAATGACTCTGGTTGTTAGTGAAAAGAACACACATGCAATGACACTGGTGGATCCATGTGTGGTCTCTAAAGAGAGCACACATGCAATGCCACTGGTTGTTGTTACTAAAAAGAACACATGCAATGACACTGGTGGATCCATAGGTGGATTGTGAGAAGAACACACATGCAATGACACTGGTGGATCCATATGTGGTATGTGATAATAACACACATTTCAATGACACTGGTTGTTGTTACTAAAAAGAACACACATGCAATGACACTGGTGGATCCATAGGTGGTATGTGAAGAGATCACACATTCAAAATGACTCTAGTTGAAGTTACTAAAAAGAACACACATGCAAAATGACACTGGTGGATCCATAGGTGGTATGTGAAAAGAACACACATGCAAAATGATTGGTAGTTGTAACTAAAAAGAACACACATGCAATGACACTGTGGATCCATGTGTGGTCTCTGTAGAGAACACGCATTTCAATGACACTGGTGGATCCATATGTGGTATCTGAAAAGAACACACATGCAATGACTCTGGTTGTTGTTAGTGAAAAGAACACACATGCAATGACACTGGTGGATCCATAGGTGGTATGTGAGAAGAACACACATGCAAAATGACACTGGTTGTTACTAAAAGAACACACATGCAAAATGACACTGGTGGATCCATGGGTGGATTCTAAAAAGAGCACAAATGCAATAACACTGGTGGATCCATAGGTGGTACGTGACAAGAACACACATGCAAAATGACTGGTTGTTGTTATTAAAAAGAACACACATGCAATGACACTGGTGGATCCATAGGTGGTATGTGAAGAGAACACACATGCAATGACACTGGTGATCCATATGTGGTATGTGAAAAGAATAGACATGCAATGACTCTGTTTGTTGTTAGTGAAAAGAACACACATGCAATGACACTGGTGGATCCATAGGTGGTATGTGAAGAGAACACACATGCAATGACACTGGTGATCCATATGTGGTATGTGAAATGAACACACATGAATGACTCTGGTTGTTAGTGAAAAAAACACACATGCAATGACACTGGTGGATCCATGTGGTCTCTGAAGAGAGCACACATTTCAATCACACTGGTGGATCCGTATGTGGTATGTGAAAATAACACACATGCAATGACTATGGTTGTGGATTATGAAATGAACACACATGCAATGACACTGGTGGATCCATAGGTGGTATGTGAGAAGAACACACATTTCAATGACTCTGGTTGTTGTTACTAAAACAAACACACATGCAATGACACTGGTGGATCCATAGGTGGTATGTGAAGAGATCACACATGCAAAATGACTCTGGTTGTTTTTACTAAAAAGAACACACATGCAAAATGACACTGGTGGATCCATGGGTGGATTGTGAAAAGACCACAAATGCAATGACACTGGTGGATCCATAGGTGGTATGTGAAAAGACCACACATGCAAAATGACTGTGGTTGTTGTTACCAAGAAGAACACACATGCAAAATGACACTAGTGGATCCATGGGTGGATTGTGAAAAGAGCACAAATGCAATGACACTGGTGGATCCATAGGTGGTATGTGAAAAGAACACACATGCAAAATGACTCTGGTTGTTGTTACGAAAAATAACACACATGCAATTACACTGGTGGATCCATAGGTGGTATGTGAAGAGAACACACATTCAATGACACTGGTTATCCATATGTGGTATGTGAAAAGAACACACATGCAATGACTCTGGTTGTTGTTAGCGAAAAGAACACACATGCAATGACACTGGTGGATCCATGTGTGGTCTCTGGAGAGAGCACACATTTCAATGACTCTTGTTGTTGTTAGTAAAAAGAACACACATGCAATGACACTGGTGGATCCAAGTGTGGTCTCTAAAGAGAGCACACATGCAATGCCACTTGTTGTTGTTACAAAAAAGAACACATGCAATGACACTGGTGGATCCATAGGTGGTATGTGAAGAGATCACACATGCAAAATGACTCTGGTTGTTGTTACTAAAAAGAACACACATCCAAAATGACACTGGTGGATCCATGGGTGCATTGTGAAAAGAACACACATGCAATGACACTGGTGGATCCATAGGTGGATTATGAAATGAACACACATGCAATGACACTGGTGGATCCATAGGTGGATTATGAAATGAACACACATGCAATGACACTGGTGGATCCATAGGTGGTATGTGAGAAGAACACACGTTTCAATGACTCTGGTTGTTGTTACTAAAAAAAACACACATGCAATGACACTGGTGGATACATAGGTGGTATGTGAGAAGAACACACATGCAAAATGACACTGGTTGTTGTTACTAAAAAGAACACATGCAATGACACTGGTGGATCCATAGGTGGATTGTGAAGGGAACACATGCAATGACACTGGTGGATCCATAGGTGGTATGTGAAAAGAACACACATGCAAAATGACTGGTTGTTGTTACTAAAAAGAACACACATGCAGTGACAGTGGTGGATCAATGTGTGGTCTCTATAGAGAACACGCATTTCAATGACACCGGGTGGATCCATATGGTATGTGAAAAGAACACACATGCAATGACTGGTTGTTGTTGGTGAAAACAACACACATGCAATGACACTGGTGGATCCATAGGTGGTATGTGAGAAGAACACACATGCAAAATGACGCTTGTTGTTACTAAAAGAACACACATGCAATGACACTGGTGGATCCATAGGTGGATTATGAAATGAACAGACATGCAATGACACTGGTGGATCCATAGGTGGTATGTGAGAAGAACACACGTTTCAATGACTCTGGTTGTTACTAAAAAGAACACACATGTAATGACACTGGTGGATCCATAGGTGGTATGTGAAGAGATCACACATGCAAAATGACTCTGGTTGTTGTTACTAAAAAGAACACACATGCAAAATGACACTGGTGGATCCATGGGTGGATTGTGAAAAGAACACACATGCAATGACACTGGTGGATCCATAGGTGGTATGTGAAAAGAACACACTTGCAAAATGACTCTAGGTGTTGTTACTAAAAAGAACACACATGCAATGACACTGGTGGATCCATAGGTGGTATGTGAAGAGATCACACATTCAAAATGACTCTAGTTGAAGTTACTAAAAAGAACACACATGCAAAATGACACTGGTGGATCCATAGGTGGTATGTGAAAAGAACACACATGCAAAATGATTGGTAGTTGTAACTAAAAAGAACACACATGCAATGACACTGTGGATCCATGTGTGGTCTCTGTAGAGAACACGCATTTCAATGACACTGGTGGATCCATATGTGGTATCTGAAAAGAACACACATGCAATGACTCTGGTTGTTGTTAGTGAAAAGAACACACATGCAATGACACTGGTGGATCCATAGGTGGTATGTGAGAAGAACACACATGCAAAATGACTCTGGTTGTTGTTACTAAAAAGAACACACATGCAAAATGACACTGGTGGATCCATGGGTGGATTCTAAAAAGAGCACAAATGCAATAACACTGGTGGATCCATAGGTGGTACGTGACAAGAACACACATGCAAAATGACTGGTTGTTGTTATTAAAAAGAACACACATGCAATGACACTGGTGGATCCATAGGTGGTATGTGAAGAGAACACACATGCAATGACACTGGTGATCCATATGTGGTATGTGAAAAGAATAGACATGCAATGACTCTGTTTGTTGTTAGTGAAAAGAACACACATGCAATGACACTGGTGGATCCATAGGTGGTATGTGAAGAGAACACACATGCAATGACACTGATGATCCATATGTGGTATGTGAAATGAACACACATGCAATGACTCTGGTTGTTAGTGAAAAAAACACACATGCAATGACACTGGTGGATCCATGTGTGGTCTCTGAAGAGAGCACACATTTCAATCACACTGGTGGATCCGTATGTGGTATGTGAAAATAACACACATGCAATGACTATGGTTGTGGATTATGAAATGAACACACATGCAATGACACTGGTGGATCCATAGGTGGTATGTGAGAAGAACACACATTTCAATGACTCTGGTTGTTGTTACTAAAACAAACACACATGCAATGACACTGGTGGATCCATAGGTGGTATGTGAAGAGATCACACATGCAAAATGACTCTGGTTGTTTTTACTAAAAAGAACACACATGCAAAATGACACTGGTGGATCCATGGGTGGATTGTGAAAAGACCACAAATGCAATGACACTGGTGGATCCATAGGTGGTATGTGAAAAGAACACACATGCAAAATGACTGTGGTTGTTGTTACTAAGAAGAACACACATGCAAAATGACACTAGTGGATCCATGGGTGGATTGTGAAAAGAGCACAAATGCAATGACACTGGTGGATCCATAGGTGGTATGTGAAAAGAACACACATGCAAAATGACTCTGGTTGTTACGAAAAATAACACACATGCAATTACACTGGTGGATCCATAGGTGGTATGTGAAGAGAACACACATGCAATGACACTGGTTATCCATATGTGGTATGTGAAAAGAACACACATGCAATGACTCTGGTTGTTGTTAGTGAAAAGAACACACATGCAATGACACTGGTGGATCCATGTGTGGTCTCTGGAGAGAGCACACATTTCAAGGACTCTTGTTGTTGTTAGTAAAAAGAACACACATGCAAAATGACTCTGGTTGTTGTTACTAAAAAGAACACACATCCAAAATGACACTGGTGGATCCATGGGTGCATTGTGAAAAGAACACACATGCAATGACACTGGTGGATCCATAGGTGGATTATGAAATGAACACATGCAATGACACTGGTGGATCCATAGGTGGATTATGAAATGAACACACATGCAATGACACTGGTGGATCCATAGGTGGTATGTGAGAAGAACACACGTTTCAATGACTCTAGTTGTTGTTACTAAAAAGAACACACATGCAATGACACTGGTGGATACATAGGTGGTATGTGAGAAGAACACACATGCAAAATGACACTGGTTGTTGTTACTAAAAAGAACACATGCAATGACACTGGTGGATCCATAGGTGGATTGTGAAGAGAACACACATGCAATGACACTGGTGGATCCATAGGTGGTATGTGAAAAGAACACACATGCAAAATGACTGGTTGTTGTTACTAAAAAGAACACACATGCAGTGACATTGGTGGATCAATGTGTGGTCTCTATAGAGAACACGCATTTCAATGACTCTGGTGGATCCATATGTGGTATGTGAAAAGAACACACATGCAATGACTCTGGTTGTTGTTGGTGAAAACAACACACATGCAATGACACTGGTGGATCCATAGGTGGTATGTGAGAAGAACACACATGCAACTTGTCTCGGGTTGTTGTTTGTTAAAAGAACACACATGCAATGACACTGGTGGATCCATAGGTGGATTATGAAATGAACGTACATGCAATGACACTGGTGGATCCATAGGTGGTATGTGAGAAGAACACACGTTTCAATGACTCTGGTTGTTACTAAAAAGAACACACATGTAATGACACTGGTGGATCCATAGGTGGTATGTGAAGAGATCACACATGCAAAATGACTCTGGTTGTTGTTACTAAAAAGAACACACATGCAAAATGACACTGGTGGATCCATGGGATGATTGTGAAAAGAACACACATGCAATGACACTGGTGGATCCATAGGTGGTATGTGAAAAGAACACACTTGCAAAATGACTCTAGGTGTTGTTACTAAAAAGAACACACATGCAATGACACTGGTGGATCCATAGGTGGTATGTGAAGAGATCACACATTCAAAATGACTCTAGTTGAAGTTACTAAAAAGAACACACATGCAAAATGACACTGGTGGATCCATAGGTGGTATGTGAAAAGAACACACATGCAAAATGATTGGTAGTTGTAACTAAAAAGAACACACATGCAATGACACTGTGGATCCATGTGTAGTCTCTGTAGAGAACACGCATTTCAATGACACTGGTGGATCCATATGTGGTATCTGAAAAGAACACACATGCAATGACTCTGGTTGTTGTTAGTGAAAAGAACACACATGCAATGACACTGGTGGATCCATAGGTGGTATGTGAGAAGAACACACATGCAAAATGACTCTGGTTGTTGTTACTAAAAAGAACACACATGCAAAATGACACTGGTGGATCCATGGGTGGATTCTAAAAAGAGCACAAATGCAATAACACTTGGTGGATCCATAGGTGGTACGTGACAAGAACACACATGCAAAATGACTGGTTGTTGTTATTAAAAAGAACACACATGCAATGACACTGGTGGATCCATAGGTGGTATGTGAAGAGAACACACATGCAATGACACTGGTGATCCATATGTGGTATGTGAAAAGAATAGACATGCAATGACTCTGTTTGTTGTTAGTGAAAAGAACACACATGCAATGACACTGGTGGATCCATAGGTGGTATGTGAAGAGAACACACATGCAATGACACTGATGATCCATATGTGGTATGTGAAATGAACACACATGCAATGACTCTGGTTGTTAGTGAAAAAAACACACATGCAATGACACTGGTGGATCCATGTGTGGTCTCTGAAGAGAGCACACATTTCAATCACACTGGTGGATCCGTATGTGGTATGTGAAAATAACACACATGCAATGACTATGGTTGTGGATTATGAAATGAACACACATGCAATGACACTGGTGGATCCATAGGTGGTATGTGAGAAGAACACACATTTCAATGACTACGTTGTTGTTACTAAAACAAACACACATGCAATGACACTGGTGGATCCATAGGTGGTATGTGAAGAGATCACACATGCAAAATGACTCTGGTTGTTTTACTAAAAGAACACACATGCAAAATGACACTGGTGGATCCATGGGTGGATTGTGAAAAGACCACAAATGCAATGACACTGGTGGATCCATAGGTGGTATGTGAAAAGAACACACATGCAAAATGACTGTGGTTGTTGTTACTAAGAAGAACACACATGCAAAATGACACTAGTGGATCCATGGGTGGATTGTGAAAAGAGCACAAATGCAATGACACTGGTGGATCCATAGGTGGTATGTGAAAAGAACACACATGCAAAATGACTCTGGTTGTTGTTACGAAAAATAACACACATGCAATTACACTGGTGGATCCATAGGTGGTATGTGAAGAGAACACACATGCAATGACACTGGTTATCCATATGTGGTATGTGAAAAGAACACACATGCAATGACTCTGGTTGTTGTTAGTGAAAAGAACACACATGCAATGACACTGGTGGATCCATGTGTGGTCTCTGGAGAGAGCACACATTTCAAGGACTCTTGTTGTTGTTAGGAAAAAGAACACACATGCAAAATGACTCTGGTTGTTGTTACTAAAAAGAACACACATCCAAAATGACACTGGTGGATCCATGGGTGCATTGTGAAAAGAACACACATGCAATGACACTGGTGGATCCATAGGTGGATTATGAAATGAACACATGCAATGACACTGGTGGATCCATAGGTGGATTATGAAATGAACACACATGCAATGACACTGGTGGATCCATAGGTGGTATGTGAGAAGAACACACGTTTCAATGACTCTAGTTGTTGTTACTAAAAACAACACACATGCAATGACACTGGTGGATACATAGGTGGTATGTGAGAAGAACACACATGCAAAATGACACTGGTTGTTGTTACTAAAAAGAACACATGCAATGACACTGGTGGATCCATAGGTGGATTGTGAAGAGAACACACATGCAATGACACTGGTGGATCCATAGGTGGTATGTGAAAAGAACACACATGCAATGACACTGGTGGATCCATAGGTGGTATGTGAGAAGAACACACATGCAAAATGACTCTGGTTGTTGTTACTAAAAAGAACACACATGCAAAATGACACTGGTGGATCCATGGGTGGATTCTAAAAAGAGCACAAATGCAATAACACTGGTGGATCCATAGGTGGTACGTGACAAGAACACACATGCAAAATGACTGGTTGTTGTTATTAAAAAGAACACACATGCAATGACACTGGTGGATCCATAGGTGGTATGTGAAGAGAACACACATGCAATGACACTGGTGATCCATATGTGGTATGTGAAAAGAATAGACATGCAATGACTCTGTTTGTTGTTAGTGAAAAGAACACACATGCAATGACACTGGTGGATCCATAGGTGGTATGTGAAGAGAACACACATGCAATGACACTGATGATCCATATGTGGTATGTGAAATGAACACACATGCAATGACTCTGGTTGTTAGTGAAAAAAACACACATGCAATGACACTGGTGGATCCATGTGTGGTCTCTGAAGAGAGCACACATTTCAATCACACTGGTGGATCCGTATGTGGTATGTGAAAATAACACACATGCAATGACTATGGTTGTGGATTATGAAATGAACACACATGCAATGACACTGGTGGATCCATAGGTGGTATGTGAGAAGAACACACATTTCAATGACTCTGGTTGTTGTTACTAAAACAAACACACATGCAATGACACTGGTGGATCCATAGGTGGTATGTGAAGAGATCACACATGCAAAATGACTGGTTGTTTTACTAAAAGAACACACATGCAAAATGACACTGGTGGATCCATGGGTGGATTGTGAAAAGACCACAAATGCAATGACACTGGTGGATCCATAGGTGGTATGTGAAAAGAACACACATGCAAAATGACTGTGGTTGTTGTTACTAAGAAGAACACACATGCAAAATGACACTAGTGGATCCATGGGTGGATTGTGAAAAGAGCACAAATGCAATGACACTGGTGGATCCATAGGTGGTATGTGAAAAGAACACACATGCAAAATGACTCTGGTTGTTGTTACGAAAAATAACACACATGATATTACACTGGTGGATCCATAGGTGGTATGTGAAGAGAACACACATGCAATGACACTGGTTATCCATATGTGGTATGTGAAAAGAACACACATGCAATGACTCTGGTTGTTGTTAGTGAAAAGAACACACATGCAATGACACTGGTGGATCCATGTGTGGTCTCTGGAGAGAGCACACATTTCAAGGACTCTTGTTGTTGTTAGGAAAAAGAACACACATGCAAAATGACTCTGGTTGTTGTTACTAAAAAGAACACACATCCAAAATGACACTGGTGGATCCATGGGTGCATTGTGAAAAGAACACACATGCAATGACACTGGTGGATCCATAGGTGGATTATGAAATGAACACATGCAATGACACTGGTGGATCCATAGGTGGATTATGAAATGAACACACATGCAATGACACTGGTGGATCCATAGGTGGTATGTGAGAAGAACACACGTTTCAATGACTCTAGTTGTTGTTACTAAAAAGAACACACATGCAATGACACTGGTGGATACATAGGTGGTATGTGAGAAGAACACACATGCAAAATGACACTGGTTGTTGTTACTAAAAAGAACACATGCAATGACACTGGTGGATCCATAGGTGGATTGTGAAGAGAACACACATGCAATGACACTGGTGGATCCATAGGTGGTATGTGAAAAGAACACACATGCAAAATGACTGGTTGTTGTTACTAAAAAGAACACACATGCAGTGACATTGGTGGATCAATGTGTGGTCTCTATAGAGAACACGCATTTCAATGACTCTGGTGGATCCATATGTGGTATGTGAAAAGAACACACATGCAATGACTCTGGTTGTTGTTGGTGAAAACAACACACATGCAATGACACTGGTGGATCCATAGGTGGTATGTGAGAAGAACACACATGCAAAATGACTCTGGTTGTTGTTACTAAAAAGAACACACATGCAATGACACTGGTGGATCCATAGGTGGATTATGAAATGAACAGACATGCAATGACACTGGTGGATCCATAGGTGGTATGTGAGAAGAACACGTTTCAATGACTCTGGTTGTTACTAAAAAGAACACACATGTAATGACACTGGTGGATCCATAGGTGGTATGTGAAGAGATCACACATGCAAAATGACTCTGGTTGTTGTTACTAAAAAGAACACACATGCAAAATGACACTGGTGGATCCATGGGTGGATTGTGAAAAGAACACACATGCAATGACACTGGTGGATCCATAGGTGGTATGTGAAAAGAACACACTTGCAAAATGACTCTAGGTGTTGTTACTAAAAAGAACACACATGCAATGACACTGGTGGATCCATAGGTGGTATGTGAAGAGATCACACATTCAAAATGACTCTAGTTGAAGTTACTAAAAAGAACACACATGCAAAATGACACTGGTGGATCCATAGGTGGTATGTGAAAAGAACACACATGCAAAATGATTGGTAGTTGTAACTAAAAAGAACACACATGCAATGACACTGTGGATACATGTGTGGTCTCAGAGAGAACACGATTTCAATGACACTGGTGGATACATATGTGGTATCAGAAAAGAACACACATGCAATGACTCTGGTTGTTGTTAGTGAAAAGAACACACATGCAATGACACTGGTGGATCCATAGGTGGTATGTGAGAAGAACACACATGCAAAATGACTCTGGTTGTTGTTACTAAAAAGAACACACATGCAAAATGACACTGGTGGATCCATGGGTGGATTCTAAAAAGAGCACAAATGCAATAACACTGGTGGATCCATAGGTGGTACGTGACAAGAACACACATGCAAAATGACTGGTTGTTGTTATTAAAAAGAACACACATGCAATGACACTGGTGGATCCATAGGTGGTATGTGAAGAGAACACACATGCAATGACACTGGTGATCCATATGTGGTATGTGAAAAGAATAGACATGCAATGACTCTGTTTGTTGTTAGTGAAAAGAACACACATGCAATGACACTGGTGGATCCATAGGTGGTATGTGAAGAGAACACACATGCAATGACACTGGTGATCCATATGTGGTATGTGAAATGAACACACATGAATGACTCTGGTTGTTAGTGAAAAAAACACACATGCAATGACACTGTTGGATCCATGTGTGGTCTCTGAAGAGAGCACACATTTCAATCACACTGGTGGATCCGTATGTGGTATGTGAAAATAACACACATGCAATGAGTATGGTTGTGGATTATGAAATGAACACACATGCAATGACACTGGTGGATCCATAGGTGGTATGTGAGAAGAACACACATTTCAATGACTCTGGTTGTTGTTACTAAAACAAACACACATGCAATGACACTGGTGGATCCATAGGTGGTATGTGAAGAGATCACACATGCAAAATGACTCTGGTTGTTTTTACTAAAAAGAACACACATGCAAAATGACACTGGTGGATCCATGGGTGGATTGTGAAAAGACCACAAATGCAATGACACTGGTGGATCCATAGGTGGTATGTGAAAAGAACACACATGCAAAATGACTGTGGTTGTTGTTACTAAGAAGAACACACATGCAAAATGACACTAGTGGATCCATGGGTGGATTGTGAAAAGAGCACAAATGCAATGACACTGGTGGATCCATAGGTGGTATGTGAAAAGAACACACATGCAAAATGACTCTGGTTGTTGTTACGAAAAATAACACACATGCAATTACACTGGTGGATCCATAGGTGGTATGTGAAGAGAACACACATGCAATGACACTGGTTATCCATATGTGGTATGTGAAAAGAACACACATGCAATGACTCTGGTTGTTGTTAGTGAAAAGAACACACATGCAATGACACTGGTGGATCCATGTGTGGTCTCTGGAGAGAGCACACATTTCAAGGACTCTTGTTGTTGTTAGTAAAAAGAACACACATGCAATGACACTGGTGGATCTATGTGTGGTCTCTAAAGAGAGCACACATGCAATGCCACTTGTTGTTGTTACAAAAAAGAACACATGCAATGACACTGGTGGATCCATAGGTGGTATGTGAAGAGATCACACATGCAAAATGACTCTGGTTGTTGTTACTAAAAAGAACACACATCCAAAATGACACTGGTGGATCCATGGGTGCATTGTGAAAAGAACACACATGCAATGACACTGGTGGATCCATAGGTGGTATGTGAAAAGAACACACTTGCAAAATGACTCTAGGTGTTGTTACTAAAAAGAACACACATGCAATGACACTGGTGGATCCATAGGTGGTATGTGAAGAGAACACACATGCAATGACACTGGTGATCCATATGTGGTATGTGAAATGAAGACACATGCAATGACTCTGGTTGTTGTTAGTTAAAAGAACACACATGTAATGACACTGGTGGATCCATGTGTGGTCTCTAAAGAGAGCACACATTTCAATGACTCTTGTTGTTGTTAGTAAAAAGAACACACATGCAATGACACTGGTGGATCCATGTGTGGTCTCTAAAGAGAGCACACATGCAATGACACTGGTTGTTGTTACTAAAAAGAACACATGCAAAGACACTGGTGGATCCATAGGTGGATTGTGAAGAGAACACACATACAATGACACTAGTGGATCCATGTGTGGTCTCTGAAGAGAGCACACATGCAATGACACTGGTTGTTGTTACTAAAAAGAACACATGCAATGACACTGGTGGATCCATAGGTGGATTGTGAAGAGAACACACATGCAATGACACTGGTGGATCCATAGGTGGTATGTGAAAAGAACACACATGAAAAATGATTGGTAGTTGTAACTAAAAAGAACACACATGCAATGACACAGTGGATCCATGTGTGGTCTCTGTAGAGAACACGCATTTCAATGACACTGGTGGATCCATATGTGGTATGTGAAAAGAACACACATGCAATGACTCTGGTTGTTGTTAGTGAAAAGAACACACATGCAATGACACTGGTGGATCCATAGGTGGTATGTGAGAAGAACACACATGCAAAATGACTCTGGTTGTTGTTACTAAAAATAACACACATGCAAAATGACACTGGTGTATCCATGGGTGGATTGTGAAAAGAGCACAAATGCAATGACACTGGTGGATCCATAGGTGGTATGTGACAAGAACACACATGCAAAATGACTGGTTGTTGTTACTAAAAAGAACACACATGCAATGACACTGGTGGATCCATAGGTGGTATGTGAAGAGAACACACATGCAATGACACTGGTGATCCATATGTGGTAAGTGAAAAGAACACACATGCAATGACTCTGGTTGTTGTTAGTGAAAAGAACACACATGCAATGACACTGGTGGATCCATAGGTGGTATGTGAAGAGAACACACATGCAATGACACTGGTGATCCATATGTGGTCTATGAACTGAACACACATGCAATGACTCTGGTTGTTAGTGAAAAGAACACACATGCAATGACACTGGTGGATCCATGTGTGGTCTCTAAAGAGAGCACACATGCAATGCCACTGGTTGTTGTTACTAAAAAGAACACATGCAATGACACTGGTGGATCCATAGGTGGATTGTGAGAAGAACACACATGCAATGACACTGGTGGATCCATAGGTGGTATATGAAGAGATCACACATTCAAAATGACTCTAGTTGAAGTTACTAAAAAGAACACACGTGCAAAATGACACTGGTGGATCCATAGGTGGTATGTGAAAAGAACACACATGCAAAATGATTGGTAGTTGTAACTAAAAAGAACACACATGCAATGACACTGTGGATCCATGTGTGGTCTCTGTAGAGAACACGCATTTCAATGACACTGGTGGATCCATATGTGGTATCTGAAAAGAACACACATGCAATGACTCTGGTTGTTGTTAGTGAAAAGAACACACATGCAATGACACTGGTGGATCCATAGGTGGTATGTGAGAAGAACACACATGCAAAATGACTCTGGTTGTTGTTACTAAAAAGAACACACATGCAAAATGACACTGGTGGATCCATGGGTGGATTCTAAAAAGAGCACAAATGCAATAACACTGGTGGATCCATAGGTGGTACGTGACAAGAACACACATGCAAAATGACTGGTTGTTGTTATTAAAAAGAACACACATGCAATGACACTGGTGGATCCATAGGTGGTATGTGAAGAGAACACACATGCAATGACACTGGTGATCCATATGTGGTATGTGAAAAGAATAGACATGCAATGACTCTGTTTGTTGTTAGTGAAAAGAACACACATGCAATGACACTGGTGGATCCATAGGTGGTATGTGAAGAGAACACACATGCAATGACACTGGTGATCCATATGTGGTATGTGAAATGAACACACATGAATGACTCTGGTTGTTAGTGAAAAAAACACACATGCAATGACACTGGTGGATCCATGTGTGGTCTCTGAAGAGAGCACACATTTCAATCACACTGGTGGATCCGTATGTGGTATGTGAAAATAACACACATGCAATGACTATGGTTGTGGATTATGAAATGAACACACATGCAATGACACTGGCGGATCCATAGGTGGTATGTGAGAAGAACACACATTTCAATGACTCTGGTTGTTGTTACTAAAACAAACACACATGCAATGACACTGGTGGATCCATAGGTGGTATGTGAAGAGATCACACATGCAAAATGACTCTGGTTGTTTTTACTAAAAAGAACACACATGCAAAATGACACTGGTGGATCCATGGGTGGATTGTGAAAAGACCACAAATGCAATGACACTGGTGGATCCATAGGTGGTATGTGAAAAGACCACACATGCAAAATGATTGTGGTTGTTGTTACCAAGAAGAACACACATGCAAAATGACACTAGTGGATCCATGGGTGGATTGTGAAAAGAGCACAAATGCAATGACACTGGTGGATCCATAGGTGGTATGTGAAAAGAACACACATGCAAAATGACTCTGGTTGTTGTTACGAAAAATAACACACATGCAATTACACTGGTGGATCCATAGGTGGTATGTGAAGAGAACACACATGCAATGACACTGGTTATCCATATGTGGTATGTGAAAAGAACACACATGCAATGACTCTGGTTGTTGTTAGTGAAAAGAACACACATGCAATGACACTGGTGGATCCATGTGTGGTCTCTGGAGAGAGCACACATTTCAAGGACTCTTGTTGTTGTTAGTAAAAAGAACACACATGCAATGACACTGGTGGATCTATGTGTGGTCTCTAAAGAGAGCACACATGCAATGCCACTTGTTGTTGTTACAAAAAAGAACACATGCAATGACACTGGTGGATCCATAGGTGGTATGTGAAGAGATCACACATGCAAAATGACTCTGGTTGTTGTTACTAAAAAGAACACACATCCAAAATGACACTGGTGGATCCATGGGTGCATTGTGAAAAGAACACACATGCAATGACACTGGTGGATCCATAGGTGGATTATGAAATGAACACACATGCAATGACACTGGTGGATCCATAGGTGGATTATGAAATGAACACACATGCAATGACACTGGTGGATCCATAGGTGGTATGTGAGAAGAACACACGTTTCAATGACTCTGGTTGTTGTTACTAAAAAGAACACACATGCAATGACACTGGTGGATACATAGGTGGTATGTGAGAAGAACACACATGCAAAATGACACTGGTTGTTGTTACTAAAAAGAACACATGCAATGACACTGGTGGATCCATAGGTGGATTGTGAAGAGAACACACATGCAATAACACTGGTGGATCCATAGGTGGTATGTGAAAAGAACACACATGCAAAATGACTGGTTGTTGTTACTAAAAAGAACACACATGCAGTGACATTGGTGGATCAATGTGTGGTCTCTATAGAGAACACGCATTTCAATGACACTGGTGGATCCATATGTGGTATGTGAAAAGAACACACATGCAATGACTCTGGTTGTTGTTGGTGAAAAACACACATGCAATGACACTGGTGGATCCATAGGTGGTATGTGAAGAACACACATGCAAAATGACTCTGGTTGTTGTTACTAAAAAGAACACACATGCAATGACACTGGTGGATCCATAGGTGGATTATGAAATGAACAGACATGCAATGACACTGGTGGATCCATAGGTGGTATGTGAGAAGAACACATGTTTCAATGACTCTGGTTGTTACTAAAAAGAACACACATGTAATGACACTGGTGGATCCATAGGTGGTATGTGAAGAGATCACACATGCAAAATGACTCTGGTTGTTGTTACTAAAAAGAACACACATGCAAAATGACACTGGTGGATCCATGGGTGGATTGTGAAAAGAACACACATGCAATGACACTGGTGGATCCATAGGTGGTATGTGAAAAGAACACACTTGCAAAATGACTCTAGGTGTTCTTACTAAAAAGAACACACATGCAATGACACTGGTGGATCCATAGGTGGTATGTGAAGAGATCACACATTCAAAATGACTCTAGTTGAAGTTACTAAAAAGAACACACATGCAAAATGACACTGGTGGATCCATAGGTGGTATGTGAAAAGAACACACATGCAAAATGATTGGTAGTTGTAACTAAAAAGAACACACATGCAATGACACTGTGGATCCATGTGTGGTCTCTGTAGAGAACACGCATTTCAATGACACTGGTGGATCCATATGTGGTATCTGAAAAGAACACACATGCAATGACTCTGGTTGTTGTTAGTGAAAAGAACACACATGCAATGACACTGGTGGATCCATAGGTGGTATGTGAGAAGAACACACATGCAAAATGACTCTAGTTGTTGTTACTAAAAAGAACACACATGCAAAATGACACTGGTGGATCCATGGGTGGATTCTAAAAAGAGCACAAATGCAATAACACTGGTGGATCCATAGGTGGTACGTGACAAGAACACACATGCAAAATGACTGGTTGTTGTTATTAAAAAGAACACACATGCAATGACACTGGTGGATCCATAGGTGGTATGTGAAGAGAACACACATGCAATGACACTGGTGATCCATATGTGGTATGTGAAAAGAATAGACATGCAATGACTCTGTTTGTTGTTAGTGAAAAGAACACACATGCAATGACACTGGTGGATCCATAGGTGGTATGTGAAGAGAACACACATGCAATGACACTGATGATCCATATGTGGTATGTGAAATGAACACACATGCAATGACTCTGGTTGTTAGTGAAAAAAACACATATGCAATGACACTGGTGGATCCATGTGGTCTGTCTCAAGAGAGCACACATTTCAATCACACTGGTGGATCCGTATGTGGTATGTGAAAATAACACACATGCAATGACTATGGTTGTGGATTATGAAATGAACACACATGCAATGACACTGGTGGATCCATAGGTGGTATGTGAGAAGAACACACATTTCAATGACTCTGGTTGTTGTTACTAAAACAAACACACATGCAATGACACTGGTGGATCCATAGGTGGTATGTGAAGAGATCACACATGCAAAATGACTCTGGTTGTTTTTACTAAAAAGAACACACATGCAAAATGACACTGGTGGATCCATGGGTGGATTGTGAAAAGACCACAAATGCAATGACACTGGTGGATCCATAGGTGGTATGTGAAAAGAACACACATGCAAAATGACTGTGGTTGTTGTTACTAAGAAGAACAAACATGCAAAATGACACTAGTGGATCCATGGGTGGATTGTGAAAAGAGCACAAATGCAATGACACTGGTGGATCCATAGGTGGTATGTGAAAAGAACACACATGCAAAATGACTCTGGTTGTTGTTACGAAAAATAACACACATGCAATTACACTGGTGGATCCATAGGTGGTATGTGAAGAGAACACACATGCAATGACACTGGTTATCCATATGTGGTATGTGAAAAGAACACACATGCAATGACTCTGGTTGTTGTTAGTGAAAAGAACACACAAGCAATGACACTGGTGGATCCATGTGTGGTCTCTGGAGAGAGCACACATTTCAAGGACTCTTGTTGTTGTTAGTAAAAAGAACACACATGCAAAATGACTCTGGTTGTTGTTACTAAAAAGAACACACATCCAAAATGACACTGGTGGATCCATGGGTGCATTGTGAAAAGAACACACATGCAATGACACTGGTGGATCCATAGGTGGATTATGAAATGAACACACATGCAATGACACTGGTGGATCCATAGGTGGATTATGAAATGAACACACATGCAATGACACTGGTGGATCCATAGGTGGTATGTGAGAAGAACACACGTTTCAATGACTCTGGTTGTTGTTACTAAAAAGAACACACATGCAATGACACTGGTGGATACATAGGTGGTATGTGAGAAGAACACACATGCAAAATGACACTGGTTGTTGTTACTAAAAAGAACACATGCAATGACACTGGTGGATCCATAGGTGGATTGTGAAGAGAACACACATGCAATGACACTGGTGGATCCATAGGTGGTATGTGAAAAGAACACACATGCAAAATGACTGGTTGTTGTTACTAAAAAGAACACACATGCAGTGACATTGGTGGATCAATGTGTGGTCTCTATAGAGAACACGCATTTCAATGACACTGGTGGATCCATATGTGGTATGTGAAAAGAACACACATGCAATGACTCTGGTTGTTGTTGGTGAAAACAACACACATGCAATGACACTGGTGGATCCATAGGTGGTATGTGAGAAGAACACACATGCAAAATGACTCTGGTTGTTGTTACTAAAAAGAACACACATGCAATGACACTGGTGGATCCATAGGTGGATTATGAAATGAACAGACATGCAATGACACTGGTGGATCCATAGGTGGTATGTGAGAAGAACACACGTTTCAATGACTCTGGTTGTTACTAAAAAGAACACACATGTAATGACACTGGTGGATCCATAGGTGGTATGTGAAGAGATCACACATGCAAAATGACTCTGGTTGTTGTTACTAAAAAGAACACACATGCAAAATGACACTGGTGGATCCATGGGTGGATTGTGAAAAGAACACACATGCAATGACACTGGTGGATCCATAGGTGGTATGTGAAAAGAACACACTTGCAAAATGACTCTAGGTGTTGTTACTAAAAAGAACACACATGCAATGACACTGGTGGATCCATAGGTGGTATGTGAAGAGATCACACATTCAAAATGACTCTAGTTGAAGTTACTAAAAAGAACACACATGCAAAATGACACTGGTGGATCCATAGGTGGTATGTGAAAAGAACACACATGCAAAATGATTGGTAGTTGTAACTAAAAAGAACACACATGCAATGACACTGTGGATCCATGTGTGGTCTCTGTAGAGAACACGCATTTCAATGACACTGGTGGATCCATATGTGGTATCTGAAAAGAACACACATGCAATGACTCTGGTTGTTGTTAGTGAAAAGAACTCACATGCAATGACACTGGTGGATCCATAGGTGGTATGTGAGAAGAACACACATGCAAAATGACTCTGGTTGTTGTTACTAAAAAGAACACACATGCAAAATGACACTGGTGGATCCATGGGTGGATTCTAAAAAGAGCACAAATTCAATAACACTGGTGGATCCATAGGTGGTACGTGACAAGAACACACATGCAAAATGACTGGTTGTTGTTATTAAAAAGAACACACATGCAATGACACTGGTGGATCCATAGGTGGTATGTGAAGAGAACACACATGCAATGACACTGGTGATCCATATGTGGTATGTGAAAAGAATAGACATGCAATGACTCTGTTTGTTGTTAGTGAAAAGAACACACATGCAATGACACTGGTGGATCCATAGGTGGTATGTGAAGAGAACACACATGCAATGACACTGGTGATCCATATGTGGTATGTGAAATGAACACACATGAATGACTCTGGTTGTTAGTGAAAAAAACACACATGCAATGACACTGGTGGATCCATGTGTGGTCTCTGAAGAGAGCACACATTTCAATCACACTGTGGATCCTTATGTGGTATGTGAAAATAACACACATGCAATGAGTATGGTTGTGGATTATGAAATGAACACACATGCAATGACACTGGTGGATCCATAGGTGGTATGTGAGAAGAACACACATTTCAATGACTCTGGTTGTTGTTACTAAAACAAACACACATGCAATGACACTGTGGATCCATAGGTATGTGAAGAGATCACACATTCAATATTACTCTGGTTTTTTTTACTAAAAAGAACACACATGCAAAATGACACTGGTGGATCCATGGGTGGATTGTGAAAAGACCACAAATGCAATGACACTGGTGGATCCATAGGTGGTATGTGAAAAGAACACACATGCAAAATGACTGTGGTTGTTGTTACTAAGAAGAACACACATGCAAAATGACACTAGTGGATCCATGGGTGGATTGTGAAAAGAGCACAAATGCAATGACACTGGTGGATCCATAGGTGGTATGTGAAAAGAACACACATGCAAAATGACTCTGGTTGTTGTTACTAAAAAGAACACACATGCAATTACACTGGTGGATCCATAGGTGGTATGTGAAGAGAACACACATGCAATGACACTGGTTATCCATATGTGGTATGTGAAAAGAACACACATGCAATGACTATGGTTGTTCTTAGTGAAAAGAACACACATGCAATGACACTGGTGGATCCATGTGTGGTCTGGAGAGAGCACATTTCAAGGACTCTTGTTGTTGTTAGTAAAAAGAACACACATGCAATGACACTGGTGGATCTATGTGTGGTCTCTAAAGAGAGCACACATGCAATGCCACTTGTTGTTGTTACAAAAAAGAACACATGCAATGACACTGGTGGATCCATAGGTGGTATGTGAAGAGATCACACATGCAAAATGACTCTGGTTGTTGTTACTAAAAAGAACACACATCCAAAATGACACTGGTGGATCCATGGGTGCATTGTGAAAAGAACACACATGCAATGACACTGGTGGATCCATAGGTGGATTATGAAATGAACACACATGCAATGACACTGGTGGATCCATAGGTGGATTATGAAATGAACACACATGCAATGACACTGGTGGATCCATAGGTGGTATGTGAGAAGAACACACGCTTTCAATGACTCGTTGTTGTTACTAAAAAGAACACACATGCAATGACACTGGTGGATACATAGGTGGTATGTGAGAAGAACACACATGCAAAATGACACTGGTTGTTGTTACTAAAAAGAACACATGCAATGACACTGGTGGATCCATAGGTGGATTGTGAAGAGAACACACATGCAATGACACTGGTGGATCCATAGGTGGTATGTGAAAAGAACACACATGCA
Organism: Avena insularis; assembly: GCA_023614405.1. Classification (NCBI taxonomy): domain Eukaryota; kingdom Viridiplantae; phylum Streptophyta; class Magnoliopsida; order Poales; family Poaceae; genus Avena; species Avena insularis. Next base: position 470,439,481 of record CM042694.1, read on the forward strand.
AAATGACTGGTTATTGTTACTAAAAAGAACACACATGCAGTGACATTGGTGGATCAATGTGTGGTCTCTATAGAGAACACGCATTTCAATGACACTGGTGGATCCATATGTGGTATGTGAAAAGAACACACATGCAATGACTCTGGTTGTTGTTGGTGAAAACAACACATGCAATGACACTGGTGGATCCATAGGTGGTATGTGAGAAGAACACACATGCAAAATGACTCTGGTTGTTGTTACTAAAAAGAACACACATGCAATGACACTGGTGGATCCATAGGTGGATTATGAAATGAACAGACATGCAATGACACTGGTGGATCCATAGGTGGTATGTGAGAAGAACACACGTTTCAATGACTCTGGTTGTTGTTACTAAAAAGAACACACATGTAATGACACTGGTGGATCCATAGATGGTATGTGAAGAGATCACACATGCAAAATGACTCTGGTTGTTGTTACTAAAAAGAACACACATGCAAAATGACACTGGTGGATCCATGGGTGGATTGTGAAAAGAACACACATGCAATGACACTGGTGGATCCATAGGTGGTATGTGAAAAGAACACACTTGCAAAATGACTCTAGGTGTTGTTACTAAAAAGAACACACATGCAATGACACTGGTGGATCCATAGGTGGTATGTGAAGAGAACACACATGCAATGACACTGGTGATCCATATGTGGTATGTGAAATGAAGACACATGCAATGACTCTGGTTGTTGTTAGTTAAAAGAACACACATGTAATGACACTGGTGGATCCATGTGTGGTCTCTGAAGAGAGCACACATTTCAATGACTCTTGTTGTTGTTAGTAAAAAGAACACACATGCAATGACACTGGTGGATCCATGTGTGGTATCTAAAGAGAGCACACATGCAATGACACTTGTTATTGTTACTAAAAAGAACACATGCAGAGACACTGGTGGATCCATAGGTGGATTGTGAAGAGAACACACATACAATGACACTAGTGGATCCATGTGTGGTCTCTGAAGAGAGCACACATGCAATGACACTGGTTGTTGTTACTAAAAAGAACACATGCAATGACACTGGTGGATCCATAGGTGGATTGTGAAGAGAACACACATGCAATGCCACTGGTGGATCCATAGGTGGTATGTGAAAAGAACACACATGAAAAATGATTGGTAGTTGTAACTAAAAAGAACACACATGCAATGACACAGTGGATGCATGTGTGGTCTCTATAGAGAACACGCATTTCAATGACACTGGTGGATCCATATGTGGTATGTGAAAAGAACACACATGCAATGACTCTGGTTGTTGTTAGTGAAAAGAACACACATGCAATGACACTGGTGGATCCATAGGTGGTATGTGAGTAGAACACACATGCAAAATGACTCTGGTTGTTGTTACTAAAAATAACACACATGCAAAATGACACTGGTGTATCCATGGGTGGATTGTGAAAAGAGCACAAATGCAATGACACTGGTGGATCCATAGGTGGTATGTGACAAGAACACACATGCAAAATGACTGGTTGTTGTTACTAAAAAGAACACACATGCAATGACACTGGTGGATCCATAGGTGGTATGTGAAGAGAACACACATGCAATGACACTGGTGATCCATATGTGGTAAGTGAAAAGAACACACATGCAATGACTCTGGTTGTTGTTAGTGAAAAGAACACACATGCAATGACACTGGTGGATCCATAGGTGGTATGTGAAGAGAACACACATGCAATGACACTGGTGATCCATATGTGGTATGTGAACTGAACACACATGCAATGACTCTGGTTGTTAGTGAAAAGAACACACATGCAATGACACTGGTGGATCCATGTGTGGTCTCTAAAGAGAGCACACATGCAATGCCACTGGTTGTTGTTACTAAAAAGAACACCTGCAATGACACTGGTGGATCCATAGGTGGAATGTGAGAAGAACACACATGCAATGACACTGGTGGATCCATTGGTATGTGATAATAACACACATTTCAATGACTCTGGTTGTTGTTACTAAAAAGAACACACATGCAATGACACTGGTGGATCCATAGGTGGTATGTGAAGAGATCACACATTCAAAATGACTCTAGTTGAAGTTACTAAAAAGAACACACATGCAAAATGACATTGGTGGATCCATAGGTGGTATGTGAAAAGAACACACATGCAAAATGATTGGTAGTTGTAACTAAAAAGAACACACATGCAATGACACTGTGGATCCATGTGTGGTCTCTGTAGAGAACACGCATTTCAATAACACTGGTGGATCCATATGTGGTATCTGAAAAGAACACACATGCAATGACTCTGGTTGTTGTTAGTGAAAAGAACACACATGCAATGACACTGGTGGATCCATAGGTGGTATGTGAGAAGAACACACATGCAAAATGACTCTGGTTGTTGTTACTAAAAAGAACACACATGCAAAATGACACTGGTGGATCCATGGGTGGATTCTAAAAAGAGAACAAATGCAATAACACTGGTGGATCCATAGGTGGTATGTGACAAGAACACACATGCAAAATGACTGGTTGTTGTTATTAAAAAGAACACACATTCAATGACACTGGTGGATCCATAGGTGGTATGTGAAGAGAACACACATGCAATGACACTGGTAATCCATATGTGGTATGTGAAAAGAATAGACATGCAATGAGTCTGGTTGTTGTTAGTGAAAAGAACACACATGCAATGACACTAGTGGATCCATAGGTGGTATGTGAAGAGAACACACAAGCAATGACACTGGTGATCCATATGTGGTATGTGAAAAGAACACACATGCAATGACTCTGGTTGTTGTTAGTGAAAAGAACACACATGCAATGACATCAGGATCCATGTGTGGTCTCTGGAGAGAGCACACATTTCAAGGACTCTTGTTGTTGTTAGTAAAAAGAACACACATGCAATGACACTGGTGGATCCATGTGTGGTCTCTAAAGAGAGCACACATGCAATGCCACTGGTTGTTGTTACTAAAAAGAACACATGCAATGACACTGGTGGATCCATAGGTGGATTGTGAGAAGAACACACATGCAATGACACTGGTGGATCCATAGGTGGATTATGAAATGAACACACATGCAATGACACTGGTGGATCCATAGGTGGTATGTGAGAAGAACACACGTTTCAATGACTCTGGTTGTTGTTACTAAAAAGAACACACATGCAATGACACTGGTGGATACATAGGTGGTATGTGAGAAGAACACACATGCAAAATGACTCTGGTTGTTGTTACTAAAAAGAACACACATGCAATGACACTAGTGGATCCATAGGTGGTATGTGAGAAGAACACACATGCAAAATGACTCTAGTTGTTGTTACTAAAAAGAACACACATGCAATGACACTGGTGGATCCATAGGTGGATTATGAAATGAACACACATGCAATGACACTAGTGGATCCATAGGTGGTATGTGAGAAGAACACACATTTCAATGACTCTGGTTGTTGTTACTAAAAATAACACACATGCAATGACACTGGTGGATCCATAGGTGGTATGTGAAGAGATCACACATGCAAAATGACTCTGGTTGTTGTTACTAAAAAGAACACACATGCAAAATGACACTGGTGGATCCATGGGTGGATTGTGAAAAGAGGACAAATGCAATGACACTGGTGGATCCATAGGTGGTGTGTGAAAAGAACACACATGCAAAATGACTCTGGTTGTTGTTACTAAAAAGAACACACATGCAATGACACTGGTGGATCCATAGGTGGTATGTGAAGAGAACACACATGCAATGACACTGGTGATCCATATGTGGTATGTGAAAAGAACACACATGCAATGACTCTGGTTGTTGTTAGTGAAAAGAACACACAAGCGATGACACTGGTGGATCCATGTGTGGTCTCTGAACAGAGCACACATTTCGATCACACTGGTGGATCCATATGTGGTATGTGAAAAGAACACACATGCAATGACTCTGGTTGTGGATTATGAAATGAACACACATGCAATGACACTGGTGGATCCATAGGTCGTATGCGCGAAGAACACACATTTCAATGACTCTGGTTGTTGTTACTAAAACGAACACACATGCAATGACACTGGTGGATCCATAGGTGGTATGTGAAGAGATCACACATGCAAAATGACTCTGGTTGTTGTTACTAAAAAGAACACACATGCAAAATGACACTGGTGGATCCATGGGTGGTCTCTGAAGAGAGCACACATTTCAATCACACTGGATCCATATGTGGTATGTGAAAAGAACACACATGCAATGACTGGTTGTCGTTAGTGAAAAGAACACACATGCAATGACACTGGTGGATCCATATGTGGTATGTGAGAAGAACACACAAGCAAAATGACTCTGGTTGTTGTTACTAAAAAGAACACACATGCAATGATACTGGTGGATCCATAGGTGGATTATGAAATGAACACACATGCAATAGCACTGGTGGATCCATAGGTGGTATGTGTGAAGAACACACATTTCAATGACTCTGGTTGTTGTTACTAAAAAGAACACACATGCAAAATGACTCTGGTTGTTGTTACTAAAAGAACACACATGGAATGACACTGGTGGATCCATAGGTGGTATGTGAAGAGAACACACATGCAATGACACTGGTGATCCATATGTGGTATGTGAAAAGAACACACATGCAATGACACTGGTGGATCCATAGGTGGTATGTGAAGAGAACACACATGCAATGACACTGATGATCCATATGTGGTATGTGAAATGAACACACATGCAATGACTCGTTGTTAGTGAAAAGAACACATGCAATGACACTGGTGGATCCATGTGTGGTCTCAAGAGAGCACACATTTCAATCACACTGGTGGATCCATATGTGGTATGTGAAAAGAACACACATGCAATGACTCTGGTTGTGGATTATGAAATGAACAAACATGCAATGACACTGGTGGATCCATAAGTGGTATGTGAGAAGAACACACATTCAAAATGACTCTGGTTGTTGTTACTAAAAAGAACACACATTCAATTACACTGGTGGATCCATGTGTGGTCTTTGTAGAGAACTCACATTTCAATGACACTGGTGGATCCTATGTGGTATGTGAAAAGAACACACATGCAATGACTCTGGTTGTTGTTAGTGAAAAGAACACACATGCAATGACACTGGTGGATCCATGTGTGGTCTCTGAACAGAGCACACATTTCAAGGACTCTTGTTGTTATTAGTAAAAAGAACACACATGCAATGACACTGGTGGATCCATAGGTGGATTATGAAATGAACACACATGCAATGACACTGGTGGATCCATAGATGGTATGTGAGAAGAACACACATTTCAATGACTCTGGTTGTTGTTAGTGAAAAGAACACACATGCAATGACATTGGTGGATCCATCTGTGGTCTCTAAAGAGAGCACACATTTCAAGGACTCTTGTTGTTGTTAGTAAAAAGAACACACATGCAATGACACTGGTGGATCCATGTGTGGTCTCTGAAGAGAGCACACATGCAATGACACTGGTTGTTGTTACTAAAAAGAACACATGCAATGACACTGGTGGAACCATAGGTGGATTGTGAAGAGAACACATATGCAATGACACTGGTGGATCCATAGGTGGTATGTGAAAAGAACACACATGCAAATTGACTGGTTGTTGTTACTAAAAAGAACACACATGCAATGACACTGGTGGATCAATATGTGGTCTCTATAGAGAACACGCATTTCAATGACACTGGTGGATCCATATGTGGTATGTGAAAAGAACACACATGCAATGACTCTGGTTGTTGTTAGTGGAAAGAACACACATGCAATGACACTGGTGGATCCATAGGTGGTATGTGAAGAGAACACACATGCAATGACACTGGTGATCCATATGTGGTATGTGAAATGAACACACACGCAATGACTCTGGTTGTTAGTGAAAAGAACACACATGCAATGACACTGGTGGATCCATGTGTGGTCTCTGAAGAGAGCACACATTTCAATCACACTGGTGGATCCATATGTGGTATGTGAAAAGAACACACATGCAATGACTCTGGTTGTGGATTATGAAATGAACACACATGCAATGACACTGGTGGATCCATAGGTGGTATGTGAGAAGAACACACATTTCAATGACTCTGGATGTTGTTACTAAAAAGAACACACATGCAATGACACTGGTGGATCCATAGGTGGTATGTGAAGAGATCACACATGCAAAATGACTCTGGTTGTTGTTAATAAAAAGAACACAAATGCAAAATGACACTGGTGGATCCATGGGTGGATTCTGAAAAGAGCACAAATGCAATGACACTGGTGGATCCATAGCTGGTATGTGAAGAGAACACACATGCAATGACACTGGTGATCCATATGTGGTATGTGAAAAGAACACACATGCAATGACTCTGGTTGTTGTTAGTGAAAAGAACACACATGCAATGACACTCGTGGATCCATGTGTGGTTTCAAGAGAGCACACATTCAAGGACTCTTGTTGTTGTTAGTAAAAAGAACACATGCAATGACACTTAGGGATCCATGTGGTCTCTCAAGAACACACATGCAATGACACTTGTTGTTACTAATAAGAACACATGCAATGACACTGGTGGACCATAGGTGGCTGGTGAAGAGAACACACATACAATGACACTAGTGGATCCATAGGTGGTATGTGAAAAGAACAAACATGCAAAATGACTGGTTGTTGTTACTAAAAAGAACACACATGCAATAAAACTGGTGGATCCTTGTGTGGTCTCTGTAGAGAACACGCATTTCAATGACACTGGTGGATCCATATGTGGTATCTGAAAAGAACACACATGCAATGACTCTGGTTGTTGTTAGTGAAAAGAACACACATGTAATGACACTGGTGGATCCATAGGTGGTATGTGAGAAGAACACACATGCAAAATGACTCTGGTTGTTGTTACTAAAAAGAACACACATGCAATGACACTGGTGGATCCATAGGTGGATTATGAAATGAACACACATGCAATGACACTGGTGGATCCATAGGTGGTATGTGAAGAGATCACACATTCAAAATGACTCTAGTTGAAGTTACTAAAAAGAACACACATGCAAAATGACACTGGTGGATCCATAGGTGGTATGTGAAAAGAACACACATGCAAAATGATTGGTAGTTGTAACTAAAAAGAACACACATGCAATGACACTGTGGATCCATGTGTGGTCTCTGTAGAGAACACGCATTTCAATGACACTGGTGGATCCATATGTGGTATCTGAAAAGAACACACATGCAATGACTCTGGTTGTTGTTAGTGAAAAGAACTCACATGCAATGACACTGGTGGATCCATAGGTGGTATGTGAGAAGAACACACATGCAAAATGACTCTGGTTGTTGTTACTAAAAAGAACACACATGCAAAATGACACTGGTGGATCCATGGGTGGATTCTAAAAAGAGCACAAATTCAATAACACTGGTGGATCCATAGGTGGTACGTGACAAGAACACACATGCAAAATGACTGGTTGTTGTTATTAAAAAGAACACACATGCAATGACACTGGTGGATCCATAGGTGGTATGTGAAGAGAACACACATGCAATGACACTGGTGATCCATATGTGGTATGTGAAAAGAACACACATTCAATTTGTTTGTTTGTTGTTACTTAAAAGAACACACATGCAATGACACTGGTGGATCCATAGGTGGTATGTGAAGAGAACACACATGCAATGACACTGGTGATCCATATGTGGTATGTGAAATGAACACACATGAATGACTCTGGTTGTTAGTGAAAAAAACACACATGCAATGACCTGTGGATCCATGTGTGGTCTGTGAAGAGAGCACACATTTCAATGACACTGTGGATCCATATGTTATGTGAAAATAACACACATGCAATGAGTATGGTTGTGGATTATGAAATGAACACACATGCAATGACACTGGTGATCCATAGGTGGTATGTGAGAAGAACACACATTTCAATGACTCTGGTTGTTGTTACTAAAAAAACACACATGTAATGACACTGGTGGATCTATAGGTGGTATGAAGAGAACACACATGCAAAATGACTCTTATTGTTATTACTAAAAAGAACACATGCAATGACACTGGTGGATCCATCGGTGGTTTGTGAACAGACCACAAATGCAATGACACTGGTGGATCTATAGGTGGTATGTGAAAAAACACACATGCAGAATGACTGTGTTGTTGTTACTAAGAAGAACACACATGCAAAATGACACTAGTGGATCCATGGGTGGATTGTGAAAAGAACACAAATGCAATGACACTGGTGGATCCATAGGTGGTATGTGAAAAGAACACACATGCAAAATGACTCGGTTGTTGTTACGAAAAATAACACACATGCAATTACACCGGTGGATCCATAGGTGGTATGTGAAGAACACACATGCAATGACACTGGTTATCCATATGTGGTATGTGAAAAGAACACACATGCAATGACTGGTGGATCCATAGGTGGATAGTGAAAAGAACACACATGCAATGACACTTGGTGGATCCATAGGTGGTATGTGAGAAGAACACACATGCAAAATGACTCTTGTTGTTGTTACTAAAAGAACACACATGCAATGACACTGGTGGATCCATGTGGTATCTAAAGAGAACACACATGCAATGACGTTGTTGTTACAAAAAGAACACATGCAATGACACTGGTGGATCCATAGGTGGTATGTGAAGAGAACACATGCAAAATGACTCTATTGTTGTTACTAAAAAGAACACACATGCAATGACACTGTGGATCCATGGGTGGTATGTGAACAGAACACACATGCAATGACATTCGGTGGATCCATATATGGTATATCAAGAGAACACACATGCAATGACACTGGTGGATCCATAGGTGGATTATGAAATGAACACACATGCAATGACACTGGTGGATCCATAGGTGGTATGTGAGAAGAACACACATTTCAATGACTCTTGTTGTTGTTACTAAAAAGAACACACATGCAATGACACTGGTGGATCCATAGGAGGTATGTGAGAAGAACACATGCAATGACACTGGTTGTTGTTACTAAAAAGAACACATGCAATGACACTTGTGGATCCATAGGTGGATTGTTAAGAGAACACACATGCAATGCCACTGGTGGATCCATAGGTGGTATGTGAAAAGAACACAGATGCAAAATGATTGGTAGTTGTAACAAAAAAGAACACAAATGCAATGACATTGGTGGATCCATGTGTGGTCTCTATAGAGAACACATTTCAATGACACTGTGGATCCATATGTGGTATGTGAAAAGAACACACATGCAATGACTGGTTGTTGTTTGTGAAATGAACACACATGCAATGACACTGGTGGATCCATAGGTGGTATGTGAGTAGAACACATGCAAAATGACTCGTTGTTGTTACTAAAAATAACACACATGCAAAATGACACGTGTATCCATGGGTGGATTGTGAAAAGAGCACAAATGCAATGACACTGTGGATCCATAGGTGGTATGTGACAAGAACACACATGCAAAATGACTGTTGTTACTAAAAGAACACACATGCAATGACACTGGTGGATCCATAGGTGGTATGTGAAGAGAACACACATGCAATGACACTGGTGATCCATATGTGGTAAGTGAAAAGAACACACATGCAATGACTCTGGTTGTTGTTAGTGAAAAGAACACACATGCAATGACACTGGTGGATCCATAGGTGGTATGTGAAGAGAACACACATGCAATGACACTGGTGATCCATATGTGGTATGTGAACTGAACACACATGCAATGACTCTGGTTGTTAGTGAAAAGAACACACATGCAATGACACTGGTGGATCCATGTGTGGTCTCTAAAGAGAGCACACATGCAATGCCACTGGTTGTTGTTACTAAAAAGAACACCTGCAATGACACTGGTGGATCCATAGGTGGAATGTGAGAAGAACACACATGCAATGACACTGGTGGATCCATTGGTATGTGATAATAACACACATTTCAATGACTCTGGTTGTTGTTACTAAAAAGAACACACATGCAATGACACTGGTGGATCCATAGGTGGTATGTGAAGAGATCACACATTCAAAATGACTCTAGTTGAAGTTACTAAAAAGAACACACATGCAAAATGACATTGGTGGATCCATAGGTGGTATGTGAAAAGAACACACATGCAAAATGATTGGTAGTTGTAACTAAAAAGAACACACATGCAATGACACTGTGGATCCATGTGTGGTCTCATAGAGAACACGCATTTCAATAACACTGTGGATCCATATGTGGTATCTGAAAAGAGCACATGCAATGACTCGTTGTTGTTAGTGAAAAGAACACACATGCAATGACACTGGTGGATCCATAGGTGGTATGTGAGAAGAACACACATGCAAAAACACTCTTGTTGAATTTACTAACTAGAACACACATGCAAAAAGACAGTGGGGGATACATGGTTGGATTCTAAAATGAGAACAAATGCAATAACACTGGTGGATCCATAGGTGGTATGTGACAAGAACACACATGCAAAATGACTGGTTGTTGTTATTAAAAAGAACACACATGCAATGACACTGGTGGATCCATAGGTGGTATGTGAAGAGAACACACATGCAATGACACTGGTGATCCATATGTGGTATGTGAAAAGAATAGACATGCAATGAGTCTGGTTGTTGTTAGTGAAAAGAACACACATGCAATGACACTAGTGGATCCATAGGTGGTATGTGAAGAGAACACACAAGCAATGACACTGGTGATCCATATGTGGTATGTGAAAAGAACACACATGCAATGACTCTGGTTGTTGTTAGTGAAAAGAACACACATGCAATGACATCAGGGATCCATGTGTGGTCTCTGGAGAGAGCACACATTTCAAGGACTCTTGTTGTTGTTAGTAAAAAGAACACACATGCAATGACACTGGTGGATCCATGTGTGGTCTCTAAAGAGAGCACACATGCAATGCCACTGGTTGTTGTTACTAAAAAGAACACATGCAATGACACTGGTGGATCCATAGGTGGATTGTGAGAAGAACACACATGCAATGACACTGGTGGATCCATAGGTGGATTATGAAATGAACACACATGCAATGACACTGGTGGATCCATAGGTGGTATGTGAGAAGAACACACGTTTCAATGACTCTGGTTGTTGTTACTAAAAAGAACACACATGCAATGACACTGGTGGATACATAGGTGGTATGTGAGAAGAACACACATGCAAAATGACTCTGGTTGTTACTTAAAAGAACACACGTGCAATGACACTGGTGGATCCATAGGTGGTATGTGAGAAGAACACACATGCCAAATGAGTCTAGTTGTTGTTACTAAAAAGAACACACATGCAATGACACTGGTGGATCCATAGGTGGATTATGAAATGAACACACATGCAATGACACTAGTGGATCCATAGGTGGTATGTGAGAAGAACACACATTTCAATGACTCTGGTTGTTGTTACTAAAAATAACACACATGCAATGACACTGGTGGATCCATAGGTGGTATGTGAAGAGATCACACATGCAAAATGACTCTGGTTGTTGTTACTAAAAAGAACACACATGCAAAATGACACTGGTGGATCCATGGGTGGATTGTGAAAAGAGGACAAATGCAATGACACTGGTGGATCCATTGGTGGTGTGTGAAAAGAACACACATGCAAAATGGCTGGTTGTTGTTACTAAAAAGAACACACATGCAATGACACTGGTGGATCCATAGGTGGTATGTGAAGAGAACACACATGCAATGACACTGGTGATCCATATGTGGTATGTGAAAAGAACACACATGCAATGACTCTGGTTGTTGTTAGTGAAAAGAACACACATGCGATGACACTGGTGGATCCATGTGTGGTCTCTGAACAGAGCACACATTTCGATCACACTGGTGGATCCATATGTGGTATGTGAAAAGAACACACATGCAATGACTCTGGTTGTGGATTATGAAATGAACACACATGCAATGACACTGGTGGATCCATAGGTCGTATGCGCGAAGAACACACATTTCAATGACTCTGGTTGTTGTTACTAAAACGAACACACATGCAATGACACTGGTGGATCCATAGGTGGTATGTGAAGAGATCACACATGCAAAATGACTCTGGTTGTTGTTACTAAAAAGAACACACATGCAAAATGACACTGGTGGATCCATGGGTGGTCTCTGAAGAGAGCACACATTTCAATCACACTGGTGGATCCATATGTGGTATGTGAAAAGAACACACATGCAATGACTCTGGTTGTCGTTAGTGAAAAGAACACACATGCAATGACACTGGTGGATCCATATGTGGTATGTGAGAAGAACACACAAGCAAAATGACTCTGGTTGTTGTTACTAAAAAGAACACACATGCAATGATACTGGTGGATCCATAGGTGGATTATGAAATGAACACACATGCAATAGCACTGGTGGATCCATAGGTGGTATGTGTGAAGAACACACATTTCAATGACTCTGGTTGTTGTTACTAAAAAGAACACACATGCAAAATGACTCTGGTTGTTGTTACTAAAAAGAACACACATGGAATGACACTGGTGGATCCATAGGTGGTATGTGAAGAGAACACACATGCAATGACACTGGTGATCCATATGTGGTATGTGAAAAGAACACACATGCAATGACACTGGTGGATCCATAGGTGGTATGTGAAGAGAACACACATGCAATGACACTGATGATCCATATGTGGTATGTGAAATGAACACACATGCAATGACTCTGGTTGTTAGTGAAAAGAACACGCATGCAATGACACTGGTGGATCCATGTGTGGTCTCTGAAGAGAGCACACATTTCAATCACACTGGTGGATCCATATGTGGTATGTGAAAAGAACACACATGCAATGACTCTGGTTGTGGATTATGAAATGAACAAACATGCAATGACACTGGTGGATCCATAAGTGGTATGTGAGAAGAACACACATTCAAAATGACTCTGGTTGTTGTTACTAAAAAGAACACACATTCAATTACACTGGTGGATCCATGTGTGGTCTTTGTAGAGAACTCACATTTCAATGACACTGGTGGATCCTATGTGGTATGTGAAAAGAACACACATGCAATGACTCTGGTTGTTGTTAGTGAAAAGAACACACATGCAATGACACTGGTGGATCCATGTGTGGTCTCTGAACAGAGCACACATTTCAAGGACTCTTGTTGTTATTAGTAAAAAGAACACACATGCAATGACACTGGTGGATCCATAGGTGGATTATGAAATGAACACACATGCAATGACACTGGTGGATCCATAGATGGTATGTGAGAAGAACACACATTTCAATGACTCTGGTTGTTGTTAGTGAAAAGAACACACATGCAATGACATTGGTGGATCCATCTGTGGTCTCTAAAGAGAGCACACATTTCAAGGACTCTTGTTGTTGTTAGTAAAAAGAACACACATGCAATGACACTGGTGGATCCATGTGTGGTCTCTGAAGAGAGCACACATGCAATGACACTGGTTGTTGTTACTAAAAAGAACACATGCAATGACACTGGTGGAACCATAGGTGGATTGTGAAGAGAACACATATGCAATGACACTGGTGGATCCATAGGTGGTATGTGAAAAGAACACACATGCAAATTGACTGGTTGTTGTTACTAAAAAGAACACACATGCAATGACACTGGTGGATCAATATGTGGTCTCTATAGAGAACACGCATTTCAATGACACTGGTGGATCCATATGTGGTATGTGAAAAGAACACACATGCAATGACTCTGGTTGTTGTTAGTGGAAAGAACACACATGCAATGACACTGGTGGATCCATAGGTGGTATGTGAAGAGAACACACATGCAATGACACTGGTGATCCATATGTGGTATGTGAAATGAACACACACGCAGTGACTCTGGTTGTTAGTGAAAAGAACACACATGCAATGACACTGGTGGATCCATGTGTGGTCTCTGAAGAGAGCACACATTTCAATCACACTGGTGGATCCATATGTGGTATGTGAAAAGAACACACATGCAATGACTCTGGTTGTGGATTATGAAATGAACACACATGCAATGACACTGGTGGATCCATAGGTGGTATGTGAGAAGAACACACATTTCAATGACTCTGGATGTTGTTACTAAAAAGAACACACATGCAATGACACTGGTGGATCCATAGGTGGTATGTGAAGAGATCACACATGCAAAATGACTCTGGTTGTTGTTAATAAAAAGAACACAAATGCAAAATGACACTGGTGGATCCATGGGTGGATTCTGAAAAGAGCACAAATGCAATGACACTGGTGGATCCATAGCTGGTATGTGAAAAGAACACACATGCAAAATGACTCTGGTTGTTGTTACTAAAAAGAACACACATGCAATGACACTGGTGGATCCATAGGTGGTATGTGAAGAGAACACACATGCAATGACACTGGTGATCCATATGTGGAATGTGAAAAGAACACACATGCAATGACTCGGGTTGTTGTTAGTGAAAAGAACACACATGCAATGACACTAGTGGATCCATGTGTGGTCTCTGAAGAGAGCACACATTTCAAGGACTCTTGTTGTTGTTAGTAAAAAGAACACACATGCAATGACACTTGTGGATCCATGTGTGGTCTCTAAAGAGAGCACACATGCAATGACACTTGTTGTTGTTACTAATAAGAACACATGCAATGACACTGGTGGATCCATAGGTGCTTGTGAAGAGAACACACAAACGATGACACTAGTAGATCCATAGGTGGTATGTGAAAAGAACAAACATGCAAAATGACTGGTTGTTGTTACTAAAAAACACACATGCAATAACACTGGTGGATCCTTGTGTGGTCTCTGTAGAGAACACGCATTTCAATGTCACTGGTGGATCCATGTGTGGTATGTGAAAAGAACACACATGCAATGACTCTGGCTGTTGTTAGTGAAAAGAACACACATGCAATGAAATTGGTGGATCCATAGGTGGTATGTGAGAAGTACACACATGCAAAATGACTCTGGTTGTTGTTACTAAAAATAACACACATGCAATGACACTGGTGGATCCATAGGTGGATTATGAAATGAACACACATGCAATGACACTGGTGGATCCATAGGTGGTATGTGACAAGAACACACATTTCAATGACTCTGGTTGTTGTTATTAAAAAGAACACACATGCAATGACACTGGTGGATCCATAGGTGATATGTGAAGAGATCACATGTGCAAAATGACTCTAGTTGTTGTTACTAAAAAGAACACACATGCAAAATGACACTGGTGGATCCATGGGTGGATTGTCAAAAGAACACACATGCAATGACACTGGTGGATCCATAGGTGGTATGTGAAAAGAACAAACATGCAAAATGACTCTGGTTGTTGTTACTAAAAAGAACACACATGCAATGACACTGGTGGATCCATAGGTGGTATTTGAAGAGAACACACATGCAATGACACTGGTGATCCATATGTGGTATGTGAAAAGAACACACATGCAATGACTCTGGTTGTTGTTAGTGAAAAGAACACACATGAAATGAAACTGGTGGATCCATGTGTGGTCTCTGAAGAGAGCACACATTTCAATGACTCTTGTTGTTGTTAGTAAAAAGAACACACATGCAATGACACTGATGGATCCATGTGTGGTCTCTGAAGAGAGCACACATGCAATGACACTGGTTGTTGTTACTAAAAAGAACACATGCAATGACACTGTTGGATCCATAGGTGGATTGTGAAGAGAACACACATGCAATGACTCTGGTGGATCCGTAGGTGGTATGTGAAAAGAACACACATGCAAAATGACTGGATGTTGTTACTAAAAAGAACACACATGCAATGACACTGGTGGTATGTGAAAAGAACACACATGCAATGACTCTGTTTGTTGTTAGTGAAAAGAACACACATGCAATGACACTGGTGCATCCATAGGTGGTATGTGAGAAGAACACACATGCAAAATGACTCTGATTGTTGTTACTAAAAAGAACACACATGCAATGACACTGGTGGATCCATAGGTGGATTGTGAAGAGAACACACATGCAATGACACTGGTGGATCCATGTGTGGTCTCTGAAGAGAGCACACATGCAATGACACTGGTTGTTGTTACTAAAAAGAACACATGCAATGACACAGGTGGATCCATAGGTGGATTGTGAAGAGAACACACACGCAATGACTCTGGTTGTTAGTGAAAAGAACACACATGCAATGACACCGGTGGATCCATGTGTGGTCTCTGAAGAGAGCACACATTTCAATCACACTAGTGGATCCATATGTGTTATGTGAAAAGAACACACATGCAATGACTCTGGTTGTAGATTATGAAATGAACACACATGCAATGACACTGGTGGATCCATAGGTGGTATGTGAGAAGAACACACATTTCAATGACTCTGGTTGTTGTTACTAAAAAGAACACACATGCAATGACACTGGTGGATCCATAGGTGGTATGTGAAGATATCACACATGCAAAATGACTCTGGTTTTTGTTACTAAAAAGAACACACATGCAAAATGACACTGGTGGATCCATGGGTGGATTGTGAAAAGAGCACAAATGCAATGACACTGGTGGATCCATAGCTGGTATGTGAAAAGAACACACATGCAAAATGACTCTGGTTGTTGTTACTAAAAAGAACACACATGCAATGACACTTGTGGATCCATAGGTGGTATGTGAAGAGATCACACATGCAAAATGACTCTGGTTGTTGTTACTAAAAAGAACACAAATGCAAAATGACACTGGTGGATCCATGGGTGGATTCTGAAAAGAGCACAAATGCAATGACACTGGTGGATCCATAGCTGGTATGTGAAAAGAACACACATGCAAAATGACTCTGGTTGTTGTTACTAAAAAGAACACACATGCAATGACACTGGTGGATCCATAGGTGGTATGTGAAGAGAACACACATGCAATGACACTGGTGATCCATATGTGGAATGTGAAAAGAACACACATGCAATGACTCGGGTTGTTGTTAGTGAAAAGAACACACATGCAATGACACTAGTGGATCCATGTGTGGTCTCTGAAGAGAGCACACATTTCAAGGACTCTTGTTGTTGTTAGTAAAAAGAACACACATGCAATGACACTTGTGGATCCATGTGTGGTCTCTAAAGAGAGCACACATGCAATGACACTTGTTGTTGTTACTAATAAGAACACATGCAATGACACTGGTGGATCCATAGGTGCTTGTGAAGAGAACACACAAACGATGACACTAGTAGATCCATAGGTGGTATGTGAAAAGAACAAACATGCAAAATGACTGGTTGTTGTTACTAAAAAACACACATGCAATAACACTGGTGGATCCTTGTGTGGTCTCTGTAGAGAACACGATTTCAATGTCACTGGTGGATCCATGTGGTATGTGAAAAGAACACACATGCAATGACTCTGGTTGTTGTTAGTGAAAAGAACACACATGCAATGAAATTGGTGGATCCATAGGTGGTATGTGAGAAGTACACACATGCAAAATGACTCTGGTTGTTGTTACTAAAAATAACACACATGCAATGACACTGGTGGATCCATAGGTGGATTATGAAATGAACACACATGCAATGACACTGGTGGATCCATAGGTGGTATGTGACAAGAACACACATTTCAATGACTCTGGTTGTTGTTATTAAAAAGAACACACATGCAATGACACTGGTGGATCCATAGGTGATATGTGAAGAGATCACATGTGCAAAATGACTCTAGTTGTTGTTACTAAAAAGAACACACATGCAAAATGACACTGGTGGATCCATGGGTGGATTGTCAAAAGAACACACATGCAATGACACTGGTGGATCCATAGGTGGTATGTGAAAAGAACAAACATGCAAAATGACTCTGGTTGTTGTTACTAAAAAGAACACACATGCAATGACACTGGTGGATCCATAGGTGGTATTTGAAGAGAACACACATGCAATGACACTGGTGATCCATATGTGGTATGTGAAAAGAACACACATGCAATGACTCTGGTTGTTGTTAGTGAAAAGAACACACATGAAATGAAACTGGTGGATCCATGTGTGGTCTCTGAAGAGAGCACACATTTCAATGACTCTTGTTGTTGTTAGTAAAAAGAACACACATGCAATGACACTGATGGATCCATGGGTGGTCTATCAAGAGAGCACACATGCAATGACACTGGTTGTTGTTACTAAAAAGAACACATGCAATGACACTGTTGGATCCATAGGTGGATTGTGAAGAGAACACATATGCAATGACTCTGGTGGATCCATAGGTGGTATGTGAAAAGAACACACATGCAAAATGACTGGATGTTGTTACTAAAAAGAACACACATGCAATGACACTGGTGGTATGTGAAAAGAACACACATGCAATGACTCTGTTTGTTGTTAGTGAAAAGAACACACATGCAATGACACTGGTGCATCCATAGGTGGTATGTGAGAAGAACACACATGCAAAATGACTCTGATTGTTGTTACTAAAAAGAACACACATGCAATGACACTGGTGGATCCATAGGTGGATTGTGAAGAGAACACACATGCAATGACACTGGTGGATCCATGTGTGGTCTCTGAAGAGAGCACACATGCAATGACACTGGTTGTTGTTACTAAAAAGAACACATGCAATGACACAGGTGGATCCATAGGTGGATTGTGAAGAGAACACACACGCAATGACTCTGGTTGTTAGTGAAAACAACACACATGCAATGACACTGGTGGATCCATGTGTGGTCTCTGAAGAGAGCACACATTTCAATCACACTAGTGGATCCATATGTGTTATGTGAAAAGAACACACATGCAATGACTCTGGTTGTAGATTATGAAATGAACACACATGCAATGACACTGGTGGATCCATAGGTGGTATGTGAGAAGAACACACATTTCAATGACTCTGGTTGTTGTTACTAAAAAGAACACACATGCAATGACACTGGTGGATCCATAGGTGGTATGTGAAGAGATCACACATGCAAAATGACTCTGGTTGTTGTTACTAAAAAGAACACACATGCAAAATGACACTGGTGGATCCATGGGTGGATTGTGAAAAGAGCACAAATGCAATGACACTGGTGGATCCATAGCTGGTATGTGAAAAGAACACACATGCAAAATGACTGTGGTTGTTGTTACTAAAAAGAACACACATGCAATGACACTTGTGGATCCATAGGTGGTATGTGAAGAGAACACACATGCAATGACACTGGTGATCCATATGTGGTATGTGAAAAGAACACACATGCAATGACTCTGGTTGTTGTTAGTGAAAAGAACACACATGCAATGACACTCGTGGATCCATGTGTGGTTTCTGAAGAGAGCACACATTTCAAGGACTCTTGTTGTTGTTAGTAAAAAGAACACACATGCAATGACACTTGTGGATCCATGTGTGGTCTCTGAAGAGAGCACACATGCAATGACACTTGTTGTTGTTACTAATAAGAACACATGCAATGACACTGGTGGACCATAGGTGGCTGGTGAAGAGAACACACATACAATGACACTAGTGGATCCATAGGTGGTATGTGAAAAGAACAAACATGCAAAATGACTGGTTGTTGTTACTAAAAAGAACACACATGCAATAAAACTGGTGGATCCTTGTGTGGTCTCTGTAGAGAACACGCATTTCAATGACACTGGTGGATCCATATGTGGTATCTGAAAAGAACACACATGCAATGACTCTGGTTGTTGTTAGTGAAAAGAACACACATGTAATGACACTGGTGGATCCATAGGTGGTATGTGAGAAGAACACACATGCAAAATGACTCTGGTTGTTGTTACTAAAAAGAACACACATGCAATGACACTGGTGGATCCATAGGTGGATTATGAAATGAACACACATGCAATGACATTGGTGGATCCATAGGTGGTATGTGACAAGAACACACATTTCAATGACTCTGGTTGTTGTTATTAAAAAGAACACACATGCAATGATACTGGTGGATCCATAGGTGGTAGGTGAAGAGATCACACATGCAAAATGACTCTAGTTGTTGTTACTAAAAAGAACACACATGCAAAATGACACTGGTGGATCCATGGGTGGATTGTCAAAAGAACACACATGCAATGACACTGGTGGATCCATAGGTGGTATGTGAAAAGAACAAACATGCAAAATGACTCTGGTTGTTGTTACTAAAAAGAACACACATGCAATGACACTGGTGGTTCCATAGGTGGTATGTGAAGAGAACACACATGCAATGGCACTGGTGATCCATATGTGGTATGTGAAAAGAACACACATTCAATGTCTCTGGTTGTTGTTAGTGAAAAGAACACACATGCAATGACACTGGTGGATCCATGTGTGGTCTCTGAAGAGAGCACACATTTGAATGACTCTTCTTGTTGTTAGTAAAAAGAACAGACATGCAATGACACTGGTGGATCCATGTGTGGTCTCTGAAGAGAGCACACATGCAATGACACTGGTTGTTGTTACTAAAAAGAACACATGCAATGACACTGGTGGATCCATAGGTGGATTGTGAAGAGAACACACATGCAATGACACTGGTGGATCCATAGGTGGTATGTGAAAAGAACACACATGCAAAATGACTGGTTGTTGTTACTAAAAAGCACACACATGCAATGACACTGGTGGTATGTGAAAAGAACACACATGCAATGACTCTGGTTGTTGTTAGTGAAAAGAACACACATGCAATGACACTGGTGGATCCATAGGTGGTATGTGAGAAGAACACACATGCAAAATGACTCTGATTATTGTTACTAAAAAGAACACACATGCAATGACACTGGTGGATCCATAGGTGGGTTATGAAATGAACACACATGCAATGACACTGGTGGATCCATAGGTGGTATGTGAGAAGAACACACATTTCAATGACTTTGGTTGTTGTTACTAAAAAGAACACACATGCAATGCCACTGGTGGATCCATAGGTGGTATGTGAAGAGATCACACATGCAAAATGACTCTGGTTGTTGTTACTAAAAATAACACACATGCAAAATGACACTGGTGGATCCATGGGTGGATTGTGAAAAGAGCACAAATGCAATGACATTTGAATGGTACGGGTGGATCCATAGGCAGATTGTGAAAAGGGATTTTCCCTCTCTCTCTCTCTGTCACAAATCTCACAAAAGCCCAAACGTGTGGAGATCCCAAACATGTGCTCACTCTGGGTGCTATGCCCTGATTGGCTGACAGAGATGTCACGCGGATCGTCTCCACCAACCGTTGATCCCATGTGATCCAACGGGCAGGATAACCCCTCCCTTCTCCACTTTTTTATGCATGGTCAATCCGTGCCACCTCTCTATCCGTGCCACCGATACTAAACCCCCATAAACAAGTGAAAATCCATCTATCTAACTAAAATAAATGATCATATTTCGAAGAAGCCATCGTCTTCGTCTTTCGGTTCGTCCTCGTCTTCGTCAACGCCATGGTCCCCGCCATCGCCGCCGTCGGTGCCCTCCTCTGACGACTCGACAGCGCCCCCTTCCTCGAATAAGCACGCTATCTCCTCGTCGGAATCCTCCTCCTCCTCCTCTTCGTAGTCCCACGGGTCCACGTCACTCTCCTCCGCTCCTGCCTCCAACTGATCGATGAACGCCTCATCGTTGGCCGAGTCGGACTCGTCCAAATAGCTATCTCCTCTCTTCTTCCTGGTTTTCTTCTCGTTCCTCTTCTTGTCCGTACTCGCCGGCGCAACACGCGCCCCCGTCCTGGCTACTACTTTGCGCTCATCCGACGCTGCAGGTACCCCACGCTCCTCCTGCGCGGCCGGTACGAGCTTCGACGTCGCGGTGTCCTCGAGTGCCGATGTCGATGGATCCTGGCGCGGTCGGAGACGACGTGTTGCCTCAGCAGGTGACTCGTGATCACGGACGATGCATCGAAGAGCCGGGGACGCAGGACGGTCAGTGGACGGCTTGGACCTGCCATTGCCACGGCGAGGGGGCATCGTGCTCGAGGTAGTTGCTCCGAATGGTCGATGGCGGGTACACGGAGTCGGGTGCCGATATGATCAGGGACGAGCAGTGGTTTCATGCGTCGTGTCCATGCGTGCATTTGTCGATTATCAAAAAGAAGAAGTAATATCTTGCATACTGAACATAATTTGATCACAACTAAAGTGGCACAGCATATTCTAGACTCGTAAATATCCCGTGCGTGCCTGTCACGTGGAGTTCGACGGAGTTGGACGTGCCGACGTGATCATGCAGCAGTTGCGCGCGTCATTGCCCCATCAACATGTGACACACGCATGCGGGATGTGCGCGCCGATTCCTGTGACGACCACCTGGCTCGCACTCCCCTTATTATATACTGGATTTTGGGCGGCGCCGAAGACCATTGAAGTGTCCATCGCAATAAAGACAAGTCCCATCGATTCCCTACCCCTGCCTCCCTGGCTTCTTCGAGAAGGTAGACCGTACACGGTGGTCTTGTATATTAGTACTAGTACTACTGGACCACGGCCTGTACTCTTTACTCTTCTCCCACACTAATAATCACTATCTCCTTCCTCCTGCCTCCGCCACACTCACCCTGCAAGCCATGGCTCCACTGAGGAGGGGGAGAGGCCGGTTGATGATCCTCGTGGAGAAAAGGGAGAGAAATCGCCACGAGGCACTTCTTGCTCTACCAGCCGCTCAAGCCCACCCTCTCATTGAGGCCCAATCTCCCCCGACAATGGCGCCGAATGTTCTAGCAGGCGAGGGCTCCTCCCGGTACGGTCTCCTTATTCTACTTTTTCTCCATCTCCCTCTCCATCATGATCTTAATCAGCTTCTTCTTGTTTTTGTTCTTCTTCTGGCTCTTCCTCTTCTACGTATTACAGGTCTGCCGTGGAGCCCGAATCCACCACGACGGAGGTGTTGCAGGACCCGTTCGGCCCCGTTCCATGTCTCAGCGAGGTAGTAAATCTCCATGCTGTTATTCTTCCGAGTTATGATGTGGATTTCTTAGATGCTGTCCGCCCCGCATTGGTTTTTCTTCTTCTTTTGCGAGTTGTATTTGTTTTCATGAATATGACTGGATCTCTTGGTCTTTCCTTAATACCGCTGTTCATAGATTCACTATGGATTTTTTGTGATTAGGATTATTTTATCATGGTCATGAATAGATCTCCAGGTCCATTTCTTAACACTGCGGCCAATAGATTCAACGGGGATTTTTTTATCTGTATTAGTATTCACCTGGGACCTGGAGTGTAATTGTAGATTTCCTATTTCAATTAACATGAACGATGCAGCGATCGAAGGCCGAGTACCGTGAGAAGGTGGCCACGATCAGTTCCAAGATTGCCAACCAGCATGAGCTTGCATGCTCCCTCACCCAAGCTAATGAGAGCCTATGCAAGCAATTATCTGTGCAGAAGGAGATCTCGCTAGATTTTGCACGTGACGTCGTTAGGCTGCAGAAAGTGCTCGACCGTAACTTGATCAGGCAAGAACTGGCCATCAAGATAATCAACGAGCTCACGGAGGAGAAGAAGAATCTCGTGGAAAGGTGCATTCTCCTGCAGGACGAAGTCAGCGAGGCACTCAGAGGACGCGTCGAGGAAACCAAGGCTACCATCCGAGCCTACCATGACAGAACCGCTGCTCGGATGCGCCAAGGAGATGAAGGCATATGAGCAGAGGGATCACCGTACGAGGGTGTTCAGAAGAGAACGAGGAGCTAAGGGCATGTCTGAGGCATACCGAGCAATGCCCAAGTCTGATTCTCAAGAAGGGGACACGAATACCGTTCGCCCTCCTCTCCTTTTGTAATGTTTAGGGTGTGAGCAATGCCCATGTCTGCTTCCCATTATAGGGTGCAATAAGAATCCTAGGGCAACTCCTTATCTATATGGACATGTGTTGGTGTTCATGTTCATGAATGGACACCATGTTCTCTTTCCATATGTATTTGGACATGGGTTTCTGCATTATGAGTTTGCCACTCTCCCACTACTATTTGGTGATATTGGGAAAAACCCACAGCACACTAAACTGCTGATAAATCTTATTTGTCTTCGAAATTGAAATTATGACAGTGCCACTAGTCGATTCATAAAATGTTGATTAGTCCTAGATTGCTTCTTCCTTGAAATTATGACAGTGCCACTAGTCGATTCAGTTAATTATGGAAACTAACCAGCTTGTCCTGGTGAACTGAACAAACCATACCATGTATTTTTGTTGCAGGGAAAGAGGCGAAAGATTGACCAGGACCTGGCGATCTGGCTAAATGACAAGATAACAATCCAAAGGGAGAAGCGGAATTCCCAGAAACTAGCCTTTGACCAACTACGCGCTGAATTCGCGGTCCTTTCTGACAAGTGCCAGAAACTGAAGGAGTTAAACGCCGACTGGGCGAAGCTACACAGTTAAGGTCACGCCTCGTCTAGGAAGCAGACGGAGATCATGAAAGGGATCTTGAAGGAAATTCGTATGGCTACGGACAAAATTCTCCAATCCATGATGGAGCGCTAGAACCTATAGCTGAAGCACGACATAGTACTGAAGGAGCTGGCCAATCTTAGGGAGGAAAACAGGCAGCTCCAGGCCAGGCTCGCTTGAACACAACATATGTCTATTTAGTACTGAACTGCCTGGTTTATCCTCTGAAGTGGTGATTTTGTAAGCGTGAACTTAACTCTATGCACGACATGTGTGTTCGTCTGAAATTAGTTTGCTCGAGGATTGAGTTTGGCTTAGTTCAGAAAGCGCAACTGCAAGTCTTACAATTAACTAGTTTCGGGCATTGGTACAACATAAATTATTCATCTCGAATTTCCTTTATCCTCTATAGTCTGTCCTTGTTCACCCTCGCACGCCTTCTTCGCCTTCAATGATCCGCAATGCAAAGACTCTAGCTTCTTCTTGTCTTCCCGAAACCCTTCTCCTTTTCTCAGATTATGAATCAGCAACCTGTGACTATCCTGAAGCTTCTTTGCAGTTCCAACAACCAAGCTCCCATCGATTCCGTCAGTTAGCTTTGACTGCAAATTCTCGATTTCTTGTTCCAGCTCCTTATTTCGTACCGACAGCTTATAATTTTTTTCAGTTGCATCACTTACATCAGTAAATATCCCGACCTTTCCAACTCATACATCTCCCATAACTGTGCCAAACATTTCTTAAGTGCATCTGGCCACTCAAGATCCACCCACTCTACTGCTTTACACACCGGGCCAACCTAAAAACACACACACACTATAGTGTTATGAACATGCACGATACATTTTACTTCATGTCACAGTTGCACATAATGTAAACAAACCTGATTTGTACAGCCCAAAAACCTTCTCACCAGTGTTACTGCCTTCGAATGCAACATATCTCCTTAGTTTTAGCCCATGGTCACATGGCACTTCTCCATCGAGATCTAGGCCCTCCCATTCGGAGTCGTAGATCGTCCTTGGTACCTATAGGTAAACGCAAAGCTGAAATCAAACACGATTGCATGCACTGTAACTACCTCGGTGAATTACGCTCTTAGTTACAAGTATGGATGAGCGGAAATGGTTAAAATAGTACGGTGGGGCCAAATGCCACTCACAGGTAGACCTTTCGGCCGTCCTAACCATTTCCAAACATCGGGACAAGAACGAGCGGCGTAATCGGCAGGCGAAGGGATCAACTACATACACAAATGAGTATGTATGCAAGCCACATACAACAGTCCTCAGAGCCATTCCATCTAAAAGAAATAGAAATATTGCAACGCCATACGGCAAGATCCAAATATCCTAGATAGATATAATAGTTTAGGATATCTCCTCATACATCAAACATCAGAGTATCAAGTAGAAGCGGAAGAAAAGATCCGAGTACGGATAAGAAGAAAATCGGCATAAGATGCCCCATAAATAAACATAGCCTGCCCACAGATCTCACGGATCCCCGTTCCCGGAATCTCTACACCGAGTGATCGTTGCCAACATTGTCCGTCTCCTCCACCCAGTATCCATCTTGCGAGTATACCTGTTCGTCTGAATCAAACAATTTATCGTGTGAGACCCTAGGGGTACTCAGCAAGTCTTTATGCCTCTAAAGGGGACACAACCTGGGGTGACGCAATTGCAGCAGAAGATAATACCTAACAATTCTATAGATACTCGCTAACCATCCGCCGAACCAAAGATAGACGGATGTCCGTGAATTAATAGCAACAGTTACAACAGTAATATTAACAGATCCATCCTCCTCCTCGCTTACCAACGAGGAAGCAGACGAACAGCCCCCCCATCCGTTGGCAGTTTTATTAACCATTCCATGAGTGTTGCACTATTTACTAGTCAGGTACTTAGTCAACTTAAAAGCGGTACTTTAGTTATACTTGTCTATGATCGAGAAACTGTGCTCCAAGTCGTCCATAACCGCAGACACGGCTTTCAGAAAGATTTACCCTGCAGGGGTGCACAAATAGCAACACACACTCGATTAACCTTGGAAAAACCAAATCAAAACCCAACAAGGCATTCACGACAAAGCGATCACAGGATTCAGAAATGTTTCAGGGGGCCACCCCATTAAGCTACCCGCAACGAAGTTGGCCGGCTCCGAGACGGACCCAAGGTTTGCGCCAATGGCTGTAAACGACTAGGAACCCGAAAGTGTGACTGGGCTTGTCGATACCGCGAAAACACTCCGCAATCCTAAACAGTACAGGTGCTCCTCGCACAATCTTAAATAAAGCAGTAAAACATGGCATAAGTACAGGATAGTAATAAAGCCCCAAACTACTTTGTGGCCCCAAGAAATAAGAATGAATCAAGCTCTGGCTCAGGGGGGTCCATAAGGCCTCCCGGATGTGGATAGTGCGAATAGTCAAGGAACAGGAATCAAGTACTCGGGATCCTACGGGACACAAGTGAGCATGAAGAACCAAATAGCAGATATTGCTCACCGGTGCCACTTTCATTAGTTATTCCATTACTACTCAGATTAAGTTGTTTAGGTACCTCATTATCCATCAGACTCTCACAAACCCTACACATGCTGTTCTACGACCCGCATGGCTCAAACAACTCCTGTGGTAATGGCTCATGGGATGGAGGAACAAGCTTCGGTGGAGTTTAAAAGTAAAGGCTATGCAAAGATTTGGGATTCAATTTAATGCAAACGCGACTCAATGATGCAAGAATAAGATAGAGGCGGTAGGTACTATATGTATACAAGCATGTGGTAGTGCTTGCCTGGCAGCTCAGTTGAAGCGAGGGACGGATCTGGGTAGTGCTCCTGGGATTCCTGGTATATCCCCTACTCAGCGTCTATTCGAAGAAGAACCAAACAAACAAGGGCCAACATAAATAGAGTGCACAAGCATATGAATTAAAATGCGACAAGCAAACAATCATGCCATGATGAATGGTGCACAATCTGCATGGCAATAATGTAGCATGGCATGGGTGAGGTGTGGGGTACAAGATCAAAGCATTTTATTAAGTTTTTAGTCCGGTTTGCTCTCATAACACTTGCTGTATACTTATTATTTATATGATGCATGCTACAATTCAGAACATGGAATGCATATATAGAACGGGCTCGTCGCGCTGATCGATTTAGACATATTATTTGTCAAATTTGGAGTTATAAAACAAAAGTTATTAATTAAATAAGATAAAGGGCATTTTATTGTAATTTTAATCATCTCGAAAATTTAAAGTGTGCAACCATTATTTTGAATAGCATATTTGAATTCCTCACATTTTTCTGATTCCAAAACATATATTACTTGTAATATTTGGATTTGTATTTTAAAAATTATTTAAATCTGATTTGAATTTGAATTTAAAACAAATTTGAAAAGTTTAAATCAAACAAAGAAAGGTAAAAACCAGAGGTACTACGCAGATCTAGCCCTGCACAGACACTGGCCCGGCCGACCGGGTAACGACGCAGAGAGGACTTTTCTCACCATGAAGTGATACTGACTGCCGCTGATGTGGGACCGGGTGTAATACGCACGCTCATGAACCGGACGCAGCCACGTGGCGCGAACGGGGAGCGCGGTCGAGGGTTCACAAAAGCTGGGTGCCTTTCTGCAAAGTGTCACTACGGCTGACAGGTGGGGCTCAGGCGGACCGTGGGTTATCGAAGCAAAAAGGTAGGGGTTATGCAAAGGTTTTATGGCCATCGTTGTTCTTCTCTCGACGATGTCGACGATAGATCGGCGATGAGACGACATCGCAGCGGGGGTCAACCTGGCGCAAGGGCGCCGCGACGCCGCGCTAGGTGGGATCGGTGCTAGGGGAGTGCTGCGCGGCCAGACAAGGTTCCCGCGACGCGACGACGCAGAGATAACACGCGCACGCCATGCACTAAGAGCGTTCGTCAAGAGGTCCGGCGAATACAGGTAACGACAGCGAGAAAGGGGATGTCCGGAGAGTCGCAGCTCACCGCGTGGGGTTGATGGTGGTGGCACGCCTTGGGGTGCCGGGAGGCAGACGGCCGGAGAGCTAGGGTTTCACGGTGTCGCAGATCGGGCGGTCGGGGACCTTCTCCTCTCTCCGGCTGACGAGGTGAAGCAAAGAGCTGCCTCGAGCGCCGACCACTCCCACGCCAACCACGATAGCAGGAGCTAGGAGTAGGCGGCACGGTGGCCCGGCAAGAGAGGGGTAGGCATCGGGAGAGGAAGGAGAGGAGAGGCAGGGGCCTGGGTGGATCTGAGAGGCAGAGGAGCCGCAAGGGGTGAGGTAAAGCGAGAGAGGGAGGTAGATGCCATGCGGGAGTGGGTAGGGTTAAGGTTGCTTCGGCACCTTTTTCTCCACCTCCTCCTCGATCACGTGCACGGGCTGGGCAGGTAGGCACGGCAGGGTAGGGTGGTGGGACTGCCAGGTAGGCCTGCATGGAGGGCAAGGCTTGGTGGGGCCTTGTAGCAGCGAGAGAAAAGAGAGAGGCCAATAGAGAGAGAGGGGTCTCGGGCTAGGGTTTGAGGAGAAGGGGTGGGGTGCACTTGGGCCAGGGAGAGAGGGTGGTCAGGTGGGGCCAACATGATAGAGAGAGAGATGAGAGAGGTGTGGTAGGGGTTGGGGTTGATGCTTCGGCATGGAGGGGGTAGGTCATGGGGTAGGGTTAGGAAAGAGGGCTTAGGAGAGAGGATAGAGAGAGAGGGTGATGTGGTGGTAGTGTTTTTGACAAGATCAAGCAAGATCAAGCAAAGATCAAACAAGATCAAGCAAAAGGAGTAGAAGAGATAAAAGGTGGAGAGGGGTGTTGGTATGCATGATCAAGTGAGAGAAAAGGATGGACATGGTGATGATCTTACAAGCTCATGCATGGCACTCCTCAAGTGAGGTTGATGAGGTAGAGGTGAAGAGAGAAAAAGAGAAGATCTCCCAAGAGGAAGGTTCCACTCAAAACAAAGAAAAATCAAAGAAAAGAAATGGTGTTGAAGATGGTTGCATGGCCCATGCAAGACATTAAATGCCATGTGTTACTCTTGTGTAAACCAAATAATGACATGGCATTATTCTTGTGCATTCCATAATATGGGATAAGGCCAAGCAAGAGCAGATAGGATTGGATCCCTCCCATCTCCCATGAGCTAGATTAAATACCAAAAGAAAATAAATAAATGCCCATGGTGAATGGAATGGTGGAATTATAAGGTGGTGACAAGAAAGGTGGTGGAGTTGAAATAAAAGATATGCCCCCAACTCAACTTGGGCATTAAACAACATATCAATAACCAAATACAATATCAAGAGGCAAATACAATTAATAATGTATATGAGAGAAGAGCCAAAGAAACAGGGTTTCATATGATGCTCAAATGCAAGGTGGCATGATGACATGAGCATGGCATAATTATGATGCAACAATTATATGTAGGAAGTAGCCATTATCTTACTAGACCAAGTAGCATTACAATTGTTAGACAATTGGGATGCTACAATTGCATGCACATCTGGTCAGGCTCAGATCAAGTGATTTACCATTGCCTAACCCTAGCCCGAGAAACCAGAGGAACTCACATCATGGAAGGAATACTCGATGTCAGAGAGAAGGCTGTCACTGCTCAACTGGTCGTCCTCGCCGTTCAAGGACAACATGGCGAATGCGACGGCGACGGCGTCGGTAAGAGAGAGAGAGAGAGCAGCCCTTCTACCGCTGCAATAATGACTAAATTGGCATGTTACAATAGTTTAATGGATACCATGCCCTTTCCCTAGATTACTGTCTCCTGCCTGATATGGATTCTCTTCACACATTCTCATTTCAAATATTAAACCTGCACTCCCTCCATCCCAATTTCATTGCCTAACAAAAACATACCAGTATATTACATCATCCAAAGAAACAAAATCATGTCAACTACAAGGTACTTATGCATCACTTCTTCAGTCATGGTTTCACAAAACATTACATTATAATCTCCCAACAAACATAACCACAACATGGTTTCACAAAACATCACATTACAATCTCTCAACAAACGTAATCACAGAAACAAGTATATTACATCAGCTCAAGAAAAAAAATCATGTCGACTACAAGGTACTTACACATCACTTGTCCTGTCATGGTTTCGCAAAACATTACATTACAGTCTCTCAACAAACAAAATATCAGAAACAAGTACAGTACATCATCTCAAGAAACATAATCATGTCAATTACAATGTATTTATGCATCACTAGTCCAGTCATGGTTTCACAAAACATTACATTACAATGTCCCAACAAACATAATAACTGAAACAAGTACGGTACGTCATCTTAAGAAACATAATCATGTCAACTACAATGTACTTATGTCTTATTACGACAACGATGGTTTCAGTGAGTGACATGCCCGAAAATCTCAACAGCTCGCACATCATTATATCGCAATCTCTCAACAAACATAATCACAGAAGCACGCTGTAAATGCAACAGCAGTCAATATTACAAATACAGGCAGGGGAACCCTGCGGTCCATATGACAAGCCCAGGGTAGCAGCTCTCATCAGATCTTATCAACGTTGACCACCTCATTCTGTTCAGCCACTACAGGGGGATCTACATCCACTATAACATGTTCAACAACATCAGAAATGGTACCAAGGAAGAACACCTTCCTGGTTTGCTTCTTTCGCCGCATAATCTGCATAAGATCTTCAGTATCCAAAACATCTATGAATTGCTGCTTCTTATGATGCCACCACCGGATTTTTGCCATCTGCTTAGGGCCAATACTGATTTCCTTACCGATCATCTCTCTCATTTCACCAAGAGTTATGTTTTTGGAATCGACAGTGATCTACATGATGAAACTGGCTTATTAACTCCCTCATCAAGTTTTTCCATGTATGAATCCACCTCTATGCGTATACTGAACTTATCCAGATCAGCATCTATTGGTCCGTATTCTCTAGGAGCAGAAGCTCTGGTAGCAAGATCTACAGCATCTGCATACATATCATCAATCATCACTTCAACTTTCACCTTACGATCAGCTGCACAACACTCCCAAACCATCTGAAGCTCATGGGAGTGCTCAATTTGCTGATAGGTATCATTCATGTTGCGCCACACCAATTTTGTCCTCTGTCTAGAACCCCAGGGAATTCTAGCGGCAAGCATATGTACCAACTATGAAACAGACACAACCTCTTTGCAATTCACAAGCAGATGCACATCTTGCCCGAACACAACCCTCTCGCAACCAAAATCAAGCTTTGCAGTGTACTGTTGAACATGAACTGTGAACTCATATAGGTCACTTGTATCAAAACTGTGCCTAATTTGATTAAAAAGGGGAACATTTCAGTTCATTCGATTCTATTATGTCGTAACTAATCTACTTGCAAGATAAGGCACAGATAAGAAAAATTCACCTCTCGCTCTTCTCCCGGGTTTTTTTCTTTGAGATATGAGTGCTGCATCCGCCCACTGGAGCCGAACAATCCGTCGCCGGCCTTACTTTTCTCTTCAACCCGCTGCTCGTAGGTACCTTGGGAGCAGAATCCTTGCTGGCCTCCTCGCTAACCAGGGCTGAAGACCTCGCCGCAGCTACGCGTTGAGCCCCAGACTTGGGCCCCGACGGACCCATTTCAGTCGGCGACGTAGCTACAACCTTTGCATTGCATGACATGCTGGGCCGCCGCCACCGGATTCAGTGTCGGGGGAGGGAGAAAAAAGGTCCTCCGCCGCCGGCATATTTAGGGTCGGGAAAAGGAAGAAAAGGGACGGCCGCTGCCACCGCAGCAAGATTCAGTGTCGAGAGTTAGGAAAGTACAGTAATGGATTTGCCCCTACGACACGTGCAGGGTGGCTAAGAAGAGTGACCGGCAAAGGAGGGGCACAACAAGAACTAGTGTAACGGAATATCCTGACTTAACAGGCGTGATTTGAAAATATTTGGTTTGGCCATCATTCACTCGAAAGACCCCTCTCAGCAATTGGCGCCCCAACTTTTCGAATCGCGGTGATAAAAATCAACTTGGGTACCGCGTTGCCTGTCCACCCCAACTTTCAGGCCGCAAAATGATATTCTCACATCAATGGGCGACTGTGTCGACTACGTCCATCGCTTCGACTCCAGCCTCCACATCGACTCCATCTTCCACATTGACTACACATGTTTTTCAATGACTCTATGCCTGGGGGCTACGCCAACCCAATACTATGTTGACTCCCGTCCTCTGGAGACCCA
Source organism: Avena insularis (assembly GCA_023614405.1). NCBI lineage: Eukaryota > Viridiplantae > Streptophyta > Magnoliopsida > Poales > Poaceae > Avena > Avena insularis. Next base: position 470,472,273 of record CM042694.1, read on the forward strand.
CCACTGCGTTGACTCCGTGTGTTGCATCGAATTTATGCCTAGGGCTGCGCCAAATCCATCGCAGGATCCGCTATCGCCATCGGTTGTGGCGACCCTCTACAATCTTTGGTTGCGATAACCCGTTGCCATCATTGGCTCCAACACCCTGCTGCCTCATCTACTTTGTCCACCATGCAACCCGCTGATGCGTCGACTACGTCTGCGTCTGCATTGACTTCATCCACGGCAACAACCAATAAAGCTAAGTTTCCCTCTACTTAGAGATGATTCTTTTTTAACTCGTAGTCGAGACACTCGAGGGCTATGCCCTCTTAGAGTAACATAAGTTCCAATTGAAAGTACACATATGCCGCCTAGAGGGGTGAATATACAGTTTAAAACTTTTACGAGATGGTCTTAAAAAATGCGGAATAAAACTAGCGTTTACTTTGTCAAGCACAAAGTTTATATATACTGTGTTCACCTATGTGCACCAACAACTTATGCTAAGAAAGACAAGCAACAAGGTGATAGCAAGATAGATTACTTCAAGCATGATGGCTATCACAATGTAAAGTGCATAATTAAAGGGCTTGGGTATAGATATAACCTAGGCATGCAGAGACGAAGATGTATCCTGATGTTCCTTCCTTTTGAGGGAAAATACGTCTCTGTTGGAGAGGTGGGCGGTACTAAGATCACTAATGCTACAAGAGGACACATCCTATTCTCCTGAGCACCCGCCGCACAGCAAGCACCCGATCCACTATGGGACACTTGAGGAAGGTCACCAAACCCGTATAAGATTATGGAAATCTCCACAACTTAATTGGAGGCTCCCAATAATCACCACCAAGGCTACTAACTTGGGGGGAGATCCGCAACTTAACTGGAGGCCCCAAGAACTCACCACAAATGCCACTGAACCATCTAGGGTTCCAAGAACCCAAGAGTATCAAGCTTCTTGATTTCACCAACCAAATCCTCCGAGAGCTCAAACTGATGCACCTAATGCAATGGCAAGTCCTTCACTCACAAATTCCACCAAATCTACAAAAGCTATTGGGGGAATAAGAGAGGAAGAACACAAGAGGACAAAATACAAAAGACTCCAAGATCTAGATCCCAAGATGTTCCCCTCTCTTAGAGGAGAGATGGATTTGTGTGGTTGTAGATCTAGATCTCCTCTCTCTTTTCCCTCAAATAGATGCAGGAATCATGGGAGGAAGAGGGAGACCACAAGCTCAAGAGATTCACCAATGGAGGGGAAAAGAGCTTAAAAGATTAGGTCCCCAATGGAGAAGAAGGGCCCCTTTTATAGGGGCAGGGAAATCAGCCCATTGGGCTGCTGTGATGAGCGGTACTATCGGACTTGGCAACAGTAGTACTGGACTTGTCTGGTACTACCGGTCAGGTACTGGAAATAGCAACTGGGGAAGCCAAAAGAGGAGACAGGGTGGCTGAGCCATCCGAGTCGACCACTGGTAGTGCTGGGTCCAGGAGTGGTACTACCGCTTACTGGTAGTTCCAGGCCATGGAGCGGTACTACCGCTAGAACTCCGGTAGTACTAGGGGCTGTACCAGATGCTCCAGAGGAGGAGCCCCAGCTTGCTGCTGGGTTCAGATGTGATGCTACCACTGGACGGTAATACCACTACCGAGTGGTACTACCGGACAAGGAGTCTGGTACTACCGGTCACAATAGACAATGCTGGCAGTAGGAAATGAAACAACTAGAGCAATCGAACTCCAAACAGGATGAAACCAATTTGTTAGAAAGATAACGATGTGTATAATCCAACAAAAAGGGAGAGAAATCAAGATACCTCCCAAGGTGCGGAGCCAGAAAACCTCCAAGATAAAAATCGCAATAGGGTATAAAAGGGAAATCCGTTTTTGATGAACTAGAGCTTGTTATGAAGATTACCACAAGCTCTAGAACCTCACATGGAAAAGATCCAAATAACAACAAAGAAGGTTGGTTCTAAGTATGCAAAGGTTTGAGATCTCTCTGAAAGATGCGATTGAGTTACTCACTCGAGAGCCCTTCTTGATAGTACGACTATTATCCTAAACTCGGTCTCCCAACTAATAACATTAGACTGGCAAAAGGGAAAACTTATCAAGATCATACCTTTGTCTTGAGCATTCCACTTGATCTTGATGAAGATGATCTTGTACTCCTCAAGATGGAACACCTTTCTTGATTGCTCGCGCTCACTTGATGAAGACTTGTGAATTGCTCCCCCATACACCATGGGGAAACCACTTCTTTGAACTTGTTTTCATCAAACCATGATCACCGAGGATGGCAAGCTTCAATCAAGTGATATCATGGAGCATCTTAAGCTTGCACTTCATTTCTTCTAACTCCATTAGGATGATGTCTTGATGATATAGATGAGGAACTCCATATTTTCTTTAATACACACTTGAGATTCTTTTCTTTATTCTTCTTGTTCTTCTCTAACATGATTCCAATAGGACCAAAGCACTTGGACATTGCTTCTTCTTCTTGTTCTTCTTCATTGCTTCTACCTTGAAGCCAACACATGGTCCAAGCAATGCCAATGGACAATTCCTACAAGTGTAACTCAATGCAAACATTAGTCCATAGAGATTGTCATTAATTACCAAAACCACACATGGGGCGCACATGCCCTTTCACCATCGACTCCACGCACTCAAGCACCTCATACGCGACTTCCCGAGTAGCTGACTCTGCCCGAATGTTGAATCCTTGAAAACTCCGACCCATTGCCCAATGGCCGATAGGGTCGCAAAGGTATCACATACAGTGCAAAAGCGTCGAGTCCAATGGCACAAAAACATGCTATAACAAGCCGAAAGGAAAATATTCTTTACAATATACAAGTGCTTCACAATTCTTTATGTTTTTTGCAAGGATGTTAACTACATCAAGCTATTCTACCGGGTACTCCAATGGAGTCGACTAACGCCATCCGCATCAACTTACTGAATACCCGAGTCGAGTACCTCCTCGGATGATGAGATTCTCTGAGCCTATGATAAACTACAATTAGTCAACCATAGCCTCGAGGGCTACTCCCAACAGTAGCGCTGGCCGTGCACCCGATGTACTTCCAGGCCATCGGTATCCCCTTATGATATTGTCGACTGTGACCACATGATACAAGAATTGAGTCCTTGCCCGAGTCTACGACTCGACCAGACACTCGGGGGTTACTCCCATTGGGAGCACTGATCGTGCATCCGATTAAAATAATCCTCCAATGGAGATGACGATTATTACTTGCAATCAAAGACAACAAGACCTGAGTCGAGTACCTCCTCGGATGAGAAACTTGGCTACAAGTAGTCGAACATAGCCTTGGGGGCTACTACCATGAGGAGTGCTGGCCGTGCACCTTATAGAAGCAACAAGTCCTCAAAAGGAGTGGACAAAAGAATATCTAAACTCGCAAGAAAAATACCTTCGAGTCTATGCTCAAATGCAAGCACTTGAACATAGCTTCAGGGGCTACTCCAATCGGGAGTGTTGGTCGGGCACCCGATGAAAATGCCAACATCACTTCAAGAACACGACAACTTCAACACTTGCATCAGCCAAACAAGGCAATCGATAAAATCTTCAAGTTCTCAGACCGCGTCCTCTGCAATAACATGTCTGAATGTCATGTTTATAACAAGAAGGTAAGACCCCAGGATCCATATTGTGGGCCTAGTAACCGCACATGAATGCTCTTTGCTAGATTTTTTTCCATATCTACGATATGATGAAAAATCCCGATGTATGTGTTGGGTACCTAAGCATAAAACTAGAATTCAGTATTCGATAAACCTCTGCGGACTTAATTGATTAACTCCAGTATATACCAAGTTCGAGTTTGGGGACTTGAGCTTGAGAAGGTTCACGATATTTTTTCCCAAGAGCAATTAACTAGTTCCCGATCCGTTGGATGCACCAGACTCATTATACCAATATACCCCTGAAAAAAAATACTTACTGAACTAACAGTTCTCACATCCGAAGAAATATCTGGGCCCACCTTATGGGCATATTAAAAAGGACTTGGAGACTCAACTCAAGTCTACGACTTGAGTGGAGCCTCGGGTTCTACTAACATGGGCATGACCCTTCGGGTCCCCACTATTGGCATATATGGTGCGGCCCAACGGAGGGCCCACTTGATGACTTACCAAGGTCTGTGAAGCTCATGAAGGTTCAAGAGATACGAAGCCTACGAGGATACCAACTCCAAGCACACAAGACAAGGAAAGCCCAAGAGCTATTCGAGTTAGAGTTTACCTCCAATTTGTAACCAATCCAGATACGGCTTTGAGACCTATTCTCCCATATAAAGGCTAGGAGGAGCCACCGGGGAGGGCAACCAACCAATCTTATGATACACACGCCTCTCTCTATCTCAGCGAGATCGCATCTAGTTGAATCAAATGAGTTTTTACTCTCCATTGATAATACGAACAGACAAGCAAGAAGTAGGGTTTCCTCTGCGAAGGCTTGGGGTAAATAGCCTCCCTTGTTTGTCTATTAAGCCGATGAATTCACCAGCGCTCTGTCTTCCCATAAACCCAAGTCCATAACAATGGGCATTGCGGAGGTCACCTCTCGTCACCTTGACTTCATGAATAATTTCATAAAGAGCAATGACACCATCATGTATCAAGCATCCCTTCAAAAAGGAAAACTGGAGAGGGTGGGTACAACGTTCCATGACTAGAGCGTTCCTAGATGCACATACCTTAGAGAAGATACTTTTGATGACGTTCATCATTGTGATCGGCCTAAATTGGCAGATATCCATGGCCCTACTAATTTGAGGATCAGGGTAATCACACCAAAGTTCAGTCGGGACATCACCAGAGTTCTAGTGTTGAATTCCTGGAACATTGGCCTAATGACCGACTAAAGCTCATTCCAGAAGGTATAGAAGAAGATGAATAGAAGACCATCTAGACCTGGGGCCGAGTTGGTTTTCATGGACTTAATCGCCATGTCTACCTCCTTTGAGAGAAATGGGAGTGTGAGCTCCGTATTCTCAGTGGTGGTGACTATGGCTCCCTTAGACCAAATGTCTAGGGTCAACAAAAGTCCGGAACATGGTGTCAAAGAGAATAGGCCCTTGTATTAGGTGTAAATATGGGAGGAGATATCCTTCGGTTTGTCAATAAGGACATCTGCCTCCTAGATACACGGCATCGAGCACTTCCTCCTCCTACCATTAGCAATGGCATGGAAGTAGGTCGTGTTCGACTCCCCTTGGAGGGTCCAGTTATGCCGAGTCCGTTGTCACCAGAACGCCTCTCCTCCCTTATAGATCTCTATAATGGAGGTCTCAAGGGAGTACCTATGGGACCATGACTCAGGTGATAGCCTACTTGATCCCTTCCAGATCCAGAGCCTGAATCTCCTGAAGAAGGGCCATCTTCTGGCATCTCAGAGCAGCCACCATATTTTACCCTAGCCTCTCATGAATTGACGAGAGATCTTGGCATAGTGGTTCTAGACATCCACCACACTAAACACGCAAGGGGGAGGAAGCCGCCTCCAACCACTTTGACTGAACCACTACTACAAACCCCAGTTTATCAAGCCAGAAATTTTTGAAGTGGAAGCGGTTCACTCTAGGTGCCTCTACTCCACCTGAGGAGACGAGGAGGGGGTATGATCAGAGCCGATCTTGTTGACCACCTGCAGAGAGCACAACGGGAAGTCCAACTACCACTCCACTAATATGAAGACACGGGAGAGCACACTATGGACATGGTCGAGTTTCTTGTTGGTCCATGTATATCTCGCGCCCACCCATGTAATCTCTCTAAGAGCGAGATCCGCAATGCAGTCGTTAAACATACGCATCCTATGGAGGTCCATGTTCGCCAAGATCTTATCTTCAATAGATCGGATAAGCTTGAAGTCTCCTATCACAATGATAGGGATATTAGTCCGCTCCACCTTTGACTTGAGCTCAAGCAAGAACTCGGAGGACCACCTATGGTCTGCATGGCCATAGAAAATAACCAACTCCCATTTGAGGTTCGATTGTCTATGGGTGAGTTCCATACTCACAAAGAACTCCTCGTGGTCCATATCATCTACCTCAAAGGTATCCTCCTTTACGCCAAGGAGGATGCCTCCTGAGTGGCCATTGGATGGGAGCCAAGACCAGATGAATTTCTGGCGGCTCAAGCCTTCTAACTCTGTAATGGAGATGTCTTGGTGGATGGTCTCCTATAGGCCGACTATGTTGGGCGCCTCTTGCCATAAATACTCCTTGACCTGTCAGCGATGACCATCGTGCCAGAACCCCAGGATGTTCCAAATGAATGTTCGGATGTCACAGAGGATATTCATTGGGAGATATCAATTCGGGACAGTCATGGGGGGGGGTCGGTGTCGACCATGTCTAGCCCCATTGCGCCAGGCTTGCGCATGTCAGACGCTAATGTGTAGCATACCACACCAGGAGATCGGGGAGAGGATTGGGAAAACACGCCAAACCCCACAGTCCTCGAGGTCACCTCCGACGACTCGATATGGCATAGGGGGTACCTTCGTCCCATCCAACTTCTCGAGATCCAGGTTATACCCATATCGAGCAATGTCAAAGCCAATGGTCACCTAGGTTTTAGGGCGGTAGCAGCGCGGGAATCCACTGGGGCCAGCTTGGCCGGTGCGATCCGAGAGAGGGGCCTCCGCCCGGGTGATGACTCCAAAATTCAAGCATATTTAAGTATATAAATTATTCATATTGTCACTCATTACATTCTACATATCTACCTACAACTATGCCTACTATGTATGATTACTTATGCTCATTCATTTCCACATGGACTTTGCACATTAGTAGTTTTATTAGGATTTTGTTAACTTTTTCTTGTCTTTGATTTATGTGTAGGTGCTATGAACAATCATGGAGAAAAGGAGCCAAGAGGATTCAACATGGAGGAGTTGCAGGCACTAGACTTAGCCATTTGAGGGGAGGAAAAAGTGGATTTTTCCATCAACTCCAAATGAAGATCCAAGGCCATGGTGTTTTATCCCTCATCCATACTAATCTAATGAGCCAAATAATGTCCCTCATACATACGAATCCAATGAGACGAAGAACACCTCAATCAGAGTCTGTATGAAGAAATGGCAGACAAAACTCTGCGGAGTACTGCAGGCGTAACGGCCACTAGTATGGGCGGAGCCCGCCAGTACCATACGGTCGTACCACCCTCTGACAACTTCGTTTCATCAAACAGAACAACATTTGTGAAGGTACAATGGGCATATTTGGCCCCTAGGTCTGTCGATTCGCGAAACCGACCTACATACGCCCATTTTAAGAGAGGAAAACCCTAGAACAAGGGGGAGAGTCCACACACGCCATAGGGGCATAGCCCTGCTGCTCCGCCTCTTCCATAGCCGCTGCACACAAGATCTACACCATGATGAGTGCATATTTACATCATGTTTTACATTATTATTTTGCATTGTAGATGTAGGATCTTGGTATTTTACGGCGCTCGTGCGCACTTTTTATGTCTGTTTTCACCAGGATCAGGACAAATGATGGATCTAATGGACACAATTCTTGGAGCAGTTGTACTAAGGAGAAAAGGAGTCAAAAACAAAATAAATAGCTTATTTGGGAGATATCAATAATACCAGAAGAAAACCCAAAGCGAATAAGGCTTACAGATGGTTTAATGACCAACTATACGACTGGAATACTTTTTCCGGCCGTATAGTTCTGGTTGTATAGTTGGCGCCGCCACCGACTCTTCAAATAGTTTCACCCCGTGCAAATGGATCATAGAGATGACATACAGAACACCCATAAATCGCCGAAACCTCACCTTTGGAAGGCATCTGGAGGGGGAACTTGTCCACCGGGGATCCATCTTCACTCCGCGCAGGATTTTTGACCTCCCCTTTTAAAGCTGATTGCACCTAACCTTTTTCATTAAGTTTTCGTAGAGCTACAACCTCCAGCCTCGAAAAATCTTCGCCATCCCTATACAAGCCCCTCTAACAACATCCGTGCATCGAAGCCATGCAGCCCTTCCATGTCAAAAAGATCTAGAAGAAGAAAGAAGAGAAGCCCGTGAAGAGGATCGAAGAAGTATAACCTAAAGGATCATCTTCATCATCTAGCCCGGAGATCAAGCCTCTCCTGAATTGGGAGGACATGTTCCCACAGAGATTGGAGATGATGAGGCAAGTTGAGCGGGAAAAGAACAAGGATGAGTATCTCCCTAATCCTTATCGTCACAACATAGGATTCTATTATAAACCTCATCTTCGTCCATCACCTCTTAAACCTAAGAAGGTGCGGCAAGATGAGATTCATGATAAGATCTATGAGTTGGAAAAATCTTCGAAGGCATGCGTTGAAACAATTGGAGAAGGGATTGACTCATATTGGATGATGAGCAAAGACCTTGAGAAAAAGGTCGATGACATTGATGGTAGAGTTGGTTTCTTGATTAAAACTGTCTTTGAGTTGACAGATGAGAAGAAATTCCTCAAGAAGAAAATGCTGAAGCTTCAATATGACATGGCCGAGATCAACATCCACTTTGCAAGCATAGTTAAATATGGCAACACAAAACAAGAGGGCAACACTCTTCCTACCCAGGAGGAGGAATAGGTACCGACAAGGAGTTATTTGATCCCGCCTAGCTTGATTCCAAGCTTGGGGAGATCTTTAAAGACCTTGTAATCTATCTTATAAGTTTTATATCACTATTTTTGTTTTGCATTAGTTAAAACTAGAAATAAAGTTTGCATCATTAGAATTCCCTTCAAGAAAAGTCGATCCCTTTCATGAAATTCTGATTTTATTATTATATATGGAGCAATATTGAGTTTGTGCTTGTCTTATTGGGTATATGAATGGCTTGAGTATAATTTTAATTGCACTCGATGATAGCAATATTAGTCTTCCACACCATTGGTATTAATGGAACATATAAAGATATTTTGGTCAATATGTTGAAAGTCTACGGTTTGATTTACAAAGTAAAATTATCTATGCAGTTAATTTGAAAAAGAAACCTCGAACAAAGGAAAATAAAAAGTGTTATCAAAATAGAGTGAGAACGAGTCAAGGTAGAATCTTCAAGACATAAAAATGCTTCATATACAATTGGAATTTGATAATTGAGATCGTTAAACTTTGAATTCCTAAATGAAGTGGAATGTATGGCTAGCTCCTTTGCACAACACTTAAACAAAAGTGTGAGCATATACACAAAAGAGAAGAAAAGAAAGAAGAAAAGAGCGAGTGTGCAAAGAGCAAATGGCATATACCACTATATTGTAGTATGACAAAGAGACACTTTTGAGACTTTGAATCCCAAGTGAATACATTGATCCTAAAACACTTGGGACTACCTTGCTAACTCATTCGGTTGAACTGGATACTTTTACATTATGTTGAGATTCATATTTTGTGAACTATTGATCACTAAGGTGTGGAAGCCTGCTAATACTATTCAGATGGTTTTAGTAAGGTACTATTCACAAACTTATTCATATGTATCGAATATGATAAACACATGCTGCAACTGCCTCATTTATTTTATCGACTCAACTTCATGAATATGAGGATCACATCCATAAGCTAAACTTGCTCGGGACGAGCAAGAGTCTAAGCTTGGGAAGTTGATGAGTCCATATTTGCATCATATTTTACATTATTATTTTGCATTGTATATGTAGGATCTTGGTATTTTATGGCGCTCGCGTGCACATTTTATGTTTGTTTTCACCAGGATCAGGACATATGATGGATCCAATGGGCACAATTCTTGGAGCAGTTGTACTGAGGAGAAAAGGAGTCAAAAACAATGTAAATCGCTTATTTGGGAGATATCAATAATACCAGAAGAAAACCCGAAGCGAACAAGGCTTACAGATGGTTTAACGACCAACTATACGACTAGAATACTTTTTCCGGCCGTATAGTTCCGGTCGTATAGTTGGCGCCACCACCGCCTCTTCAAATAGTTTCACCCCGTGTAACTGGATCGGAGAGACGACATACAGAACACCCAGAAATCACCGAAACCTCACCCCCGGAAGGCATCTGGAGGGGGAACTCATCCACTGGGGATCCATCTTCACTCTGCACAGATCCGGGAGGCTAAGGCATCGATCTTCATCATCGACCACTGCATCACCATCATCTCCATCCATACCATTACCATTTCCATGATGTTGATTGCCTCCATGTCTGAGTAGATCTCTAGTTCTTGGGGAGATGGAGAAACCCTAGCATATGATTGAGATGTGATAGAGATTATTATGTTATACATCATTATGTGTATGTGTTAATTGTCTTCATATTGATGTTGGGAGTTGTGCACCTCCTTAATATTTGCATCCTATGGGGACTCGATGAAGGGGATTACTTGTTGGTAGACGGAGGGATGATAACACTTACTGTGACTATAAAGCTATTGTCATTCTTTACGTACTAACTTGGGGAATCAAGGAGAACTCATAAATCCATGTCCATGCCACGGGAGAAATCCCTTAATAGCGGGATAATACGATTGATGTCGTTTATTCGTCAACTGTGGTTATGAAGGATGATGTGAGCAGTGGTTGCTGCCTATTTGTACATATATGGAGCTCCTCCGACATACATACATATTATGAGAATATTTGTTATAATAATCTTGATTGCTTAGTATAAATTGCTGGCGGTGTATCCACCACTCCCTGAGAATGCCTTTTCCCCTATTACAGTTTCGAAGTTCTTTACATACGCGATTATCACTTTCTGCATTAAGTTTTGCTTTACTTTAAATTACCTCGCTCAATCAAAAACCCAAAAACAACTCTACTTTTCTTGCATCTTAAAGTAATTTCTTAAGTACTTCATTTAGTTGTAGTTAAAAGGATTTTAGTCTTTAGCCTACTACTCCCTGTGGGATCAATATCTTTATTTTGAAACTAACTACAAACGATCTATGCACTTGCAGTCATCACACCACCACACCACTCAAGGGAGAGAGGAGACTTACATCTTGAAGGGCTACGCATCGATCTTCATCAACATCGTCTTCAACATCAATCCCCTTTGTTTACTTTGTTTTAGTCCAATCTCTATTGTGGATTTGCACTTGTATTCAATTGTACCTTCATATTTCATCCATACAGTTGCCATGATGTTGATACCCTTCATGTATGAGTAGTTGCCTTGTTCTTGCAGAGAGATGGTGAAACCCTAGCACTATTATGAAATTGAAATAAAGATGATCTATTCTTGTGTCCGTATGACTTACAGGTCTATGATAGATTTATGATGTGTGTTTGATCTCTCTATTTAGATGGTATGTGTAGTCGGCCACATATCATTTTACTTCGAGACTAAAGAAGAGGGTGAAATCCTTTGGACGTGTTTGGAAGTGTGCCCCAGAAAGCTATCGTGACTAATTGACACCGGCTAGCAACCTGCATGGTCAAAGGAGGATAAAGAGAGATTCCCTAAGATAATTACAATATCCATGGGGATACCCTTAATTGTGGTGGTCTGTATGGGTGATTTCTCTTGGACATTGTGGTGGTTATTTAGAGGTGACCTCATTCTTGGCTCAACAAAGTGACTGCCTACGAGCCTTGTAGTCAACATCTTATTATGGAGCTCTCTCCACACATATCATGACACAAGAAATAGGTTATCCTAATTATGAATAATAATACCATGCTAGTGGTGAATCCTACACTCCTTGAGAACCCCTCAACCATATCACACAACACTTCATAGACACTCTCTTGGTTTAGTTTACTTTTGTTATTTACTTTGTTCTTGTTTACTTTAGCACTTATTCAAATACACTCTTTATACACCATTACTTGGAATTAGAGACAACCTATAAGTACTCTCTAGTGAATAGTAATGAGGGGCATAAAGACCTCTACCAATAGCTCTCTATGGGATCGACACTCTTATTTCGAAACTAGCTACAATTGATCTGTGCACTTGCAGTCATCACCATGGAAAAAAGAGGCACCCACCATGGCCCCTAGGGGGCATTCGAGTGGGTCTGCCTTGATCCGAACCCCTGGTCGGGCTGAGGGAGCGGTGCTGAAGGCTCTGCTACAGAAGGGGACTTGTCCTCACCAAGGGAGTCATCCCCCAAGGACTCGTCCTCCAATGCTCCTTGTCCCATCCCTGGGCCATTGTTAGCCGGGGGGAGGGGAGGGAGAGGGTGACAGTGACCGTGCAAGAGAGGGTCCTACCGTATTGTCGAGCTCCACCAGCAGGTCCCTGCCCACGCGGTCGAAGAAGAAATGTGGCAGCGAGACCGGGAACACCAAGGGGTCCAGGCACAAAATCTTCATCCGGACCGCGCCATCCCCTCGAGAGAGCCATGGTCGACCTCCAGAAACTTGCCTACTGCCTGGGAGATGAGGGACACAATATCACCTTCTTTGCCTCAGCCGGAACCCCTAGGAGGCGAACCCCCACCTCATAGAGTGTGGAAGTCGACTCATGGTCTGCTAAGGATGTCTTGATCGAAATCTTCGGCTAGTGGATCATTAGGGTGAAGGAGGAGCCATAGGTGCACATGCACATGATCACCACTGATGGGAACAACACTGCAAACTTGGTGGACGAGACCTTGCGTACCGGCCACTCGTGGCCCAGCAGCAGCTTGTAGAGTTCGGAGTGGATGAGCTCCTATGTGACCTCGACCAAGAGGGGTTGGTCCTGCGTGAGAATAATCACCCTCGTGAGTCTCAGGCAGGTCATATTGACCCCTCCCATGTCGATATAGTAGAAACCACCATCCACCGCATGCCCATAGTACTCAATGCACTCTCTCTGGCGAGGTTACGGTGGTGGGGTACTACCAACACCGATAGCAAGCGCGTCACTGGAGGCATCGGGGATCACAGTGGTGGTAGCCCCTAGAGCAACGAGTGTTACCGCCATGGCCTCATGATACGTTGCAAACGTATCTATAATTTTTGATGTTCCATGCTTGGTTTTTATCTACTTTCTTATGTTTTTCTCACACTTTGGAGTACTTTTTATACACTTTCTTGGACTAACCTATTAACAAGATGCCACAGTGCCAGCTGCCTGTTTTCTACTGTTTTTGGTTCCAGGAAAGTCAGAAAATGAATATTCTCGGAATTGGACGGGACAAAAGCCAAAGTCAGTTTTTCACCGAGGGGGACACGGAGCCAGAATACGAGACAGAGAGGGGCCAGAGGGCGGCCACACCACCTGGCCGCGCAGCCAGGCCTGGCCCGTGTCAGGGGGTGGTGTGGCCGCCTATGGCACCCCCTCGGCCTCCCCTTTCGCCTATAAGATGCCTCTGATACAGAAACCATAAGTACCCGATCAAAATTCCATGAAAGAGTCTGTAGTCGCCACCATCTCCATCCCTAGATCGGGAGGGATCTGAAGCTGTTCCCGACACCCTGCTAGAGGGGAAAATTCACCCTGGAGGCCTTCTTCATCACCATGCAAGCCTCCGGTGTGATGCATGAGTAGTTCATCCTTGGATTACGGGTCCATGTAGTAGCTTGATGGTTGGTTCTTCTCCTTTGTGCTACCATGTCTAGATCTTATGAGCTCCATTCATGATCAAGATCATCTATTTGTAATCATACATGTTGTGTTTGCGGGGATCCAATGGATATTGAGATGCCATTTCAGATTGATTATTGATTCTATCATGTCTTTGTTGTTTGTGATCTTGCATGCTTTCCGTTGTTAGTAGCTATCTTGGCCAAGTAGATGCTAGCAACTCCAAGAGGGAGTATTTATGCTCGATAGTGGGTTCATGCCTCTAGTAATCTGGGGAAGTGACAGAAATCTCTAAGGTACTAGATGTGTTGTTGCTACTAGGGAGAAAACAACAATCCTTTGTTCATAGAACAATCGTATTGTTTACTTTACATGCAATGCGTAATGCAATTATCTATTGCTTGCAACTTAATACTGGAGGGGGTTCGGATTGATAACCTGAAGGTGGATTATTAGTCATAGATGTAGTTGGATTACGGTCTATGTATAATGTTGTAATGCCCAATCAAATCTCATAGGAGTCAAGATGATTAGTATATGCATGTATGCTTTCTTGATGTTTGTCAATTGCCCCGCTGTAATTTGTTCACCCAACATGTCATCTATCTTAAGGAGAATCACCACTAGTGAACTATGGACCCCGGTCCTTTCTTTTACCATCAATCTACAACTGCTTACTATTTTCTGTTTACTTTCTGCAAGCTTTTACTATCTTCCACACAATACATTTAATCCTTTGTTTTCAACAAAACCAATGAGATTGACAACCTCACTATAAGTTGGGGGCAAAGTTCTATGGTTGTGTTGTGTAGGATTCCAAGTTGGCAACAACACCTTGGAGGTGTTTCCTTGCTCCTACTGGTTCGATAACCTTGGTTTCATAACTGAGGGAAAACTTGCTGCTGTGCTCATCATACCTTCCTCTTGGGGTTCCCCAAGGACCTCGATATATTTTGGGCCATCAAGCTACTTTTCTGGTGCCGTTGGGGAGTCAAGGACATCTTCACAAGGGGAGTCCCTTATAACCAATCTCGTTACTTTGTTGTTTTTGTTTTGCTTAGTTTATTTCTGCTTTGTTTGCTTGTTTTTTTATCAAAAACACACAAAAAATTAGTTGTACTAGTTTTCTTTCTTTATTAAAAACACAAAAAAATGACTACTCTTGAAAACACTAAGTTGTGTGACTTCACTAGCACCAACAACAATGACTTCATGTTCACACCTATTGCTCCACCCGTTCCTGAAGCTACTTTCTTTGAAATTAAACCTGCTTTACTCAATCTTGTTATGAGAGAACAATTTTCTGGTATTGGTAATGAAGATGCTACTGCTCATCTAAATAACTTTGTTGAACTTTGTGAGATGCAAAAGCATAGGGATATAGATGGTGATATTATTAAGCTGAAATTGTTTCCTTTCTCTTTGAGAGGAAAAGCTAAAGAATGGTTGAATTCCTTAACTAGGAATAGTATTAGTTCTTGGACTAACTACAAAGATGCTTTCATTGGAAAATACTATCCTCCTGCTAAGATCATATCTATGAGAAGTGAAATAATGAAGTTTAAACAATCTGATAATGAACATGTTGCTCAAGCTTGGGAAAGAATGAAATCTTTGGTAAAGAATTGTCCCACCCATGTACTGACTGCTTGGATGATTATCCAAACCTTTTATGCATGATTGAACTATTCTTCAAGAAATCTATTGGATTCTACTGTTGGAGGTACCTTTATGACCATTACTTTAGGTGCTGCAACAAAGCTTCTGGATAATATGATGGTTAACTATTCTGAATGGCACAGTGAAAGAGCTCCACAAGGTAAGAAGGTAAATTCTATTGAAGAAACCTCCTCCTTGAGTGATAAAATTGATGTTATTATGTCTATGTTTGTTAATGGGAAAGCTCATATTGATCCAAATCATGTTCCCTTAGCCTCTTTGGTTGCTCAAGAAGAGCTAGTTGATGTGAACTTTATAAGAAATAATAATTTTATTAACAATGCCTACAAGAATAATTTTGGTAATAATAACTATAGGCCATATCCTCCCAATAATGGTAATGTTTATGGAAATTCCTACAACAATAATAGGAGTGCTCCCTTTGAACTCGAAATTATGCTTAAAGATTTTATTAGTAAACAAACTGCTTTCAATAAAACTATTGAGGAAAAACTCTCTAATGCTGAAAGAAATATAGCATCATTGGCTGAAGCTCAATCTTCTTTGAATAAAATGGTTGCTAAACCTGAAACTATTGATAATCCCTTTGCTGCTACTAATGCCATACAAGTTAGAATTGATGAAAATGTTAGACTATTAGCTGAATTGCATGCTAAGTGGGAAAGAGAAGATGAAATTTCTAGAAACATTAGTTTTTCTACTATCACTACCATTAGTGTTGAAGCTAGTAATAGCTCTACTACTTTAGATGATAATTATGATTTTGATCTTGATGGTTGCAATATTTCTGAAGTTATTAAGTTCCTACAAAAGCTTGCTAAAATTCCTAATGCTAGTCCTATGAATATGGCCTTTACAAAACACATTATTGATGCTCCCATAAAAATTAAAGAAGAAAAGATGAAACATAAAGCTTCTATTCCTATGAAACAAGAAGATGGTTGGGAACCTATCATTAATATGAAAGTGAATGATTTTGATTTCAAAGCTTTATGTGATCTTGATAGTAGTGTTTCTATTATGCCTAGAAGGATTTATGATATGCTTGATTTGCCACCATTGGAATATTGTTATTTGAATTCCCACTTGATGATAATGCTAAAAAGAACCTCATGGGGAGTATTAATTATGTTCATATTATGGTTAACAGTGCCTATGTCCCTGTTGATTTCTATGTTTTGGATGTTGAATGCAATGCTTCTTGTCCTATTACTTTGGGAAGACCTTTTCTTAGAACTGTTGGTGCCATTATTGATATGAAAGAAGGCACCATTAAATATAAACTCCCACTCAAGAAAGGTATAGAACACTTTCATAAGAAGAGAGAGAAGATTTCTTTTGCCTCTCCTATGAAAACAAAATTTGCTCTTAATGCTTCTTCATTTAAGAACACTTGATTCTTTTTCTTGCTTCTTATGCCTAAATTAAAGGCGTTAAAAAAAGTACTTATTGGGAGATAACCCAAAAGTTTTAGATAAGTCTTGGAAGTTATTACTTCAGTAATAACCACTCCTTATCCTTTTTATTTGCTTTTTGTGCCAAGAGTAACCTCTAATGAGAGAGAAGTAACGATTGGGAAAGTTGTTGTCCCAAAACAGATTTTTGTGCTTCACCGTAAAAATTCGTGTAAAATCTCTGTATGTTGCTTTGAGGCGTAAATATTTGTGCTTCTGCCCCAGGTTGTTATCTAACTTATGTTAGTTCAACACTTTTCGGTTTGAGCAACAGAAGGTCTTCGAAAAAATTGGTTTTTACCTGCTGGTCTGTTTTGACAGATTTCTGCCACTATTTGCATTTACTTCTTGTTGGTTCCTTTTTGAGTTCTCTTTGGGGAATTGAGCTTTTTGAGGGAAGTGCTTCAGTAGCTTGTATTTTAATGGAAGTTTTATTGTTGTTGAAATTGAACCTAAAGACTTATTATCTTGAGTGCACTAATGTTGCTAATAAAGATTGTGTGAAGTTTTGTATGAAGGAAAAATTTGAGGTATATGGAGAGAATGATGTAATAAGATGAAGAATAGACTAAAGTTAAAGCTTGGGGATGCCACCCCATGTAACCCCAAGAATTATCCAAGAAGTACAAGCGTCAAAGCTTGGGGATGCCTTGGGCATCCCCTTCTTCATCAATAAAAATCCCAGGTTTCTTCCAAACACTTCATTTTTATTGTTTTATGCACAGTTGTGTTGTTCTTGGAGCGTCTTTGTTTTTTGTTTTTGGTTTTCGTTTGCTTGGTTTTCTTAGTTTGCTTGAATAAATTGGTTGGACCCCCTGTTTCATACATTGGTTTTCAAATAGTTTGGTTTGGATTGGAAAAGAGTAGAAAAGTTCATGCTTAAGTGGTAAAGAGAGCTTGTTTTTGACTGTGGCCTATGCTTTGTCATGCCATGCTTTATATTGTTTTGGCTTTATGATTAGTGATCTTTGCTGTAGCATGACATGTTATAAACAATTGATATTGCTTAATGTGCCTTGGAAGAATCATGCGTTGTTTTAGCATATTAAAGCATAGTATTGTGGTATTCTCCTTTGATGCTTTATTTGGGTTGACTTGGCGCATGGTCACACCATGTTATGACTATCCCAAGTCACCATAGCCTTTATGATCCTTTAGTTTTCGACTTGTAGTATCACTTTATGCTTTGATTAATGATGTTTTGTCACTCTGCATGATTATGGCCATTATTGCTCTCTTAGTCGGCCGCTCCCAGTCTTTTGCTAGCCTCCGTAACCAAGTATGAGTTCCACTCATGCATCCAACTCCTAAAACCAAGTTATTCCAAAGAGTCCACCACACTTTCCTATTAGCATTTGATATTCCAAGTATATTCATGTTTTTATCTACCTTCCGAATTAAACTTGTTATGAGAAAACTAGTGATTAAAGCTCTCACGAACTTGATGGCACACTTTACTTTTCTTGCCCTTAATAAACTTGAACCATTGTGTCGTCTATGTTGTATACGCTTGCACGTATATGTTGGAGATTAGCAGAACCATGCTGTCATGGGGAACGCTTTCAACATTGCACTTGTACTTTGTACCTAGTTGATATCATGCTTGTTGGGGATATACTTTCTGGGTATCCTCACAGTTCCTCACTGACCAGGGTGGCCCACTACGGGTTAGAGCATTGCTTCACGGGCGGCCCAGTCAGGGAGAGAAGACGGAGTCCAATCCGGCTACGGGAAGGCCTAGTAGACTTACCCACTTAGGCCCATAATGTTACTTGTAGTTCAAGATGTACTCTGTAACAGACTCTTAGTCGTAGCCGGATAGATCTCTCCTGTAAACCCTAGGCCGAATATCTATATAAGCCGCCCTAGGGAGAGTCTTTAGGGCACCAGATAACACCCAGTACTTTAGACCCTCAACTCGCATAGGCGAAACCCTTGTAACCCATATTTCGGCTCTGCCGTATTACTGGATTGCTAGCAGGAGTAGGATCCGTCCAAAGCCGGCGGATTCGAACCTGGGTAAACTTGTGTGCTCACCATCCCGGAACACCGTATGTCTCACCCCCCTCTCTTCACGCCTCGAGGACCCCCTCATGGCGTACTTGTCATCAATCCGACGACAGTAGGCACCCACCGTGGGGCAAGTGAGCTATGGATCTGTGTTCCGAGCGGAATCTGCAAGAATGAGAATCGGCGAGACCATCGCCGTCGGTCGCATCCTCTACGCCAGCGACGTCCCTCTCATCGTTCTCGACGAGACTTGGATTCCAGCAAAGGAGGTCGTGACTGCCTACACAATCATGTCTTTTGGCGAGATCAATGTTTACATTGGTTTCGCTGAACCTGCCCAACCCACCCCAGCGGTGATGATAGAGGCAGAAGAATTTTCTGGGTCCCCTTTGTCCGTGGAGGCGGAAGAATTCCGGATCTCAGAAAACCCTAATCCCACCCAGCCCGCACCAGTTGTGGAGATAGTGGAGAAACCCGAACCTGAAGAAGACCTAGCAGTCAACGTTGAATCTGGAGTGGATCTCCCCGGAGGAGCCGGATCCTAGATCGAACCACCCGTGGAAGTCGAAATCCAGGAGGCGCATATCAACGACACTGATTCCGGCTCTGATGATGCCGGAACAGACAGGCCTTTCCTAAGGTACACACTAAAACGTATGATACTGCAAGGCGAAAGCGCAGATGCAATCCTCGAGACCATCAAAAGTTTCGATATGGCTGATCGCGAAAGCCGCAGGTACCTCAGGAAGCACGCATCGCACTTCGTCGGATACGTGGGATCCGGATCCGGCTCTGCCGATGCTGGAGAAAACACCGACTCGGTGCTGGAGGCAATTGGAACAAACGCCGACGTACCCGCATCCTCGGATGAATCCATGACGTCGGCAGATTTCCGAAAGTTCTCCGTGGAATATGAAGAGGAGTACAACTCCAAAGCTGCAGAGGAAGGAGAAGCCATGGATGAAGGATCCGGGGAACACTCCCAAAGCGCAGGATGACATGGACGTCGGAGATAATCCTGAAGTCCAAATGTCCGAAAGTACCGCTCAGAGCTTGACTCCGGGAAACGGACCCAAAGCCGTCTTTGCTACCGGCGCTGCCAAGAAGGCAAAGAAGAAGAACAAGAAAAACAAGACCCCGGCAAAAGACCCTCTGACAGAGGAGGTGATTGCCGAGGAATACGAGGAAGACTCGGATGGAGCACTACTCCCAGATGAGCCAAAAAAAGAAGCATCGGTGGATGGACACGTGATCACTGAAGGTGCGCGTAAACTTATCGATGCCGCACTAACCACACCTATCCCTACGGCTGCAGAACTTACTACAGATGAGCTGGACGAAAGGGCCCAGGCCCTAGAAGCGCGTCGTCAGCAACTCCTTGATGAAGCCAAAAACATCGAGGTGGAGAAGAAACGCATGTCGAACAAGGAGTACATGTCTCGTCTGCATCAGAAGACACGGAAGCGTCACATAGATGACAACCAATTCCCACGTGTCCGTGTCGTCCTTTTTGGGGATGAGATGGGGAAGCCACGGAAAGATAGAAACGGAGATTGGGTATACCTAACACCAGTACAAAATACCGTGGCAGCCCGAGAAATTCTATCGGCTAATCCAGGACCAGAGGAGATCTGTTTGGGTATCAAGCTACTCAACAAGGGATTGGAGGAGCAAAAGGTCGCCCTGTCCGGAAGTCAAAAACTGGTCTCAAATGCTGACCAATGTCGCACGGATCCGGCATGGGCTGACGTCAGACCCCATTACGTTCCGGAGCAGTATTATTGCCCCAAACGACGGGAAGACAATTATTCGAGAACCGGATCTTCAGGACAGCAGCACAAAACCACACGCAGTTGGGGCAATGTCGCACCAGCGGCCGAGAAAGACGCCATCGCTGCCCTGAATCCGACGAATCCTCCCCGACGAGAATCTAAGGATCGAAGGGGAGAAGATAAAAAGAAACGTCGGGAGGAGGATCGTCAAAGAATGTCGCCTCCTAGACATGAGAACCGTCCGGCTGAGCCTCACTATGGTGGGAACGATGAACGAAGGAACGATGGAAACCATGCAGGTACAAGCCGGCAGGGGGCTCGTCATAGTCAAGACCCTCCCCGGAATCAGAATAATGATGTTCCGGACAGAGGCCGGCGATCAGCCGGAAATTATCCAGCTGCACCACCCTCTCCACCACACAGTTATCACAACGGCCCCCACGGAGGTCAAGGAGGACATGGCGGAGGAGGTGGTGGCAGAAGCCGAAGTCCGTCTCCAAGGCACTGCAGCCACAGCCGGCATTCGGGACGATCCCTATCCCCGAACGACGCAAGGCATAGGATCAATTCCAACATAGAGGCTCGGCGCTACGAAAACGATGACGTGTACGTGGGCCCAAAGTGCTTCGGACCACGCATCAGAGCTACAAAGTTCCCGAAAGGATTTGTTATCTCAAGACATATTCAAGCCTACGACGGCATGGCTCGGCCAGACACCTGGTTACAGGATTTCTTCCAAGCTTGCTGCATCGCCAAAGGCGGAAACAGTCTGGTCGCAACTCGATATCTCCCACTCATGCTGAGGAAGACGGCACGATCATGGCTCAATGAGCTTCCGGTGAACACCATCCACAACTGGTATGATTTACAAAGTGCGTTCTTTCGGAATTTCGAAGGCACATATCGGAGGCCCTGTACGGTTGGAGACCTATAGCGTTCCACCCAGAAAGCCGGAGAAACTTGCCGGGATTACCTCGGACGATGGATTGACACCAAGAACTCCTGCGAAGGAGTAAATGATCAAACTGCAATTGAAGCTTTCATCGTAGGTCTCCCAATTGGTTTACTGCGCCATTGTTGAAGTGTGACAAGGTTACTGATCTAGGAGAAATCATAGAAACAGCGAGCAAGTATGCAGATGCTGACGACGATGCAGAGGGATTACTCAATGCCCTGGTTGTGCCTCAGTCGGCAAAACAACCAAAGCAACAAGCTCAGAAGCGCAAAAATACCTCGGAAGAAAAACCCCACGCGGAGACAGCGGTAGTCACTACTGTTTCCGGGTCTGGAGGACGAGAGGACGTGGCGGAGGCCGCGGGCGTGGCCGTGGGACATCAAGGGTCCAAGGTAGAGGAGAGCAACAACCAGGCAAAACCTACACTTGGGCCGACATCGCCATTAACCCATGTGTGCATCATTTGGACGCCAATGGGGGCTCATCCCACACCAACGCTGATTGTCGTTTTAACGACGACATCAAGAGATATGATACCGCGGGCTACAAAGCTAAGCGGAAGAAGGGAAAGAAAAATCCTGAAAAAGACAAAGAGACCAAGGAAGATTCCGACATGGAGGAAGCTGACGCTTCAAATCCCAAGTCAGAAGGGAACAAAACTTTTCCCACCAAGAAGGACACTTACGTCACCTTCCTCGGATCTCAACCAGCAAAGCTCAAGAAAGTAGTTCTCCACGAGCTCAACGCAACAGTTCCGGCTGTCCCTTAGTATCTGGACTGGTCAGAAGTAGCAATAACGTTTGACCGCGCTGATCATCCGCCTAAGCTAAATAGGCAAGGATAATATGCCTTAATCGTCAATCCACTTATTGATGGTTATGGTTTCTCCAAGACCCTCATGGACGGTGGTAGCAGCATCAATATTCTCTATGTCGAAACGCTACGCCGGATGAAGATCTCGGAAACACAGCTGAACCACAGCTATGTGATCTTTCACGGAGTTGTCCCAGGAAGATAGGCTAATTCCCTGGGAGAGATCACTTTGGATGTTACTTTTGGAACACCAAAGAATTATCGGACGGAGGCACTTTCCTTTAAACTGGTCCTGTTCAAGAGCGCATACCACGCTATATTCGGACGTCCGGCTTACTGGGATTTTATGGCTCGTCCGTGTTACATTTACAATATGATGAAAACTCCAGGTCCCAACGGCGTAATCACCATCAGGGGAAACCCGAAGAAGGCGCGAGAGTGCGAGGATGGAAATGCCGCCTTTGCCGAAGTCGTGTTGCACGCCCAGGAGTACCAGGAGATCAAGAAGAGCATAGATCCGTCCGAGATGCTTGCGACGAAGAAGGAGGTGACAAAGCCAAATCTGGAGTTCAAGGCATCAGAAGAGACGAAGACGATACCGTTGAACGATGACGACCCCTCCAAGGTGACCCAGATAGGCGTAGGCCTAAGTAGCACATAGGAAAGCGCGCTCGTCAAGTTCCTCCAAGAAAATCAAGATATCTTCGCATGGCAGCCATCTGACATGACCGGAGTACCTAGGGAACTTGCCGAGCACTCTCTAAATGTAAACCCGAACGCTAAACCCGTCAAACAATCCTTACGACGGTTTGGTGATGAAAAGCGTAAGGCATTAGCTAAGGAACTAGCGCGGCTCGAGTTAGCCGGATTCCTAGAAGAGGTCATCCATACTGATTGGTCGGCCAACCCTGTAATGGTCCCTAAAAAGGACACCACTGATTTAAGGATGTGTGTTGATTATACTGCCTTGAACAAGGCTTGTCCAAAAGATCCGTTCGCTCTGCCTAGAATTGATCAAGTTATCGATTCTACGGCGGGCTCGGAACTCCTCAGTTTTCTCGACACATATTCCGGTTATCACCAAATACGGATGAAGGAATCTGACAAAGTCAAGACTTCATTTATAACCCCCTTCAGAACCTTCTGTTTTGTTACAATGCCCTTTGGGCTGAAGAACGCAGGAGCTATGTACCAGCGCACGATGCAGCGTTGCCTCGATGACCAACTCGGACGCAATGTACATGCATACGTGGATGATATCGCGGTGATGTCCAAAAAGAAGGAAACACTAATTTCCGACTTGGAGGAAACGTTCGCCAATCTATGAAAATACAACATCATGCTTAACCCGAAGAAATGCTTCTTTGGAATACCAGCCGGAAAATTGTTAGGTTTCATCGTGTCTCAAAGAGGCATAGAGGTGAACCGCGACAAGATCAAGGCTATTCTCAATATTTCCAGGCCAACTCGCCTGAAGGACGTACAAAGATTAACTGGTTGCATTGATGCGGTCAGTTGATTTGTAAGCCGGCTTGGTGAAAGAGCCGCACAATTATACAAACTCCTGAAGAAGACCAAAGATTTTGTCTGGACTGACGAAGCTAAAACTGCACTACAAGACCTGAAGAAAGTACTCTCATCTGCTCCTATCCTTGCAGCGCCGGAACCTTAGGAACCGATGTTGCTTTATATTGCTACGACAAATAAGGTCGTTAGTATCGTCATGGTGGTGGAGAGACCAGAGGAAAATAAGGAACACCTGGTGCAGCGTCCGACTTATTTTGTCAACGAGGTCTTGACAGAATCAAAACAGCGATATCTGCACTATCAAAAGTTGGCTTACGGTGTTTTTCTAGCATCTCGTAAGTTACGACACTATTTTCAGGAGCATCCAATTACCGTGGTGAGCAAAGCTCCCATGAGAGACATAATCAACAACAGCGACGCCACAGGACGTGTCGCCAAATGGGGCATAGAGCTCTCAGCTTTCGATATTGAGTACAAACCCCGGACAGCAACCAAATCCCAGATCCTTGCCGACTTTGTCGCTAACTGGACAGAGACCAAGGAGAACATCATCCTCCCTGAGTCGGAATACCGAACCCTCTTATTTGATGGGTCTAAGGCTCGAGGAGGCTCGGGGGCTGGCGTGGTGCTCAAATCACCCCAAGGAGATAAACTATTATACGTGTTGCAGATCCAATTCACAGCGATAAACAATATTGCCGAGTATGAAGCACTGCTGCACGGAATCCGGATTGCCAAGGATATTGGCATCCGACGTTTGATGTGTTACGGAGATTCAGATCTTGTTGCTCAGCAAGTCTCGGATATTTGTAATGCAAATAAGCACATGGCAGCATATAAAGCTATCGTGGATGATCTATCTAAATCGTTCGAAGGGTTTGAAGTTCAACACATCCCTCAAGCAGAAATGAGGAAGCAGATGCACTATCTCGAATAGGCTCTGCGCGGAAAGAGGTCCCGGATGGCGCATTTTTATAGCACCTCAAAGTTCCCTCGATAAAGGGAGTAGATGAGGAATATCCGACCAAATCCGACTCACCTTTAATAGCAGTTCTGGCTGTAATTCCCAGCTGGACTCAACCCTACCTTGATTACTTGGTAGATGGCAAATTACCCGAAGACGAGGTGCTGAGCCGGCAGATTATCCGATGAGCAAAAGCCTATACTATTGTTAAAGGTGAGCTCCATAAACGGAGTGTTTCTGGGGTTTTTCAGCGCTGTGTATCTCCGGAAGAAGGAGTGGAGATCTTAAGAGAAATCCATGAAGGCGAGTGTGGTCACCACGCTGCAGCCAAATCTTTAATGGCGAAAGATTTTCGACATGGATTTTTCTGGCTTACAGCTCAGGAAGATGCCGAACGATTAGTCAAGACATGCAAAGGCTGCCAAAAGTACGCCAAGCAAGCTCATGTTCCGGCTGATCAGCTACGAACAATACCTATAACATGGCCTTTTGCGGTCTGGGGGCTTGATATGGTAGGACCTTTTAAACGAGCACCAAGTGGATTCACGCACCTCTTAGTGATGGTGGACAAATTCACAAAGTGGATCGAGGCTAAACCTGTCACTAGTTGTGATGGAGCAACAGCCAAAAGATTTGTCGAGAATGTTATAATCCGGTATGGTTATCCGCATAGCATTATCACGGACAACGAGAGTAACTTTTCTATGGGAGAACTGGCTGAATTCTGCGATGAGCAAAATATCCAGCTTGACATTGCGTCATTTGCACATCCACAGGCTAACGGACAAGTCAAAAGAGCAAATGGTTTAATTCTACAAGGCTTGAAACCAAGACTCGAAGCACCACTGAGACGTGCTGCGGGGGCTTGGGCAGAGGAACTACCCTCTGTAATTTGGAGTTTGCGAACAACTCCGAATAGGTCAACAGGATATACACCTTTCTTCTTGGTCTATGGCGCAGAAGCAGTTCTTCCTAGTGATTTAACTCATACTTCTCCTAGAGTGGCCTCGTATATCGAAGAGGATTCCAAGATTTCTCGACAAAATGATCTCGACTTAGTCGAAGAAGTTCGCGTCATTGCTGAAATGAGATCTACAGCCTATCAGCAGAAGTTACGCAAGTATCATAGCCAGAGAGTCCGAACTAGATCTTTCAATAAAGGTGATTTGGTTCTCCTACGTGCAACAAAAGCACAAACATTCCCCAGTATGGGAAGGGCCCTTTTTAGTTAGTCGAGTATTGCACAATGGATCGTACTACTTAACTGACATGAGGCCAGTCAAAGAAACACCTGCTACTAAGAAGAGAAAGAGAGCTGGTGGCAGTACAAATCCAGATGAGTTAGATAGACCATGGGATATTGCTCAGCTACGTCCCTTTTATTCTTAGTTTATCCTTCTTTGTAATCATACATATGTACATGTTCTATGAGAAATAAAAGTTTTGGTTACCTCAAAGTTTTCCTGAGAAGTTTTTACCCTCTTATTTCCTAATGATCATGTCATAGTCGAAAATCCCAGAATGCTTGAAAGTACTTTATGCTCATGTTCGTTCTGGTTTAGATTTCTGACTCTAAAACTGCTACCTTCGGGTATAACTCTAAAAAATTCTAGTCTTTACTTTGGTTATTTGTCTGATTGCTAGATGCGGGTATTTTCTGAGTAGTGAATTGTTGGTACTGTAAGCTGGCTTTGTTTCCGAGTTTAAACTGGTTTAGCAATTGAGCTCCGTTGCTTGGCAAAGTTTCCGGCTGAAGGTTTAGCCGGCTCACGAAAGGGACGAGGCGGAAAGCCAGATAAACAATAAGTGGAGACGAAAAATTCTAAGTGCTTATGCAAACATTTCAAGCACACAAAAAGTCTAAAACAAAAGTGCTGAATAGATAAAAAAACTAAGCACTAGCAAAAGCCATAGTATTTCATATTTACAAAACACATCATGTTCTTTCACAGAATAATACATAAGTTTGTGGTCTATGATGCAGGAGGAGATGAAGGATCTACTGGCTCGCTGGTCACTCTGCCTTGATATTGTTCCGAGATGTCCGGATCCGAGGTGGTCCGTTCATCGTTGGAAACTTCTTCGGCATCTTCTGGAGGAGGTGGCGGAGTATCCACGCGGGTGAAGAAGGGGATCTCGTAGCTGGTCAGATCAGCTACGTGGCACCCATATCCGGCGCAGGAGTGCATGATGGCTTGAAGGTCCTGCTCCTGGCCGTCTTCGTCTACCTTGCAGTACCCTTTAGTCACTTTCCATATTTCCATGTTTCCATGGTGGCTCATGACCATGGAGAGGGCATTCTGCGCGGCAGTCCGCGCATAAGACATGTTCCAGTCCCGAACGAGCTGCGGCATCTCTTCGGCCTTCTCCCGCACCTGGAAGTCCGACATGCTTGGCATGTCCGGAATCCTAAGAGACTCGCCAATATCCTCAAGGGATTGGCGGTAGTCATGAAGAAGATCACCGACTTGGGTAAGCCGGTGAGTGCGGGGCTCGGACGAGGAGGAGTCCGTCAAGTTCAGAGGACCTATACACAAAATGAAGATAAGGAAAAACCGACATTGATAAAAGTCGAGGAAATGATAAGTTAGATAGTTGGAACTTACCAAGAATGACGTCGTCAATCTTGGCTTTCTCCTCCCGGAGACTGTGGAGTTCAGCCCGGAGTGCTTGGGAGATATCCTTCTCTCTGTCAACCTCATTCTTGAGGTCCAAGATAACTTTATCTTGAGCGGCAATCTTGCGATCGCGCTCTTCGGTGGCCATGGAGGAGGATTCCAGGACTTGAGCTATGCTCGTTTCATGATCCACCTTGAGCTTTTCTAGCTCTTGGTGAAGTCCTTTGTTCTCCACCACCAAGGTCTTGAGGTTCTCGGCCTCTTCAAGCATAGCGATGGATTGTTTCACCAACGCTGTAAGTCAAAAAAGAACAACAGTTCAGAAAAATTCGACATTAAAAAGCAAAAGGCAAGGTTTGAATCTCGAAATGTTTACCTTCAACTTCATCCTTGGCTACCTTGAGTTCAGCATTTTTAAGCCGGAGAGCTTTGATCTCTCTCCGCTTATTACAGACATTGGACAATAATTCCTGGTTATAGGAACATACTTTCTGTAAGTCGGAATACCCAAAGTCAGAAAGCTACTTAAGACTCGGGCTAATATTTTTACTAAATATCAGCACGAGCCTTGGGGGCTACATTAGTTCGTTCTTTGGCATCCTAATGAAAGCATAAACTCGGATTCTATATCCTACTTCATGCTTGGGGGCTAGATGATATAATATAACATAATGTAAAAACAAGAGTTGGAATTCCGACTGACATATTGCTCGCGGGTGAGTTTGTCTAAACCCGCGTTCACTTCAGCTGCCACCTTCTCGGCAAGAGTAAGAGGGATCACTGGAGCTGTTGGAAGCTCGCCAGTCCTGATCCTCTCGTCACGAAGGCGGACTTGAGTAAGAAGGTCGGAGAACTTGACGTTCTCTGCTTCTTGCGCCTCCTCTTCGGGGGATAGATGGCTTTTGTCCAGGACTTGCCTGGCCAGCCGCTGGATCTCCTCTGCAGATTTCCGGGTCAGGCCAAATTTGGCAAGACCCGGATTGTTGAGGAGGTTGTCGGTGAAGACTTTAGCCGAGGGATCATTACCCGAAGAGGGTTCACCCTTATCTTGAGGCCTTGGTGGTGACGTCGATGTCGACAAGGATCGTCGGCTCCGCTTGAGGAGCCGGATCTTCTGCAATCACCGGAGAAGGGATGATCGCCAAAGTTGCAGAAGGTTGAGGGACCAGAGTCGGAGGAGCCACGGTAGGGGAAGCTATTGTAAGCTTTGTTTGGCGCAAGGGCTTCGAAGAAGTCCCCTTCCCCTTGCCCTTGGTGATTGATTTTGCTCTGAGAAAGTAGTAAAGTCAGAAAGATTACATCTCGGAAAGAAACTTGAGTAAACAACAAAGGCGGAAAAGTTGTGACAGAAGGTTACCTCTTCACGACTGGCACCTCCTTTGTGCCAACTGCCACTGTCAGAGCTTTGCGCTTCTTGAGCGCAAGATCTGGCAGTGGAACCACTTCCACCTCCTGAGAGAACTCCGGAGGGTATCCTTCGAGCGGAGCAAGTTCCGACTCGGGGATGTCGACAAGCAGAAAACAAGAAAACGTATCAGCATTGCGATGTAACTCGAAGATAGAAACACATGAAAGGTGTGATGATAAAAGCTTAGCGGCACCACGGGGTTTTCCACCGTGTGCATGTCCAGAGAAACCTCTGGAATCCGCCTCTCGATCCGCTCCTTGATCAGCCACTTGATTTGGCTTATGTAGCCTTGAGTGGTATAGGCTTTGGGGCTGATGCGGAGGGAGTCGGTCAGGGAAGACGTGACGGAATGCATCAGTCTATCCCCGTGGTACTGAAGTGGCTGGATCCGGCGTGAGACCTAGCACTGGACCAAGTCGGATCCCTTCAGACCATTATGCTTGATCAGATATTCGATCCGCCTCTTAGCAAGGATCAGATCATCTGTGAGAGCTGGAGCAGCCTCGTCCCAGGAAGGTTGGGCTATGGCAGCTCCGTCGACAAAAAGCAAAGCTTTGCCGGAGCCTAATATTCCGATGGTAGAAAAAAGTGGCTGGCCATTGTTTGACCGAGTCACTGGCAGAAATTTTGGGATATGCCCGGTCTCGTCTAAGAGAAAAACTAATGGTGCCGGTGATGTAAGGAACACCGGCAGTGATGGAATTACTCCAGACATGAAAGTAAAACCAGAAAAGAAGCAAACTCAGCCTAATGCCAAGAAAGCCCTCGCAAAGCGCAGCATACGCGCTCATCTCTAGAATGGAGTTGGGAGGAAGATTGTGGAGTTGAACTCCATAGTGGTCAATCATCTCGGAAAAGAACTCCGAGGGAGGAAAGGACAAACCTCGGTCCAGATGGGTGCCGAAGTGGACGCGCTCGCCCTCGTGCGGATTGGGGACGGTCTCGCCCGAGCCGCTACGCCAGTCACCGGCGACGAGCAGCCCCTCCTTCTCCACATTCTTGAGGCCTGCCTCGTCGAGGGCGCAGGGGATCCAGATTCCCCTGTAGCTTTCCTTTTCCGCTGCAGCTTCTGCCTTCACCGCCGTCGCCGCTACCGCCAAACCGGAGGAAGAAGATGAAGAAGCCATTTTTCTCCGGTGAGAAAGTGACCTTAAGGTGGCGGTGCTAGGAGCTCTGTGGGAGGAGGATGAGGAGGCTCTGTGCGTGTGGGAAGATTGGGAAGGAAGGAACGGCAAAGGACTGGTGGGGACGAGAAGAAGAAATCTAAACTCCTTATATCCACCTACCTGCGCCAAGATTCGTGCAAACGCTATAGTGTAACCGCCACGCGTCGTGGAAAGAACTGGGAAGGGCCCGCGTGATGATTGCGTCGCTTCGATCTCCACGTACGCATTGAAACGGCGCCTCGGTTCCGCGAACCGCGGACCCACCAACGGTCGTGCTGAAAGAACGTCTGTCAGATAACGTGACTTGACCATGCTTGTGTCAGGTGGCGTTAGAGACCAAATTTCGGCTTAGTTTAAAAGCGAGCTAGAAAATCCGAGTAACTAATTGAAAGGTCTGACTTACTTTTAAGACCCGGATCGTATCTTTTGTTGTGAAGTTTCAGGAACCCTTCAAGATTCTGCAAGCCGAAGATCAAGCTAGACGATGATAAAATCTGACTTTGGATCTTGGAGGCCTCTGGGGGCTACTGTTGGGGATATACTTTCCGGGTATCCTCACAGTTCCTCATTGACCAGGGTGGCCCACTTCGGGTTAGAGCATTGCTTCACGGGGCGTGATCGGGGAGAAAGCGAGTCCAATCCGGCTAAGGGAAGGCCCAGTAGACTTACCGACTTAGGCCCATAATGTTACTTGTAGTTCAAGATGTACTCTATAACAGACTCTTAGTCGTAGCCGGATAGATCTCTCCTGTAAACCCTAGGCCGGATATCTATATAAGCCGTCCTAGGGAGAGCCTTTAGGGCACCAGATAACACCCAATACTTTAGACCCTCAACTGTACAAAGAAACCCTTGTAACCCATATTCCGGCTCTGCCGTATTACTGGATTGCTAGCAGGAGTAGGATCCATCCAAAGCCGGCGGATTCGAACCTGGGTAAACTTTTGTGCTCACCGTCCTAGAACACCGTACGTCTCACCCCCCTCTCTTCACGCCTCGAGGACCCCCTCATGGCGTACTTGTCATCAATCCGACGACAATGCTCTTTTGTCTATGGATGTCATCGGTGTGAAATGAAAGGGGAGCTTGTAAATCCATGGAGTTATGTATGTGAGTTAGAGAAATGCCTGGGCCGCCGGTCTAATCCATACCTAATCATGGTGGAAACCTGCAGCGTAACCATAATGAGCTGTCTATGAAGCACTCTTTTTATAAAAAAAGAGTCAGATATTGGGAAAAAGAGAAAAAGAAACAAAAAAAATAAGAAAAGAGGAAAGAGAGAAAAAAGCACCATTTTCCCATGGTAAATAAGAAGATTGTTGAGATGCTCGTTGTCTACTTGCCTTGTCATTTTGATATGGGGATTCTTCCGTATCATCGGGCAAGGGGTACCCCGTTGGCGGTTCTCTATGATACACATGTACTTACTATGAAAAGAACTTACCGGTAACTAAACTTGAGTAGCATGAGGAGCGGCCCTCGTATTCAAGGGACATGAGATTTCCAACTTATATTTGTTAAGCATATACTCCATAGTTTGTTCACTTTATCCTTAATCACTTCAAGATGCTTATGATAGGGGCAATGAGAGCTGAAAGGTAATAAGTAACATAATTTTTGGAAGCTCTTTATGAAACTTGAATCCCTACTTCCTTCTATGAAGGCCTTTTTTTACTTTTATGTTGAGTCTCCACCTTCTATCTTTATGCACCTATTTTGAGAGCATAGTGGCCATTCTTAGTTCTATGTGCATTATCCCAAGACTTGTTGATTGATGCATAACTTTGATATTGCTTGTTCTTAAACTATTTGTATCTAGTCACTCTTATGAACTTTGAAGGTGTCCTATGCATCTATGTTTGCTACTCTATGAGAGACAAGTTGAATGCCACTATGCTATGTTTTCTTTATGTGAAACAAACAAACATCTTGCAAAGCATTGTTATTCATGAATCTTTTGTTTGTGCCTTTTTCATGTTACAACATAGTTGCTATGTCTTATTGCTAGAACTTTATCTTTCATGCTATGTTGAAGTACTATGATCCCAGCTATCAATGTTTTACAAATACTTTGATCAAGTTTATGATGGTGCATGTCACCTCAAAAATTATTCTTTCTTTTTATCACTTACCTACTCGAGGACGAGCAGGAGTTAAGCTTGGGGATGTTGATACGTTGCAAATGTATCTATAATTTTTTATGTTCCATGCTTGGTTTTATATACTTTCTTATGTTTTGCCCACACTTTGGTGTACTTTTTATACACTTTCTTGGACTAACCTATTAACAAGATGCCACAGTGCCAGCTGCCTGTTTTCTGCTGTTTTTGGTTCTAGGAAAGTCAGAAAATGAATATTCTCGGAATTGGACGGGACAAAAGCCAAAGTCAGTTTTTCATCGAGGGGGACACGGAGCCAGAATACGAGACGGAGAGGGGCCAGAGGGCCACCACACCACCTGGCCGCGCGGCTAGGCTTGGCACGCGCCAGGGGGTGGTGTGGCCGCCTAGGGAACCCCCTCGGCCTCCCCTTTCGCCTATAAGATGCCTCCGATACAGAAACCCTAAGTACCCGATCAAAATTGCACGAAAGAGTCTATAGACGCTGTCATCTCCATCCCTAGATCAGGAGGGATCTGAAGCTCTTCCCGGCACCCTGCCGGAGGGGAGAATTCACCTTGGAGGCCTTCTTCATCACCATGCAAGCCTTTGGTGTGATGCGTGAGTACTTCATCCTTGGACTATGGGTCCATGTAGTAGCTAGATGGTTGGTTCTTATCCTTTGTGCTACCATATCTAGAACTTGTGAGCTCCGTTCATGATCAAGATCATCTATTTGTAATCATACATGTTGTGTTTGCGGGGATCCGATGGATATTGAGATGCTATTTCAGATTAATTATTGATTCTATCATGTCTTTGTTATTTGTGATCTTGCATGCTTTTCGTTGTTTGTAGCTATCTTGGCCAAGTAGATGCTAGCAACTCCAAGAGGGAGTATTTATGCTCGATAGTGGGTTCATGCCTCTAGTAATCTGGGGAAGTGACAAAAATCTCTAAGGTACTAGATGTGCTGTTGCTACTAGGGAGAAAACAGCAATCCTTTGTTCATAAAACAATCGTATTGTTTACTTTACACGCAATGCATAATTCAATTATCTGTTGCTTGCAACTTAATACTGGAGGGGGTTTGGATTGATAACCTGAAGGTGGATTATTAGTCATAGATGCAGTTGGATTATGGTCTATGTATAATGTTGTAATGCCCAATCAAATATCATAGGAGTCAAGACGATTAGTATATGCATGTATGCTTTCTCGATGTTTGTCAATTGCCCCACTGTAATTTGCTCACCCAACATGTCATCTATCTTAAGGAGAATCACCACTAGTGAACTATGGACCCCGGTCCTTTCTTTTACCATCAATCTACAATTGTTTACTGTTTTCTATTTACTTTCTGCAAGCTTTTACTATCTTCCACACAATACGTTTAATCATTTGTTTTCCGCAAAATCGGTGAGATTGACAACCTCACTGTAAGTTGGGGACAGAGTTTTATGGTTATGTTGTGCAGGATTCCAAGTTGGCAACAACACCTTGGAGGTGTTTCCTTGCTCCTACTGGTTCGATAACCTTGGTTTCATAACTGAGGGAAAACTTGCGGTTGTGCTCATCATACCTTCCTCTTGGGGTTCCCCAACGAGCTCGATATATTTTGGGCCATCACCTCCTTTTTTTTCTTATTCTGGGTACCTGACAGGATCCCAGCCCTCGAGCAAGCTAGCCCACCGACAGCTGCACTAGATCATCAAGGGCAGGGCCATCACGCCATGAGGCTACATCGGACCGGCCCACTTTTCCCTTCCCTCTTATGCCTGCCCGTGAATAGAGAGGTCTTGCTTCCTCAGATTGTCCTTGCACCTATGGGCTTCAGGTCAGGGGTGGAGCAGCGATGACCATCTGCGAGGAGCCTCCTCCCACCCTGGTTGGCACGGAGGGGAGCAGGAGGGGTGATGTTGCGCGGGGGACGGGGTGGTACAGGCGAGCGGCATGTCGGGTGGCAGTAGGCCCCATGGTGGGCCTAGGCGAGCGGTAGCCGCCATGGGGAGGACTCGTGATGTTGCAATGGGGAGCTCCTAGGCATAGGGTTTCGGTGAGGAAAGGGCTCCCGAGGGACGGGCGAGCTGCCAAAAGTCATTAATCTTATGTTCATAATATGAGTTCCTACTTAGTTATACTAAAATACCAGAAATCCCACTTAAACGAACATCCCCCAACATTGTTTTAGTGATTACATGATCCTAATTCACCATAACAGCCCTGATCATCACAACTGATGCTATAGCTTAAAAGGTGGATAACGACATATCGGTCACATCACCATGTGACTCATTCTTAACTTTCAGCCCTCTATGTTCCGAGGCCATGTTTGTATATGCTAGGCTCGCCAACTTTGCCTGAAGATGTATTGTAGTGCATACATGGCTTACACCCACCATATGTAGACATCGACATGTTTGCACCCGATCGTCACGGTGTGCTCCATAACTGTAAGATCCCTCCTTATTAAAGGAAAAGATCCCTGTGATTGCAATGCTAGTCCCTGGATCAATGCTAGCATCCACAGTTTAAGATGAAGTACACAGAAACAAAGGTCGTTTATTACAGTCATTCCAGAGATAAAACATAGTCTTTTACAACTCATGGCCAAAGGCCTAATACAAGAGTTTATGGAATATGTAAATAAACATAAGTCTTCATCTTCATGTGCCACAGGCAAGCATGTTGAGTGTAGACTCATGACTCCTAATCATCATCAGAGTAACCTGCAACATCATAAGTTACAGCCACAGAGGGTCAATACTTTGGAATAGTATTGGCAAGTGATACCTTAGTATATATTTAAGTGGACTATAAGGCTATATGCATTTGGCTGGTGGAGCTTAGGCTTGCATTGCTCAAAATAGATTTTTCCTTAACTTTTTGAAAACACTAAGTTTTTGCTTGACAAAGTCCAACCCAAGGTATCTACCAATCAGAGACTGAAGATCCACTCATGGCATCTACCAATCAAAGACTGAAGATCCTTTAACCCTTGTTCACCCACAAGTTTTATTTAGAAATTGGAGTGATGAGATTCTTGAAGTTTCCATGTCTTGATGCTCAAATTGTCCTTTACCAGGGACATGGCTAAGTACTTAGGTTTTACACTTTGCAAAGGTGGTGCACTTTCCCCACAAGTCTTGGTTTCCCAAGAATGATCCTTCATAGCCTTTCCTTAGTCAAATGGACGTTCCAACCTATCATCCCATCTACCACCCTCATCCAAGAGACTAAGTTCCAGCATCCTAAGATCATGGCAGAGCCCATAATGCCAAGTGGTTGCACTTGAAGCTTCTCAACATTTGACATCTCAAATCTCTTTGTTTCCTGGGTGGCCATCCACAAGTGAGATACACAAGGTTCACAGTACCCCGGCCTTGTGTAACCACTCAACATAACCATTCCATCCATTCCACCTGGTGATTCATTAACTTAGTTGTTTTGTTAAATAAAACACAAGTCCTCAGACTTAGAATATTTTTCCATAGTGTGAATATATAAACCACCCTTGTTTTCTAGTAGCTAGGCTAAGCATGATAGTAATAGGAATCTTGACTTAGGAAATTTTCACTAAGGCTTATTCTAATAGGTTTTCCCAAAGCATAGCTTGTACTTAGCTAAAAACCATGCAAGTCCTATACTTAGAAAAATAATACTAATGCATATATAAAAATATAGGAATGGAATATTCATGATGATATCACTTGCCTTGGTAGTGTGGAGAGTAGCACTCGTCACAATCACAATCACTAGCAAATTCTACACACAAAGTTGTAGCATACAATTACACAAATATATACAAACAAAAGTATTATGAATGCATGCATGCATGAATCTACCAAGTGATGATTTTTTTTGAAAACTTCAACTAAGCAAGTGCATGTTTACAGAATCTAAACAAGTCACAAATATATCCAAGACAACTTAAATAACCCTAAAACAAAATACTAAACTAAATCTATACTTAAAATGGCCTCAAACAAGTCTCTGCAATTTTAGCACATCTAATGGTTACTATATGCTAAACAAAAAGGATAGGCAGAAAGGTCTTGTTTTTCTGAATCCAACGGTATAAAGTTTGCAAAATTCCAACGTGGGGTTCAAAAGATATAGGCATTTGAATTTGGATCAAATTTCTGGTTTTAAATTCTATTCTCAGATCTAACCTAGCCACGCGTCTTATTCTTATTCGCCCGTACCGGTTCGCGCTGGATCGAGCTCCCCAGCCGTAGGATCTAAAGGGGCAGGTGCGGCTCAGATCGCGTACCGCTTCGGGTTAAGTGGATCTATCCTAGCGCTACGATGCAGATCTAACGGCTGCTACTACTCGCAAAGAATCGGCGAGCGGGCGGCTACCGGCCAGCGGAATCGCTGTCGGACGACGCTGCCGGCGATGCAGACGGCGAGGAGAAGGAGGAGTGGCTTACCGGGCTCAGGAGGTCACGGCGAAGCTCGTCATACTCATGATTGATCAAGGGCGCCGCACGGGTATTCCTCCCGGAGTTCGTGGCGGCGTGCGTCGGGTGGTCGTCGGGAACGTCATGGATCACCCCAAGGCAAGGCGAGGTCACGGTTAGATTCACAAGGTCAAGGCGAAGTAGTGAGCATGAACTGGAGGCGCGGCGGTCTGGACTTACCACCGGGTTCGGAGTTCGTGCAGACGCGGTGGCGACTAGTCGATGATGTTGCCGACGCTTACGGTCCATGCGAGAGCAAACGAAATGTGTTAAAAGAAGCGCAGAGGCTCACCGAATCAGTTTGCAAGATCGAGGCAGAGAGGAGCTCTGGACTCACCGGAATTCGCCGGCGCGGTCGTCGGAGACGGCGGGGCTACAGAGAGCAATACACGCAGCCTGGTGGCGCTCTGGGTTCGGGGTTTGAGTGAGAAGAGAGAGGAGACCGAGGGGGTTCTTATAGCCTGGTCGCGAGCGGGAATTACTCGGCCAATAACTCGAATTGACGTCGCGAATTAAACATGAACGCCTGCGTTGATTTGGGGATGAACGGGTCGTGCGGGTGGAGACGACGGTGACGTGGAGAAGGCCCGCCTGTCAGCGAGGAGCGCGGAGTGCAGGTGGGGTCGGCTTGTCAGCGTCTGTCTGCGTGGGCTCGCGCGTGAGAGAAGTAAAAGGAGAACCCCGGGTGGGCTTGCTGGGCTAGATCCGCTGCTGGGCCAGATTCTGGCCGCGCGGCCTTTTTCTTTTCTTTAAGCTTTTTCTTTTTCTATTTCTATTTTCTGTATAGAATTTGATATGAATTCAAATCCTTTTGAATTCAAACTTCTTTGTGGATTTTGCAGGGTTCTTGTGGGTTCAAATGCAGTTAAATAAGCATGTGGTCACCTTGCAAGGCTTGGTCAAGCTTGGGTCTTTGAAATAAACAGAGACTTTGTCTCTTTGCAATTATTTGGAATAGGGTTTAGAAAATATTTCTAAATTTTGAATCTTGGGTCAAAAGCTTCCTAGCTTTTCCAACCATGGAGGCAAGCAAACAAGTTCATAGACAATCAAATCCCAAAGGGTGATGGCCATTTGAGATAAATTGCCCACATGAAATCATAGCCAAAGTGTATGCTTCTAAATGATTTTGAGAAAAACCCTATATGAATGAATGATGCAAAGATGATATGAATGAGTTTTGAAACATGATTTTTAGGGATGTTACAAATCTAACCCCTTAAAATGAATCTCCCTCGAGATTCGGATTGGCTAGCAAATAGGTGTGGGTGGTCTTTCCGAAGATCATCTTCTCTTTCCCATGTTGCTTCTTCTTCGGAATGATGATTCCATTGTACTTTGCAAAACTTGATAGTCTTTGTTCTCGTGACTCTTTCTGTGGTCTCAAGTATCTTGATAGGCTTTTCTTCATAGGTGAGATCACTTTCTAGTTGAACTTCTTCCAAAGATATGATATCTTTCAAAGATGTTTCTTCCATTTCTGGGTGACATTTCTTGAGCTGGCTCACATGAAAAACATTATGGACTGCTAGTAAAGATGCTGGCAGTTCGATTTCATATGCAGCTTCTCCCTTGCGACTTAAAATGTTGAATGGTCCTACATATCTTGGTGCTAACTTTCCTTTGACTCCAAATCTTTTTACTCCACGAAGTGGTGATACTCTAAGATAAGCTCTATCCCCAACTAAGAAAGTGACTTCTCTCGCTTAGCATCTGCGTAGCTTTTCATCGAGATGCTATCTTTAACTGCTCTAACCAATTTGACCTTTTCTTCGGCGTCTTTGATAAGGTCTGGTCCAAACAAACTTCTTTCTCCCACACCATTCCATAGCAATGGGGTGGTACACTTTCTTCCATATAGAAACTCAAATGGTGCCATCCCAATACTAGATTGGTGACTGTTGTTGTAAGAAAACTCTGCGTAAGGCAGACTTTCATCCCAACTTGCTCCATAGTCTAGGGCACATGCCCTCAACATGTCTTCAAGAATTTGATTAGTCCTTTCTGTTTGTCCATCAGTTTGAGGATGAAAAGCAGTGCTGAATTCCAATCTCGTTCCTAAAGATTCATGAAGCTGTCTCCAAAAGTGAGAAGTGAACTGAGTTCCTCTATCAGACACAATACTCTTAGGTACACCGTGAAGGCATACAATTCTGCTCATGTAGATTTTGGCTAACTTGGCACTAGTATAAGTTGTCTTTACGGGAATAAAATGAGCCACTTTAGTTAGGCGATCCACTATTACCCATATGGAATCATACCGACCTGGTCCTTGGTAATCCGGTAATGAAATCCATACCAATATTTTCCACTTCCACTCAGGAATAGGCATTGGTTGAAGCAAACCTGCTGGTTTACGATGCTCGCTTTCACTACTACACGTCACACAAAGCAATGTGTTCGTGATGTCCCTTTTAAGATTGTTCCACCAAAATCTTTCTTTCATATCCATATACATTTTGGTGTTTCCGGGAATAGAATACGAGAGTTATGGGCTTCTGAATCAGTTTCCGCATTTCCGGATCTTGTGGAACACAAATCGCTTCTCGTGCCATAAAGTACCTTGTTCGTCCATATGGAAACTTTTAGCTTTCCTTGGCTAATCCTTTCCTTAATCTCTTGATTTCTTTATCCGTCTTTTGGGCTTCTTTAATCTTATCCAACAGAGTGGGTTGAACATCCAAAGACATGAGATGTCCTTCTGGCACAATCTCTAACCTGAGTTCCTTGAATTGCTTACACAAGTCATCTGGCAATTCACCTTTGGTAAGACCATTTACAAACGCTTTACGACTTAGAGCATCTGCTACTACATTTGCTTTACCGGGGTGGTATTGCAAACTCAAGTCGTATTCTTTGATAAGTTCTAGCCATCTCCGTTGTCTCATATTGATTTCCTTCTGGGTGAAGATATACTTCAAACTCTTATGATCGGTGAATACTTCACAACGTTTTCCCAAAAGGTAATGTCTCCATGTTTTGAGTGCATGGACAACAGCGGCTAACTCTAAATCATGAGTAGGATAGTTTATTTCATGAGTTTTGAGTTGTCTCGAGGCATAAGCCACAACTTTTCCGCCTTGCATAAGTACGGCACCTAATCCTTGATGAGAAGCATCACAATATACCTGGAAATCCTTTTCCAAATCTGGTAGGCACAGAACTGGTGCTGACACAAGTCTCTTCTTTAATTCTTGAAAGCTGAGCTCACATCCTTGGACCAAGCAAATTTCTTATCTTTCTTTAACAATTCCGTCATTGGTTTAGCAACCTTAGAAAAATTTTCAATGAACCTTCTGTAGTAACCTGCTAAACCAAGGAAACTACGAACCTCTTTTACATTCTTAGGAGATTCCCATTCATTACACTGAAACCTTAGCAGGATCAACTGCTACACCATCCTTTGTCATAACATGACCAAGAAATCCAACTTCCTCTAACCAAAACTCACACTTGCTGAATTTGGCATAAAGTTTATGTTCCCTTAGTTTCTCAAGTATCAAGCGTAGATGTCTTTCATGTTCTTCCTTGCTCTTGGAGTAGACTAAGATGTCATCGATGAAAACAACAACGAACTTGTCGAGAAATTCCATGAACACTTTGTTCATCATATTCATGAAGTATGCTGGAGCGTTGGTTAAACCAAAAGGCATCACAGTGTACTCATACAATCCATACCTTGTGGTAAATGCTGTTTTAGGTATGTCTTGCTCTCTTATCTTGAGTTGAAAATAACGACGAAGATCAATCTTCGAGAACACACATGCTCCTTCTAGCTGATCAAACAAGTCATTTATTCTTGGCAAAGGATACTTGTTCTTGATGGTTACCTCGTTGAGAGAACGGTAATCTATGCATAATCTTTGAGTTCTATCTCTCTTTCTCTGAACAAAAGCTGGAGCTCCCAAGATGAAGAACTTGGTTGGATGAATCCTTTTCTGCAATTGTTCTCCAAGTTGTTTCTTGAGTTCCTTAAGTTCGTCAATGACATTTTATAAGGCCTTTTGGCCCTTGGTCCAGAACCTGGTACCAATTCTATTATAAATTCCACATCTCTATCTGGTGGCATTCCTGGTAATTCTTCCGGGAACACATCCGGATACTCACACACAATTTGCACACTGTCCAAGCTAACCCCCTTAAGAGTATTCAGCTTACTCCCTTTAGATTTAAAATTGGACTTAAATGTTATCCTCTTACCTGCAGGGGTTGTGAGTGAAATTGTGCGATTTGCACAATCTAGTACTCCCTCATACTTAGCCATCCAATCCATTCCCAAAATTACATCCAATCCTTGGGAATTTAGGATTATTAGGTTTACTGGAAACTGATGTTTTCCGATCTCTATGACTAGATCATGGCATCCTGAGTTTACTATCATTTCTCCACCAGGAGAACTTACTCTTATAGGACACCCAATAGTTTCTACCGGTAGTTCATTTCTTTCGACAAATGCTTTAGATATGAATGAATGAGATGCACCAGTGTCAAAGAGTACAAATGCTGAGATGGAATTGAGTCTGAACTTACCAGCAACGGCATCAGGTTCTTCATAGACTTCCTCCACATTGATGTGGTTAACCTGTCCTTTCTGAAAAGGATTGGGTTTGTTAGGTCCTTCAACGTTCTTCTCAGGGCACTCATTAGCATAATGCCCCACTTCTTGCATTTGAAGCATTCAACCTTTGTTGTCCTTCTTAGGTTGACTTCCACTTCCACCTCCACTTCCACTATGGTGGCTCTTATATCCACTCTTGTGGTTCTTGTACTTATCATTGTCATGATTGCGATGATGCTTGTTGTCATGACGGTTGTGGTTATGGTGCTTGTTAAACTTCCCATGCTTGTGGGATCCGGAGTTGACACTATCATCATAGTGAGATCGTTTATGAGACGACCCCGAGCTGTGCTTGTCGGAGTATTTCCTCTTCCTACTCTCGACTTGCTTCATTTTATTCTCCACAATAACAGCCTTGTCACACAGCGACTGGTAAGTTGGCACATACGCCACAGACAGTTGCAGATTCAGCTCATCATTCAAGCCTTCCAGAAACTTCTCCTTCCTTTTGGCATCAGTGTCAACCTCATCTGGTGCATAGCGTGCCAGATTGTTGAACTCTTCAATATATTCAGCCACGCTGTGGTGGCTATTTGTTGTGAAATTCCTTCTTTTCAGGCTCATCATACACGGTGAGATATGAGTGGTCTGAAATCCATCTTCAAAGATAGCCCAAGTTACCTCATCAATAGGCGTGGTAATGGAAGTTGTCCCACCATGCGTGGCTGGTCCTTCCAATGGATGTGCTGCAAACTGACCTTTTCAGCATCCGTGCATCCCACGGTCACTAAGTCTTTGTTCACGAGCGTAGCCAATCATTGGCCACCATGGGATCAGTCGTTCCCGAACACTTAGCTGGCCTCAGACGCAGAAATCTGGTAAGCATATCAAAACCTGGAGGGTTGTTGTTGTTGTTATTGTTGTTATTGTTGTTGGGATTGGGGTTGTTGTTGTTCTGGTTCTGGATGAATGTCGTCATCATTTGCATAAGCTGAGTCTGCGCATTCATCATTTGTTGCATTTCCGGGGTAATGTTGGGGTTGGGGTTGGTGTTTGCGCGACGGGGAGGCATCTGTGGTTTATTCATATAGAGATAAGAATGAGATACCCTTACATGATTTATGCACAATACATCACACATGCAACACATAGCAAGCAACACTAGGATAAAATCTAAACAACAATATAACAAAATCTCAAAGTACAAACACACAAGTGGCAAGCCATCCACATGTCGGATGGTCCAACAATAAGTTCATAAATAACAAGTGCGGTAAATAAAGATAACTGAGTAGTCAAATCTACTCGTCGGCATCAATCTCCTCCTCGACAAAGGTAAGACCTGCGTTCTCCATGGCAGTCTTGTTCTCCTCGATGGTAGTGGTCAAAGAGTCGATCTTGGTCTTGAGAGCCCTCTTCTGGGAACGAAGCCTCTCAATCACTGTCTGCTGCTGCTCTAACTCGAAGTCCTTGGACTGCAGTTCCTCGGTCATATCACGAATCCTCTTGTTCCTATCCTGGACACGCTTCTCTTGACTCTTGAACTTACGGTCTTGGGTCTCAAACTTTGCCTCCATCTCCTTGACTATCTCGTCCTGCTGCGCGAAGAGCTTGTCCTTCTCGCGAAGCTGCACCTGGAGCTCGTCATTACTAAGCATGACGTTGGTCCTATCGGTATCCACGTGCCTAATAAGAGTCTCTAAGTCCTGGAGGTACAGGCGTATCGGCTCTGCTGTGACCCTCGAGTCGTCCTCAAAATCAATGGACTCTCCATCATCATCACGCCTTCCGAAGGCGTGGAAGTGAGTGCCTCTAACCTGTCGGGAGTGACGTCCTAATAGTCGTCCTATCAGATCCTGCATGACAACCTCCATGCCTCTCTCCCTGTCATCGTGCATAAGCTTGAAGACGATGGCCTCCGTAGTAGGCTCTGCCTGGCGTCCTGGCTGGTTCACCTTGAAGCCCCAAAGGTCCTTCCTCTCAAACTTGGTGAGTGGGTGCACCGTAATGATAGGAAGAGGGAGATCGAGTAAAGTAGTAAGCTCTACGATACGAGGACCAAAACGGGTAGCCTGGAACTCCTCAACAGTGCTGATGGCAACAGGCATCTATTTATAAGATTGAAAAGTTAGAACAACACAATTTAAGATAAACAAGACAAACATTCAAACACATTCTTGAGACACACATAATCATACAAGTCATGCATACAAGAATCCATTTCTTCAACCAAGGTTCAAACTTATTTAAGGTCTTATTTTGGGAAAATAAGGTGATAGGTGGTGGTCAACTAACGAAGTGCGCTTACAATCCTATCTCATTGGATCTGGTGGCTAACACAATGTTCCTAGTGGCAATCACCCTTTCTTGTTCACATGCTTCTATCACTAAGTCTATAATATCTCCTCTTAAGGATTGGTTGGTGATTTCCAACTCTTGGGTATGTTCCTTCTCTTTCTCTAAGTCTTTTTGGAGGTTGAGCATCCTGCACTTGACTCTAGCACTTAGTTCCTTGATAGTCTTCCAAGCTGCTTCTTTTGCTGACTCAAAGAATGTGGTGTGCATAAAAGTGTTGGTGTACATGCAGAAGCCTTTTTCTTTGTGGTTGTCTTCCTTGTTCTTGTACAAGTGAAGTTGCACCCACCAATACTCCACTCCATCCTCCATCCTTTGGAAAGCCCTTGTACACAGCTGCACCATGTACTCCGTGGTTTCCATGAGGTCCTTGAGAATCTTGGGAAACTCAGTCTCACACTCCAAAGTCATGGTCATGAGTGGTCCTTTCTTCACGGCTTAGTTGGAGTTCATCTACAAATAGAGATGAGAATGAGAAGATTAGAAAAGTTTACGAGAAGAATAGACAAGTGTAGAAGAAGTTAAAATTTTCCTTAGTGGTTTCCAATCCTAGGGTCATAATCCTACAGGCAACACAGTGCTCTGATACCATCTGTAAGATCCCTCCTTATTAAAGGAAAAGATCCCTGTGATTGCAATGCTAGTCCCTGGATCAATGCTAGCATCCACAGTTTAAGATGAAGTACACAGAAACAAAGGTCGTTTATTACAGTCATTCCAGAGATAAAACATAGTCTTTTACAACTCATGGCCAAAGGCCTAATACAAGAGTTTATGGAATATGTAAATAAACATAAGTCTTCATCTTCATGTGCCACATGCAAGCATGTTGAGTGTAGACTCATGACTCCTAATCATCATCGAGTAACTGCAACATCATAAGTTACAGCCACAGAGGGTCAATACTTTGGAATAGTATTGGCAAGTGATACCTTAGTATATATTTAAGTGGACTATAAGGCTATATGCATTTGGCTGGTGGAGCTTAGGCTTGCATTGCTCAAAATAGATTTTCCTTAACTTTTGAAAACACTAAGTTTTGCTTGACAAAGTCCAACCCAAGGTATCTACCAATCAGAGACTGAAGATCCACTCATGGCATCTACCAATCAAAGACTGAAGATCCTTTAACCCTTGTTCACCCACAAGTTTTATTTAGAAATTGGAGTGATGAGATTCTTGAAGTTTCCATGTCTTGATGCTCAAATTGTCCTTTACCAGGGACATGGCTAAGTACTTAGGTTTTACACTTTGCAAAGGTGGTGCACTTTCCCCACAAGTCTTGGTTTCCCAAGAATGATCCTTCAGTAGCCTTTCCTTAGTCAAATGGACGTTCCAA
This sequence comes from Avena insularis, assembly GCA_023614405.1. NCBI lineage: Eukaryota > Viridiplantae > Streptophyta > Magnoliopsida > Poales > Poaceae > Avena > Avena insularis. Next base: position 470,516,980 of record CM042694.1, read on the forward strand.
CCTATCATCCCATCTACCCTCTGTCCAAGAGACTAAGTTCCAACATCCTAAGATCATGGTGAGCCCATAATGCCAAGTGGTTGCACTTGAAGCTTCTCAACATTTGACATCTCAAATCTCTTTGTTTCTGGGTGGCCATCCACAAGTGAGATACACAAGGTTCACCAGTACCCCTGGCCTTGTGTAACCACTCAACATAACCATTCCATCCATTCCACCCAGGTGATTCATTAACTTAGTTGTTTTGTTAAATAAAACACAAGTCCTCAGACTTAGAATATTTTTCCATAGTGTGAATATATAAACCACCCTTGTTTTCTAGTAGCTAGGCTAAGCATGATAGTAATAGGAATCTTGACTTAGGAAATTTTCACTAAGGCTTATTCTAATAGGTTTTCCCAAAGCATAGCTTGTACTTAGCTAAAAACCATGCAAGTCCTATACTTAGAAAAATAATACTAATGCATATATAAAAATATAGGAATGGAATATTCATGATGATATCACTTGCCTTGGTAGTGTGGAGAGTAGCACTCGTCACAATCACAATCACTAGCAAATTCTACACACAAAGTTGTAGCATACAATTACACACAAATATATACAAACAAAAGTATTATGAATGCATGCATGCATGAATCTACCAAGTGATGATTTTTTTGAAAACTTCAACTAAGCAAGTGCATGTTTACAGAATCTAAACAAGTCACAAATATATCCAAGACAACTTAAATAACCCTAAAACAAAATACTAAACTAAATCTATACTTAAAATGGCCTCAAACAAGTCTCTGCAATTTTAGCACATCTAATGGTTACTATATGCTAAACAAAAAGGATAGGCAGAAAGGTCTTGTTTTTCTGAATCCAACGGTATAAAGTTTGCAAAATTCCAACGTGGGGTTCAAAAGATATAGGCATTTGAATTTGGATCAAATTTTTTTAAATTCTATTCTCAGATCTAACCTAGCCAGCGTCTTATTCTTATTCGCCTGCAGTTCGCTGGATCGAGCTCCCCAGCCGTAGGATCTAAAGGGCAGGTGCGGCTCAGATATGCCGCTTCGGGTTAAGTGGATCTATCCTAAGCGCTTCGATGCAGATCTAACGGCTACTACTCGGCAAAGAATGGCGGCGGAGCGGCTACCGCGCGGCTGCGGTCGACGCGTGCTGGCGATGCAGACGGCGAGGAGAAGGAGGAGTGGCTTACCGGGCTCAGGAGGTCACGCCGAAGCTCGTCGTACTCGCGGTTGATCAAGGCGCTGGCACGGCTGGTATTCCTCCCGGAGTTAAATGGCGGCGTCGGGTGCGTCGGGTGGTCGTCGGAACGTCATGGATCACCCCAAGGCAAGGCGAGGTCACGGTTAGATTCACAAGGTCAAGGCGGTAGTGAGCATGAATCGGGGCGGGCGGTCTGGACTTACCACCGGGTTCGTCGGAGTTCGTGCGAGCGTCGGTGGAGACTAGTCGATGATGTTGCCGACGCTACGGTCCATGCGAGAGCAAACGAAATGTGTTAAAAGAAGCGCAGAGGCTCACTGAATCAGTTTGCAAGATCGAGAGGCAGAGAGGAGCTCTGGACTCACCGAATTCGCCCGGCCGTCCGGAGACGGCTGGGCTGAAACACACGCACGAGCCTGGTGGCGCTCTGGTTGAGGTTTGAGTGAGAAGAGAGAGAGACAGGGGTTCTTATAGCCTGGTCGCGGCGGAATTACTCGCCAATAACTCGAATTGACGTCATGAATTAAACACGAAGCGCCCGCGTTGATTTGGGGATGAACGGGTCGCGGGTGGAGACGACGGTGAAGTGGAGAAGGCCTGTCAGCGAGGAGCGGAGTGCAGGTGGGGTCGGCTTGTCAGCGTCTGTCTGCGTGGGCTCGTAGCGTGAGAGAAGTAAAGGAGAACCGGGTGGGCTTGTTGGGCTAGATCCATTCTGGGCAGATTCTGCCTTGTGACCTTTTCTTTTCTTTAAGCTTTTTCTTTTCTATTTCTATTTTCTGTATAGAATTTGATATGAATTCAAATCCTTTTGAATTCAAACTTCTTGGGATTTTGCAGGGTTCTTGTGGGTTCAAATGCAGTTAAATAAGCATGTGGTCACCTTGCAAGGCTTGGTCAAGCTTGGGTCTTTGAAATAAACAGAGACTTTGTCTCTTTGCAATTATTTGGAATAGGGTTTAGAAAATATTTCTAAATTTTGAATCTTGGGTCAAAAGCTTCTCCTAGCTTTTCCAACCATGGAGGCAAGCAAACAAGTTCATAGACAATCAAATCCCAAAGGGTGATGGCCATTTGAGATAAATTGCCCACATGAAATCATAGCCAAAGTGTATGCTTCTAAATGATTTTGAGAAAAACCCTATATGAATGAATGATGCAAAGATGATATGAATGAGTTTTGAAACATGATTTTTAGGGATGTTACAATAACGATGGACTTTCTTAGTGGTGCACACTTATGGGAGAACACAAATATTGGAATTGTGTTTGAGGGATCATCTTATAATGCTACCGTCATGAGTCTAATACTAGCATGATAAGATGCATAAGCAATTAACATCAAATGTAAATAATTTATACGAGATGTCATGGTCGTCGCGCCTTGATCTCCATCGAGTGTGCTTGTTTTTCACCAGGTTCATGGTGCCTCCATGTCACTGGCAGTTCATCATATAAACACTTACCTAGACCATACATATCACATTTCCCTACAAAATAAAGTTAGATGCCTCTAATTTATCTTTGCATATTTTACGTGGTTGTTTGGGCTTTCGCACAAGAATCGTTTCTTCCCTACGAACATCAACCACAACATGGATTTACTAGTTTCCGCTTTAAGTCCTTTTCAGGGCCGTCCTTTGTAAATGTCATATCAACTAATATTGGAGAGACAGACACCCGCTAGCCAATGATATGGTACAAGCCATATGTTAGTAGTGGAACTACTCTTGTGTAAGCTTACGCATAAGGTCAGTCCGGGCCGCTTCATCCAACATTGTCGCGATATGAACAAGTACACGTGGGAGGGTAGCAACTAGAAAATAAATACCCACATATTTGTATGTGTTCTACCTGTACCAACACATCTATGCATAGATTGGCTCTGATACCACTGAAGGGGTTCTATGACAGAAAACAAAAAATCCTAACGATGGAACATCATAGCCAAGATCTATCTATGTAGATGTATAGTAACAAGAGGGATTCCGTCTTCATACCTTTGAAGTCATGAAACCAAGGATACTGATATCTTGGTAGCATTCCGAGTAACTCCTCAACCTAGGGTTCCGCTAGAAGAAACATGGGCTATAGTAGCTGTCGAATCTTCTACTGGTAACGTGTATGTGCGTAATACCTCCTTCAGGAGATATTTATAACGCACGTACACAATACAAACTCTCTTTCATTTTATTTTGACTAAGGATAAGGGAACTGAGAAAAAAGAGCTGGTTTGGCTGGCAGCACCACCAGATCTTCAACAAGGTGGAAATTCTCGTATTTCGTATGTAATTTGTATGAGTTTTCAAGTGCCATATCCAGTCTAAGCGGTTGATTTCAGTGATTGTATCGAACAAAAGCCCCCTCCCGGGGCAGGTACGCGACTGTCTCTCTCTACTTTCCCGCACAAACATTATTGATGTAGTCGAAGCGTAGGAGGCCTCAAGTTCGAGAAGGCTTCAAGTGTCCAGCACCAAAAGTGGTGATGCCTCTGAAGTAGTACACACGTTCGGTGTAGAGATGTCCCCCGGGCTCTGGTCCAGAAAAGCACTAGAATAAGAAGATCTAGACTAACTCCAATTGCACAACGATGTGCATTTGGTGGAGAAATCCCTACCTTGTTGTGCATGTTTGTAACTAGGGAACACACACGAGAGGGAAAGAGAGAATTAAAAGCCAATTAGATTGGATTTTTAGAATGTGAGAGGGGTATCCCTTCTTATATAGGGGAATGGGGAGCACTCCTTCTCTCAAAGTTTCGGGGTGGGACTAAACAAAGGGGATGTGGAGGGGCTTGGCCGCTAGAAGTGGGTAGGGCCCACCCCACGCACGCCTTGGCCTAGGGCCGACCGGCGGTGGGAGGGCCCCCACCCCGCACGCCCCCACTTGCCCTCTCAGGCCCTTCCCTCCGGGAAGGCCCATTAGGTGGGTTTTTGCTCCTTTTTATAATAAAATACATATTTATTAATTAATTCATTTAATTAATAATAAATACATATTAATTCATTCCTTACACTTCGAAATACCTTTCTAAGCCCTCCGAACATCTTTGGTCTTTCCCCGGAGCAATTTCGGTTCTCTCTCTTCTGTTTCTCTTATGATCATGGATTAACCCTAAGCATCTCTACCCTTAAGTGTGACACCATTACCGTTACCTTTCTCCAATCAATGACCAGTAGTGGTATTTGGAAACTCATGATGTCCCCTTTGCATTCCACGAATAATTGATCGCTTGAACCTTAAACATTGAGTCTTATTCCCTTTGCACTGTGATACCTGGTTTGTCCAAGATCTCATCTCTGGTATCAACATACCTAGTTCAATCTTGTTACAGACAAACACATTTACTTGTTCTCGTGATATAAGATCCTCGTGACCTAGTCACATGCTTGCAAGCTCATTGATGTCATTTCACCGAGTGAGTCCAGAGTATCTATCCGTCACTCGGATAGGAAAATCCTAATCTTGATACATACGTCTCAACATATCCTTTGGAATACCCAATACACACCTTTATGATCACCATGTTACGGTGTGACGGTTGATGTGATCAAAGAAGACATGGGCGATAGTGATTAAAGATGATTTCGTAGTCAAAGGATCGAGTTACTACGCTTTTCTAGATATTGCAATGCTGAACTTTGTGACTAGATCATATTACAATACTACGGTTGGGTGTGTGTCCATCATATCATTCATCTAATGAAGTGACCTTGTTGTCAATTGACATAAAAGTCCATGATCGGGAATAAAAGTCCATGATCGGGAAACCTCTATCATCGGCTATCCAACGAACTAGTCTTCTAGAGGATACTAGGGCCTTGGTTTGTTTATATACCGCACATGTATTAATGTTTCCACGTAATACAATTATAGCATGATAAAAACTATTGTGAACATATAAGATATCAGAAGTAAATAATAGCGCTAGATTATTTCACCTCAAACTGCTATCCACATCATCCTGATTCTTTTGACCATGGGATGGAGGATGAAAAGGACATGCAACAATGTCGCAATGGAGCCTTGCTATCCCATAAGGCAGGGCTTGCTGTAGCCTAGGGAGAAAATTTTCATAACGCATACGAGTGTACCACGTGGCGATGTACCCCATGTCGTTGGACGGTGGACCACGTGCGTGCCATGGGCCCACTGTCAGCATACGTGGGCAGAACCGCACTCTGTGAGAGATGTTCCCAGCACGACACGCCTCTGCATCTGCCAAGTGGGGGGCGCTGAGATATGGCATGGCACGGTTAGCCCATGATGGTTGTGGTTTCTCTCGCTCATGGGCTCTCTAGAAGCCGGCGTGGCAGCGTAGATTCTAGGTGGCCGCGTGTTCTCGTGGAGAAGGGGCCTGACCAAATGTGATGTTGTGGTGTAAAACATGGGTGTTCATGGGTTATCATGTCGGAGAGGTGAGCTTGCAGAGTAGGTTGCACCGGAGAGGATGGGCGTACGCGTATTATCGCACTGGAGGGACGAGGTGGAAGCATAGGCTATAGAAGACTACGGTTTCTGGAGGGTGTCCTACGACCTATCTAGAAGCGTAGTCTATAGACTACGCGGGTTCTTGCGCACCTCGACTGAGCTGTCAGCATTATCTCTCCATGTACGCATGTTTTTGATGCATATACCTGATATGGCAGCGGACGCGACATCTGAAACCTTGGGCCGACATGGTTTATCGCGTTTGACATGTGAGCTAGCAGCAAACGCAGGTTTTCGTGGTTGGAACGTGTGTCCGATCCTTCGCTTACGACACGATACACTCACTCGCATCCTTTTATCGCTTATACATACTCTTCTTCCTCATCTCTTGGACTGGTCTCTGCTAGGTCATCTGCTTCCATTATCATCTTACTAGCATTGTCGTGGTATTGCCGACGAGTACGCCATGGAGGGTTCCTCACAGAGTGTGTTTAGATATGTGGGGGAAGGCCGTGAGTTAGCGAGTACAAGGTAACACAGCTTACCCAGGTTCAAGTCCCACAACAGTGGCAGAACTCTACTCCTGCTATAAATCACTATAATGGCAATATGCTGAGTTACATGGATCGATTCGTTGTGCGAGGGGTTGTATGTTGGTTGTCCCAATCGTATGTGTTGTTCCCTAAAGGCTCCTACAGGTCTGGCATATAAAGGCACTAACTAGTCTTCATGTCTTGTACTCCAAGGCTCCGAGTATGTCGGTGACTCCCACGTAGGCTTCCTTTATCTAGCATGGGCATCCCTTCTGGATCCATCTAACTGGGCCGCCCAGCATGCCATAAGCCATGCTACCAACTGTGGGCCACCCGGGTTAGCCGGATTCAAGACATGCAATGGTGATACCCATTTAGCATATCCCCAATAGTAGCCCCTGAGGACTTTGAGATCTTGCGCCCTCTTGCCTATTGGTCTTGAATGTTCCATCTAGGTGATGTCGGCAATTCATCAAGCAATATCTCGAAGGACTCCCAAAGAACCCTACAGTCCTCTCCATCTTCATAATGTAGCCGGAGATTCTATTAGTCCTTTCTCCTAGAGTCGAATGGTTTCCGTCTTCCATTGAATCTTTGGATGTGACCCTTCCACTACAACGGTCATAAAGATGACATAGGCTACAGCCTACACTACCTCTAAACTCACATATAGCAGGGAATTAATCATTAGCTATTTTTGCGCGCGCAAAATCCGAAACGTTAAGCGGCAAAGATAGAGGACGTGGCGAAATTACTGCACACGTTCGTCTCCACATCGGTAGAGTGATACATTGCAAATGTATCTATAATTTTTGATGTTCCATGCTTGGTTTTATCCACTTTCTTGTGTTTTGTCCACACTTTGGATTATTTTTCATATGATTTCTTGGACTAACCTCTTAACAAGAGCCATAGTGATATCTGCCTGTTTTCTGCTGTTTTTGGTTCCAGGAAAGTCAAAAAATGAATATTCTAGGAATTGGATGGGACAAAAGCCAAAGTGCCTATTTTTCCGGAAGTCATCAGATGCCAGAGTACGAGACGGAGAGGGGCCAGGGGGCCACCACACCACCTGGCCGCACGGGCCAGGCCTGGCCGCACCAGGGGGTGGTGTGGCCAACCCAGGCACCCCCTCGGCCTCCCCTTCCGCCTATAAGATGCCCTCGGGACGAAAACCCTAAGTACCCGATCAAAAATCCACGAAAGAGTCTGTAGCCGCCGTCATCTCCATCCCTAGATCGGGAGGGATCTGAAGCTCTTCGGCACCGCCGAGAGGGAATTCACCACAGGCCTTCTTCATCAACATGCAAGCCTCCGGTGTGATGCGTGAGTAGTTCATCCTTGGACTACGGATCCATGTAGTAGCTATCTTGGCCAAGTAGATGCTAGCAACTCCAAGAGTTAGTATTTATGCTCGATAGTGGGTTCATGCCTCTGGTAATCTGGGGAAGTAACAGAAATCTCTAAGGTACTAGATGTGCTATTGCTACTAGGGAGAAAAAAAATCCTTTGTTCATAGAACAATCGTATTGTTTACATTACACGCAGTTCGTAAAGCAATAATCTATTGCTTGCAACTTAATACTAGAGGGGGTTCGGATGATAACCTGAAGGTGGATTATTAGTCATAGATGCAGTTGGATGGCGGTCTATGTATAATGTTGTAATGCCCAATCATGTTCCAAAGGAGTCAATATGATTAGTATATGCATGTATTGCTTTCTCGATGTTTGTCAATTGCCCCGCTGTAATTTGTTCACCCAGCATGTTATCTATCTTAAGGAGAGCCACCTCTAGTGAACTATGGATCCCAGTCGTTTTCTTTTACATACAATTTATAAACTGTTACTGCTTTGTGTTTACTTTCTGCAAACTATTACTTCTTTCCATTCGATACGTTTAACCCTTTGTTTTCAGCAAAACACGGTGAGATTGACAACCTCATCGCAAGTTGGGGACAGAGTTTGGTGGTTGTGTTGCGCAGGTCTCCACGTTTATACTAGCACCGGTAGTGCGCCCTGCCAAGGCTCTGCTAGCAACACCTTTGGGGTGTTTCCTTGCTCCTACTGGTTCGATTAAACCTTGGTTTCATAACTGAGGGAAACTTGTTGCTGTGCTCATCATACCTTCCTCTTGGGGTTCCCAACGAGCTCTACATCAACACCGAGCCATCATAGAGCTGTGTCCATTAGGTCCTTCTACACGAATCTTGACGCTGGGTCTATAAATATTTAATGCGGCTTAGGATTTTACTTTTACCCGCATTCTCCCTCGCATCATCCTCTTCCTCCAGCCACGTGACTGTTTGAGCTCTTTGATGGAAAACCCTAACCAGAGCCTTCCTTCTCACCACCTTCCTCCACCTGCGTAATGGCCTCCAGCGGCAGCACTCCCTTAACGGCATTGACCCCCGAGGCTTCAGCGGAGCAATCCCAGGGAGTAACCATCCCACCGGAGGGGGTTATCATTCCTGTCTCTGCCGTGGTGGAAACCACTGACGGTGACCAAAAGCGAGCGGCGCCAGATGTTGCAGAAGAAGATGGCGACTTCCACAAGGGAGTGTGGAGAGGTTCTGACCTCTCCGCCAAAGATCTGCAAGAAATCATCACCGAGGGATATCTCCCCGTGACGGAGGGCTTGGTCTAGCAGCCGGCGCCGGCCGGCGAGGTGACTCCTTCCCCCAAAGATGGAGAGAAGGTGTATCTCAAAGCTCAGCTGGTATGTGGCGTAAGCCTACCAGTCTCCGACTTCTTTCTGGATGTTCTTCGTTACTTCCGGGTACTTCCCCACAATCTCTCTCCCAACAGCATCCTCGTACTTAACAACTTTGTAGCTTTGTGCGAAGGATACCTAGGAATTAAGACTAGGTTAGATCTGTTTGTCTATTTATTTACTATCAAGAGAGAGTCCGTAGAATCCAAGGATGAACTGCGGATCTGTGGAACCATTAGCTTTAAGATCCGGCCTAGCCGGCGCTTCCCCGACAATGTGGGCCATGAGTCTTGTAAAAATTGGCAGCGCACATACTTTTATGGCCCAGACATTCCTCTGCCTGACCGCCAAGACACGTATCCCAACTTTGTCGATGGGGTTGTCGCCGAAGATCCCACCTGGAGGTCCCAAGCCTCCCTCCCGTCTGACAAAGAAGCCAACCCTGCTATAAGGCGGATCAAATGGCTTGTAGACGGAGGTCTGGCCGGTTTGGACCTATCCATGTGCTGGTTCACTAGGCGGATCCAACCTCTGCAACACCACACCAAGCTGATGTGCATGTACTCCAAGATCCAGAAGGATCCTATGCATATTTCACAGGATAACTTCTCTAATGACTCTATCAAGCTCCAACTAAAGGACATCGTCAAGGTGAAGGACATGAAGCGTGTCTTCAAAATCATCTTTGACATGTTCGAATGTGGAAAATGCCCAGAGGTAGCTTCTGTTTCCTTTGTTGCATGTTATATATACTCTAAGGTTTTTCCGTCTTGAAGTCACCAAACTAACACTCCTTTGTCCTACAGCTGGTGACCTTGGCAGTGGATCAGATGGCCTCCTAGGTCAATGATCCCAAGCTAAAGGATATCTAGGTAGTGTCCGACGATGATGCCTCCAAGGACCAGCCAGCTTCGTCAGCATGAAAGTGGAAGAGATCCACCTCTGACGCTGCTGCCGAGGGCAAGAAGAAGAAAACGGAGAGTGGAGTCTCCAAAAAATCCACTGCCACCTTAGAGGTGGAGAAGAAGAAGAAGTCCACCAGCATCCGCTTAGCCAAGGCGCTTGTTGTAGTGTAAGTGTACTCATTCTCCGACTTTAAGTTTCATTACACCTATTCAATTCTTGTACTTATACTGTGTACATTTCAGGAAGAAGTCCGGTGTTGGCTTGAAGCAATCCTCCAAAGATGTTGGAGGGTCCAAAAATATTCGTGATATGCTGACCAAGGATATGGCAGCCAAGTCATCTCCTGCCACTGCTCCCTCTACTCATGTCGCCAAGCCTGTAACAGGCCACACTAGGCCTTCATCCCCCGTCATTCCTGAGACCTCCGCCATGGAGACAGACATCAATCCAACAACTGATGTCTCAGGATTTGACAGCATGGATGTTGCTCCCAGTGGCCAGGCCATGCAAGAAAGTACCTCCTCCAAAATGGCTGAAGCTCCGACTAAGGATGCCATCGAGAAAGGGAAATAGGCGATGGAGGGAGAGGAGGCGGAGGCGGCTATAGCAACGGACGAGGCGGGAGCCTCTGAGCCATCAACTACTATCATTACACAGTAGGTGATTCGTGCTTCGTCCATGCCTCGGGCTTCTGCAACTCCCCTACCTTTAACTCCTCCTACTTTGTGCCTAGACGATCTCATCAAACAGGCAGATGCCATTTATAACAATGCCTAGACCTTCCATAATGCATATGCTCACTTGGCAAACAATCTGAGGGTCATTGCCATTGTAAGTTTCTGAACTTTGCTTCTTTTACTTTGTAATATATCCAACTGTTGCCCCCCAAGCCCCCGAGTTTCTAGTTAGAATAAGTATTTCTGGCTAGATACTATAAGAGAGAACACCTTTGAACTAAAATCTAATACTATAACCCCCGAGCGTTTAGTTGAAACTAAATAGTTCCGACTAGATGCTCTAGAGAAACTAATAACTTTGTCTTCTTTGCAGAATGAGAATACCCGGAGAAAGGCCACCAATGAGAGGTTTGCCGAGTTGCGCAAAGATATGGATCTTGAACATGGTAAAACAACCTTCCTAAAGGAACAAATCAAAAATAGCAAGTGTCTGTTTTCTTTTAACAGCTCCTTACTTTCATCATGGGTCCATTTCTTTCGAATACTCAGAATGCTTTTCCATTTTCTATCTTACAGAGGCCATTGCCAAAGCCAATAGCATCATCAAGCAATCCAAGCATATTCAGGAGCTCGATGATGAAAATAAGATTTTGAAGAAAGACCTGGCTGAAGTCGTCAAGGGCCATGAAGAGGCGATGAAGGCAATGCAAGAGTCTGCTGATGCCGAGATGCAGCACCTGAAGAACGAGATTGCACAACTGAAGAAACAAAACCAAGCTGCCAAAGAGCAGAATGAGCAGAACCTTGAGATGTACAAGAAAGTTCAGAAGGATCATGACATCTTGGCAGAAACCAACCTTGGTAACTTTCCTCCAACCTTGTCAGTTCTATAAGATGGACACTTGTATTGTTTATACTCATGAATTTTATCTCAAACAAAAATACAACCCCAATTGGTTTAACCAACATGGCTGAAGGTGCTCCGGATCCAAAAGAATGCATGATTATTGCTGGCAACTTCATCAACACTGCCATCACGCAAGCCAAGGAGATAACCAAGCCTTTGGACATCACCATCAAGGTGGTAAATTATGCGGCCAAGTACTCGGAGATCCTGCGCCGAGCCCTCGAGAAAATCAAGGACTGGAAAGCTTCTTGTGTCCAGGCCGGTGCGAGGATGGCCTTGTCCTTGGTCAAAGCGCATTACAACAATGCTGACTTGGACCTAGTGACCTCCAGCATGCAGAAGTATGACGAGGAAGGAAATGCGATCGATAGCGATGCTATATGGAACTCCCTCCCTGGCATTGACACCAAGGTCGCCAAGCTGACCAAGGCGAATGTCTTCGTGCCTACCAAAGTGATGGACAATGACTTGGCTTCTTCAGAATCTATCCCTGCACCTTCCAAGTTTGATGATCTATCCAGGCCTGGCTCTCCTGCTGCTGATGAAGTAACGAAGTCCCCTCAGCAGATCCATAAAAACATTGATGTATTAAATGTATCTCTGCAATGTTCATGCGGAAAAACTTATGTATTTGTAAGGAGGAAAACTTGGCTGCAAGCTTCCTGCTACTTAATGATAACCCACAAGTATAGGGGATCGTGTGTAGCCTTTTCGATAAGTAAGAGTGTCAAACCCAACGAGGAGCTAAAGGTAGGATAAATATTCTCTCAAGTTCTATCAACCACTGATACAACTCTACTCACACTAAACGTTTGCATTATCTAGGAAATAAAACTAGAGCAACAATACGAGTAATAGAGATAGCTTTGCATGATAATAAATAACAAGAAAGTAAAGCTAGTTGTTGTAGCAATAAAATACACTAAACTAACAGAACCATGAGTGTGGAATAGTGGTGGTAATTGTGGTGGCTTTGTCCAAGTTTAAATAGCGAATAGATCGGGTTCATTGTCTTTGATGCAGTTTTCTATGTGGGAGAGGCTAAATATACATGCGCTTCACTACTTGGAATTACATGTACTATATGATTGGATTGTTAGCAAGCATCCGTAAGTACTAATCAATGCATTAAGGTTTCCCCAACCATAGCCTTAAGTTTAATGGTCCTCTTACTCCCATACGTGCAACGTTCCGGTTCGCGTCCTCAGGTTTCTGTCACTCTGGCAGAACTTCCCCCCTTCCTCTTACACATACTACAAACCCTATGATGTTTAATCCATGCGCGCACAAATATAATGGACACCAAAGGACTGTACCATATCAACATACAACTCTAATGAACTAAAGACATTCAACCATTCAATCTAAGAACAAAGAAACAATGCAAACATGATATAGATCATAAGATTATAACTTATAGCATCAAACACCATGTTTACATAGGACGGTACAGAGGTGTGTGGGAGGATAAAACACTACATACTAGGAGGATTAGGTGATGGAGATGGCGGTGAAGATGGTGAAGAGGCGGCGGTGACGCCAATGGCGACGCGGGGACTCCTTCCCTGCCGCCGGCATCATAGGGGAGCACCGCCCCTTAGCCCCCTTCCTTCATGGCTTATTGGGAGCCCTCCCCCATGGAGATGGGATCCATGGTGGAGGCAAAAACTTGGCTTTGGTGGCTGCAAATTCGTGGGTGGAGATGCCCTGAGCGAATTAGGTTTCCTCCCTTTATATAGCTTCTCGGATTCCCGTCACCCTATTTTGGGCTGCAGGAAATCGGGCCTAAAAGGCCCGTCCAGACTCGGAATCAGCTAAATTTTACGTCCAGAACATTTGTCGCGAAATGTCCGACAAGTTTGTAGTTGAAGAGTTTTCCGTTTGATGCCGTCTTCGACCCGAAACGTGACCATCTTTAAATAAAGTTCTAAGACAGATTTCTGTAAAAATCCCAATTTGACTCCAACAAGGTTTCCACTTGTATTCTTGTTAATTCCTACACATCAAAGTGTAAAACAAGAACATTGTGCACTTTTGCAACTATTAGTAGGTTAGTCCAAATAAATCATAAACTTTATACAAAAAAGAGTGTCAAAAGCATATTATTAGCATAAAACCATCAAAAATTATAGATACGTTATCGACGTATCAACATCCCCAAGCTTAGTTCCTGCTCGTCCTCGAGTAGGTAAACGATTAAAACAATATAATTTTTGAGGTGACATGCAGACAACACAATCTTGATCATCATTATTGTAAAAGCATTGATAGCTGGGATTAAGGTACTCTAAACATGAATCATGAAAGATAGAGTTCTAACAATAAGATATAGCAACTATGTTGTAACATGAAAAAGCACAAACAAAATATTCATGAATAACAATGCTTTGCAAGACGTTTGTTTGTTTCACATAAAGAAAGCATAATGAGAATGGTATTTAGCTTGTCCCTCATAGAGTAGCAAAACATAAATGCATAGGACACCTTCAAAGTTCATAAGGGTGACTAGATACAAATAGTTTAGGAACAAGCAATATCAAAGTTATGCATCAATCAACAAGTCTTGGAACAATGCACATAGAAATAAGAATGACAACTATGCTCTCTTAATTGGTGCATAAAGATAGAAGGCGGAGACTCAATATAAAAGTTTAAGAAAGGCCTTCATAGAAGGAAGCAGGGATTCAAGTCTCATAAAGAGCTTCCAAAAATTATGGTACTTATTAGCTTTCAGCTCTCATTGCCCCTATCATAAGCATCTTGAAGTGATTAAGATTAAAGTGAACAAACTATGGAGTATATGCTTGACAAAGTATAAGTTGGAAATCTCATGTCCCTTGAATACGAGGGCCGCTCCTCATGCTACTCAAGTTTAGTTACCGGTAAGTTCTTGTCATAGTAAGTGCATGTGTATCATAGAGAACCGCCAACGGGGTACCCCTTGCCCCATGATACGGAAGAATCCCCATATCAAAATAACAAGGCAAGCAGACAACGAGCATCTCAGAAATCTTCTTATTTACCATGGGAAAATGGTGCTTTTTTATCTCTTTTCTCTTTTCTCATATTTTTTTCTTTTTTCTCAATCTCTATCTCTTTTTTTATAAGAAGAATGCTTCATAGATTGCTCATTATGGTTACGCTGCAGGTTTCCACCATGATTAGGCATGGATTAGACCGTGCCCAGGCTTTCTCTAACACACATACATAACTCCATGGACTTACAAGCTCCCCTTTCATTTCACACCGATGACATCCATAGACAAAAGAGCATGATATCAACTAGGTACAATGTATAGGTGCAATGTTGAAAGCGTTCCCCATGACAGCATGGTTCTTCTAATCCCCAACATATAAGTGTAAGCATATACAACATAGATGACACAATGGTTCAAGTTTATTAGGGCAATAAAAGTAAAGTGTGCCATCAAGTTCGCGAGAGCTTTAATCACTAGTTTTCTCATAACAAGTTTAATTCGGAAGGTAGATAAAAGCATGAATATACTTGGAATAGCAAATGCTAATAGGTAGGTATGATGGACTCTTTGGGATAACTTGGTTTTATTTGGAGTTGGATGCATGAGTGGAACTCATACTTGGTTATGGAGGCTAGCAAAAGACTAGGAGCGACCAACTAAAAGAGCAATAATGGCCATAATTATGCAAAGCGACAAAACATCATTAATTAAAGCATAAAGTGATATTACAAGTCAAAAACTAAAGGATCATAAAGGCTATGGTGACTTGGGATAGTCATAACATGGTGTGAGCATGCGCCAAGTCAACCCAAATAAAGCATCAAAAGAGAATACCACAATACTATGCTTTAATATGCTAAAACAACACATGATTCTTTCAAGGCACATTAAGCAATCTCAATTGTTTATAACATGTCAAGCTACAGCAAAAATCACTAAACATAAATCCAAAACAATATCAAGCATGACATGACAAAGCATAGGCCACCGTAAAAAACGATCTCCTTTTACCACTTAAGCATGAACTTTTCCTACTCTTTTTCAATCCAAACCACACTTATTTGAAAACTAATGTATGAAAGAGGGGGTCCAACCAATTTATTCAAGCAAACTAAGAAAACCAAGCAAACAAAAACAAAAAAAGACGCTCCAAGAACAACACAACTGTGCATGAAACAATAAAAATGAAGTGTTTGGAAGAAACCTGAGATTTTTATTGATGAAGAAGGGGATGCCTTGGGCATCCCCAAGCTTTGACGCTTGTACTTCTTGGATATTTCTTTGGGTGACACACGTGGCATCCCCAAGCTTGATCTTTAGTCCATTATTCATCTCATTACATCACTCTTTCCATACACCTGAAATTTTTCCTTCATACACAACTTCACACAATCTTTATTAGCAACATTAGTGCACTCAAGATAATAAGTCTTTGGGTTCAGTTCCAACACCAATAAAACTTCCATTAAAACACAGGCTACTGTAGCACTTCCCTCAAAAATCTCAATTCCCGAAAAAGAACCCAAAAAGGAATCAACAAGAAGCAAATGCAAATAATGGCAGAAATCTGTCAAAACAGACCAGCAGGTAAAGACCAATTATTTAGAAGACCTTCTGTTGCTCAAATAAAAAAGTGTTTAACTAGCGAAAGTTAGATAACAACCTGGGACAGAAGCAAAAAAATTCACAGCTCAAACCGACGTACAGAGATTTTACACGAATTTTTACAGCGAAGCACGAAAATCTGTTTCGGGACAGCAACTTTCCCAAGCATTACTGCTCTCTCATTAGAGGTTACTCTTGGCACAAAAAGAAAATAAAAAGGATAAGGAGCGGTTATTACATAGGTAATAACTTCCAAGACTCAACTAAAACTTTTGGGTTATCTCCCAATAAATACTTTTCTTTAACGCCTTTAAGTTAGGCATAGGAGCAAGATTCAAGTATTTTCGAATGAATAAGCATTAAGATCAATACCAGAAATATCTTTATTTTTCAAGGATTCATGCATTCCTACAAGTTTTTAACTGAAAAGCTTCTATGGAAAGATTTGTTTTGGTTTCATAGGCATGAACACAAGTGTTCAAGGTCGACCCCCACTTAACCATTACTCATCTTTCCAATCACTTTCCTTTTTTAAAACGTTTTTAGGTAACAAGTACAACTAAATTTTTTTGTAATTTGCATTCCTTATCCATACTAAGATAGAGAACAACTTAAAACTGAAAGTAAAACCTACTTAGAGATAAAGCAAACATGTGCACACAAGAATATTCACCCACACGCTATTGCTCCCCGGCAACGATGCCAGAAAAGGTCTTGATAACCCACAAGTATAGGGGATCGTGTGTAGCCTTTTCGATAAGTAAGAGTGTAGAACTCAACGAGAAGCTAAATGTAGGATAAATATTCTCTCAAGTTCTATCAACCACTGATACAACTCTACGCACACTAAACGTTTGTATTATCTAGGAAATAAAACTAGAGCAACGATACGAGTAATAGAGATAGTTTTGCATGATAATAAATAACAAGAAAGTAAAGCTAGTTGCTGCAACAATAAAATACACTAAACTAACAGAACCATGAGTGTGGAATAGTGGTGGTAATTGTGGTGGCTTTGTCCAAGTTTAAATAGCGAATAGATCGGGTTCATTGTCTTCAATGCAGTTTTCTATGTGGGAGAGGCTAAATATACATGCTCTTCACTACATAGAATTACATATATGATTGGATTGTTAGCAAACATCCGTAAGTACTAATCAATGCATTAAGGTTTCCCCAACCATAGCCTTAAGTTTAATGGTCCTCTTACTCCCATACGTGCAACGTTCCGGTTCGCGACCTTAGATTTCTGTCACTCTGGCAGAACTTCCTCCCTTCCTCTTACACATACTACAAACCCTATGATGTTTAACCCATGCGTGCACAAATATAATGGACACCAAAGGACTATACTGTATCAACATGCAACTCTAATGAACCAAAGACGTTCAACCATTCAATCTAAGAACAAAGAAACTATGCAAACATGACATAGATCATAGGATTATAACTTATAGGATCAAACACCATGTTTACATAGGATGGTACAGAGGTGTGTGGGAGGATGAACCACTGAATACTAGGAGGATTAGGTGATGGAGATGGCGGTGAAGATGGTGAAGAGGCGGCGGCGCGGGGGACTCCTTCCGCGCCGCCGGCATCATAGGGGAGCACCGCCCCTTAGCCCCCTTCCTTCATGGCTTCTTGGGAGCCCTCCCCCATGGAGATGGGATCCATGGAGGAGGCAAAAATGTGGCTTTGGTGGCTGCAAATTCGTGGGTGGAGATGTCCTGGGTGAATTAGCTTCTCGGATTCCCGTCACCCCATCTTGGGCTACAGTAAATCGGGCCTAAAAGGCCCGTCCGGACTCGGAATCAGCTAAATTTTATGTACAGAACATTTGTCGCGAAATTTCTGATAACTTTGTAGTTGAAGAGTTTTCCGTTTGATGCCATATTCAACCCGAAAAGTGACCATCTTTAAAAAAAGTTCTGAGATAGATTTCTGGAAAAATCCCAATTTGACTCTAACAAGGTTTCCACTTGTATTCTTGGTAATTCCTACACATCAAAGTGTAAAACAAGAAAATTATGCACTTTTACAACTATTAGTAGGTTAGTCTAAATAAATCATAAACTTTATAAAAAAGGAGTGTCAAAAGCATATTATTAGCATAAAACCATGAAAAATGATAGATACGTTATGGACGTATCAGTTAACTATATCTAGCATGTATATATTTTTAAGCAAGTGCTGGCTTATCCATTATTCTGGTTCGTATCCTTGACCTTTCGTGAGACGGAAAACTCTTAGCACAGAACCATGTCCTCAGGCGATGATGCTTAATAGCACTGTCAAGAACCTAAGAACAAAATCGCCGGTTTTGAGTGTCGAAAAGTCACTACTCTCGAATCCACATAAAAACATCAGAAAACATGTATACTAGGAAACTTAAGCTAACTCCCGTAGGCGGAATTTTCACAAGTTCAAATGCAAACTTGCGCATAAATGGGTTTATATGATCCAAAAATAAACACTAAAGGAGGTAAAAGACTCAAAAAATATGAGTAAACCAAATGCTTTATTTCATCGATCATATAAGAAACTTATTACATAAAATATGCTAAGTGTAAAAGGGATGTAGCTGTGCTATGTTTCATGACCAATCTATCTCCGTGTAATCATCATCGGAGTCACGTTGCTTGCGCTTGTGATTTTTGGCCTATCCTTCAACTCACGAATATCGACGAGGTAATAGGAACCATTGAGCAATGCTTTTCTTATGACGAGCGGTCCTTCCCAAGGCGGGGATAGTTTGTGTGACTTTTTCTGCTTGAGTCTAAGCACCATATCCCCCTCTTTAAATGAGTGATGCCTAACACGCCGACTATGGTAGCCACGTAGCTTCTGCTGGTAGATGGAGGATCTCTGGCATGCCAACGCATGCTCTTCCCCCAGTAGGTCCACAGAGAGGCGTCTAGATTCTTCAGCATCATTTTCCTCATAGGCGGCAACTTTTGGTGCATCGTGGAGGATGTCGGATGGTAGGAGGGCTTCCGCTCTATAAATCATGAAGAAAGAGGTCAAGCCGGTATATCTGTTGGGTGTTGTTCGCAAACTCCACAATACAGATGGTAATTCCTCCGCCCAGGCTCCAACTGCTCTATGTAGCGGTGCCTCTAAGCGTTGCTTGATTCCGTGCAAAATTAGTCCATTGGCCCTTTCAACTTTCCCATTTTACTGTGGATGTGCCATTGATGCTAGGTCAAGGCGGATGCGTTTTTCATGACAATACTCCTCAAATTCTCCGAGAGACAAGTTTTTGCCGTTGTCGGTGATGATGCTATGTGGGAGACCAAATCTCACCACCAAATCCCAGACCAATTTTAGGGATGTTGCCCCATCGTGCTTTCTAATGGGTTTAGCTTCAATCCATTTTGTGAACTTGTCAACTGCTATTAGAAGATGCGTAAATCCACAGGGTGCTATTTGCAAAGGCCCAACCATGTCAAGCCCCTAGACTGCAAATGGCCAAGTAACTAGTATTGTTTGCAATTCTTCAGCTGGAAAATTTGGTTGTCTTGCATAGAATTGGCACCCAAGACAGATCCGTACCAACTTGTCAACGTCCTCCTTGGCAGTTAGCTAGTAGAATCCTTGCCGGAAGGCCTTAGCCACCAGCGATCGGGGAGCAGCATGATGCCCGCAATCTCTAAGATGAATTTCTCGAAGGAAAACTCTTGTGGTACTTCTTTTCTATAGTTGGCCGTCAATGATGACGTAGCCTTTTGCTCTACATACTATTTGCCGTCTTTCGACTTTGTTAGCGGGCAAAGTTCTATCTTGTAGATAGTCCATGGACGGTTTTGTCCAAGCCAGAGAGGTCACTATTTCTGCATTAACAAATGAATCCACTCTATTCGGGTTGTTGGGGTCCACTCCTTTCACGGATGGGGTCCGTAAATGATCTAGGAAAATGCTTGGTGGAATTGGTCAATGAGCCGATCCAAGCTTTGATAGCAGATCTGCTATCTCATTTCCTCCCTTTTGACGTACTTGACTTTGTAGCCATCGAAGCACTTGGCTATTTTGTCTACTTCGTCTCAATATTCCCCCATCATAGGGTTCCACTCGTTCCAGGTGCCAGCCACCTGCTAGGCAACCAAGTCGGAGTCTCCACAGCAAACTATGCGTTTGATGCCAATATCCTTGGCCACACGAAGTCCGTGAATGAGGGCCTCATACTCCACCATGTTGTTCGTAGTGTTGAAGTGGATCTATAGGACGTATTGTAGCTTCTCTCCCGTTGGTGATTTTAATAATACACCAGCCCCCGAGCCATTGAGTAACTTGGATCCATCAAAATGCATGACCCAAAACTCCGGTTCTGGTACAGGAGTGTCTTCCGGTAGCTCTATCCAATCTGCAATAAAATCCGCCAATGCATGTGATGATAGCGTCGCTTCTCTTGTAGGTGATTTCAAAGGTGGCAAGTTCAATGCCCCACTTAGGCACTCTCCCTGTAGCGTCGCTATTGTTGATAATGTCGAACAGCAGAACTTTGTTCACTATTGTGATAGGGTGCTCCTAGAAATAATGCCTTAGCTTCCGTGAAGCAAGGAGAACTCCATAAGCTAGCTTCTGGTAGTGCGGGTAGTGCTGCTTGGATTCCTTCAAGACCTCACTTACGTAGTAAACTGGTCGCTGAACTCCATATTCATGCGTTGGCTCCTTGTGCTCCACCATGATGATGATGCTGATAACCCGGTTTGCTGTCGTCGTGTATACTAACATGGGTTCCATTGATACCGGTGCTACAAGTATTGGTGTGGAGGAGAGTATGCTATTCAACTCCTAAAGTGCCACATCTTGTTCGCCTTCTTGAGCAACTTGTAGAGCGGCATAGCCTTCTCTCCAAGTCGGATGTTGAACCAACTTACTACTGCAACATAGCCTGTGAGCCTTTGTATGTCCTTCAAGCATGTCGGGAGTTTGATGTCAAGGATGGCTTTGATTTTCTCCGGGTTGACCTCAATTCCGCTATGCGAAATGATGAAGCCCAACAATTTGCCAGATGGTACCCCGAAGACACATTTCTTAGGGTTGAGCATCATGTTGTATTTCCGAAGATTATCAAAGGTTTCTTGTAAGTCGGCGATGAGGTCGTTTGATTTCTTTGACATCACCGCAATGTCGTCCACGTAAGCGTGTATGTTGCGACCTATCTGGTTGTGTAGGCAATGCTACATTGTACGCTGATATGTGGCACCATCGTTTTCAACCCAAAGGGAATCGTAACGTAGAAGTATGTGCCGTAAGGTGTGATGAACGAAATGGCCAATTGGTCTGACTTTCGCATCTTGATTTGGTGGTATCTTAAGTATGCATCGAGAAAACACAGAAGTTCTAAGCCAGCCGTCTATTCAATGACTTGGTCAATGCGAGGCAAAGCAAACGGATCCTTCGGACATGCTTTGTTCAAGCCGGTGTAATCAACGCACATTCTTAATTCTTTGGTTCCCTTTTTGGGGACAAGTACAAGATTTGCCACCCATTGGGTGTGCATGACTTCTCGGATAAAACTAGCCTTAAGTAACCTAGCTATCTCTTTGCCTATAGCATGTCGTCGTTCATCACCGAAGCGTCATAGAGGTTGTTTCATCGGTTTGGCCTTAGGACCAATATTCAAGCTGTGCACGGCAAGTTCCCTAGGTACACGTTCCATGTCGGCAGGTTTCCACGCAAAGATGTCCCTATTCTCATGGAGGAACTCGACGAGCGCGCTTTCCTATTTGGGATCCAGGTCCGTTCCAATGGCGGTGGTCTTGGAGGAATCTCCTTCAACAAGCTCCACCTGCTTGTTCTTGATGGCAGCCTTGAATGTGGGTACGACAATAGTGATTTGCTTCTTCGAAGCCGGCATCTCCGAGGCATCGACCTGGCTCTGGATCTCCTTGAACTCCTCACCGTAGAGGACTGCTTCGGCGAAGGTGGCTTTGCTGATCTCGCACTCCCTTGCTTTGGTGAAGCTTCTGTCAATGGTGATGACGCGGGGTATCTTGAGCTTATTGTAAACAAAGCATGGCCTTGCAAGGAAGGAGTGGAATATGTCGCGTTCGAAGATGACGTGGTACACGCTCTTGAAGGGCACCACTTCAAAGGTCATGCGCACTTGGCGGTAATTTTTGACATCACCAAAGGCGACCAGAAGGGTGATGCAGCCCAAGGAATTAGCTTGTCAGCCAGGGACAATGCCATGGAACATGATGTGGCTCTTCCTTAGATGCGTCTCCGTCAAGTTCATCTTGTGTAGTGTATCCATGTACATAATGTTGATGCTGCTTCCATTGTCCACGAGGCACTTAGTGAACTCTATGCCATCAATCAACGGGTTGATGACCATGGCATACTGGTTCTTTATTGGGATGAGATTTGGGTGATCTTGCATATCCCAAGTGATTGGAATCTCTGACCACCTGACGTACTGGGGAACTGGAGGGAGCATAGCCATCAGTATCCTCAGTGGGGTTTTCTGGGCCCGAACAGTGGGAGTACCAAGGAAAGTGTGGTAAACTGGGGCCTTCATTTCGAAGGGCTTCTTTCCCTTCCCATCGCACTTGTCGACGGACTTGGGTTCCAAGTCTTGATCCATGTCACTTGATTCCTTGGATTCCTCTTCCTTCTTCTTCCCTTTGCCCTTTCCATGGGGTATATTCTTCTGACTTCGCTTGTAGCCGGACTCAGGGTCTTCCTTGAGGTCGTTGACAAACTTGCATTGGTGGTTGGTGTGGGTGGCTTTGCCATTTGCATCGAGGTGGACGAAACACGACATATCATGGTACTCCTTCTACGTTTGGGGAACGTGGGGTGCTGAGGGTGTTGAATCACCCCTCTGCTGTCCCTAGCTAGCCCTCTGGCCATGACCATCCTGTCCACCTCTGCCTCTGCCAGGGAACGTTGTGGCTACCATGTCTACTACTTGCTTCTCTTTAGGCGGAGTTTTTCGCTTGTTGTTAATGTTCTTTTTAGCCTGGGTAGGGATTTCTATTGCCAGCAACAAACCACGCGCGTCATCGTCAGCAGCGGCGAATTCGCTAGCCATGGCGATCATTGCATTGAGGTTGAGCTCGTTGTTATCCTATTTGCGCTTCAGCGTATGCCGGAGAAAAGTCCCTTTCTCTAGGTCGTCGATGAAGGAAGCCATAGAGGTTTGTTCGTGCACCCCCGCGCATGAATTTTTCATATCCAGCCAGCAGGAGAGATAGGCACGAGAGGTTTCATCCTTTTCTTGTACGCACCAGTGTAGGTCTCTGATGGTGCAGAGATGCTTGTACATACCCTTGAAGTTCTTGGTGAAGGATTCATGCATGTCCAACCAATTGCAGATTCATTTCTCCGGTAAGTCATCAATCCATTTTCGGGCGGTGCCGGTGAGCATGAGTGGGAGGTACTTGACGGTGACATTAGGGTTTCCCCCGCGACGTGAATCGCTTCTCTGTAGTCCTGCAACCATGTAGCTGGCCTGGCAGTGTCATCATAGGGCTTGATGGTCTTGTCGATCCGGAGGCCCTTGGGGTAAGTTGTGGCCCTTATTACTAGTCTAAAACAACGTGGCCTGATACATTGCAAATGTATCTATAATATTTGATGTTCCATGCTTGGTTTTATCTACTTTCTTGTGTTTTGTCCACACTTTGGAGTACTTTTCATATGATTTCTTGGACTAACCTATTAACAAGATGCCATAGTGCCGGTTACTGTTTTACGCTGTTTTTGGTTCCGGAAAGTCGGAAAATGAATATTCTCGAATTGGACGGACAAAAGCCAAAGTTCCTATTTTACTTAAGACTCATGGAGCTGTAAGGCGAGAGACGGAGGAGGGCCAGGGCCTGGCCACACCATATGGTGGTACGGGCTAGCCCTAGCCGCGCCACTAGGTGGTGTGGGCCCCCTGGCACTCCACTGACCTTGCCCTTTCGCCTATAAGAAGCCTCCGATACGAAAACCCTAAATCATCAATCAGAAATACACGAAAAGTTCCACAGCACCGCCGCCACCGATGGGGAGATTCGGGGGACAGAAAGTCTCTGTTCCGGTGCCCTGCCAGGATGGGGAAGTGCCCCCAGAGCCATCTCCATCGATCTCCACCACCATCTCCATCACCATTGCTGATTCCCATGATGAGGAGGGAGTAGTTCTCTCTCGAGGCTAAGGGTTCTACCGGTAGCTATGTGTTCATCTCTCTCTATGCATGATCTTATTGAGATCATGAGCTTGTAATATATAGATCTACCTTGCTACTCAAGTGCTTTAATAGATCTCTGCTCTCCCCATGTGTGAAAGTCACAGCGTGCACACCATGGTGGCACTTAGGCTAGAGATTACAAATACTTGTTATGAGTTATATTTGGAGTTGGATGTCTTTATGAAATTGTGGTGTTTGTTGGAACCATCTAGTACTCAAGGTGACAGTGTGGGGTTTTCTAGATGGGAAAGATGAACTTTGAGGTGTGATGTTATAGCCCTACCATCGATTAGAGTGTCCAACCGGAGAGTAGTTCAGCGTAGTATCATGAAGATAATATATTTATATGAGAGCGTTCACTAGTGAAAGTATGATCCCTAGGCCTTGTTTCTAAGCACTGAAACACCGTTTGCTACTAGATCTGTTACATGTTTGCTTGCTTCCATCTTTATTTTAGTTTTCCTTTAGTCTCTTCCACGCCATCAAGCTATTTTCTATCACCATTACCACTTATAATTATCCATACTACTTGTATTTCACTATCTCTTCGCCGAACTAGTGCACCTATACACCTTAAAAGTGTATTGGGTGTGTTGGGGACACAAGAGAATTCTTGTATCTTGATTGCAGGGTTGCTTGGGAGGGGATACCTTTGACCACTTCCTCCCTGAGTTTGATAAACCTTGGGTGATCCACTTAAGGGAAAACTTGCTGCTGTTCTACAAACCTCTGCACCTGGAGGCCCAACAACTGTCTACAAGAATAAAAGTGCATAGACATCAAGCTATTTTCTGGCGCCATTGCTGGGGAGGTAAGGTAAAAGGTATTCACACCGGAGGATTAAAGAAGAAGAACCTCCCATGGCAAACGCCTATTTTCTGGCGCCTTTGCCGGGGAGGTAAGGTAAAAGGTACTCACATCCTCCGGTGTGAGTGCTCAAAGTTGTTTCCTTTAGATTCTGCAATTTTGTCTTTTTGTTTCTTGTTTTCACTAGTTAGGCCTAATGGAAAATAACAAAAAAATTAGAGAGCTTTATAGTATTTATCTTGAGTTAGGACATGAAGTGTTTGAAGAGAAAATTAAAAAACATATGGAACTTTATTTGCATGCTAATAGCAATGTTATTAGTATGAATTCTTTGAACACCATTATTACTAATGCTATGGAAAATTCTAAGCTTGGGGAAGCTGGTTTTGATGAGCATGATATTTTTAGTCCCCCAAGCATGGAGGAGAAAATTTACTTTGATAATACTATGCCTCCAATATATGATGATTACAATGATGAGTATGATATTTTCAGTCCACCTACTATTGAGGAGGAAATTAATTATGATTATAATACGCCTCCTATATTTGATGATTATGGTGATGAGAATAATAATGATAGCTATTTTGTTGAATTTGCTCCCACTACAATTAATAAGAATGACTATGCTTATGTGGAGAGTAATAATCATTTTATGCATGTGGCTCATGATAAGAATGTTTTATGTGATAGTTATATTGTTAATTTTATTCATGATGCTACTGAAAGTTATTATGAGAGAAGGAAGCATGGTCTTATGTATCTCAACAATATTAAGTTTCCCCTATTTATGTTGAAAGTCTTGGAGTTGCACTTATTTTGCTTTACTATGCTTGTTGCTTTGTGCTTTCATGACTTGTTTCTTTACAAGATTCCTATGCATAGGAAGTGGGTTAGACTTAAATGTGTTTTAAATTTGCTTCTTGATGCTCTCTTTTACTTCAATTCATATTTCTTATGTGAGCATCTTCTGAAACTATCATGCCTAACTTAAAGGCATTAAAGAAAAGTACTTATTAGGAGATAACCCAAAAGTTTTAGATGAGTATTGGAAGTTATTACTTTAGTAATAACTGCTCTTTATCCTTTCTATTTGCTTTTTGTGCCAAGAGTAACCTCTAATGAGAGAGAAGTAATGATCGGGAAAGTTGCTGTCCTGAAAATAGATTTTTGTGCTTCACCGTAAAAATTCATGTAAAATCTCTGTACGTGATTTTGAGGCGTGAATTTTTTTGCTTATTCCCCAGGTTGTTATCTAACTTTCGTTAGTTCAACGCTTTTCTATTTGAGCAACACAAGGTCTTCGAAAAAATACGTCTTTACCTGCTGGTCTGTTTTGACAGATTTCTGCCATTATTTGCATTTTCTTCTTGTTGGTTCCTTTTTGAGTTCTTTTGGGAAATTGAGATTTTTGAGGGAAGTGCTACAGTAGATAGTGTTTTAATGGAAGTTTTATTGGTGTTGGAACTGAACCTAAAGACTTATTATCTTGAGTGCACTAATGTTGCTAATAAAGATTGTGTGAAGTTTTGTATGAAGGAAAAATTTCAAGTGTATGGAGAGAATGATGTAATAAGATGAAGAATGTACTAAAGCTCAAGCTTGGGGATTCCACGCGTGTCACCCCAAGAAATATCCAAGAAGTACAAGTTTCAAAGCTTGGGGATGCCCAAGGCATCCCCCTCTTCATCAATAAAAATCCCAGGTTTCTTCCAAACACTTCATTTTTATTGTTGCATACACAGTTGTGTTGTTCTTGGAGCGTCTTCTTTTTCGTTTTCGTTTTGGATTTTCGTTTTCTTGGTTTTCTTAGTTTTCTGAATAAATTGTTTGGACCCCCTCTTTCATACATTGGTTTTCAAATAGTTTGGTTTGGATTGGAAAAGAGTAGGAAAGTTCATGCTTAAGTGGTAAAAAGAGCTTGTTTTTTGACTATGGCCTATGCTTTGTCATGCCATGCTTGATATTGTTTTGGATTTATGCTTAGTATTCTTTGCTGTAGCATGACTTGTTATAAACAATTGAGATTTCTTAATGTGCCTTGGATGAATCATGCGTTGTTTTAGCATATTAAAGCATAGTATAGTGGTATTCTCCTTTGATGCTTTATTTGGGTTGACATGGCACATGCTCACACCATGTTGTGACTATCTCAAGTCACTGTAGCCTTTATGATCCTTTAGTTTTCAACTTGTAGTATCACTTTATGCTTTGATCAATGATGTTTTGTCGCTCTGCATGATTATGGCCATTATTGCTCTCTTAGTTTGTCGCTCCCAGTCTTTTGCTAGCATCCACAACAAAGTATGAGTTCCAGTCATGCATCCAACTCCCTAAACAAAGTTATTCCAAAAATACCACCATACCTACCTACTAGCACATGCTATTCCAAGTATATTCATGCTTTTGTTTACCTTCCAAATTAAACTTGTTATGAGAAAACTAGTGATTAAAGCTCTCACGAACTTGATGGCACACTTTACTTTTCTTGTCCTTAATAAACTTGAACCATTGTGTCATCTATGTTGTATATGCTTGCACTTATTTGTTGGGGATTAGCAGAACCATGTTGTCATGGGGAACGCTTTCAACATTGCATGGTTACTTTGTACCTAGTTGATATCATGCTCTTTTGTATATGGATGTCGTCGATGTGAAATGAAAGGGGAGCTTGTAAGTCCACAGAGTTATGTATATGTGTTAGAGAAACGCATGGGCCGCTGGTCTAATCCATGCTGACATGGTGGAAACCTGCAGCGTAACCATAATGAGCTGCCTATGAAACATTCTTCTTATAAAAAAAAGAGTCCTATATTGAGAAAAAAAAGAAAAAGGAAAAAAAAGAGATTATGAAAAGAGGAAAGAGAGAAAAAAGCACCATATTCCCATGGTAAATAAGAAGATTGCTGAGATGCTCGTTGTCTGCTTGCCTTGTCATTTTGATATGGGGATTCTTCCGTATCATCGGGCAAGGGGTACCCCGTTGGCGGTTCTCTATGATACACATGTACTTACAATGACAAGAACTTACCGGTGACTAAACTTGAGTAGCATGAGGAGCGTCCCTCGTATACAAGGGACATGAGATTTCTGACTTATACTTCGCCAAGCATGTACACCATAGTTTGTTCACTTTAACGTTAATCACTTCAAGATGCTTATGATAGGGGCAATGAGACCTGAAAGCTATTAAGTACCATAATTTTTGGAAGATCTTTATGAAACTTGAATCTCTACTTCCTTTTATAAAAAGGCCTTTCTTCCACTTATATATTGAGTCTCCACCTTCTATCTTTATGCACCTACTTTGAGAGCATAGTGGCCATTCTTAGTTCTATGTGCATAGTCCCAAGACTTGTTGATTGATGCATAGCTTTGATATTGCTTGTTTTAAACTATTTGTATCTAGTCACTCTTATGAACTTTGAAGCTGTCCTATGCATTTATGTTTGCTACTCTATGAGGGACAAGTTGAATGCTATTATGCTATGTTTTCTTTATGTGAAACAAACAAACGTCTTGCAAAGCATTGTTATTCATGAATCTTTTGTTTGTGCCTTTTCATGTTGCATCATAGTTTCTTTGTCTTATTGCTAGAACTTTGTCTTTCATGTTATGATTAAAGTACTATGATCCCAGCTTTGAATGTTTTACAAATACTTTGATCAAGTCTTTGATGGTGCATGTCACCTCAAAAATTATTCTTTCTTTTTATCACTTACCTACTCGAGGACGAGCAGGAGTTAAGCTTGGGGATGTTGATACATTGCAAATGTATCTATAATTTTTGATGTTCCATGCTTGGTTTTATCTACTTTCTTGTGTTTTGTCCACACTTTGGAGTACTTTTCATATGATTTCTTGGACTAACCTATTAACAAGATGCCACAGTGCCAGTTGCCTGTTTTCTGTTGTTTTTGGTTCCAGGAAAGTCAGAAAATGAATATTCTCGGAATTGGACGGGACAAAAGCCAAAGTTCCTATTTTACCGGAAGACTCACGGGGCCAGAAGCAGAGACGGAGGAAGGCCAGGGCCTGGCCACACCATATGGTGGCACGGGCTACCCTGGCCACGCCACCAGGTGGTGTGGGCCCCCTGGCACTCCACCGACCTTGCCCTTTCGCCTATAAGAAGCCTCCGATACGAAAACCCTAAATCATCAATCAGAAATCCACGAAAAGTACCACAGCGCCGCCGCCACCGAAGGGGAGATTCGGGGGACAGAAAGTCTCTGTTCCGGTGCCCTGCCGGGATGGGGAAGTGCCCCAGAGCCATCTCCATCGATCTCCACCACCATCTCCATCACCATTGCTGATTCCCATGATGAGGAGGGAGTAGTTCTCTCTCGAGGCTAAGGGTTCTACTGGTAGCTATGTGTTCATCTCTCTCTCTATGCATGATCTTATTGAGATCATGATCTTGTAATATATAGATCTACCTTGCTACTCAAGTGCTTTAATAGATCTCTGCTCTCCCCATGTGTGTGAAAGTCACAGCGTGCACACCATGGTGGCACTTAGGCTAGAGATTGCAAATACTTGTTATGAGTTATATTTGGAGTTGGATGTCTTTATGAAATTGTGGTGTTTGTTGGAACCATCTAGTACTCAAGCTGACAGTGTGGGGTTTTCTAGATGGGAAAGATGAACTTTGAGGTGTGCTGTTATAGCCCTACCATCGATTAGAGTGTCCAACCGGAGAGTAGTTCAG
Source organism: Avena insularis (assembly GCA_023614405.1). NCBI lineage: Eukaryota > Viridiplantae > Streptophyta > Magnoliopsida > Poales > Poaceae > Avena > Avena insularis. The sequence continues at coordinate 470,546,647 of CM042694.1, forward strand.
CGTAGTATCATGAAGATAGTATATTTATATGAGAGTGTTCACTAGTGAAAGTATGATCCCTAGGCCTTGTTTCTAAGCACTGAAACACCGTTTGCTACTAGATATGTTACATGTTTGCTTGCTTCCATCTTTATTTCAGTTTTCCTTTAGTCTCTTCCACGCCATCAAGCTATTTTCTATCACCATTACCACTTATAATTATCCATACCACCTGTATTTCACTATCTCTTCGCCGAACTAGTGCACCTATACACCTGACAAGTGTATTGGGTGTGTTGGGGACACAAGAGACTCCTTGTATCTTGATTGCAGGGTTGCTTGAGAAGGGATACCTTTGACCACTTCCTCCCTGAGTTCGATAAACCTTGGGTGATCCACTTAAGAGAAAACTTGTTGCTGTTCTACAAACCTCTGCACTTGGAGGCCCAACAACTGTCTACAAGAATAGAAGTGCGTAGACATCATGGCCCCAGATATGGGAGTTCTAGTGATTCTTGGATCTTGTCTAGCTGTGAACGTACGTCATACGGCTCCGGTTGCTTCCATTTTCCTCCATGGGGAGGAGAGTTGTGGTGCCATCCATGGGACCCTCCATGTCCTCCACCATGGTGGCTACTTGGTGGTGATGGTGGCGGTGGTGGCAGTGGGTTAGCCTTCTTTCTGCTCCATCCATGCGACTCCTCATGCCTGTCATGATTGCTTATCGGGCGTGGTGCTTCCTTTTGGGATCTGCTCCTTTGTCCTTTGTTGTTGTTGCGCTCTCTGGCATGCCGAGGTTGCTCATCCTGGTCACGTATGACGATACTGACCTGGGGATGCCTGGGAGGTGGCATGATTGTGCGGTGGCACGACTGTGGTTCCTTGTGACCCCGGGATGGCGGGGGTGGTGGCGATTGACGGGGTAATCCTTCTCTCCCTTGTCGGAAGATATGGGTATGGCATCAGCCATGTTGCGCGCATCCCTCCATCTTTTCTATGTGCAGTCTGTATGGTATCCTTCGTCACGGGGATATCTTGTCCTTCGGCGGATGTTTGAGACTGACTGACAAAGCTCCGGGTTGGACTCAAGCCTTTGCGAGGTGGACTTTCCCTGTTGCTTGCAAGCCTTGGCTATAAGTTCATAGACCTGAGCCACCGCTTCTGGCAACATGTCCTATTCAAGGAGGGTCTTGGCGACGACCATGTTGAGGGCGGGCGTTGGCATTATTTGCTTCCCCTTTGAGTCGATGTATGGGGTTGCTTTTGCCGGTTTGGACACGTCCCATCCCAACCTGCGTTGAATGCCGGGATCTTTCATGACATGAGTTGGTGCCTTCTTAGCTTTGTGCTTCTTCAACAGCTGCTTGTACTCAACCTCCATTTCTCTTGCCACCTTGATAGACTGCTGCACCTTGGCCATGTCCTTGTCCAGCTGGGCTCCTGTTCTCCAATGCATTTGACCTCCACAAGGATTTCTGCATGTTTCTCATCAAGCTTCATAACATTCTGAATATGAGCGACAGTGATGGGATCAACGAGGAGTGGGTCGTCTATCACCCTGTCAGCGGAAGTAGCCAATGGGTTTGCCAGCTGCAGATGTTGACGGTGGTGGTGGCAGCAAATTTTTTTGCTTGGCAGTACCAGGGCCTATGGTGAGTTCCTACACCTACTGCGGTGGTATGACCAGAGGAGGCATGGCCTTGGCCAGAGCCAGAGGCTCGGCAGCCTTTGATACATTGCAAATGTATCTATAATTTTTGATTTTCCATGCTTGGTTTTTATCCACATTCTTGTGTTTTGCCCATACTTTGGAGTACTTTTCATATGATTTCTTGGACTAACCTATTAACAAGAGCCACAATAATAATTACTGTTTTACGCTGTTTTTGGTTCCGGAAAGTTAGAAAATGAATATTCTCGAATTGGTGGACAAATGCCAAAGTGCCTATTTTTAGGAAGTCATCGGATGCGAATATGAGGCGGAGAGGGGCAGAGGCCACCACACCACCTGGCGTGGCGAGCTTGGCCCGCGCCAGGTGGTGTGGTGGCCCTGCACCCTCGGCCTCCCTTCCGCCTACAAGATGCCCTCGGACGAAACCCTAAGTGCCCGATCAAAATCCACGAAGAGTTCAGAGCCTTCGTCATCTCCATCCCTAGATCGGGAGGGATCTGAAGCTCTTCCCGGCACCCTGTCGGAGAGGGGAATTCACCCTGGAGGCCTTCTTCATCACCATGCAAGCCTCCGGTGTGATGCGTGAGTATTTGATCCATGGACTACGGATCCATGTAGTAGCTAGATGGCTGGTTCTCCTTCTTTGTGCTTTCATGTTTAGATCTTGTGAGCTTCGTTCATGATCAAGATCATCTATTTGTAATCATACATGTTGTGTTTGCGGGGATCCGATGGATATTGAGATGCTATTTCAGATTGATTATTGATTCTATCATGTCTTTGTTATTTGTGATCTTGCATGCTTTCCGTTTTTAGTAGCTATCTTGGTCAAGTAGATGCTAGCAACTCCAAGAGTTAGTATTTATGCTCGATAGTGGGTTCATGCCTCTGGTAATATGGGGAAGTGACAGAAATCTCTAAGGTACTAGATGTGCTATTGCTACTAGGGAGAAAATAACAATCCTTTGATCATAGAACAATCATATTGTTTACTTTACACGCAATTCGTAAAGCAATAATTTGTTGCTTGCAACTTAATGCTGGAGGGGGTTCGGATGATAACGTGAAGGTGGATTATTAGTCATAGATGCAGTTGGATGGCGGTCTATGTATAATGTTGTAATGCCCAATCGAATCTCAAAGGAGTCAAGATGATTAGTATATGCATGTATTGCTTTCTCGATGTTTGTCAATTGCCTCGTTGTAATTTGTTCACCCAGGATGTTATCTATCTTAAGGAGAGCCACCTCTAGTGAACTATGGACCCCGGTCCTTGTCTTTTACATACAATCTACAATCTTTTACCGCTTTGTGTTTACTTTCTGCAAACTATTACTTCTTTCCATTCGATACGTTTAATCCTTTGTTTTCCACAAAACACGGTGAGATTGACAACCTCATCGCAAGTTGGGGACAAAGTTCTGTGGTTGTGTTGTGTAGGTCTCCACGTTGCTACTAGCACCGGTAGTGCGCCCTGCCAAGGCTCAGCTAGTAACACCTTTGGGGTGTTTCCTTGCTCCTACTGGTTCGATTAAACCTTGGTTTCATTACTGAGGGAAACTTGTTGTTGTGCTCATCATACCTTCCTCTTGGGGTTCCCAACGAGCTCTACATCAACACCGCACCAGCACTTTTTTAGGCGTCATGCACTAAGCCATCAAGCATTTTTCTGGCGCCGTTGCCGAGGAGTCAAGGACATCTTCACAAGGGGAGTCCCTCATAACCAATCTCTTTACTTTGTTATTTTCTGTTTTGCTTAGTTTCTTTTTGCTTAGTTTGCTTGTTTCTTTATCAAAAACACACAAAAATTATTTTTAATAGTTTGCTTTCTTATTTGAAAACCCAAAAAAATGACTACTCTTGAAAACACTAAGTTGTGTAACTTCACTAGCACCAACAACAATGATTTTATGAGCACATCTATTGCTCCACCTGTGCCTGAAGATACTTTCTTTGAGATAAACACTGAAACTTTTCAAGCCTACTGTGATACCATGTCTGAATTTTGTCTTATGCCCAAAGATATTTATGAATCTTTGAATCTTTGGGGGCTTACTGAAGGAGGAAAAGAAACATATCTTGCTAATAATGCTACCATATTACCTAGTGGAATAGCTAAAGGAGTGTATACAAAGATCCTTGGGAAAATGATTTCTACTGATTATCTTGTCATTGAATGTGCAGGAAAAGGACAAATTACACTTGGAAGGTCCTTATTAGAACGCCTTGGAGCAATAATAGATGTGGGAAAGGGGACCATGCACCTGTCTTCTCCACCAAACAATCATATTTTCCCCAAGGTTAAGAATAAAAGTAAGAGAGGTAAGGGCAAGAAATTTGGTTTTAATTCTTCTTCATTTCAGAACACTTGATTCCTTTTCTTGCTTCTTATGCCTAACTTAAAGGCGTTAAAGAAAAGTACTTATTGGGAGATAACCCAAAAGTTTTAGATGATTCTTGAAAATTATTACTTCAGTAATAACCACTCCTTATCCTTTTTATTTGCTTTTTGTGCCAAGAGTAACCTCTAATGAGAGAGAAGTAATGATTGGGAAAGTTGCTATCCAGAAACAGATTTCTGTGCTTCACCGTAAAAATTCGTGTAAAATCTCTGAACGTCTTTTTGAGGCCTGAATTTTTGTGCTTCTGCCCCAGGTTGTTATATAACTTTTGTTAGTTCAACACTTTTTGATTTGAGCAACAGAAGGTCTTCGGAAAAAATCGTCTTTACCTGCTGGTCTGTTTTGACAGATTTCTGCCATTTTCTGCATTTGCTTCTTGTTGGTTCCTTTTTGAGTTCTTTTGGGGAATTGAGCTTTTTGAGAGAAGTGCTTCAGTAGCTAGTGTTCTAATGGAAGTTTATTTGGTGTTAGAACTGAACCTTAATACCTTTTATCTTGAGTGCACTAATGTTGCTAATAAAGATTGTGTGAAGTTTTGTATGAAGGAAAAATTTCAGGTGTATGGAAGGAATGAGTAATGAGATGAAGGATGGACTAAAGCTCAAGCTTGGGGATTCCACGCGTGTCACTCCAAGAAATATCCAAGAAGTACAAGCGTCAAAGCTTGGGGATGTCCAAGGCATTCCCCTTCTTCATCAATAAAAATCCCAGGTTTCTTCCAAACGCTTCATTTTTATTGTTGCATGCACAGTTGTGTTTTTCTTGGAACGTCTTCTTTTTTGTTTTTGTTTTGGTTTTCATTTGATTTTTTTTGCTTAGTTTTCTGAATAAATTGGTTGGACCCCCTCTTTCATACATTGGTTTGCAAATAGTTTGGTTTGGTTTGGAAAAGAGTAGGAAAGTTCATACTTATGTGGTAAAAAGAGCTTGTTTTTGACTGTGGCCTATGCTTTGTCATGACATGCTTGATATTGTTTTGGCTTCATGCTTAGTATTCTTTGCTGTATCATGACTTGTTATAAACAATTGAGATTGCTTAATGTGCCTTGGATGAATCATGCGTTGTTTTAGCATATTAAAGCATAGTATAGTGGTATTCTCCTTTGATGCTTTATTTGGGTTGACTTGGCGCATGCTCACACCATGTTATGACTATCTCAAGTCACCATAGCCTTTATGATCCTTTAGTTTTCAACTTGTAGTATCACTTTATGCTTTGATCAATGATGTTTTGTCGCTCTGCATGATTATGGCCATTATTGCTCTCTTAGTTTGTCGCTCCCAGTCTTTTGCTAGCCTCCACAACCAAGAATGAGTTCCACTCATGCATCCAACCCCCTAAACCAAGTTATTACAAAGATTCCACCATGCCTACCTACTAGCTTATGTTATTCCAAGTATATTCATGCTTTTGTTTACCTTCCAAATTAAACTTGTTATGAGAAAACTAGTGATTAAAGCTCTCACGAACTTGATGGCACACTTTACTTTTCTTGCCCTTAATAAACTTGAACCATTGTGTCGTCTATCTTGTATATGCTTGCACTTATTTGTTGGGAATTAGCAGAACCATGCTTTCATGGGGAACGCTTTCAACATTGCACTTGGTACTTGTACCTAGTTGATATCATGCTCTTTTGTATATGGATGTCGTCGGTGTGAAATGAAAGGTGAGCTTGTAAGTCCATGGAGTTATGTATATGTGTTAGAGAAACACATGGGCCACTGGTCTAATCCATGCTGAAATGTTGGAAACCTCCAGCGTAACCATAATGAGATGTCTATGAAGCATTCTTCTTATAAAAAAAGAGTCCTATATTGAAAAAAAGAGAAAAGAGAAAAAAAAGAGATTATGAAAAGAGGAAAGAGAGAAAAAAGCACCATATTCCCATGGTAAATAAGAAGAATGTTGAGATGCTCGTTGTCTGCTTGCCTTGTCATTTTGATATGGGGATTCTTCCGTATGATCGGGCAAGGGGTACCCCATTGGCGGTTCTCTATGATACACATGTACTTATGATGACAAGAACTTACCGGTGACTAAACTTGAGTAGAATGAGAAGCAGCCCTCGTATACAAGGGACATGAGATTTCTAACTTATACTTTGTCAAGCATGTACACCATAGTTTGTTCACTTTAACCTTAATCACTTCAAGATGCTTATGATAGGGGCAATGAGAGCTGAAAGCTATAAGTACCATAATTTTTGGAAGCACTTTATGAAACTTGAATCTCTGCTTCCTTCTATGAAGGCCTTTCTTCCACCATTATATTGAGTCTCCACCTTCTACCTTTATGCACCTACTTTGAGAGCATAGTGGCCATTCTTAGTTCTATGTGCATTGTCCCAACACTAGTTGATTGATGCATAACTTGATATTGCTTGTTTTAAACTATTTGTATCTAGTCACTCTTATGAACATTGAAGGTGTCCTATGCATTTATATTTTCTACTCTATGAGGGACAAACTAAATACTATTATGCTATGTTTTGTTTATGTGAAACAAACAAACGTCTTGCAAAGCATTGTTATTCATGAATCTTTTGTTTGTGCCTTTTCAAGTTTTCTTTGTCTTATTGCTAGAACTTTGTCTTTCATGTTATGATTGAAGTACTATGATCCCAGCTTTGAATGTTTTACAAATACTTTAATCAAGTCTTTGATGGTGCATGTCACCTCAAAAATTATTCTTTCTTTTTATCACTTACCTACTCGAGGACGAGCAGGAGTTAAGCTTGGGGGTGTTGATACATTGCAAATGTATCTATAATTTTTGATGTTCCATGCTTGGTTTTATCCACTTTCTTGTGCTTTGCCCACACTTTGGATTACTTTTCATATGATTTCTTGGACTAACCTATTAACAAGAGCCACAGTGCTAGCTGCATGTTTTCTGCTGTTTTTGGTTCTAGGAAAGTCAGAAATGAATATTCTGGGAATTGGACGGGACAAAATCCAAAGTGCCTATTTTTCTGGAAGTCATCAGATGCCATAATACGAGACGGAGAGGGGCCAGAGGCCGACCACACCACCTGGCCACGCGGCCAGGCTTGCCCTGCGCCAGGGGGTGGTGTGGTGGCCCCTGGCACCCCCTCGGCCTCCCCTTCCGCCTATAAGATGCCCTCGGGACGGAAACCCTAAGTGCCCGATCAAAAATCCACGAAAGAGTCTGCAGCCTTCGTCATCTCCATCCCTAGATCGGGAGGGATCTGAAGCTCTTCCCGGCACCTTGCTGGAGAGGGGAATTCACCCTGGAGGCCTTCTTCATCACCATGCAAGCCTCCGGTGTGATGCGTGAGTAGTTCATCCTTGAACTACAGATCCATGTAGTAGCTAGATGGCTGGTTCTCCTCCTTTGTGCTTTCATGTTTAGATCTTGTGAGCTCCGTTCATGATCAAGATCATCTATTTGTAATCATACATGTTGTGTTTGCAGGGATCCGATGGATATTGAGATGATATTTCAGATTGATTATTGATTCTATCATGTCTTTGTTATTTGTGATCTTGCATGCTTTCCGTTGTTAGTAGCTATCTTGGCCAAGTAGATTCTAGCTACTCCAAGAGTTACTATTTATGCTCGATAGTGGGTTCATGCCTCTGGTAATCTGGGGAAGTGACAGAAATCTCTAAGGTACTAGATGTGTTGTTGCTACTAGGGAGAAAACAACAATCCTTTGTTCATAGAAGAATCATATTGTTTACTTTACACGCAATTCGTAAAGCAATAATCTGTTGCTTGCAACTTAATACTGGAGGGGGTTCGGATGATAACGTGAAGGTGGATTATTAGTCATAGATGCAGTTGGATGGCGGTGTATGTATAATGTTGTAATGCCCAATCGAATCTCAAAGGAGTCAAGATGATTAGTATATGCATGTATTGCTTTCTCGATGTTTGTCAATTGCCTCGCTGTAATTTGTTCACCCAACATGTTATATATCTTAAGGAGAGCCACCTCTAGTGAACTATGGATCCCGGTCCTTGTCTTTTACATACAATCTACAATCTTTTACCGCTTTGTGTTTACTTTCTGCAAACTATTACTTCTTTCCATTCGATATGTTTAATCCTTTGTTTTACACAAAACACGGTGAGATTGACAACCTCATCGCAAGTTGGGGACAAAGTTCTGTGGTTGTGTTGTGCAGGTCTCCATGTTGCTACTAGCACCGGTAGTGCGCCCTGCCAAGACTCAGCTAGTAACACCTTTGGGGTGTTTCCTTGCTCCTGCTGGTTCGATTAAACCTTGGTTTCATTACTGAGGGAAACTTGCTGTTGTGCTCATCATACCTTCCTCTTGGGGTTCCCAACGAGCTCTACATCAACACCGCACCAGCACTTTTCTAGGCGCCGTGCACTGAGCCATCAGCCTTCTTTGCCACTGCCGCTCTGGTAACCGCATGTGTGGGCGGAGCTCTCTCCCATTCTGGTTCCTACTGGTCTTCTTCTATCACGTTCCCAATGGAGACTAGCACCTGACGGCAAGTGACATTCTTGTCGGCGAGCTCCGCCCTCTCGATCTCCTTCTCGATCTCCCTCATAGCGGTATCGTATTCCTCCGAGTTTGCGTCTGAGCCACCACCATCCATGTTGATGTCGGCGTAGAGTGTGTTAAGCACTGAGTCGGAGTTGGCGTCGGTGTCTTCGATGGCGGAGTTGGAGGGGGACGGTGCTGGGCCATTGTTGCTGCTTCCTCCAGCCTCAAGACTTGGCATGGCCTTGGTGTTGTCCTCGGCATCCGCGTAGTCATTGACAATTGTGACCATCTCACCAAGGGTGAGCAGGCCGGCGGCTTGCCGTCTTTTGAGCGTATGTCGGAGGAGTGTTCCGGGCGTAAGCCCTTCCACGATGTGGTAAACAAGATCGTCGGTGTGGTCCCCGTCAAGGGTTTCCCTTACTCTCATCCATCTAGCAAGGTATTCACGGGGAGGTTCCCCATCCCTCTGAACACATCTGGCCAGATCGAAGATAGTAACCACGCCGACAAAGTGCGGCCTATGCATCTCTAACGCTCGAGGAAGCCTAGCGGATTTGCGGGGTCCTTCCACCGTTATATCCTGCACAAGGGCGGTTTGGTGGGCCTTGAGTTTTTCTGATCTAGGTCGGCAAACTCCGAAGAGAGATCCGTACCAGATCCTTCCGTGAATGTGTCCTGCCAGAGGCGGTCCGTGCGGGTCTTGACGAGCCTCCGACTTCCTGTGAGCTAGGACCCGAGTAAGTTTCGCAGATGAATATGTGGATGTCTCCGAAGGGGATGACGGAGCAGCGCATAAGGTTCATCTTCACCAGGACCCAAAATTCGTCCGGAGGAACGGTCGGGACGTTGCCGGAGGATAGAACACACCCGATGGCTACGGTATTGCCGATTCCCACGAAGAGCTTGGACCTCGCCTGGTGTAGAGCTTGAAGCGCCTCTTGCCCCACAGTGGGCGCCAACTATCGTGGTATTGCCGGCGAGTATGCCATGGAGGGTTCCTCATAGAGCGTGTTTAGAGACGTGGGAGAAGGCGGTGAGTTGGCGGGTACGAGGTAACACAACTTACCCAGGTTCAAGTCCCACAACGGTGGCAGAACTCTACTCCTTCTATAAATCACTATAATGGAAATACACCGAGTTAAAGGGATCGCTTCACTATGCGAGGTGTTGTAAGTTGGTTGTCCCAATCATATGTGTCGTGCCCTAAAGGTTCCCACAGGTCCGGCTTATAAAGGCATCTGAACCTAGGGTTACAGGGAAAGGACCTTGCCAGACAAGGTAAAGAGTCCTACGTAATACTAACTAGTCTTCGTGTTTTGTACTCCACGGCTCCGAGTATGTAGGTGACTCCCACATAGCCTTCCTTTATCCGGCATGGGTCTCCCTTCTGGATCCGTCTAACTGGGCCGCCCAGCAGGACATAAGTCATGCTACCAACTGTGGGCCACCCGAGTTTGCCAGATTAGAGACATGCAATGGTGATACCCATTTAGCATATCCCCAACAAGAGTTCATGATGGCAAGAGGATAGCCATTGGTGCTAGCTAGGGCTCGCATCGGCACGTACTGAAAGCAGCACCAGGCTGCCGCTACAAGTTAGATGCTCTGCACGGCGATCGAGCGTGTTGTACAGTAAGCTCTCTGAGGTCTTATGGTCATCTCACTTGCACGAATCTTATCTAACGTGTCTTTTCTTTTTCTCTGTGTTGGTCATGTTTGGAACCAACGGAAGGTGACTTACTATGAGTTCACCGTCCCTGCATCTTTTTTGCTTCTTTGTCATTTTAAGGTACTCGTATGCTGTTTTATTTCTATCTTTGTTCTATCTCACTATCCATCTCTGTGTAACACGTTTTTTGCTTTTTCTCTGTGTAGTCGCGTTTGAAAGAGTTTGTCGGTGTCTCGGTAATTGGTACGTCCTATTATGTTTTCCTATTTTTTATTTTTGTTTTTTCGTATCTTTATTGACGTCTGCTTTCATCTTTTGTAGATCTTTGTCGGAGCATTCACTTTGTCTTAGGATGGATTTCTTAGGCTACGCTCAAGTCAGGTGCGGGAGTCCTCGCCTGGCCACAGGCCTGGAGGATAGCAATATTCTATCACATGTACATCAGGTTGTGAAGCCTAGTGGGCCACTTCATGTGGCATCGTCTCTATCGTGCGTGAGGAAAGATGGCCCCATTCCCGATGACGAGACGAAGGGGGCCTCTTGTGTTTGTTTATCTAGCATAAACAAGGAGGTTTGCTGCCAGTGCTTTCGCTTCGACCAGGGATGGATCTCTTCGTGTCAGGTCGAGCGAGCGGCGGAGGTCCTCTCCATACCGTCACCGGCAATGAGCTCCTTTCTGTGATCTCGATGCATTCTCCTGCGTGGCTAGCCTACCCACGACCGATGCTGTTGCCTGCATTCTTCACGAAGAACAACGCATGTTCTCCCGCTGACAAGAAGAACACGCCTTCGTTCACGCTGCCATTTGCGACGGTGTCTCATCCAACTGCTTCCTCCGAGCACGTATGTGATCGGCCTCTCGTGCAAGGTACCCCTCTATTCCTTCACGAGGTTTTCTCTCGCCTTCCGGTATGCTCCATCTCTTCTTCCCTTTGCGCCTCTCCATGTCTTTTGCTCTGCTACCTAGAGCATCACGAGCTTCTTCCTAATTCCTATGATAGACCTAATATCCCTCTTATTTTTCCCACTTTCACCCTTGCTCACGGTGTCATCCTCCTCCTCTTCTTCCGGCTACTTCCTCTGCATGTTCACATCTTTTTGTTTCTCGGACATGTGGAACTTTTTTAGCTCAGACGAAGAACATGCCAGCTCGAGCAAGGAGAGGTCGCCTCGCTTCTTCCCGCGCATTAGCGCCTGCAAGAACGGCTTTGTATGCTTACCAAAACGCCGAAGACACGAGGAAGCAGATCTTGTACGTGAACAATCACACTGTTTGCGTTGGTGGTATGAAAGCGGAAGGCAGCGGGAGTGGTGGCGATCACGAAGTCTTATACACACGGAATCTGTTCTTCTTCATAAGCGTCACTTCTATGGAGTAGTCTAGAATCTAGCCATTAGGGTGTCAGACAAAGCTAAATCAAAGTTACTTTTTAGGCTAGTCTTTGTAACCTACGGTATACCAGAATCTAGAATAAATAAGCGGATTTTGTTATCTTTGCTTACTGTCTCGTGTGTTGTGACGTAAAATATCTGTGGTGCTTTAAGAGCAGACACCTTTTCAGCACATGTGATCTTTACGATGTTGCGCCCAACGACGATCTGTTCCCTTCTTCTACCATGAGACTTCTGGCGGTATCTATCATGTGCCCAGATACGCAGGCATGTATGGAATCATTCCACTCTACACACAGATTTATTATGGACTATGATTACAGGATGATGTGCCAAACAAATGTGAAATAGTGTTACTGTAGTAAAATTTGGAATAGCTGACGTAGATCCTACGATTGTGATAGGCCATGTCGTGAACGTAAGAGTTTCCGTAAAAAAACATAACCTTTGCGTGTAAAAAATGTTTTTCCTCTTGAATCATCGACATTTTACCTACCTGCTTAGGCCTTGTCTACAAAATGACGTTTTCCATGAGGAGATCATAGACTTGAAGTTTTCCAGTATCAGTTAGTTCATCTACATACGTAAGAGTCATCGTACAATAACCGACATCAACTGAATCGTAGACTACGTGCTTTGTAATCCTATCATAGGATTTAGCAGTGTAAACTCAGTTCTAAGCCGTGTTGAGGCCCACAACATAAGGTTACGACGTTGTTACTCCGAAATAGCTATCACTTAGTGTTCTGAGAACCTATATTTTCTCTTGCATGTAGATGTAGCGCCATCACATAATAAAGTGTTATGTCTTCCGGTCGTGCCCCGAGGGTGTAGAGAGAAGTCTAGTATTGACATGGGTATACCCTACAGGTACTCGAGTTTGGTATATACAGCCCAAATACGGTAAAATCCCACAACGTTGACAAGACCCAATGCAGAATTCGGGTGACCCACGGACTCTTTGATTGCTTGCGAGACAAGAAGAAGCTTAAGATAGAAAGTTCAAAGGGAGAACCCTAACACATAACGACTCGACACTGCTGCAGAGACCTAGCCTATCTATATAAAGGCTAGGAGGGGGTGGCGAGGAGGATAATCACAACCCTAGTTTCCACAACTCTCGCCAGATTGCATCTACACGCTCCTGTAATCTTTGATTCCTTCCTTAATTCCAAGAGAAGACAAGCAGGAGTAGGGACCTCTACGAGGCCTGAACCTGGGTAAACCTTGCGTCCATGTGTGCTTGTTTGCTAGACGATTGATGCCTCCAGCGCTCCCTCCTTCTCCAAAACCCAAGTCCATAACAGTGGGCATTGACGAGTTAAACCCTCATCAATTAGCGTCGTCTGTGGGAATTGGGAGTGCTGATGTCGCAGCTTCTTTGGCCCCGTCAACCGCGATCTACAACTCTGCAACAGCAAAGATTCGCTAGCTCTTCGGCGCGTTCGACTTCACCGTCCACACGTCGGCCACTCGCCCGGCTTTCGAGTCCGTGGGCGATAGAATCAGCCTGGCGATTGGGAGCTTCCGCTTCCAGGTTGGTCAACTGAGCACGCTTCACATGCCCGACCAGCCACGACACCCGTGATTGCTCTAGCATCGTGATTCCCGCCACCAATCGGCACCCTCAGCGAGCTCAACATCTCAACAACAGCTGGGAGTACGGACAACGACATCAGTCGCGGATTCGATCTGGGTGACCTAGCCACAGAAGATGGAGCCTACGGCTCTGGATCTAAAAGTTGCGGGAGAAACAGCTTCCCCAATCACTTCATGTGCGTCGTCATCAACACGGGCGACACCGGTGTCAATCACGAAAACACTGGCACCGGATCTGGCACCGGACTGCCCAACGGCGATATACCCAATGGTGGCACACCAGTTGCAAACGGTGGCCCCACCAATGGTGGTAATGACGCGCCCGTCAACAACGGGACGGGGGGAGAACCGTCACTCACAATGAACGAGAACACCGGCGAGCGCATGCTGATCAAGCTCAACGACAATGAGTGGGCCCGCTGCCGTGGAGCTCTATGGGCCAATCCTCTACCCCCAACACACCACAGGACATGCTGATGGGCTACCATTGGCTGCTAAAGGAGGAATTCAAGCGCCAGCAGCAGGTGATCGCGCAACTCGAAGCGCCACTACAAGGAATGTGATAACTAGTGACCCCAAATATTGGTCATAGAAAGGTCATAGTAATTCATCTATGACCTTTCTATGACCAAAAGCAGTAGGTCACATAGCGAGGGTCACTATAGACAGCTAACGACCTTTTTTTGAATTGGTCATGGGCAACTATGACCAAAATAGATGGTCATGGTGTCTATGACTAAACAATTTGGTCATAGGCTATCTGCCCAGTCCACGTCAGCCAATCCTACGTGGAAGATTTCTGTGACCAAACCAATTAGTCGTGGATCAGATTCAATCTAGTCCAACTCAACCTTCTAAATAGGCTGAGCCCAATAATTCAGCCTATGTAATTGTCTTTTTTTATGATTCTTTAAGTTGTGGCCATTTTACAGATTCAATCCAGTCCAACTATTTTAATTCTCTAAGCTGTGGCCATTTTACAGTGCATTTCCTTTTGGGCCGCAGCCTTTGTACATGTTTGGGCCTTGGCCATTTTACAGCCTGGTGGTATTTTGAATCTTGGCCCTTTTATTGTCCAATTGATTGATAATTTTCGAATTTATATGAATTGGTTTTCAAAACATGTCCATTATTTCTTGGGCCATGGCCTTTTTACAGCCCACTTATTTGTCTAGTATTTGGGCTGTTTCAATTCTATAGTAGAAGTATGTACATTTATATAATTATTTTCCTTCACATAACAATAGTAATAATAAAAGCAGATATTATTTCAGCAAATAATATTTCAGCACAACACATATCTTTTCAGCACATAATAAATATCATTCTCACTTGACTCACAACGGCATAGTCAGCGAACAGCATCTAAAATGACAGCCACACATGGCATAAAAAATGACAGCCAAAAAATGACCAAAGTGCAGCCACACATGGCATCGAAAATGACAGCCAAAAAATGACCAACGTACAACCACACATGGCATCAAAAATGACAGCCAACACAGAAGTTGTTCATAGTTCATAACTAGTCTAAGCAAAAAACAGAACTAGCTCACAGAACTAGTCATCATACCAAAGATGAGCTCCCAGTAGCCTTAGCTCCAAGCAGTGCCATCAAGTGGGAGAACTTCTCATCCTATTCTTGATGCTTCTTTAGAAGCAGTTCATACTTCTCGTCTTGTGCAGCTTGTAAGGCTTCAGCTTCTTCGGACTTCTTCCTCAATGCAGCAACTTCTTCTCGCATAGCTTCACCTTTCAGTTTGGACCTTGCCAGCTGCTCCTTAACGTCATGAACATGGGCAGCTACAGCAGCAGACTTAGTACCAGAGGACTTTGACTGCAGCCCAGCATTGATCAAGAATGTGCTTGACGGGCATTCCTTTCTGAGCACTTTAGCAACAATTTGGACATCGCATATTGGTTCTTCACCATAAGGTACTTCGGCATCCATCCTCTTCTCCATCTCAGCCTACCATGAATGGATATAAGATGCAAATAAGATGAATCAAACAGCAAAGGTATTCTATGAGAAGAGAACACAGCAGTTCGAATGACTTACAATAGCGTTCTTAGCTTACTCTAAAAAGCCATTCTTTGAGCTGTTGTGTGTGGCCTTGAATAAGTCAACCGCGTTTAGCTCCTCACCATTGCGCTCCTCCTTCTGAAATGCCATTCAATCGAGAATCAAACTACAAGCTTTCAAGACAAAAGTTATTTGAGCCTAATAAAGAGAAAACATGCTTTGTTCTTACAGTGGCATAGATATGAGCCGCGTAGGACCTCGAACCGGTCTTCTGCTGAAACTTCAACTTCATTATGTTCTCTTTGTTTGATTCACAGGTTTTCTACAAAAAACATAGACTATTATCATGGGCTAGCACTACCAATATAGACCAGCAACTACATGTTAAAAATATGCCACACATATACATCAATGAAGAACAGATGGTCACATACATGTAAACAAAAGCGGAGAGCATGTACATGCAAACAGCAGCAGATACCATGCAAAGAGCAGCAGATACATGCAAACAGCAGCAGATACATCGAAGACGGTACATGTAATGAGACCAAGATATTCTAATGTAGAGACATACCTTGTGTCGTCCTGTGGACCACAACTTCACCAGCAATTGCCATTCATCATCCGGCATGCCTTTCATAGGAGACTTGATGCTAACTTCATTAGCATTTACATTGTCAAAAAAGCTTATTGATCTTGTGCCGCTTATTCTTTGTTATTCTCTACAGCTTAGCGGTGCATGCTTCTTGAATGGTCCGCGAGTTGGTGTCCATATCAAAATTTGACTACAAAGAGACATGATTAGCGATCATATGAAAGTTGTATCAGAAAGAAAGAAAGAAAAATTCAACAAACAGCAAGTTAACTTACAGCAACTTTGCCAACAAAGTCCTTGATCAGGTTGGCATCTTTTTTGTATTCTTTGAAGTGGGGAAGAACTGGTGCATGAGTTCTTGAAGTGAATCCACACTCTGAAGCAAACTTTGCAGCCAGCAAAGGATTCTCAGGACCCTTCATCCCTTCAGCAATTTTGATTGTCACCTTAGTACCCAGCGACTTAGTAATCCTCTCCAGCCCTACACCTTTTGTTGTACGCTTGACAGCCACAATTGCATTGCCTGAATAAGACACAAACTTTGATTAGGACCAAACAAGATGGGTACGAAGATGTAGATATATCAGCAAAAACCACTACTGTGGCAATGACATGGCATTCATGTGGCATTTAATCCAATAGAAGCAAATGCAAGAGTAAGAAAAATAGTACAAGACGAACTTGCCTTCATCACATGTAGCTTGCTCACTCCCTTGCTCAGTTTCTTCAGGAAAGACACCATTTTTGTCCACCAAAGGTACAACATGGCCAAGGTCCATGCGAACGGGGCTGAGGTCCATGCAGGCACGGCTGAGGTCTGTGTGGACAGTGCTTTCTTCATCGAGGAACACAGACCCATCGTCATCCCTATGCAGTGAGCTTTGTTGATCGTTGTGAAGCGAGTTTTCTTCATGGTTGGCTATAGCAACCGCCTTCGCTTCCTTCCTAGTGGCTCTAATAGGAACTTCATCAAGTTCCAGCAATCTCTTTGATGCTTCTAGAGCTACCGCCATCACCCTTCCTGGAGCCATTTGCGTAGATGCTTCTGGGCTACTCAAATTACTGCTCTTCTTCTTTAAAAACAGACTTCTTTCTCCTCCTAGAAACCTTCAGGTGTTCGTAAAAACAGCAAGGACAATGGCATTAGATCACAAGAAAACTATGCAAGAACAGAATGAAGGAAAAAAACAGCAAACAAGACTGTTAAAAGCATGCACCTTAACCGTCTTCTCTACTACTACACTGTCATCAGCTTCTTCTTCATCTCTAGGATTGTAGTCTGAGCTATCCCCTTGTGTTATGCTAGATGCGGAAGGGGATTCAGCATTAACTACCCTACTTTCTTTACCAGCATTCGACTTCCTAATCATCGACACTATTGCAGAAATCCCAAGATACTGGAACACACGGTTGTTCCTCATCATTGTCCTAGCCCTAATCTTCTCGATTTCGGTGAGGGGCGCTTCATTACATGAATAAAAAAACACAACCATTAGATGAATGGTTGAAATGCATGGGGGAGCAAGACAACTCAAACAACTAAAGTTATACTTCATTTAATGCAAGTAGATTAACTAGCAGGATAACCATGAGCTAGGCAGATTACACATGAGGAGCTAGGCAGATTATAGAGTAAATTAAGGCTCCGTTCAGAGCATGGGTATGAAAAACATAGGAACAGAAAACCGTGTAGGAACAGGAAATCATTGTTGATGCAAAACTACAAGATTTAGAACCAGAGGAAAGGTGCATGCATAGGCGTTTGGACGAGCAATATAAAAACATAGGAAACAGTACACGTCCAGGTTTTTTTAACTCCGCTGCACACGGCAGAGCCATGGCAGATGAATAATTGGCATATTTTATTCGACTACAAGACACATAGATGAGTATTTTAATTGGCTAACATATTTGCACGCCTCGGGCATCCACAAAACCAAGAGATCATACTAGATGTTTAAATTCCCGTGGAATGTTGTCAGAACAGTAGGAAAGGCACAGTTCAATAAGCAGATTACAAGCATAAGCTAGGCACAGTTCTATACTAAGCACATACACACAAAAAACAAACAAGCAGCATACACATGAGGACAATTTGCATACCAGCCGACTGCATCTTACCTGCCATTGCTGATCTCGAGGTGGTGGAACTAGTGCTACTGGGTAGCCGATGTCCACTTGCCCTATGTGCTTGCAAAAAAGAATAAAGATTAATTAGATAAAACAGGGATAAAGAAGAATGTTGCTTGCAAAATAGAATGAAGAAGCTATGTTGATCAAGCATCCATGCCAATGGTTGTTCATGTATGAGCAATAAAAATGCAGTGGTACACTAAGCACACACAAAGAGGCAATGATGCATGCACATAGTGGTGATGCATGGGAACAAACTTGTCAGGACACAAGTAAGCAGGAATGGTGATGGGGATATGTCAAGGGGGTATGCTTAGCAGTAGGTTTCGAGTGGGCCGGAAGGCCCGTGAGTACGCCTGGAGGACAACGACTGGACTCTGGGGAAAGGAGAGGCCCATCATTGGCAGGAGCCAGAGCGTGTGAAGCCTAGTCGGATTAGGTCAAAAGCCCCCGGATCCTTATCTTGTTCGGGGACAGCTTGTAAACCCTAGCGAGGTGCTTCATATATAAACCTTCCTAGGGTATCGTAGAGACTTATGTTCCATCATACACCCCCTCAAGCGACTCGCTGCCCAGCCGCCGAGCTCGCCACCCCTGTAACTCTCTCTCTCTCATAATCTAATCTAGTAGGAGTAGGTCGTTACCCTCCGAGGGTACGAACTTGGGTAAACCCTTGTGCATCTGCCCCCATCTCGCACCGAAGATGGCCGCCAACTCTTCCTCACGAAACTCTCAATCGTTGCCTATGGCAGCGACTGCCGTGGCCATTTCCACGATAGTGGCGCCCACCATGGGGCATAGCGGGACTGGCTTGAGTTCTGCGGCGAGACCCTACTCGCTGATCGAGCGGCTGTTCGCCACCGGCCGCATGATCGCCTTCGGCGGGATCTTGCAGATCCTGCCCAGCAGCTACATCCCAGCGTCGCGCCCGGTCATACACGCTGCGGTGATGCCGGTCGGCTCCATCAACCTCTTCGTTGGCTTCACAGGCGCGATCGACCCAGCCGCGACCCCTGCATCGGCCAACGGATCCATCACCGCCGCGTCATGGGAGGACTCCATCACGCGAGTCTCCAACCCCGAGGATTTCGAGGATCCCTCCATTCTGGGGATCTTCGACTCTGACTCCAGCTTGGAATCCCTCGAGGATTTTCGTGCCAGATCCAATCGCTTCAACGCGATCTACATGGCGGGTAGCACGGTCGCCCCACCAGATCCGTTCTCCACGCCGATTCCGCCAACCGCGACGGCCACGATGGTGGAACAAGCCCGCCTGCGGCTCCAGGAGGCGCCAGCATAGCGAACTTCGCCGAAGGCGAAATACCGCCTCGAGCGAGGCGGCGGAGGCTATCACTCTATCACTAGCGCCGCGCCAGGACCGCTGAACCCGTTGTTCAAGGCGCGTCCTGAACTTCAACGACGGCGACCCACGCACCGAAAGCGCGAACACGGGCGAAGCAGCGCCGCCAGGAGGAGGCAACCCCGCGAGACCACCACCTGGAGCACCGGCGAACGGGGCCCCTCCACCACCCATGGGCCGTGCGGCCCCACCAGACCAACCACGGATCATCATCTTGCCTCAAGCCCGGGACGCCAACGGGCTACCACTTTACTCCACCCCGATGGACAACGTCGTCGTGGCGGATGCCGCGATCACCAACCTCGATGTCCAAGGCGATGGCGCGCTACAAATCCAGTACGCCAAGGCCCTACTCATCAGGGCCGTCGAGCAACAAGCCGCGGGAGTCGACCCGCGGGGACGGATGTATTCCCGCTCGTCAGCAAGCAGGGCGGCATCAAGTGGCCACCCTACCGTGGCCAACGCAATAGTTTGCCAACCACCCCAACCCCTGGCAAACCAACCGCGGGCTGCCAACCCCGCGTTGTCGACCAACGAGCCGCGACCTGCGAACAACACCGTCGCCGCAAACGGGAAACCACTCGACGCCCGAACGCACATCATCAACAATCAGGCGTGGTGGTTGCGCCAACCCTACGACCTGCGACACACCCTCGCCAACCGCGGTGACCCGGAGCCAAGTGGCTCGCTCAGCCGAGTCGGTCCACAATGCTTTGGACCCATGATATGCGGGGAAAAATACCCTGCCAACTTCAAGGCCCCCAAGGAGATCGAGAAATACGACCCGACGTACGACCCTGCCGTTTGGCTGGATACATATCTCATGGAAATGGGGATCGCATGCCACACCGACCTGCTCGCCGCTCGCTACCTTCCCCTGATGATGGAGGGTGCGACCCGGCAATGGATCAACACGCTACCCGCCGACAGCATCGACTCCTGGGAAGAAATGCGGGACGCCGTCGCGAACGCCGAGGGCTCCTACACCCGCTCCACCACCATCGAGGACCTGGAGCGATGCATCCAGGGACAACGCGAGTCGACCCGCCGGTGGATCAAAAGGTGGCAAGAGCTATGGATAAACGCCTCCGGCATCCACCCAGACACAACGATACACTGCTTCAAGAACGCGTGCCGGTACGAACCTCTGGTCGCCAAGATCAAGAGGGTCTACCAGACGCTCGATAACATCCCCGACCTCCTCGAGATCGCCAAGCGCTACGCGGAGGAAGACCCCAACCAAGACTCCGACGACAAGTCAGGAGGAAGACGGCGCACTAGCATCCACGACAGCGGGCGCCTACGCAACATGCGCTACAGCAACACCCGCATCACCGGCAAGCGCCGGACCGACGGGCGAGTTGACTTCGTCACCAGCGCCGGCTACGTCCAACGTGACTCCAAGAACTACCGCCACAATGGAGGAAACTACCGCGACAGCGGGAACTACCACGCCAACAACGCGACGAGGCTGAAATTCGACCCCGCCGCCCTGCTCAATCAGCCCTGCATCTACCACAGCAGGGAGGGGAAACCCGCCACCCACACCACCGCCGATTGCCACTCTCTCAAAGAGATCGAGAAGGCGAGACGTGCAAGGGAAGACCCCAACAACAACCAACCGCGGGACAACGGGAACAGCGGCGGCTTCGGAACCGCCATCTGGTCGCTACACACCTTCACTGGGCTCGGCACCAAGCGTGAGAAGAAGGTACTCGCCCGCGCGGTCGCGTCAATGCGGTGACGCAGGTCGACATCCCCCGCTTCCTAAACTGGTCCGAGAAGAGCATCACCTGGAGTCGCCAAGACCACGCGCCAAGAATTGAATATCCAGGGCGAGTCACCCTGGTGGTCAGGCCAAAGGTGGCCGACTACTGGCTGCCCAAGACGTTGATGGACGGTGGGAGCTCCATCAACATCCTGTACCTCAACACATTCAAAAGGCTAAAGCTCCCAGAAACAGCCATCGAGCCAACACTGAGGACCTTCCACGGCATCGTCCCCGGTCGGAAGGCGTACCCGATCGGGAAGGTGACACTACCAGTCACCTTCGGCACCCCGACGAACTACTGCACGGAGAGAATCGTCTTCGAGCTAGTAAACTTTCGCAGCCCCTACCACTGTGTCTTGGGCCGCCAGGCATTCGCAAAGTTCATGGCGACCCCACACTACGCCTACAATACGATGAAGCTCCCCGGGCCAAGCGGCATCATCACCGTCCACGGCGACCCCGATATGGCCGTGGAATGCATAGAAAAGGGCGCTGAACTTGCCGACGCCATCATTGCCGCGGAGACTGACCATGCGGAGGAGCTCGCGAAATACGCGGGCAACATCAACAAGGATGACCCCACCATCTTGAAGAAACCGATCGCCGCGAACTCCGTGTTCGAGGCGACCACACACACCCGCACCGTCGAGCTCGTCCCAGGCGACTCCAGCGAGACGGTCACCATCGGGGCGCACATGAGCCCCGTATAGGAAAGCGCGCTCATCGGGTTCCTCCGTGAGAACCGCGACATCTTCGCATGGAAGCCATCTGACATGCCAGGTATCCCGAGGGAACTCGCTTAGCACAAACTGAATGCCGACCCCAAAGTGCGACCAGTAAAACAGTCGCTACGGCCCTTCAATGAAGAGCACCGTTGAGCAATCGTCGAGGAAGTCCAGCGCCTGCTAGCAACAGGCTTCATCCGGCCAATTAAGTACTCCAAGTGGCTGGCAAACCCAGTCCTGGTTCTCAAAAAGAATAACACCTGGAGAATGTGTATAGACTACACCAACCTCAACAGCGCCTGCCCGAAGGAGGAGTTCGTCCTACCGCGCATCGATCAGATCATCGACTCGACCGCGGGATCAGAGTCGCTGTGTTTTCTCGACGCTTACTCTGGTTACAACCAGATCAAGATGGCGGTCGAAGACGAGGAGAAGACGGCGTTCATCATGCCATTCGGCGCGTTCTGCTACACGGCCATGACATTTGGCCTCAAGAACGCAGGCGCCACATACCAGAGGTGCATGCAGGAGTGTCTAGCAAGCCAAATTGGCCGCAACATTCACGTCTACATCGACGACGTGGTGGTAAAATCCACCCGCCAGGACGATCTGCTCGTCGACCTAGCAGAAACCTTCACAAATCTGCGGAGGTACAACATCAAGCTGAACCCCGGAAAATGCACTTTCGGCGTACCCACCGGACAACTTCTGGGGTACGTAGTCTCCAAGCGAGGCATTGAGGCCAACCCCACCAAGATCGACACCATCGCGCGACTCGGGAAACCCGAGTGCCTGCGCGACGTCAAAAAGTTGGCAGGGCGAGTCGCGGCTCTCAGTCGCTTCATCCCCCGACTAGGCGAGAAGGCAATGCCCCTATACCGCCTGATGCGCAAGAACCCAATGTTCCAATGGGACGCAGAGGCCGACAACACACTGAAAGCACTCAAAGAAGTGCTACTCACGGCACCACTACTCGCCGCGCCACTCGACAGAGAGCCAATGGTCGTCTATGTCGTGGCCTCCAATCGGGTCGTCGGCACCGTGATGGTCGTCGAACGACCAGAAGAGGGCAAGGAGTGCCCCATACAGTGCCCAGTATACTACATCAGCGAAGTCTTAACAGACTCACAACAGCGCTACCCGCAATACCAAAAACTAGTGTACACGGTATTCCGAGCACAGCGGCGACTCCAGCACGACTTCCAGGATCACTCAATCACGGTGGTATCCTCCGCGCTCCTACAAGACATCATACGCAATCGCGATGCGACTGGGCGAGTCGCCAAGTGGGCCGTCGAGATCGGCGTCCACAACATCAAATACGAGCCCCGAAAAGCGATCAAGTCGCAAGCCCTGGCTGATTTCCTCGCCGACTGGGAAGAGGCACAGCAGCCAGAGAAGCTCCCATACCTCCACTACTGGTCGCTCCACTTCGGCGGCTCCAAGAACACCGACGGCACGGGGGATGGGGTCATACTGACCTCCCCCAAAGGAGACAAGCTCCGCTACGTGCTCCACCTCAACTTCAAACCCTGCACCAACAACATGGCGGAATACGAGGCCCTCCTCCACGGTATGAGAGCAGCCAAGGAGATGAACATCAATCGCCTGCGATGCTACGGCGACTCTGACCTAGTCGCCGGCCAAGTGGCCGGGACATGCGATGTTGTTTCCCCAACAATGATAGCATACCGCTAGGCTGTCGACCAGTTGAGAGGACACTTCGATGGCTATTCCGTCGAGTGGATCGACGGGCGTAAAAACGAGGAGGCAGACGCCCTTTCCCGCATCGGTTCGGCTTGACAGGCGCCACTAGTAGGCGTATTCCTCGACGTCATCCACAAGCCCTCCATCAGCCCACCGAAGGAGATCGACGTCGGGATCCCACTGCAACCAGAACCGGCCTTAGTCGCCATGGTTGTGGAACCTAGCGACTGTACAGCGCCATACGTCGCCTTCCTGGAACACAAACTGCTACCGAGCAATGAGACAGAGGCGCGAATGATCGTGCGCCGCTGCAAATCCTTCGTCATCATCAATGGCGAGCTCCACAAGCACAGCGTGACCGGCGTGTACCAGCGCTGCGTACAGCCAGAGGAAGGCCGCGAGATCCTCTAGGACATTCACGCCAGCGACTGCGGCCATCACACCGGCGCCAAGTCGCTAGTCGCCAAGGCCATGCGGCACGGTTTCTACTGGCCCACCGCACATGCCGATGCCACCAACGTCGTCCAAAGATGCGTCGGATGCCAGAAGTACGCCAACCAGACGCACCTTCCTGGTTTGGCGCTCAAGACAATCCCCATCACGTGGCCATTCGCCGTATGAGGAATGGACATGGTCGGCCCGTTCAAGAAGGCCCCATCTGGCTTCACTCACCTCCTGGTCGCAGTCGACAAGTTCACCAAATGGGTGGAGGCCAAGCCGATCAAGAAGTGCGACGACAAGATGGCTACCAAGTTCCTCCGCGAACTCATTTACCGGTACGGCTACCCACACAGCATCATCAAAGACAATGGTACCAACTTCGCCAAGGGAGCCATGGCGGAATTCTATGAGGAGCACGGCATCCGACTCGACCTCGCATCGATCGCCCACGAGTCAAGCAGCCAGCGAGCGTGCCAACGAGGCGTCCTCCACGGTCTCAAACCGCTCTGAGGTGCCCTCGAGCGCACCCTAGAATGTTGGGTCGACGAGCTCCCCTCTGTGATATGGGGGATCCGCACCTCCGTCAACCGATCAACCGGGTTCACGCCTTTCTTCATGGTGTATGGCGCCGAGGCCGTAATGCCAACAGGCCTGGAGCACGACTCCCCTCGAGTCGCCAACTACATTGAGGCGGCCAACGAAACCGCCCGCCAAGATAGCGTCGATCAACTTGACGAAGCACGCGACCTGGCTCGCTCCCGCACCGCCATATACCAGCAAGGATTTCGCCGTTATCACAGCCATCGAGTGCGAACTCGCACCTTCCAGGAAGGCGACCTGGTCGTACGATTGGCCCAGGACAAGAAGGGCATGCACAAGCTCTCCCCTCCATGGGAGGGGCCATTCGCCATAGGCCGAGTCCTTGGCAACAACGCCTACTACCTCATCGACATACGGGGTGATGTCCAGTTGGAGGTCGGGAGGCCATGGAATGTCAACCTCCTCCGGAAGTTTTACACCTAGAACCACACAATGTACTCTGTCAGAATATATAAATGAAATTCATTCAGATCGCACAAATTGTGCCCACTCGCCATATTCTTGTGCCACTCGCACTCGTACACGCAAGCAATACGCCATTCACGGAAGTCAACCTCTGGTCGAGCGACCGGCACGACAAAGTAGTGCGGCACAAGGGCACCAGAAGTATTCGGGCCTTGTGTCATCCACGAAAAACGCCAACCCAGAGCCGCCATTGGAGTCGCCTAGCCCGACTAGCCCACCGGGCCAAGACATCCGATACACGCTTCCCACAGCGACATGTACCCCCACCCTCGAGCAAAGCGACTCGAACGGTTAAGTACCACGCACGGGGACTCCGCAAAACAGGAACCCCACACGTCTCGGGAACACACCTAGTAAGAGAGCTGCCTAGGGCTCGCCAAGCGACTGGCCCTTCGGGCAAGGGGAGGAGACACGTTACAAACAACGCATTCACAACCTGCAACAGGATCACGACCAATACGGTCTAGCACAATGCTCGGGGACTCGTTCACAAACAAAACCCACTCGTGCTCGGGGACTCGCCGCTCAGGAGACGCGAGGGATAAAAACAAACGCGAAAACAAGTCAAACACATAGAAATACACAATCAAGTTATACCCCATTAAAGGGCGGACGCGCTCGGGGACTCGCTCAAATTGTTGAACAAAACACTCCCTTAATCATAACACAAGTCGACCAAGTCCCTGCGACATGGATTAAAAAAACATCATACAATGTTCGCCACTTGGCATCTATTACAGCTATTACATTTGCTTACTCCACATGCCCTGACGAAGAAGAAGCGCCACCACCCTTGACGCGCACAAAAGGCCGCCACGGGTTTGCCGGGTACGAGGTCAGCGACTTCGCCAACAACGACCGAAAGGGCTGCTCTGACTTCATGTCGCGGTGCTCCGGCTCGGGGTCGCCAGGTGCTAGCACCATCTCCTGGTACGGCAGAAGATCGCCCATCGCCAAGACACGGTCGGCATAAGGAATGGCCTTTGCAGTCAGCTTCAGCACCTCCGACATCTCCACCATGCCGGTCGCCAAAGGATAGCCACTCGTGATGTCGTCCAGATCGAAGTCGTTCGGGAAGTGCGCAAGGCCCAAGCTCAACCGTGGGAACCTCCTCCAGATAGCACCACACCTCCGTGAGCCCCCCAGGGATGACTTCGGTGGGAGACATGCCCTGGAGAGCCGCCTGGACACACAACACCGACGCCGTGGCAGCATTCACCACGGCAGTCACGCACTGCGAAGCGGTATACGTCTGCACCACCGGGTTGCTTTGGCCTACCAAAGCTGGAAAGTCAGATGTCAGTGAAACAATGAAACCCCCAAAAGCGGAGAACCGACAAAAGGATAAGGCAAATGACAGAAACTCACCAAGAAGCTTGCGGCAATTCTCCTTGACGTGCTTCTCCAAAGCGGCTTGGTTGTTATGCAGCCCCACGATAATGGAGTTTGTGGCCTTGCGTTCCTCTTCAGAGGCGGCGACGGCAGCCTTCGCACATTCTTCTGAAGAAATTGAGGCCGCCTTAGCATCCTCCAACTCCTTGACTAGGGAGGCCACTCGCTCATTCGCCATGTCTAGTTCGGCGAGTGGGACATACCCCTCACGGGCCTTGGAGACCTCGTCTGGGAAACCATCTGCAAGTGGAGATGTCAGAGTATTACACAAAACCAGCTCATAACAAGCAAAGAAGAACAACGTCAAACACTCACTGATCCTCTCCTGAAGCCGCCGGTTCACCTCTTGCGCCTCGCTTAAATCACGCTCCAGGTGCTCTCGTGCAGCCTACCGATCAGTCGACTCCCGCTGTAACCCCCGCAACACAACGAGACCAGCTAAGCATTGGGAGGAAAATTAAGACCAGTTCCCAGCTGCTGAAATTCAGCCACCAGGAACTCGGGGACTAGAGAAGGAAGAAAATATTAAGACCAGTTCCCAGCCGCTGAAACTCAGTGACTAGGAACTCGGGGACTGGAGAAGGAAGAAAAAATTAAGACCAGTTCCCAGCCGCTGAAATTCAGCGACTAGGAACTCGGGGACTGGAGAATACAGGAAAATTAAGACCAGTTCCCAGCCGCTGAAATTCAGCGACTAGGAACTCGGGGACTGGAGAATACAGGAAAATAAAGACAATTCCCAGCCGTTGAAATTCAGCGACTAGGAATTCGGGGACTGAACATACCTGAATAGCAGCGCCGAGCATCTTGTGAAGTTCGGCAGCGTCAGTCGACGGGACCGTGAAGGAGGTGCGCCCGCGGCGGGCCTCAATCTCCGCGTCCACAATCTCCGGGAACTGCGGAGATTGCGCATCCGCACCGCCTGGAAACCCCCTCGCCATAAAGTGAGGGAACGTCGACGCTGGCTGGCTGGGCGCCAGGACCGCACCTGGGCGTGGCAAATGGTGCTGGCTCTGATCGCGTCGCCGTCCCCTCTTCGACGAGCGGCACAGCAGCTGGCTCCGTGGTGCTTCCCCCGGTCGCGACGTCGTCAGCGCCCCCCTTCTATTTCTTCGCGACTTTAGCTGACGCGACATCCTCGGAGGCCTTCCTCTTCTTGGGCAGATCACCCTCCCCCGTGACAGTGGCCCGGGGAATCTTGGCAACCGAAGGGCGACCAATCTTCTTAGCCCACGACCTGAACAAGCCCTTCTAATCAGCACAACCACGACTCGAAAGAAGCAAAGCAAATTGGAACAAGGAAGTATAACTTACTTAGTGACTGGAAGAACGCGAAGCCCGGTACTGATATGGGCAGGCTTGTCCAACTCGGGACCAAGCTTGCGACTGAGCCCCCGCTCGAATACATTCGAAGCCCACGAAACCGAGGGCTTCCTTGACGATGAAGCCACAGTCTCTGGGATCTCCGGCTCCGACGCCGCTGCCTTCGACGGCAGTGGCGACTTGGGCGGCACTATGTCGGTCGCTCCTTGGCTTGGGACCCCCGAGGTCGACGGTGCGATCGAAGCCAGGGGAGCCTCTACCACCACCTCCACGTCCACGCCCTCGAACCCCTTCGTTGGGATTGCGGCCCTCGGGACCTTGTGCGAGACTTCAGGAGACCCTTCGCCATCAGAGTCGTCGTCCGACCCAAACACCACAGACGATCTGACCAGTGATGCAGGCCTTTTGCCGGCGACTTGGGCCGGCGTGGGGGCTTCGATGGCGTAGCAGTGTGCCGGGACGTCTGCTCCTGGGAGACCTCGTCGCCCTCTTCCAACTCATCCAGGCTGCGGCTCACTTCGACCTCTCGCTGTTTCTGCATTCGGGTCTTGCGGGCCACGGGCGTTGGGGGAGCGACTTCTTCTTCTTCCCCGTCGCTATCGGAAGTATCCCCCTCAGAATCTTCCTCCAGTTCCTGGGGAACTTCTTCATCAAGCGGAGGGAGCCAACCCTCCAATACCTGAAAAAGCTGAGAACCACTGCGAGTCAAAACACGCCAAGCGAAAAGAATGAAATTGGAATACGAACGCAGCGATTGGAAAGAATACATACTGTAGGGGCTTCATTCTTCACGGGAGTATCACGATCACTCGGCCGCCCGTGAACTCCGCGTCGGTGATCTTCTTCAGGGCGGCCTTGTACTCTTTGGCCTCCCACGATTCCGTTCTGGTGCGAGATGGATCATGTTTCCCGCTGTACTCGTACATCCAGTGTGGACAAGCCGCCAGCGGAACCAGGCGCCGCCCGAGCCAACAATTGTAGAGGTTGATCGGAATCAACCCCTGGTCCTTCAGCTGCTGGATCTGATCCATCATTTCTGCGACGGCCATCCGCTGATCTTGAGGGAGCTTCTTTGGCGCCAGTCGGCGGGGCTCGCTCCTCTCGGCGACGAATTCAGGAAGGGAGACCTCGCCGGAGGGAGTAGCTTCCTTGAGGTAGAACCAGCTTTTCTTCCACTCGCTGGCGGCCTTCTTCGGCAGGAGGAGCTTGACGAAGTTGGCCTTTGGCTTCAACTGGAAGGTGACCTCGCCTGCGGCCAGCATCAACCGCCGGACGCCTCGCGCCTGATGCGGCCGTGGAAGAGCTCCAGCCACAGCGGGAAGTATGGCCTGCAGCCGAGGTAGCACTCGCAGAAGGCGACGAAGATCGCCAGCTGCTCGATGCTATGCGGACCAAGATCTGAGGGCTTGATCGCATAGTACGCGCAGAAGCGGCGGAAGAAGAGTGAAGTGTGTAACCCTAAGCCCCTCTCGAGATGGCTGGTGAAGCAGATGAAATCGCCGGGCCGCGGTTTTGGCTCGGTCTCAGAAGAGGGGGGATCTCGCCAATTCCCCTTGGAGAGCACCCCGGCGTCCTCGAAGGATTTCAGCTGGGCTGTGGTGCACTTGGATTTTCCCCACGAGCCTTTGGGAGGCGCCATTGAGTGAAAAGTGGAATCGCACAACACGAGGAGAATAGGTGTGGAGAGAGCAGAAAGGAAGAGCAAATGAGGAAGGATGAAGAATGCGAAGCAGGATCGCGAAGCTGATCCAACACTCCCCTTATATGGGAAAAGTCACCCGCCAAAACCAGGATAGCCATTACCCACGGTAATTGCGCCATAGTTACCGTTGGAAATTCCAACGGATAGTTTGACTAAGGTTGACGGTCCAACTCCTGTGGTCCACTCGCCACTTGCCAATCTCTCTTCTCGCCGAAATGATGACTGGGCAGCAATGATATTCATTAAAGTGACGAGTGGGGCTGTGGGGAAATTCTCCTAGGCATTAAGAGAGTCCATCGCTGATTCGACTGGACGTCCAAATTGGGCTCGCCTACTTCAAGCACCAAAGGACGCCCGCGCCTGCATCAACGATGGCCTCGGGGACTACTGATGGGGATATGCCGAAGGGGGTATGCTCAGCAGTAGGTTTCGAGTGGGCCGGAAGGCCCGCGAGTATGCCTGGAGGACAACGACTAGACTCTAGGGAAAGGAGAGGCCCATCGACTGGCGACTGGGAGCCCAGAAGCGTAGCAGAAGCCCAGTCGGATTGGGTCAAAAGCCCCCGGATCCTTATCTTGTTTGGGGACAGCTTGTAAACCCTAGCGAGGTACTTCATATATAAACCTCCCTAGGGTATCGTAGAGACTTACGTTCCGTCATACACCCCCTCAAGCGACTCGCTGCCCAGCCGCCGAGCTCACCACCCCTGTAACTCGCTCTCTCATAATCTAATCTAGCAGGAGTAGGTCGTTACCCTCCGGGGGGCCGAACCTGGGTAAACCCTGGTGCATCTGCCCCCATCTCGCACCGCAGATGGCCGCCAACTCTTCCTCACGAAACTCTCAATCGCTGCCTATGGCAGCGACTGCCATGGCCATTTCCACGACAAATGGCTAGTCCATTATAAAGCATGGATGTACTTAGGATATAATTACACAAGTAAACATGAATGGCTACCTAGTAAAAGGTAGTAATGAGCAAGCATGCCTTGATATCTTCACTAGATTAATCAGGAGGTAGTAATGAACAAAAGGAATATGCCTAGTAATGAACAGCAAGCATGTGGTAGGAACAAGCAAGCATCACTTAATATCTGCCTTGATGAACAGCATGAAATCCATACATTAGAGGCAGTAGCAAACTGCCCATCTTCACTACAGCAACCCACCTTTCTATCTCACTTCTTTCCCTTGGTTGTTGAACTTCGTTTCACTCAGTCTAACTTGCAAAATCCCTTGCCACTTTCCTGTGATGAACTTGTGGTTAGATAGCAGTACCAAATACACACAGAATTGGAGCATATATAAAATTAGATAGCAGTACCATCTTATAACTAAACAAATAAACTAGCTTCTATATAATTTACCACTACCTATCCATCATGCATATTAAATAAATCAAGATCGAAGCACAGAGTTCAACCATACTAGTTCTACTGCAAGGATAGATACCTAGCTGAACCATATCCAATAACTGTAATAAAAATTACATATCACATAAGCAAGGAACATAAATGTTGTTTAAGAAACAAGAAAAAGAAAAACTAAAGCACACATAATAAGAGGTAAATATCACTAAGGGGGACAAGATAATACTTCTGTGTTCTTGCAAAGGATTAGTAATTGATGCTTATAGTTCACCCTTAATAAAAATTTCACCAAAAATCTTCATGCAGTTATAAAAGAATCCATTAAAGGTATCTGAATAGAGAAGGCAAGTCCCACTCCACACTGATTAATCCATTATACAGTTGACTACTCAATTTTAGGTTGGCACAGATCAGACATCATCTCCACCTAAATTCACTAAAACAATTTATGAAGGTGCATATTTGGATATCATGAACAACATCACATCTAAGCAGTCCTAACATGGGAACATGAACAGTAGATATCAGCAAAGCATATCAGAATATCATACACACCAACCAGACTTGTATAGAATCCCATGTTTGCAACATGAACAACTATTCCCTAATACAGCAGGAGGCCTAGCCTAACAGCAGGTATTAGCCTAATCTAATCATCATCAAAACACCAACACATCATCTAGAGCGAGCACGGTTCCAACCCTGGCTAATCTAGCATGGCACAGGAGGACAAACTGTAACGCAAACCCTAACCCTAGCATGGCGCGCAAGACCTAACCCCAAGCCCTATCCCTAGCCATAGCAAGCAAGCCCTAACCCTAGCCATGTCAAGCAAACCCTAACCCTAGCCATGGCGCACGACCTAGCAGGACAATCATGCGGAAGAACTCGAACTGGAGGGCAAGATCCGAAAGAAATTGGAGAGGAGGGGACAAACGAAAATAACTTGCCTGAGCCGATCTGAGAGGAGGACAGATTGTGCGCCATCTGTGATTTGCCCCCGTCGTTGGAGAGCTGGAGCATCTCCCGCCTCCCGCTAGGCCGCTGGTGCCGTCAGTATATCCTCGTGGCGTCTCCTCCCTCCCGGCGTGGCCATCGCTGCCGAGCGTCTCCTCCCTCCCGCGTGGCCGTCGGTGAAGTTTGGCTCGGTAGCGTGGTTCGGGGGTGGGGATTGGAGATCTGGGGATGGGTGGGTGGGTGGGGTTTGGGTGTGTGCGGTGGGGTGGGGTGGGGTGGGGTTTAGTTGTGTGCGGTGCGGTGGGCGCGCCGCTGCGGTGGAGCGGGCATTTTATCCAAAATATCGTGCGGGAAACCTGGGAGGCGGGAACAGAACGGCGGGAATATTATTTCAGGGAGGAAACCGGGAGGCAGGAAGAGCGGGGGCGGGAAAAATTCCAGGGAGAAAAGTGAGGGAAATTTTAGCAATATTTTCTATAAGTTGTTTCCTTCGTAAAATAAATACAATTACATGTCCAACTATTTAAATTGTACCATTTTAAATTGGTTTTAAACTTTAAAAAATAGACCATAAACTAAAATTCATTCAAATTATATCGGCATGGCACACAACAATGTTACAGGAGTAGGTTTCCAACTTTATTATAAAAAAACCTATTTTTTATTTTCCATGCATCACGAAACGGGTGTTTTGTGAAGCGGCTACTGGGAATATGTTGCAAAATTGGGCCGACGCATTTTTATAAAATATTAGACCCTAGGTGTACAATTGATTAATTGTTGGCAACCCATCCTTTTTAGACACTACTCGAAAAAAGACAAATCCGCGTCGATTCAGCATGAACTCTGACACATTTGAACCAGGGGTGATTCAAATATTGCTCGTAATTTTTTCTAAAAATAAAGAATCATTTTTAGCTTCACAACATGTGATTTCATGGGAAATACAATAATAAATTTGCAAGGTTGCACACCTAGCAAAGAACGGTCATGTCTGCCGTTTTCGAGGTGATTTCATGGGTGATTCAAAGGTTACACCCTAGTTTCCTCCCACATGTGCAGGAATTTTCTACGTGTTATCGTATGGGTGTGAACAGGCTTATCCCCGGGTGCTATAAACTGCCTAGATAGGCCTCCCACCACACTTGTGAACATACGATATGGACACACACAAGTTTTTGAGGCATTCTGGCGCTCCGGCGTCCCTTTCCCAGAGAAATCCTAGCTAATCCGGGGGATGTAGATCTACAACACTAGCGTTTTGCGTGCGAGGGTCGACTGGTAAACTTTTATCTTTCCTTTGCATTTTTGTCCATACCAACATGGTAAACCAAGGTTGATCCCAAGTTTTCACCAGTTCCTCATCCTAAGAGACATAGTGAGAGTTTCCTCTCGCACCTGCAGGAAATTTCTACGTGTTATCGCATGGGTGTGAACAGGCTCACCCGGGTGCTATAAACTGTCTATCTAGGCCTCTCACCACACTTGTGAACATATTATATGGACACACGCAAGTTTTTCGAGGCGTTTCAGCGCTTCGGTGCCCCTTTCCCAGAGAAATCCCAACCGGGGGGCTTAGATCTATATCACTAGTGTTCCCATGTGCGAGGGTCGAACGATGGACTTTTCTCTTTCCTTTGGATTGCTTTCTCCATAGAAACATGGTAAAACAAGTTTGAGCCTAAGATTCCACCGTTTCCCCATCCGAAGAGACATAGCACAAGTTTCCTCCCACACGTGCAGGAAATTTCTATGAGTTATCGTGCATACAATAATAGTTAGACAAGTTCTAGACGTGTAGGCAGGAAACTCCTGCTATGGGTCCAACGGGGGCAACCAGTGGAATATTGGGCCCAACCTTGGTTTTCTATGTATATATAGGGCCTAATCATGCCTAATAAACAAACAAAAAGTACATTGGTTAATCCTCGTACGGAGATAGCTAGGGGTAGATCCCCAGGGCCCTGTAGAGGTTTACAATATGAGAGATGGCCGCCGGAGCGCCGGAATCCAACCAAAACTTGCATGTGGCCATACCATGTGTACACCAGTGTGGTAGATGGTCCATATATGCAATGGATATAGATCTCGGGTGTCACCGTCTTGAATTCACGCGCATGCGGTAACACTTATTGGAGAAGTTCTGGACGTGTCGCTGGGAAACTCCCGCGAGACGTCCAACGAGGGGCAACCGGTGGAATATTGGGCCCAACTTTGGTTTTCTATGTATCTATGGCCTAAACATGACTAAACAAACAAAAAACTACATTGGTGGAACCTTGTACAGAGATATCTAGGGGGTAGATCACCCGTGCCCATCGAGACTATGGTTTCGATGGGAAATGGCCACCAGAGCGCCGGAATCCAACAAATACTTGCATGTGTCCATGCCATGTGTACACAAGTGTGGTAGATAGTCCATAGATGCAATGGATAGCTCACGGGTGTCACCGTCTTCAGTTCACGCACATGCGATAACACTTATAGGAGAAGTTCTAGACGTGTCGCTAGGAAACTCCCGCGAGACGTCCAACAAGGGGCAACCGGTGGAATATTGGGCCCAACTTTGGTTTTATATGTATATATGGCCTAATCATGTCTAAACAAACAAAAAACTACATTGGTGGAACCTCGTATGAAGATAGCTAGGGGGTAGATCCCTCGGGCCCACCGAGACTAGGGTTTCGATGGGAGATGGCCGCCAGAGCACCGGAATCCAACCAAAACTTGCATCCGGTCATGCAATGTGTACACAAATGTGGTATATGATCCATAGACACAATGGATATAGATCTCGGGTGTCACCGTCTTCAATTCACGCGCATGCGATAACACTTATTGGAGAAGTTCTGGACGTGTCGCTAGGAAACTCTTGCGAGACGTCCAACGAGGGGCAACCGGTGGAATATTGGGCCAAACTTTGGTTTTCTATGTAGATATGGCCTAAACATGCCTAAACAAGCAAAAACCTACATTGGTGGAACCTCGTAAAGAGATAGCTAGGGGGTAGATCCCCTGGGCCCACCGAGACTAGGGTTTCGATGGGAGATGGCTGCCAGAGCGCCGAAATCCAACCAAAACTTGCATGTGGCCATGCCATGTGTACACAAGTGTGGTAGATGGTCCATAGATGCAATGGTTATCTCCCGGGTGTCACCGTCTTCAGTTCACGCGCATGCGATAGCACTTATTGGAGAAGTTCTGGACGTGTCGCTGGGAAAGTCCCGCGAGAAGTACAACAAGGGGCAACCGGTGGAATGTTGGGCCAAACTTTGGTTTTATATGTATCTATGGCCTAAACATGCCTAAACAAACAAAAAACTATATTGGTGGAACCTCGTACGGAGATAGCTAGGGGGTAGATCCCCCGGGCCCACCGAGACTAGGGTTTCGATGGGAGATGGCCGCCGGAGCGCCGAAATCCAACCAAAACTTGCATGTGGTCATGCCATGTGTACCCAAATGGGGTATATGGTTCATATATGCAATGTATATAGATCTCGGGTGTCACCGTCTTCAATTCACGTGCATGCGATAACACTTATTGGAGAAGTTCTGGACGTGTCGCTGGGAAACTCCCCCGAGACGTCCAACGAGGGGCAACCGGTGGAATATTGGGCCCAACTTTGGTTTTCTATGTAGATATGGACTAATCATGTCTAAACAAACAAAAAACTACATTGGTGGAACCTCGTACGAAGATAGCTAGGGGTAGATCCCCCGGGCCCACCGAGACTAGGGTTTCGATGGGAGATGGCCGCTAGAGCACCGGAATCCAACCAAAACTTGCATGCGGTCATGAAATGTGTACACAAATGTGGTAGATGATCCATAGACGCAATGGATATAGATCTTGGGTGTCACGGTCTTCAATTCACGCGCATGCGATAACACTTATTGGAGAAGTTCTGGACGTGTCGCTGGGAAACTCCCGCGAGACGTCCAACGAGGGGCAACCGGTGGAATATTGGGCCCAACTTTGGTTTTCTATGTATATATGGCCTAAACATTTCTAAACAAACAAAAAACTACATTGGTGGAACCTCGTACAGAGATAGCTAGGGGGTAGATCCCCCGGGCCCACCGAAACTAGGGTTTCGATGGGAGATGGCCGCCAGAGCACCGAAATCCAACCAAAACTTGCATGTGGCCATGCCATATGTATAGAAGTGTGGTAGATGGTACATAGATGCAATGGCTAGCTCCCGTGTGTCACCGACTTCAGTGCACGCGCATGCGATAACACTTATTGGAGAAGTTCTGGACGTGTCACTAGGAAACTCTTGCGAGACGTCCAACGAGGGGAAATCGGTGGAATATTGGGCCCAACCTTGGTTTTCAATGTATATATGTCCTAAACATGTCTAAACAAGCAAAAATCTACATTGGTGGAACCTCGTAAAGACATAGCTAGGGGGTAGATCCCCCGGGCCCACCGAGACTAGGGTTTCGATGGGAGATGGCCGCCAGAGCACCGAAATCCAACCAAACCTTGCATGTGGACCTGCCATGTGTACAAAAGTGTGGTAGATGGTCCATATATGCAATGGCTAGGTCACGGTTGTCACCATCTTCAGTTCACGCGCATGCGATAACACTTATTGGAGAAGTTCTAGACATGTCGCTAGGAAACTCCCGCGAGATGTCCAACGAGGGGCAACCGGTGGAATATTGGGCCCAACTTTGGTTTTCTATGTATATATGGCCTAATAATGTCGAAACAAACAAATAACTACATTGGTGGAACCTCGTATGAAGATAGCTAGGGGGTAAGTCCCCCGGGCCCACCGAGACTAGGGTTTCGATGGGAGATGGCCGCCAGAGCACTGGAATCCAACCAAAACTTGCATGTGGTCATGCAATGTGTACACAAATGTGGTAGATGGTCCATAGATGCAATGTATATAGATCTCGGGTGTCACCGTCTTCAATTCACGCGCATGCGATAACACTTATTGGAGAAGTTCTGGACGTGTCACTGGGAAACTCCCGCGAAAAGTCCAACGAGGGGCAACCGGTGGAATATTGGGCCCAACCTTGGTTTTCTATGTAGATATGGGGCCTAATCATGCCTAATAAACAAACAAAAAGTACATTGGTCAATCCTCGTAAGAAGATAGCTAGGGGTAGATCCCCGGGGCCCCGTAGAGGTTTACAATATGGGAGATGGTCGCCGGAGCGCCGGAATCCAACCAAAACTTGCATGTGGCCATACCATGTGTACACAAGTCTGGTAGATGGTCCATATATGCAATGGATATAGATCTAGGGTGTCACCATCTTGAATTCACGCGCATGCGATAACACTTATTGGAGAAGTTCTGGACGTGTCGTTGGGAAACTCTCACGAGACGTCCAACGAGGGGCAACCGGTGGAATATTGGGCCCAACTTTGGTTTTCTATGTATCTATGGCCTAAACATGCCTAAACAAACAAAAACTACATTGGTGGAACCTTGTACAGAGATAGCTAGGGGGTAGATCCCTCGTGCCCACCGAGACTGGTTTCGATGGGAAATGGCCGCCAGAGCGCCAGAATCCAACAAATACTTGCATGTGTCCAGGCCATGTGTACACAAGTGTGGTAGATAGTCCATAGATGCAATGGCTAGCTCACGGGTGTCACCGTCTTCAGTTCACGCGCATGCGATAACACTTATAGGAGAAGTTCTAGACGTGTCGCTGGGAAACTCCCGCGAGACGTCCAACGTGGGGCAACCGGTGGAATATTGGGCCCAACTTTCGTTTTCTATGTATATATGGCCTAATCATGTCTAAACAAACAAAAAACTACATTGGTGGAACCTCGTATGAAGATAGCTAGGGGTAGATCCCCCGGGCCCATCGAGACTAGGGTTTCAATGGGAGATGGCCACCAGAGCACCAGAATCCAACCAAAACTTGCATGCGGTCATGCAATGTGTACACAAATGTGGTAGATGATCCATAGACGCAATGGATATAGATCTCGGGTGTCACCGTCTTCAATTCACGCGCATGCGATAACACTTATTGGAGAAGTTCTGGACATGTCGCTGGGAAACTCCCGCGAGACGTCCAACGAGGGGCAACCGGTGGAATATTGGGACCAACTTTGGTTTTCTATGTAGATATGGCTAAACATGTCTAAACAAACAAAAAACTACATTGGTGGAACCTCGTACAGAGATAGCTAGGGGGTAGATCCCCCGGGCCCACCGAGACTAGGGTTTCGATGGGAGATGGCCGCCATAGCGCCGGAATCCAACCAAAACTTGCATGTGTCCATGCCATGTGTACACAAGTGTGGTAGATGGTACATAGATGCAATGGCTAGCTCCCGGGTGTCACCGACTTCAGTGCACGCGCATGCGATAACACTTATTGGAGAAGTTCTGGACATGTCGCTAGGAAACTCTTGCGAGACGTCCAACAAGGGGCAACCGGTGGAATATTGGGCCCAACTTTGGTTTTCTATGTATATATGGCCTAAACATGCCTAAACAAGCAAAAACCTTCATTGGTGGAACCTCGTAAAGAGATAGCTAGGGGGTAGATCCCTCGGGCCCACCGAGACTAGGGTGTCGATGGGAGATGGCCGCCAGAGCGCTGAAATCCAACCAAAACTTGCATGTGGCCAAGCCATGTGTACACAAGTGTGGTAGATGGTCCATAGATGCAATGGCTATCTCCCGGGTGTCACCGTCTTCAGTTCACGCGCATGCGATAACACTTATTGGAGAAGTTCTGGACGTGTCGCTGGGAAACTCCCGCGAGAAGTCCAACGAGGGGCAACCGGTGGAATGTTGGGCCCAACTTTGGTTTTCTATGTATATATGGCCTAATCATGCCTAAACAAACAAAAAACTACATTGGTGGAACCTCGTACGGAGATAGCTAGTCGGTAGATCCCCCAGGCCCACCGAGACTAGGGTTTCGATGGGAGATGGCCGCCGGAGTGCCGAAATCCAACCAAAACTTGCATGTGGCCATGCCATGTGTACCAAAATGGGGTGATGGTTCATATATGCAATGGATATAGATCTCGGGTGTCACCGTCTTCAATTCTTGCGCATGCGATAACACTTATTGGAGAAGTTCTGGACATGTCGCTGGGAAACTCCCGCGAGACGTCCAACGAGGGGCAACCGGTGGAATATTGGGCCAAACTTTGGTTTTCTATGTATATATGGCCTAATCATGTCTAAATAAAAAAAACTACATTGGTGGAACCTCGTACGAAGATAGCTAGGGGTAGATCCCCCGGGCCCACCAAGACTAGGGTTTCGATGGGAGATGGCCGCCAGAGCACTGGAATCCAACCAAAACTTGCATGCGGTCATGCAATGTGTACACAAATGTGGTAGATGATCCATAGGCTCAATGGATATAGATCTCGGGTGTCACCGTCTTCAATTCACGTGCATGCGATAACACTTATTGGAGAAGTTTTGGACGTGTCGCTGGGAAACTCCCGCGAGACGTCCAAGAGGGGAAACCGGTGGAATATTGGGCCCAACTTTGGTTTTCTATGTATATATGGCCTAAACATGTCAAAACAAACAAAAAACTACATTGGTGGAACCTCGTACAGAGATAGCTAGGGGGTAGATCCCCTAGGCCCACCGAGACTAGGGTTTCAATGGGAGATGGCCGCCAGAGCACCGGAATCCAATCAAAACTTGCATGTGGCCATGCCATATGTACACAAGTGTGGTAGATGGTACATAGATGCAATGGCTAGCTCCCGGGTGTCACCGACTTCAGTGCACGCGCATGCGATAACACTTATTGGAGAAGTTCTGGACGTGTCGCTAGGAAACTCTTG
The DNA here is from genome assembly GCA_023614405.1 of Avena insularis. Taxonomy (NCBI): domain Eukaryota; kingdom Viridiplantae; phylum Streptophyta; class Magnoliopsida; order Poales; family Poaceae; genus Avena; species Avena insularis. Next base: position 470,586,214 of record CM042694.1, read on the forward strand.
CGAGACGTCCAACAAGGGGCAACCAGTGGAATATTGGGCCCAACTTTGGTTTTCTATGTAGATATGGCCTAAACATGCCTAAACAAGAAAAGACCTACATTGGTGGAACCTCATAACGAGATAGCTAGGGGGTAGATCCCCCGGGCCCACCGAGAATAGGGTTTCGATGGGAGATGGCCGCCAGAGCGCCGAAATTTCGATGTAGTCCTCGTGAAAAAGAAAAATCCGCGCCGATTTGCAGGAACTCTGACAGATTTGAATTGGGGGTGATTCAAATTTTGGAAAGGTGGAATTTTTTTCAAATTATAATAATAATGGGCAAAATTGAACCAGGGGAGCCCACCCGCCCAATTTGGTTGTCGACAAGGGAGGGACCACAGCCTTTCCTTGGGCACTTCGTGGCAGCAGGTGGCCAGACTCGGTAGGTCGGGGCCAAATCCCTCTCTCGCAACAGGGCAGCGGCGGTGCTAGGGGCCACGGCCCACGCCTCTTCCTCCGGCAACTGACCCCGCTCCACCGGTCGTCCTCCCCTCGCCTCTCCCCTCCCCGGCCTCTCCCCTTCCTGGCCTCTCACCTCTCCAGCTGTTGTCATTCTCCTGCCCTAAGATCTACTCTTCCTCGACTTCCTATCCTCTCCGGCGAAGACGGACGGGCGGTTGGCGCTCATCTGCCTTTCCTTCGATGAAGGTTAGCCCCCCATACTCCTTCTCCCCCCCCCCACTTTGTTTTGCTTCTATATTTCATGCCTTATCGGTCCCCGTCCCCGCGCTAATTACTTGCTGCTCCAGATCTTGCAGCCCTGCCGACCGAAGTTCATATCTTGCAGCACGGCCCGACGGTTCTCGCTCATCTGCCTTCTCCTTCGACGAAGGTTAGCCCCCTACTCGCTCCTTCTCCATGGGTGGGCACAGGTCTGGAAGTTAGGTCAAAGTGTTGGGTATAGAGTAGGAGTAATGGCTTGCAGGTTGAATGTGTTGGCTTGCAGGTTGAATGTGTTCGGTATAGAGTAGGAGTAATAATGTGTTGGGTATACAGTAGTAGTAATAATGTATAGAGTAGGTTGAATGTGTTGGCTTGTAGGTTAGCTAGTAGATGGTTTCAAATAGTAGGGCCTTGTTTGATTCGCAGGAACTCAGGATGCAGGAATAGGAATAGGAATCCTAACTTCATATGAATGCAAGTGAAAAACTACGGATAGCAGAATATAGGAATATTTCCTTTAGAGGTCGTTTGAAAGATAGGAAAGTAATAGCACAGGAATTCAAACTGCTGTCTCCAGGAACTTGATTAGCCTGAACAACAAGCAAGGGCAGCGGCTTTTAGTGGCGTGAAATGGCCATGCTGCAGCAATCTTAACTTAGCATTAGCTTTTATTGCCTCAGCAAATCTATCTGTCCATTAGTATTAGCTTTTAGAAATATTGTAGGAGTATTTACCAAAAACCTAATCCATATAGAAACATGGTTCTTATTTAAAGGAGGACTGCACTCTGCAATTTTTTCAGTTGTTTCTTCCTGCTGTTTGTTTGCTCTGCGTTCAGTTGTTCAGTTGTTTAAAAATCTTTTGAGTTAATATAAGCTAGTGACCTCTGCTCCCCATCGCGGTTCTCTTCTCCTAGTCACCAGATCACTCCGCCATCGATGGAGGCTACGGCAGCGGTGAAGTTGAATGTGGCGGGGGCGGCAGAACAGGAGAGGAATATTGAGCACCGGTGCTACCTGCAGCCACCGTCGAAAGAGGCGCAGGAGATTGAGGATGCTGCCGTTGCGCTGTTGAATTTGGCGTAGGCACCGTTACGGAGTTGAACTCACCTTGCTGTTACAGGGATTTGCTCCCGATGGGTATGATGTGCAGGCGCAGAGGGGGCGAGCTGGTGCTTATGTGGGATGCCCAGTTCAGGTTCAAGGGTCTGCTCGAGGTGACGGCTTCGAACATGGCATCGTATAGGGCTCGCATGACAGTAGCTGGATCGTCGTCACAGGAGATCTCTCAGGTGATCAAAATCACCAAATATGCTGGAGAGATGTCCTTCACTATTGAGTATGTTAGTAAGTTGGAGTTGCGCCAGTTGATGCTAAAAGCTGCAGAACACCCGCTCCCTGCTTGGTGTACTTGTTCGCTGAATCACTAGAAGATGAAGTGAAGTTTAGGGATAATAGTTCTATGTTAGCAACATGTTGGTGCAAGTTAGCAACCTTTTGGTGCAAGTGTAGTAGTTGTTTAGTGTAGTGTAGTGTAGCTGTATAGTGTAGCTATGTAGTGTAGCAAAGTAGTAGAAATATGTTGGCATAACATGGCAATGAAGAAGAAGAAGATGGGCATGAAGAAGATGAACTTGGTATGTAGTAATGAGCCTAGCTATGTAATCCTTGCATCCTTTTGGTGTGAATATATGGGAAGTGTTATGTTAGCTGAACCATGCTATGTTTCTTGAATTTATGTTCTCTGTACATAGCACTTGCATGATGTTTGTGCACTAAAAGTTGACAGCAGTAACATGTTTGCATATCAATCCCACTTAATTTAATACATCAAAAGTTCACAGGTTTGCACTACTTTCACACATACTACTAGAAGTAATAGGTTTGTCCCCTTTTCATTTATAGGTCTACACCATGGATGTCGAGATTGTCCTCCACCAGAATGCACAAAATGTCGAAGTCATCGACATTAGTTCCGATGATGAAGCGACTGCCCGCGAAGCTGCTGCTATGCGGCACGCTCTCCATGAAGTTGCGACTGCTAGGAAGCATGCTGCTCATGAAGCCGCCGCTGCTAGCAAGCGTGCTGCTGCTAAGTGGCGTGCTACCGCTCGTGAAGCTAGAGCTATTGCCATTCGAGGTAATCTTCTATGTATATGCTGCTGCTAAGTTTGTCTCTTCTATGTATATGCTGCTGCTAAGTTTCTTTCTTCTAAGCATGCCATTTTTTCTTACATGTAGGCCCGAAAATAAAGGGAAGGAGACTCACCTTTGATGAATGCTGTGTGTTTGCAAACCGTGTGGCTTTGTACGGTTCACAAGTTGAGTTTCTGAAGGAGGTAGCTCGTGAGAGGCCAACAAGACACATCTATGTTTGCACTATTCAGGGTGCTCACATAGATAGGCAAAGAGCAAAAATGGTATGCATTTTTTTCAATTAGTGATCTGTTTGTTGCTTTCATGCCCTCCATTTCTGTGAATTAATGTTCTTTTTGTTGCTTGTATGCAGTACTTTGCAAGGAAGTACAACTATTCCTTCATCAAGAAATACATGGACTTGCCAACACACATCAATGTTTTTTGGCACGGGAGAGACATTGCTACTATGAAAGTTATATTTGGCAAAGGAAGCAATGTAGGTGTCCAGATCACCTCCAACTGGAAGAAGGTGATGAGGAAGACCAAGATGAAAGAGGGTGAAGTCTTCCTATTCTGGTTCTATGGGTGCTCAGAGAATGGTCTCAAACTGATCCTTAAAAGGGTCGAGTAGCTATGTTCCATGTTGGACTTCCTGTAATATGCTAGTCGGACATAGTGAACTTAGTTGAAGTTGTGTCTGGTTGCTTTTGATCAAGTGGAGAAGTGTTCCATGTTGCTTTTGGTGCTGTATGTATAGATGCTACTATTCCAGGATATATATGCTACTATTCCAGGATATATATGCTACATGTCCAGGTTGCTTTTGGTTCGAGCATCTTTGCTTTTGCTTGGTGATATATATACTATTCCAGGTTCGAGCTAGAGCTATCATGTCCAGGTTTCTTTTGCTGCTTCGATCATGTATTATACCAGTATGATGTTCGAGCACAAGACTTGTGTTGTTGTTGTGTTTAGGAGCACAAGATAAAAGGCAATTTGACAAACTAAAGATCAGTGTTCTGGCACTCCATTACAATTTGACAAACTAAAGATCAGTTCTGGCACTCAATTCTATCACATTGCTCCATTACAATTTGACAAACTAAAGATCAAAAGAAAAAAGATCAGTTCTGGCACTCCTCACTTCATGAAGCAACACACCAGGACTCCTCACTTCTGGTAGAAGGAAGACTGCAAAACACACCAGCACTCCTCACTTCTGGCAGCAACAGGACTGCAAAACACAAGGACTCCAACACCATTAGCAATAGGCCAGCAGTTTGCATTGAGCAAGCAGATCAAAAAAAAGATAATGGAGGACAGAATTTACCTTCCAAATTTAAACTAATCATCATCGTCGTCCTGCCTATTATCTTCACCATCGTCATACTACTGGTACATTGTCTCATCAACTCCGTTCTCGTTTTCAGGTTCATCATCCACCAGCTCCGTCCTACGTTTCTTCATTCTTTCCACAACCACAGCATCAACTAACACTCGTTCATGGCGCCTTTGCGATCTAGTTTCCACATTGGATTCATTAGCTAGCACCGGAACTTCTGGTGTGTCGTCATCTTGGTATGATAGGCCACCACCACCACAGGGACCCTTTTCCACTTCACTTTCCTTCACGCTCCACAAATGTCTGTGCTAGAACTTTTGCACAACACGCCAATGCCCACCCAAAAGGGTGTCTGACACATAGAAGACCTTTGTTGCTTGTGTTGTTAGAAGAAAAGGATCATTCTTGTACCAGAACCTTGTAGTGTTAATGCTTATAAAGTGTTGATCCTCCCGAACTCGGATCGTCTTCTTGCCGCCAAGATCAAACCAATCACAGCGGAACAAGACGACCAAATGATGGACGCCTCCGCTGGAATTGTATTGCAGCTTGATGATGCTTTTGAGCTGACCGTAGAAGTTAATGATGGTCGACTCATGGTCTCCCTCCACGACAATTCCACTATTCTGCATGTTTCTATTTTTCTCGTGGTCAATGGTGTGGTAGCGGACACCATCAACAACACATGCTGAATAAAGTCTCATTCGCGTATCCGGTGCACATGCCAAACAAAATAGATCATCACCGACCTCATTCTTCTCGTACAATTTTCCAATCTGCAAAAATAGGAAAAGGGTGAATTCCATCATAGTACTACTCCAAATTCAAGTAATTCCATCATAGTACTACTCCAAATTCAAAGTACTCACATGATTCTTAAACCATCTAGCAAATCCCTTCGCAAGCCATTTGTCAACATTGATGCGGCTATCTTGACCAATCAGCTCTTCCTTGCACAAACTGCAATGCCAACAAAAATATATAGTTAATTAAATGTACATCAGGGTAAAATGTACCAGGAAAAAAGATATCGAGTGCACAAGAGAGATGACATACTTGATATACGGTAGAACCTCAGGGCAACTTCTGAGCACATACCAGTGCATATTGTCATAGTCATCACCACTAGCCTTCAAATATTGTGACCCTCCAAGGAAGTTGACACCATGGTTGAAAACTGAGACATCAGCACTTTGTGAATCGTTTCGCTCTCTATTTCTGCCTGGCCGATTAAATCTTGTTTCCACATCATCAAAGTATCGCGAGCAAAACGTCAGGAACTCATCAACAACATATGCCTCGGCTATTGACCCCTCAGGCCTCGCCGTGTTTCGCACATAACGCTTAAATGTAAGCATCCTTCTTTCGACAGGGTACATCCAACAGTATTGTACGGGACCTCTAAGTCTTGCCTCTTTGGGTAAATGGACCGCCAAATGGACCATGACAGTGAAGAAGGCTAGAGGAAAGATCTTTTCGAGTTTGAAGAGGATAACCGGAATTTCTTTTTCGGGTCTTTCAAGAACAGATAGCTTAAGTGTTTTGCAGCACAGCTCTCTGAAGAAATTACCCAACTCAACAACTGCTTCATATATTTCTTTATCCATTATTCCACGTAGTCCAGCAGGTAAAATCCTTTAGAGGAGGATGTGACAATCATGAGTTTTCAGACCTTGGAGTTTGCATCCATCAGGAGACACACATTTTGCAAGATTAGCGGCATGCCCATCTGGAAATCTCACTGCTCTGATAAATTCATAGAATGCAAGCTTTTCTTCTTTAGTCATTGTATACCATGCTTGTGGCATCTCAAACGACTCACCACCTTCAACAGGCCGTAGATGCAAATCTTCTCGTATGCCCATATCTTCCAAATCAAGCCTCGAGTTAAGTGTATCCTTTGATTTCCCATCAATGTTCATAAATGTCCCAAGAAGATTATCACATATGTTTTTCTCGATGTGCATTACATCGAGATTATGCCTCAACTTGAGATCTACCCAATATGGGAGGTCCCATAGGATACACCTCCGGTCCCAACATTGACCATCCTCCCGCTTCCTTTTTCTTTGACCGTTTCCCGGTCTCGCATCTTTCACCTTGTCAAGTTGCTGCTCGAGCTCTTCTTTACTGAACTCCGTCGGTGCGTCGCAGTTTTCAGTCTTCCCATTGAAATCTCTGCTTCTTCACCAACGATGGTTACGAGGAAGAAAACGTCGGCTCCCTATCCAGCACAACTTGTTCCTTATTCTTTCTAAGCACGGGTTCTTGCCACACCGAACACATGCTTGATAACCAGTTGTGAGCCTTCCTGACAGAGTGTGCAGCATAGGGAAATCATGGATGCACCATATTACTGCAGCCCGCAAATCAAACTTATCAGGACTCAGGGCATCATAGGTACGCACACCCTCCCATAGCTTCATCAGATCTTCAACGAGGGGCTCCATAAAGACATCAAAATCCTTTCCTGGGGAAGATGGATCGGGATCAACAAAGCCATCATGAAGTTGGATTGATCCATACATGCCCAAGGTGGAAGGTTGTATGGCACAACAAATACAGGCCACATGCTATATTTCTTGCTCATTCCAAAAGGGTTAAAGCCATCCGTGGCAAGGCCAAGTCTTATGTTCCTCGCATCAGCGGCAAACTCTTTATGGTTATCATCAAAGTCTTTCCATGCCTCTCCATCAGCTAGATGGCTAAGTTCATTATCCACAGGTTGCCGCTTTAGCTTATGCCATTGTACCTCCTCAGATTGCTTCTTTGAAAAAAAACATCCTCTACAACCTTGGAATAATAGGAAAGTACCTCAACACCTTATCCGGAATCTGCCTCCTCCCATCTGCATCTTTCCACCTAGAGGCATCACATTTCGGGCACTTGTCAAGGTTGGCATATGTCTTCCGAAACAAGACACAGTTGTTTGGGCAGACATGGATTGAATCATAACCAAGCCCCAGTCTGCGGATTACACTCAATGCTTCTTCATAATTTTTGGGAATTGAGCTTTTAGGGTACTGGATGGTCAAGATATGGAGTATTCCGTTGATGGCAATGTTGCTTATCCGGTAGAAGGACTTGACGTGGAGTAACTTCATAGTGAAAGCAAATCTAGACATTGTACCACCATCACTAGTTGGACACTTCGCCTCCTCTATAAGCTCGGCATAGATTGATTCATTCCCTCACCTTGTGGTTCAGATTGGTATAGATCCTTAAACAGATCAGGGATTCTATCATCTTCATCCCCATCCTCCTCCTCCAAAACAACATCCTCTTGCTGATCATCATCTTGTACAAAATCACCACCTTGTTATGCATCAGGTTCATGATGTTCAGGTTCATCTCTAGGTTCTGCATGTAAAGCCTCTCCATGATGGATCCATCTATCATACGTGGATGCCATCCCACGCATCAGCAGATGAGCCTCTACATCATGTAGAGTCTGGTGATCACGGTTATTACAGCTAGGGCACGGGCAAAGAACTTGAGCACCCTCGGCAACACTTCTGCGAACAAACTGCATGAACTCGTTCACTCCCCTTATATGCTCATAAGAAAGCCTTCTAACTCCTTTGGTAATCCAGCATATATCCATATGCATGCAAAAGATCAAATAATTGTTAGCATGTAGAATTGCTAAGCTTAGAGTAACATCAAATGAAACCAAACCAGAAAATTCCATAGCTAAGATTAGAGTAACATCATAGTAAAATTTCTACATGGAGCATTTGACTAAAAATTTCATAGCTACAGGGGAATTTGACCAAACAATTGCAACAGGGACACAAACTATTCCATAGCAACAGGGACACAAACTATTCCAAGCATTTCACCAAAAAATTCCATGGACACAAACTGAAGAACAGACCTAGACCTAGAGGGGAGAGGGGAGAGGAGAGGGGCACATACCTGGAGGTTCTCGGCCACGGCCCCTTGCTACGCCGCTTTCTCTACCCCTTGCTCGGTCGCGGCTTCGGCACCACCGCCACCGATGGGGAGTCGCAGAAGGGGCCTCGTGGCGACGGGGAGTCACAGAAGGGAGTCGCTTCCTCCTGTCCTAGTAGCAAGAAGAAAGCAGAAGGGGCTCCATCGAGCAGCAGCACCGCCAACGGGGAGTCCGGCAGCACCACCGCCCCTGCCCTTGCTGGTCGCCTACACCGGCAGGAAAGAGGAAGACCCAATTTTTCTTCTAGGTTCCCCGCAGGTCATTGTGTACAGTCAGATACAAATAAAGTCTATTCATATACATAACAAAGGCCACAGTATAAACAACACTAGCCTGGTTCAGTGGTAGGGGGCTATCTGAAACAGCGCCCGGTCATGGGTTCGAGTCCCCGGTGCGCTATTTTTTGCCAATTAACTAGGCGTGGGTTCTACCCATAGTATGGGCCTAACTGGGCCACCATCCGGTGTAGCAGGTTTATTCGGGCCCAATATGCTAAATGGTCGAGCGGGCTAGTCCAGTCCAGCAAAGCATGCTAAATGGTATGCAGAGAAAATATGGCCCAACATGCTAAATGCACCTGTCCCACCTGTTAGTATAGTCAAAATCATTGGGTCCCACTTGTCAGATTGTTCAAATGACACCTAGATACTGCCATGTAGACGCAACTGCTGATGTGGCGACCCAGTCATGTCAATACATCCTAGTTAAGGACATTATAGTATGGTCATAGATGTTATGACCATTTAAATTGGTCCTAATCTGCTAAAAAAAGGTCGTGGACCACTACTGTTTAGGCTATGACCAATTCATGTAAGAATATTATGACCTTTATTGCTAAATTGGTCATAAAATTTATGGCTTTGGACCCTCCCAAATGGCCTACGACCATTTCGAACCAAATGGTCATGACCAAAAAAAACCATGGTCGTTAAGAAAAGGTCACTAGTCAACACATTTCTTGTAGTGCGCGCAGAAAGGTGGCGGACGAGTCGAGTCTTCGACGAGCTGGGCTCTCCTCCCATGGAGGATCCTCCTCCAAAGGCAACGAGTATGTGGCCAACAAGAGGCGATCTCGACTGGCCCACCTCACCAAGCAAGAACGCGTAGAAGCTACGAAAGTCCTCAACTTCAGCTATATGACGGTGGATACGCGGGGCAACGTGCTCCCAAAAACTCCGCAAGCCGCGATGATGGCGGCTACCATGTACCTCCTTAACAACCAGCCACCGGCTGGAGATCTGCGAGCTGCCATGCACCGATCTACGATCACAGGCCTAGGGCTAATCGAGGCCGCCCTCGATAAAGAACCAACACCAGAGCCGAAGAAAAGCAAGGCTCTGGACAAGTACTACTCGTACTCCTCCAGTGACGACAGTCACAATCTGTCACGACGATGTTGCTCATGGCGGCATGACCACAACTACGATGCACGTGATGACATCACGCGGTGCAAAGTCGACAAGATGCGGGCAAGGCATGCTTGTTTGACTGACTCGGAAGAAGACGAGACTGAGCTCTGCAGCGCCAGATGCTTCAGCAGGGCCATCAGGCAGAAGCGAATGCCTAAGGGGTTCAAGCTCCCATCGGAGAACCCAAAATTTGATGGCCTGCAGGACCTGAAGATCTTGTTGGAGGACCACATCTCCTCCGTTAGGCTACATGGCGAGAGTCGAAGCACGGCCATGCAATGCCTATAGCTACAGCTGTAGGGCGTCGCTCACGCATGGCTCAACAACCTCCCGCACGGATCCATTCGCAGCTGGGAAGAGCTGGTCTATAGCTTTGTGCGCAACTTCAAGGGCACATACAAAAGGCCCGCATCAATCGAGGAACTGAGAAGCTATCAGCAAAGATCTGGCGAGTCGCTGCGCTCGTACATCCAAAGGTGGTCCATCATTAAGAACTCCATAGAAAACATCTCGGAGGACCGCATAATCGACACATTCAATGGCAGCGTTCGCCGTATAGAGCTCAGGGAGGAGCTGGGCCGCTCGAAGCCCAAAACAATCGACCACCTGATGGAAATCGTGAATCGGTGTGCTGACGAAGAAGACTCGGTAAAAAACCGTACCTACTTCGACGATGACGATGACCTCGGGCGCAGACGCGACCGCCGAGGCAAACATCGAATGCGCATCTACGATGACCGCGATGAGGTCAATATGGTCACAGCCGGCTACGCCGACAAACATGACGACAACCGCAACAACGGATATCGTAGTGGTGGATACCGCGACAGCGGAAAAACCAAGCAGGTGTGGCAGCGTGATACATTGCAAATGTATCTATAATTTTTGATGTTCCATGCTTGGTTTTATCTACTTTCTTGTGTTTTGTCCACACATTGGAGTACTTTTCATATGATTTATTGGACTAACCTATTGATAAGAGCCACAGTGCCAGCTGCCTGTTTTCTCCTATTTTTGGTTCCAGGAAGTCAGAAAATGAATATTCTCGGAATTGGACGGGACAAAAGCCAAAGTTGCTATTTTACCGGAAGACATCTGGAGACAGAATACGAGACGGAGAAGGGCTGGGGCCTGGCCACACCACCTGGCCTCGAGGCCAGGCCTGGCCCACGCCAGGGGGTGGTCTGGCCGACCCCAGCACCCCCTCGGCCTCTCCTTCCGCCTATATATTGCCCCCGATACCAAAACCCTAAGTACCCGATCAAAATTCCATGAAAGAGTTTGTAGCCGCCATCATCTCCATCCCTAGATCGGGAGGGATCTAAAGCTCTTCCCGGCACCCTGCCAGAGAGGCGAATTCACCCTGGAGGCCTTCTTCATCATCATGCAAGCCTCCGGTGTGATGCGTGAGTAGTTCATCGCTGGACTACGGGTCCATGTAGTAGCTAGATGGTTGGTTCTCCTCCTTTGTGCGTTCATGTCTAGATCTTGTGAGCTCCGTTCATGATCAAGATCATCTATTTGTAATCCATACATGTTGTGTTTGTAGGGATCCGATGGATATTGAGATGCTATTTCAGATTCATTATTGATTCTATCATGTCTTTGTTATTTGTGATCTTGCATGCTTTCTGTTGTTAGTAGTTATCTTGGCCAAGTAGATGCTAGCAACTCCAAGAGTTAGTATTTATGCTCGATAGTGGGTTCATGCCTCTGGTAATCTGGGGAAGTGATAGAAATCTCTAAGGTACTAGATGTGATGTTGCTACTAGGGAGAAAACAACAATCCTTTGTTCATAGAACAATCGTATTGTTTACTTTACATGCAATTCATAAAGCAATAATCGGTTGCTTGCAACTTTATACTGGAGGGGTTCGGATGATAACCTGAAGGTGGATTATTAGTCATAGATGCAGTTGGATGGCGGTCTATGTATAATGTTGTAATGCCCAATCGAATCTCAAAGGAGTCAAGATGATTAGTATATGCGTGTATGCTTTCTCGATGTTTGTCAATCGCCCCGTTGTAATTTGTTCACCCATCATGTTATCTATCCTAAGAAGAGCCACCTCTAGTGAACTATGGACACCGGTCCTTTCTTTTACATTCAATCTACAAACTATTTACTGCTTTGTGTTTAGTTTCTGCAAACTATTTCTTCCTTCCATTCAATACGTTTAATCCTTTGTTTTCAGCAACACTGGTGAGATTGACAACCTCATCGCAAGTTGGGGGAAAAGTTCTGTGGTTGTGTTGTGCAGGTCTCCACGTTGTTGCTGGCACCGATAGTGTGCCCTGCCAACGTTCAGCTAGCTACACCTTTGGGGTGTTTCCTTGCTCCTACTAGATTGATAACCTTGGTTTCATACTGAGGGAAAACTTGTTGATGTGCTCATCATACCTTCCTCTTGGGGTTCCCCAACGAGCTCCATATATTTTGGGCTATCATCAAGCTTTTTCTTGCACCGTTGCCGGGGAATCAACGACATCTTCACAAGGGGAGTCCCTCATAACCAATCTCTTTACTTTGTTATTTTTGTTTTGCTTAGTTTACTTTTGCTTTGTTTGCTTGTTTCTTTATCAAAAACACAAAAAAAATTAGTTTTACTAGTTTGCTTTCTTTATCAAAAACACACCAAAATTAAGTCTCCTTTAGTTTTTGCCTCTTCCTTAGCTCACCATGTTGATCCCTAAATTCACCATGAAAGACCTTTCAATAGGTAGTGGTTCTATAATTGGAAGAGATAATATTGAAGAATTCTTTAATCATGTTAGTAAACATGAGGATATTGAGGATAGATCCCTTGCAGAACTTGCTCCAAACTATGAGGTTGCTACAGCTTCTTTAGTTCACATGTTGGAAGCTAGGTTTGTTAACCTTAACCCCTTAATGCAAGTAATGTTTCTTAAACTTAAAGAAATTGAGGACCCTGAAAGGAGGGATTTTATTCTTGAAACTTTGCTTAAGGAATTCTATGATGTTGCCAAGGAAGCTAGAAAAGTCTTTGAACGTTTTAATATGCTAGGCTCATGTGTAGATGTTGTTGGTACACGAGAAAAGATGAACAAAACTGAACCTAATGGGGAGGAAACTAAGGTACCAATACCCTTTAAACTAATAGCAATACATGAAGCCATAGAAAAGAATCTTGATTGGATTGTTCCTGAAAACCCTTTTGATGAAAATAGTGAACCCAAGAGCATTGAGAGAGGATCCTCTAGAACTTATTTGGATGATATAACTTGCCTTGTTGAAGATATTTCTGGTATTGATCTTAATGCTTCTTCATTTGAGAACACTTGTTTCTTTTTCTTGCTTCTTATGCCTAACTTAAAGGCGTTAAAGAAAAGTACTTATTGGGAGATAACCAAAAAGTTTTAGATGAGTCTTGAAAGTTATTACTTCAGTACTAACCGCTCCTTATCCTTTTTATTTGCTTTTTGTGCCAAGAGTAACCTCTAATGAGAGAGAAGTAATGATTGGAAAAGTTGCTGTCCCGAAACAGATTTCTGTGCTTCACCGTAAAAAATCGTGTAAAATCTCTGTACATCCTTTTGAGGCGTGAATTTTTGTGCCTCTGCCCCAGGTTGTTATCTAACTTTAGTTACTTCAACACTTTTTTATTTGAGCAACATAAGGTCTTCGAAAAAATGCGTCTTTACCTGTTGGTCTGTTTTGACAGATTTCTGCCATTTTCTGCATTTGCTTCTTGTTGGTTCCTCTTTGAGTTTTTTTGGGGAATTGAGATTTTTGAGGGAAGTTCTACAGTAGCTAGTATTTTAATGGAAGTTTTATTGGTGTTAGAACTGAACCTAAAGACTTATTATCTTGAGTGCACTAATGTTGCTAATAAAGATTGTGTGAAGTTTTGTATGAAGGAAAAATTTCAGGTGTATGGAAGGAATGATGAGATGAAGGATGGACTAAAGCTCAAGCTTGGGGATGCCACGCATGTCACCCCAAGAAATATCCAAGAAGTACAAGCGTCAAAGCTTGGGGATGCCCAAGGCATCCCCCTCTTCATCAATAAAAATACCAAGTTTCTTCCAAACGCTTCATTTTTATTGTTCAATGCACTGTTGTGTTGTTCTTGGAACATCTTCTTTTACATTTTCGTTTTGGTTTTTCATTTGCTTGGTTTTCTTAGTTTGCTGAATAAATTGGTTGCACCCCCTCTTTCACACATTGGTTTTCAAATAGTTTGGTTTGGTTTGGAAAAGAGTAGGAAAGTTCATGCTTAAGTGGTAAAGAGAGTTTGTTTTTGACTGTGGCCTATGCTTTGTCATGCCATGCTTGATATTGTTTTGGCTTTATGCTTAGTATTCTTTTCTGTAGCATGACTTGTTATAAACAATTGAGATTGCTTAATGTGCCTTGGATGAATCATGCGTTGTTTTAGCATATTAAAGCATAGTATAGTGGTATTCTCCTTTGATGCTTTATTTGGGTTGACTTGGCGCATGCTCACACCATGTTATGACTATCTCAAGTCACCATAGCCTTTATGATCCTTTAGTTTTCAACTTGTAGTATCACTTTATGCTTTGATCAATGATGTTTGTCGCTCTGCATGATTATGGCCATTATTGCTCTCTTAGTTTGTCGCTCCCAGTCTTTTGCTAGCCTCCACAACCAAGAATGAGTTCCACTCATGCATCCAACTTCCTAAACCAAGCTATTCCAAAGAGTCCACCATACCTACCTATTAGCATATGCTATTCCAAGTATATTCATGTTTTTGTTTACCTTCCAAATTAAACTTGTTATGATAAAACTAGTGATTAAAGCTCTCACGAACTTGATGGCACACTTTACTTTTTGCATTTAATAAACTTGAACCATTGGGTCCTTCTTTCTTGCATATATGATTGCACTTTATAAGTTGAAATTAGCAGAACCATATATCACGGGGAACGCTTTCAACATTGCACCTGTACTTTGTACCCCGTTGATATCATGTTCTTTTGATTATGGATCCCGGCGGTGTGAAATAAAAGTGGAACTTGTAAGATCATGGAGTTTGTATGTGTGTTAGAGAAATACCTGGGCTGCTATCCTAAGCCATGCCTAATCATGGTGGAAACTTGCAGCATAACCATAATGAGCACTCTATGAAGCATCCTCAATAAAATCCTATGCAAATAGCAAATAAAAAGATCGCGGAGATGCTCATTGTCTGCTTGCCTTGTCATTTTGATTATGGGATAGATCATGTATCATGTGCAAGGGGTACCACGTTGGCGGTTCTTTATGATACATATGTACTTACAATGACAAGAGCTTACTTGTGAATAAAGTTGAGTAGCATGAGGTTCGGTCTTCGTAAGTAAGGGGCATGAGATTTCGGTTTATAACTTGTCAAGCATATCCTATTAGTTGTGTCATTTTAACCTTAATCACCTTCAAGATGCTTATGATAGGGGCAATGAGAGCTGAAAGCTATAAGTACATAATTTTTGGAAGCTCTTTATGAGACTTGAGTCCCTACTTCCTTCTATGAAGGCCTTTCTTCCACCATTATATTGAGTCTCCACCTTCTAACTTTATGCACCTACTTTGAGAGCATAGTAGCCATTCTTAGTTCTATGTGCATTGTCCCAAGACTAGTTGATTGATGCATAATTTGATATTGCTTCTTTAAAACTATTTGTTTCTAGTCACTCTTATGAACTTTGAAGGTGTCCTATGCATTTATATTTGCTACTCTATGAGGGACAAGCTAAATACTATTATGCTATGTTTTCTTTATGTGAAACAAACAAACGTCTTGCAAAGAATTGTTATTCATGAATCTTTTGTTTGTGTCTTTTCATGTTGCATGATAGTTTCTTTGTCCTATTGCTAGAACTTTGTCTTTCATGTTATGATTGAAGTACTATGATCCCAGCTTTCAATGTTTTACAAATACTTTGATCAAGTTTATGATGGTGTATGTCACCTTAAAAATTATTCTTTCTTTTTATCACTTACCTACTTGAGGACGAGCAGGAGTTAAGCTTGGGGATGTTGATACATTGCAAATGTGTCTATAATTTTTGATGTTCCATGCTTGGTTTTATCTACTTTCTTGTGTTTTTTCCACACTTTGGAGTACTTTTCATATGATTTCTTGGACTAACCTATTGACAAGAGGCACAGTGCCAGCTGCATGTTTTCTGCTGTTTTTGGTTCCAGGAAGTCAGAAAATGAATATTCTCGGAATTGGACGGGACAAAAGCCAAAGTTGCTATTTTACCGGAAGACATCTGGAGCCAGAATACGAGACAGAGAAGGGCTGGGGCCTGGCCAGCCTGCTCAAGGCCAGGTGGTCCGCCGACCAAAGACCCCCTCGGCCTCTCCTTCCGCCTATATATTGCCCCCGATACCAAAACCATAAGTACCTGATCAAAATTCCATGAAAGAGTATGTAGCCACTTTCATCTCCATCCCTAAATCTGGAGGGATCTGAAGCTCTTCCCGGCACCCTGCCGGAGAGGGGAATTCACCCTGGAGGCCTTCTTCATCATCATGCAAGCCTCCGGTGTGATGCGTGAGTAGTTCATCTCTGGACTACGGGTCCATGTAGTAGCTAGATGGCTGGTTCTCCTCCTTTGTGCTTTCATGTCTAGATCTTGTGAGCTCCATTCATGATCAAGATCATCTATTTGTAATCCATACATGTTGTGTTTGCAGGGATCCAATGTATATTGAGATGCTATTTCAGATTGATTATTGATTATATCATGTCTTTGTTATTTGTGATCTTGCATGCTTTCCATTGTTAGTAGCTATCTTGGGAAAGTAGATGCTAGCAACTCCAAGAGTTAGTATTTATGCTCGATAGTGGGTTCATGCCTCCGTAACTGGGAAGTGACAGAAATCTCTAAGGTACTAGATGTGTTGTTGCTACTAGGGATAAAACAACAATCCTTTGTTCATAGAACAATCGTATTGTTTACTTTACACGCAATTCGTAAAGCAATAATCTGTTGCTTGCAACTTAATACTTATGGGGGTTCAGATGATAACCTGAAGGTGGATTATTAGTCATAGATGCAGTTGGATGGCGGTCTATGTATAATGTTGTAATGCCCAATCGAATCTCAAAGGAGTCAAGATGATTAGTATATGTTTGTATGCTTTCTCGATGTTTTTCAATCGCCCCGCTGTAATTTGTTCACACAGCATGTTATCTATCTTAAGGAGAGCCACCTCTAGTGAACTATGGACCCCGGTCCTTTCTTTTACATTCAATCTACAAACTGTTTACTGCTTTGAGTTTACTTTCTGCAAACTATTACTTCCTTCCATTCGATACATTTAATCCTTTGTTTTCAGCAAAACCGGTGAGATTGACAACCTCATCGCAAGTTGGGGGCAAAGTTCTGTGGTTGTGTTGTGCAGGTCTCCACGTTGATGCTGTCACCGGTAGTGCGCCCTGCCAACGTTCAGCTAGCTACACCTTTGGGGTGTTTCCTTGCTCCTACTAGATTGATAAACTTGGTTTCATACTGAGGGAAAACTTGATGATGTGCTCATCATACCTTCCTCTTGGGGTTCCCCAACAAGCTCGATATATTTTGGGCTATCATCACAGCGCCGCACTCGCAATGAGGCACCCGCACCATCTATCGAGGACAAATTGTCCGGACCATGCAACGTGCACTTCTGCATTGACAAGCATGACGGCAAGAAGAAATCCAGCCACCTTCTCAAGGACTTTCGTGAGTTCCTCAAACTCCACGAGGGCCTACCTCGAATGAATCATGACGCGGTCAACAAGGGCTATGGAGCCGCCCCAGGCGCTGTGGCACATGGAGCTCCTCCACCACCGCCCAGACCACCACCACCCGCGGCCACGCCGGTCCAGCATCACGGAGGCGAGCCATACCCACGAGTCGTGGGCAACATGGGGATGATCCAAAAAGGGTGTCCCTCAATTCGAGTGCAGAAGGCCATCACTCGCCAAGTCAATCTGGCGATAAACTCTCCACCCTCCACCACTGAGTACCTCAGTGGAAGCGACTCCTGCATCACCTTCGACAGGCGCGATCACCCATGCCAAGTTCCTCATCCAGGCCACTGTCCCCTCGTACCTGAGGGGCAGATCGGGGGCTTCAATATGAGTCGTGTCTTCATGGATGGCGGCAGTGGCATTAACCTCATGTTCGCGAGTACCTTGTGTGCGATGAGGATCCCTCTGACTTGTCTGGAAGTTTCAGACATGACGTTCCACGACATCGTCCTAGGGAAGGGCATATATCCCTGGGCAAAATCAATCTCGACGTCATCTTCGGCACACCACAAAACTTTCGGCAAGAGTGCATCGACTTTGAGGTCGTCGACTGGCCCTTGCAATACCACTGCATCCTCGGACATGTCGCGTTCTCTAGGTTCATTGTAGTGCCACACTACGCCTACCTGCAGATGAAAATTCCAGGTCCAAACAGCATAATCACAATCAATGGCAACTTCGAGAGGTCCGACAGCTGCGACAGGGAATTCAACAGAATCTCCCAGTCCTTCGGCATGCAGGAAGAACTCGCAAGATTGAAGGAGTCGATAGACAATAGTCTGCCTCCCCTAAGCAGGCCAAGTTCACCCGACATGTCCTTTGACTCGTCGATGCACACGAAGAAAGTCCAGGTCCACCCAACGGACCCGACCAACACGGCCCTCATCACCAACAACTTAAGTTCCGCATAG
Organism: Avena insularis; assembly: GCA_023614405.1. Classification (NCBI taxonomy): domain Eukaryota; kingdom Viridiplantae; phylum Streptophyta; class Magnoliopsida; order Poales; family Poaceae; genus Avena; species Avena insularis. The sequence goes on from CM042694.1 coordinate 470,604,447, forward strand.
GAACTCGCTCTCGTCGAATTCCTCCGTGAGCACTGGGAGATCTTCGCCTAGTGTCCAGCGGACATGCCAGGAGTTCCTAGGGAATTCGCCGAGCACTCACTCAACATGAATCCAGACGCAAAGCCAACCAAGCAAACAATTCGGCGACTATCTGAACCAAGAGCAAAGGCAGACGGAATGGAGATCAATAGACTCCTCGACACAAAATTCATACGCGAGATCAAGGAAAGCACTTGGCTCGCTAACACAGTGCTTGTGCCTAAAAAAGACATGGATATCCTGCAGATGTGCGTGGACTTCACCTCCTTGAATAAGCACTGCCCAAAGATCACTTCCCGCTTCCACGAATCGACCAAATCATCGACTCCACCGTGGGATGTGAGCACCTCTGCTTCCTCGACGCCTACTCAGGCTACAATCAGATTCGAATGAAGGAGGAGGACCAGGATAAAACGGCGTTCACGATGCCCTTTGGTGTGTTCTGCTACAACAGGATGCCCTTCAGGCTAAAAACACAAGATCCACCTATCAGCGGTGCATGCAGGCTTGCCTCAAGAACCAACTTGGTCGCAACATCCAAGTCTACTTTGACGACATCATCATCAAAACCAAAAAGGAAGCCTCGCTAATTGATGATCTATGTGAGACCTTCGCCAACCTCGACCGCTACCGGATCAAGCTCAATCCAGACAAATGCGCCTTCGGCGTGCCATTTGGGCAACTCGGGTATCTCATCTCTACGAGAGGGATCGAGGCAAACCCGAAGAAAATAAAGGCCATAGTGGCCATGGAGAAGCCAAAGAACGTAAAAGGCGTCCAGCAGCTGGCTAGACGAATCGCGGTGCTCAGTCGATTCATCAGTCGAATGGGCGAAAAGGCACTACCCTTCTACCAACTTCTCCGCAAAGCTGACAAGTTCGAGTGGATAGACGAGGCGCAAGAAGCATTCGAAGATCTCAAACGTCTACTATCCACCTCGGCAGTACTAGTGACGCCTCGCGAAAAAGAACCACTACTGCTCTACATCTCCACCACCAACCAGGTGGTCAGCATAGTGCTCATGGTGGAACGAGCCGAGGAAAATAAAGTCCATGGGGTCCAGTGATGTCTACGCACTTCTATTCTTGTAGAAAGTTGTTGGGCCTCCAAGTGCAGAGGTTTGTAGAACAGCAGCAAGTTTCCCTTAAGTGGATCACCCAAGGTTTATCGAACTCAGGGAGGAAGTTGTCAAAGGTATCCCCTCTCAAGCAACCCTACAATCAAGATACAAGAAGTCTCTTGTGTCCCCAACACACTCAATACACTTGTCAGGTGTATAGGTGCACTAGTTCAGCGAAGAGATAGTGAAATACGAGTGGTATGGATAATTATAAGTGGTAACGTTGCCAGAAAATAGCTTTGATGGCGCGTGCAAAAGTCTAAAGGAAAACTGAAATAAAGATGGAAGCAAGCAAACATCTAACAGATCTAGTTGCAAACGAAGTTTCAATGCTTAGAAACAAGGCCTAGAGATCATACTTTCACTAGTGAACACTCTCATATAAATATCTTCTCTTTATGATACTACTCTGAACTACTCTCCGGTTGGACACTCTAATCCATGGTAGGGCTATAACAGCACTCCTGAAAGTCCACTTTACCCATCTAGATAACCCCACACTGTCACCTTGATCTCTAGATGGTTCCAACAAACACCACAATTTCATAGAAACATCCAACTCCAAATATAAATCATAACAAGTAATTGTAATCTCTAGCCTAAGTGCCACCATGGTGTGCACGCTGTCACTTTCACACACATGGGGAGAGCAGAGATCTATTAAAGCACTTGAGTAGCAAGGTAGATCTACTTGATTACAAAGCTCATGATCTCAATAAGATCATGCATAGAGAGAGATGAACACATAGCTACCGGTAGAACCCTTAGCATCGAGGAAGACCTACTCCCTCCTCATCATGGGAATCAGCAATGGTGATGGAGATGGTGGTGGAGATCGATGGAGATGGCTCCGGGGGCACTTCACCATCCCAGCAGGGTGCCAGAACAGAGACTTCTGTCCCCCGAATCTCCTCTTCCATGGTGGTGGCGCTGTGGAACTTTTCGTGGCTGGAGGCTGGATTATTTAGGGTCTTTGTATCGCAGGCTTCTCATAGGCGAAAGGGCGATGTCAGAGGGTGGACCAGGGGCCCACACCACCTAGTGGCGTGGCCAGGGGGACCCGCGCCACCCTATGGTGTGGCCAGCCACTGGCCCTCCTCTGTCTCGTCTTCTGGCTTCGTGTTCCCCTCGGTGAAATATTGACTTTGGCTTTTGTCCCGTTCAATTCCGAGAATATTCATTTTTTGACTTTTCTGGAACCAAAAATAGAAGAAAACAGGCAACTGGCACTCTAGAATCTTGTTAATAGGTTAGTTCCAGAAAATGTATAAAAGTATCTCAAAATGTAGACAAAACATAAGAAAGTAGATACTAAACAAGCATGGAACATCAAAAGTTATAGATACGTTTGCAACGTATCAAGCTTAACTCCTGCTCGTCCTCGAGTAGGTAAGTGATAAAAATGAATAATAATTTTTGAGGTGACATGCACCATCACAATATTGATCAAGGCATTTATAAAACATTGATGGCTAGGATCATAGTACTTTAACATAGCATGAAAGATATAGTTCTAACAGTAAGACATAGCAACTATGTTGTAGCATGAAAAGGCACAAACAAAAGATTCATGAATAACAATGCTTTGCAAGACGTTTGTTTGTTTCACATATAGAAAACATAATGAGAATGGTATTCAGCTTGTCCCTCATGGAGTAGCAAAACATAAATGCATAGGACACCTTCAAAGTTCATAAGGGTGACTAGATACAAATAGTTCAACAACAAGCAATATCAACATTATGAATCAATCAATAAGTTTTGGGACAATGCACATAGAACTAAGAATGACAACTATGCTCTCTTAATAGGTGCATAAAGATAGAAGATGGAGACTCAACATAAAAAAGTGGAAGAAAGGCCCTTCATAAAGGAAGCAGGGATTCAAGTCTCATAAAGAGCTTCCAAAAATTATGGTACTTATTAGCTTTCAGCTCTCATTGCCCCTATCATAAGAATCTTGAAGTTATTAAGGTTAAAGTGAACAAACTATGGAGTATATGCTTGACAAAGTATAAGTTGGAAATCTCATGTCCCTTGACTACGAGGGTCGCTCCTCATGCTACTCAAGTTTAGTTACCGGTAAGTTCTTGTCATAGTAAGTACATGTGTATCATAGAGAACCGCCAATGGGGTACCCCTTTCCCCATGATACGGAAGAATCCCCAGATCAAAATGACAAGGCAAGCAGACAACGAGCATCTCAGCAATCTTCTTATTTACCATGGGAATATGGCGCTTTTTTCTCTCTTTCATCTTTTCTCATCTCTTTTTTTCTTTTTTTCTCAATCTCTATCTCTTTTTTATAAGAAGAATGCTTCATAGATTGCTCATTATGGTTACGCTGCAGGTTTCCACCATGATTAGGCATGGATTAGACCAGCGGCCCAGGCGTTTCTCTAACACACATACATAACTCCATGGACTTACAAGCTCCTCTTTCATTTCACACCGACGACATCCATAGACAAAAGAGCATGATATCAACTAGGTACAATGTAGAAGTGCAATGTTGAAAGCGTTCCCCATGATAACATGGTTCTGTTAATCCCCAACATATAAGTGCAAGCATATACAACATAGATGACACAATGGTTCAAGTTTATTAGGGGCAAGAAAATTAAAGTGTGCCTTCAAGTTCGTGAGAGCTTTAATCACTAGTTTTCTCATAACAAGTTTAATTCAGAAGGTAGATAAAAACATGAATATACTTGGAATAACAAATGTTAATAGGTAGGTATGGTGGACTCTTTTGGAATAACTTAGTTTTATTTGGAGTTGGATGCATGAGTGGAACTCATACTTGGTATGGAGGCTAGCAAAAGACTGGGAGCTACCAACTAAGAGAGCAATAATGGCCATAATCATGTAAAGCAACAAAACATTATTAATTAAAGCATAAAGTGATATTACAAGTCGAAAACTAAATGATCATAGATGATATGGTGACTTGGTATAGTCTTAACATGGTGTGAGCATGCGCCAAGTCAACCTAAATAAAGCATCAAAGGAGAATACCACAATATTAGGCTTTTATATGTTAAAACAACGCATGATTCTTTCAAGGCACATTAAGCAATCTCAATTGTTTATAACATGTCATGCTACATCAAAAATCACTAAGCATAAAGCCAAAACAATATCAAGCATGACATGACAAAGCATAGGCCACAGTCAAAAACACGCTCTCTTTACCACTTAAGCATGAACTTTTTCTACTCTTTTCCAATCCAAACCAATCTTATTTGAAAACTAATGTATGAATGAGGGGGTACAACCAATTTATTCAAGAAACTAAGCAAACCAAGAAAACTAAAACTAAAACTAAAACAAAGACGCTCCAAGAACAACACAACTGTGCATGAAACAATAAAAATGAATTGTTTGGAAGAACCTGAAATTTTTATTGATGAAGAAGGGGATGCCTTGGGCATCCCCAAGCTTTAACGCTTGTACTTCTTGGATATTTCTTGGGGTGACACGGGTGGCATCCCCAAGCTTGAGATTTTGTCCCTTTTCATCTCATTTCATCATTCTCTCCTTACACCTGAAATTTTTCCTTCATACAAAACTTCACACAATCTTCATTAGCAACATTAGTGCACTCAAGATAATAAGTCTTTGGGTTCAGTTTCAACACAAATAAAACTTTCCTTAAAACACAAGCTATTGTAGCAATTCCTTCTAAAAGCTCAAGTGATCAAAGAGAACTCAAAAAGAAACCGATTAAGAGGCAAATGCAAATAATGGTAGAAATCTGTCAAAACAGACCAGCAGGTAAAAACCGATTTTTTTTGAAGACCTTATGTTTATCAAATCAAAACATGTTGAACGAAAGTTAGATAATAACCTAGGGCATAATAAAAAAATTACATCTCAATCCAACATACAGAGATTTTTCACGAATTTTTACAGCGAAGCAAAAAAATCTGTTTCGGGACAGCAACTTCCCAAATCTTTGTTCTCTCTCATTAGAGGTTACTCTTGGCACAAAAACTAAACAAAAAAGATAAGGAGAGGTTATTATAGAGGTAATAACTTCCAAGACTCAACTAAAACTTTTGGGTTATCTCCCAATAAGTACTTTTCTTTAATGCCTTTAAGTTAGGCTTGATAGTTTGAGAAGATGCTCACATAAGAAATATGAATTGAAGTAAAAGAGAGCATCAAGAAGAAAATTCAAAGAACATTTAAGTCTAACCCACTTCCTATGCATAGGAATCTTGTAAAGAAACAAGTCATGAAAGCACAAAGCAACAAGCATAGGAAAGCAAAACAAGTGCAACTTGAAGACTTTCAACATAAAAAGGGGAAACTTAATAATGTTGTTGGGATACATAAAACCAGGTTTCCCTCTCTCATAATAACTTTCAGTAGCATCATGAATAAAATTAACAATATAACTATCACATAAAACATTCTTATCATGAGCCACATGCATAAAATAATTATTACTCTCCATATAAGCATATTCATTCTTATTAATTATAGTGGGAGTAAATTCAACAAAATAGCTATCATTATTATTCTCATCACCATAATCATCAAATATAGGAGGCATATTGTAATCATAATTAATTTTCTCCTCAATAGTAGGTGGACTGAAAATATCATATTCATCATTGAAATCATCATATATTGGAGGTATAGTATCATCATAAGCAATAGAATAGTTATCTTCCAAAGTGTGTTCATTTGTAAACATATCATCATTGGAAGGAACATGGATAACACTAATAGTACAACAATTATTAATATCATCATTTTCAGAATTGGTACCAACGAGATTTTCAATATCAAAAGTAGTGTGCTTTTCCCAATCATGATCACTACTATAGGTAACAGGCATATGAACATCATCGAGTTCAGACTCATCAAAAACTATAATAGGAGCAACGTGCTTAGGGGAAAATACCATTTCCTCTCTCCTTTTACTCCTCCTTTTCTTCTTTTCCTTCTTCTCTTTAGGAGGGAGAGGCTTTAAAGTAAGCTTCTCCATATACCATGGTTTATTGTTAGAGACAATAGAAGAAACTTTGGAGGATTCCTTCTTTTCATTAATAAGATCAAAGCACATATAAGTCCTGTCATATTTTGGTAAAATCTCATCTTTTATAATATTTTGTATGTAAGTATTTGTGTAACAATTATCAAGACAATAAAGATGACAACCATGCAGGATGCTATTCATATCAAAAGCACTCATATCTACCAAAGAAGTTTTTCTTGATAATTCTTCACACCCCAAAAATAATGTATGTTCATCATGCTGATTAGGAGTGATCATGTCATCACAATACATACTTGTAGTACTCATTGGATTAGAAGGGATATTATTATGGCCTGAGCATTGAAAATTGAAATGACCAAGCAAAGTTCACAAATAAAAGGATAAAGGGCACAAACTTTTTACCAAGATCATTTAGAGCCCTATACCATGTTCTAGTTTTTCATTCCTGTGGGTGATACAATATTCTTCTTCAATTTGATTATTCTCACAAGTTCTATGTATTCCACAAAAATTAACATGCTTATAAGAAATAGTACTTTTAGAGGTTTGAGCATGTTTATTGCTATCGTTAATAACAATTTCATTTTCCATGGCAGTGTCTTTAAAAGGGTCATGATACATGTCCCATTTTTCTTTAGAAGCATTAATATGAGAAGCAAAGGCTCTAAAACAACCAACAAGAATTTGAGGATTAAGACCATATTTAACACTAAGCTCTTGAAAAAGTTTCAGTGAAAGACTTAATACAGTCATACTCATAGTTTATACCTGGTTCTTTACCTTTGTCGTTATCCCAATCTTTGGTATTGCTTTGAATTGTTTCAATAAGATCCCACTTAGCTTTGACCTCCTTACTTGTGAAGGATCCCTCTAAACAAGTATCTAGATAGTCCTTGTAATGTCATGAAAGCCTTGCATAAAAATTAATAATAATAATAATATTACTAGGGAGCTCATGAATGGGACATTTGAGCATTAGTGACTTCAATCTCCCCCATTCTTGGGCAATACTTTCTCCATCATGAGGATGAAAATTATAAATATAATTCCTATCTTTATGAATTTCATGAGGAGGATAAAATTTAGAGTAAAAGAGAGATTCAGGTTCCTTCCACTCCAAATGATGAGGATCATCTAGTAGCTCATACCACTCCCTTGCTTTGCCCTTAAGTGAAAAAGGGAATATATTCCTCTTAACTTGGTTCATTGAAATACATGCACACTTGAACAACTCGCCTAATTCGTGTATAAAGAGTAAATGATCACCCAGATGGACAGCTCCATCTCCAAAATAACAGTTATTCATAGCACATTCCACAATTTTTATAGGTATTTTAAAAGGGATGCTTTTAGTATGTGGATTTAAAATATCACAACTATCATTAGAATTACCACATATGGGAGATAAAGTATCATCAGAGCAAATTTTCTTCTTTAAAGCTGGGGAACTAAAAAGATCATTTTCATAAAAATTAACTTCCCCAAGCTTAGACGTTTCCATAGAATTAGTAACAAAGGTGTTCAAAAGATTCATACTAATAACATTGCTATTAGCATGCAAAGAAAGTTCCATGGGTTTTTTAATTTTCTTTTTAGACAATTCATGTTCTACCTTAGGAAAAATACTAAAAAGCTCTCTAATTTTGTTGTTGTTTTCCATTAAGCCTAACTAGTGAAAATAAAAACAAGAAACAAAAAGACAAAATTGCAGAATCTAAAGGAAATAACTATGAGCACTCACACTGAAGGATGTAAGTACCTTTTACCTTACCTCCCCGGCAATGACGCCAGAAAATAGCTTGATGTCTACGCACTTCTATTCTTGTAGACAATTGTTGGGCCTCCAAGTGCAGAGGTTTGTAGAACAACAACAAGTTTCCCTTAAGTGGATCACCCAAGGTTTTTATCGAACTCAGTGAGGAAGTGGTCAAAGGTATCCCCTCTCAAGCAACCCTGCAATCAAGATACAAGAAGTCTCTTGTGTCCCCAACACACGCAATACACTTGTCAGGTGTATAGGTGCACTAGTTCGGCGAAGAGATAGTGAAATACGAGTGGTATGGATAATTATAAGTGGTAACGGTGCCAGAAAATAGCTTTGATGGCGCGTGGAAAAGTCTAAAGGCAAACTGAAATAAAGATGGCAACAAGCAAACATCTAACAGATCTAGTTGCAAACGAAGTTTCAATGCTTAGAAACAAGGCCTAGGGATCATACTTTCACTAGTGAACACTCTAATATAAATATCTTCTCTTTATGATACTACTATGAACTAATCTCCGGTTGGACACTCTAATCCATGGTAGGGCTATAATAGCACTCCTCAAAGTCCGCTTTCCCCATCTAGATAACCCCACACTGTCACCTTGAGCTCTAGATGGTTCCAACAAACACCACAATTTCATAGAAACATCCAACTCCAAATATAACTCATAACAAGTAATTGTAATCTCTAGCCTAAGTGCCACCATGGTGTGCATGTTGTCACTTTCACACACATGGGGAGAGCAGAGATCTATTAAAGCACTTGAGTAGCAAGGTAGATCTACTTGATTACAAAGCTCATGATCTCAATAAGATCACGCATAGAGAGAGAGAGAGATGAACACATAGCTACCAGTAGAACCATTAGCCTCGAGGAAGAACTACTCCCTCCTCATCATGGGAATCAGCAATGGTGATGGAGATGGTGGTGGAGATCGATGGAGATGGCTCCGAGGCACTTCCCTGTCCCGGCAGGGTGCCGGAACAGAGACATCTGTCCCCCGAATCTCCTCTTCGGTGGCGGTGGTGCTGCGGAACTTTTCGTGGCTGGAGGCTGGATTATTTAGGGTTTATGTATTGGAGGCTTGATATAGGCGAAAGGGCGATGTCAGAGGGTGAACCAGGGGCCCACACCACCTGGTGGCGCGGCTAGGGGACCCGCACCACCCTATGGTGTGGCCAGCCCCTAGCCCTCCTCCGTCTCGTCTGCTGGCTCCGTGTTCCCCTCGATGAAATATTGACTTTAGCTTTTGTCCCGTCCAATTCCAAGAATATTCATTTTCTGACTTTTATGGAACCAAAAACAGAAGAAAACAGGCAACTGGCACTCTGGCATCTTGTTAATAGGTTAGTTCTAGAAAATGTATAAAAGTATCTCAAAATGTAGACAAAACATAAGAAAGTAGATACTAAACAAGCATGGAACATCAAAAATTATAGATATGTTTACAACGTATCATCCAGAGCCCAGTATACTACCTCAGCGAGGTGCTCACGCCAACAAAGCAGCGGTGCCCACACTACGAGAAGCTAGCATATGGCGTCTTCATGACAGCCAGGCGACTGTGCCACTACTTCCAGGAGCACCCAATCGTGGTGGTAAACGGCGCCCCACTCGGGCACATACTCAATAATCCTGATGCCACCGGACGAGTCGCGCTCTAGGAATCGAACTGTCTCCACGAGACATCACATACGAGAAGCATGACGCGATCAAGTCGCAAGTTCTCTTGGACTTTCTCGTGAACTGGATGGAGAACCAGCTCCCCGACAAGCCAGATATGTCCTACCTTTGGACAATGCACTTCGATGGGTCCAAGCGAAAGAACGGGGCTGGCGCAGGTGTCATACTAACATCACCCCAAGGAGACAAGATGAAATACATTCTGTGAATGCAGTTCACCGCCTCCAATAACGAAGCTGAGTACGAAGCCCTAATCCATGGGATGCGGATGGCGAAAGCTTGCAGCGCCAAAAGGCTCATCATCTATGGCGACTCCAAACTGGTGGTCAACCAAACGATGCACGAGTGCGACGCTCGCGACAACATGATCGCCTATCGCGACCTCTACGACACACTCGAAGGAGACTTCGACGGCTGTGAGCTGCGACATGTGGGTCACGAAAGCAATGAAGAGGCGGATCTACTTGCCAATATTGGCTCCACCTGCACCCCCATACCACCTAGGGTATTTCTTGAGCGCATCTGCGAGCGCTCCATCAAGCCCAAGGCTCTAGAGAAGAAAGCAAGCACGTCAACAGACTCGGGGGCTACGCCACCCAACAAGCCAATGGCACTCGGCGACCTGGAGCTTGATATAGGACTCGAAGGACCAATGAGTGTCATGATGATCAAACCATCTTGGACACAACCCTACATCACATATCTACTCAGCAAAAGACTGCCAGATGATCCGACTGACGCGCGCCACATCACGTGATGATCCAAAGCATTCGCCCTCATCAACGGCGAATTGTACAAGCGCAACATCACGGGAGTACTTCAACAGTGCGTCTCCAACGGGGACGGAAGGGCCGTCCTCCTCGAATCCACGAAGGCACTTGCGGGCACCATGCTGGCAGTCGCGCCCTCATTGCCAAAGCACTACAAGATGGATTCTACTGGCCCACGGCCATGCGCGATGCCAAGGACATCGTCCAGCGCTGCAACGCTTGCCAGCAATTCGCAGACAAACCTCACACACCTAGCACGGAACTCCGGCCAATACCATTGGCTTGGTCCTTTGCGCAATGGGGACTCAACATGGTCGGCAAGCTCCCAAAATCCTCGCGAGGAGGTTACGTCTACCTCTTGGTTGCAGTCGACAAATTCACCAAGTGGATCGAGGCCATGCCGGTGACAACTCAATTAGGTACTAGTGCTATCAAGTTCTTCGAGTCCATTGTCTACCGCTTTGGATTGCCACACAACATCATCACAGGCAATGGGACGAACTTCACCTCTAAGGAGTTCCAGGAATTCTGCGAAAACCTAGGAATCAACATAAGCTACGCCTCGGTGGCTCACTCGCAGACCAACGGTCAAGTCGAAAAGGCTAACGGCCTCGTCTGCGGTGGAATCAAGAAGCGACTCCTTCGACCACTCAACCAAGTCGCTGGCTGCTGGCTAGACGAACTACAATCAGTTCTTTGGAGCCTGCGTACAACTCCAAACAGCACCACGGGATACACTCCGTTCTTCATGGTGCACGGTGCTGAAACGGTGCTACCCGCAGAAGTACGCTATAAAGCCCCACGGGTGGTCGCTTACAGTGAATAGGAGTCAACTCTTGCACTCGAAGACTCCGTCGACCTCCTTGACAAGGCACGAGAAATTGTAGCGGAGAGATCAACGATCTACCAGCAAAGCCTCCACAACTACCACAGCAGAAGGCTATGCCCCAGATCCTTCGTCGAAGGAGACCTGGTCCTGCGACTGAAGCAATAAGGGCATCTCAAGCTCGAGTCCCCTTGGGAAGGACCTTATGTGATTACAGAAGTAATCCCAGGTGGCGCCTATCGCCTCAAAGATTTCGAGACAGGAGTCGCATACTCCAACCCCTGGAACATCGCGTAGCTGCGTCGCTTCTACCCCTAGTCATTTTTACATTACAAATAAGGCTATTTAGCCAGGCTACTTAGCCACACATTGTACCTCGTACTATTCTGCGAATAAACAAAGCTAAGTGCCCCAAAACTCTGTGTTTTCCTTATTTTCTTGCAATTTTATCACTCGGGGGTTGCGCCACCTTTTACACTTTCGTTCTACGAACAAATCGCAGTCCCGAGTAGCTGACACAACATCAATCGAACCCTTGATAAACACCAACCCAGTTGCAACGCACCTGACAGGTTAGCAAGGTGCTGAGATAAACACAAGTCAGGCTAACGAAAAGGAACTGTAGAGTACAATACACTCGCAAAATATAAAAGCTAGCAAGCTCTTCACATATCAATGGGTATTAATTACACCCAACATAATCATACGAACTTTGCAACACTTATACAATTATGTGCAGGATACAAATCATGCTACTGCTGCAAAAGAAGAACGTTCGTTTGCTCCTCAAAGAAATCAACAATGTCCTCTATGGGCTGATTAACCGCTTGATAGTGCGGAACCATGTTCCAGGTCATACCTTCTGGCGAAGGCGGCGGCCCAGCGGCAACATACGCAACATCTACATCTGGCCTATGCAGTCGCACCAGCGACAACGCAGCCTTAGCACCAGCTACTAACTACTGCCGCACGCACTCGCGGACCACACTAAAATCTTGAAACTTCACCAGAAGAGCCAACAGGCTTGAAGGGACGGTTTTTAGCGGAAACATCGTTTGATAAATATGCCTACGGCATGACTACGCCTTCTTCAAATAATGAAGTACTCGAGAAGAACGATCCTGCAGGGTCGCAAGCGCAATCGCACGATCGTGGTCCACCCAAAAGTACCCACTCGCCTATAGTTGCTCCTGGGTCAGGTTATTCATTCGAATGGCAACCGGTCCTTCTCATCCTACGGATGACGAGCACTGACAACTACACCAAGCAAATGGCAAAGTGTGAAGACAAGGCATCGTTGCGACTGACTAAAAGAAAAGATGAAAAGGCAGAAAGCTAATATTTGAACTGTTCATTCAACTAGGCCACTTCCTCCAAGAGATACTTCTCACGGGTGGTGGCTTCTCCGCCTTCGACTTCCACACATCCGCGCTACCGCGGACGATGGGCAACTCGCACTCCAACTGCTTAATGCAGTCGTGCAATCACGAAAGCAACGACAGTTCCTCCACCTTTGAATGCGGTTGCGTCGTGGTTTCATCGGTGGGAGGAGAGTCATGAGGACTAATCGACGTACCCTATCACAATCAAGCAAGAAGCAAATAAGGGACCAAGAATACATTCATAAAAGCATGAATGCATTCAAGCACAGCAAAGTCTCGATAGGGACACTCCCGCAAAAGCATAGTTTCAACAAAGACAACTACAACTATTACATATTGGCAACTAAGGAGCAATCTTCTTCTTCGACTTGGAATTTGACTTCGGAGGCCTCATCGAATCCGTGGCAGCCTCGGATGCCACAGACTTTCCGGTGGTAGCCCCTGATGCCGCAGTCTTCGTCGCCTTCTTCGCTCATTGCAGCTCCGCAGAATATCTTGCGACTGTATCGATGAGCTACGGCCTATACTTACCACAGCCAGTAGCAAAGGGAGCAAACACTACATGTTGGCCATCTGCATCGACGGGCATCGCCTTGGAGATCGCGGAGGGATCCAACTCCACGCCATGGGCCTGTGCTATCGCAAGTGCCATGGTAGCACCGACAGACCGCTGGGAGTTCTTGAAGTCCATGGGTATACCCCCAGCAAGGGATTCCACCAGGTCCTCAAGGTTGTCAATCAGCTTAGCCTTGGGAGTTAAATCCTCACGGATGTGACTGAGCACACCCTTGGCCTTCGTCAACGTCCCCTTAAGGGAAACGCTGTGATCTCATTGCGACCGGCACCGACCAGCCAACGATTGCGGCGGCGAAGGATCTGGCGTCAAGCTTAGGCCACTGGCATCTGCATACATAAGGCGTTAGCACAGCAACCAAGGAGCAACACAAATCCAGCTGAAAAAATACCCGAGAGGGACTTGGCAATCGAGAAAAGTTGTTCTTCGAACAACTTCTCCCTCTCAGCAGTGGAAGCGCGCAAATCCTCTTCGCGCTTTCGCGACTCCTCCAGAGTTGCGACTGCTTCGTCATGATTCTTCGCTGCCACGGCAAGCGCCTTCTCGAGGGAAGCAGCACGACGAAGAAGTTCATTGTGCTCGACTATAAAGCACGGGGTGTATCATCAATCAAATTTATAAATTTCACGAAGACAGAGACAAAGCCAAAACTAACCTTTGACAACACGGTGGCGATTGTCCAGCAGAGCGTGCTATCGACCCATGACAAGGACTTGCTCTGCCAGGCGAGCAGCTTCCTTCACAATGAGCTGCATCAAAAGGAAAACAAAGGTTCAGCGGTAGCACAAAGTATAAATACGACTGCCAAAACAGCAAAAAGGACGCTTACGTGATCCTCCAGAGACTCTGAAGATGACTGTCGCGCAGTCGTCCGGGCAACCAGTGTTCCCTAGCATGCGGGGAACTCAAAGAATTGTGACCGGAGTGGGCCACCACTGGAGGAGAAGGAGACCATTCGGCCACCTCCTTGGCCTTGGAGTCTGCGACTCCGGACTCTTTCACAAATTGGACGTTGTCAGAAGACAACGATGACGCTTGACTACAAAACACAACCAGCAAAAACTTCAGAAAAAGCAACTCCAAAAAAGAAAGCAAGACGCATTCACGAAGGCAATACTCACTAGTTAAATTTATCAAGGTTGAAGGATTCCTCCGATGACTCCTTCAGAAGTCGCAGCTTCTTCCGAGTGGGAGGAGCCACTGCGCGGAAAGGAACGACAGGGATGGGCTCCTCTGCAACAGCAGCAGGAGAATCCTCCAGCGTCAACGGAGAGGACGCATCCGATTCCTCATTGTGGGAACGCTTGTGGGTTCCGCGATCAGCGGACTCGGGGGATTCCTCTTCTTCCTCCATGGGGATTGTAGACCCTGACTCGTCCTCCTCCTCTGCTTCGTGAGGAATATCCCTTTAGGCTGAGGAGGTAAACTGGCAGCCATGCTCCAGTCCTGCAATCAGAAGATGCATCATTATATATCAAGCGCTTGGTGGCAATCGACAAGGAAACTACTTCGTAGTATAGTTCTACCTTAGGAGGAGGGTTAGAGGCGTCGAAAGGAGGCACGACTGGTTCGCCCGGGAGATCCTCGTTGGCGGTATATTTTTTCACCAATCGCAACCTCCTGTCTACCTCACCCGCAGAAATGCCATCGGCAGATATGCGAGTGAAATCGCTCGCACCAGCCCAGCAATACATTGGGTGGACTCTAGCCTGCAGAGGCTGGACGCGGCGGTGCAACCACGTGCGAATGAGAGCGGTGCCACCCTCTTCTTTGCCTATGCGGCTTTCGAGGTCGCAGACGCGCTTATACAGCACCTCTGTTTCCTCGGACTCGCCAGGCATCACGACATTCTTCCAGGAGCGCCTCCTCTTGCAAGTCGCCGCGGGATCGAAGGGCACGAGTCCATAGTGCTCTCCGTCGGCCTTCTGGTCGCGGATGTAGAACCACTTGTCTCTCCACCCTTGGACAGATGCGGTGAGCTTGATGTCGAAGTAGACAGCAGAGGAGTCGACATGGATTCCGCAGCCTCCTACATCGTAGACTACCGAACCAGATGCCGACTGACGTTTCAGCTTAAAAAGCCTCTTGAAGAGGCCAAAGTGTGGCTCGATTCCAAGCCAGCACTCGCAAAGCGTGATGAAGCAAGAGATGTGGAGAATGGAATTTGGGGACAACTCGTGTAGCTGGAACCCATAGAAACAAAGGATACCCCTAAAGAAAGGATGCAGGGGGAGAGAAAGACCTCGTATGATGAACACAAGGAACATCACCCGAAAACTCGGAGGAGGACAAGGGATTACCTCGTCGCTGGGCACTCGCGAGTTGTCTTCCGCGGGTGGAAGAACTCCATCTTGACGATGAAGATGCAGCTCGGAAGGCTTGATGATGGACGCTCGCCAGGCGCCGTTGGTGACGCGGGTGCCCGCACCCTTCTTCTTCCTAGCACCAGCGGCGCTGGTGCCCACGGTGGTGGTACCACCCTTCTTCTTGGTGGCGGCAATGGTGGCTGCAGATCCAGCGGCGGCGCCTCCCTTCTTCTTACCCATCTTTCAATGGCGGTGCGAACGAGGAAAGTAACTGGGGAAGACACGGAGCTAGTCCAATGCCGTGAAGAGGAAGCATGCAAGGAAGTAGAGAGAGCAGCAATGGCGAAGGTGGCACGAGCAAGAAGAGAGATGGGGAAAATTACCGCAGCTGCACTGCTACTTAACCTCCTCGCGGATGCCATCCAACAGTCAGCAGAAACCCTACTAGACGTGTGACACACATCGCCATCGACATGTGGCAAAGCTAAACCACGAACTGTCCCCTACTATTCCCATTACGCGCGGAAATCAAGGAGACGCAGTTAAAACAGAAGATTACGCACGCCAGTCAAATCGAAGTCAGAAAGTGGGACCCACCGCTGATCACGTCCCGTCAAAGCTGCTCACGCGGGCAACTAAGGTCATCACATTGTCAGCACTGACGTCATCGATTCCAGCAGCAGAAGATTTTGACTACTTTAGTCCTTGCTCGAGTCTTCGACTCAACCAAGCACTTGGGGGCTACTCCTAACAGGAGCGCTGGCCATGCACCCGAAAGAATTGTTATGCAGGAGTATGAACATTCAAGAAAAACCCATCACTCAAATTAACGATTCGATTGTGAATTACAGGTTACTCCCATATGGAGCACTAGAAGTATATTCGACTGAAACAAGCAACCAAAGACGACAACAGTCGCAAATATTTTTAGTCCCCACTCGAGTCTATGACTCGAATAGGCACTCGGGGGCTACTCCCATAGGGAGCGCTGATCACGCATCCTATGTTTATTTTTCCTTGTACATCATACTGTGTGTTGATAACATCCACACTCGAATGCTATGGCGACTCCGCCTCATATTTTCCCTACAAAGAGATTACGTCTCCTGAGCCACCCGAATCATCTCCGCGATGACAAAAAATTCGGATGTCGCGCTTACAGCGTGAAGATAAGACCTGAATAAGGCCTGGCAACGCATCTTCTGCGCACTACTAGAAACATATCCGTGCCTGCAGGTACGATGAACATGCCTTGATGGACACGTCGAATGCTCACACTTATACACTGGAATTCGACTCCTATAAGACCTCCGTGGCCTGAGTTGAATTATGCTAGCATTTTTTCAAATTCGAGTCCAGGGACTCGAGTTTGAGTAGATTGCGTTGTTTTGCCCAAAGGCAGTTAACTGATATCGATATATTGGATAAATCAGGCACGTATATCAACAATCCCTATGACACAAACAGAACACTCGAAAAAATGCTCAGTCATGCACTCGAAATACTTCATAAAGTCCCCAGTCAAATCTACGATTCCACTGGACACTCGGGGGCTACTGACATGGGTATACCCAACAGGTACTCGATTTTGGTATATACGGCCCAAATACGGCAAAACCTCACGGCGTTTCCAAGACCCAATGCAGAATTCAGGTGACCCACGGACTCTTCGATTGCTTGCGAGACAAGAAAAAGCTTAAGATAGAAAGTTCAAAGGGCGAACCCTAATCTGTAACCAACTCGACCTGCTACCCAAGACCTAGCCTATCTATATAAATGCTAGGAGGGGGCGGCGAGGAGGATAATCACAGCCCTAGTTTCCACAACTCTCGCCAGATTGCATCTACGCGCCCCTGTAATCTTTGATTCCTTCGTTAATTCCAAGAGCAGACAAGCAGGAGTAGGGACCTCTACAAGGCCTGAACCTAGGTAAACCTTGCGTCCCTGTGTGCTTGTTTGCTAGTCGATTGATGCCTCCAGCACTCCCTCCTTTTCCAAAACCCAAGTCCATAACAATGGGCATTGACGAGTTAAACCCTCATCAAGTATCAAAAAGAATAACTTTATTATTGGCGCCTAGGGCATATCTCCTTCACGGATGTGACGGTTCGGGATAACCCCATGCGTAGAGCCTTCTTCGTCACACCTGTTTCACATCATGAAGCTCTTCGTGAACCGGTGTGGCATACTGCCATGGCTAAAGAGTTTGTTGTGCTTCGTCACAATAACATGTGGGTGTTGGTTCCTCGGCCTCCTAGAGTGAATATCGTCAGAACCAAGTGGATTTTCAAAACAAAGCAACATGCAGATGGGTCTATTGATAAATACAAGGCTCGGTTGGTCGCTTGCGGGTTTACTCAGAAGCAATACATTGACTATGGTGACACATTCGGTCATGTTGTGAATCCAGCCACCATTAGTTTGGTTCTATCACTTGCAGTCTCGCGAGACTGGAGTTTGTGGCAAGTTGATGTCAGTAATGTGTTCCTCCACACATTACTGTCTGAGGATGTCTATATGCAGCATCCGCCTGGTTTTGAGGATGTTCAGTATCCCTCACATGTGTGCAAGCTGCAACGAGCTCTCTATGGTCTCAAACAGTCACCTCGTGTCTGGTATGCTTGGTTGAGTGCTCGGCTTCTTCAGCTTGGTTTTGTTTTGTCTAAGGCGGATACATCCCTCTTCATCTTTGTTGAGCATGGTTTGTAGATTTACATGCTTGTGTATCTGGATGATATTGTGAATTCTGGCTCCACTCCTGCTGTGGTTGATCATCTAGTGAAATCTCTTTCAGACAGTTTTTCCATCGAGGATCTTGGTCCTCTTCAGTACTTCTTGGGTCTAGAAGCATCCTACAATTCAGGGGGCATGACACTGACTCAACAGAACTATGCTCTGGATCTTCTTCATTGTATGAGTATGGAGAATTGTAGACCTACTTCGACACCACTAGCCACCACCGAGCGTCTTGCTTGTGAAGCCGGCACACCGTTGGGTACCGATAATTCCACCTGACAATGCATTATTGTTGGAGGGCTCCAAATATTTGATGCTCACTCATCCAGATTTGTCCTTTGTTGTCAACAAGGTGTGTCGGTTTCTATCGTAGCCGACTGATGAGCATTGGGATGCCGGCAAGCGTATATTGCGCTCTGTCAAAGGGACATTGAGCATGGGGCTAAGGATATGTAAGTCCGCATCCACTAGTGTTAGTATTTTCATATATGTTGATTAGGCAAGATGCATTGATGACCGCAGTTCCACTAGTGGGTTTGTTGTGTTCGTTGGCTCAAATCTCATCTCATGGAGTGCCAAGAAACATCTGACTGTCTCTAGATCTAGCACGAAGGTAGAGTATAAAGCTTTAGCTAATGGAGATGCTGAAGCCATTTATGTAGAGTCACTACTCAAGGAGCTAGGAGTGTTACAATAACATACCACTATCTTATGGTGTGACAATCTTAGGGCTACATACCCGACGATGAATCCGTTCTTCCATGTGCGGACCAAGCACATAGAGATCGATTTCCCTTTTGTGCGAGAGCATATTGCTTCTAGAGTTTTAGATGTCAGGTTCATCTAGATGAATGACCAACTGGCTGATGTTTTACTAAATCAGCCACACGGTAGATATTAGATTGTTTCTAGTCCAATCCGAATCTTCTATGTAGTAATAGTAGTTCAGATTGAGTGGCGGTGTTAGAAACTATCACATATATGTGTCTTATATGGGTACATGTCCGTGTTATAATCCTATATGTTGGTATATATATAGAACATAGTCAAATTGATAAAGTATTATATATACGTTGTATGGCAGTATTTTATACGTGGGTGTAACTACATCTAGGTTAAGAAGGATATAGGAAAAGTAGTGGGATACTCAGGCGGCTAGCTACACGCACGCATATAGTCATTGGATCAACTACGTACATAGATCATTAGATATGATTAGATATGAACCCGAGAGCACAACTACTACTAACGGCGTTACACCCGGTGCAGATTTCCTAATTCAAAACCACCACCACGTCTCTGGCCACAAAACTTGCTTACAATTTGCAAACACATCATATTTTTTACAACCACAAACCATGTGATACTCATAAAGCAAACATCCATATTAGACGCCACAATTTTTTATCCACAACAAAGCTCGATGGTGATTTGCTTTTCTACCACACCATAGAAGTATCACATGGACACACACAGCTTGTCATATGCAAACACCACACATTTTAAAGCCACAAACCATGTCACAAAGGTACTCATAAAGCAAACATCCGCGTGATATGCCACAATTTTTTATCCACAACAAAGGTCCATGGTGATTTGCTTTTCTACCACCGGGGAAACCAGCCATCGTTCGGGGCCATGGAGTAGCGGCGTGGACGAATGCTTTAGCTAGCATGGTGGATTTGTTGTCATGGTTCAAAAGAGAAACACCAGGAGCATGAGCCATTGTTCGCGATTGTGGTCGAATGTCATGGATCAATGCTTTTTTTTGCAAACTCACGTCATCGTTTGGTGAAAAATGGGATGGTCGTTAGGACACGAACAATCCACCCCGTTTCATCATGATCCCGTCTGTAGTTATGATCTCTATATCCAACGGCAATGACCGCGTGCGTAGGTTGCCGCCATGTTATAAAATCCGTGTCCTAGCGGATTTTATAAGCGCGTGGCTACCTACACACGCAGTAGGAATTGTTGGATATGGTGAGCGAAATGGTCCACCAATCTCGATGCAGCAACGAGAGAGCACAAATCAAGCGAGTTGCCTGGTATTTCCGTCTCACACCGTCATCTGCTTCCCGCGCATGCAAGAGCTAAAAGCACACCGGCCTATTTTTGCCATGTGAGTTCACCGCCGCCTTTGTTATGTGGTATATGATTCTATGGTTGCCTGCTTTTTATGAATCCATAGGATAACAAAGCTATGAGTGCTACAGCTCGTGGTTTCTTATTGTGGACACATAGTTTGTGTGGCGTTTACTATGGTTATTGCTTTTTGTGTATTCATGTGAACACATCTGTGGTGTTTACTCTGAATGATCTCTTTAGGAATACCTTGCGAACTAGTTTGTGGCTGTGCAAACCGTACGATGATGCGTATGGTAAATTTTGTGTGGCCACACATGATGTTTGTTTTGGATTAGGAAATATGCATCTGGTGTGACGCCATTAGTATAGGTTGTGCTTCTGGGTTTATATCATGTAATCAATGTAGCTAATCCAATGGCTGCGTGGATATGCGTAGCTAGCCGATTGAGTAACCCACTATTTTCGATATATAGAATGCCTATTTAGCACCCACTGTGTAGAAAAGTTATTTTACACCCAACATAGTTTTACGCTATTATATTTAAAAAATATGTTTTGTATACACATAACTATGTTCATATTTATTCACAAGGAAAAAAATCAACATAAAAATACAGTGTATGGACCGTTATAGTGTAAAAACACATAAAATACATATTTTACATCGTAATTTTATATGGCATGTAATGATTTTTTTATGTCATGTCTAAATTTTCATATATTCTTCTTGACTTTCGAGATAAGACAAAATTTACGTGACATAAAATCATGTACGATTAGAAAGATAGAGGGTGGGTGAAGAATAACTATTCTACATTCTAGAGGTCAAATAGCGTCGTCCCGCACTCACACACGAGATATATGTAAGCTTTTCCCCTCGCAACACTAAATCAAACTATTAGAAGAATGTCTTTCACGTGTGGGGTGTATTGCCTACTCCCAATCTTTTCATTCATAATGTCCCGAAAAGGGATGTACATGTCTAGTTGTTGTTTGTTGGAGTTACTAAAGAGAGTGCAATACTCTAACCCAGGGGCGTACCCACAGGGTATGCTAGGTATGCCCCGACATACCCTAGGTCTAGCCTTCCACAACATGTTTATATAAAAGATAAATCACCAAAATTATTCAATGAGATGTGTATTACTATAGAAACATGTAAAACCTATCAAGAAGTTTTGAGAATCCCTTTGGTTATGCTAATGTCGCTACTAGCAACCTTGCAGGTTGTGGGATCAAATATCAAGTTTGCTAATTATTTTGCTTCTTTGTCTATCAGTTTACTAGTTTGTTTGTTTTTGGTGTTATACTTGTTTGTTTGTTTTTGGGTATTATAATTTGAGCCTAATTTCTTCATTTTCCTTACCTTTTTTAAGCGTAAATCATAGAGATGCATTATATGTAGTTATGTATTGTGGGAAATACACATATACATATCTTTGTTGCTTATGCCATATTAATATGCATCTTTGTCTATCAGCTTACTAGTTTGTTCGTCTTTGGGTATTATAATTTGAGCCTAATTTCTTCATTTTCCTTGACTTTTTTAAGCGTAAATGATAGAGATGCATTATATGTATTTATGTACCGTAGGCAATACACATATACACATCTTTGTTACTTATGCTATATTAATATGCAACTAGGTTGAGATAGCATTAGCTAACTATGAAACAGACACTTACTTATAATGTTGGTGAAAAAACATAAATGTATCTTTCATGCGATTTCTTTTTGCTATATACAAAATCCTAATTATTTATCAACAAGCTAGATTATCCAATTTTTTTGCAAATTGCTACAAAAAAATTCAATGTATATATATATAAACATATATATCTTCTCTATTATAATTTTCATATATTTGGACTCTACATACATATTTTGATGGAAAAACAATAGACGTAATCAAATTAAATATGAAAAAAATATGTGGCATACCCTTTCATGAAATCCTAGGTCCGCCAATGCTCCAACCACTAAAGTTTCTCTGTCTATTCTTGTTATAAAAGTTAAACTCTTGCTTTCTTCTCATAACCATTTGTTATTATGACCAATCAAACCGTCATACATTTTCCTCCATAAAAAAAGACTGCCATACATTTTGCAAATCCACAGAAGAATATTCCATGTTTGGACCGAAGACTCAACACCACAAAAAAGCATATCTTGTTTCCTATAGAGAATGACATAAAGCAATTTCCATTGGCCAGAGAACAAATGGATACAACATACGGTTTTCACTTCTACAATTTGTCCACAGGGAATGGAAGCAATTCTTGAATTTCCAAGGACCAACTTGGAAGGATTTATACAAAGTGACACACTATTTTGGAACAGTACTTGCCAAACAATTCCATGGCAAGCTATGTTCCATTTCTTGATTATGTAGTTCATATATATACTCCACATTCGAGGGTAATTTAAATAAAAATAACCCAAACTCGAAACAAATTTAAATAATAAACCTATTCCAAAACTATTTCACAGCGAGTAACCCTTTTCTACCACTCCTGCCCGCGCGGCGCTACAAACAAGCCTGCGGCGCCACCGCCAACATCGCCGCACAGATGCCACGCTGGCCCCATGGGCCCTGGCGCCGCAGAGATGCCACGCTGGCTCGACCCTGTAGCGCCAGCCACTATGGCGCCGCACATACACCTGCTGCTCCTGTCGGTGGAAACAAAATGGTTCTTACATGCCCTATAGAAGTTGGAAACAAAATGTCTCATGCACCATCGGTGATGCAAAGGAGGATAACCGGGAATGTCGATCATCGCCGCATTGAGAATTCCTTGATGGAGATCCGAGATGACACATATTTCCCTATCAAGCGGTAATACCTTGGTTCTTAAAAGACGTAAGAACCACTCCCAATTAACATTGTTCTCCGCCTCAACCAAAGCAAAAGCCAAGGGAAGCAACCGGTTATTTGCATCATTTCCAATTGCAATCAAGAGAGTGCCACGGAACTGCCCGGTCAAGAAGGTGCCATCAACGGAGATTACCGGCCTACAATGTTTGAAGCCCCTTACACATTGCTCGAACGCTCAAAAAGCACGCCCAAATACTCGAACATTTCTTCCATTACGAACCATTGTTTCGGGGCCATATGGCTCGACCACGTGAACCATGCCCGGGTTAGCATTGGCCATTGCTAACAACAACCTAGGGATTCGGCTGTATGATTCTTCCCAACCACCGTACAACATCCCGAATGCGGCTTGCTTCGCCTTCCAGGCCTTCCCATACTTCACCTCATAGTTAAATAGAGCTTCTACAATCTCCATGACCATCTTGATGTGATGAAATTTGGTTCGAAAGCCTATAGGCGAGGAACTCGGAGGTTAGCTGGCGGTGCTTGTGCTTCACATCTTTGCCATCCACCCTTTTGCCATGGCACATGTGTGTTGACACACAACTTGAAATGCGCCAATCGGAACCTCCCTTGTATGGTCTTGCCCGCACAATCCAAGGGCATCCATCATCCTCGCATTTAACAGTGTAACGCTTCTTCACATCCGAGTGTACCACCGTGAATGGCCGATGATACCTAATAGAAAAGTCCTTGATCCATTGCTTAAGTTCCAACAATGTGGCAAACCTAAGTCCTTTTGAAATCCCGTTCTTCTCGTGGCTACCATCCCGGTACGAAGTTGGCCTTGGTCCAAGCACTACACCTTTGCCACCGTCAACCATGGCTTCATCCGCTAGACTGAGATCGCACATCAAGGGTATCCGAGGATCCCTTCCCAATACCTTCCCGTGCACTTCGGCCTCATCCTTCGTGAACCCCTCTTCATCAACCTCTTGATCAGAGCCATCCACATCCGAGTCCGATGCATACATTCGAGAATATGGGATGTCGTGATCCATGTTCTCTTGTGTAAGATATAGGTCCAAATCTCCAAGAGTGTTGTCATTGAGCTCCACCTCGTCCTCACTGTCCTCATACTCATCATTGTTCTCTCCCACTGCTTCATCTTGGTTGTTTGAAACGGGGCTCACACATGTCCTCACTTCATGTTGTTGGGTCAAAGGAGGCTCAATAAATTCCTCTTGGTTAATGGGTGGAGGACTCCGAGCTTTATATGGGGAGGCAACTTGTATGATACTCTTTTGCATATTAGTATCAACCTTTTTTGTGGCAAATAGTTCAAGAGCTTTGTCTTGTGATTCGGCCACCACTTCCTTATATGCAACCCAATGTTGCTCAGAGCTAATACGCATTGTCTTCCAACGATTGTGCATCCCAAATCCAACATTGTGCCTACCTTCCAACTCAACAACATCATTAGGATCAACCCAATTCAAATCTACTCGAACTTGGTGCAACACCTCGAGATAGGTAGGACTATGCTCGAACACTAGGTCAATCTCATCCGGGTCCGGCTCAATATTGCCTCTCAAGAATCCATCTTTGTCCGTATGATAAACATGCACAATTCTAGCCATACCTAAAACAGGTATAACAAAACAACGGTAATAAATTCAATAAGTACCTATACCAAATTTTGCACTAACAACATGCTCACAAAACCAAAACCAAAACCTTACCATTATCTTAACCCTAACCCTTATCTTAACCCTAACCCTAACCCTAAAAATCTTAGCTACCTACACAAGAAGGCTTAATATACCAATCCTATACCAATACTAACTCTAGATATCTACCAAATATACCATTGCTCCATATAAATTTACATATCCAATGAGGTTCTAGATTTGGACGAATTTTGCAAAATATGAACAAATAACTTAAAATTTGTGGGTGGAATTGAGGGAAGTAGAGGGGAATACCTTGGGGAAGCGATTGGGCAATAAATCCTCCGAGTTTTCCTTCGAATCTTGTGTTTTTGGTGGAGATTGGACTAGGGGAGAGAGAGAGCTGCCGCCACCACCTTCTTGCTCGGGTGAAAATGGGACAAGAGGAAGAAGAGGGTCGGGCCGGGCCGAGCCCCATGCGTCTTAGTGCTGCTTTGCTTGTGTTGTGGCGAGCCAAGTGGCGCCACTAGTGGCCCACGCCAGCTGGCACGGCTGCCGCTACTGCACCGACGGGAGCAGCAGGTGTATGTGCGGCGCCATAGTGGTCAAGCATCGCTATGGCGCCAGATGGCATCGCTGCGCCGGAACGCAGGTATGCTTGTTGTTGCAGCGCGCCATGCGGCGGGAGTGGCAGAAAAGGGTTACTCGCTGTGAAATAGTTTTGAAATAGGTTTATTATTTAAAAAAAAATCGAGTTTAGGTTATTTTTATTTAAATTACCACATTCGAGCTATGCATTTACACTATCACATAATTTATGTCATTCTTTTTGAAAAAAATATAGTTTACTAATTTGTCGCCATTGATGTAAATAGCTTCACTCCCATTCATAAGTCTCATTTTTGGAATGGTCTTCACTCCTATAAGTAGTATCTTCTGTGCACTTCCTTTTAGGCAACAAAGTTTTGACGAACATGTACGTGTACACCTAGGCGCTAGAGCAACACTTGATCAGTTCCCTTTCTATCTACCTTATGAAGTTCTGGTAATTAAGCATATGCCACATTCCTGTGGTCGAACTGACCGACGAGTAGCAGCAAATAATGCCTTGCCCAAATTTATCCAAGGTTGTCTGTGCATACGTGTGCACCCTCGTTAAATTACTTGCAACCGCCTGCCGCGAAGCCGATCCTGTTGCTCTTGACGTCGTAGACGACGCTGAAGGACTGCTGCTGCGTGTTCCCGATGATGGCGGCGCTCCTGGCGGGCGCAAACGCCAGGCACGTGGTGGAGCTGTCCACGTCGACGAGCAGGTTCTGCGCCGACAGCTTGAGGGACGCGCCGCCCGCGAAGTCCATGCTGACGGCCGGGGCGCGCACCTGCGACGCCTGGCCCACGAAGCAGGTGTCAAGGATGGAGTATGCGTCGGCCCGCTTGGTCCCCTTCATGGCACCCGCCACCGCCTTGCTGAGCGCCGTGTAGACGCTGGTGGGCAGGCGCGTGATGACGGTGCCGGAGTCGATGATGGTGGGCAGGCTGGAGTACTCGGATGACGACACGGAGAGCGGCTTCCCGGAGACGGTCATCCCGGAGAGCTTGATGAAGTAGAGGGAGTCGTCGAGCGTGCTGGAGACCATGGGCGTGTAGGAGTACTGGCCCGGGTTGTAGGAGCCGATGGAGAGGTACCCGGAGGAGGAGGAGGACGGGAGGCAGTAGGAGAAGGAGTAGCCGAGCGTGGGGGCGAGCTGGTACAGCAGCGAGAGCTTGTTGCGGGCCAGGCCCATGAGGCCCGCGGAGCGGCCGAAGAGGCCCTCGTTGTCCTGGCCGCACCCGTAGTAGAAGTCTGGCACGGAGTTGGAGCCGAAGGAGACGGTGTCCTTGCTGAGGTAGCCGACGGAGAAGGAGCTGTCGCCGTAGCTGGCCTGGTAGATGCAGACGTCGGAGGTTGAGCAGGCGGCCGGGTTGAGCGTGGCGGTGGAGAGGCCGGTGCACTGCGGCGTGGAGCAGGAGACGGAGGCGTAGGAGCTGGAGGCCTTGGGGTCGAACACCGGGCCGGACTGGCGGTGGCAGGAGATGCGGCACGGGGAGCACTGGAGCCAGGTGAGGGAGGAGCCCGTGTCCACCACCATGACGTACTGCTTGGCCGGGGTGCCCAGGCCCATGCGGGTCACGTAGTTGCCCACGCCGAAGGAGGTGCCGGGAGTGAGCGGCACGGACGCCAGGGAGCTGTCGGGGCGGTCGAGCGAGGTAGCCGAGGTGGTGGTGATGGGGCGCGCCACGGACGACGAAGACAGCGTCTTGGCGAGGCGCGCGGCGAAGGATGCGATGCGGGCGGCATCGTGGGTGAGCACCGCGGAGAAGGGGAGGTCGGACGGGACTGCCGCCGGCGAGCAGGGCCCCCGCGGGTGGTGCAGCGGGAGGTGCAGGGCGGAGCCGTTCAGGTGCTCGAAATCTGCAGTTGCCGAGTAAGAAACAGTCACACATGCATCTAGATTTTTACCAATAATGTTACCTCAACTGATTAACCGTGACCGAATCTACTATACTGCAGTACACTGCTACGATGTAATTTGCTGTTTGCAAAGCAAAGCGTGCCAAGACCTGTTCGTACGTACAGTACGTTCAGGCGACATCTGAGAGTGATGTAGTAGTACGATAATGTACCTATGGCTCACCCGACATGGCAACAGAGCAGTGCCACGTACACTACCACCCGTGTCATCGGATTTGGAGGTGTCAGGCATTCAGGATAAAGAAACCTGACACCGGATTATTCCTGCATGCCCATTTTCTTTCCCGATGGGCTTCGGAGTTTGGATCGTCACATATATGAGTCAAAAGTCAAAACAAACATACTGTCTGCAACTGTATGTACTCACAGTCACAGGTTAGTAGAAGTGGCACATGTGGATAATAAAGGCTTTGCGCGCCAGAATGGCAATGGCTCCCGTGATCGTCCCCCGGCGCGCATATCAACTGGTTATGACGGTAGTATTAGCTCGCGTCCGAGATGATGTTAGTGGTAGGTGGCTGAGAGGCTACTGCGACGTGTGTGACTAACGAACCATATATAGGGCATAAAGTACGTAGCTGGTACCCCATGTTTTATTTTTACCTTCTGATGATGAATCAATATTGTCAGATACTCCTACTCACATGCGAATGTCATCTATAGTTGCCTACCTTAATTTTACATAAGTGACATGCTGGATCTACTGATAGTAATCTGCTAGTACAAGCTTTGCAACATGCCAAAGTACCAACTGTTGACTGCAGTTCCCTTGTGCAGAAACACTGAAATGGAAATTTTTGTCACGTTGAAAAATCCAACAAGAACCAACACACGTCAAAAAAGAGAGCGAGGTGCATGCTTTTGGTTGGTACTTGGTAGTACCAATAGTTAACGGTGGTACTAGTACTCACCATGATATGGTGGATGATTGGGGTGGTTGCCATGATTAAGTACCACTAGTTCAACACGTCTTCCATGACTTTCGTGTCTGAGCGCATAGGACTATACCATGCTACCGAGTAGTACACGATGAGTACCAGTGGAGTACTACCTTGTTCTCTCTTTTTTTTTTCTTTCAGCAAAGGAGGTTATGACAAACACACCTAGATACTACTGTATTTTAGAAAAAGAACTGCATCACTACTGCATCAAATGGGTGACTGGAGATCGAATGGATGGAGAACTACTAGTTGCTCAGCAAAAGCTAGGCGCAGGATGGACCAATGTACCCCAGATATGGGCTACACATATAGTACGCGCAGATCATTCACTCCAAATACACTCCCTCCGATCATAGCCATGTTTCAGGCGTGGGTACATGTGCAGAGGTAGAAAGTGCAGCGAAATTGGCCTGCTCCTCCTCATCGATCGACCAGACATTCAGACGTACACCACTGAAAACTCGTGCGTATCTTGGCGACGTTCTGGACGCAGCATCTGCTGCCTGCCCATTTCGACGGCCATCCTGCCGTGTCGCGCTAGATACGGTGGTTGGCGCGCGGTGGGGAAGCGTACGCACGGTTAACTAAGTGATTGATTGATGTCACGGGAGTGGTGGAGAAGTACGATCGGCCACTAACTGGCCATCAATTCGATACCTGGACCATGTGAACGATGGCTCAGAAAGGAGCTTAAGAGGCGATTAACCACTATGCCTACATGATTGTGTTATGCGATGCACAAAGGCGAGGCGCCAATTAGTCATGGGACGAATACGTGCACCTAACGAGACGCTTTCCGTTCTGGCAGTGGTGCTATGGAATTTCAAAAAGTATTCGTAATTTATCGATCACACTTTGTACGGAGCGACTACCTAACCCAACACGGCTATACTATTCCTCCCTGGTGGAGAAAAGAATTAAACAAAAGTAAAGCGAGCGCTAGGGGAAAAAATATTCTGTCTAGATCATTGTCCTTTCGAGTTTTGGTTTCCGGCCATAGGTGTCGGCTGCCTTTCATACTTTAGGATACGCGGCAGGTTAGAGTTAATTTTTTCACAGAGTGATCACGGCGAACACAAAAATAATAATAATTGAGCTATGATCAGTCTGCCTTGTTTTGCCCACTGCAATTCAGGTTCGGGACACCCCAGTCTCTCTACCTTCCGGGCTGGCCACTTCAGCAACGACACATGCATCTCTTCTTCAGGCTGTCCTACTGAACTGCCAATCTAATGTTCGCTCAAGTTTGCACAGTTATAGCATGTCAACAGAGCAGCTAGCTACTGTATCTTTGATCCAGCTGCATAAAACCAGACACAACTAATTGGAAGAAAAAGACTACCCAATAAATTTTAACCTAGTTTAGGAGGATTTAATTCTACAACCTATACTTTGACCGCCCTATAACGATATGTCAACAAAGCAGCTAGCTATCTATGAACCAGTTGCATAAATCAGAGACGATTAACAGCAAGGCAATAATAGGGAAGAACCCTAACCGAGAAATTCAGTCAAGGCTAGGAAGAATCATATATTACCTTGTACCTGCGACGAGCAGGCGTCGGCGATGTCCCTGATAGGAGTCGCCACCGCGAAGAGCAGGGAGAAGGCGGCGGCAAGGAGAAGGGGCGAAGGCGCCATGTTGTCTGAAACCTTCTTCCTCTTCCTCTTGTGCTTCTTGCGGTGGCTAGCTCGGTAGCAGGGCTCTGTGGATAGCACTAAGCTCAGCACCCGTGTGTGCTTTTATAGAGTTTCCCCGCCGCATGGCCGGGCGCGTCCCCCGGCCTCTGCGCTCGGGAATCTCACGGGTAGCTTTCACCAGTTTTTAAACCATCTTTCATCCAATCCAACCACCGGATTACCACAACGGTTTATTTAACTGACTTTACACGTTTCAGTGGTACTACAGTACCACCTGCTGGGTGCTGCTGGATATATAGGATGCAGTCCCAGTTCAGCATTCAGGCTGTGCCGGGAATTCAGGCATCTTCTGAAATCAAGGAGACTCTGGATAGTTTCTTCAGCTATGCCCATGCTTTCTTCAGTTACACACGTCATGTACTCCTAGTATTGCTGCCTGCCTGCCTTCAGAACTACTAGTAGGAGTACTGTATTGTGACAGTAGTAGCAAGCAAAAGGTGCTTTGGTGTATATCCCAAAGTCGGGTTAGGTGCGCACAATTATGAACTCGATCGGCTCCATTAAGGTGGCAGTTAAGCGCACCTATCTAGCCAGATGAACCCAGCATCTTACTGTAACGACGCGTACTCCTCCATCAATGGCGCGCGTCGTCGTCGTCTTCCAGCAGTGATGGTACCAGTACCGATATTTGACAAAGTGTACACACCTTAGCGGTTAGCAGATGCTCATAGCTCGAGCCACCATCAGAATATTTTTTTTCATAGCACAGGCTCTCTGATGTATTCATATATTTTCAGTACGAGATAGCTAGCGGCCACCACGCAACCGGACCTTGGCAGAACTCTGCTTGCAATCAGCACTAGACCACTAGTACAGTATAGTCTCACTTGATAATCACAGGAAAAGAAGAAAGTGACGTGCTAGCTAACCGATATATTAGATCACGCCATCATCATCATATTTTTTTTTTCGAGTTTGTCATCATCATCATATTATCACGTTCCCCTTGGGGCAAATTCAGTTACCGGAGAAACGGAATCTTGGCCCTAGCCACATATGATTCTCCCTAATTTTGGTATATTCTTGTTAGAATACAGATACATATACGTATATGAGATAGACTAGGACTCTAAGATTATCTTTTACTCCAAGTCTATCTACCCTTATAACTCTATATATATCTCCTACGAGGGTCAAATCAACACAACTGAAATATTAGGGATTCAATATTTTCCACATGGTATCAGAGCGATTAGCCTCACAGCGCCGATCCTAGATTCTTCCACCACTTCCGCAACGCGCCGCCCCCGGAGAGATTACTCCTCGGGGGCGCGACACCCGATCTCGATCAAAGATCAGATCGGTTCTTTAGATTAGATTAGATCCAAATTTCGTTTTCCCAATTCCATAGATTAGATCTAGTTTAGTTTAGCCAAAATAATTTCTCTAAATCTCTCGACGATCTTCAAATTTGCAAATCGATGTTGAAGCAGCACATCTGCGTGAGTCGTTGTGCATCTCGGCGCCGACTTCCACGCAGAACTCGGCCAACGCGTCCCGCACGAGGCTGGATAGGTGCTGCCCGGCTGTCCGAACAGGCTGGTTCCATCAGCACGTCTCCAGGCCAGAGACGCGGGAGTAGCGCAGAGGCGAAGGCGGCCACAGAGATGAGTCCCTAGATTGTGCATGCATCTGTGACCAGACCAGGCAGCTGGTTGCATATGTATCTATGCAGGCGTATGGAGGGCACATCCGTGCACGTCTAGGAGCACCACGGTCTACATCAACAATCCGCGTCTCTGCTTAGCCAAGCCTGCAACACGTCCCCGACAACTCCATGCCGGCAAGACCGACTCGCTCCGTGGGTTAAGGACCCTGCATCAACCCCGGGATGGCATCCTCCCGCACTCGGCGTCGCCGATCTACACTACGCCGAGCTGAACCACCACGACATCTTGCTGCACAACTACATCGATACCAAGATCCGCACTACATCGAGACGGACTACAACGACTCAGACAACTACGTCAAGCTGTACGACACTATCAACCTACAAGCACGGCATCGACACCATCATCTCTACAAGGGACGCCTTCAAGCATCGATCTACGTCACGCCTGCTACAACATCACCGCCACATCATCGCCAAGGTCTACATCAACATGGTATTCATCAACATCTTCGTCGACACATCGCCGCCGCCGCTATACCCGTCCATGTGATAGACATACAGCTACGACGCCCTCTGACAGTACAACTGCAACGACGACGACATGGCCGCGTCCACGACCCCGACGACTGCATCAACAAACCGGCATCACAATTGTGATGTCCCTACGACCGCGCATACGGTTCTGGCAAAATCGTGTGTGCTTGGTGGGTTCCTCCGGTCCTGGCAAAACCGGTGGTCTCACTTATGACCGCGTCCAAGAGATGCCCCAACGGTGCCTCCATAAGGTGCAAACGTCCACAACCGCAGCTCCGTCAACAACAACAACAACAACAACAACAACAACAACAACAACAACAACAACAACAAAACGCGCAATTTTTTGTGCCTCCGGCAATGACGGCCACACAACATACGACGACTACGATATCGACCACACCCACCTCGACCACGGCTACATCACGATCAGCTACCTCGACATCGATATCAAGAACAACGTCTACAGCAACTCAAGAACTCCAGTCAACAGCGTCCACGTCGTCACTTGCGTCCATACCACTCCCGCTTTGACTGCGGGAGGGAAGAGAGGCACTAGAAGGGGACGCGGTCACCGCCCCTAGTGTCAGCCATGATCATGTCCATGCAGGTGATGATGACAAGGAGATGAAGACGACGAAAGTGCAAGACTTCAAATCCAGTCACAAACGTCCGCTTTACTCCCGCTCCGATTGAGGGGGGATGTTAGAATACAGATACATATACGTATATGAGATAGACTAGGACTCTAAGATCATCTTATACTCCAAGTCTATCTACCCCTTGTAACTCTATATATACCTCCCACGAGGGTCAAATCAACACAACTGAAATATTAGGGATTCAATATTTTCCACACAATTCTCCTTCGGTCTCTAAGAGCATCTCTAGCAGATGCGTCTACGGGCCGAACTTTTTCGCGTTTACGATCTGGAAAAAGGTTGCGGCAGATCAGAAATATTACTTGAATTTAAAACGTGGCGCGAGTTCATAGTTCAACCACTAGTTCATCGCCAAGATTCGACGATCGTACTTACAAAACACAGTTACATTGCTGCGAGGAAGAATCTATGGTGGTCGCCGCCATAACCCTAACCCTCCTCCTCCTCCATCTTCAGCGGCGGTAGTCGCACTGCGTCGGAGCAGCTCCTCTCCCCCGCGTTTAGGCGGCGGCGCTCGAACTCCTCTACCTCGCTCGCGTCGGAGTAGCTTCCGCCACACTTGTGCGCCGTGGTAGCGGTAGGGAGGGATGCGCGCTTGCGTGTGTAACACCCTCAAATCGGCCCTATGCAAGTTTTAGCCTTTTCCGCCAAACCCGCATAAAAACGATTCAAGGACGCCCACCAGACACTTTCGTGCGGGTGGAAAACGAAGTAATACCATTACACAACAGTCCTCGATGGGACCCACAGAACAGATATATATATAACAGCGACTCAGCGAGCCAATAATACAGATATAATATACAAAGATCTGGTATCATCCCATCTGTCTAACATATGTAATGCTACATGGTCTAGTAATATAATTGCTACTTCCTACATATAATTATTGCATCATCATTATATCATGCTCATGCCACCATGCCATATTGCATTTGAGCATCATATTAAATCTTTTCTTTTGGTTCTTCTCCTCATACTGCATTGGCTTTATTACTTGTTATTTGCCTCACTTTAAATCTACAACTAGGAATCAAATAAATAATATGTCTAAATCGATCAGCGCGACGAGCCCGTTCTATTTATGCATTCCTTGTTCTGAATTGCAGCATGCATTATATAAATATAAAGTATACAGCAACTTATTTGGAGTTAAAACATGACTAAAACTCAATGAAATGCTTTATTCTTGTACCCCACACCTTCCGTCTCTCGCTTCAACTGAGCTGCCAGGCAAGCACTACCACATGCTTGCATACATATAGTACCTATTGCCTCTATCTTATTCTTGCATCATTGAGTCGCGATTGCATTAAATTGAATCCCAAGTACCGCATAGCCTTTACCTTTAAACCTCACCGAAGCTTGTTCCTCCATCCCATGAGCCATTACTACAGGAGTTGTTTGAGCCATGCGGGTCGAAGAACAGTATGTGTAGGGTATGTGAGTGTCTGATGGATAACGAGGTACCTAAACAACTTAACCTGAGTAGTAATGGGATAACTAATAAAAATGGCACCGGTGAGCAATATCTGCTATTTGGTTTTCATGCTCACTTGTGTCCCGTAGGACCCCGAGTACTTGATTCCTGTTCCTTGACTGTTCGCATTATCCACATCCGGGAGGCCTGTGGACCCCCCTGAGCCAGAGCTTGATTCATTCTTATTTCTTGGGGCCACAAAGTAGTTTGGGGCTTTGTTACTATCCTGTACTTATGCCATGTTTTACTGCTTTATTTGAGATTGTGCGAGGAGCACCTGTACTGTTTAGGATTGCGGAGTGTTTTCGCGGTATCGACAAGCCCAGTCACACTTTTGGGTTCCCAGTCGTTTACAGCCATTGGCGCAAACCTTGGGTCCGTTTCAGAGCCGGCCAACTTCGTTGCGGGTAGCTTAATAGGGTGGCCCCCTGAAATATTTCTAAATCCTATGATCGCTTTGTCGTAAATGCCTCGTTGGGTTTTGAGTTGGTTTTTCCGAGGTTGATCGAGTGTGTGTTGCTATTTGTGCACCCCTGCAGGGTAAATCTTTCTGAAAGCCGTGTCCGCGGTTATGGACGACTTGGAGCATAGTTTCTCGATCATAGACAAGTATAACTAAAGTACCGCTTTTAAATTGACTAAGTACCTGACTAGTAAATAGTGCAATACTCATGGAATGGTTAATAAAACTGCCAACGGATGGGGGTTGTTCGTCCGCTTTCTCGTTGGTAAGCGAGAAGGAGGATGGATCTGTTAATTATACTGTTATAACTGTTGTTCTTAATTAACGGACATCCGTCTATCCTTGGTTAGGCGGATGGTTAGCGAGTATCTATAGCCTTGTTAGTTATTCTCTTTTGTTGCAATTGCGTCACCCCAGGTTATGTCCCCTCTAGAGGCATAAAGACTTGCTGAGTACCCCTAGGGTCTCACACGATAAATTGTTTGATTCAGATGAACAAGTGTATTCGCAAGATGGATACTAGGTGGAGGAGACGGACGATGTTGGCAACGATCACTCGGTGTAGAGATTCCGGGAACGGGGATCCGTGAGATCTGTGGGCATCTTATGCCGATTTGCTTCTTATCCATACTCGAATCTTGTCTTCCGCTTCCGCCTGATACTCTGATGTTTGATGTATGAGGAGCTATCCTAAATTATTATCTCTATCTAGGATATTTGGATCTTACCGTATGGCGTTGCAATATTTCTATTTCTTTTAGATGGAATGGCTCCGAGGACTGTTGTATGTGGCTTGCATACATACTCACTTGTGTATGTAGTTGATTCCTTCGCCTGCAGATTACGCCGCTCGTTCTTGTCCCGATGTTCTGAAATGGTTAGGACGGCCGAAAGGTCTACCTGTGAGTGGCCCTTGGCCCCACCGTACTATTTTAACCATTTTCGCTCATCCAGGCATGTAACTAAGAGCATAATTCACCGGGGTAGTTACAACTCTGTAACACCCTCAAATCGGCCCTATGCAAGTTTTAGCCCTTTCCGCCAAACCTGCATAGAAACGATTCAAGAACGCCCACCAAGCACTTTCGTGCGGGTGGAAAAATGAAGTAATACCATTACACAACAATCCTCGATGGGACCCATAGAACAGATATATATACAGCACGATTCCAAGAGTCAAGAATACAGATATACACTACAAAGATCCAAATCACCTTGAAAACGATACAGCGTCCGAGTACGGACAAGATGCAAATAGGGCTAAGAGCCCTGAAGAATAACCAATGGCGTCCATAACCCTGCCCAGGCCAAGCCGGAAGGGTAACCCTGCTAACGACGTCGATCTTAAACCTGCTAAAACAAAACGGGTGCCGACAAAGGGCAAAGGAAAAGAGGCGTCGATGATCGAGGCGATGCAGCGAGGCTAGAATTGGCGGCTCTCGCCTACGGTATGGTGGAAGCGGCGCAGCAACACTAAACAACCTATAGAGACTCGACACAACTGGCGGTTATCAGAGAGGGATAAGAAAAGACCTATTCGGATCCAACCTGAAACTAACATCAAACAAACCCATCCTGGTATTTCCCCCTCGAGACCAAACGAGGAAGTCGGACCAAGGAACTCACACATTTGGCAAATTTTACTCATTCCATTATAGTTGCAGCAATTACTAATCAGATATAGATAGCATGAGTCATCCTGATAGCATAAGTAGTTGGCAGTTTTATTCACCATTCCGTTGTAGTTGGAACATTTACTAGTCAGATATAATTGTACTGAGGAATCCCAAAACCCAGCAGTGGTTGGCATTTTTATCACATTCCATTGAAGTTGTAATACTTACTAGGCAAGTATAGTATGACACAGATCACCACAGATCCACCAGTTGTTGGCATTTTTATTATCCATTCCATTATAGTTGCATCTGATTATTAGTCATATATTAAGTCAAGTTTATAGCACTACTTTAGTTACGCTTGTCTATGATCGAGATACTGTGCTCCAAGTCGTCCATAACCGCGGACACGGCTTTCAGAAAGTTTTACCCTGCAGGGGTGCACAAATAGCAACACACACTTGATCAACCTCGGAAAAACCAACTCAAAACCCAACGAGGCTTTCACGACAAGGCAATCACAGGATTCATAAATATTTCAGGGGGCTACCCCATTAAGCTACCCACAACGAAGTTG
The DNA here is from genome assembly GCA_023614405.1 of Avena insularis. NCBI lineage: Eukaryota > Viridiplantae > Streptophyta > Magnoliopsida > Poales > Poaceae > Avena > Avena insularis. The sequence goes on from CM042694.1 coordinate 470,641,331, forward strand.
GCCGGCTCCGAGACGGACCCAAGGTTTGCGCCAATGGCTGTAAACGACTGGGAACCCAAAAGTGTGACTGGGCTTGTCGATGCCGCGAAAACACTCCACAATCCTAAACAGTACAGGTGATCCACGCATAATCTTAAATAAAGCGGTAAAGCATGGCATAAGTACAGGATAGTAATAAAGCCCCAAACTACTTTGTAGCCCCAAGAAATAGAAATGAATCAAGCTCTGGCTCAGGGGGGGTCCACGGCCTCCCGGATGTGGATATTGCGAAAAAAATCAAGGAACAGGTATCAAGTACTCGGGGTCCTACGGGACACAAGTGAGCGTGGAAGAACCAAATAACATCTATTGCCCACCGATGCCTCTGCATTAGTTATAGCTAGTATTCTAATAGTTGTATTTAAAGTCATGATCAGCTCCACTAATAAGCATCTCCACCAATTTGCATCTGGCAACCTTCCAACAACTGTAGTACTTGACAACACGAGATCGCACCTGAGCAAGCAACTACGACTCGCAAGGCCAGCTATCTACCAAACACAGGTAATAGGAGGTGTCCAAGGCAATATAGAGGCTACACGGGATATAACTGGTGCACGGAAACTAAAGCATCACAACACGGATAGCAATAGATTAACAGGAGGAAATAAAGACTATAAATGCAAAATAGGTAGAAGGGGAAGAGATGCTCGCCTGGGAAACACTGTCGGAGATTCATCCGAAGAACTTGTCGATACTCGCATCAACTCATCGGCCTAATCCGCGAAGTCCTTCTTCCCGGAACGCCAAACTCTCCTTCCGTTGTCCGAGACCGATCCCGCCAAGTCTGAACCCGATCCCTGTCGAACCCCGAACCCCTGGAACCCAAGATCTTCCGAACCCAGATGTGTGACCCTAAGCCCCTATTTTTATAATATGACATTATCAACTGTTGCATATTAAATGGTTCATGCATGCATACCTGTCTGTGGTTTGGGGGCATTATGCCGATTCACTGCATGATTAAATATGGAGTCTATATCCGGGCTATTCTTGTCTTATTCCAGACTCCATTTAAATTGGTGTAGCGAACCGATGCCATGTTTCGCCCTGTTAAAACAACATTTAAATTGCGGGGGTTCTAAATAACTTGAACCATGTAATTAATTGTCGGGACCCCGGTTCCGCTTAATATTGCCTAATTGCACCACATCTGCATCATATCATAATCATGCCGGATCTTCTGCCGTAGTATTAAATATTGCATCCGGTGTTTCTTCTAGTGTTTGCTTCTTCGCGGACTAGGCCGATGAGTGGATGCGAGTATCGACAAGTTCTCCGGATATGATCCTTCGGCAGTGTTTCCCAGGCGAGCATCTCTCCCCCTTTCTACCTATTTTGCATTTATAGTCTTTATTTCCCCCCGTTGATCTATTGCTATCCGTGTCGCGATGCTTTAGTTTCCGAACACCAGTTATATCCCGTGCAGCCTCTATATTGCCTTGGACACCTCCTATTACCTGTATCTGGTAGATAGCTGGCCTTGCGAGTCGTAGATGCTTGCTCAGGTGCGATCTCATGTTGTCGAGTACCACAGTTGTTGGTATGCTGGCAGATGTTTATGGTGGAGATGTTTAGTGGTGGAGATGATCATGACTTTAAATACAACTATTAAAATGCTAGATATAACTAATGCAGAGGCATCGGTGGGCAATAGATGTTATTTGGTTCTTCCACGCTCACTTGTGTCCCGTAGGACCCCGAGTACTTGATACATGTGCCTTGATTTTTCGCACTATCCACATCCGTGAGGCCTTATGGACCCCCCTGAGCCAGAGCTTGATTCATTTCTATTTCTTGGGGCCACAAAGTAGTTTGGGGCTTTATTACTATCCTGTACTTATGCCATGCTTTACTGCTTTATTTACGATTGTGCGTGGAGCACCTGTACTGTTTAGTATTGCGGAGTGTTTTCACGGTATCGACAAGCCCAGTCATACTTTCGGGTTCCCAGTCGTTTACAGCCATTGGCGCAAACCTTGGGTCCATCTCGGAGCCGGCCAACTTCGTTGCGGGTAGCTTAATGGGGTGGCCCCCTGAAATATTTATGAATCCTGTGATCGCTTTGTCGTGAAAGCCTCGTTGGGTTTTGAGTTGGTTTTTCCGAGGTTGATCGAGTGTGTGTTGCTATTTGTGCACCCATGCAGGGTAAAACTTTCTGAAAGCTGTGTCCGCGGTTATGGACGACTTGGAGCACAGTATCTCGATCATAGACAAGCATAACTAAAGTAGTGCTATAAATTTGACTTAATATGTGACTAGTAAGAAGATGCAACTATAATGGAATGGATAATAAAAATGCCAACAATTGGTGGATCTGTGGTGATCTGTGTCATACTATACCTGCCTAGTAAGTATTACAACTCCAATGGAATGTGATAAAAGTGCCAACCACTGCTGGGTTTTGGGATTCCTCAGGACAATTATATCGGGTTAGTAAATGTTCCAACTACAACGAAATGGTGATTAAAACTGCCCACTACTTATGCTATCAGGATGACTCATGCTATCTATATCTGATTAGTAATTGCTGCAACTATAACGGAATGAATAAAACTGCCAACGGTGTGAGTTCCTTGGTCCGACTTCCTCGTTTGGTCTCGAGGGGGAAATATCAGGATGGGTTTGTTTGGTGTTAGCTTCAGGTTGGATCCGAATAGGTCTTTCTTACCCCTCTCTGATAACCGCCAGTTGTATCGAGTCTCTATAGGTTGTTTAGTGCCATTGCGCTGCCGCTTCAGCCCACCATACCTATGTAGGCGAGAGCCGCCGAATTCTAGCCTCTGTGTCTTGGCCTCGATCGACGCTCCTCTTTTTTCCTTTGCCCTTTGTCGGCATCCCTTTTGTTTTAGCAGGTTTGAGATCGTCGTCGTTAGCAGGGTTACCCTTCCGGCTTGGCCTGAGCAGGGTTATGGACGCCATTGGTTATTCTTCAGGGCTCTTAGCCCCATTTGCATATTGTCCGTAGTCGGACGCTCTATCGTTTTCAAGGTGATTTGGATCTTTGTATATTATATATGTATTCTTGGCTCGCTAAGTCGCTGTTATATATATATCTGTTCTGTGGGTCCCATCAAGGACTGTTGTGTAATGTTATTACTTCGTTTTCCACCCGCACGAAAGTGCCTTGTGGACGTGCTTGAATCGTTTCTATGCGGGTTTGGCGGAAAGGGCTAAAACTTGCATAGGGCCGATTTGAGGGTGTTACAGCGTGCACCATCAACACGCACGCAGCGGCGGCGCTCCTCCTTGCCGTCGTCGCTCCGACAACGTGCTTGGGCGGCACGCCAACCTGGCCACCGCCCACGCCCTTGGAGGCTCCCAGTGGTTCATGTTGCGGTGGCGGTGGCGGAACTGCAGCGAGTGGCCGCGGATTCCTCATCGGAGGGCGTGGATTTGAGCGGCAGCGCGCGACGGAGGTGCGGAGAAGGGGGTGAAAAAGTAACGGATCTCGATCTGTATCCCCCTCCAAACCGAACATATAGCGGTCACCGGGGGTCGATTTTTCGTGCCCCGCAAAATGTTTATGGGACGGACCAGCGATACGGTTTCTGATCAGGTCAGAAAAGGGCACCGAACCCGTAAAGCCGCCGGACTTTTACGGGTTTAGCACTTTTACGATATCTGCTAGAGATGCTCTCTAAAGCCCATTGTACGAATTATCAAAGAAACATGCCTCCCTATGATGTAGCCACTTTATAGTTAAGAACCAGACGCTGGTCTGATGGCTGATACTCCGAGTGTGGAGGCCAGCCCGCCCGGGTTCCTATAATAAAAAGGAGGGATCATTCTCTCGTTGACGACGTTTTTTTTACGTTGCCACTTTATATATGCTGAGCTAGCGGCCACCACGCAAAGCCTCACTCGAGAAAAATGAGTAAGAAAAGTGACCTCGATCGTGGCTTTCTAATGATCATCTCTTCTCCTCGGTGGAAATTCGGTTAACGGGGAAACGGAATCTCGTACGTACTACACTCCTTGGCTATATGATTAGCCGATGAATCTTTTTGAGAAGCTTAGCTTAGCTTCGGCCTGAAGCCTGCGATGGGGGCAGCGCAACCGCTGATAAGACCAAGAGGGTCCGGACGGGACGGGACGGGACGGGAATAATCTCTCAGGCAGGCGGGCACCGCGCGCGCCCGCGGACGCACCAAACTGACGCAACCGACGACACCATCACCAGCAAGGAAAACGACCGTCTTACCGACCACGTGAGCTGTCCCGGCCGGCCTCGCACTAAAATTAAGCGCGCGCCGCGCCGCGCCGTGCAACCGGGAAATCACGCCAATTATCAAGCCGCGCGCGCGGTTTGGTCTTCTCACCGATCAGGACACCTAACGGGAGCGAAATGTGCATGGCGCGCGGACCATCGGAGAGGTAGTGCCGACGGCGTGTGACTGCTATACTTGCGAATCGCGATTGCCCTTCCTCAGGGGAAAGTTGCACAGCGTCGTCACTCGTCTTCTTCTTTGGTCTTGATTGGGTGGCGGAGGTGACTGCGGCCATAACGCCATCAATTCTCCAAAGTTCCATGGCAAGCATGGAGTGCAAATACTAGTAGTGTAGTATTATTTTTGGCGTGGTGTGACGATGGTGCCAAAGAAGCATCGTCCTTACACGTATACTCCTGCGAAGAAACACCTTGCAGTGCACGCACGTTTCCATTTTCTTTTGCGAGTAGTTTTCCATTTCTTTTGGACAGCAAACATAACGTCATTCTCCATCAAAAGAGGGTAACATAAATTCCTAATGGAAACAAGGAGAGTGACATTGGGCCTGGCTTATTCAGAACAAAGATTTGAGTAAGAAATGCTCACTTGGTCAAGCTCCATTGCCTACATATGCAGCTACCATTAGGCCTAAATGTGCCTGGCCCAACGTGTAACAAGGAGGTTCTCTAAAAAGGCATGTACAAGAATCCTCTGTTAGGCCGTTTATATGCATGCTAGGGTCTTCTAGAATGGCCATTTTGGTTATATTAAGATGTGACAGGTGCTTCTGTTGGATCCAAAATGGCCTCATTTTTTTGGTGGAATAGTAATCACCCCATGGGAATGTTCATTTGTCATGATCAGTAAATTGGATCTGTCATTTGATGTTGAATGCTAACTACCAAGACAGGGACACCATTAATAAAGATTTATAGGTCTCCACCATATTTCTCCTTAAATGTATCAGTTGTTTATGTAGTGTGTTAATTTTCAGTGTACCCTCCGGCTTATTTTTAATGTAGATTATGCCACTTTTTTTAGTGAAAGATTAATATCATGTGTTTCTTCTGAAATGCATAATGAAACCAGTAAAGTTTCCCGGTGACATGCTTCCTCTTTTCACAACATAGTCAATACATATGGAGCATGCTCATATTTAGTTAGAGTGGAACTTCCTCGACCCGGCCAACCGTGGTTCATCGCAACCGGTGTTTACTACATAGCGGGTAAACACGCAGCTCCAGCCTCCGCTGTGATTGAAGTCTGGCAGGTGTTTGAAGATATTCCAACAAGGTAATTTTTCCCTTTTTCTTTCTTTTCGTATCAATTGTTTCGAGAGATTGCAACTCTGAGTACTTATTGTTGTTATTTGCATTGTGCTGATGAGGAATGCTCTGGTGTCCTTGTGATTTCAGCCGGACAAGTGATGACACATGAAAATCTAGCGCCACACATTGCAGTTGACTTGCTGACTTTAGCTTAAAAAAAACGAGTTGCTAAGGATGCCAAGCGTTGTTTCATGTGCAAGGCTTGATTGGCATGCATGACACCATGGAAATACAAGTCTTATTTGAGGTATTGAGAGCATCTTCACTCGCAACCCCCAATTTAACCCCGGCGTAAGACCATTTGGGAGGCGCCGGCGCAAGAACTTGCTATGGGGGGGGGGGGGGGAGCCGGTCTCCAGCCGTAACCCCCAAATCTGCCCTCAAATTAGAAATTCAAAATCCGAACAAGAAAAAATATGGCGGGTAGAACGGCCGATTGCCGATCGCATAGCCGAACATAAATAGTCTAGGCGTTTAACGGTTACAAAACAAAGTCTCGACGATCCCATCATCGCAAATCGCTGTAAATCATCATAGTCTAGCGATCAAAAGAATCTGTGCCGACATCACAAAGCATAGCGGCGCATCATACGGCGGCGTCGACATCAACGACCGGCGTGGGAGTGCCTGTCGCCGGTGCGCTCGCAGGTGCTGGGGTAGTGGATGTGGCAGGTGCTGGGGTAGTGGATGTCGGTGGACCTCAGACCTCGTGCAGGATCGTGGTGCGCTGGGCCTCCCACCATACCCACACGTCGGCGTCCATGTCCCTGGTGTCGACCATGAGGATTGACAGGCCCTCCCTCCTCTTCTTCGCGGCCACATTGGCCCTGATCAGCTTGAGCTTGGCGTCTTGCCTCTCGATGACCAACGCCCACCTGACTGCGGCAACCTGCTCCATCCTTGGCGGCCTGCTCCGCCCTCTCGGCAGCGTGCGAGGCGGCATCCGCCATGCAGGCCATGATCAAGCTATGCAGCTTCTCGATGGCTGGCGCGGCATCCCTCGCCGCCTTGGCCTTCTTCTGCCCGATCGGACGGCCTCCCGAGGAGAGAGTTGGCGGCGCGTCGGGGTCGTACTTGCCCTTGGCAAGCGCCGTGCGCGTCTCGGTCCACTTGTCGCACATCTCGATCCTAGCGAACACATGGATGAACTTGAACTCGACGTCATCGTTGTCCTCGTGGTATGCGGTGATCATGGCGCGCATCTACAAAAGCAATGCAATGCAGCGAACAAACAACAGTAATTAATAGCCGGCGACCAAACACTAGGCTACGATGGACAGTGGACACGGTGAGTTCACTTGGTCCTCGAAGTTGGTGCCGCTGACATGGACATGGCGCACCTCCTCCACGATGCCATGCCACTTGTTGCAAGCATGTTGGATCATGTGTCAGCGGTGCGACATGCCGGAGTCGTTGCGGTCGTGGTACAAGTCCTTGAAGTAGGGGTCCAAGAGCCGCCGCTCGTCATACGCCGCCTTGACACACAACCAGTAGGCCTCGGGCGTTCGGTTCGGTGAAGGAAGGGTCTTCGACCGACTTCCAAGCCTTGACGAGGCACTCGTCCTCCCGTGAGCTCCACTTCGGGTCGCGGCCGCCGTTCTTCTTCTTCTTGACCACGGGCACCTTCTCGGGCACGGGCACGGCCTTGAGCACCGGCGCGGGGGGCTGCACCTCCTCCTCGTCATCCTTGGCGAGCGCGTAGGCCTCATTCTCCCAAGGCTCTTCGCTGTCGTCGCGGCCGTCGTAGGCCTCCGCCTCCTCCTGCATGTAGAACGGTGGCAGCCCCCCACCGTTGATCATGTGGGTCATGATGGCGTCGGTGCCCAGCGTCGATCCGTCGAGCACCCTATGGTTGCTGCCGCTGCTAACAGCGATGGTGGGCATACCGCCGTGGAAGAGGGGGCGGTGGAGAGGAGGAGAGGCGGCCAGGTTGAAGCTGGCGTTGAGGTCGATGACGCTGAAGGCATTGGGGTTGAAGCCGCTGGCCGCGTCGAGTGGCCCGCACGGCGAGAAGTGAGATAGCTTGGGTGTACCTTGGCTATCCTGGTACATCGGCCTAGCATGGGTTGTTGCCGAAGACGGCGACGGCGACGAGACGCTCCCTTGGCTCCCCCATGCGTGCGGGGGAAAGCTCAGCATGCCCGCCATACCCGCCATGTGGACGGCTCTCTGTGCCATGAGTACCTCCGCGGCTAGAGCCTCTGAGGCCCGCTTCTTCCTCGCCCTGAGCTCTCTCTGCCGGCGGCTGGCGTTCTCGACCTGCCGGCACTGTAGGTTGAACGTCCATTCCGCGTTCGTCATGCCCTCCGGTCGCTCCTTCTCCGGCTTGCTCCTCTTCTTCGTCGGCGGCGCTGCTGCCGTCGCGCAGGGAGCGGCGTACTTCTTTCGCGGCATGGTGGCGCGATCTGGTCTTTGCTAGGAAATGGCGGGAGTGGGAGGCCAGGCGGGAGGGGAGAGGAAGATAGGGGCTAATTTTGGAGGGAACCGGCGCTAATTTTGGTGGGAAAAGAAAATAATTTCAACTAGGTCGTCGACAAGGCTGACCCGCGGAACTTTTCCCCGCCCTCCGGCGCCCCCGCTAGCCTCCCTTGGAATTGAGTTTCGACCTTGCGCGCCGGGTAAATCGAGTGCGTGTGCTGGCGCCAAATCCAAATTGGGGGACACGACTAGAGCCAAAAATTGGCGCCGGCGGCCCTCAAAGACCCCCACGAGTGGAGATGCTCTGATACTATCCTATTTATTGCTGCTAGAGCGATGGGTTGACTCTGGCTAGGCAGAAAATTTTGTCACAGGCTGAATAAAACCATAGAGCATAGAAGACACAGGAGGCTGGTCTGATCAAATTTTCCTTGCTTGCTCCATATTGTGACAGTCAATTTACTTAAGCGTTCGATGTATGTCATTCTTAGTAGCTTTTCTCTTGTATGGAAGCTGTCCGTTTTGTTTTGTGCAAGGAGGACTATAATCATCTAATTTACCTCTCATATTTTTGGATTTCGCTAACTGCCATTGTATTTTTAAGATAGAACAATAACTTGTAAGCATAATATATTATTTCTGAAAAAATATTTTATTTGATTATTCATGGACATTACCAATCATTCATGTGATGTTACTTTGGGCCGTTAGTCCTGACCGTGAAATTAACTATATGACAGTGATGATGGCGTAGTGTTGGCAAGGTTGTCTAATAAAAAATTAGGCCCACATTTCCTACTAAGAAATAATACGGTATCATTGAAATTATATTTTTGAATGTATTTTGTTGCCTGGTCAAATTTTTACGAGTTGTATATCGTGTCTTTAATTTGATGAGAGTTTCTCGTGGCCGCATGTATCTGCCTAACTTTGCTTTCTCTACTCCTTGGTTCCTCCTATATGTTTGTTGCTGATGTGTGTACACCTCAATGACATAGTTTTTTCTTTCCCGTTGCAACGCACGGATATATATCCTAGTTCAGAACAAAGATTTGAGTAAGAAATGATCACTTGGTCAAGCTCCATTGCCAACATATGCAGCTACCATTAGGTCTAAATTTGGCTGGCCCAACGTGTAACAAGGAGGTTCTCTAAAAAGGCCTGTACAAGAATCCTCTGTTAGGCCGTTTATATGCATGCTAGGGTCTTCTAGAATGGACATTTTGGTTATATTAAGAGACAGTATAACTTAGTGAGTAGTGACCTATGTGCTCTCACAGCGATTTTGTGACTCTGTACCTTTGGATCATGGCGTTCAACGCTTTAGATTGTCCCAGGTCGCTAGAACCGGCTCTGGTCGTCAGTTCCCACCAAGTGGTGGGCTGGTCTATCATTATTGGGCTGTTGCTCCACATATCTACTACGGTGACATGTTGTTAATTGGGCTGGTGTGTGCTCTTCTAGGCCACGCTTTAGTTAGCCTATCCTGAGCGACCCACATCGATCTCTGGAGAAGAAAAATGCAGACAACAAGCAGCGTCGAATACTGGAGCCGTTCCCCTCCCAACTTCTCCTCTCTCGCGACCGGCAAATTCCCACTGTAACCCTCGTCGCTGAGGAGGGCTCGCCACCACCAGCTCCCTATCCCTCTGCTGCGTTGAGATTCCGCATTTCTCTACGAGTTAGCTTCCCTCTGATGCCCTTCCCTTTGCGGCCTCGACTACCTGCGCCGCCAAGACGCCATCCGCCTCCAGGTACTCGCCGGCCGCTAAAGACCATGTGTGATGCCCAGCTTAAAGATCCTCCTCGAACATGCTCCAGTCCAGTCACTGCCCCAGGACAGTTTGTCCGCGCCCTCCTGCCCTCCATGTTGCCGGCAGGCGGCTGCCCACATGATAAGACGAACTCATCTTCTTGTCTTTCATTTATTCAGGTTTAGATCTTGCACAACTCAACACGAGTTTTATAAATCTCAAGAACTTGCTGATGCCTATACAGTTTAGGAAGTTTTTTATGCTTGTATCTACGCGACAATTATTGTATAGACGTCAAATGCAGATTTCATACTGAGAATTTCTCTACAAACCTAGCGGCATTTCCTTTTTCTTGATTTATTATCTATCTTATTATTTCATAATAGTTCGATAGTGTCATTTCTGAACTTTGAACATGCATGTATTTTCCAAATTCCAACCTTAGAAATATCAGAAATATACAGGTGTGCACCTATCTTCTAAGGTAACATCAAATTCTCTTGAAAATTGAATGTAACTATGTAGAAGCTCTTTTGCAATTCTAATTCTTAATTTCAGTTGACATTCCTTTGTTCAGTCGACTATATTATCAAGTCCTCTTTGAGCCGATTCTTAGTACTTTTCTAAAATATTAATTCTGAATTTTCGTTCATTCTTATTACCAATGTTTTATAGGTTCCAAAAACTCCACAGCATTTTTTTTTCAAATGGGGAACTGAGCCCCGGCCTCTGCATCAATAGACACACAACTGTTCTATTGCATAATTCGGAAGGTTATCAACAATGGTTGAGACGAGTATCAACCAACGAAAAATAAAAAGTTTTTTCGAAATGGGGAGCGGAGCCCCGGCCTCTACATCAAGCGATGCACACAACCTTTATTTATTATTAGAACCACATTGTTTGGCAAAGGCCATTACAAAGATCATATAAACCGGAACCGCCAAAGCTAAACACTGAGAAAAAAACGAAACTATATCGTCAGCTCCCCAACGAGATCTATTAAACCCCTATCTACCTGTTTCGACCCGCCTCATGGTCACCCACATTGTTGCTACTCGCCAAGAGAAGCTGGAGTGTCTTGGCACGGCGGCACGAACTCAAGCGAAAGGAGTCCTAGAACCGCACAACATATCCATAGAGTTGCGCCCACACACATGCTCCGGATGTCGACGCCTTCAAAATCTTCCGCCAACCCGTCGTCAGCATGTAGTTCAATGCGCAGACTATCGCCACACCAGACACCGACACCACCTCGGTGCCAAGCAGCACCACCCCTAGCGCGCTAGCCGCTCCACCCTCCTGCCGCTTTCGTCCAACGCTGCTCCACATGCGATGCTCCCAGGAGAGAACGCGTACCGACACCGCGGCACCGCCATCGCCCGATCCGAAGATCTTAGGGTTTCCCCTGGAGTAGCACAATTGAGGTCGACATAAGGTGTACGGTGATGCCTTCATCAAGGTAACAACATGGTAACGCCGCCAGCGCCTGCCAATGAGTCGGTTTTCACCGGCACCTATGTATCCCCGCCTCGCTGCTAGGACTGGAAGACGGATCGCGAGATCTGCCAATCCAGCCGCAGGCCGGTCACCTTCGACGGAGAAGATGACCACCTCCACCAAAACCAGGGCCTCCGCTGATCCCTACAGCCGGTGAGAACTCCAAAAGTGATGCCCTCAAGAGGGGAAGGATGCACAAGACACCACCATCGCTCGATCTCGTGGGATCTGAGGTTTCCCCCGAAGTTTTCTTGGCTAGAGGGACGAGGGGCACCGGACCGTCATCTGCCACGTCGCTGCTCCTCCAACCATGCCGCTGCCGCCGCATGCCAGAGATGCCATGCCACTAAGGTGCCCGACGCGCACCCCATCCGCAACGAGGATTGGTGTCCCGCGCCGCTGATCTACGCCGGGGAAGATGAGAGATCCCCCCCACTGCCAGCAGTGCCCAGGCTTTGCCTAGCCACGACCTTGGTGGCAGCGGGGGAGAGAGGAGGGAGGGGAGTTGGGGGGTCTAAGGTGGCGGTGGCTAGGGTTGCCCCCCCCCCCCCGCCGCCACACGGGGGCGAGAGGAGGGAGGGGACAAGAGATGTCACCACCCAGTAACAAGTAGCTATCCACTCTACAAACAGCTAGTGTGTCGCCATCCAGTAGCCTAGAAATAGATGTCCCGAGCGACCGTCAGCAGCTGGCTGCATCCAGTATGCACGTGCTCCCGTTGATCCGTCGGGAGTAGGTTGGACCAAAGTTGAATCCAGTGCGCCACCAATCAAATAACCTAAAAAAATAGTACCGGTTTGCTTGTTAAAAACCAAGTTATTTCTGGACGTCCAAATGGATCAACATAAAGCTGATACCCCAATTCACATGCGAGCTTTGTTTTTCTTACCAACCCCATTTAGCCAATTTTCAAACATATTCAAAATATTGGGGTGGAGATATATTGTAAGCAAAGTAAACCATACACCAAATTATACGAGAAAAGGTCAAGTAATAAATAAATATTCAATGGATTCCAATGAATCACAGAAGCAATATTTTTGGCTTCCATTCTAATTTCGTTTGGCTAGGTTGTCTTTTGTTAATAAAACTTTATTTTTAAGGAAAAAAATTATTTTTAGAGGAATTTTTAGCTTTCATAAGTATTTTTGCAAAAAACTCGTATGACCGTTCATTTGATCAAGATACATGGATTTGACTATGAAAACATCCATGGAAGTAAGTTTCCAAGTAAATTGATCAGGAGTATCACTTAGGTTTACCATCATTAATCTCTGACAAAAGTGTAACCATTGTGTTCGCTCGTTGCTAGTCAAAACTCTCCTAAAACCAATGTTCATAGGTGTTTGTTTAAGGACATCCGCTACGAGAACATGTTTCCTCTACACAATATTGTACAGTGTCGGATATTATCATGCTAATGATGTGTCATCCAACCACACATCTTCCCAAAAGCGTACATTTTCGCCATCTCCAATTTTGAAGTACCCATTTGTGAAGAACATATCCTTCACATTCATTAGGCCTTTCCAAAAGGGGGAGTCAGTTGGTTTAGCTTCTATTTGAAACAAAGTTTTACCTTGTACGTATTTATTGGGTGTCATTTGTTGTCACATTCCTTCCTGTGTAAGTAGTTTAAAAAGGCATTTGCCGAGTAAACACTTGTTTTAAAATTCAAGTACCTCGATTTCTAACCCTCCTTGATCCTTTGGACAACAAATAATATTCCACTTTGATAATCTATATTTCTTCTTGACATCACACTTTGATAGAAAACCTAGATCTATAGAAATCCAAGCGCTTTCTTACTCCTTTAGGTATTTCTAGGAAAGAAAGCATGAACATCAGTAAGCTAGTCAGAACCCGATTAATTAAGACTAACTGATTCAGATAAGGAAGTATCTTGCCTTGCCAACAACCTAGCTTAGAGACAAAATGATTTTCCACCGGATTCCACTCGGAGTTTCGCAATTTCCTACAATGGATAGGTATACCAAGATACCGCAAAGGGAGGGAACCTGTCTCACAACCAAAAATCTGCGTGTACTCATGTTCCATATCCTTAGCTTTGCCAAAACAGAAAATTTCACCCTTATGAAAATTAATTTTCAACCCCAATAATTGTTCAAAAATGCAAAGTATTAGTTTTATATTAACAGTCTTTTTCATGTCATGCTCTATAAATAGTATGGTATCATCTGCATACTGAAGAACGGATACACCTCCCTCAACTAGATGAGGTACAAGAGTACCCACTTGCCCATTCGCCTTTGCACGGGCAATAAGAATAGTCAGCATATCAACAATAATATTAAAAAGAATTAAACATGCTTGGTAGCATTTTCAATAGTTATGAAAAATATGTTGATAATAGCCTATCAGTTTCCATTGCATATGTCAGGTAAGATTTAGCTTATTAAAATATGCAATAGATTTAGGAACATCTATATTTTACATTGTTTTGTTAATCTGGTTCAGGATCTATAAAACGGTAGATATGTTGGGATGAGTAAGGTACTTATTCCATACCATTTTTTGTATTTGAAATATGTGATATTAAACGGGGTCCTAGGCATGCACCGTGGATTTCATACATTTTTGTGGCTACCTATACATATTATAAGTTATTTCTTTATCCTACCATTTACAGTAGAACTTGATTTTGTCTTTTTGTTGCAAACTTACCTTCATGTTTCACTTCTAAATTTATTTGCCAATTTTTGTATTATTCTAATATAAAAATGGACGGGCGCGGCAACAAGGCTACCCTGGTCTAGTATTGCTTAAAGATCCACAATCTATGAATCAATTGGGAGTGAAAGGAAGGACATCAAGCAAGAACTTTATCACAAAGGGTGAGGAATGGACCGACTTGGCCAAATGAAGATATAAGCAAATAACACTATATAAATTAATGCAAGATTTCCCCGAACCCATATGGATCCACAAATGCATCTTGCAGCATTTTAAAGAATAAGGCGTTTTATTATCTTAATTTCATAATTCAAGATCAATGATTTACATTTTCTTTATAAAATTACCATCATCGGTAACTCACAAAGAAGGGCGGGCTCGGGCACTCCTAACATGTTAAGGTCGTTGTATTCCTTCATACGTGATCTTTACTCGCTAATGTCGGTCTTATCTTTTCACGCATTTATCTATAAGTGCGTTCTTGCTAAATGTCAAGAATAAAAATGGATAAGGATGAGATAGAAAGGACATGGGAGAGTGGGAGTTGCGGTTTTTACTTTTTTTAACAATAAAATAAAATAAAATATCTTGAGAACCTTTGTCCGATTATAATTTCTTTTCACTTTTAAACTCCTCGGCGTCTAAATTTTCAAAACTGCATAGATAGGTTTTGACAAAAAACAATTATACTTCCAAAACTAGTAGGCATGTACTCGGGTTGTAGTGTAAGTGTGTACTTTGAATTGTTAGTGTACTTTGCATTTTTAGTGTACTTGTGCGTTGTACTCCAATGCATTTGAAAGTACGTCTGCGTGGCATTTGGAAGTATGCCCTCGTTAAACTTGTTGGTACATCTGTATGAACTTTTAAAATATGTCCCAATGTCTTTGGAAGTACGTTATTGTGCATTCTGGAAGTACACTCGCGCGGGGATGCTTTCATATGACATGTGAAAGGAGTGTTTTTTTAGGAGCAATAGTGGGAAAAATCCCCACTGTAATTATTATAAATAAAAATAAAGTATGTACATAGTTCAGAATTACAAACTAAAATGCTTTAAAGGTTAGATCTGAAGCAGAAACAAAGCAAAAGATAAAAGATCCCTCTTAAACTTGACATTGTAACCAAGATTTATAAAGGGCGGCATGCTTATTCTTCATCTGGTATCCCAACATGTGAAGTTCAGAAAGGTAAATTTATTTCCATCCTTCAAAAGTGGGTCTTTGATCTTTGAAAATTTTATTGTTCCTTGTGATCCAGATTGCCCATGGTGTCAGAATAATGATCTCCATGGCAGAAGGTCATTCTACTTTTATTTTTTACTTCTTGAAAAGCTTCCATGATCGATAAATTTCTGGTTCTCTCTGGACAAATGATGCCCCAACATTTATACACAAAAGGGCAAGTCAAAAAAGAGGTGAGCTAAGGTTTCCTCCTGAGCACAATGCAGTGTGGCACCACTATATGATTGCAATTGAAAAAACAATATGCTAAAAGGTTCCTTGTGTTTAATCTATCTTGCAAAAGTAACCAGAAGAAAATTTTATGTTTTGGCTGACAGGAACCCTTCCAAATCCATGAGAAGTGAGATTGTACTAACTTAAATCCAATCATTACTTTGTAAGGTTTCCTTGATGCAGATATTTCAGTTTCCCATATGTAACTCCAGATATCATTTTGTCCAGTTTGAGTTGTAGTAATTGTTGCTTCATAAATTCCTTCAAATTGCATGAATTCTTGGTGTGCTTATTGAGATAGAGGCAGATTGAATAAATCTTCAATGAAATCTTTTTTAATGCTATTTTCAATATTATGTTTGTCTCCTTTACAAAAAAAGGTGAGGAAAACTATGATGCATAAATTTATCGCCCCATAAGTCATGCCAAAAGTACAAAGAGTATCAAGTGCCCAGTTTGTACCTAACCATTGATTTGTAATTCTCAGCCAATTTTAAATGTGTTTTCCACGAGAATGATCCTTCCATATGAGTGCCATGAATTCTTCCATTGCTATAATATGTTTTCCAAATCATCCTCACCGGAGGGACATCCAACTTAATGTGAAATTTATGTAGATTCTTTAGCATCAAAGCTTTATTCTAAATTTCTAGATTAAGAACTCCTAGACCCCTGTTTTTTTGCCTGAAGCTATTTCCTGCACTTCACTAGTGCTACTCTTTGTCTTCCATATCTGCTCTTCTCCATAGATAATGTGTCAGATACTTTATTACTTGTTTTTTTATTGTGATGGGGACATCCAATGTACACATGAATAAGATTGTAAATGAGGATATAACAAAATTAACTAGCTCTAATTTCACCATAATTTAGGAATTCAGAAGTAGCACATAACCTTCTTTGAATTCTCTGAACCATTGGCATAAAGTACTCTAGAGTAGGCTTTCTTGTTCCAAGTGGCAACCCAAGATATGTGAAAGGAAAAGTTCCTTGTTTGCAATTTAGTGTTCTAGTGAAGCGTTCCGCCCTTGTGTCAACCATATTAAGGGGAACCATGAGTGACTTGTGGTAATTCACCTTTAGCCCCATTGATTCGGCAAAAGTTTGCAATAATGCTTTTATACATACCAATTGTTAAGCATTAGATTGAACCACTAGAATTGTATCATCGGCATATTGAACAACTAGGAAGTCAAGGCAGTTTGAAAATTCCAATGGTTTATGTAACAACCTTAGGTGCATTGCTTTATTCAGTATTGTTTGCAGTTGATCTATATCTAGAAAAAAATTAGTGGTGAAAGAGGGTCACCTTGCCTTAATCCCCTCCTGTAGTAAAACTTCTTCCTTGTAACTCCATTTAATTAGAAGAATAGCATATGTACCTGTCTTCAACAACATTGATATCCATCTAATCCATTTTCTCCAAAACCCTTTGCTCTCATAGATATCCATGTAATCCATTTTCCTTTCCCCCCAGGGTTGAATCTGGCCTCCTCCATAATCTTTTTTCACTTCTCATCAAGCTCTATGATGTTGTTAATACGATCTAGCATTATTGGTTCTGCAAGGGTATTGCCGAAGATCATCTCATCCATTGGTGTTACGAATAGACTCCTAGCCTTGGAAGATGATGGAGGAGGTGGGGAAATTTCTCCTACGGGTTGATTAACTCTTCATGTGCTGGCTTGAAGCTCTTGGGGTTGTTGATCCTGCGTCAGAATCATCCGGAGGTGGTATGGTTGGCTGCATCGTTACGAATGACAACCTCATTACCTGTGGCCACCGCTTGATCTGTTGTTGGTCCTGTAGATCTAGCTTTAGTGATGACTTTGTCTTGACTAGGTTGTCCGGGTTCATCATGTAGACGTGTTGTACTATTGGAGCCTGGTCTACGATCTTCTTGTGACCTAGTTCAACCTCATATTCGTTCATCTTAGTGTCGTATTCCTCCGAATTGTCTGATTAGCAATTGAAGTCACTGATCTTAGAGTTGAGTGCCTCCATGATGGATTCAAAATCACCCTCGCCCTCCGTGGAGGTAGAGCATGGATCTATTTCCATGTAACCAATGGAGTGACTTTTTGGCTTTTCGGAGAGCTGAGCGACTGACCATAATCAATCACGTTGATGTAATGCCTAGCAATGTCGATCATACCATTGAGGTCAAGGCGGTGCTTGTCCATCCAACATAGAAACTTCTGCCTAATCAGCAAGCCTTGAGCTAGTCCATTAATGAAGCACTGAATGACAGTCTCATCCGTGATTCCCTAGCAACAACCCTTCATCTCAAGCCTCTTGGCAAGGAAGGTGTCTAGAGTTTCTTCTGACTCCTGGACACACTGAGCCAGATCCACGATGCTAACTTAACCAATAAAGTGATACCTCTGATTCTCTAACACCTGGGAGACCTAGGCAGATTTTCTTTAGTCTTCCACTGTTATCTCCCGCCCTATGACGGTTTGGGTGGGCCTTGTTTTCTATATCTAAAGCTAAAAACTCTTGAGAGAGATCCTAATCCGATTCGTCTTCCATAGTCATATCTAGCCCGAAGGCAGTCCATGTGGGTCTTGGGGTGAAGGTGGCCTCCTAGATGAGAGATCCTGAGCTAACTTCACCGATGAAGATGTGAATCCCGCCGAAGGAGATTATGTGATGTCGGGTGATGTTCTCCTTGGCAAAAGTCTAGAGGTGATCATTGGGAACAATGAGAACATTGTCGGCATAAAGGAGGCGACCGACGGTGATGGTGTTGTCGATGCCTGTGAAGGCGGATCCCTCTTGGATCCGTGCTCTAGATGCTTCATACCAACAATGGGTGCCAACTGTCATGGTATTGGAGACAAGTATGCCATAGGGGGTCCTAATGGCTAGTTTGACATGGGTGGAAGGCGGCAAGCATCCAAGAAGGGCGTGTAATAGGGGTTACCAAAGTTCAGATCTCACGATGGTCGAGACCCTACTCCTGCTGGTAATCACTATATCAGCAATAATCCAAGTTACAGATATTAATCTAAGTTTTGTTGTCTATGCCCTAAGGCTCTCGAAGGTTCGGCTTATAAAGGAGCCAGAACCTAGGGTTATAGAGGTTAGTCCTAGTCGGATATGTTACAGAGTTCTACACCTACTCAAATACTTCTACGGGCCATGTACTCCAAGGCTCTGGCTTCGTCCTTAGTCGGTGCACATATCCTTCCTAGATCCAGCAAGGCCTCCTTTTTGGAATCCTCTATCTGGGCCGCCCAGTAGGCCATATACCTTGCTACCATCTGTGGGCCATCCAGGTTAGTCGGATTAAGGCCATGTTATGGTTATACCCATTATGAATATCCTCAACACCACCGGCCAACAAAATCCCTCCCCCCCCGCGCGCCTCCCATCCTCCTCCGCCCCTTCCTGCCATTAGCCATGACCATCCCCACTAGTATGAATCGGGCGCCTACCACAGCGCGCCGCTGGGTGAATCCGAAGCCCCACAACACCGTTGATAGTCGATTCGGCCTCCCCACCGGCCCCTCCATCCACTAGCGGGTAGTAGAGCCACTACGGCCACCGCCTACGCCACACCCGCAAGGTGTTCGAGTTTTTGTGTGAAGGTGAGTTTTTTTACTTTATTTTTTGTTGTTCTTGGGATCTATATGGATAGTAAATAAAATTACATGCTTTTGTATATGGTTTGAGTTCGACATGGAGGAAGATGAAAACATCACCATGTTATTGTTGGCCCACAAGAAGCTAAAGCACAACAACTCAGTGTTCATCCATGAGAAGATTTGGAGGCTACTTCTTAAAGTAGACAACACACTGATGCAGAACTATCTCGGTCCTACTCCAATATTTCTGGAGCGAATATTTTTCCCCTGGTTTTGGATGTCAACGGAATTGTTCAAGAGCATTGTTGAGCATATGAAGATTCAAGATAGCTTCTTTGTGCAAAATATGAGTGCTTGCAGTCAACTTGGTCACAAAACCTACCAAAAGGTTACAACCATTTTGAGGCAGATGACATATGGGATTCCAGCTAACCTTGTGGATGATCACTTGGCTATAAGTGAAAGTTATAGCAACAAATGTGTGAAGTGCTTTGCCATTGTAATGGTTAGATATTATGGTGGTGTGTACCTCAGAGCCCCCAATGCCGAAGATACAACTAGGATCTTGGAGATGAACAAATCCTGAGGGTTTCCAGGTATGCTCTGGTCCATTGATCGTATGCATTGGAGGTGGAAAATTTGTCTAGCGGGATGGCATAGACAGTTCAGAGGGCACAAGAAGGATTCCACCATCATTCTGGAGGCGGTGGACGACCAAGGAAATTGGATATGGCATGCTTTCTTTGGTATGCCCGGATCATGCAATTATATCAATGTCCTTCAGTGATCACCTCTCTTTGCCAAGATATCCATTGGTGATTCACATGTAGGGTTTCCATAGCGGATAACAAAAAATTAACTACGCGAAACACCCTGAATGCCCAAGGATCTATCTAGAAGTAATGAAGTAATGAAGGAAGACAACGGTAACGTACCCTTGAAGACCGAGAGAGCATTACGCTCATGCATGAGCATGGATGATGTAGTTGTACCTTTCCGACCTCAAGGTCGTGAAGCTCCTCGCATGTCACCCCTTGTCCAGGTCCTTGTACGATGGCCTTGTCGCTACAAGTGTAGCGCTCCCAAGTTATCACACACATATGGTGCAATACAATGACTCCCAGGCTCGGATCTTGCCAAGGTTGCGGAAGTAGACCTCCTGGATGGAATCTCAGCAGCACAACGGTGTGCCACAAAAGAGAACGTGTTGCCTCTATAGTCTAGACTTGGGACCGCACACTAGCAGAGGCTACTTTAGAGAGAGAGGCAGTATTCTAACCAAAGGGAATATCTCAATTTATTGTGTTTTAATCCCACCTATAGGCACCTCCTTATATAGGCTAAGGGAGGGGTAAACTCCCTCTTAGGTTCCCCATGTAGGACTAAAGATAAAGGAAAACATCAGGAATATCAGATCATAGTCGAATGGGCTAAATCTACATAGCCCAACATAGCACGAGGGTCAAACCCGGGTGGGCCTGGGCGCCACCTGTAGGCCCAGCTAAGCAGCAGCGGAAGCTGCCTACCGGGTGGGCCGGTGACCCCCCTCCCACGGCCTAGCGTGCCATAGTGGTACTGGCCAGTGGGCCGCCGCCCATGACCCAAGTGTAGCTGGCGCGGCCCGCGTTGGCGTGGCTCTCGGGTGGGCTGCCTGCGAGCGGATGCAGGCCCGGAGCCACACCATGCGGCGCCATTTACCTATCGCCCACCCCGCTGTCTGCCTGGGCTGGGTCACAACCAACCCAACAATAGATTGTAGTTGTTTTTTATTTTCCATTTTTTGCAACACTTCTTTTTAGCTTTATTCCCTCCGAGAATTAGGCCTAATAAGAAATGCACATTTATACATCTTAATTTAAATATTATTTAGAATATATTAATTCACAATTAACATATAATAAATATATATTATAAATTGCCATTTATCCGAAACACCTTTCGGCCTATTTCTTTCCTTCTTTCTCCGAACAACTTCGGATCTCTCCGGAATGATTCCGATTTCTCTCTCTTCTGTGATTCCATCTTGCAGGAGGGTCTCCAAGCATCGTATCGCCCTTAAGCATGTTTCCCTACGGTTCGGGAATGTTGTAGACATGATCCATATCAATGATCAATAGAGGGACCGGGGTGCCCATGTGACCCCTATGCACTCCACGATTCTCCATCGTGTCGAACATGAAATGATATATCCAATTCCCTTGTTCTTGATACAAGACTTTTCCAAGATTTGATCATCAGTATCACGATACCTTGTTCAATCTTGTTTCCAACAAGTACTGTTTTACTTGTTCCCGTGAAATACCATCCCCATGACCTAGTCACATGGTGCAACACGTGGATGTAATTCACCGAGTGGGCCCAGTTGTATCTTCCCATCACATAGGAGAACAATTCCTGATCTTGAAGCATATTGCCTCTACATGCTCCTTCGGATACCCAACATGCACCTTTATGGCCATCCTGTCACGAGATGACGGTTGATACAGTTAAAGCATCCTCTGGTAATAGTGATTGATATGATCTCATGGTCTAAGGATTAGGACAATCTGTTTTTGACAATTGCAACATGAACTAAGTGACATGATCGTGTTGCAACAATCATTGGTGGGAAGTGTCCATCACATCATTCCAGATGATATGACTTTGTTGTTAGTTACTTTTGTTTATCCCATGATCAGGAAACCTTGATCAACGCCTATCCAATGAACTAGTTGAATAGAGGCTACTAGGTACCTGGGTTTGTTTGTATACCACACCTGTATCAATGTTTCCACTTGATACAATTATATCATGATATAAAACTATTATGAACTAATGAGATATGACAATAATACCCTTTTATTATTTTCCTCTAGGGCATATGTCCTCCAGTCTCCCACTTGCACTAGAATACAAATAATCTAGCTGCATTGCTACTAATCATAAACATA
The DNA here is from genome assembly GCA_023614405.1 of Avena insularis. Taxonomy (NCBI): domain Eukaryota; kingdom Viridiplantae; phylum Streptophyta; class Magnoliopsida; order Poales; family Poaceae; genus Avena; species Avena insularis. The sequence goes on from CM042694.1 coordinate 470,663,252, forward strand.
TATCATATGCGTTTATTGATCATGCTTGCTCATGGAGGACTTCCTATCCTAAATCTGTTTCAACAGATCCATAAGGTCCTATTTTGCAAATCATTAATGTCAAATGTTTGACATTCATACCATTATCATATAATGTGTTTTAGCATTTTGGTGACAAAGTGAGACTTCTGTTTTCTAGCTTATACAATGACGATCCATTAGTCAATAGAACTTTCATGATGTCATGTATAACTATAAAACACACTTAGTTGAAAGTCGAACTTTCTCTAGACCAAAATTATACTTGCTAACATTGAAGTATCCTAATAGTTCTATATATATATGTAAATTTTAATCAAAGTGAAACACTTTCACTTTGATGTCCAGCCACGCTTTTATTGCATTCAAACTTAACTTTGATTCAGTGATTCATAAATCATTCTAGAAAATCTTTTTTCTTTACTACTAAGAATATGGGTCACATTATGTCAAGTACAAACAACATGGGTTTTACCTTGGAAAAACTATGGCCAAGGCATAGTTGATGCAATGCATCCATTTTCCCCGTTTTAACCATTGCCGTAAACACCGAGTCATTACTCAATACTTCCCCTAATCGTTCAAGTAAGAACCAATTATTTCTTGAATCCATTCTGAACTCTTTTCAGAATCTCAACTAGGTCCTTCTAAACACTTTCAGAATTCTCCAAGAATTTTGACATTTAATGTTCATTAAACAACTTGATCCAATCAAATAGATCCACTATATTTAATTCAAGTTGAATTTCATCCATCTAATGATCTAATCATTCCTAATACCAAACACATTGTTCACTAATATGTAGATTACATATTCTAGAACATTGTCATGCTCCCACTGAAATATTCATAAATATTTGATATTCTAGGATGTAACTCATCTCCCACTCAAATATGTCGTCCACATATTCTATTGGGAAACCTCTTAGCTCCCACTCAACTTGGAGACTTCTCTCGATAATCCTAGTAGATCCAAAATACTTTGATCTTGCATCAAATCAAGAATTTACGTTACAAGACTGTAGCAATTCCTGATTGATCAAAACCTGCTTGTTGTACCAGTTACAACCTTTCTCTTCATACTCTTGAAGACTTTGCAGTTTTGAAACGTCCTTTACCAATTTCCAAATTGGACTTATTTGCTGATTAAGTCCAATAGACATTAAGCATTTGTCAAAACAACTTTGTGACAAAATAAGCTTTTATGTCTTCCTTTTAAGTTTCATTTCCATCCTTTCAACTCTGAAGTTTATTGGGAAGGATTAAGTAAATTCCATTACTTAATGAGATCAAGTATCTTTTACTTCATAATCTCAAATGTTACTTAATTTGGGATTTCATGACTTTGAGTCATTTCTTGTACTTAGGTCCATCAAACTTTCTTTGTAGTTCGTAGGTATGTCTTATTCTAATAATAGGACAAGTGAATCAAGAATGGAATTCTGCAACTGGAAGAACAAGTTCTTGAATCCTACTTTCATAATGTATTAGCTGAAACACTTGTGATCATATCATTCTAGTTTCCCTCTATTTGTAAAGTTTGTTTCCAAAACATATTCCGTTTTACATTCTTGACAATTCAGAGGTAAGGTCAAAACCTTTTGCTTACACTTTTGCCTTTCCATTAACACTTCTATAAGAACCTTTTCCCAAAAGAAGTACCCCGCTGAGATAATACAAACTTTGTCTTCTTTGGGTATTAGTTTGGAATTTGTATTCTTAGTCTTTACTAAGAACGTACCACAAAGACTTACTATTCGCAACGATATCAAACTATTGATGTCTCTGGAAAATCGAGCTTGCCATATCTCATATGGTGCTGTTTCCGTGAATCATTTAGATGTCTCTAATACTTTTGAGTGTTTACGGATTCGATATCTAACTCTTATTCCTAACGTTAAACCATTTGAAGATCATTTGGACCACATGTATCTTATACACTATTATTATGATGTTTTTAGACATATCAACACTATTTGATTAGTCCAATCACCATAATTTGTGAAACTGTTTTCAGAAGTCCCTTATATGCCAATTTTCTATTAACTTGAATTCGAAATCACTTGGATCAAATCGCAAAGACTTTGGAATTCCTGTTAATCTTATATCCACTTCATTTTGAAATCCTTTGAACAATTCAAATAGTTTCAAACTTGTGTTTCATTAAGTAAATACACATATTCACTTAAACTCACCAAAAATAATGATTTCCACTATTTGTTGAAAATGCAATACATCGTATGTATAAAATGCAACACTTCTTCGCATATCACTATTTTACCAGAATGTGAAGTTTTAGTCATTCTACCCAATGAGGCATGGTTTTGCAAAGTCTCTAGATCAAATATCTAAGACCCCAATTTTCATTAACATGAAAAACATGCAATAACCACAATGACTTAAACAATAGTGTTATTCAATATTTAAACTTGAATATCTTTTAGCAATTCTCATAAACGTCATTTTATCATGCTGATAAAGACTAGAATAACTTGTTTATAATCCCAATGTGAATCATAAAAGAGATCATTCCTAATAACAGAACAACTGAATTGTTTCTTATTAATATGAATAATTGCCTCGCAATAAGCAAGACACACTAATATGTTTCACAAACTTAATTACAAAGCTTTTATTCAAATATACTAGTCCTAATGATAAAATTCGAGGGAAGCAGTGTCGTCGGCCATCAACTAGCTTGCTTGCCATTATCACGCCATCATCGCCTCATTCCATTCTATAACTCTCACGTAGAGGGTCCTATTTTCACTAAACAAGATTAAGTATCCAATACTTGAAACCTGCATAAGCGTTTCATGGAAACGTTCATTCCTTGTATATCAAATATACATTTTCTGTTGATGATGATCCCATCTTTTGGGTTCGACCTTGGTGATGGTATCACGGCGGTCACGAATGAAAGAACATTTCATGGTTCCCTGTGTTTTGTGTGTTAGATAACAATAACGTGGAGTTTCTCATATGCGCTGAGTGTTGCAGGAAAGAGTTTTTGGTGTTTGGGGGCCGGATTATCCGCCCCCATTAAGGGCCGGATTATCCGGCCTGACCATCTTGGCCAAGGCTGGTCACGTGTGAGTTTTTGTCTGGGGGCAGATTTTCCCCCGGACAATCCAAAGCTGGGGTCGGATTTTCCCCCAGCCAGATAATCTGGCCATCCTCTAGGGCCGGATAATCCGCCCCCCAGAGATTTGGCCAAGGGATCTTCGGCGCGGGTCTCTGTCTGGGGGCAGATTTCCCCCCGGACAATCCGTTGCTGGGGCGTATTTTTTCCCCAGCCGAATAATCCGGCCCTCCACTTGGGCCGGATAATCTGGTCCCCAGGAGAAGATCCCAAGGCCAGCCCGGCATGAGCTTCTGTTCACGGGTGTTTTTTCCCCGGATAATCCGAGTCTGGGGTAGAGTATTCCCCAGGCTGGATAATCCGTCCCTCACTTGGGCCGGATAATCCGGCCCCAAATGGCTCCAACGGCTTCATCTGGACAGGGGGTATAAAAGTCTCATCCACCCCTCCTGTCAGATCTCTTGGTTCATTCGAAAAAGAACAGACTTGTTGCAAAAGCTCTCCTTCGAGATCTCCCACTTCAACCACCCGAAGACTTCGATCTTTGGGGGAATTGAAGGAGGAGACATCATTCGTCGCCATCACGAATCAAGCGCTTCAACTCCTTTCCATTCACTTGGAGAATCCCCGATCTAGTATTCTTGTTGATATCTAGATCTTGTGTTTCGTTATTGATAACTATTGTTCTTGTGGCAGCTTGTTGTCATTACGGGAGCCTCCAATTCGGTTGTGGAGTTGTGCCCTGCTAGTTGTGTAAAGGTGCCGGTTCCTGCCTCGAAGGGTTCCTATAGTGGAAAGCTGGATCAGGCCTTTGTTGGCGAGATCCATCGGAGAACAGGGTGAGGCCTATTATGGTGTGGTGGTCTTAGTACCGCCCACCCCTCCAACGCAGATGTACTTGCCTTAACAAGGAAGGAACTGTGGTAAAACAAATCTTGTGTCTCCACGTGCTCCACTACGATTTCCTCGTTCCTCTATCTTACTCGCCTTTACTCGCTAGTAGTTAGGTTTGCATATTGGGAAATTCTACATACTAGTATATCTAGAGAATTTACCTTTTGTGTCAAGCCTAAAATTGAAAAAGCACTAAAATTTGAAGTAGCACCTATTCACCCCCCTCTAGGTTCCCATACGATCAATTTCAATTGGTATCAGAGCCCCGACTCTTTATTCAGGCTAACTGCCTAGGAGAAGTATGGGTACTAAGGAAAATGGGAATGAGGCTATGGACAGGGTCACAATGGATGACCTCAAGACGTTGGAAACAACCTTGTTGAAATCCTTTGAGACCAAGATGGAAGAGATGCAGCAAATGATTGCTCGTCTCACATCATCTACATCCCCATCTCCATCTTCCTCTAAGGCCACCACTCCTCTATCTAAGGATAAGGCTCATGCCGGATCTAAGGAAGATGAAGGGGTGGGTGATAACATAATGGTTCTGCCTCCAAGAAGGGAAGTGGTAAGGAGGATTATAGTGAGGTGCCTCACCTATATTCTCCCGACCCACTTATCCCTCATCCTCATATAAACAATAGGGGTGATCCACCCAAGCTTACTGCATCTTCATTTAATCAATGACAATTCTTAATGAAATCTCATGTATGCAGTTCGTCGATTGAGCTCTGGAGGATTATCGAAGATGGTCTTCATATTGGAGACCCCACCAACTTGACTAGGAGAGAAGTTGTGGATAGTCAACTGAATGCAACGACTCTCCACATGATTCAGCTTGGAGTGGGTCCCAAGGACATGCCCCACATTGAGCACTTCAACACCGCCAAAGAAGCTTGGGATGCACTCACCGACCTATTCATTGGAAATGAAAGCATGATAAGAAATAGGTATGATGCCCTTAGCAATGAAGCTGAAGGATTTTATATGTTGGATGGTGAAGACCATGAAGATATGTATAGAAGGCTCAAGGGCATTGCAACAACATTTAGAAAGCATGGAGCCACTCACATTGATGATGCTTGGATAAAAAGGAAATATGTGAGTGCTCTAATGCCATTTGAGCCAACGGACTTGAAGAGTCTGCAAGGTAGACACAACTACCATCAAATGACTTCAATGAAGTCATGCAAGAAATGGCGTCATTCAAGGTTGTAGCTAAGAACGCCAAAGATGCCCGTGCCCGGGCTATTGGAATGCAAAAAGGAGTCAATGTTGCTCTAAAGGCAAATGTTGTTGAACAAGATGAGGATGAAAGAGGATATGAGGTTGTCTCCATGGGTTGTCCTGAGGAGGTCAAGCATTCTCATGGAGAGTACATGGCCTTCTACGCAAGGAACTTTTGGAAGGACCCAGCTAAGGCCAAGTCTAAACTCAAGCGCAAGAATGGGTCAAGTGGAAGAAGAGAGAATGGCCCAAAACTGAGGACATGTTACAATTGTGGAGATAGGTGGCACTTTGTGGCTGAATGTCCTTATCAAAGTAGAGAAGGCAATGGAGGCAGGCTCATCCTCAAAGAAAAATCCAAGGCTCCTCGAAAGAAACCATTTACAAGAAGAATGTCCCTTACAAGAAGCAGCCTAAGATTGTTTTGGTGGCTCAAGAGGAATATTCTTCTGCAAGTGAAGATGAAGAAGATGAAGATAGCTCTCGGGAAGTTGCTGCTATAGCCACCACATCGAGTCCTACATCTCTCTTCAACTCTCCAAACGAAAACGCCATCAACAACAACATCACTTGCCTTTTGGAAAGAGGGTCCGAGGTATCATCTTCCACTTCCTCATTTCCTAAGACTACTATGGATGTTAATATGGATGATCATACAAGTCTTAGGGTAAAAGAAGAGGTTATTGCTTTGGACTATTTCTTTACTAACTTGCAAGGTGAGCACAAACATCATTTTGAGTCTCTTATGAGTCAACTTGCTCATTCTGAAGAACTCCTTGAAGAGAAGGGAAGAATTGAAAGATAAGATGCTTTGGAGATAGCCTCTTTAAAGAATGCTCTAGAGGAAGAACAAGAAACTCGAGTCTCTTTAGAGGAGAAACTTGAGTCAATTGAAGAGTCCCATGAAGAAATTATTTCCCAGCTCATAAAAGAACATGACAATGCTCTTATTAAGGTAAAGAAACTAAAGAAAGAGAAGATTGATTTTGGGGCTGCTCATGCTAGACTCTTAGAGAAGTTTGAGAAACTTGACATTGCCTACAAGGCATTGGAGAGTGAACATTCTAATCTAAATGAGTCTCGTGATCAGGTCCAAACTCAATTGGAGAAGTATGATATGCCTAGCACATCTACACCAACATGTGTACATGAAGGCATTATCGAAGAAAATGCAAGATTAATGGAAGAACTTGTAAAGGAGTCTCAATCTAAAGGTAAAGAAGTCCTAGATGATATTCTTAGCAAGCAAAGGACAAACAATGGAAAAGAAGGTCTTGGTTATGTTCCCAAGTCAAATAAGAAGAATAAGAATAATAATAATAAGAAGAAGAAGAGCAAAACTGCTCAACCAAAGACAAGCACCACAACTAATGACAAGGCTAACTATGTTGGTGTTGCAGGGGTTAATAATCCAAACTATGAATTATTTCGTGATTATTATGGTGATGGCTATGCTAGATATGTTGGTCCATTTGATAGTTACATATCTTGGTCTATTTGGGTTCCAAAGACCCTTGTCACTAACATGAGAGGACCCATTGAGAAATGGGTACCTAAAACCAAGATGTAACTTTCTTGCAGGGCTATGCTTACGGTGGGTCCAAATGGGTGCTCGATAGCGGGTGCACTAGTCATATGAGCGGAAGCGACGAGATCATCTCGGAGATGCGGCCAAACCATGATCACATAACCGTCTCCTATGGTAACAAGTCAAAATCTGAGGTATTGGGTCTTAGCAAAGTTGTGGTTGCTCATAATATCTCTCTCGTGGATGTCATGCTTGTTGAGACCCTCAGTCACAATTTACTTTTAGTTCGTGCCCTTGGTAAGATGGGCTTCACAGTTTTCATTGATGCTGATTTGGTGGTACTCTTGTGGAGCAAGTCTCTAAAGGTCGCTTTCGTGGGATATGTCGAAAATGACCTGTACGTGGTGGACTTCTCGGGGAAAACCACTACAGGTCTGATGTGTCTTTTCGGAAAGGCCGACGTGGGTTGGCTATGGCATCGCTGACTAGCCCACGTCAATATGAGAACTTTGCAAAGTCGTCACAAGGGTGGCCACATCCTTGGACTAAAAGAAAATGTTTCCTTTGCCAAAGATCATGTTTGTAGGGCTTGTGTTGAAGGGAAAATGCATGACTCTCCCCATCAAAGGAAGACGATTATTTCATCAAAAAGGATTTTGTAGCTCCTTCATGTGGATCTCTTTGGTCCTCCATCTCATGGAAGCCTCGGTGGGAAGAAATATTGCCTCGTGATTGTGGATGATTACTCAAGATACACATGGGTCTATTTCTTCAAGTTGAAGAGCGAGACTCAACAAACGGTCATTGATTCTGCCAACGAGGTTCAATGTCAACACAATGTTCCTATATTGGCAATTAGAAGTGATAATGGCTCCAAGTTCAAGAACTACACCTTAAATGAATTTCTAAGTGAAGAGGGGATAAGACATCAATATTCCGCTGCGTACACTCCTCAACAAAATGGTGTAGCCGAGAGGAAGAACTCGACCTTAATGGATATGGCAAGATCAATGTTGGCTGAGTTCAAGTCACCATATAATTTCTGGGCTGAAGCAATTTCTACCGCATGCCACTCATCCAATCGACTTTACCTCCACAAAATCTTGGACAAGACTCCTTATGAAATACTTACCGGTAACAAGCTAAACATCTCCTACTTCCGGGTATTTGGTTGTAAGTGTTTCTTTCTCATCAAAGGAGTTTGTTTATCTAAATTAGAGTCTAAGGCTTTAGAAGGCATTTTTGTTGGTTATGGTGCTGAATCCCACACTTATAGAGTCTACAATAAGCTCTCCGGAACTGTTGTAGAATCTTGTAGTGTGGTGTTCGAGGAAAATGATGGCTCCCGTGCGGGGCAAGTTGATGTTTGTGATGCAGATGTTGAAATACCCCAAGATGCCATAAGAAGAATGGGCGTGGGATTCTTCCGCCCCATTGAGGAACCCCTTGTGGCAGATCGGGAAGGACAATGCTCTACTCAAGTATAGCCCTCATCGACACAAGATCAACCTGCTCCAACTGTTCGAGAAACTTCTACACCAACCCCACAAAATGTTGAAGATCTTCAAACATCTGCTCTTGAAAGCTCCAGGCCTGATTATCTGGTGGGCACCGGATTATTCGGCCAATCCTCCTAATACGTTGCAAACGTATCTATAAATTTTGATGTTCCATGCTTGTTTTATATCTACTTTCTTATGTTTTGTCCACACTTTGGAGTATTTTTATACACTTTCTTAGACTAACCTATTAACAAGATGCCATAGTGGCAGCTGCCTGTTTTCTGCTGTTTTTGGTTCCAGGAAAGTCAGAAAATGAACATTCTCGGAACTGGACGGGACAAAAGCCAAAGTCAATATTTCACCGAGGGGGACACAGAGCCAGAAGACGAGATGGAGAGGGGCCAAAGGCCGGCCACACCACCTAGCCGCGCAGCCAGGCCTGGCCCGTGCCAAGGGGTGGTGTGGCTACCTAGGGCACCCCCTCGGCCTCCCCTTTCGCCTATATATCGCCTCTGATACAGAAACCCTAAGTACCCGATCAAAATTCCACGAAAGAGTCTGTAGCTGCCATCATCTCCATCCCTAGATCGGGAGAGATCTGAAGCTCTTCCCGGCACCCTATCGGAGGGGAGAATTCACCCTGGAGGCCTTCTTCATCACCATGACTGCCTCCGGTGTGATGCGTGAGTAGTTCATTCCTAGACTATGGGTCCATGTAGTAGCTAGATGGTTGATTCTTCTCCTTTGTGCTACCATGTCTAGATCTTGTGAGCTCCGTTCATGATCAAGATCATCTATTTGTAATCCTACATGTTGTGTTTGCGGGGATACGATGGATATCGAGATGCTATTTCAGATTGATTATTGATTCTATCATGTCTTTGTTATTTGTGATCTTGCATGCTCTCTGTTGTTAGTAGCTATCTTGGCCGAGTAGATGCTAGCAACTCCAAGAGGGAGTATTTGTGCTCGATAGTGGGTTCATGCCTCTAGTAATCTAGGGAAGAGACAGAAATCTCTAAGGTACTAGATGTGTTGTTGCTACTAGGGAGAAAACAACAATCCTTTGTTCATAGAACAATCGTATTGTGTACTTTACACGCAATGCTTAATGCAATTAGCTGTTGCTTACAACTTAATACTGGAGGGGGTTCAGATGATAACCTGAAGGTGGATTATTAGTCATAGATGTAGTTGGATTACAGTCTATGTATAATGTTGTAATACCCAATCAAATCTCATAGGAGTCAAGATGATTAGTATATGCATGTATGCTTTCTCGGTGTCTGTCAATTGCCCCGCTGTAATTTGTTCACCCTACATGTCATCTATCTTAAGGAGAATCACCACTAGTGAACTATGGACCCCTGGTCCTTTCTTTTACCATCAATCTACAACTATTTACTGTTTTCTGTTTACTTTCTGCAAACTATTACTATCTTCCACACAATATGTTTAATCCTTTGTGTTCAGCAAAACCAGTGAGATTGACAACCTCACTGTAAGTTGGAGGCAAAGTTCTGTGGTTGTGTTGTGCAGGATTCCAAGTTGGAAACAACACCTTGGAGGTGTTTCCTTGCTCCTACTGGTTCGATAACCTTGGTTTCATAACTAAGGGAAAACTTGTTTTTGTGCTCATCATACCTTCCTCTTGGGGTTCCCCAACGAGCTCGATATATTTTGGGCCATCAAGCTATTTTTCTGGCACCATTGCCGGGGAGTCAAGGACATCTTCACAAGGGGAGTCCCTCATAACCAATCTCTTTACTTTGTTTTATTTGTTTTGCTTAGTTTATTTATTTATTTCTTTGCTTGCTTCTTTATAAAAACACACAAAAAATTAGTTGTGCTAGTTTGATTTATTTATCAAAAACATAAAAAAAATTCCTCATTCTTAGCTCACCATGTTGATCCCCAAGTTCACCCTGAAAGACCTTTCAATAGGTAGTGGCTCTATAATTGGGAAAGATAATATTGAAGAATTATTTAATCATGTTAGCAAGCATGAGGATATTCAGGATAGATCCCTTGGAGAACTTGCTCCAAATTATGAAATTGCTGCAACTTCTCTAGTTCACATGTTGGAAGCTAGGTTTGTTAACCTTAACCCCATAATGCAAGTAATCTTTCTTAAACTTAAACAAATTGAGGACCCCGAAAAGAGAGATTCTATTCTAGAAACCTTGCTTAAAGAATTCTATGACGTTCCTAAGGAAGCTAGAAAAGTCTTTGATCGTTTTAATATGGTAGGCTCATGTGCAGATGTTATTGGTACACGAGAAAAGATGAACAAAACTGAACCTAATGGGGAGGAAATTTGTTGGGTCCGCAGCATAGAAAACAAAAAATTTCCTACGGTGTGAACTACACGCCAAGATCTATCTACTAGGTACAAAGCAACGGGTGGACATACATCCAACGAGAACTTACCCTCGAAGACAACGAGTTTTGTTAACGAGTAGGAACTCGTGGTTGATGTAGTCGTACACTTGCCGATCTCAAGATCGTGAGGAAGTCGGCCGCGCAACTCAGCAGCGCATCCATACTCGCACACGTTCAAGCCACGGACAACCTCCACCTCCTCGCTCTGGCGATCTAGCGAGCAGCAACTCCTTCCGCATTTAAATGCCACCGGTAACATGTATCTCGCTAATCCGAGACCATGGGGGAATAATTCTAGAGGGGGAGAGAGATCCTTCACAAGGAGGTGTGAGGATGAAGGAGGGAATGGGTGGCCTTTTATAGGAGGAGGGGGTGCCCCCTCTCTCCATGGCCGGCGCATGGGGGTGACCCCTCACCTCCCCCATTCATGTGGTGGTAACCCCTCCACATTAAAATGCCTCTTCACATTCCCTTTTAAAGTCTCCACTTTAAATGCATTAAATTTCTCCAAATTTAATGCTCTCTCATTTAATAAAACTCTTTTATTAAATTTATTCAGAATTTTGTTAATTACTTTAATTAACAAACATTCACACATAGCCCCTTGCAATATTTCAATATCACATGCAGAACCACTTTCTTAAATTTCACCCGAAACAATTTCCGGTTTCTATTGAAACAATTCCTGCGCTTTGCAATTCTTTCGTCTGAAACATATGTGCTCCAAAATGGTGTCCGGTAACTCTTAAGTGTGCCACCCTACGGTTCACGAATAATGTAGACATGATCGAGACCCTTCTCCGATCAATAATCAGCAGCGGGACCTGGAGATCCGTACAGACTCCTACACATTCAACGATGACTTCTGTGATCGTGAGAACCTTTAACGCTTGTAACTAAATCCCTTTGTCTCTCAATATATTACATGTCCGAGATTCGATCATCGGTATCTCCATACCTAGTTTGATCTCGTTACCGACATGCACTCTTTTGTCATTCCCGTGATATAACATTCTAGTGATCATATCACTTGCTTGCAAGCTATCTTAATGTGATATCACCGAGAGGGCCCAGAGTATATCTATCCGTCATCGGGATTGACAAATTCCACTCTTGATCCATGAGCCTCAACATAACACCTTCATAGTACTGAACCCATCTTTATAGTCACCCTGTTACGGTGTGACATTTGATGTTATCAAGATACTCTTCTGGTGTTAGCAATTAACATGATCTCATGGTCTAAGGATAAAGATTACTTCGTATGATGTTATAGCAATATAAACATAATGACTTGATCGTAATGCTATACTTCGGATGAATGTTCATCACATCATTCCACCAATGGTGTGACCTTGTTATTAACAACATCCAATGTCCATGATCAGGAAACCTTGATCATCTTGTTAATCAACAAGCTAGTCTATAAGAGAGGCATAACTAGGAACCCTTCTTGTTTATTAATCACACATGTATTGATGTTTCCTGATCAATACAATTCTAGCATGTAAAATAAACATCTATCATATATAAGAAATATATAATAACAACTTTATTATTGCCTCTCAGGGCATATTTCCTTTAGTCTCCCACTTGCACTAGAGACAATAATCTAGTTCACATAGTGATAAATCTAACACCCATGGAGTTCTGGTGTTGATCATGTTTTTCCCTAGGGAGAACTTTAGTCAAGGGATCTGCTACATTTAGGTCCGTGTGTACTTTACAAATCTTTATATCTCCATCCTTGACATGCTCGCGGATGGAGTGAAAACCGACGCTTAATATGCTTTAAATTCTTGTGAGACCTCGGTTCCTTTGCGTTGGCTATGGCTCCATTGTTGTCACAATAGATCACCATTGGATCCAATGCACTGGGAACCACACCTAGTTCTGTAATGAACTCTTCCATCCAAACCGCCTCCTGCGCCGCTTACAAGCAAAGAACATATTCCGCCTCCGTCGTTGATCCAGCCACCACAGGTTGTTTGGAACTCCTCCAACTAACTGTTGCTCCGTTCAAGAGAAATACTTATCCGGATTGAGACTTAGAGTCATCCGGATTGAGCTAGCATCAACATAACACTTAGCGACTAGCTCTTCTTCACCTCCGTATATAAGAAACATATCCTTAGTTCTTCTCAAGTACTTGAGGATGTTCTTTACCGCTATCCAGTGTTACGAACTTGGATCAGATTGGTACCTACTAGTCAAACTAATAGCATGTGCCACATCCGGTCTTGTACATAGCATGGCATACATAATAGAGCCTATGGCCGAGGCATAGGGGATCTTATCCATCATCTCTCTTTCTTCCGTCGTAGCCGGACTTTGAGTCTTACTCAATGTCTTATCTTGCAACATAGGTAAGAACCCCTTCTTACTTTTGTCCATATTAAACTTCTTTAATATCTTATCAAGGTATGTACTCTGCGATAGCCCAATTAGGCGCCTTGATCTATCTCTATATGTTTTAATGCCTAATATATATGACGCTTCACCAAGGTCTTTCATCGAAAATTTGCTGTTTAGATAACTTTTAAGACTGTTTAAAAGATCTATATCATTTCCAATCAATAATATGTCATCCACATATAATATCAGAAATGCCACATTGCTCCCACTCACTTTCTTGTAAATACAAGCCTCTCCATAAGTTTGGACGAATCCAAACTCTTTGATCACCTCATCAAAGCGGAGATTCCAACTCCGGGATGCTTGCTTTAGTCCATAGATGGATCGCTGAAGTTTGCATACCTTATTAGCATCCTTAGGATCAACAAAACCCTTAGGTTGTATCATATACAACTCTTCTTCAATATTACCATTGAGGAACGCAGTTTTGACATCCATCTGCCATATTTCATAATCGAAATATGCAGCAATTGCTAACATAATCCTAACCTACTTAAGCATCGCTACGGGATAGAATGTCTCATCGTAGTTAACTGCTTGAATTTGTCGAAACCCCTTTGTGACAAGTCGAGCCTTATAAATGGTCACATTACCATCAGCATCAGTTTTTCTTTTGAAAATCCATTTATTCTCAACGGCCTTTCGATCGTGAGGTAAGTCCACCAAGTTCCAAACTTGGTTCTCATACATGGATTCCATCTCGGATTTCATGGCTTCCAGCCATTTGTTGGAATCCGGGCTCATCATCACTTCTTCATACGTCGCAGGGTCATCCATTTCATCAACCATGAAATTCACAACAAGATTGCCGTACAGCTCAGAGTCAGACGTGTCCTGCTTGACCTGCGAGGTTCGGTAGTGTCCTCTTTCGGAGTTTCATGATCAATATCATTAGCTCTCTCTTCATTAGGTGAAGTCAACTCCGAAACAACTTCTAGAGCTGCGCTACTCGCCATTTCATGAAGAGAAGGTTCAATAACCTCTTCGAGTTCTACCTTCCGACTACTCACACCTTTTGCGAGAAACTCCTTCTCAAGAAAGGATCCATTCTTGGCAACAAAGACCTTGCCCTCGGATCTGTGATAGAAGGTATACCCAATCGTTTCCTTAGGGTATCCTATGAAGACGCATTTTTCCGCTTTGGGTTCGAGTTTATCCGGTTGAAGTTTCTTCACATAAACATCGCATCCCCAAACTTTAAGAATGATGCTTAGGTTTGTTTCCAAACCATAATTCATACGGTGTCTTTTCAACGGATTTAGATGGTGCCCTATTTAAAGTGAATGTAGCGGTTTCTAGTGCATAACCCCAAAATGGCAGTGGCAAGTCAGTCAGAGACATCATAGATCGAACCATATCCAATAAAGTACGATTACGATGTTCTGACACACCATTACGTTGTGGTGTTCCGGCAGGCGTGAGTTGTGAAACTATTCCACAATATTTCATATGTGTGCTAAACTCGTAACTAAGATACTCTCCTCCACGGTCGGACCGCAAAAATTTGATCTTTCTGTTATGATGATTTTCCACTTCATTCTGAAATTCTTTGAACTTTTCAAAAGTTTCAGACTTGTGTTTCATCAAATAGATATATCCATATCTACTCAAATCATCCGTGAAAGTAACAAAATAACGATATCCACCTCGCGCCGACACACTCATTGGTCCACACACATCAGTATGTATGATTTCCAATAGATCATCGCCGTTCCATTGAACCGGAAAACGGCGTTCTAGTCATCTTGCCCATAAGGCATGGCTCACATGTATCAAATGATTCAAAATCAAGTGATTCCAAAAGTCCATCAGAATGGAGTTTCTTCATGCGTTTAACGCCAATATGACCTAGACGGCAGTGCCACATATATGTAGACATATCATCATCAAGTTTAATCTTTTTAGCATTAACATTATGAATGTGTGTAATATTACTATCGAGATCTATCAGAAATAAACCATTCAACATAGGTGCATGACCATAAAAGATATCATTCTTATAAATCGAACAACCATTGTTTTCAGATTTAAAGGAATGACCACTTTGCATCAAACACGATCCAGATACAATGTTCATGCTCAGTGCAGGCACTAAATAACAATTATTTAGGTTTATAACTAATCCCGATGGCAAATGGAGAGGTAGCGTCCCGACGGCGATCACATCAACTTTTGATCCATTGCCGACCCGCATCCTGACCTCATCCCTTGCTAGTTGTCGCTTGTTCCGTAGCCCCTGAACCGAGTTACATATATTAGCAACCGATCCCGTATCAAATACCCAGGTGCTACTGCGAGTACTAGTCAAGTACACATCAATAACATGTATATCACATATACCTTTGTTTGCCTTGCCGGACTTCTTGTCCGCCAAATACTTGGGGCAGTTGCGCTTCCAATGGCCAGTCCCCTTACAATAGTAGCACTCGGTGTCAGACTTAGGGCCAGCTCGGGGTTTCTTTTCAGGCGTGGCAACAGACTTGCCACCCTTCTTTCCCTTGTGCTTGCCTTTCTTGTCTTTCTTGAAACCGGTGGTCCTATTGATCATCAACACTTGATGTTCTTTCCTAATCTCCACTTCTGCAGTCTTAAGCATTGACAGAAGCTCGGGAAGAGTCTTCTTCATGCCCTGCATATTATAGTTCATCACGAAGCTCTTGTAGCTAGGTGGAAGAGATTGGAGAACACGATGTATGCCTAAGTCAATGAGAATCGTTATTCCGAAGGACACAAGCTTATCGGCGTACCCAGAAATTCTGAGTACGTGCTCACTAACGGAGCTGTTTTCCTCCATCATGCAGCTAAAGAACTTTTCTGTAGCATTATAACTCTCTACGGCAGCATGGGTATCGAAAATCATTTTCAATTCTCCCATGGTATCAAAGGCATTGCCATTTTTGAAACTCTTTCGAAGTTCTGGCTCTAGCCCATACAGTATGCCGCAATGAACTAAGTTGTGGTCCTCCTAGCGAGTCACATAGACATTCTTTTCCTCGTCAGGGACATCAGAAGCTGGTGGGGGTGCCTAGCGTCGCATCTAGCACATATTGCTTTTGTGCATCAGTGAGGAGAATCCTCAAATTCATAGCCCAGTTGGTGAAGTTGCTACCATTCACAGCAAGTTTCTCTTTCTCCATGAACACATTGAAATTAAAAGCAGGTGGTGCCATCTACAACATAATTTGTAAAGTTTATTTAGACTAAGTTTATGATAGATTGAGTTCAACTAATCCTAATTACTAATGAACTCCCACTCAAAAACGACATCCCTTGTCTCCTTTTGGTGATTACATGAACCAAATCCACTACACCAAGTCCGATCATCACGTGAGTTGATGTAGCTTCAAAGGCGAGCATCTATATGGGCATCATATCAACTATATGACTCATGCTTAACCTTTCGGTCCGTGTTCCGAGGCCATGTCTGTACATGCTAGGCTCACTGAGTAAGAACCTTAGTATTCGCGTGTGTAAAACTGTCTTACACCCGTTCCTATGAAAGCGTAGATTCGAGTACACCCGGTCATCACGTGATGTCTCAAAACACGATCCACAGAACGGTGCATACTTAAGGAAGAACACATTTTTATCTTGATATCTAAATGAGGGATCATCGTATAATGCTACCAAAAGCGCCAAACTAGCAGTATAAGATGCAAACATCTAATGTGTAAAGTGAGATGATATGGTCCATGCATTTGATCTCTATCACTTGCATCGTGCTATGATCTCTATCATTCCTTTGTGTGTAAGGCCAAGGTCTATGGAACTTACACATTGAGTGTGTTGTAAGAGTATCTATCATACATCTACTTACAACAATACCATATCAATACACTAGCCCAGCAATGATCTAAACTAGACGCCTCTAATTTATCAATTGCAAGTTTTACGTGGCTTAGGGCTTTCAGAGATAGAACCGTTCTCACCTACGAACATGAACCACAACGAGGATGACTAAGTTATTAGCAACTCGTTGTAAATCAGATATTGACTATAGTAGGAGAGACAGACACCCGCCAGCCACTTATGCAAAACAAGTTGCATGTCAGTCGTGGAACCGGTCTCATGTACGATGACATGTAAGGTTGGTCCGGGCCGCTTCATCCCACTATGCCACCAATATCCAAAATACATAGAAGATGCAATAACATGATCATCATCGCCCACATATAAACATATGTGTACTACCCGTGCAAAGCACCTACGCATAGATCAGGCTCTGATACCACTGTTGGGTCCGCAGCGTAGAAAACAAAAAATTTCCTACGGTGTGAACTACATGCCAAGATCTATCTACTAGGTACAAAGCAACGGGTGGACATACATCCAACGAGAACTTAGCCTCAAAGACAACGAGTTTTGTTAACGAGTAGGAACTCGTGATTGATGTAGTCATACACTTGCCGATCTAAAGATCGCGAGGAAGTCCGAGCGCCGCAACTCAGTAGCGCATCCGTACTCGCACACACGTTCAAGCCACCGGACAACCTCCACCTCCTCGCTCCAGCGATCCAACGGAAGCAGCAACTCCTTCCACACGAAATGCCATCGGGAACATGTATCTCGCTAATCCGAGACCATGGGGGAATAATTCTAGAGGAGGAGAGAGATCCTTCACAAGGAGGTGTGAGGATGAAGGAGGGAATGGGTGGCCTTTTATAGGAGGAGGGGGGTGCCCCTCTCTCCATGGCCGGCGCATGGGGAGGGGGGGTGACCCCTCACCTCCCCCATTCATGTGGTGGTAACCCCTCCACATTAAAATGCCTCTTCACATTCCCTTTTAAAGTCTCCACTTTAAATGCATTAAATTTCTCCAAATTTAATGCTCTCTCATTTAATAAAACTCTTTTATTAAATTTATTCAGAATTTTGTTAATTACTTTAATTAATAAACATTCACATATAGCCCCTTGCAATATTTCAATATCACATGCAGAACCACTTTCTGCAATTTCACCCGAAACAATTTCCGGTTTCTATTGAAACAATTCCTGCGCTTTGCAATTCTTTCGTCTGAAACATATGTGCTCCAAAATGGTGTCTGGTAACTCTTAAGTGTGCCACCCTACGGTTCACGAATAATGTAGACATGATCGAGACCCTTCTCCGATCAATAATCAGCAGCGGGACCTGGAGATCCGTACAGACTCCTACACATTCAATGATGACTTCTGTGATCGTGAGAACCTTTAACGCTTGTAACTAAATCCCTTTGTCTCTCGATATATTACATGTCTGAGATTCGATCATCGGTATCTCCATACCTAGTTTGATCTCGTTATCGACATGCACTCTTTTCTCGTTCCCTAATATAACATTCTAGTGATCACATCACTTGCTTGCAAGCTATCTTAATGTGATATCACCGAGAGGGCCCAGAGTATATCTATCCGTCATCGGGATTGACAAATTCCACTCTTGATCCATGAGCCTCAACATAACACCTTCATAGTACTGAACCCATCTTTATAGTCACCCTGTTACGGTGTGACGTTTGATGTTATCAAGATACTCTTCTGGTGTTAGCAATTAACATGATCTCATGGTCTAAGGATAAAGATTACTTCGTATGATGTTATAGCAATATAAACATAATGACTTGATCATAATGCTATACTTTGGATGAATGTTCATCACATCATTCCACCAATGGTGTGACCTTGTTATTAACAACATCCAATGTCCATGATCAGGAAACCTTGATCATCTTGTTAATCAACAAGCTAGTCTATAAGAGAGGCATAACTAGGAACCCTTTTTGTTTATTAAACACACATGTATTGATGTTTCCTGATCAATACAATTCTAGCATGTAAAATAAACATCTATCATATATAAGAAATATATAATAACAACTTTATTATTGCCTCTCAGGGCATATTTCCTTCAAAATTAAGATACCAATACCTTTTAAACTTGTAGGAATGCATGAAGCCTTAGAAAACAATTTTGATTGGATTGTTCCTGAAAACCCATTTGATGAAAATAGTGAATCCAAGAGCATTGAGAGAGGACCCTTTAAAACTTATTTGGATGAGATACCTTGCCTTGTTGAAGATATTTCTGGTATTAATCTTAATGCTTCTTTGTTTGAGAATACTTGATTCTTTTCTTGCTTCTTATGCCTAAGTTAAAGGCGTTAAAGAAAAGTACTTATTGGGAGATAACCCAAAAGTTTTAGTTGAGTCTTGGAAGTTATTTCTTCAGTAATAACCTGTCCTTATCCTTTTTATTTGCTTTTTGTGCCAAGAGTAACCTCTAATGAGAAAGAAGTAATGCTTGGGAAAGTTGCTATCCTGAAACAGATTTTTGTGCTTCTCTGTAAAAATTCGTGTAAAATCTCTGTATGTCGGTTTGAGTTGTCATTTTTTGTGCTTCTGCCACAGGTTGTTATCCAACTTTCATTAGTTTAACACTTTTCGATTTGAGCAATAGAAGGTCTTCGAAAAAATCGGTTTCTACCTACTGGTCTGTTTTGACAGATTTCTACCATTATTTGCATTTGCTTCTTGTTGATTCCTTTTTGGGTTCTTTTTGTGGAATTGAGATTTTTGAAGGAAGTGCTACAGTAGCTTGTGTTTTAATGGAAGTTTTACTTGTGTTGGAACTGAACCAAAATACTTATTATCTTGAGTACACTAATGTGCTAACAAAGATTGTGTGAAGTTTTGTATGAAGGAAAAATTTCAGGTGTAAGGAAAGAATGATGTAATGAGATGAAGAATGGACTAAAGCTCAAGCTTGGGGATGCTACCCGTGTCACCCCAATAAATATCCAAGAAGTACAAGCGTCAAAGCTTGGGGATGCCCAAGGCATCCCCTTCTTCATCAATAAAAATCTCAGGTTTCTTTCAAATACTTCATTTTTATTGTTTCATGCACAGTTGTGTTGTTCTTGGAGCGTCTTCGTTTTTGTTTTTGGTTTTAGTTTGCTTGGTTTGCTTAGTTTGCTTGAATAAATTGGTTGGACCCCCTCATTCATACATTAGTTTTCAAATAAGATTGGTTTGGATTGGAAAAGAGTAGGAAAAGTTCAAGCTTAAGTGGTAAAAGGAGCTTGTTTTTTACTGTGGCCTATGCTTTGTCATGTCATGCTTGATATTGTTTTGGCTTTATGCTTAGTGATTTTTTCTGTAGCATGACATGTTATAAACAATTGAGATTGCTTAATGTGCCTTGAAAGAATCATGTGTTGTTTTAGCATATTAAAGCATAGTATTGTGGTATTCTCCTTTGATGCTTTATTTGGGCTGACTTGGCACATGCTCACACCATTTTATGACTATCCCAAGTCACCATAGCCTTTATGATCCTTTAGTTTTCGACTTGTAATATCACTTTATGCTTTAATTAATGATGTTTTGTCGCTTCTCATGATTATGGCCATTATTGCTCTCTTAGTTGGTCGCTCCCAGTCTTCTGCTAGCCTCCATAACCAAGTGTGAGTTCCACTCATGCATCCAACTCCAAATAAAACCAAGTTATTCCAAAGAGTCCACCATACCTACCTATTATCATTTGCTATTGCAAGTATATTCATGTTTTTATCTACCTTCTGAATTAAACTTGTTATGAGAAAACTAGTGATTAAAGCTCTCACGAACTTGATGGCACACTTTACTTTTATTGCCCCTAATAAACTTGAACCATTGTGTCATCTCTGTTGTATATGTTTGCACTTATATGTTGGGGATTAGTAGAACCATGCTGTCATGGGGAACGCTTTCAACATTGCACTTGTACATTGTTCCCAGTTGATATCATGCTCTTTTGTCTATGGATGTCGTCGGTGTGAAATGAAAGGGGAGCTTGTAAGTCCATGGAATTATGTATGTGTGTTAGAGAAACGCCTGGGCCGCTGGTCTAATCCATGCCTAATCATGGTGGAAACCTGCAGGGTAACCATAATGAGCAATCTATGAAGCATTCTTCTTATAAAAAAGAGATAGAGATTGAGAAAAAGAGAAAAAGAGAAAAAAAAGAGATGAGAAAAGAGGAAATATAGAAAAGGCACCATTTTCCCATGGTAAATAAGAAGATTGCTGAGATGCTTATTGTTTTCTTGCCTTGTCATTTTGATATGGGGATTCTTCCGTATCATCGGGAAAGGGGTACCTCGTTGGCGGTTCTCTATGATACACATGTACTTATTATGACTAGAACTTACCGGTAACTAAACTTGAGTAGCATGACGAGCGGCCCTCGTATTCAAGGGACATGAGATTGCCAACTTATACTTTGTCAAGCATATCTCCATAGTTTGTTCACTTTAACCTTAATCAGTTCAAGATGCTTATGATAGGGGCAATGAGAGCTGAAAGCTAATAAGTACCATATTTTTGGAAGCTCTTTATGAGACTTGAATCCCTGCTTCCTTCCATGAAGGCCTTTCTTTTACTTTTAAGTTGAGTCCCCATCTTCTATCTTTATTCACCTATTAAGAGAGCATAGTGGCCATTCTTAGTTTAATATGCATTGTCCCAAGACTTGTTGATTGATGCATAACTTTGATATTGCTTGTTCTTGAACTATTTGTATCTAGTCACCCTTATGAACTTTGAAGGTGTCCTATGCATTTATGTTTTTCTACTCTATGAGGGACAAGCTGAATACCATTCTCATTATGCTTTCTTTATGTGAAACAAACAAACGTCTTACAAAGCATTATTATTCATGAATCTTTTGTTTGTGCCTTTTCATGTTACAACATAGTTGCTATGTCTTATTGGTAGAACAATATCTTTTATGATATGTTAAAGTACTATGATCCCATCTATCAATGTTTTACAAATACTTTGATCAAGTTTATGATGGTGCATGTCACCTCAAAAATTATTCTTTCTTTTTACCACTTACCTACATGAGGACGAGCAGGAGTTAAGCTTGGGGATGTTGATACGTTGCAAACGTATCTATAATTTTTGATATTCCATGCTTGTTTTATATCTATTTTCTTATGTTTTGTCCACACTTTGGAGTATTTTTATACACTTTCTTGGACTAACCTATTAACAAGATGCCATAGTGGCAGCTGCCTGTTTTCTGCTGTTTTTGGTTCCAGGAAAGTCAGAAAATGAATATTCTCAGAATTGGACGGGACAAAAGCCAAAGTCAATATTTCACCGAGGGGGACACGGAGCCAGAAGACGAGACGGAGAGGGGCCAGAGGCCGGCCACACCACCTGGCCGCGTGGACAGGCCTGGCCCGTGCCAGGGGGTGGTGTGGCTGCCTAGGGCACCCCCTCGGCCTCCCCTTTCGCCCATATATCGCCTCCGATACAGAAACCCTAAGTACCCGATCAAAATTCCACGAAAGATTCTGTAGCCGCCGTCATCTCCATCCCTAGACCAGGAGGGATCTGAAGCTCTTCCCGGCACCCTGTCGGAGGGGAGAATTCACCCTGGAGGCCTTCTTCATCACCATGACTGCCTCCGGTGTGATGCGTGAGTAGTTCATCCCTGGACTACGGGTCCATGTAGTAGCTAGATGGTTGGTTCTTCTCCTTTGTGCTACCATGTCTAGATCTTGTGAGCTCTGTTCATGATCAAGATCATCTATTTGTAATCCTACATGTTGTGTTTGCGGGGATCCGATGGATATTGAGATGCTATTTCAAATTGATTATTGATTCTATCATGTCTTTGTTATTTGTGATATTGCATGCTCTCTGTTGTTAGTAGCTATCTTGGCCGAGTAGATGCTAGCAACTCCTAGAGGGAGTATTTATGCTCGATAGTGGGTTCATGCCTCTAGTAATCTGGGGAAGTGATAGAAATCTCTAAGGTACTAGATGTGTTGTTGCTACTAGGGAGAAAACAACAATCCTTTGTTCATAGAACATTCGTATTGTGTACTTTACATGCAATGCTTAATGCAATTATCTGTTGCTTACAACTTAATACTAGAGGGGGTTCGGATGATAACCTAAAGGTGGATTATTAGTCATAGATGCAGTTGGATTACGGTCTATGTATAATGTTGTAATTCCCAATCAAATCTCATAGGAGTCAAGATGATTAGTATATGCATGTATGCTTTCTCGGTGTCTATCAATTGCCCCGCTGTAATTTGTTCACCCTACATGTCATCTATCTTAAGGAGAATCACCACTATTGAACTATGGAGCCCGCTCCTTTCTTTTACCATCAATCTACAACTATATATTGTTTTCTGTTTACTTTCTGCAAACTATTACTATCTTCCACACAATACGTTTAATCCTTTGTGTTCAGCAAAACCGGTGAGATTGACAACCTCACTGTAAGTTGGGGGCGAAGTTCTGTGGTTGTGTTGTGCAGGATTCCAAGTTGGAAACAACACCTTGGAGGTGTTTCCTTGCTCCTACTGGTTCGATAACCTTGGTTTCATAACTGGGGGAAAACTTGTTGCTGTGCTCATCATACCTTCCTCTTGGGGTTCCCCAATGAGCTCGATATATGTTGGGCCATCACCTCCTCAACTAACAGAAGTGATCAAATTGCTAAAGATTCTGCTGCAAGCCCTAGGCCGGATTTTCTGGCTGACCCCGGATTATCTGGACCCTCTCTAGTTCGTGCAAGGACCACTGAAGGCTGTGAAGGTGTATCAACTACTCCCAGGCCGGATTATCTATCCCCACCCTCGGCCGGATTATCCGGCCCTAAAAATCCTGAACAGCCGCAGCCTCCTGTTATGGCTGTTGATCAACGTCAAGGGCAAGATTCATCATCTCACTATTCCTGCTAATCAAGCTGAAGATCAAGGCCAAGCCAATGATTCCAACAAAGACTCAAATGATGAAGTTATTCCCCCAAGATACAACAAGCTAATTGAACTTCGTCACAAAGCTCGTGCAGATAGGAACCTTGAATTAAGGGGTCACACTCTTGACAAAGTTGTAGGTGATCTTCGACGAAGGGTGTCCACAAGAAGGGAGCCATCAAGTTTTGGTGAGCACCAAGCTCACATATCCATGGTGGAACCCAAGAAAGTGTTTGAAGCTCTTGAACATCTGAACTGGGTTGTTTCTATGCATGAAGAGTTGAATAACTTTGAGAGCAACAAGGTCTAGAAATTAGTAGAGAAGCCCAAGGATTGCCGCAATGTTATCGGCACAAAGTGGATCTTTAAGAATAAGCAAGATGAAAATGGCATTGTTGTAAGGAACAAGGCAAGACTCGTGGCACAAGGCTATTCCCAAGTTGAGGGCATCGACTTTGGCGATACTTATGCTCCAGTGGCTCGTCTTGAGTCCATCTGTATCCTTCTTGCTTATGCTGCTCATAACAATTTTAAATTATAGAAAATGGATGTTAAGAGTGATTTTCTTAATGGTCCTCTACATGAGTTGGTATATGTAAAGCAACCCCCAGGATTTGAGGATCCTAACTTTCCGAACCATGTCTACAAACTCGATAAGGCACTCTATGGCCTTAAACAATCCCCACGTGCGTGGTATGAGCACCTTAAAGAGCTTTTGCTAGACCGTGGCTTCGAAGTTGGGCAAATCGATCCCACTCTTTTTACTAAGAAGGTTAGGGGGGAGCTCTTCGTATGCCAACTATATGTAGATGAAATTATCTTTGACTCTACTAATAAAGCTTTTAATGATGAATTTTCAAAGCTTATGACTGACAGGTTTGAGATGTCTATGATGGGTGAGTTACGGTTCTTTCTTGGATTTGAGATCAAACAACTTAGAGAAGGAACCTTCATAAATCAAGCAAAATACATCCAATACATGCTCAAGAGATTCAAGATGATGGATCTTAATGGTGTCACCACACCGATGCAAACAAAATGTCACCTTGAACTTAATCCCCATGGTAAAGATGTGGACCAAAAGGTATACCGGTCCATGATCGGCTCTCTTCTTTACCTCTGCGCATCTATGATGGCTCGTGTATTAACAAGCTCGTTGGGGAACCCCAAGAGGAAGGTATGATGAGCACAACAGCAAGTTTCCCTCAGTTATGAAACCAAGGTTTAATCGAACCAGTAGGAGCAAGGAAACACCCCAAAGGTGTTGCTAGCTGAGCCTTGGCAGGGTGCACTACCGGTGCTAGTAGAAACATGGAGACCTGCACAACACAACCACATAACTCTGTCCCCATCTTGCGATGAGGTTGTCAATCTCACCGGTTTTGCTGAAAAAAAAGGATTAAACATATCGAATGGAAGGAAGTAATAGTTTGTAGAAAGTAAACACAAAGCAGTAAACATTTTATAGATTGTATGTAAAAGAAAAGGACCGGGATCCATAGTTCCCTAGAGGTGGATCTCCTTAAGATAGATAACATGCTGGGTGAACAAATTACAGCGGGGCAATTGACAAACATCGAGAAAGCAATACATGCATATACTAATCATCTTGACTCCTTTGGAACTTGATTGGGCATTACAACATTATACATAGACCGCCATTCAACTGCATCTATGACTAATAATCCACCTTCAGGTTATCATCCGAACCCCCTCCAGTATTAAGTTGCAAGCAACAGATTATTGCTTTACGAATTGCGTGTAATGTAAACAATACGATTGTTCTATGAACAAAGGATTGTTGTTTTCTCCCTAGTAGCAACAGCACATCTAGTGCCTTAGAGATTTCTGTCACTTCCCCAGATTACCAGAGGCATGAACCCACTATCGAGCATAAATACTAACTCTTGGAGTTGCTAGCATCTACTTGGCCAAGATAGCTACTAACAACGGAAAGCATGCAAGATCACAAATAACAAAGACATGATAGAATCAATAATCCATCTGAAATAGCATCTCAATATCCATCGGATCCCCGCAAACACAACATGCAGAATTACAAATAAATGATCTTGATCATGAACGGAGCTCACAAGATCTAAACATGAAAGCACAAAGGAGGAGAACCAGCCATCTAGCTACTACATGGATCCGTAGTCCAAGGATGAACTACTCACGCATCACACCGGAGGCTTGCATGGTGATGAAGAAGGCCTCCAGGGTGAATTCCCCTCTCCGGCAGGGTGCCGGGAAGAGCTTTAGATCCCTCCCGATCTAGGGATGGAAATGACGGCGGCTACAAACTCTTTCGTGGATTTTTGATCGGGTACTTAGGGTTTTCGTCCCGAGGGCATCTTATAGGCAGAAGGAGAGGTCGAGGGGTGCTGTCGGCCAGACCACCAGCATGGAGGCCTGTCAGCCAAGTGGTGTGGCTGCCCCGCCCTTCTCGTGATACGGCATCTGATGACTTTCGGAAAAATAGGCACTTTGGCTTTTGTCCCGTCCAATTCCAAGAATATTCATTTTCTGACTTTCCTGGAACCAAAAACAACAGAAAACATGCAGCTGGCACTATGGCTCTTGTTAATAGGTTAGTCCAAGAAATCATATGAAAAGTACTCCAAAGTGTGGACAAAACACAAGAAAGTGGATAAAACCAAGCATGGAACATCAAAAATTATAGATACATTTGCAATTTATCAATCTATACCCTATATTGTGTTGAGTGTAGGTGTGTGTGCAAGGTATCAAGCAGCTCCTAAAGAAAGCCACTTAGTGGCGGTCAAGCGGATCTTCCGATATTTGGTTCATTCCCCTAATTTTGGTCTATGGTATCCCAAGGGATCCAATTTCTCTCTATGTGGCTATACTGATTCAGATTGGGCTGGTGATAAGGATGATCAGAAATCAACTTCTGGAGCTTGTCAATTCTTGGGAAGGTCTTTAGTATGTTGGTCGTCTAAAAAGCAGAATTGTATATCTCTCTCCACCGCTGAAGCTGAATATGTGGCTGCTGCTAGTGCATGTACTCAATTATTATGGATGAGGCAAACTTTAAAGGAATACAGTGTCAATTGTGACAAAGTGCCTCTTTTATGTGATAATGAAAGTGCAATCAAAATTGCGTACAATTCGGTGCAGCACACAAGGACGAAGCATATTGAGATTCAGAATCATTTTATTTGGGACCATGTAGCTCGAGGTGATATTGATCTATCTTTTGTGAGCACGAAGAACCAACTTGCTGATATTTTTCACGAAGCCACTTGATGAAGCAAGGTTTTGTTACTTGAGGAATGAGCTAAATATCATTGATTCAAGGAGTTTGTCTTGATTACCCATGCACTCACTCCTATATCTCATCCTTATATGGTCTAGGTGTGGGCATGGATATAGGGAGAGTGTGGTCCTAATTAATTGGGCTAACCCTCCCCCATGATGCCAAAAGCAAGTCAAATCATTTCTCTTAATATCATTTTGTGATAAGTGAACTTATTGATGAGTATTGGTCATGAACCCAAGATATATCTTCGTGGTGTCATACCATGCACTCCAACAAGGTGGCCTCGGCCACCGCCCTCTTCCATGAGAAGAGTTGGATTTGTGTGGATCTTTTTGGTTGTTTTTGCACATCTCGTGTTCTTATGGAAATCACACTCAATTTTGGCCTTTAGTTGATTTGATTCTTGCAATCTTGAGTGTGTAGTACCATCTCAGTTTGTTTCTCTAATCCCAAGCCTCTCTCTATCCCTAAACCATCTCTTCGAGCACACAAGTCCTTTGTTCACACTTGTGAGGGTGTTGTTTGGGGTCGCACAGGCCTGAACTTGTGTTTAACAGGAATTCAGATTGCAGGCCGGATAATCTGGCCCAAGTGTAGGCCGGATAATCTGGCCCTAGCGGCTGCAGTCTATTAAGTACTGGGCATCAGGGGAAGGGCTCACAACGAGCAGCACTTCTCCCCTGACCCCCTCCATCTCCCCAGCCGCCGCCTGCCGCCCCCACCCTCCCTGGAGCCTCCCTGGCCACCGGATTCTCTGGGCCTCCCTAGATCTTATTCTCCAAGCCTCTGAGTACCTTCCTCTCTGTGTTATTCCTCCAATGAGTGAGGGTAACTCCCTCTCTCCCCATCTTTTGAGTTGATGTGTCACTTGTTGGTGGAACATGGACTAGAAGGTTGTTATTTCGTGTAGAGATAGTAGTCTTGCAGTTCCTAGGTCTGATCTATGGTTTTGCACTCAATCTAGGAGGATCTAAAAATTTCTACCAGGGTCGGATTATCCGCCCTTGACCAGGCCGGATTATCTGGCCTGACAGAGTCAAAACTGCTTCAGATTCTTATGGATTTTGTGCATTATTTATGTTTGGACTATGGACTGTCTGCCTACTATTTCTATGTTCTCCCTCGGGCTTGTGTGTGTGCTTATCCCCATGCTATCCATCTTACTCGTTTCACAGGTGGTTCCAGTGCTCCCAAGACCTACAAGCGCCGTCCTCGTGGCCTCTATTTCCAGGACGATGGTGAGGGTGGTATCATGGACGAGGTTGAGCCGAGGAGAAGGAAGAAAGAGGCTAACTGCATGGCTGAACAGGCAAAGAGGGACAAGTCCAGGAAGGGTGTGTCCAAGAAAAAGGGCAAGGAACCAAAGATCAACTATAAGAAGATGGATATCCTCACCTACTCCTCATCATCGTGATATGTTTGCGTACACTGAGCGGGATATTGAGCTTGGTGACCCATGCTTTTGATGTACTAACCAAAAGTCTATGTATGAGGATGTTTATGCACAGCTGAAGATTTGCCCTATGCATCCTATGATCATCGCTGAGGCTATGGAGAAGCCCCAACTTTCTGATGCCATGGAGGTGACTGAGCGGATGGGGCTGCACCATCTCATGGCCCTATAGTGTTCCTATGACTCCGAGGTTGTCAAGCAGTTCTTCTCCACCTTGGTCATTTGTGGTGATGAGTACCGCACTATGAAGTGGATGACTCATGGCATGCCAATGCAAATTTCGGACTTTTGCTAAGGTACTTAGTTATCGCTTCTGCAGCAGGGACCGTGCTAGTGGCCATCGCATCATTACTCAGCTAAAGCCCAACAAGGATGTTCTCCTCTCTCCCTGCACACTTGACAATGGTATTGTGGGCTCCTTTGCTGGTCTCTCTCCTCTGTATGCTAGCTTGGTTGACATTTTCCGTGAGGCAACAATGATAGCATTCGTGGTCACTTGGTCCAGCTACTTGCCTTTTCTCATGAGGTGGCCTCCCGTGAAGATGAATCTGTTGATTACAAGCTGGATGTGATGGACTTCATCTATCATGAGCTGACTAATGCAATGTTCAACGTGCTCTCCATCCCGTATGCGCCGTATATTATGATGTTCATCCAGCACTTGCTACCCGATGGAGAGTTCAACATTGATTCTGTGCATAAAGCCAAGAAGATTTACAACAAGGCACGAAAGATATCTCATCCATCTTCTGCTTATGATACCTTCATGAGGGATGCTCGTGCTAGTGCTCGTAGGGCCCTAGTGCCCCTATTGCTCGTGATGTGAAGCAACTGAACTGGTTCTAGTGGAACATTCTATGCATGGGGGTGGACACTCGCAAGGCGCAGTATGCGGCGTATAAGCAGCTCCACGAGATGTCCCATACTCAGCAGCTTATTCTCCACCACGTGTCTGAGGCTTCTGGTGCTCCTCCTGCCCCTACTGCTCCCATACCATATGCTCAATGGAATTTTTCGTCCGGTCTCAACTATGGGGAGCTTGAGCGCCACCTGTTCCCGACTCCAGCCACTGCTAATGAGGAAGGTGAAGACACCGAGGAGGTTGAGGATGAAGACGAGGATGAGGACGGAGAAGACGATGATGACTACGAGTGATCCTCTGGGGCGCTAGCATCGCTCTTCTCTCTTTTTGGCATTTCAATGCCAAAGGGGGAGAAGTAGTTCTGTTAGGACTTCACGCGGATTTGCATGGGTCGGGCACAAGCTTTTGCACTCTTTTTGTTTTGGTCTTTATCTCGCTTGTGCCCATTTAGCATTGAACTTTCTCTTGTGATTTGCTTTGTATGAGACTATGTGTTTGTGTGGCTCTGGATTTATCTCATGGATTACTCCTATGGATTCATCTATCATATTCTATCATATTGTCCATATTGGATATCTATCTCGAGGAAGGCGTTTATAATGGTTATCACAATGGGTATTCTTACTATCTTGAGCACGCCTCTCTCTCTCAGTGGTATGATTTTATTGTATATATTCCAATGAAATAGACTTGTACCTATTTGTGTGCATTTGTATTCAAATGCAATTTTTTAGTTTGCACACATTGAGGGGGAGTCTCTTTCATGTATTTAATGATGTTGTTCATTTGAGCTATCTTGCAAATCCTAGTATTGTCATCTCACCAAAAAGGGGGAGATTGAAAGAACATTTCATGGTTACCTTTGTTTTGTGTGTTAGATAACAACACCGTGGAGTTTCTCATGTGCGCTAAGTGTGCAGGAAAGAGTTTTTGGTGTTTGGGGGCCGGATTATCCGCCCCCATCAAGGGTCAGATAATCTGGCCTAACCATCTTGGCCAAGGCTGGTCACGTGTGAGTTTCTGTCTGGGGGAGGATTTTCCCCTGGACAATCCAAAGCCGCGGGCGGATTTTTCCCTAGTTGGATAATCCGGCCATCCTCTAGGGCCGGATAATCTGGCCCCCAGAGATTTGGCCAAGGGAGATTCGGCGCGGGTCTCTGTCTGGGGGAAGATTTTCCCCTAGACAATCCGTTGTTGGGGCGGATTTTTTCCCCAGCCGGATAATCCGGCCCTCCACTTGGGCCGGATAATCTGGTCCCCAGGAGAAGGTCCCAAGGCCAGCCTGGCGCTAGCTTCTGTTCGGGGGTGGTTTTTTCCCGGATAATCCGAGTCTAGGGCGGAGTATTCCCCAGGCCGGATAATCTGGCCCCAAATGGCTCCAACGGCTTCATCTGGACAGGGGTATAAAAGCCTCATCCACCCCTCCTGTCAGATCTCTTGGTTCATTCGAAAAAGAATAGACTTGTTGCAAAAGCTCCCCTTCGAGATCTCCCACTTCAACCACCCGAAGACTTCAATCTTTGGGGGAATTGAAGGAGGAGACATCATTCGTCGCCATCACGAATCAAGCTCTTCAACTCCTCTCCATTCAGTTGGAGAATCCTTGATCGAGTATTCTCGTTGATATCTAGATGTTGTGTTTTGTTATTGATAACTATTGTTCTTGTGGCAGCTTGTTGTCATTACGGGAGCCTCCAATTTGGTTGTGGAGTTGTGCCCTGCTAGTTGTGTAAAGGCACCGGTTCCCGCCTCGAAGGGTTTCTATAGTGGAAAGGTGGATCAGACCTTTGGTGGCGAGATCCATCGGAGAACAGGGTGAGGCCTATTGTGGCGTGGTGGTCTTAGTACCACCCACCCCTCCAACGCAGATGTACTTCCCTTAACAAGGAAGGAACTGCGGTAATACAAATCCTTTGTCTCCACATGCTCCACTACGGTTTCCTCGTTCCTCTATCTTACTCGCCTGTACTCGCTAGTAGTTAGGCTTGCATATAGGGAAATTCTACATAGTAGTATATCTAGAGAATTTACCTTTTGTGTCAAGCCTAAAATTGAAAAAGCATTAAAATTTGAAGTAGTACCTATTCACCCCCCTCTAGGTGCCCATATGATCCATTTCAACGAAGAGTCGTATCTTCTCTACCGTCGGATTCATCAGGAGATCTTCCAGGGGTTCACAAAGGACATAGAGGAGATGGTTTTCTACGAGGATCCTACTTACGTGTTGCTACTAGTCGATGAAAATCGACCCATCTAACTTAAGTTTATTCCCATTCATTAATGGACTATATATGTCATGAACTAAGGGAATGGCCATAATCTACAAGATATTTGCAAAAGGACTTAGACGAAGTTCATAATATGGAGTTCAAACAAACTCCCACTTATACTATCATCCCTAAAGACAGTTTAGTGATTACACGACCCCTTTACACCACATCATCCCCGATCATCACGACCTTTGATGTGGCTGCCAGGGTGGACTATACCCTTCGATCACATCATCCATGTGACTCGTGCTTGATCTTTCGATCGTTGTGTTCCGAGGCCACATCTACATATCCTAGGCTCGCCAACTCAACCTTAGTGTATTCGTTGTGCAACATGGCTTACACCCACCGTATGCGAACGCAGATATGTCTGACACCTGATCATCATGGCCTGCCTCATAACGGAGAACTTTCTTGGTGGTGCACAGTAAGGGAGAACACTTCTGTTGGTATTTAATAAGGGATCATCCTATTTAAAACGCTACCGTTGTGTATCTAATACCAGCACTCAAACAAGAGGCATACAAATATTAAATCACATCTAATCATATATGTGACGTGACATGGTTGTATTTCCACTCCATGATCTCCATCAGGTGCTTCGGCTTGGCGCCAAGTCCATAACGCCATCAGTATTTTCATTCATCATCGCGATGATCACTACTACACGACTTAGCAATAAGAAAAGTAAACTACCTTACCTTTTCACAACTTGCAACCATATCACATCACAAAGCCTTCCCTGCAACATAAAGTTAGACGCCTCTACTCTATCTATTGTAGATTTTACGTGGTTTTGAGGCTTTTATTATAGAACCGTTTCTACCTTTGAACTTCCAACCATAATATCGATACAATAGTTGTCGCTACTACACCCCTTTTGGGGCCTTCCGTTGTAGATGCTATATCAACTACTGTGAGAGAGATACACACCCACAAGCCACTTATACGGTACAAGCTGTATGTCGAGCATGGAACCAGTCTCGCGTAGGATTACGTGTAAGGTCGGTCTAGGCCACTTCATCTCATAGTACCGTGATATAAACAAATACATGTGGGAAGGTAACAACTAGGGTATCTATGCCCACACTTTTCATGTGTCTATCTGTACTAGCATACTAACCATAGACCTAGGCTCTGATACTACTGTAGGGTTTCCGTAGCAGATAGCAAAAAAAAACTACGCGGAACACCCTGAATGCCTAAGGATCTATCTAGAAGTAATGTCATAACAGAGGAAGACAATTGTAACGTACTCTTGAAGACCGAGAGAGCGTTACGCTCATGAAAGAGTGTAGATGATGTAGTCATACCCGTCCGACCACAAGGTCGCGAAGCTCCTCGCACGTCACCCCTTGTCCAGGTCCTTGTATGATGGCCCGGTTGCTACAAGTGTAGCTCCCCCGAGTTATCACACACATACGGTGTAATACAACCACTCCCGACCTCTGATCCCGCCGAGGTTGTGGAAGTAGACATCCTGGCTGGAATCCTGGCAGCACAACAGCGTGCCGTAGCAGAGAACACCTTGCTTGTACAGTCCGGACTTGGGACCGCACACTAGCAGAGGCAACTTTAGAGAAATATAGGGAGTATTCCAAACAAAGGGAATATCTCAATTTATTGTGTTTTTAATCCCACCCATATGCACCTCCTTATATAGGCTAAGGGAGGGGTGCCCTCCCTCTTAGGTTCCCCTTGTGGGACTGAAGATAAAGGAAAACATCAGGAATTTTGGATCACAGCCGAATGGGCTAAATCTACATATCCCAACACAGCACCAGGGTCAAACCCGGGTGGGCCTGGGCGCCACCCGCAGGCCCAGCTGAGCATAAGCGGTACCTGCCGGCCGGGTGGGCCGGCGAGCCCCCCGCGGCCCAGCGCGCCGCAGCGCCTGCCTGGCCTGAGTGGGCCACTCGCCCCCCATGGCCCAATAGCGGCGCTGGCGCCTGGCGCGGCCCCGCTTTGGCGTGGCTCCCGGGTGGGCTGCCTGCGAGCGGCTGCAGGCCCGGAGCCACAACATGTGGCACCATTTACCTACCGCATGCCCTGCTGTCTGCCTGGGCTGGGTCACAACCAGCCCAGCAGCAGTTTGTGGTTATTTTTTATTTTCCATTTTATGCGACACTTCTTTTTAGCCTTATTCCTTCGGGAATTATGCCTAATAAGAAATTCACATTTATACATCTTAATTTAAATATTATTTATAATATATTAATTCACAATTCACATATATAATAAATATATATTATAAATTACCATTTATTCGAAACACCTTTCGGCCTATTTCTTTCCTTCTTTCTCCGAACAACTTCAGATCTCTCCGTAACGATTCCGATTTATCTCTCTTCTGTGATTCCATCTTGCAAGAGGATCTCCAAGCGTCATATCGCCCTTAAGCGTGTTTCCCTATGGTTCGAGAATGCTCTAGACATGATCCATATCAATGATCAACAGAGGGACCGGGATGCCCATGTGACCCCTACGCACTCCACGATTCTCCATCATGTCAAACCTAAAACGATATATCCAATTCCCTTGTTCTTGATACAAGACTTTTCCGAGATTTGATCTTCAGTATCATGTTACCTTGTTCACTCTTGTTTCCAACAAGTATTGTTTTACTCGTTCCTGTGAAATACTGATGACCCACAAGTATAGGGGGTGTATCGCAGTATTACAGCAGCACTTATGCGTTTAAACCTAACCTCGTACTCATAGTTTTGATTTTGAACATCGTAGAGCTGTTCTTGCAGTTAGTTGGTTGTTTGGTGGAGTGAGAGAATTTCATCCTTAAGATTAGCAGTCTCCTTTTGGTGCTCGACGATGAGTTCAAAACAAATCTTATGGATGATATCCACTTCGCGTTCCGCCATCTTCTTGTACCTAAAGACTTCTTGCTCCAATGCTTCCATCCTGTCCTCCAGACTTCCTTCACTTTTGGGTCCTTGAACCTCTTTTATTCGTACCTCCCCATATTCAAGCAACAACTCCTTGGGATGAATCTTCAACTCTTGCATGTATGGGTTGATGATATCCGCTGAGGAATCTTCCTTGGCTGATCCAGAGGAAGACATTGTGTACCTGTCAGAAAGAGATCGAAGTGAAAACACGACGAGAACACGATATACGAACCTCTAGGGATCTGGGGGATTATATATTACGAAGTTTTACAACAAAATGAAGGTACTGGGAGAAAACGGGTCGGAGACGGAATCCGGGGAGGCCACATCACCTGCTGGCGCGGCCAGGGGGCCACGCTAGGGGGTGGTGTGAGCCACCCTGGATCCGTTTCCGTCCCTCTTTCGCTTCGTATCTTTCCTTGTTGGATAAAAACTGCAAAAATATAACTGGATAGAATTTTCACAGAACTTTTCTTACCAAAACTCTTACCTATTCGAAAACGGACTTTGCTGGTCTCTGAAGTTGGTCTTTGATAAAAAAATCAGAGTTACTACTTGAATAGCATCAATATCTTCATTGTATGAATCTCCCACAATATAGTGCTTGAGTCGCTAACCATTCACCACTTGTGTAGTGTTATCTTTTAAAGAAGAAATTTTTTATTGCACCTGAACGATATACTTCTTCGATAACAAAAGGTCCTTCCCATTTTGAAAGTAGTTTCCTTGCAAAAAATCTGAGACGAGACCTATACAATAGAACCTTCTCACCAACATGGAACTCCCTCTTAAGAATTCTCCTGTCGTGCCATCTTTTAACTTTTTCCTTAAAGAGTCTAGCGTTCTCATATGCTTCACTTCTCCATTCATCCAACAAACTTAAGTCAAACAATCTTTTCTCACCAGCTAGTTTATAGTCTCTATTAAGTTCTTTCACTGCCCAATAAGCTTTGTGTTCTAATTATAAGGGTAGGTGGCAAGATTTCCCATAAACCATTTTGTAAGGAGACATTCCCATAGGATTTTATAGGCAGTCCTATAAGCCCATAAAGCATCGTTCAACTTTTTAGCCCAATTTTTTATAGATCTATTAATAGTCTTTTGCAAGATGGATTTAATTTCTCTATTTGATAACTCTACTTGTCCACTAGTTTGGGGATGATAAGCTGAAGCAATTCTATGATTAACATCATATTTAGCAAGGGTCTTCCTAAAACCACCATGAATAAAGTGAGAACCTCCATCAGTCATAAGATACCTAGGCACTCCGAACCTAGGAAAGATAATATCCTTAAGCATTTTTAAAGAGGTCTCCCCATCAACACTTTTTGTAGGTATGGCTTCTACCCACTTAGTAACATAGTCAACAACAACAAGAATATGGGTATAACCCTTTGAAGGGGAAAAGGACCCATAAAGTCGAATCCCCAATAGTCAAATGGTTCAATAACTAGAGAGTAATTCATAGGCATCTCATTGCGTCTAGAAATGTTACCTACTCGTTGGCACTCATCACATGATAAGACAAATTTTCTTGCACCTTTAAAAAGGGTAGGCCAGTAAAAACCTGATTGTAGTACCTTTTGTGCGGTTCTATCTCCCGCGTGGTGTCCTCCATAAGCGCTACCATGACATTTCCTCAATATCTCCTTTTGTTCATATTCTGGAACACATCTTCGCATAATACCATCTACTCCTTCTTTATATAAATGCGGGTCATCCCAAAAGTAATGCCTCAAATCGTAAAAGAACTTCCTTCTTTACTGATCTATAAAAGTTGGAGGAAAATACTTGGAGACAATAAAGTTAGCATAATCAGCATACCAAGGGCTCCCTTGCGAGCTTACCCCTACTGCAGCCAACTATTTATTTGGGAAACTATCATTAACAAGCATAGGATCAAAAGAGATGTTTTCCAATCGAGATAAATTATCAGCTACAGGATTTTCAGCACCTTTCCTATCTGCAATATGTAGGTCAAACTCTTGTAAGAGCAGCACCCATCTAATAAGCCTAGGGTTAGCATCTTTCTTTGTCATAAGGTACTTAATAGCAGCATGATCAGTATGAATGGTAACTCTTGAGTCAATAATATAAGGTCTAAACTTATCACAAGCAAAGACAACAACTAAGAATTCTTTTTCAGTAGTAGCATAATTCCTTTGAGCAGCGTCAAGAGTCTTACTAGCATAATGGATAACATTTAAATTTTTATCTATTCGTTGCCCAAGGACAGCACATATAGCAAAATCACTAGCATCACACATTATTTCAAAGGGTAAGCTCCAATCAGGTGGTTGAACAATAGGAGCAGTAGTTAAAGCCTTCTTTAGAGTTTCAAAAGCTTCCTTACAATCATCATCAAAGATAAAGGGTACATCCTTTTGAAGAAGATTAGTGAGGGGTTTTGATATCTTATAGAAATCTTTAATAAACCTTCTATAGAAACCAGCATGACCAAGGATACTACGAATACCTTTGACGTCTCTTGGATAAGGCATTTTGTCAATTGCCTCAACTTTAGCTCTATCAACCTCTATGCCTCTTTCAGAAATCTTATGTCCAAGGACAATCCCTTCATTCACCATGAAGTGGCATTTCTCCCAATTAAGAACAATATTAGTTTCTTCACATCTCTACAAAACTTTATCGAGGTTGTGCAGACAATTATCAAAAGAAGTTCCATAGACGGAGAAGTCATCCATGAACACTTCCACAATTTCCTCATAAAAACCATGAAAGATAGAAGACATGCATCTTTGAAAAGTAGCAGGAGCATTACATAAACCAAAAGGCATACGTCTATAAGCATAGGTTCCATAAGGGCATGTAAAAGTAGTTTTTTCTTGATCTTGTTGTTTAACAGCAATTTGAGAGAAACCAGAGTATCCATCAAGAAAACAAAAATGGGTCTTTTTAGACAACCTTTCTAACATTTGATCAATAAAAGGAAGTGGGTAATGATCTTTCTTAGTAACTTTGTTAAATTTTCTAAAATCAATGCACATCCTATAACCTACTACTATTCTTTGGGGAATAAGCTCATCATTATCATTAGGAACAACGGTAATTCCCCTTTTTTAGGGACACAATGAACAGGACTAACCCATTCACTATCAGCAATAGGGTAAATAATACCAGCATCAAGGAGTTTCAATACCTCGTTTCTTACCACTTCCTTCATCTTACAATTTAAATGATGTTGGTGCTCTACCACTGGCTTTGCATCTGGTTATATATTGATAGCATGCTGACATATAGTAGGAGAAATCCCTTTTAAATCATCCAGAGTATAGCCCATAGCCCCTCGGTGTTTCTTCAATACCCCCAATAATCTCTCCTCTTCCTTCCCTAAAAGTTTAGAACTAATAATAACAGGATATATTTTATTATCATCAATGTAAGCATACTTAATATCATCAGGTAAAGGTTTTAGATCGAAGACCGGATCCTTTTTAGGTGGCAACGTGGTACCCAAATCTTCCACTGGCAAGTTATGCTTAAGCATCTTAGGTTGACGACGGAGAATCTCGTCAATCTCATTTCTTTCTTCCATGAAGATTTCACTTTCGTGGTCCTCCATAAATTGCTCCAAAGCATTGTTAGGAGCAAGCGAAATAGAAGCAAGTTGTTCAACTCTAAAATCCTCATTATGGGTTTCATTTTCACAAGGTTATTTAGTAAATTTTGAAAAAAATTAAACTCATAAGATTCGCCATCAAATTTAGTTAAAATTTTCTCCCTTTTGTAGTCAATAATGGCTCCGCAAGTACTCAAGAAAGGTCTACCAAAAATGATAGGATAGGTTTTACTAGCAGCTGAACCAAGTACTAGAAAATCAGCAGGATATTTAATCTTACCACAAAGAACTTCTACATCCCGTACAATACCAATTGGAGAGATGGTCTCTCTATTAGCAAGGTGAATATATCTCTTCTAGTTCGCAGGGACTGATTTCATGCATAATTTCTTTGTAAAGCTCATAAGGGATAACACTTGAACTTGCACCAATATCACATAAACCATAATAGCAATGATCACCAATTCTAACAGAAAGCACAGGGACACTAGCCTTTTTAGTTCTATTAGGATGTGAGACAATATTAGAAGCATCCTCACAGAAGACTATGTGTCCATCTTCCACACTTTTAGTAACAAGGTCTTTCACAATTGCTACAGCAGGTTCAAAGTTTATTTGTTCATGAGGTTTTACAGTTCTCTTTGCACTTTTATTGATTACACTAGTTATCATAGGATGCTCCTTTACCTTATCCGGGAAGGGCATTTTCTCAATATAAGGTTCAGGTAGGATGTGATCAATAATGCAAAATTCAGTACTCCTAACAGGAATACAATCAACAATATCTTTATATGGTGCATGATACTTGTTCCATCCCTTTTTCAGAATTTCAATATAAGAAGCAAAAGCCTTAAAATAATTTGTAATAACTTGAGAATCAAGACCATAAGCATTACTAATATTTTGAAAGTCATCAGTTCCCATAAAAGATTCAATGCATTCATAATCATAATTTATACCTGACTTTCTTCCTTTGTCATTCTCCCATGCTTCAACATTGTCTTGAATACGGTCTAGAAGATCCCATTTAGCTTTTTCTTCCATGCGAGTGAATGATCCAGCACAAGAAGCATCCAATAAATCCTTATCATGAAGAGGGAGCCTTGCATAAAAGTTATTGATAATAATGTTGTTGGGGAGCTCATGAATGGGACATTTGAGCATTAGTAGCTTCAATTTCCCCCAAGCTTGAGCTGTACTCTCTCCATCAAGAGGCCAAAAGTTGTATATTTGATTCTGATCTTTATGAATCTCGCTAGGAGGATAAAATTTAGAATAAAAGAGAGGTACTATTTCCTCCCATTCAAGAGCTTGACCATTCTTCAGCAGCTTATACCATTCTTCAGCTCTTCCTTTTAGTGATAATGAGAATAACTTCTTCTTGACTTGATCTGTTGTAATACTTGCACACTTAAACAACCCGCATAATTCATGTATAAAGAGCAAATGATCACTGATACATTGCAAATGTATCTATAATTTTTGATGTTCCATGCTTGGTTTTATCTACTTTCTTGTGTTTTGTCCACACTTTGGAGTACTTTTCATATGATTTCTTGGACTAACCTATTAACAAGAGCCACAGTGCCAGCTGCCTGTTTTCTGCTGCTTTTGGTTTTAGGAAGTCAGAAAATGAATATTTTCGGAATTGGACGGGACAAAAGCCAAAGTCACTATTTTACCGGGATACATCTGGAGCCAGAATACGAGACATAGAGGGGCTGGGGCCTGGCCACACCACCTGGCCGCGTGGCCAGGCCTGGCCCACGCCAGGGGGTGGTCTGGCCACCCTAGGCACCCCCTCAGCCTCTCCTTCCGCCTATATATTGCCTCTGATATGGAAACCCTAAGTACCCGATCAAAATTCCACGAAAGATTCTGTAGACGCAGTCATTTCCATCCCTAGATCGGGAGGGATCTGAAGCTCTTCCCGGCACCCTGCCGGAGAGGGGAATTCACCCTGGAGGCCTTCTTCATCATCATGCAAGCCTCCGGTGTGATGTGTGAGTAGCTCATCTCTGGACTACGGTTCCATGTAGTAGCTAGATGGATGGTTCTCCTCCTTTGTGCTTTCATGTCTAGATCTCATGAGCTCCGTTCATGATCAAGATCATCTATTTGTAATTCTGCATGTTGTGTTTGTGGGGATCCGATGGATATTGAGATGCTATTTCAGATTGATTATTGATTCTATCATGTCTTTGTTATTTGTGATCTTGCATGCTTTCCGTTGTTAGTAGCTATCTTGGCCAAGTAGATGGTAGCAACTCCAAGAGTTAGTATTTATGCTCGATAGTGGGTTCATGCCTCTGGTAATCTGGGGAAGTGATAGAAATCTCTAAGGTACTAGATGTGCTGCTGCTACTAGGGAGAAAACAACAATCCTTTGTTCATAGAACAATCATATTGTTTACTTTACACGCAATTCGTAATGCAATAATCTATTGCTTGCAACTTAATACTGGAGGGGGTTTGGATGATAACCTGAAGGTGGATTATTAGTCATAGATGCAGTTGGATGACGGTCTATGTATAATGTTGTAATGCCCAATCAAGTCTCAAAGGAGTCAAGATGATTAGTATATGCTTGTAAGCTTTCTCGATGTTTGTCAATTACCCCCTGTAATTTGTTCACCCAACATGTTATCTATCTTAAGGAGAGCCACCTTTAGTGAACTATGGACCCCGGTCCTTTCTTTTACATTAAATCTACAAACTGTTTGCTACTTTGTGTTTACTTTCTGCAAACTATTACTTCCTTCCATTCGATATGTTTAATCCTTTGTTTTCAGTAAAACCGGTGAGATTGACAACCTCATCGCAACTTGGGGACAGAGTTCTGTGGTTGTGTTGTGCAGGTCTCCACGTTGCTACTAGAACCAGTAGTGCGCCCTGCCAAGGCTTAGCTAGCAACACCTTTGGGGTGTTTCCTTGCTCCTACTGGATTGATAACCTTGGTTTCGTACTATGCTCATCATACCTTCCTCTTGGGGTTCCCCAACGAGCTCGATATATTTTGGGCCAGCAAGACTTTTTCTGGCGTCGTTGCCGGGGATTCAAGGACATCTTCACAAGGTAAGTCCCTCATAACCAATCTCTTTACTTTGTTATTTTTGTTTTGCTTAGTTTACTTTTTCTTTGTTTGCTTGTTTCTTTATCAAAAACACAAAAAAATAGTTTTACAAGGTTGCTTTCTTATTTAAAAACACAAAAAAATCAATTCTCCTTTAGTTGTTACCTCTTCCTTAGCTCACCATGTTGATCCCTAAATTCACCTTGAAAGACCTTTCAATAAGTAGTGGCTGTATAATTGGGAAAGATAATATTGAAGAATTCTTTAATCATGTTAGCAAGCATGAGGATATTCAGGATAGATCCCTTGCAGAACTTGCTCCAAATTATGAAATTGCTGCAGCTTCTCTAGTTCACATGTTGGAAGCTAGGTTTGTTAACCTTAACCCCATAATGCAAGTAATGTTTCTTAAACTTAAACAAATTGAGGACCCCGAAAAGAGAGATTTTATTCTAGAAACCTTGCTTAAAGAATTCTATGACGTTGCTAAGGAACCTAGAAAAGTCTTTCATCATTTTAATATGGTAGGCTAATGTGTAGATGTTATTGGTACACGAGAAAAGATGAACAAAACTGAACCTAATGGGGAGGAAATTAAGATACAAATACCTTTTAAACTTGTAGGAATGCATGAAGCCTTAGGAAACAATTTTGATTGGATTGTTCCTGAAAACCCATTTGATGAAAATAGTGAACCCAAGAGCATTGAGAGAGGACCCTTTAAAACTTATTTGGATGAGATACCTTGCCTTGTTGAAGATATTTCTGGTAT
Source organism: Avena insularis (assembly GCA_023614405.1). NCBI lineage: Eukaryota > Viridiplantae > Streptophyta > Magnoliopsida > Poales > Poaceae > Avena > Avena insularis. Next base: position 470,705,240 of record CM042694.1, read on the forward strand.
TAATCTTAATGCTTCTTCGTTTGAGAATACTTGATTCTTTTCTTGCTTCTTATGCCTAACTTAAAGGCGTTAAAGAAAATTACTTATTGGGAGATAACCCAAAAGTTTTAGTTGAGTATTGGAAGTTATTGCTTTAGTAATAACCTGTCCTTATCCTTTTTATTTGCTTTTTGTGCCAAGAGTAACCTCTAATGAGAGAGAAGTAATGATTGGGAAAGTTGTTGTCCCGAAACAGATTTTTGTGCTTTACCGTAAAAATTAGTGTAAAATATCTGTACGTCCTTTTGACGCGTGAATTTTTGAGCTTCTGCCCCAGGTTGTTAACTAACTTTCGTTAGTTCAACACTTTTTGATTTGAGCAACAGAAGGTCTTCGAAAAAATTCGTCTTCACCTGCTGGTCTGTTTTGACAGATTTCTGCCATTTTCTGCATTTGCTTCTTGTTGGTTCCTTTTTGAGTTCTTTTGGGGAATTAAGCTTTTTGAGGGAAGTGCTAAAGTTGCTAGTGTTTTAATGGAAGTTTATTGGTGTTATAACTGAACCTAAAGACTTATTATCTTGAGTGCACTAATGTTGCTAATAAAGATTGTGCGAAGTTTTGTATGAAGGAAAAATTTCAGGTGTATGGAAGGAATGAGTAATGAGATGAAGGATGGACTAAAGCTCAAGCTTGGGGATGCCACACGTGTCACCCCAAGAAATATCCAAGAAGTACAAGCGTCAAATCTTGGGTATGCCCAAGGCATCCCCCTCTTCATCAATAAAATTGCAGGTTTCTTCTAAACGCTTCATTTTTATTGTTTCATGCACAGTTGTGTTGTTCTTGGAGCGTATTATTTTTCGTTTTTGTTTTGGTTTTTAGTTTGCTTTGTTTTCTGAATAAATTGGTTGGACCCCCTCTTTCATACATTGGTTTTCAAATAGTTTGGTTTGGTTTGGAAAAGAGTAGGAAAGTTCATGCTTAAGTGGTAAAGTGAGCTTGTTTTTGACTGTGGCATATGCTTTGTCATGCCATGCTCGATATTGTTTTGGCTTTATGCTTAGTATTCTTTGGTGCAGCATGACTTGTTATAAACAATTTAGATTGCTTAATGTGCTTTGGATGAATCATGCGTTGTTTTAACATATTAAAGCATAGTATTGTGGTATTCTCCTTTGATGATTTATTTGGGTTAACTTGGTGCATGCTCACACCATGTTATGACTATCCAAAGTCACCATAGCCTTGATGATCATTTAGTTTTCAACTTGTGGTATCACTTTATGCTTTGATCAATAATGTTTTGTCGCTCTGCATGATTATGGCCATTATTGCTCTCCTAGTTTGTCGCTCCCAGTCTTTTGCTAGCCTCCGTAATCAAGTATGAGTTCCACTCATGCATCCAACTCCCTAAACCAAGTTATTCCAAAGAGTCCACCATACCTACCTACTAGCATATGCTATTCCAAGTATATTCATGCTTTTGTTTACCTTCCAAATTAAACTTGTTATGGGAAAACTAGTGATTAAAGCTCTCACGAACTTGATGGCACACTTTACTTTTCTTGACCTTAATAAACTTGAACCATTGTGTCGTCTATGTTTTATATGCTTGCACTTATTTGTTGGGGATTAACATAACCATGCTGTCATGGGGAACGCTTTCGACATTGAACTGGTACTTTGTACCTAATTGATATCATGCTCTTTTGTCTATGGATGTCGTCAGTGTGAAATGAAAGGGGAGCTTGTAAGTCCATGGAGTTATGTATATGTGTTAGAGAAATGCCTGGGCCGTTGGTCTAATCCATGCTGACATGGTGGAAACCTGCAGCGTAACCATAATGAGCTGTCTATGAAGCATTCTTCTTATAAAAAAGAGTCCTATATTGAGAAAAAAAGAGAAAAAGAAAAATAAAAAAGATATTATGAAAAGAGGAGAGAGAGAAAAAGCACCATATTCCCATGGTAAATAAGAAGATTGCTGAGATGCTCGTTGTCTGCTTGCCTTGTCATTTTGATATGGGGATTCTTCCGTATCATCGGGCAAGGGGTACCCCATTGGCGGTTCTCTATGATACACATGTACTTAGAATGACAAGAACTTACCGGTGACTAAACTTGAGTAGCATGAGGAGCGGTCCTCGTATTCAAGGGACATGAGATTTCTAACTTATACTTCGTCAAGCATGTACACCATAGTTTGTTCACTTTAACCTTAATCACTTCAAGATGCTTATGATAGGGGAAATGAGAGCTGAAAGCTATTAAGTACCATAAGTTTTGGAAGCTCTTTGTGAAACTTGAATCTCTGCTTCCTTCTATGAAGGCCTTTCTTCCACCATTATATTGAGTCTCCACCTTCTACCTTTATGCACCTACTTTGAGAGCATAGTGGCCATTCTTAGTTCTATGCGCATTGTCCCAAGACTAGTTGATTGATGCATACCTTGATATTGCCTCGTTTTAAACTATTTGTATCTAGTCACTCTTATGAACTTTGAAGGTGTCCTATGCATTTATACTTGCTACTCTATGAGGGACAAGCTGAATACTATTATGCTATGTTTTCTTTATGTGAAACAAACAAACGTCTTGCAAATCATTGTTATTCATGAATCTTTTGTTTGTGCCTTTTCATGTTGCAACATTCCTCAAATGATTGTAACACGATCAAGTCATATAGTTCATTGTTGCAACAGCTATACCTAGACTCCTTCTCCTTAGACCGTGAGCTCATATTACTCACTGTTTCCCGAGGCTGCTTTGACTACATCAACCATCATCTGGTAATACGGTGGCCATAAAGGTGTATGTTGGGTATTCCAAAGGAACAGTTGATGACATATGACTGCAAGACCGGGATTTTTTCACCCACATGACGGGTAAAGATACATACGGACAGCTTGGTGAGATTACATCCATAAATGTTGCAACATGTGACTAGGTCACAGGGATGTAATATAACGGTAACGAGAAAACATAACTTGTTGTGAACGAGATGGTTCAAACGACATTATCATCAGGAATGCATAGGGGTCACATGGGCATCCCTGGCCCCTCTGTTGATCATTGATACAGATCATGTCTAGGGCATTCCCGAGCCGTGAGAGGATACACTTAAGGGTACGATGAGACGGAATCACACTAGAGAAAGAGAGAAAGCCGGAATCGTTCCACGGAGAGATCCGAAGTTGTTCGGAGAAAGAATAAAGGAAAAGGTCGGAAAAGTATTTTCGGATAAATGGGAATTTAAATATATATTTATTATATGTTAATTATGAATTAATATATTCTAAATAATATATAAGTTAAGATTTAAGATTTATAAAGGCAACTTTTATATTAGGCCAAACCCTGGAGGGAAAAGGCCTAGAATAAAAGCTGCAGAAAAATAAATAGAAAAAGGAAAAGAAACAGCCCACGTGGGCGGTTTTTATTAACCGCCGCACGGGAGGGACAGAAGCTGTCAGCCGCCGTGCCGGGGCCTGCTCGACCTAGCACACGCGGGCGCCAGGGAGCTAGGCCGTCGGGGCGAGCCGGCCTACCCGGGCGGGGCGGGGCGTGAGCCAGGCCGCGGGGTCAGCAAACCTACTCAGGCCACATCGGCAGCAGCCCACCCGGGCGCTGGCCAATGGGCCGGGGAGAGTGGCGGCAGCCCACCTGGGCGAGCGCCAGCCCAGCGCGGAGCGCTGGTCACTGCCGCCGCGGGCAGGTGGCTGGGAGGCGCGAGGTGGGCCACGCCAAAGGCCCACCCGACTGTTGTGCTGCCTGTTGTTTCACTTTTTCTTTTATTTAACCATTTTCTGTTTTGGCTATTGGGCTGAGTTTTGGCCCATCCGTCCAGGACAAAAATTCCTGTTATTTTCCTTTAACTAATAGTTCCACATGGCTAACCTAATGGGGAGGGCACACCGCCTCCGTCTATATAAAGGGGTGCCCATGGGTGGGATTAAACACAGAATTGGAGAAGTCCTTTGGTTGACTTTCTCCCTCCCTCTCTCTATACCTTGTGACCATGGCCCAAGTTTGGGTTGTGCGATCGAGGTACACCTGCAGCACGCCGTTGCGTTGCAGGGATTCCTAGCCGGATATCAACTTCCGTACTCCCGGCGGGATCGGGGAGCCGGAGGTCTCATCATGCACCGGATGTGTACGAAGACACGAGGCGCAACACTTGGGGCGCTTAAATGTCGTGAGTCGGAGCTATTGCACGATGAAGATCAAGAAGGAGCAAGGGGTGACCTATGAGGAGCTTCGCGACCTTGAGGTCGGCTACGAGTACGACTACTTCAACCACGTTCCCCGTGGAACGTTAACTGCATACGGTCTACAAGGGTATGTATTCTCTATGCATCGGCCGTTAGCGCATTGCTACATAGATAGATCCTAGGCAGTTTTGGGGTTACATCGTAGGAAATTTTTTGTTTTCTGCTGTGATCCCCAACAGTGGTATCATAGCCGACCTATGCGTAGGAGTGTTGTACGGCCAGTACACACATGTAGTGTGCACGCATTCATCCTTTAGTTGTTACCCTCTAACGTGTACTTGTTTATATCGCGGTATTGTTTGATGAAGCGGCCCAGACCGACCTTACGCGTATTCATACGCAAGACTGGTTCCACGCTCAACATACAGCTTGTACCGTATAAGTGGCAAGCGGGTGTCTGTCTCTCATTTAATAGTTGATATAGCATTTACAACGGAGGTCCCCAAAAGGAGTGTAGTAGATACAACTGTTGGATCCATGTTGTGGTTGGAAAGTTCGTAGTTTAGAAACGGTTCTAGTGTGAAAGCCCTAACAACCACGTAAAACTTGCAATAGATAAAGTAGAGGCGTCTAACTTTATTTTGCAGGGGGGCATGTGATTATGATATGGCATTAGTCCTTGCGAAGGTAAAGTAGTTTACTTTTCTGTTACTAAGTAGTATAGTAATAGTCATCGTTCTGATGGACGACCTGGTGGAGGCGTCGTGGACTTGGCGTCAAACCAAGGGCAGGATGGAGATCATGCCGGAGCGCTCGATGGAGATCAAGGCGCAAGAAAGACTATATCATATCACATTATACATATGATGTTGATACCAGTTTTTACATCTTATTGTGTGCTAGTATTTAGATACTCAACGGTAGCAAATAAGATAATCCCTATTTAATTCCAATGTTCCGTGTTCCCCTTGTGTGTGCACCACCAAGAAAGTTCTTCGGTATGAGGCGATCCAGGGTTACATGCCTGGGTGTCAGACATATCTATGTTCACATACAGTGGGTGTAAGCCATGTTGCACAGGGAATACAAACAAGTTAGATTTGGCGAGCCTAGCACGCCACAGAAGCGTGGCCTCGGAACACAAGAGATCGAAAGATCGAGCATGAGTCACATGGATGATGTGATTGGCATTAGTGAATGCCTACCTTTGATAATGCACTGATGGCTGTGTAACACGGGGGAGGTGTAGAGGATAGGGATCATGCGATCACTAAAATCGTCCAGGGGATGACAATTTTAGTGGAGACCAATTATAAATTGATCTCTTATTATAAACTTAGTTTGGATGTCTGTTTGCAAATATATTCGTAGATCTTAGCCTATCCCATTGAGGTCCTTTGCGACCATGGGAATATATTGCTTAATATGGAACTTAGCAAAAGGGTCCAACTTCATAGATTAATACCCACGCCTGAGGGATATCCTCGAAAAATGTGATCTTCTCTTCTTGATACAATAACCATTAGGAGATAATTCAATGACTCCGGAATGTTTGGAAAAACACTTAGCGATCTTGCATTAGAGTTAAGAACTCTTAGAAGGGCTTGATTGCAAAAGGAGGTCATGGATGAAAAGATATATGTAAGATATACAATTATAAATGTGGTTCTTGCAAAACTCGTTGCAGTTTGCAAAGTATTTGATACTTGTCCCGTTTTGTGAAAAACAGGATGATCTGCTTGAGAATTGCTGGATTTGAGGCAATGTGACTTGATGACGGCAAGCAAAACAGTTGATGACCGTCATCACTTCTTCCCTCAAAGTTTATCATTTGGATTAGTGGACTTGAATATAATTTTGTAATCCTAGTTTGTGTGTCTTGCTTTTGGCGAGACGATTATTCATATGAACAAGTTACAAGCCAGTTTGTACTATTCTTATGAACAATACCGTTATGTTCACATTATGATTACAAACGAGTTATTCTCATTACTATGTTAATGATAATGGTTTAAACATTTATAAAGATTAGAATGCTAAAAGATATCCAAAGTTTAATAATGAAATGACACTACAGTTTAAGTCATTTTGGTTATTGCAGGTTCTTTATGAAAGATCGGGGTCCTAGATGCTTAATCTAGAGACTTTGCCAAACCACGCCTCTTGGGTAGAATGACTAAAACTCCGCATTCTGGTAAAACGGTGATATGCGCAGAAATGTTGAATCTTATACATAGTGATGTATCGTATTTTCAACAAGTAGTGGAAATCATTAGTTAATTGTGGACTTAAGTGAATAAGCGTATTTACTTAATGAAACATAAGTTTGAAATGATTTGAATTGTTCAAATGAGTTCATAACAAAAGGAGGATATTGAAATTAACAAGAATATGAAGTCTCTTCGATTTGATCGACATGACTAAAGTATTCAAGTTAAGTTTAGCATAAAAGGAACTTGTCAAAGATGTTTCACAAATTATGAACGTTGGATGAATTCAAACTTTGTTGAAATATCTAAACATCATAATCATTATGTATTAAGATACATATGATATGATATTATCTCTTATCAGGGTTATAGTTGTCATTTAGAGTTAGATATCAAAATAAGCAAACACTCATTTAAAATACAAAGGAACATCTAAAGATTCGTGGAAACAACACCATAAGTGTTATGGCACGTTCGAGTTTCTGGAGATTTTGATAAGTCGAAATTGTGGCGAATAAACAAGTCTTTGTAAAGCATTCTTAGGAAACTATGAATGCATCATCCACAAGGGGCAAACCTGCTGTTGTCCTAAGTTGATGTGTCTTGATGAAGATACAGGTGGAAGAAAGTAAAAGATCAAAACAAGGTATTTGACCTTACCTCCGGATTGTTGAGTGGCGTAGCGGAATTTGTTTCGTGAATCCAAGCTCTACAAATAGAGGAGAAACTATTGATAATGATCATAAAGTTTCAGTGAATACTTTTACTAAAGAAAGTAGGATTTGAATATATATTCTACAAGTTCATGGAATTATATTGTTGATTCACTTGTCATGTTTTGAACAAGACATACCTAAAAAATACAAAGAAGCATGATGGACCTAAGTACGAGAAATGAATAGTCATTGAAATCTCGTTAGTGGAATTCTCGATTTGATAGTGATCAAAGAATTTTGGAATGTCCAAGATTATTGAGATGACCTCGATTTGAGTGGGAGCAAATCAGCTTGGCTAATTCATAATATGTAGCTAACATATTTTGAGTGGGAGCTAAGTGAAATCCCTGGATCTCAAACATGAATGTCATATTTGAGTGGGAGCGTGAAATCATTCTAGGGTATGTGGACGACATATGTGAATGATGTGATTGGTGTTAATAATATTTAAGTTCGATAAATAAGGATGAAGTTGAAGTTATTAAACAATAAGATCTATCGAGATAGATTGGTGAGTTTAATAAACACTGAATGTCGAATGCTTCCTGGACTTGATTCTGAAAGTAGTTCAGAATGTCCTAAGCAAGATTCTGAAGTAGCTCAGAATGGAACAAGGTAGGAAAGTAGTTCTTACTATATGAAGCATTGAGTTAATATTGCAACTATGGTTGAAAGAAAGAGATGCTTTGCATCTCCTATGCCTCAGTCATAGGTTCTTCCATATAACCATGTTGTATACTTGACAAAAAGTGACCCAAAGTTCTGGTTGGTAGGACAAAGTCTTAACTGTAAGAACGTGTCTTTAAGTGATTCCTGAGTTGACCACTAAACCAGAATTAATTTTTTACATAAATAGCAAGAAGCAATGTAAGTGGCATAGATGCATTTCATGCATTAGGATCTACATAGATATAGAAGTATAACAGCTCCATCTGACGTGTTGTATAATGTTATGGCAGGGCTAGTTTGCTTTTAACGTAGAATGATGTGTCCTAGGGCCCAGTGCCCATGAGAAAGCCCTCGAGGTTGATCTAACGTCACTGTAAGCTCCTGGAATCCAGCCTTGTTCTGCTGCCATGACTATAGTATATACACAAAGGATAGCAAAGTGTGTTTCGAAGTTTAGATGACAACGGTGAAAATGACCGTCATCATAAACACTAGAAACAAAGTCTCGCTTTGTCGCCAAACAAATACTTCGACCCATTATAAGATAATGGAGTGAATGTAAAAATTAGGAAGACATTAACGATTTGTAAAAGACATAATGATCTGGTAAAATAGAACATGGACATGACGTTTCCCATGAGCATGCATGATCTGTAACGCATATGGTATATGGTTTATATGAGTAAAATGCAAGCTGGATTATTTTTACTCTAGTGCAAGTGGGAGACTGAAGGAGATATGCCCTAGAGGCAAATAATAAATAGGTTTTTATTGTCATATCTCAATTAGTTTATAATAGTTTCATATTGTGCTAGAACTGCGCCAAGTAGAAACATTGGTACAAGTGTGGTATGAAACAACCAACTCCCTAGTAGCCTCTATTCATACTAGCTCGTTGGTCACGAAGATGATCTGGGTTTCAAGATCATGGGCATTTATGCCGACTGACAACGGGATCATATCATTGGAGAATGATGTGATTGGATGTTCCTCAAAGGATTGCAACACGATCAAGTCATATAGTTCATTGTTGCAACAGCTATACCTAGACTCCTTCTCCTTAGACCGTGAGCTCATATTACTCACTGTTTCCCGAGGCTGCTTTGACTACATCAACCGTCATCTGGTAATACTATGGCCATAAAGGTGTATGTTGGGTATTCCAAAGGAACAGTTGATGACATGTGACTGCAAGACCGGGATTTGTTCACCCACATGACGGGTAAAGATACATACGGCCGGCTTGGTGAGATTACATCCATAAATGTTGCAACATGTGACTAGGTCACGGGGATGTAATATCACGGTAACAAGAAAACATAACTTGTTGTGAACGAGATTGAACAAGGTATGGGATACCAATGATCGGATCTCGGACAAGTTGTATCGAGAAACAAAAGGAAGAGGATGCTACATTTAGACGGTTTAAACGACATTGTCATCAGGAATGCATAGGGGTCACATGGCCATCCCTGGTCCCTCTATTGATCATTGATACAGATCATGTCTAGGGCATTCCCGAGCCGTGAGAGGATACACTTAAGGGTACAATGAGAGCGATCATTCGTAAGACGGAATCACAGTAGAGAAAAAGAGAAAGCTGGAATCGTTCCGCGGAGAGATCCGAAGTTGTTCAGAGAAAGGAAAAGGCCGAAAAAGTGTTTTCGGATAAATGGGAATTTAAATATGTATTTATTATATGTTAATTATGAATTAGTATATTCTAAATAATATTTAAGTTAAGATTTATAAAGGCAACTTTTATATTAGGCCAAATCCCGGAGGGAAAAGGCCTAGAATAAAAGCTGCAGAAAAATAAATGGAAAAAGGAAAAGAAACAGCCCACGTGGGCGGTTTTTATTAACCTCCGCACGGGAGGGACAGAAGCTGCCAGCCGCTGTGCCGGGGCCTGCTCGACCTGGCCCACGCGGGCGCCAGGGAGCTAGGCCGCCGGGGCGAGTCGGTCCACCCGGGCGGGGCGGGGCGCGAGCCAGACCGCGGGGTCGAGGGTTCACTGGCCACGTCTAAAGCACCACCCGGCGGCCAATGGCCGAGGAGTGGCAGCGGCCCACCGCGAAGGCTGGTCGCCGCACGGTGTGTGGCCGGTAGCGGGTGGGCGCGCGAGGGTGGTCAAAGGCCCACCCGGCTGCATTGCCACTTTTTCTTTTATTTAACCATTTTCTGTTTTGGCTATTGGGCTGAATTTTGGCCCATCCGGCCAGGACAAAAATTCCTGTTATTTTCCTTTAACTAATAGTCCCACATGGCTAACCCGATGGGGAGGGCACACCCCCTCCGCCTATATAAAGGGGTGCCCATGGGTGGGATTAAACACAGAATTGGAGAAGTCCTTTGGTTGACTTTCTCCCTCCCTCTCTCTATACCTTGTGACCATGGCCCCAAGTTCGGGTTGTGCAATCGAGGTACACCTGTAGCACTCCGTTGCGCTGCAAGGATTCCTAGCCGGATATCAACTTCCGCACTCACGGCAGGATCGAGGAGCCGGAGGTCTCATCGTGCACCGGATGTGTACGAAGACACGAGGCGCAACACTTGGGGCGCTTAAATGTCATGAGCCGGAGCTGTTGCACGATTAAGATCAAGAAGGAGCAAGGGGTGACCTGCGAGGAGCTTCGCGACCTTGAGGTCGGCTACGAGTACGACTACTTCAACCACGTTCCCCGCGGAATGTTAACCACGTACGGTTTATAAGGGTATGTATTCTCTACGCATCGGCCATTACCGCATTGCTACATAGATAGATCCTATGCAGTTTTGGGGTTACATCTTAGGAAAAAAATTGTTTTCTACTGCGATCCCCAACAGTAATGCCCAATCAAGTCTCAAAGGAGTCAAGATGATTAGTATATGCTTGTATGCTTTCTTGATGTTTGTCAATTGCCCCGCTGTAATTTGTTCACCCAGCATGTTATCTATCTTACGGAGAGCCACCTCTAGTGAACTATGGACCCCGGTCCTTCCTTTTACATTAAATCTACAAACTGTTTACTGCTTTGTGTTTACTTTCTGCAAACTATTACTTCCTTCCATTTGATATGTTTAATCCTTTGTTTTCAGCAAAACCGGTGAGATTGACAACCTCATCGCAAGTTGGAGACAGAGTTCTATGGTTGTGTTGTGCAGGTCTCCATGTTGCTACTAGCACCGGTAGTGCGCCCTGCCAAGGCTCAGCTAGCAACACCTTTGGGGTGTTTCCTTGCTCCTACTGGATTGATAACCTTGGTTTCGTACTAAGGGAAAACTTACTGCTGTGCTCATCATACCTTCCTCTTGGGGTTCCCCAACGAGCTCGATATATTTTGGGCCAGCAATCACCGGGATGGACAGTTCCATCTCCAACATAATAGTTATCCATAACACAATCAATAATTCTTGTAGGTATTTTAAAAGTATCATTCTCAGCAGGTGGTGGTTCATCTACTACCCTAGAAGTGGTAGTAGCATTACGAAATAAGAAACTCAGCGAATTGTCCATATTGAATAAAGCAACTAACAGAAGTAAACAATACTCACAGTAGAAGTTTCCTTTACTAGTTCCACTCTCTAATAGTGCTTCAATCCCCGGCAACGACGCCAGAAAATAGTCTTGATGACCCACAAGTATAGGGGGTGTATCGCAGTATTTTCGATAAGTAAGAGTGTTGTCAACACCCGGATTTTTAATCCCAGATGCCTGTTATGCCATACATCGCAATCCCAGGATTACCATTTTTGCGAGACATAACAGATTGGATATCACAGTACATCATCCATTACAAACCATAACAAAGTCTAACTCAAATAAAGGATCTCATGATCCAGTCTTAATACAATCAAGTAGCGGAATAAATAGCATAGCAGTGGGGTCCATCTTCAGAGTCACAGGCAATGATGACGATGGGAGATGATCCTAGTTGTCGTAGCCATCCTGCTGTCCTCCTTCAGGGTAGTCCTCCTCATAGTCTGGCCACGGGAATAGCCAGGGACAAAAACCATGAGTACTCTTTAAGTACTCGCAAACTACCACTAACAAATAGGATAGTTCTAGTAAGAACGATAACTCTAAGTTTCTTTGTAAAGTTAAGTTTGAAACCTAAGCTGAGTTCAGAAACAAAGAAAGATAAAAGAAGTTTGAAAACACCTAAGTGGGAACTTAGTTGTCATAGTCACAACTCTGTTGTGGTCAAGTCATGTCACAATTCATTTCATAAGTCATTTTGAAAACATCTGGCAACGGAACGGTATGGCCACTCCAACTGTCCATAACCGCGGACGTGGCTATTCGAATAGTTTGACACTCTGCAGAGGTAGTACACTTTCACCACAAGATTTGATACATCTGTCAGGGGTAACCCTGAATCATCATACTTAGTATGCAGATAATCAAACATAACCTTTCCTTTACACACTCTAGTATAAGCACCTCTCCTATGAGTATGGCCTCCCAGCCATGACCATCTATCATCATGGGCACTAAATAGGTGGACAACATTGAGAGGTAGCCTCAGCTCAAACCTCTCCCGCGAGGGAACTAATACTAATGCATATAAACTTCCGGCTAAGCCTTACCCAATTCAGGTATTGTGGTTGTACGGTAAAATTGGAATGGTATCACATCCAAACCCAACCATCAGTTTTTATAAAAGGGCTAAGGCTCACGCCTTAACATTTTCATCATCATAAACCATTTGTGTTTCTCAACACATGTCAAAGCATCTCAATAGAATGACTCATCATTCCAAGGTTTTCACAAATACTTTTCACCAAGTATTCCCATCTAAAGTAATCAAGTTTTGGTTGAGCTCTAAAATACTAGGTTAAGAGTGTTCACTAATGTGGGATGCTAATCTCAATTTCATGCCATAGAATGACATCTGAGTCTAACTAGATAGGTCAAGTTTTATACTCTTTATGCTACCTTTAAACAAGTAAAGGACTTTGGTAAAGTAAAGAAGATAAAGCTTGTAGATAAAACTTGGAGTAGGTATAAGTCCAAATGATATAACCAAAGCATGCCTAATGCATCTTGCTTGGGTTACCTATCTTGCAAGGGTTAACTTGCATTGTTAAAGATGGCTTGCTAGGTATAATACTTGCAAGGGTTAGCTTGCCAATAATAGCTTGCCTTGGTTGGTGCAGTGGTTGAAATTATCTTCCTCCTCCTCTTGGTAGAACTCCTCCTCCTCGAAAACTTGGTCGGTACTATCGTCTATAAATACATATGGAATACACAATCACCAAACAATGCTTAACTGGTCTACTTAGCACACTAAGGCACACATTTGATGATCTATTATCATCACAAGCATCACAAGGTTTAATGAACTAGCTTCATTCTTTTTATTTGAGAAAAGTAATTTCTACTCATTGAAATTAACTAAGATTTAATATTCTCCAATTAAAATATGGGATCATGTGGACACATGTCATCACCACATATTCTAACATATGGAATGTTATTTAAGGGTTGGATCACATTTTAATAAGTTTAAGTTTAATATTTAATGATTTAAAGTGACTAGAAATGCCTATATAGCAGTATTTTGGTACTAGTCCAAAGTCACTGCATGTAAACCTTAATATTATTACATATTCAGATAGGTATGGTTAAATGTGATTTTTGAGAGTTGGAATCAACTCAAAAGCTATTATGGTTGATTTTATAAAAATGTTTGAATGTGCAAAAGCTTCTGTTTTGTTATTTTAGCTAGGAGAGATCTATAACTCTAAATGATTTAAATCCAACGGGCTTGGATATATATTTTCATTATCTTTCCAACAAAATTTGAATAACCCAATTTGGATTTGTAAAACTCTCTGAGTTGATTTTTAAACTAAGGGACAGAATGTAGTTTAAGTCTAAAAAGAAAAATCCTAATTTGAATCATAGGGCCAGCGCGGGAAACTAACTGGGCCGGCCCAGATTCACTCCGTGGCGCTGAGGACTGCTGACAGGGGGGTCCGCCTGTCAGTGGCTCATTACACATGAAGCGGTATGAGGCGAGCTGGACCGCAGGATTAGAACTAGATCTAACGGCTCACGGTCGTCGTCGACGACGGACTTGTCACCGGTGAGACTGAACCCTAGCGGCTCGGTGGGGGTCCAGTGAGGACGTACCGGGGCTCTAGCTAGTGCGGTGAGGCAGGCAAACGGACGAGAAGACGACGATGGTTCTCCTGGTACTGGCAGCGTCCCGGGAGATGGCCTGGATCAACGACGCCCTTCTCCTCCTTCCGCGGCAGACTCTGGTGAAATTCCGGTGCTACGGGCTACGGCTTGCTCCGGTGGGGCTCTGGGAGTGTTCTGAGGGGGATTGGATGAGAGTGGTGTGAGGAAACGGTGCTAGGGATGCCTCCTTATATAGGCGCGACGAGGCGGCAGTGAGGCATGGGCGATGCTCGCCGGTGACGATGGTATAGCAGGCTACCAGCGTGGGTGAGATAGGTGGATGGTGTCTTGCCTCCCGGCGGTCCTCGACGGCTTTATGGCGCAGCTAGGGGCAGTGGCAATAGGTCGGGAGCATCTATGGGAGACAAAGGTGGTGCTAGACGTGGTTCCCGGCGATCGTGGGTTGCGCGGCGGTGCACGGCCGTGTCTGGCAGGGTGAGGTGGTCAAGGCGGAGCGGTATGCGCGGTCTGCGGTCGAGGCACGGTCTATGGCGTGCTGGCGGTGAGGGCGCTCTGGCGTGCTCTAGCGCGGTGCAGAGACTTAGTGTGGCGCTGCTCTGGGGTGGTCCAGGGGCTAGCAGGGGCTGTGGGGTGGACTGTGGGCGGCGGTGAGGTCACACCTCACTCCCTAGAGCGGCGGAGAGGGGCTGGTGGTCCCCTGCGGCTTGTGCACGTTTGGCCGGCGAGCATGGCCTCGGGGTGGCGGTGAACTGTTGCCCTAGGCCATTGGGTAGGTCCTTGATGGACTGGTTGGGTTTAGGGGAGACAAGGGCATTGATTTGAGTTCAAATGGCTCGACAAAATTTAATCAAAAACAGTGATAGTTAGGCCAGTTTGATTCTGCCCACCAAGTGTTCGATCAAATGGCCGCATGAATTCAAATTTGGAATTTTGAAATGAAATTTGGTGGAGTTGTTGGTCTCATGCTTGAGCATCTCTGGTTGCTATAATTTGTCAAATGGAATTCATTTGAGTGGTTTTTGAAATAGGGTGATCTAGACATATGAACTAGATTCCATTTTCACTTGTCATTTAAAATTAGAGTTTGAATGTTTTTGGGAGATCACAAAGTGGGCCATGGCACATCACTACTTGTACTATCAAGGGGTGCAAAGATCCACAATTGTTTCTGTTGGAATATTGAGTGCTAGGAACACCCAAAGTGGGCTAGGTGGTTAAAATGGCAAAAGTGACCATTTCCTTTATTTAATTCTTTTTTATTTCTTTTTCTTTGGTTTTTGCTTGGGAATGATCTAGATGATGTGACATTCATCATAGAACCATTTTACAACCATTAGAACACACAATCATGGCATTTCAAACAACTCCTATTTTAAATGCACACACAAATGAATGCTTAAAGATTTTAAATGGAAAAAGTTTTTGTTAACCCTAAATTGGGTAGATTTTATCTTGATTAACTTTGAATTAAAGTTTTGGGATGTTACAAACCTTCCCCCTTAAACAAAATCTCGTCCCAAGATTTAAGAAAGAAAACTAGGAACTAAAGAGATCTGGGAACTCGGTCCTAATGCAATCTTCTCGCTCCCAAGTGGCTTCTTCTTCGGTATGGTTGCTCCATTGAATCTTGAGAAATTTGATACTCCGGATCCTGGTGGTTCTGTAGGCTTCCTCCAAGATACGGATGGGCACTTCATGATATGTCAGATCCTTGTTGATATCAACAGCTCGGTGATCGATGTTCTTGAAAACTTC
Source organism: Avena insularis (assembly GCA_023614405.1). NCBI lineage: Eukaryota > Viridiplantae > Streptophyta > Magnoliopsida > Poales > Poaceae > Avena > Avena insularis. The sequence goes on from CM042694.1 coordinate 470,720,910, forward strand.
GGTCTTCTCCGGCACTTCTAAGCATTTGCGAAGTAACGAGATATGGAACACAGTGTGGATGGCTGACATCTCCTCTGGTAGTTCCTGTTGATAAGATACTTCTCCTCGGGTGTTCAGAATCTTGAAGGGTCCGATATATCTGGGGGCTAACTTTCCTTTCAGACTAAAACGTTGGGTTCCCTTCAATGGTGAGACCTTGAGATATACAAAATCTCCAAAATTGAAAGTTAGGTCTCTCCTTCTCTTGTCAGCATAACTCTTCTGTCTGGATTGGGCGGTCTTGAGGTGCTCATGGACTTTGTGAACCTTCTCTTCAGCTTCTCGGAGAATGTCGGGTCCAAAACTCTGACTCTCTCCTACTTGCGACCAATTCAAAGGGGTACAACACTTTCTTTCGTATATGAACTCGAATGGTTCCATTTGCAAACTGGCTTGATAACTGTTGTTGTATGAGAATTCTGCGAAAGGCAGACAATTTTCCCATTTTGATCCATATTCTAACACACAAGCTCTCAACATATCCTCTAGGATTTGGTTGACTCTTTCAGTCTGTCCATCGGTTTGCGGGTGATAAGCGGTGCTGAAATTCAACTTGGTTCCTAATCCTTCCTGGATTTTCTACCAAAATCTCGAGGTAAATTGGGTTCCTCGATCTGATACTATGGTCTTGGGGGTTCCATACAGACTAACAATTCTAGCAATGTACAACTCTGCTAGCTTCGAACTCTGGTAGGTTGTCTTGACAGGTATGAAATGAGCTACCTTGGACAGTCTATCAACGATGACCCAGATAGAGTCATTTCCCCTACTAGAAGTAGGCAAACCGGTGATAAAGTCCATTCTGATGGATTCCCATTTCCATTCCGGAATCTGCAATGGTTGCAACAGTCTTGAGGGCCTCTGATGTTCCGCCTTGACTCTTTGATAGATATCACACTTGGCGATGTAGCTTCCGATTTCTCTCTTCATCTTGTGCCACCAAAATTGCACCTTCAAAGCCTGATACATCTTTGTTCCTCCGGGGTGGATAGAATAAAGAGTATCATGAGCTTCTTGCATGATAACTTGCTTCAGCTCCGAATCTGCTGGCACACAGATACAGCATTTGTACCACAGAACTCCTTCTTCATCTTCAGTGAATCCAGGTACCTTTCCTATACCAATATGATGTCTGATTCCGTCGATACTTTCATTTCCCTTCTGGGCTTCCTTGATTTGGCTTATCAAAGTGGGTTGAAGTTCAATGCTAGCTAAAAATCCTTTGCTAACTAGCTCAGTTCTAAACTGCTCCAACTCCTCATACAAACTTGGCTGCTTCTCCTTGATCATGGTGTTTAGCCTACACGGCAATCTGCTAAGAGCATCCGCTACCACATTGGCTTTGCCGGGGTGATAGTGAATGTCAAGGTCATAATCATTGATTAACTCTATACATCTCCTTTACCTCATATTCAGCTCCTTCTGAGTGAAAATATACTTCAAGCTTTTGTGATCTGAGTAAATCTCACAGCGATTACCCATAAGATAATGACGCAATGTCTTCAGTGCCAAAACTACGGCTGCTAACTCAAGATCATGGGTAGGATAGTTCTGCTCATGCTGCTTCAGTTGTCGAGATAGATAGGCGATGACTTTGCCTTCTTGCATCAATACACATCCGAGACCAATCTTGGATGCATCACAATACACATCAAACGGCTTCTTGATATCTGGCATGATCAATATTGGGGCTGAAATCAATCTCTTCTTCAGCTCTTGGAAACTTGCTTCATATTTGTCGGTCCATTCAAACTTCTTATCCTTCTTCAACAATTGGGTCATGGGTCTTGCGATGCTTGAAAATCCTTCTACGAACTTGCAGTAGTATCCCGCTAATCCGAGAAATGCACGGACTTGGGTTTGAGTGGTTGGGGTTTCCCATTCTTCGACATCTTTTATCTTGGAGGGATCAACAGTGACTCCTCCGGCAGACACAATATGTCCTAGGAATCCTACTTCTTTCAGCCAAAACTCACATTTTCTGAACTTGGCATACAACCTATGCTCTCTAAGGGTTTCAAGGATGATTCTCTGATGTTACTCATGCTCTTCTTCTGACTTAGAGTAGATAAGGATATCATCGATAAACACCACGATAAACTTATCTAGAAAATTCATAAAGATCTTATTCATGAGATTCATGAAATAAGCAGGGGCATTGGTTAATCCAAAAGACATGATCGTATACTCGTATAATCCATCACGAGTAGTAAAGGCGGTTGATACGTGCATTTTGCATCACTATTCTACGTCTTAGTTCACTATTATTCATTGATATATTTCGTATTGAGGGGTGATACTCATGTTATTTCATATGTTTTTGCATGGTTGATGACTTTTGGAGCATGGACCGCTGCAGTCAGGATTCTGATAGAAAAGGTGTTGTTTGGAGGCAAAATTCACGAAGATCAAAAAATCCGGGAAAATATACGGAAAATCCTATTTTTCTAGAAGACTAAGGATGCCAGAAGACGGAGTGGAGATGGGCCACAGGGAGCCCACACTGGCCTACTCCAGCCTCTCCCCTCTGGCATATATCATCCTCTTGAAACCCTAAGACTCGGGGAGCGACCACAGAAAGATTCCGCCACCTCTGCGGGGCGGAAAACACCGAGAGAGAAAGATCTCTCCGGCAGACAGATTTCTGTCGGGGGAATTCCTTCCCGGAGAGGGGATATCGTCGCCATCAACACCACCATCAAGTTGGACTTCATCAGGATCATCATCATCACCACCACCATCATCACCATCAGCACCCTCATCACCATCTCCATATTGCTATAACAATTGAGTTGAATCTTGCATTAGTTCATAGGGGAAACTTTCCTGGTGTTGATTACTCTTTGTAGTTGATGCTATTGAGTGAACCATTGAATTATTGTTTATGTTCAGATTGTTATACATCATTATTCCATCTCTGATCATGATCCACATGATGTCTTGTGAGTAGTTCGTTTTGTTCTTGAGGACATGGGAGAAGTCATGTTGTTAGTAGTGGAGTTGTCTTGAGAGAGATTCAATAGATTGTTATTTAAGTTGTGGTGTACTTCTTCTAGTGGTGTCATGTGAACGTCGACTACATGACACTTCACCTATATGGGCCTAGGGGAATGCATTGTGTATTTGGCTACTAATCGTAGGGGTTCCCGGAGTGACAGAAACCTAAACCCCCGTTAGGAAACCATTGCACAAGGGACGTAAGGGTCTTAGAGTTTAAAGCGGTGGTTAGGTCTCTACCTTAATTACTTTCCTGTACTTACGGATGTTTGCAAGGGGTATAATCACAAGTAAGTATTAGTCTTGGATGGGGCGGTACATTAGCACAGGTTCACCCACACAGCACTTAGCAAGCTAGAGAAGATTAATCAACTATATGAAGCGAAAGCACTTGACAGTCTTCCCATGTGTCCTCGAGAATGTTTGGTCATCTTAAGTAATACAACCGGCTTGTCCTTTGCTGCATAAAGTATTGGGCCACTTGCTGCATTCATTACTACTGTCTTTTATTTACTCATACTTTGTTTACTTGCTTTATCAAAAAGCCCTAAAAATCCGTTTGCTAAGTATTTGCAGAGAATTCCTGATCCATACCACTAGCCAGCACCTTCTGCTCCTCGTTGGGTTCGACACTCTTACTTATCGAAAATACTGCGATACACCCCCTATACTTGTGGGTCATCAAGACTATTTTCTGGGGCCGTTGCCGGGGTGTGAAGCGCTATTGGAGAGTGGAACTAGTAAAGGAAACTTCTACTGTGAGTATTGTTTACTTCTGTTAGTTGTTTTATTTTCGTTATGGATAATTCGCTGAGTTTCTTATTTGGTAATGCTACTACCACTGCTAAGGTAGTAGATAAGCCACCACCTGCTGAGAATGATGTTTTCAAAATACCTACAAGAATTATTGATCGTGTTATGGATAACTACTATGTTGGGGATGGAACTGTCCATCCCGGTGATCATTTACTCTTTATACACGAATTATGCGGGTTGTTCAAGTGTGAAGGTATTACTACAGATCAAGTCAAGAAGAAGTTATTCTCATTATCACTGAAAGGAAGAGCTGAGGAATGGTATAAGCTGCTGAAGAATGTTCAAGCTCTGGAATGGGAGGAAATAGTACCTCTCTTTTATTCAAAGTTTTATCCTCCTAGTGAGATTCATAAACATCGGAATCAAATATACAACTTTTGGCCTCTTGACGGAGAGAGTACATCTCAAGCTTGGGGGATATTGAAGTTACTAATGCTCAAATGTCCCATTCATGAGCTCCCCAACAATATTATTATCAATAACTTTTACGCAAGGCTTTCTCTTCATGACAAGGATTTATTGGATGCTTCTTGTGCTAGATCATTCACTCGCATGGAAGAAGAAGCTAAATGGGATCTTCTGTACCGTATTCAAGATAATGCTGAAGCTTGGGAGAATGACAAAGGTAGAAAGTCAGGTATAAATTATGATTATGAATGCATTGAATCTTTTATGCGAACTGATGACTTTCAAAATATTAAAAATGCTTATGGTCTAGATTCTCAAGCTATTGCTTCTTATTTTAAAGCTTTTGCTTCCTACATTGAAGTGCCTAAAAATAAGTGGAATAAGTATCATGAACCTTATAAAGATATTGCTAAGAGTGTTCCTGCAAGAAATACTGAAGTTTATACTGCTAATCATGTTTTACCTGAACCTTATATTGAGAAAATGCCTTTTCCAGTTAAGGTAAAGGAGCATTCTATGATAGCTAGTATGGTTAATGAAAGTACAAGAAAAGCTGTTGAACCCAATAAACAAATGATTGATGAACCTATAATAGCAAGTGTGAAAGACTTTGTCACTAAATATGAAACAGAGGGACACACTATCCTTTGCAAGGATACCTCTAATATTGTTTCACATAGTAGTGTTATGAGAGCTAGTATTCCTGTGTTTTCTGTTAGAATAAGTGATCATTGCTATGATGGTCCTTGTGATAGCTATATTGTTAAGTTTATGCATGATACTGAAAGTTACTATGAAAGAGGGAAAAGTGTTCTTATGCATCTCAATAATCTCAAGTTTCCTCGTTTTATGCTGAAAGTTTTTATGTTGCACTTCTTTTGCCTTCTTATGAAAGTAGCCTTTGGTTTCAACAACTTGTTTGTTTACAAAATTCCCTTGCATAGGAAGTGGGTTAGACTTAAATGTGTGTGTGTTTTTGCTCCTTAATGCTCTCTTTCACTTCAATTCATATCCCTATGAGAGGTCCTTCAAAATTATCATGCCCATCTTAATGGCAATAAAGAAAGAGCTTTATGGGAGACAACCCAATTTGTTTTTGCTTTCAGTTTGTTTTTGTTTCTTTGAGTCTTGGAAGTTATTACTTCAGTAATAACCGCTCCTTATCCGTTTTGTTTGGTTTTTGTGTCAAGATCAACCTCTAATGAGAGAGAAGTAATATTTGGGGAAGTTGCTGTCCCGAAACAGATTTTTGTGCTTCACCGTAAAAATTCGTGAGAGATTTCTGTACATCGGATTGAGCTGTAATTTTTTGTGCTTCTGTCCCAGGGTGTTATTTAACTTTCCTTAGTTCTGCAATTTTTGATTTGAGCAACAGAAGATTTTCGAAAAAATTGATCTTTACCTGCTGGTCTGTTTTGACAGATTTTGCCACTCTTGCATTTGCTTCTTTATTCGATTTCCTTTTTGAATTATTTTTGGGTTTTCGGAAGGAGTTGCTACAGTAGCTTATGTTTTGATGGTTTTCAGTTGAAGTTGGACTGAAAAGGTTTTATCACTTCACTTATACTAATGTTGCTAATGAGAATTGTGTGAAGTTTCGTGTGAAAGAAATTTCCAGGAAGTGGAGACAATGGTGTAATAAGGAAGAGAAGGGTTTTATGACTCAAGTAATAAGTGTATGAAGATGAAGATATTGATGTTATTCAAGTGATGACTCTAGAAGAATCTACTAGATACCAAATTCAGAGACCTGCAGAGTCTGTTTTCACATAGGTAACAGTTCTGGTAAGAAAAGTTCCGCGAAAATACTATCCAACTATATTTTTGCAGTTTTCAGTCAATAAGGAAAGCTACGAAGCGAAAAAGGGACGGAAACAGAGCCAGGGTGGCTCACACCACCTTGTGGCACGGGCCCACCCCTGGCCGCGCCACCAGGTGGTGAGTCCACCCCGGACTCCGCCTCCGACTCGTTTTCTCCTAGTACCTTCCTTTTGATATGAAACTTCGTAATATATAACCCCTCGGATCTTCCGAGGTTCGTATATCGTGTTTTCGTCGTGTTTTTGGTTTGATCTGTTTTTGCCAGGCAAAATCCCAGATTTGTAGCCACAATGTCTTCCACTAGATCAGCCGAGAGAGATTCCTTAGAAGATATCATCAACCCATACATGAGAGAATTGAAGATTCATCCCAAGGAGTTGTTGCTCGAAGGTGGGGAGGTCCGGATTAAAGAGGTGTAAGGCCCTAAAGGTGAAGGAAGCCTGGAGGACAGGATGGAAGCACTAGAGCAAGAAGTCTTTAGGTACAAGAAGATGGCGGAGCGCGAAGTGGATATCATCCATAAGATGTGTTCTGAACTCATCACTGAGCACCAAAAGGAGACTGCTGAACTCAAAGACGAAGTCCTCTCACTCTGCCAAACAACCAACAAACTGCAAGCATAGTTCTGTGACGTTCAAAATCAAAACTGTGAGTATGAGGCTAGATTTAAACGCATAAGTGCTGCTGCAAGTTTCTGGATGTTGGAAACCACGATGTCCTTTGTTGATGGGAAGCCTTTACCCTGGAAGACGGACAAGGACGAGAGGATACCACCACCACCAAAGGAGTAATTCGTCATCAGGTTTGGCATCCCCTTGGTTTGTTCCAAGCTTGGGGGAGTGCCGCGGTATCGTATCACTGTCTTCTATCTTTTTACCTTATTAGTAGAGTCATATCATGAATAGAGGAGTTATTATGTAGTATTTTGCATTATGGAAGTGTCCCCTCTCTCGTTAGATATGTATCCCTTGGTGTGAGTTGTCGTTATGGAATATTAATGAGAAGTTCTATCATTCACTCTTTTGCATAGCTTATATTAGTTTTCAATTCGTGGTTATATGATTGATCTTGTTGTTAGTATTGGTATCACTTTGGGATCATTGAGTTAATTTAGTTGGTTTTGGCAAACCTGGCTCGGTCAGTAGCAACACTATTTTTGAAAGTTGAATGAAAAAGATAGAAGCACTCTAAAGAAAAATAATTTCATCATCTTTCTTTCTTGATTTGCTCATAAGTTTAGTATTCTCTAGTTAAGATCTTTTGTGCTTCCAAGGAAGATTGCATGTTTGTCTTTATCACTTGTATGTTTGTTTGTTTCCTTCAACTCCTATACTTTCTACCCAGCCTTGCTAGCCAAAAACCTGTACTGAGAGGGTATTCTTCTCGTGCATCCACCTCCTTTAAACCAAAACCTTTGCCATTTGTGTCCACCATACCTACCTAGTAGCATTAGTGCTATTCCAAGTAAATTCTTGTTTTATCTACCTCCCAAATTAAACTTGTTATGTGAAAATTAGTGATTAAAGCTCTCACGAACTTGATGGCACACTTTACTTTCTTGTACTTAATAAACTTGAACCATTGTGCTCACCTATGTTGCGTATATGCTTGCGCTTTGTAAGTTGTGGATTAGCAGAACCATGTTGTCATGGGGAACGCTTTCAACATTGCACTGGTACGTTGTACCTAGTTGATATCATGTTCTTTTGTCTATGGATGTCGTCGGTGTGAAATGAAAGGGGAGCTTGTAGGTCCATGGAGTTATGCATGTGTGTTAGAGAAATGCCTGGGCCGCTGGTCTAATCCATGCTGACATGGTGGAAACCTGCAGCGTAACCATAACGAGTATCTATGAAGCATTCTTCTTATAAAAAAAGATAGAGATTGAGAAAAAGAGAAAAGAAAAAAAAGAGATATTATGAAAAGAGGAAAGAGAGAAAAAAGCACCATATTCCCATGGTAAATAAGAAGATTGCTGAGATACTTATTGTCTGCTTGCCTTGTCATTTTGATATGGGGATTCTTCCGTATCATCGGGCAAGGGGTACCCCGTTGTTGGTTCTCAATGATATCATATGCTTACGATGGCAAGAACTTACCGGTGACTAAACTTGAGTAGCATGAGGAGCGGCCCTCGTATTCAAGGGACATGAGATTCTCAACTTACAACTTGTCAATGCATATCCTCATATTTGATCACTTTAACCTTAATCACCTAAAGATGCCTATGATAGGGTCAATGAGAGCTGAAAGCTAGTAAGTATCATAATTTTTGGGAGCTCTTTATGAGACTTGCAATCCTGCTTCCCTCTGTGAAGGGCCTTTCTTTTTCTTTGTAGATGAGTCAGTAAACCTATTCCCTTCTATCTCAGCAAGTATTTTGAGTTGTTGTGTTTCATTCATTCATATGATGATTTATTCAATCATGTCTTATGTTCCTTGCTTTGCACATTGCTCTTATCTTGATGTTTACTACTTTGAAAGCTATCATTGAAAACCAGTTATTTGTGAACTCCAGCAAATTATCAACTATTCTTCGACCAAGAGCTAAGATTGCCATTACCAATTATGATTTACTTTATGCATCTTTATTGTGTTTCCTTTACTCATTGCAAGTTAAGTTATATAATAGTGAGTTGTCTTCTATTATGATCTATTTATTGATGAATGTGATGCTTCTTGTCCTTATTCTTTTATCGACTCTTCACTCCATAAACCTGAGGCCATGTTTATTGAGCTCAGTTTCGCTTGGGGACAAGCGAAGTCTAAGCTTGCGGGGAGTTGATACGTCCATTTTGCATCACTATTCTATGTCTTAATTCACTATTATTCATTGATATATTTCGTATTGAGGGGTGATACTCATGTTATTTCATCTGTTTTTGCATGGTTGATGACTTTTGGAGCATGGACCGTTGCAGTCAGGATTCTGATGGAAAAGGTGTTGTTTGGAGGCAAAATTTGGGAAGATCAGAAAATCCGGGAAAATATACGAAAAATCCCATTTTTCCAGAAGACTAAGGATGCCAGAAGACGGAGTGGAGATGGGCCACAGGGGGCCCACACCACCCCTTGGCGCGGGCAGCCCTAGGCCACACCAGGAGGTGGTGTGGCCACCCTGGCCCACTCCAGCCTCTCCCCTCTGGTGTATATCATCCTCCCGAAACCCTAAGACTCGGGGAGCGACCATAGAAAGATTCCGCCGCCTCTGCGGGGCAGAAAACACCGAGAGAGAAAGATCTCTCTAGCAGACAGATTTCTGCGGGGGAATTCCTTCCCGGAGAGGGGAGATCGTCGCCATCAACACCACCATCAAGCTGGACTTCATCGGGATCATCATCACCACCATCATCACCATCAGCACCCTCATCACCATCTCCATATTGCTGTAACAATTGAGTTGAATCTTGCATTAGTTCATAGGGGCAACTTTCCCAGTGTTGATTACTCTTTGTAGTTGATGCTATTGAGTGAACCATTGAATTATTGTTTATGTTCAGATTGTTATACATCATTATTCCATCTCTGATCATGATCCACATGATGTCTTGTGAGTAGTTTGTTTTGTTCTTGAGGACATGGGAGAAGTCATGTTGTTAATAGTGGAGTTGTGTTGAGAGAGATTTAATAGATTGTTATTTAAGTTGTGGTGTACTTCTTCTAGTGGTGTCATGTGAACGTTGACTACATGATACTTCACCTATATGGGCCTAGGGGAATGCATTGTGTATTTGGCTACTAAACGTAGGGGTTGCCTGAGTGACAAAAACCTAAACCCCCGTTAGGCAACCATTGCAAAAGGGACGTAAGGGTCTTAGAGTTTAAAATTGTGGTTAGGTCTCTACCTTAATTACTTTCTTGTACTTACGGATGTTTGCAAGGGGTATAATCACAAGTATGTGTTAGTATTGGATGGGGCGGTACATTAGCACAGGTTCACCCACACAACACTTAGCAAGCTAGAGAAGATTAATCAACTGTATGAAGCGAAAGCACTTGACAGTCTTCCCATGTGTCCTCGAGAACGTTTGGTCATCTTAAGTAATACAACCGGCTTGTCCTTTGCTGCATAAAGGATTGGGCCACTTGCTGCATTCATTCCTACTATCTTTTATTTACTCGTACTTTGTTTACTTGCTTTATCAAAAAGCCCTAAAAATCCGTTTGCTAAGTATTTGCAGAGAATTCCTGATCCATACCACTAGCCAGCACCTTCTGCTCCTCGTTGGGTTCGACACTCTTACTTATCGAAAATACTGCGATACACCCCCTATACTTGTGGGTCATCAGCGGTCTTCGAAATATCCGTTGCACGAATCTTAAGTTGGTGATAACCAGTCCTAAGGTCGATCTTAGAGAACACATTTGCTCTAGTCAACTGATCAAATAGATCATCTATCTTTGGCAAAGGGTACTTGTTCTTGATGCTGACGTCATTCAGGTTCCTGTAATTTGTGCACAAACGGTTGCCTCCATCTTTCTTGTTGACGAATAACACTGGCGATCTCCATGGCGATGCGCTTGGTTGCATCAAGCCTGTTGCCAACATAGCATCCAGCTGCTTCTTCAATTCCACTAACTCTGAGGGGTTCATGCTATAGGGTCTTTAGGCTATGGGTCCGGTTCCGGGGATTAGTTCAATAATGAACTCAATATCCCTATCCGGGGGCATACCTGGCAATTCATCTGGGAATACGTCAGGGTATTCACAGACTACTCTGACTTGGTCAATGGTGGGTAGGGATAGACTCTTGTTACACTTGAATTGACAGGGCAAGGTTTCAGATATATGCTCTACTGATACTCCAGAGCTACTGGTCATGGTGATGGCTTTCTTGGCACAGTCAATCAATCCTTTATGCTTTGACATCTAATCCATTGCTAGTACTACTTCCAAACCTTTGGTTCCAAGTACTATTAGATTGACATAAAAATCTATCCCATGTATTCTGATAGGCACAACTTTGCAAATTTTTCTAGCTTTTGTAGTTGAACCAGGGATTTGTACTATCATGACATGCTTCAAGTTGGTTGGGTGAATCTTACTAGTGCATGCAAATTCTTCGGTGACAAATGAGTGTGATGCTCCAGAATCAAACAACACTCTTGCTAAACTTGAGTTGACAGAAAACATACCCAGCACTACATCTGGCGCTTCTTGGGCTTCCTCGGCGTTCATGTGGAAGAGACGGCCGTTGCGGTTGTGAGGGTTCCCTGGGGTGAATCTTCTTCCTGGTTGAACATGACGCTGCTGTTGAGTTGGGGCATTCACATTGGCAGTGGCGGCAACCTTCTTGGGACACTCATTGGAATAGTGACCCTCCACTCCACACTCGAAACAAGTAATCTGAGACTTGTCTTTCGCTGCCACAGGCACATCATTGCTTCCAGTTCTGGGTGCGGTGTTCTTGTTGTTGTTGTTGTTGTTGTTGTTGATGTTCTTGGGAGGTGCATGGTTGAAATTGCGGGAGTTGCCGGGGTGGTTGTTGTTTCCTCCGATCTTCACATTTCCTCCGTTGCGGTTGGGGTAGCTTGGGCGACACATTGGGGGTCGATTGTTCCTCGGTGCATATCCTGCAGACAGGTTGGGATGGTACTTCTGGTGACTGTTGGATTTAGCTTGGTGCATCATACGACGTTTGCGGTTGTCATTTGCTTGATTAAGCTTCCCTTCCATATGAATGGCAGAGTCGACTAGCTCTTCGAGATCCTCGAAATGGATGTTGACGAGGATAGTCTGCATCTCATCATGCAATCCGTTCAGGAATCTCTCCTTCTTCTTGGCCTCCGTGTTGATCTCATCAGGTGCATACCTGGCTAGGGATAAGAATCTGTCACGGTACTCCACTACAGTCATTCTGCCCTGCTTCAACTCTCTGAATTCATCCCTCATTCTGGTGACTAAACCCTACGGCACGTGGGTGCGGCTGAACTTTATTTTGAAGGCTTCCCATGTCATCACTTGACCATGGTTCATGGTGCGGTGCTGTTCCACCATGCTCTCGCATCTCCTGCCAAAGAGTGGGTGGCAAAAAGAACCTTCTCGTTGGCATCCACTCCGGCTACCTCTAAGTTGTTCTCCATTGTCTGCAACCAATCATCAGCATCCAGTGGGTTCTCCGAAGTGCTAAATATTGGGGGATTGGTATTCTGGAAGTTTTTGAGTTTGGATCCATGATGATCCTGATTTCCATGGTTCTGATTGTTGTGAGCCATCTAGGCGATCTGCTGCAGGGTTGCTAGATTAGCTTGGCACTCTGCCCTACTAGCTTCACGGTCTGCAATGAGAGTCTGCAGAATCTGCAGCATTGGGTCTTGCGATGAGCTGCTCCCTCCTTCGTTTCCATGAGTCATCTGAAGATTGAGATAGATAAAGGGGTAAGAGCGAAAGTTCTAAGGTTCATGGTTTTGATTTCAAAGCTAAAACTTTGAGTTTGACTCAGGTTTTGCAACTAGCTTCTTTTCATTCATTCAAGCAAAGCACACGATACAAACACACACACACCACAACATCAAGGGAAAACAGATGGTTTTAAGAACCATTCTGTAAGCTACGATACAATGGGACCGATACGCCTCACTCTATGATAGTGCTCTAGTGCATCTACTCATCATCGATGAAGTCGGAGTCATCATCGTCGGTGTGGAAGTCCACAACATCCTCCTCTAGATAGTCATCATCATTGCTGAGGTAGGAGTCAATATCCCCTTGGATATCTTCACCTTCCTCTTCTTCTTCCTTTGCTACAAGTTGAGCTTCTTGCTCCTTGAGGGTCTTCTCGAGGTCGGCCACCTTCTTGCGAAGATGGTCGATGGTGCGATCCTTCTTGGCGCGTTGACGGCACAGAGATTGACGATCCTTGACGAGTAGTGAGAATGTCTGGGCCTTCTGGGTGGCAAGGGCGAGGTTGTGGTTGGCGACGTCTCTAGCATTGTCCAACTCCTTCTGTCTGTCGTACAGTAGGAAGTCGAGGTTCTCCACTTGACGCTTCAATATTGGGTGACTTGGCATCTCTAGCGGCATTCCCATGGAATCACTCCTTGCATAGTGAACAAAGCGGGTTCCTTGGATTAGGTTGACACTCAGGGCACACAGACATGCAAGAGCTTCATGCATTGCCCTGGCTAATCCATCTAGCCAGTTGTTCTCTCTCACGGAGAACTGAATCCTCCCAGATACTGGTGCTTCTCTCTTGCCTTGAAGATCAGCAGTTACTAGCCATTGTAAATCTCCTCCTGGTGGACCCGGGAATTGAGCTCCAAGAAATTCCGGATGAGGACGCTCCAAGAACTCAGACAGTGAATCCAGATCCCTCTCGAAGATCAGTTGGCCTCCGTTGCCCAACTGGTAGAACTTGCTGTATTGAGCTTCCATCTATAAGAATTTAGGATGAGAGAGTTAGTGAAGTGATCAAGTGTGTCAAATTTTTATGTAGTAATGTAAGGATTTGGAGGAACATGACTTTTTTTGAGAGAAAGAATTCCCAAGGGTAAGAGAGGAAATAGTTTTCACAAATACTCACTTTGGTTTTTGAAACTAAGTTTTTGTTTCGGACGTCCATTCTAACTAGGGTCTCCTATGGTCAGGATGGCTCTGATACCAACTTGTCAACACCCGGATTTTTAATCTCAGATGCCTGCTATGCCATACATAGCAATCCCAGGATTACCATTTTTGCGAGACATAACAGATTGGATATCACAGTACATCATCCATTACAAACCATAATAAAGTATCTCATGATCTAGTCTTAATACAATCAAGTAGCGGAATAAATAGCATAGCCGTGGGGTCTATCTTCAGAGTCACAGGCAATGCTGACGATGGGAGATGATCCTAGTTGTCGTAGCCGTCTTACTGTCCTCCTTCAGGGTAGTTGATGACCCACAAGTATAGGGGGTGTATCGCAGTATTTTCGAGGGAAGTGAAACCCAATTTATTGATTCGACACAAGGGGAGCCAAATAATATTTATAAGCCTTAACAACTGAGTTGTCAATTTAGCTGCACCTAGAATCAATCTTGCTCACAGAAGTTTATCAGTAGCAACTGTTTTGTAGTAGGAATAGTAAAGTAACAATAGTAGTAAAGTAAAGACATCAGTAACAATAGCGAAAGAAATGGGATTCGAAAAGGTAGCATAGGGATGGATGGACAGGCGTTGCATGGACAAGACAATTCACATAGCAATCAGAACATAGGGCAATTGCAGACAAATAAGATAAAGCATCCTAGTACTAGATAATCCTAGGCATGTGTTCCATATATAGTCGTACGTGCTCGCAATGAGAACTTGCACAACATCTTTTGTCCTGCCAGCCCGTTTGCAGTGGGGCCTCAAGGGAACTACTGGCAATTAAGGTGCTCCTTTTAATAGAGCACCGGAGCAAAGCATTAACACTCCATGAACACATGTGATCCTGACATCAAAGCCATTCCCTCCGGTTATCCCGATTTCTGTCACTTCGGGGCATTGGTTCCGGTCAACAACGTGTGTATACAACTTGCAGGTAAGACCATAAACAATACTATCATAATGAATCAGTAACATGTTCAGATCTAAAATCATGGCACTCGGCCCCTAGTGACAAGCATTAAGCACAACAAGTTGCAACAAAGTCATAAAGTACTAATAAAAGATACTAGGCACCATGCCCTAACAATCTGATGCCATTACATGAACGATCTCATCCAATCCCTACCATCCCCATAGCCTACAGCGGGGGATTACTCACTCATAGATGGGGGAAACATGGATGGTCGATGGAGAAGCGATGGTGATGATGATGGCGATGATCTCCTCCAATTCCCCATCCCGGCAGGGTGCCAGAATGGAGTTTCTGGTGCAGTTTTGTGGAATCTGGTGGTGGTGGCGGAGCGGAACTCCTTCTGGAAAAACGTCGACCCCCCTAGAGTTTTTAGGTCAGAAGACTTCTTATAGGCGAAGAGGGAGACCGAGGGGGTGCCTGGGGGGCCCACACCATGCCCTGGCGCGGCCAGGTCCAGCCCGCGCCTAGGGGTGGTGTGGCCAGCCCCTGGCTCTCCTCCATCTCGTATTCTGGCTCCGTGGGTCTTCCGAAAAAATAGGCACTTTGGCTTTTGTCCCGTCCAATTCCAAGAATATTCATTTTCTGACTTTTCTGGAACCAAAAACAGCAGAAAACAGGCAGCTGGCACTGTGGCTCTTGTTAATAGGTTAGTCCAAGAAATCATATGAAAATTACTCCAAAGTGTGGACAAAACACAAGAAAGGAGATAAAACCAAGCATGGACCATCAAAAATTATAGATACATTTGCAATGTATCAGTAGGCCTCCTCATAGTCTGGCCAGGGGAATAGCCATGGACAAAAGCCATGAGTACTCTTTAAGTACTCGTAAACTACCACTAACAAATAGGATAGTTCTAGTAGGAACGATAAATCTAAGTTTATTTGTAAAGTTAAGTTTGAAACCTAAGCTGAGTTAAGAAACAAAGAAAGATAAAAGAAGTTTGAAAACACCTAAGTGGGAACTTAGTTGTCATAGTCACAACTCTGTTGTGGTCAAGTCATGTCACAATTCATTTCATAAGTCATTTTGAAAACATCTGACAACGAAACAGTATGGCCACTCCAACTGTCCATAATCGCAGACACGGGTATTCGAATAGTTTGACACTCTGTAGAGGTAGTACACTTTCACCACAAGATTCGATACATCTACCAGGGGTAACCCTGAATCATCATACTTAGTATGCAGATAATCAAACATAACCTTTCCTTTACACACTCTAGTATAAGCACCTCTCCTATGAATATGGCCTCCCAGCCATGACCATCTGTCATCCTGGGCACTGCATAGGTGGATAACATTGAGAGGTAGCTTTAGCTCAAACCTCTCCCGCGAGGGAACTAATACTAATGCATATAAACTTCCGGCTAAGCCTTACCCAATTCAGGTATTGTGGTTGTACGGTAAAATTGGAATGGTATCACATCCGAACCCAACCATCAGTTTTTATAAAAGGGCTAAGGCTCATGCCTTAACATTTTCATCATCATCATAAACCATTTGTGTTTCTCAACACATGTCAAAGCATCTCAATAGAATGACTCATCATTCCAAGGTTTTCACAAATCCTTTTCACCAAGTATTCCCATCTAAAGTAATCAAGTTTTGGTTGAGCTCTAAACTACTAGGTTAAGAGTGTTCACTAATCTGGGATGCTAATCTCAATTTCATGCCATAGAATGACATCTGAGTCTAACTAGATAGGTCAAGTTTTATACTCTTTATGCTACCTTTAAACAAGTAAAGGACTTTGGTAAAGTAAAGAAGATAAAGCTTGTTGATAAAACTTGGAGTAGGTATAAGTCCAAATGATATAACCAAAGCATGCCTAATACATCTTGCTTGGGTTACCTATATTGCAAGGGTTACCTTGCATTGTTAAAGATGGCTTACTAGGTATAATACTTGCAAGGGTTAGCTTGCAAATAATAGCTTGCCTTGGTTGGTTTAGTGGTTGAAATTATCTTCCTCCTCCTCTTGGTAAAACTCCTCCTCCTCGAAAACTTGGTCGGTACTATCGTCTATAAATACATACGGAATACACAATCACCAAACAATG
Organism: Avena insularis; assembly: GCA_023614405.1. Classification (NCBI taxonomy): domain Eukaryota; kingdom Viridiplantae; phylum Streptophyta; class Magnoliopsida; order Poales; family Poaceae; genus Avena; species Avena insularis. The sequence goes on from CM042694.1 coordinate 470,737,602, forward strand.
CTTAACTAGTCTACTTAGCACACTAAGGCACACATTTGATGATATATTATCATCACAAGCATCACAAGGTTTAATGAACTAGCTTCATTCTTTTTATTTGAGAAAAGTAATTTCTACTCATTGAAATTAAGTAAGATTTAATATTATCCAATTAAAATATGGTATCATGTGGACACATGTCATCACCACATATTCTAACATATGGGAATGTGATTTAAGGGTTGGATCACATTTTAATAAGTTTAAGTTTAACATTTAATGATTTAAAGTGACTAGAAATGCCTATATAGCATTATTTTGGTACTACTCCAAAGTCAATGAATGTAAACCTTAATATTATTACATATTCATATAGGTATGGTTAAATGTGATTTTTGAGAGTTGGAATCAACTCAAAAGCTATTATGGTTGATTTTATAAAAATGTTTGAATGTGCAAAAGCTTCTGTCTTGTTATTTTAGCTAGGAGAGATCTATAACTCTAAATGATTTAAATCCAACGGGCTTGGATAGAGATTTTCATTAGCTTTCCAACAAAATAGGAATCACTCAATTTGGATTTGTAAAACTCTCTGAGTTGATTTTTAAACTAAGGGACAGAATCTAGTTTAAGTCTAAAAAGAAAAATCCTAATTTGAATCACAGGGCCAGTGCGGGAAACTAATTGGGCCGTCCCGGATTCACTCCGCGGCACTGAGGACTGCTGACAGGGGGTCCGCCTGTCAGTGGCTCATTACACGCGAAGCGGTACGGGGCGAGCTGGACCGCAGGATTAGAACTAGATCTAACGGCTCACGGTCGTCGTCGACGACGGACTTGTCGCCGGCGAGACTGAACCCTAGCGGCTCGGTGGGGGTGCAATGGGGACGTACCGGGGCTCCAGATAGTGCGGCGAGATGGGCAACAAATGAGAAGACGATGGCAGTTCTCCTGGTACTGGCGGCGTCCCGGGAGATGGCCTGGATCAACGATGCCCTTCTCCTCCTTCCGCGGCAGACTCCGGCGAAATTCCGGCGCTACGGGCTACGGCTTGCTCTGGTGGGGCTCTAGGAGTGTTCTGAGGGGGAGTGGATGAGAGTGGTGTGAGGAAACGGTGCTGGGGAGGCCTCCTTATATAGGCGCGACGAGGCGGCAATGTGGCATGGGCGATGCTCGCCGGTGACGACGGTACATCGGGCTACCGGCATGGGCGAGATACGTGGACGGTGGCTTGCCTCCTGGCGGTCCTCCACGGCTTTATGGCGTAGCTAGGGGCGGTGGCAATCGGTCGGGAGCATCGCGCGCTCTAGGAGACAAAGGTGGTGCTCGATGTGGTTCCCGGCGATCGTGGGTCGCGCGGCGGTGCACGGCCGTGTCTGGCAGGGTGAGGTGGTCAAGGCGGAGCAGCGTGCATAGTCTGCTATCGAGGCGCGGTCTGTGGCGTGCTGGCGGTGAGGGCGCTCTAGCGTGCTCTGGCGCGGAACAGAGACTTAGTGTGGCGCTGCTCTGGGGTGGTCCAGGGGCTAGTAGGGGCCATGGGGTGGACTGTGGGCGGCGGTGAGGTCACGCCTCACTCCTTGGAGCGGTAGAGAGGGGCTGGTGGTCTCCTGTGGGAGAATATCATTTTGCGGCCCGAAAGTTGGGGTGGCCAGGCAACGCGGTACCCGAGTTCCCTGAAATCAGCCGCAATGACTACAGTTGGCGTGCCAAATACTCAGAGGGTCTTTTTTGGAACGAATTCAACTTTACGTTTCAATACAAAAAATCAGGGTAACGGCCGTCAAGTTGGGCCCCCCTGTCAGCTTTCGCCATTATGTCGATGCCGTCGTCGCTGCCATGTAGGCTTCCATGTAGGCTTGCAGCGTTTGCGCATGCATCCTTTACGCGTCTTCTTCTTCCTCTAGGGCGGCAATCTGTGGTCACGGCCATGGCACAGAGCTAGGACTTGGACGAACCTGCTCGGCCCGTTCTCCTCCCCATCCCGAATCGGAGCTCGCCCTCACCATGACCGCACCATTGGCACGGCACGGGGACGGGAATTCATTCCCGGGTGAGATTTGTCACCATGCCAACCATGCTCGGTCCTGTTGGCCTCCTCCAGAATCCGAGCTCGACGTTGCCGTGGTCGCACACGCACCAGCCATGGCGCCTTCCTCTCCGAACCCCAAAGCCACATCCACCCAGTTCGGCACAATGCCAACAAGGTGAAAATGCATCAAGTTTTCTTCTTGTGATTGTAGAAAAACATGTATGTACCGTGGCCGTAGCATACTCTAACAATGTACACATATATTGTTTACTAGATTTTCATTTGAAATTAGTAGCTCCATGATGACAAAACATAGAGAACCTAAATGGAATGACGATGACGACCATGTTCTGTACTTTGCATTGCATCAACAAGTGCTCGCTGACGAAGCAAGTTACCAAGAGAGTGGAGTTCATCAGCCATTGCCAAAAAATATGTGAACAAATCAATGAGCGATTCAATGCAAATACGTGCAGAAAAGCTAGATCCATGTCATCAATCATCAATAGGTGGCACATTCTAGTGATGTGTTCAAATGCATACACGATGTATCATTTGCTTGAAGTGGTTGTTATCCTGAGCAAAAATGCCTGGTATGCACATTACATTTGTATGTTCTATGCTGCAATTATGTTGTTATGGGCGTGGAAAGAAAAGATGGGCTTCACTGAATATTACGCAGTTAGACCTAACTTAGTCTTACACAAATAAGCACAGCTTAGTATTTACACACATAAGCGTAACTAATGATAAAGATAAAGACAAATGGTTCATCGGATCTGCCAGTATGAGCACTAGGTCCCTGGAGCTAGTGGTATCATCGGAACGAACCAGAATGCTTCGTTTGGACGTCTTTCATTCTCCTTCAAATCGTACGAACCCACTGATGAGCCAATTGTAGGCCCCCTCCCCCCGACGTGGATTCGGCTCCAAGTCAGATCTGGAGTGTCAACATGATAGGCGCGTGAGTGTGCAACAAACACACAGTCTGCTATCAACACTGGAAGTGCTGGCACCTCAGCAACAACACCAGCATGTTCTTCCTGGACTCCAGCAGCAGCCTTGGCAGGTATTTCGTCAGCTTCACCAGCAGCAGCCTCAGCAGGTATTTCGTCAGCTTCACTAGCAGCAGCATTAGCAAATATTTCGTCAGCTTCACCAGCAGCAGCATCACCAAGTATTTTGTCAGCTTCACTAGGAGCAGCAGCAGCTAGTTCTTCGTCAACTCCACCACCACCAACACCACCACTAGCAGCAGCAGCAGGGGCCAGGGCTGCCTGAGCAATTACAGGTTCAACAGCTCCAGGGGCTCCGACGAAGAAAGGGTAGTTGATCCCAAGAAACACAGATTGTCCCTTCAGATTGTTGACTGCTCGCTTTGCTCTACTGGGTCTTTGGATGGGCATGTGGACCTCGAGAAAACGTGACACCGCAGCGATGGGTATGAAGAAAGTTGTGTCCCCATATGTTCTATTGTATCACCAACGCTGTTTAGTGCTCCCCTGATATGAATCCACATGAGTTCATCATCCTGTTCCGTGTTGTCTCCGAGAGGTGCCAGGAACCAACGCCGTGTCCCAAGTACATCATCTGCTACTGCATCTTTGATGACCGGAGCCGGAATGATGCGCGAGGCTGCGTGGGTACCTGCGTGTTACTAATAGTTAGTAAGAAGAATTTTGAATGGGATTTTACATGCTATATGACACCATGACTCACCCCAAATGGACGTCTCCCAAACACGCACGTCGCCGCTAGGTTTAGTGACCGCATAAATGCGTTGCGGTCTGTACGAAGAGTAGCCGTAGGTGAAGACGGTGTCGACATACTTCTCTGGCCACAGGAAGTCGTCGCGCAAGACTGTCCATTCATTCTCTTCTTGGCATCTAATGAATGTGATTTCCTTATCGAACACCGCTAAGAGGTCGTACTCCCAGTTCTTCCACGCCCCCTCCCGTGGTCTATGTGGGAGCTGTACCTTCACGAGGTCAAGTTCTGCCATGTTGAACCTGTAAGCGAATTCGGAAATGGGCGGTGGCCACCCGTTGTTGAATGCAATAATGCCGACATCCCTCAAAGATGGCACTGAAAGTCTCAGCGATCTGTAGCCATTTTTTAGAGTCCAAGTACTGCCATCCTGTGATAAAAGGACCAGCCACTCGCCGTTGCCACTGATGGCTCTGTGTATGGCGCCTAGAAAAGTGCCGGTGCGGTGTGGATGTAGAGCTCGTTGGGAACCCCAAGAGGAAGGTATGATGAGCACAACAACAAGTTTCCCTCAGTATGAAACCAAGGTTTAATCGAACCAGTAGGAGCAAGGAAACACCCCAAAGGTGTTACTAGCTGAGCTTTGGCAGGCCGCACTACCGGTGCTAGTAGCAACGTGGAGACCTGCACAACACAACCATAGAACTTTGTCCCCAACTTGTGATGAGGTTGTCAATCTCACCATGTTTTGCTGAAAACAAAGGATTAAACGTATCCAATGGAAAGAAGTAAAAGTTTGCAGAAAGTAAACGCAAAACAGTAAACAGTTTATAGATTATATGTAAAAGACAAGGACCGGGATCCATAGTTCACTAGAGGTGGCTCTCCTTAGATAGATAACATGCTGGGTGAACAAATTACAGTGGGGCAATTGACAAACATCGAGAAAGCAATACATACATATACTAATCATCTTGACTCCTTTAAGACTTGATTGGGCATTACAACATTATACATAGACCGCCATCCAACTGCATCTATGACTAATAATCCACCTTCAGGTTATCATCCGACCCTCCAAGATTAAGTTGCAAGCAAGATTATTGCTTTATTTAATCATGTAAGGTAAACAATACGATTGTTCTATGAACAAAGGATTGTTGTTTTCTCCCTAGTAGCAACAACACATCTAGTACCTTAGAGATTTCTGTCACTTGCCCAGATTACCAAAGGCATGAACCCACTATCGAGCATAAATACTAACTCTTGGAGTTGCTAGCATCTACTTGGCCAAGATAGCTACTAACAACGGAAAGCATGCAAGATCACAAATAACAAAGACATGATAGAATCAATAATCAATCTAAAATAGCATCTCAATATCCATCGGATCCCCGCAAACACAACATGCAGAATTACAAATAGATGATCTTGATCATGAACGGAGCTCACAAGATCTAAACATGAAAGCACAAAGGAGGAGAACCAGCCATCTAGCTACTACATGGATCTGTAGTCCAAGGATGAACTACTCACGCATCACACCGGAGGCTTGCATGGTGATGAAGAAGGCCTCCAGGGTGAATTCCCCTCTCCGGCAGGGTGCCGGGAAGAGCTTCTGATCCCTCCCGATCTAGGTATGGAGATGACGGCGGTACAGACTCTTTTGTGGATTTTTGATCGGGCACTTAGGGTTTTCGTCCCGAGGGCATCTTATAGTCAGAAGGGGAGGCCGAGGGGGTGCCAGGGCTGGCCTCACCACCCCCTGGCGCGGGCCAGGCTAGGCCACGCGGCCAGGTGGTGTGGTGGCCCCCTGGCCCCTCTCCGTCTTGTACTTTGGCATCTGATGACTTCCGGAAAAATAGGCACTTTGGCTTTTGTCCCGTCCAATTCAGAGAATATTCATTTTCTGACTTTCCTGGAACCAAAAACAGTGAAAACAAAATTGTGTTGGGGATATACTTTCCAGTGTATCCTCACAGCCTCATTGACCAGGGTGGCCCACTGGTTAGAGCATTGCTTCATGGGCGCCCCAGGAGAAAGACGAGTCCAATCCGCTATGGGAAGGCCCAAGACTTACCGACTTAGGCCCATAATGTTACTTATAGTTCAAGATGTACTCAGAATCGACTCTCATCGTAGCGGATAGATCTCTCAGAAACCCTAGGCGGATATCTATATAAGCCGTCCTAGGGAGAGCCTTTAGGACACCTCAATAGTCTACAATCTCAACTCGCAAAGTAAACCCTTGTAACCCATATTCCGCCTGTCAGACATCGATTGCTAGCAGGAGTAGGATCCGTCCAAAGCCGGTGGATTCGAACCTGGGTCAACTTGTGTGCTCACCGTCCCAGAACACCGTACGTCTCACACCCCTCTCTTCCGCATGCCTCGAGGACCCCCTCATGGCATACTTGTCATCAATCCGATGACAGTTGGCGCCCACCGTGGGGCAAGTGAGCTTCGGATCTGCGTTCCGAGCGGAATCTGCGAGAATCGGAATCGGCAAGACTATCACCGTCGGTCGCATCCTCTACGCCAGTGACGTCCCTCTTATCGTACTCGACGAGACTTGGATTCCGGCTAGGGAGGCCGTGACTGCCTACACAATCATGTCTTTTGGAAAGATCGATGTTTACATCGGTTTTGCTGAACCTGCCCAACCCACCCCAGGGGTGATGATAGAGGCAGAAGAAACTTCTGGGTCCCCTTTGTCCGCGGAGGCGGCAGAGTTCCGGATCTCAGAAAACCCTAATCCCACCCAGTCCGCACCAGTTGCGGAGATAGTGGAGAAATCCGAGCCTGAAGAAGACCTAGCGGTCCACGTCGAATCTAGAGTGGATCTCCCTGGAGGAGCCGGATCCCAGATCGACCCACCCGCGGAAGTCAAAACCCAGGAGGAGCACATCAGTGACACTGATTCCAGCTCTGATAATGCCGGGACAGACAGACCTTTCCTAAGGTACACATTACGACGTATGATACTGCAAGACGAAAGCATAGATGCAATTCTCGAGACCATCAAAAGTTTCGACATGGCTGATCGTGAAATCCGCAGGTACCTCAGGAAGCACGCGTCGCACTTCGTCGGATCCGTGGGATCTGGATCCGGCTCTGCCGATGCTGGAGAAAACACCGACTCGGTGCTGGAGGCAATTGGAACAAACACCGACGTACCTGCATCCTCGGATGAATCGATGACGTCAGCAGATTTCCGAAAGTTCTCCGTGGAATATGAAGAGGAGTATAACTCCAAAGCTGCAGAAGAAGGAGAAGCCATGGATGAAGGATCTGGGGAACACTCTTCCAAAGCGCAGGATGACATGGACGTCGGAGATAATCCCGAAGTCCAGATGTCCGAAAGTACCGAACAGAGCTTGACTCCGGGAAACGGACCCAAAGCCGTCTTTGCTACCGGTGCTGCCAAGAAGGCAAAGAAGAAGAACAAGAAGAACAAGACCCCGGCAAAAGACCCTCTTGCTGAGGAGGTGATTGCCGAGGAATACAAAGAAGACTCGGATGGAGCACTTATCCCAGACGAGCAGAAAAAAGAAGAATCGGTGGATGAGCACGTGATCACCGAAGGTGCGCGTAAACTCATCGATGCTGCATTAACCACACCTATCCCTACAGCTGCAGAACTAACTACTGAAGAGCTGGGTGAAAGGGCACAAGGCCTAGAAGCACGTCGTCAACAACTCCTCGATGAAGCCAAAAACATCGAGGTGAAGAAGAAACGCATGGCAACCAAGGACTACATGTCTCAGTTGCATCATAAAACATGGAAGCGTCACACAGATGACAACCAGTTTCCAACTGTCCGTGCCGTTCTTTTCGGAGATGAGATGGGGAAACCACGGAAAGATAGCAAAGGAGATTGGGTATATCCAACCCCAGTACAAAATACCATGGCGGCCCGAGAAATTCTATCGGCTAATCCAGGACCAGAGGAGATCCGTTTGGGTATCAAGCTACTCAACAAGGGACTGGAACAGCAAAAGGTCGCCCTGTCTGGAAGTCAAAAACTGGTCTCGGATTCTGACCAATGTCGCACACATCCGGCATGGGCTAACGTAAGACCCCATTACATTCCGGAGCAGCATTATCGCCCTGAACGACGGGAAGACAATTATTCGAGAACCGGATCGTCAGGACAGCATCGCAGGACTACACATGGCTGGAGCAACGTCGCACCAACGGCCGAGAAAGACGCCACCGCTGCACTGAATCCGAAGAACCCTCCCCGATGAGAATCTAACGATCGAAGGGGAGAAGATAAAGAGAAACGACGGGAGGAGGATCGTCAAAAGATGCCACCTCCTAAACACACAAGCCGTCCGGTTGAGCCTCACCATGGTGGGAACGACGGACGAAGAAACGATGGAAACCATGCTGGGACAAGCCGGCAGGGGGCTCGTCATAGTCAAGACCCTCCCCGGAATCGGAATAATGACGTTCCGGACGAAGGCTGGCAATCAGCCAGAAACTATCTAGCTGCTCCACCCTCCCCACCACACAGTCATCACAACGGCTCCCATGGAGGGCAAGGAGGACGACATGGCAGGGGAGGTGGTGGCAAAAGCCGAAGTCCGGCTCCACGGCACCGCAGCCATATCCGGCATTCGGGATGATCTCTATCCCCGAATGACGCAAGGCACAGGATCAATTCCAACATAGAGGCTCGGCGCTATGACAACAATGATTTCTATGTGGGCCCAAAGTGCTTCGGACCACGCATCAGAGCTACAAAATTCTCGGAAGGATTTGCTATCTCAAGACATATCGAAGCCTATGATGGCATTGCTCGGCCAGATACCTGGCTACAGGACTTCTTCCAAGCTTGCTGCATCGCCAAAGGCGGAAACAGCCTGGTCGCAACCCGATATCTCCCACTTATGTTGCGGAAGACAGCGCGATCATGGCTCAATGAACTTCTGGAGAACACCATCCATAACTGGTATGACATGCAAAGTGCGTTCTTTCGTAATTTCGAAGGCACATATCGGAGGCCCTGTTCGGTCGGAGACCTACAGCGTTGCACCCAGAAAGCCGGAGAAACTTGCCGGGACTACCTCGGACGATGGATCGACACCAAGAACTCCTGTGAAGGAGTAAATGATCAAACTGCGATTAAAGCTTTCATTGCAGGTCTCCCAATTGGTCTACTGCGTCATCGCTTGAAGTGTGACAAGGTCACTGATTTGGGAGAGATGATAGAAATAGCGAGCAAGTATACAGATGCTGACAACAATGCAGAGGGATTACTCAACGTCCTGGCTATACCTCAGCCAACAAAAACAAAGCAACAAGCTCAGAAGCGTAAAAACACCTCGGAGGAAAACTCCAACGCGGAAATAGCAGTGGTTACTACTGTTTCCAGGTCTAGAGGACGAGAGGACGTGGCGGAGGCCGCGGGCATGGCCGTGGGACTTCAAGGGTCCAAGGAAGAGGAGAACAGCAACCAGGCAAAACCTACTCTTGGGCCGACATTGCCAATAACCCATGTGTGCATCACCTAGACGCCAATGGGGGCTCGTCCCACACCAACACTGAATGTCATTTCAATGACGACATCAAAAGAGATGACACCGCGGGCTACAAAGCTAAGTGGAAGAAGGGAAAGAAAAATCCCGAAAAGGACAAAGAGACCAAGGAAGATTCTGACATGGAGGAAGCCGATGCTTCATATCCCAAGTCGGAAGGGAAGAAGACTTTTCCCACCAAAAAGGACACTTATGTCACTTTCCTCGGATCTCAACTAGCAAAGGTCAAGAAAGCAGTTCTACACGAGCTCAATGCAACAGTTCCGGCTATCCCACAGTATCTGGACTGGTCGGAAGTGGCACTCACATTTGACCGCGATGATCATCCGCCTAAGTTACACAGGCGAGGAAAATACGCCTTAATCATCAACCCACTTATTGACGGTTATGGTTTCTCCAAGACCCTCATGGACGGTGGTAGCAGCATCAATATTCTCTATGTCGAAATGCTACGCCGGATGAAGATCTCAGAGACCCAGCTGAACCATAGCTCTGTGATTTTTCACGGAGTTGTCCCGGGAAGACAAGCTAATTCCCTGGGAGAGATCACTTTGGATGTTACCTTTGGAACTCCAAAGAATTATCGGACGGAGGCACTTTCCTTCGAAGTGGTCCCGTTCAAGAGCGCATACCACGCTATATTCGGATGTCCGGCTTACTAGGCTTTCATGGCTTGTCCGTGTTACATTTACAATATGATGAAAATTCCAGGCCCCAACAGCGTGATCACCATCAGGGGGACCTGAAGAAAGCGCGAGAGTGCGAGGATGGAAATGCCGCCTTTGCCGAAGCCGTGCTGCACGCCCAGGAGTACCAGGAGATCAAGAAGAGCATAGATCCGTCCGAGATGCCCGCAACGAAGAAGGAGGTGACCAAGCCAAATCCGGAGTTCAAGGCATCAGAAGAGACGAAGAAAGCACCGTTGAAGGATGATGACCCCACCAAGGTGACCCAGATAGGCGTAGGCCTAGATAGCGCATAGGAAAGCACGCTCGTCAAGTTCCTCCAAGCAAATCAAGATATCTTCGCATGGCAGCCATCTGACATGACCGGAGTACCTAGGGAACTTACCGAGCACTCTCTAAATGTAAACCCGAACACTAAACCCATCAAACAGTCCTTATGACAGTTTGGCGACGAAAAGCGTAAGGGAATAGCTAAGGAACTAGCATGGCTCGAGTTAGCTGGATTCATAGAAGAGGTCATCTACACTGAGTGGTCGGCCAATCCTGTAATGGCCCCTAAAAAGGACACCACTGATTTAAGGATGTGTGTTGATTATACTGCCTTGAACAAGGCTTGTCCAAAAGAGCCGTTCGCTTTGCCTAGAATTGATCAAGTTATCGATTCTACGGCAGGCTCGGAACTCCTCTGTTTTCTCGACGCATATTCCTGTTATCACCAAATCCGGATGAAGGAATCTGACAAAGTCAAAACTTCATTCATAACCCCTTTCGGAACCTTCTGTTTTGTTACGATGCCCTTTGGGCTGAAGAACGCAGGAGCTACGTGCGCATTTATGCAAAGATGTTGCCTCCACGACCAACTTGGACGCAATGTACATGCATACGTGGATGATATCGCGGTGATGTCCAAAAAGAAGGAAACATTGATTTCCGACTTGGAGGAAACATTCGCCAATCTACAAAAATACAACATCATGCTTAACCTGAAGAAATGCTTCTTTGGAATACCAGCCGGAAAATTGTTAGGTTTCATCGTGTCTCAAAGAGGCATAGAGGTGAACCGAGACAAAATCAAGGCTATACTCAATATTTCTAGGCCAACTTGCCTGAAGGACGTACAAAGATTAACTGGCTGCATCGCTGCGGTCAGTCGATTTTTAAGCTGGCTTGGTGAAAGAGCCGCACCATTATATAAACTCCTGAAAAAGACCAAAGATTTTGTTTGGACTGATGAAGCTGAAGCTGCACTACAAGACCTGAAGAAAGTACTCTCATCTGCTCCTATCTTTGCAGCGCCGGAACCTAAGGAACCGATGTTGCTCTATCTTGCTGCGACAAATAAGGTCGTTAGTATCGTCATGGTGGTGGAGAGACCAGAGGAAAATCAGGAACACCTGGTGCAGCGTCCGACTTACTTTGTCAGCGAGGTTCTGACAGAATCAAAACAGCGGTATCTGCACTATCAAAAGTTGGCTTATGGTGTTTTTCTAGCATCTCGTAAGTTACGACACTACTTTCAAGAGCGTCCAATTACCGTGGTGAGCACAACTCCCATGAGAGATATAATCAACAACAGCAACGCCACAGGACGCATCGCCAAATGGGGCATAGAGCTCTCAGCTTTCGATATTGAGTACAAACCTCGGAAAGCAATCAAATCCCAGATCCTTGCTGACTTTGTCGCTGATTGGACAAAGACGAAGGAGAATATGATCCTCCCTAAGTCAAAATATTGGACCCTCTTTTTCGACGGGTCTAAGGCTCGAGGGGGCTCGGGGGCTGGCGTGGTGCTCAAATCACCCCAAGGAGATAAACTTTGATACGTGTTGCAGATCCACTTCATAGCGACAAACAATATTGCCGAGTATGAAGCACTGCTACATGGAATCCGGATTGCTAAGGATATTGGCATCCGACGTTTGATGCGTTACGGAGATTCGGATCTTGTTGTTCAACAAGTGTCGGATATTTGTAATGCAAATAAACACATGGCAGCATATAAAGCTGTCGTGGATGATCTATCTAAATCGTTCGAAGGGTTTGAAGTTCAACACATCCCTCGAGCAGAAAATGAGGAAGCAGATGCACTATCTCGGATAGTTTCTGCGCGGAAAGAGGTCCTGGATGGCGCTTTTTTTTGGAGCACCTCAAAGTTCCCTCAATAAAGGGAGTAGATGAGGAATATCCGACCAAATCCGACTCACCTTTAATAGCAGTTCTGGTTGTGATTCCCAGCTGGACTCAACCCTACCTCGATTATTTGGTAGATGGCAAATTACCCGAAGACGAGGTGCTGAGCCGGCAGATTATCCGACGAGCGAAAGCCTATACTATTGTTAAAGGTGAGCTCCATAAACAGAGTGTTTTTGGGGTTTTTCAGCGCTGTGTATCTCCGGAAGAGGGAGTGGAAATCTTAAGGGAAATCCACGAAGGCGAGTGTGGTCACCACGCTGCAGCCAAATCTTTAGTGGCAAAAGCTTTTAGACACGGGTTTTTCTGGCTTACAGCTCAGGCAGATGCCAAACGATTAGTCAAGACGTGCAAAGGCTGCCAAAAGTACGCCAAGCAAGCTCATGTTCCGGCTGATCAGTTGCGAACAATACCTATAACATGGCCCTTTGCGGTCTGGGGCTTGATATGGTAGGACCTTTTAAACGAGCTCCAAGTGGATTTACTCACCTCTTAATGATGGTGGATAAATTCACCAAATGGATTGAGGCTAAACCCGTCACAAGTTGTGATGGAGCAACAGCCAAAAGATTTGTCGAGGATGTTATAATCCGGTATGGTTATCTGCATAGCATTATCACGGACAACGGGAGTAACTTTTCTATGGGAGAATTGGCTGAATTCTGCGACGAGCAAAATATCCGGCTTGACATTGCGTCAGTCGCACATCCACAAGCTAACGGACAAGTCGAAAGAGCAAATGGTTTAATTCTACAAGGCCTAAAACTAAGACCCGAAGCACCACTACGACGTGCTGCGGGGGCTTGGGCAGAGGAACTACCCTCTGTAATTTGGAGTTTACGAACAACTCCAAGCAAGTCAACAGGATACACACCTTTCTTCTTGGTCTATGGCGCAGAAGCAGTTCTTCCTAGTGATTTGATTCACACTTCTCCTAGAGTGGCCGCGTATATCAAAGAGGATGCCGAGATTTCTCGACAAAATGATCTCGACTTAGTCAAAGAAGTTCGCGTCGTTGCTGAAATGAGATCTACAGCCTATCAGCAAAAGTTACGCAAGTATCATAGCCAGAGAGTCCGAAATAGATCCTTCAATAAAGGTGATTTGGTTCTCCGGCTTGTGCAACAAAGAAAGCACAAACTTTCCCCGGTATGGGAAGGGCCCTTTTTAGTTAGTCGAGTATTGCACAATGGATCGTACTAGTTAACTAACATGAGGCTAGTCAAAGAAAGACCTGCTACTAAGAAGATAAAGAGAGCTGGAGGCAGTACAAATCCGGATGAGTTAGACAGACCATGGAATATTGCTCAGCTACGTCCCTTTTATTCTTAGTTTATCCTTCTTTGTAAACATATATATGTACATGTTCTGTGAGAAATAAAATTTTTGGTTACCTCAAGTTTTTTCTGAGAAGTTTTTACCATCTTATTTCCGAATGATCATGTCATAGTCGAAAATCCCAGAATGCTTGAAAGTACTTTATGCTCATGTTCGTTCTGGTTTAGATTTCCGATTCTAAAACTGCTACCTTCGGGTATAACTCTAAAGTTTCTAGTCTTTACTTTGGTTATTTGTCTGATTGCTGGATGCGGGCATTTTCCGAGTAGTGAATTGTTGGTACTGGAAGCCGGCTTTGTTTCCAAGTTTAAACTGGTTTAGCAATTGAGCTCCGTTGCTCGGCAAAGTTTACGGCAGAAGGTTTAGCCGACTCACGAAAGGGACGAGGAGGAAAGCCAGATAAACGATAAGTAGAGACAAAAAAATACAAGTGCTTATGTAAACATTTCAGGCACACAAAAAAAATTTCAAAGCCAAAAAGTGCTGAATAGATCAAAAGCTTAGCACTAGCGAAGTTAAAGTATTACATATTTACAACGCATCATGTTTTTTCCGAAATAATACATAAGTTTCTGGTCTACGATGCAGGAGGAGATGAAGGAGCTGCCAGTTCGCTGGTTACTCCGCCTTGATATCGTTCCGAGATGTCCGCATCCAAGTTGGTGCGTTCATTGTCGGAAACTTCTGTTGGTTCTTATGGAGGACGAGGCGGAGTATCCACGCGGGTGAAGAAGGGGATCTCGTAGCTGGTCAGGTCAGCCACGTGACACCCATATCCGGCGTAGGAGTGCATGATGGCTTGAAGGTCTTGCTCCTGGCCGTCTTCGTCTACCTTGTAGCATTCTCCGGTCACTTGCCATATTTCCATGTTTCCATGGTGGCTCATGACCATGGTGAGAGCGTTCTGCAGATTCACGCCAGAGGACATGTTCCAGCCCCAACAACTTATGCATCTCTTTCGCTTTGTCCCAAGACTGAAAATCTGACATGCTTGGCATGTCCGGAATCTTGAGAGCTTCACCGACATCCTCAAGGGACTGGCGGAAGTCATGAAGCAGGTCACCAACTTGGGTAAGCCAGTGGGTGCGGGGCTCGGAGGAGGAAGAGTCCGTCAAGTTCAGAGGACCTTTACACAAAACAAGTTAAGAAAAATCCGACATTGATAAAAGTCGAAGAAAGAGACAAGTCAGATATATGGAACGTACCAAAAATGACGTCGTCAATTTTGGTCTTCTCCTCCCGGAGACTCTGGAGTTCAGCCCGGAGCGCCTGGAACATATCCTTTTCTCTGCCAAGCTCATTCTTGAGATCCGAGATTATTTTATCTTGAGAAGCGATCTTGCGATCACGCTCATCAGTGGCAATGGAGGAGGATTCAAGGACTTGAGCTATGCTCCTTTCATGATCCGCCTTAAGCTTATCCAGCTCTTGGCGAAGTCCCTTATTCTGCACCACCAGGGTCTTGAGGTTCTCGACCTCTTCAATCATAGCGACGGATTGTTTCACCAGCGCTGTAAGTCAAAAAGAACAAAAGTTCAGGAAAATTCGACATTGAAAATACAAAGACAAGGTTTGAGTCTCGGAATGTTTACCTTTGGCCTCATCCTTGGAAACTTTAATCTCAGCATTTTTAAGCCGGAGAGCTTTGATCTCTCTCCGCTTATCGCAGACATTGGTCAGTAATTCCTGGTTATAGGAACATACTTTCTGTAAGTTAGAATACTCAAAGTCAGAAAGCTACTTAAGACTCGGGCTAATATTTTTTCTAAAATATCAGCACGAGCCTTGGGGGCTACACTAGTTCATTCTTTGGCATCCTAATAAAGCATAAACCCGGATTGTTTATCCTACTTCATGCTTGGGGGCTAGAGGATATGATATAAAATACAATAAAGGAAAGTTAGGAGTTGGAATTCCGACTTACATATTTCTCGCGGGTAAGTTTATCCAAACCCGCGTTCACTTCAGCAGCCACCTTTTCGGCGAGAGTCAGAGGAATTACCTGAGCTGTTGGAAGCTCACCGGTCCTAATCCTCTCGTCACGAAGGCAGACTTGGGCGAGAAGGTCAGAGAACTTGACGTCCTCTGCTTCTTGCGCTTCTTCTTCGGGAGATAGATGGATTTTCTCTAGGCATTGCCTGGCGAGCCGCTGGATTTCTTCAGCAGATTTCCGAGATAGGCCAAACTTGGCCAGTCCCGGATTGTTGATGAGGTTTTTGGCGAAGGTTTCTGCCGAGGGATCATTACCCGAAGAGGGTTCACCCTTATTTAGATATGACGACTGCAGACGCCGCCATGATCCAAGGTTCGCAGGCCCTGTTGAAGGAGCCGGATCTTCTGCAGCGTCCGGCGAGATAACCGGCGTTGCAGAAGGTTGAGGGGAAGGAGTCGGAGGAGCCACAGCAGGGGAAGCTATGCTAAGCTTCGTCTGCCGCAGCGGCTTCGAAGGAATCCCTTTCCGCTTGGCCTCGACGAGCAGTTTTGCTCTGAGAATGTAGTAAAAGTCGGAAAACATTACATCTCGGAAAGATATTTGAATAAGGTACAAAGGCGGAAGTTGTGATTGAATGTTACCTCTTCATGACAGGCACCTCCTTTGTGCCAACAGCCACTGTCGGAGCTTTGCGCTTCTTGAGCGCAAGATCCGGCAATGGAACTACCTCCACCTCCTGAGAGAACTCCGGAGGATATCCTTCGAGCAGAGCAAGTTCTGACTCGGGTAGGTCAGCAAGCTGAAAAGAAGAAAACATATCAGTATTGCAGTATAACTCAAAGAATGAAACACATAAAAATTATATTGATGGAAGCTTACCGGCACTACAGGGTTGTCCGCCGTGTGCATGTCTAGAGAAACCTCCGGGATTCTCCTCTCGATTCGCTCCTTGATCAGCCACTTAATCTGGCTTATGTAGCCCTGTGTGGTGAAGGCTTTGGAGCTAATGCGGAGGGAATCTTTCGGGGACGACGTGATGGAGTGCATCAGTCGGGTTCCGTGGTACTCGAGAGGCTGGATCCGACGTGAGACCCAGCACTAAACCAAGTCGGATCCTTTCAGATCCTTGTGTTTGATTAAGTATTCGATCCGCCTCTTAGCGAGGATCAGATCGTCGGTGAGAGCCGGAGTGTGGCATCCCGCTAAAACCACTACTAGAAAATCGCTGTGTTTTTGTGCATTGCGTCATCATAACCGCATGCTCATTTCATCATGCCACATTGCATTTGAGCATCGTTATGTCATCATGCATGGTTCTGCCTAAAACTATTTTCGAAAAGCCTGGTTTTGTCTTCTAAACGCCCCGTCTTTTATTCAAACTATAAAACCCGGGCTTGTCCGGATGATTTCGTTTTGTTTACAAACGGATTGCAAAAGCCTTGTTTTTAATAAATAAAATTATTTGTTTATTTTTGGGAGGCAGCCCGCCAGGCCCGAAGGCCCAGCCGGCCACCTCCAAAAAGCTAACCCTAAAAATCTAATCCTACCCATCCCCAAACCCCAGCACCCCCACCTACCCCAACCAGCCGCCTCTCTCTCTCTCTCAACCCGCCTACACCTGGCCCCATCAGGCGCCGCCACCTGCCAGCCACCACTCCACCTCACCCGCCGACTAGGACCCTCCTGGGCGCGCTCCCCGGTCCCTTCTCCCGCCCAGCCGCTGCCGCACCCCAGACCCACCCCACGCAAGTGCAACACGCTCGTCTCACACCCCGCGTCCACCCCGATCCGACACGCTCCCAGCCACCTGCCCCGCTCCTCGTGAACTACCCCGGCCCCACTCGCCCAGTGCGACCCCCACCCCCGCACGCAAGCCTGATCCCCACCTACCACGAGCCCTGTCTTCTCCTCCACGTAACCCTGCCGCTGCTCTCCTACCCCGCCTCTGCCTGCGTTCCCTCCGGCCAACCTCGCTCGTGCCCTGCTGCCGCCTGCTCTGTTCTCCTCTCGGACCGCCGTCGCCGCCCTGGACCGCGAGCCCCGTGGCGCCGTCGGCTGCCTCTCGCCTCGCTCATCCCCGCCCGCTCCCCAGATCCTCTCCGCCTTGACGGCGCCCTGCCCGCACAACGCCCCGCCCGCACAGCACCCTCACCCTCTCATGCAGGTCGCCGCCAGGAGCAGCGTCGTCATGTCCCTATCGCCCACCTTCCGGGGCCTCACCTCGCTGCCGCCTGCCAGAATTGCCCCGGCCGCCGCCGAGCCCTCCAGCGCCACCGGCCTAAGATCCTCCGGTCGCGGTCGTGTCTGCGCCGACGACCACCCACGGCCTCGAGCTACCCCTGTGACCTTCGCTCTGCCTCGCCTCCCTAGGGCCTGGCCCCGCCGAGTTCTTCCCCGCCACCTTGCTCCGGTCACTGCCTCCCCTCTCTACGCCTCCTCGAGGATCTGCCTGCGTGCCCTTGACCCGGAGCCGCCCTGCGCCCTCGCCCGTGTCGCCACCCGAGGCTGCCATCGACCGCTGCAGCCCCAAGCCTGCATCGCCATGTGTCGTGTTGGTACCCGGTGCCTATGTTGGTTCGTGTAGTGTAGAGGCTGTGTATGTTCGGTGTGGTTTTGATCAGAGCTGGCAGTTTGGTATGGTGAAGATCCGATGGAAGACAGATACATGTGGTGCAGTGTTGTTTGCGTGGTACTTGTTGCAAGATGCTCGAGGTGGACACCGGAGAAGGATACCAGGGGCTCCTTCATGGAACATCGACCCCGGTTCTGAACCCCGAAGACCCTGATCTCGGACCCGAAGACCACCAAGTTCTCCCTCTCGGACCCGAAGACGCCGAGACCCAGGACGCCAAGATCTCCGCCGTGAAACGACAAGGCCGACAACATGACCCAATGACCGCGGATGCAACAAGATCGTCTCTCGGACGCCAAGTCCTTCGGCCCCAGAAAACCGACGACCCGACCAAGATCCGAAGACCGAACCCTGGCGCGCCAAGTTCTTTGACCCCGAGGACCGATCCATCGGATGCGACAAGACCTCCTTCTCAGAACGACAAGCGCTTCATCACGGAACGCCAAGTTCTTCACCCTAGATGCCAAGACCGACCCGATACGCGGACCCGACAAGATCTTCGTGACGACAAGATCGACACCGACCAGGGCGAATCCGACGTGCCCCCGACGCCAAACCAAGTCCTTCTTCCCGGAACGCCAAGCTCTCCTTCCGTTGTTTGAGACCGATCCCGTCGAACCGTTCCCCCGTCGAACCCTGAGACCAGACGCCGAACCCCCGGCACCCAAGATCTTCCGAACCCAGATGTGTGACCCCTTTATCCGAGACCCCTATTTTTTATAATATGACATTACCAACTATCGCATATTAAATTGTTCATGCGTGCATACCTGTCTGTGGTTTGGGGGCATTATGCCGATTCACCTCATAATTAAATATGGAGCCTATATGCGGGCTATTCTAGTCTTATTCTGGACTCCATTTAAATTTGTGTAGCGAGCCGATACCATGTTTTGCCTTGTTAAGACAACATTTAAATTGCGGGGTATCTAAATAACTTGAACCACATAATTAATTGTCAGACCCTGGTTCCGCTTAATACTGCCTAATTGCACCGCACCTGCATCATATCATAATCATGCCGGATCTTCTGCTGTAGTATTAAATATTGCATCCGGTGTTTCTTCTAGTGTTTTCTTCTTCGCGGATTAGGCCGATGAGTGGATGTGAGTACCGACAAGTTCTTCGGATATGAACCTTCGGCAATGTTTCCCAGGCGAGCATCTCTCCCCCTTCTACCTATTTTGCATTTATAGTCTTTATTTCCTCCTGTTGATCTATTGCTATCCGTGTCGCGATGCTTTAGCTTCCATGCACTAGTTATATCCAGTGCAGCCTCTATATTGCCTTGGACACATCCTATTGCCTGTTGTTTGATAGATAGTCGGCCTTGCGAGTCGTATTTGTTGCTTATGTGTGGCTTCGCATTGTTGCTGTTCCACCGTTGACGGCAAGTTGGCACATGATAAATGGTGGAGATGCTTAATGGTGGAGATGATCATGTCTTTAATTACAACTATTAAATTGCTAGATATAACTAATGCAGAGGCATCGGTGGGCAATAGATGTTATTTGGTTCTTCCACGCTCACTTGTGTCCCGTAGGACCCCGAGTACTTGATACCTGTTCCTTGACTATTCGCACTATCCACATCCGGGAGGCCTTATGGACCCCCCTGAGCCAGAGCCTAATTCATTTCTATTTCTTGCGGCCACAAGTAGTTTAGGGCTTTATTACTATTTTGTACTTATGCCATGCTTTACTACTTTAATTAAGATTGTGCGTGGAGCACCTGTACTGTTTTGGATGCGGAGTGTTTTCGCGGTATCGACAAGCCAGTCACACTTTCGGGTTCCCAGTCGTTTACAGCCATTGACGCAAACCCTGGGTCTGTTCCAGAGCCGGACAACTTCGTTGCGGGTAGCTTAGTGGGGTGGTCCCCTGAAATATTTATGAATCCTGTGATCGCTTTGTCGTGAATGCCTCGTTGGGTTTTGAGTTGGTTTTTCCGAGGTTGATCGAGTGTGTGTTGCTATTTGTGCACCCCTGCAGGGTAAAACTTTCTGAAAGCCGTGTCCGCGGTTATGGACGACTTGGAGCACAGTATCTCGATCATAGACAAGCATAAATAAAGTAGTACTATAAACTTGACTTAATGTATGACTAGTAATCAGATTCAACTATAACGGAATGGATATTAAAAATGCCAACAACTATTGGATCTGTGTTGTTTTGTTATATATGCCTAGTAAGTATTGCAACTCGAATGGAATGTGATAAAAGTGCCAACAACTGTTGGGTTTTGGGATTCCTCAGGACAATTATATCTGACTAGTAAATGTTCCAACTATAACGGAATGGTGATTAAAACTGCCCACTACTTATGCTTTAGGATGACTCATGCTATCTATATCTGATTAGTAAAAGCTTCAACTATAATGGAATGAATAAAACTACCAACTGCGTGAGTTCCTCGGTTTGACTTCCTCGTTTGGTCTCGAGGGGGAATACCAGGATGGGTATGATTGGTGTTAGTATCAGGTTGGATCCGAATAGGTCTTTCTTACCCCTCTCTAATAGCCGACAGTTGTATCAAGTCTCTATAGGTTGTTTAGTGCTGCTGCGCTGCCACTTCAGTCCACCATACCTATGTAGGCGAGAGCCGCCGAATTCTATCCGCGTCGTGTACTGGCCTCAGTACTGATGCTCCTCTTTTTCCTTTGCCCTTTATCGGCACCCCTTTTGTTTTAGCAGGTGTGAGATCGACGTCGTTAGCAGGGTTACCCTTCCGGCTTGGCCTGGGAAGGGTTATGGACGCCATTGGTTATTCTTCAGGGCTCTTAGCCCCATTTGCATCTTGTCCGTACTCGGACGCTGTAACGTTTTCAAGGTGATTTGGATCTTTGTATTGTATATCTGTATTCTTGACTCGATGAGTCATTGCTGTATATATATATCTGTTCTGTGGGTCCCATCGAGGACTGTTGTGTAATGGTATTACTTTGTTTTCCA
Organism: Avena insularis; assembly: GCA_023614405.1. NCBI lineage: Eukaryota > Viridiplantae > Streptophyta > Magnoliopsida > Poales > Poaceae > Avena > Avena insularis. The sequence goes on from CM042694.1 coordinate 470,758,590, forward strand.
CCCGCACAAAAGAGCCTGGTGGGCGTCCTTGAATCGTTTCTATGCGGGTTTGGCGGAAAGGGCTAAAACTTGCATAGGGTCGATTTGAGGGTGTTACACGGAGCAGCCTCGTCCCAAGAAGGTTGGGCCGTGGCAGCTCCGTCGACAAAAACCGGCAAAGCAGTAGCTTTGTCAGGAGCCGGAATATCCCTATGATAGAAAAAAGTGGTCGGCCATTGTTTGACCGAATCACTAGCTAGAATCTTGGGATAAGCGGCTGCCTAAGTGAAAAGCTGATAGTGCCGGTGATGTAAGGAACACCGACAGTAATGGAATTCCTCCGGACATGGAAATAGTACCGGAAGAGAGTCAAACTCGGCCTAATGCCGAGAAAGCCCTCACAAAGCGAAGCATACGCACTCATCTCTAAGAGAGAGTTGGGAGGAAGATTGTGGAGTTGAACTCCGAAATGATCTATCACCTCGGAGAAGAACTCCGAGGGAGGAAAGGACAGACCTCTCTCGAGGTGGGTGCCAAAGTGGACCTGCTCGCCATCGCGCGGGTTGGGGACGGTTTCCCCGAAGCCGCTCCGCCAGTCGCCGGCAACGAGAAGCCCCTCCTTCTCCACGTTCTTGAGGCCCTCCTCGTTGAGAGCGCAGGGAATCCAGATCCCGCAGAAGCTCTCTTTCTCCGCTACTGCTTCCGCCATCGCTGCCGCCGCTGCTGCCGCCAAACTGGAGGAAGAAGATGAAGCCATTGCTCCGGTGAGAAGATGACCTAAAAGGGGCGGTGCTGGGAGCTCTGTGGGGGAAGAACGAGGAAGTTCTGTGCACGCAGGAGGATTGGGAGGAAAGGAAACGGCAAAGGACTGGTGGAAAGGAGAAGGAAATATCCAAACCCCTTATATCCACCTACCTACGCCAAGATTCGTGCAAATGCTACAGTGTAACCGCCACGCGTCGTGGAAGGAACTGGGAAGGACCCACACGATGATTGCGTCGCCTCGATCTCCACGCACGCATTGAAATGGTGCCTCGGTTCCGCGAACCGCGAACCCACCAACGGTCGTGCTGACGGAATGCCTGTCAGATTACGTGACTTGACCATGACTTGTGTCAGGTGGCGTTGAGAACCAAGTTCCGGCTTAGTTTGAAATCGAGCTGGAAAATCCGAGTAAACCTATTGATAGGTCCGACTTATTTTTAAGACCCGGATCGTATTTTTTGTTGTGAAGTTTCAGGAACCCTTCAAGATTCTGCAAGCCGAAGATCAAGCTAGACGATGATAAATCCGACTTTGGATCTTGGAGGCCTCCGGGGGCTGATGTTGGGGATATAATTTCCGGGTATCCTCACAGTTCCTTATTGACCAGGGTGGCCCACTTTGGGTTAGAGCATTGCTTCATGGGCGGCCCAGTCAGGGAGAAAGATGGAGTCCAATCCGGCTACGGGAAGGCCAGAAGACTTACCGACTTAGGCCCATAATGTTACTTGTAGATCAAGATGTACTCTGTAACCGACTCTCAGTCGTAGCCGGATATATCTCTCCTGTAAACCCTAGGCCGGATATCTATATAAGCCATCCTAGGGAGAGCCTTTAGGACACACCTCAATAGTCTACAATCTCAACTTGCACAGGCGAAACCCTTGTAACCCATATTCCGGCTCTACCAGACATTAGATTGCTAGCAGAGTAGGATCCGCCCAAAGCCATGGATTCGAACCTGGGTAAACTTGTGTGCTCACCGTCCCGAAACACCGTACGTCTCACACCCCTCTCTTCCGCATGCCTCGAGGACCCCCTCATGGCGTACTTGTCATCAATCCGACGACAAGCTGGCATTGTGGCTCTTATTAATAGGTTAGTCCAAGAAATCACATGAAAAGTACTCCAAAGTGTGGACAAAACACAAGAAAGTGGATAAAACCAAGCATGGAACATCAAAAATTATAGATACATTTGCAATGTATAAACATCCCCAAGCTTAACTCCTGCTTGCCCTCGAGTAGGTAAGTGATAAAAAGAAAGAATAATTTTTGAGGTGACATGCACCATCAAAGACTTGATCAAAGTATTTGTAAACATTCAAAGCTGGGATCATAGTACCTCAATCATAACATGAGAGACAAAGTTCTAGCAATAAGACAAACAAACTATGATGCAACATGAAAAGGCACAAACAAAAGATTCATGAATAACAATGCTTTGCAAGATGTTTGTTTGTTTCACATAAAGAAAACATAGCATAATAGTATTCATCTTGTCCCTCATAGAGTACTAAATATAAATGCATAGGACACCTTCAAAGTTCATAAGAGTGACTAGATACAATAGTTTAAAACAAGCAATATCAAGTTATGCATCAATCAACTAGTCTTGGGACAATGCACATAGAACTAAGAATGGCCACTATGCTCTCAAAGTAGGTGCATAAAGATAGAAGGTGGAGACTCCATATAATGGTGGAAGAAAGGCCTTTTTATAAAAGGAAGTAGGGATTCAAGTCTCATAAAGAGCTTCCAAAAATTATGCTACTTATAGCTTTCAGCTCTCATTGCCCCTATCATAAGCATCTTGAAGTGATTAAGGTTAAAGTGAACAAACTATGGTGTACATGCTTGACGAAGTATAAGTCAGAAATCTCATGTCCCTTGTATATGAGGGTCGTCCTCATGCTACTCAAGTTTAGTCACCGGTAAGTTCTTGTCATCGTAAGTACATGTGTACCATAGAGAACCGCCAACGGGGTACCCCTTGCCCGATGATACGGAAGAATCCCCATATCAAAATGACAAGGCAAGCAGACAACGAGCATCTCAGCAATCTTCTTATTTACCATGGGAATATGGTGCTTTTTTCTCTCTTTCCTATTTTCATAATATCTCTTTTTTCTTTTTCTCTTTTTTTCTCAATATAGGACTGTTTTTTTATAAGAAGAATGCTTCATAGACAGCTCATTATGGTTACGCTGCAGGTTTCCACCATGTCAGCATGGATTAGACCAATGCCCAGTGCTTTCTCTAACACATATACATAACTCCATGGACTTACAAGCTCCCCTTTCATTTCACACCGACGACATCCATATACAAAAGAGCATGATATCAACTAGGTACAAGTACCAAGTGCAATGTTGAAAGTGTTCCCCATGAAAGCATGGTTCTGCTAATCCCAACAAATAAGTGCAAGCATATACAACATAGACGACACAATGGTTCAAGTTTATTAAGGGCAAGAAAAGTAAAGTGTGACATCAAGTTCGTGAGAGATTTAATCACTAGTTTTGTCATAACAAGATTAAATTGGAAGGTAAACAAAAGCATGAATATACTTGGAATAGCATAAGCTAGTAGGTAGGTATGGTGGATTCTTTGGAATAACTTGGTTTAGGGAGTTGGGTGCATGAGTGGAACTCATACTTTGTTGTGGAGGCTAGCAAAAGACTGGGAGCGACAAACTAAGAGAGCAATAATGGACATAATCATGCAGAGCGACAAAACATCATTGATCAAAGCATAAAGTGATACTACAAGTTGAAAACTAAAGGATCATAAAGGCTATGGTGACTTGAGATAGTCATAACATGGTGTGAGCATGTGCCAAGTCAACCCAAATAAAGCATCAAAGGAGAATACCACTATACTATGCTTTAATATGCTAAAACAACGCATGATTCATCCAAGGCACATTAAGAAATCTCAATTGTTTATAACAAGTCATGCTACAGCAAATAATACTCAGCATAAAGCCAAAACAACATCAAGCATGGCATGAAAAAGCATATGCCACAGTCAAAAACGAGCTCTTTTTACCACAAAAGCATGAACTTTCCTACTCTTTTCCAAAGCAAACCAAACTATTTGCAAACCAATGTATGAAAGAGGGGGTCCAACTGTTGGAGATATGCCCAAGAGGCAATAATAAAAGAGGTTATTATTATATCTTTGTGTTTATGATGAATGTTTACATCCCATGCTATAATTGTATTATTAGGAAACACTAATACTTGTGTGTTTTGTAAACATAAAAGAGTCCCTAGTAAACCTCTTGTTGAACTAGCTTGTTGATTGATTGATGATCATGGTTTCCTGATCATAGACATTGGATGTGATTAATAACAAGGTTATGTCATTAGGAGAATGATATGATGGACACACACCCATAGTAAGCGTAGCATAAGATCAAGTCATTAAGTTCGTATTGCTGTAAGCTTTGAAATACATAGTAACCTAATCCTTCGACCATGAGGTTATGTTAATCACCATCACCGGATGGGTACTTTGATGACATCAAATGCCGCTTCGTAACTGGGTGGTTATAAAGGTGTCATTGGGTATTCTGAAAGTATGTGTTGAAGCACATAGACCAAGATTGGGATTTGTCCATCCATATGACGGATAGATATACTCTGGGCCCTCTCGGTGGAATGTCATCTAGATAGCTTGCAAGCATGTGACTAGGTCACAAGGGATGACATAACATGGAACGAGTAAAAGAGTACTTATCAGTAACGAGGAAGAACTAGGTATAAAGATACCGACGATCAAACCTCGGATAAGTAGAATATCACGAGACAAAGGGAATTGGTTTCATATGTTAATTGGTTCAATCGATCACGAAGTAATCGTTGAGTATGTGGGAGCCGTTATGGATCTCCAGATCCTGCTGATGGTTATTGATGGGAGAGGTGTCTTCATCATGTTTGCATATTCACGAACCGTAGGGTGACACACTTAAGGTTCGAAGTTGTTTGAAGTAGATATGGAATTTGCGTTGGAGACCGAATGTTGTTCGGAGTCTCGGAATGGATCCGGGACATCACGAGGAGATCCGGAATGGTCCGGAGAATAAGATTCATATATTGGGAATCATTTTCTAAGTTAGGAAATGTTCCGGAGTGTTTGTATGGAGATTCTAGAAGGTTTCGAATGTTCGAAGGTTCTAGAGGATTTCTTGGAGTTTGCTTGAAAACCAAGAAAGGGATCAAAGAAACCAAGTGGGGTACTACACGGATTCATGGGGGAGGAGGACTCCTCCCCCCAACCCGCCGTCCCAAGGAGGAGGGAGTCCTACTAGGACTCCCCCTCCCCAGGCGCGCCTCCCTCCTTTAAATAGAAGGGACGGGGCGCCCCCTCTTGCACCTGGTCTCATAACTCCCAATCTCAGCCGCCTCTCTCCTCCACATTTCTTCTGCACAGGCATAGGCGAAGCCCTGCAGAATTCTCATCTCCACCACCACCACCACCACGCCGTCAGCTGGGATTCCGTGGAGAAGATCTACTACCTCCGCGTCACTGAACAGGGAGAGGAAGGTCTGCTGACTCAGACGTGTGACCATCTCATGAAGCGCCGGAACGCGGCGCCAGAAGGATCGTCCACACGATCTTGAGATCGGCAAGTGATCGACTACATCATCCACGAGATCTAATCTCGTTAACACTTTCAGTTCTACGAGGGTTAGTACCGATCTATCTCGTTGCTCATGTCTAGTAGATTAGATCTTGGCTTTCATCTAGATTAGATCTGGGTTTTGTTCGTTCTTGCGGTAGAAATTTTTTGTTTTCCATGCTACGAACCCATCAAGGTATCGAGCCTTGTCTATGCGTAGATCTGTTGCACGAGTAGAACAAAATGAGGTTGTGGGCGTTGGTTCTCGTGCTGTCTTTTGCTATATGTGTACTTTGCATCTTGCGGTATGGTGGGATGAAGCGGCCCAGGCTAACATTACATGTCATCGTACATGAGACTTGCTCCACGCTTGACGTGCAACTCGTATTGCACAACTGGCTTTGCGGGTGTCTGTCTCTCCCATCATAGTATAGATCAAATCTACACTTTGCACTTGATAGCACTTGTATCAACGTTGTGGTTCAGTTTCATAGGTAAGATGCGTTCTTAGTTGAAAGCCCCAAGCCACGTAAAACTTGCAAAGAAAATTAGAGGCGTCTAACTTGTTTTTGCAGGGGTTTTGTGATGTGATATGGCCTACATGTGATTGTGATTGTATTTGATGTATGCAATGATCCTTGTTGTAATATGGCAACCGGCAGGAGCCTAATGGTTGTCTTTAATTCTGTTAAGACCTGCGTGTCTATTCATCTTGTAATAGCTTTGTTCCAAGTAGTTGTGATAGTTGCTAGTGAAGATGAACAACCATGAAGCGGCGCCACGGACCTTGACGCAATGCTGGTGATGATGGAGATCATGTTCGTGCTTTGGAGATGGAGATCGAAGGCATAAGAAGAAAGGGCCATATCATATCACACAAATTATGAATTGCCTGTGATGTTAATCCTTTATGCATCTTGTATTGCTTAGATCGCGACAGTAGCATTATAAGATGATCCCTCTCACTAAATATCAAGTAATAAAGTGTTCGTCCTTAGTTGGCACCTGCTATAAGACTCAAGCTTCAAGCATCTCGTGATGATCGGGTGATAGACTTTCACGGTGCATACAACGGTGCAAGCCAGATTCGCACATGCGGAAACTAAGGTTAATCTTGACGAGCCTAGCATGTACAGACATGGTCTCGGAACACGGAATACCGAAAGGTAGAGCATGAGTCATATGATTGATATGATGAACATGAAGATTGTTCGCCGATGAAGCTACATCATCTCACGTGATGATCGGACTTGGTGTAGTAGATTTGGTTCGTGTAATCACTAAAACAACTGCGAGGGATGTTGTTTTGAGTGTGAGTTCACCTAGTTGATTTAAGAATTAAATTTGAACACTATTTATCATAAACTTAGTCTAAATTACTTGCAAATTTGTTGTATATTATGGCGAACGTTTCCATCAATTTCAATGCGTTCCTAGAGAAAGAAAAGCTTAAGAACAATGGAAGCAATTTCACAGACTGGTTCCGTGGACTGAAGATCGTCCTCAGGGCTGGTCAGTTGACCTATGTGCTCGAAGCACCGCTAGGTGACCCACCTGCAGAAGATGCCACCGATGACGTAAAGAATGTTTATGCCACTCGGAAACATCACTACTCCACAGTTCAGTGTGCCATCCTGTACGGTTTAGAATCGGAGCTTCAAAAGCGTTTTGAGCACCATGACCCATTTGAAATCATTAAGGAGCTCAAACACATATTTGAGACTCGCGTGGCCATGGAAAGCTATGAAGCTTCCGAGAAATTCTTTACCTGCAAGATGGAAGAGGGTAGCTCCGTTAGCGAGCACGTGCTCACCATGTCTGGGCATGCAAACAAACTCCGAGAGTTGGGGATACCGATTCCTAATGAATTGGGGATTCACCGTGTCCTCCAATCACTGCCACCAAGTTAAAAGAACTTTGTGATGAACTACAATATGCACTGCATGAACAAGACGTTGCCTGAACTATCGTCCATGCTGAAAACTGCTGAAGTGGAGATCATGAAAGAACACCAAGTGTTGATGGTCAATAAGACCACCAATTTCAAGAAACGGGGCAAGCCTAAGAACAAGGGCAACTTCAAGAAGGACGGCAAGAAAGCTGCCGCACCTGCTAAGAAGCCCAAGGCTGGTACTAAACCTGAAACTGAGTGCTTCTACTGCAAGGGTGCTGGTCACTGGAAGCATAACTGCCCCAAATACCTGGCGGATCTGAAGAGCGGCAACATCAAGAAGAAAGGTATATTCGATATACATGTTATAGATGTGTATCTTACTAGTAATCGTAGTAGTGCCTGGGTATTTGATACTGGTTCGGTTGCTCATATTTGTAACTCGAAACAGGAGCTGCGGAATAAACGAAGACTGGCAAGAGACGAGGTGACGATGCGCGTTGGAAATGGCTCCAAGGTTGATGTGATCGCCGTCGGCATGCTCCCTCTACATCTACCATCGGGATTAGTTTTAAATTTAAATAATTGTTATTTGGTGCCTGCGTTAAGCATGAACATTATATCTGGATCTTGTTTATTGCGAGACGGTTACTCTTTTAAGTCTAAGAATAAAGGTTGTTCGATTTATATGAGTAATATCTTTTATGGTTATGCACCTGAGATGAATGGTTTATTCTTATTTGAATCTCGATAGTAGTGATACACGTGTTCACAACATAGATGCTAAACAAATAAAATTGAATGATAATTCTACATACATGTGGCACTGTCGTCTTGGTCACATTGGAGTGAAGCGTATGAAGAAACTCCATTCTGATGGACTTCTTGAATCACTTGAAAGATGCGAAGCATGTCTAATGGGAAAAATGACTAAGACTCCATTCTCTGGAATAATGGAGTGAGCTACAGACTTATTGGAAATAATACATACCGATGTGTGCGGTCCAATGAGTGTAGCATCGCGTGGTGGATATCGTTATGTTCTCACTTTCACAGATGACTTGAGTAGATATGGGTATGTCTACTTTATGAAACATAACCAAACTTTCGAGAAGTTTAAGGAATTTCAAAGTGAAGTGGAAAATCATCGTAACAAGAAGATTAAGTTTCGCTCTCGACATGGGAGGTGAATATCTGAGTTATGAGTTTGGCATGCATTTAAAGAAATGTGGAATACTTTCACAGTTGACACCGCCGGGAACACCACAGCATAATGGTGTGTCTGAACGTCGTAATCGAACTCTCTTAGATATGGTTCGGTCTATGATGTCTCTTATAGATTTACCGTTATCATTTTGGGGCTATGCATTAGAGACAGCCGCATTCACTTTAAATAGGGCACCATCTAAATCCGTTGAAACGACACCGTATGAATTGTGGTTTGGAAAGAAACCTAAGTTGTCGTTCCTTAAAGTTTGGGGTTGCGAAGCATATGTAAAGAAGTTACAGCCTGATAAGCTTGAACCCAAAGCGGAGAAATGCGTCTTCATAGGATACCCTAAAGAAACAATTGGGTATACCTTCTATCATAGATCTGAAGGCAAAGTTTTCGTTGCTAAGAATGGATCCTTTCTGGAGAAGGAATTTCTCTCGAAACAAGTGACTGGAAGGAAAGTAGAACTCGACGAGGTTGTTGAACCTTCTTTCGGAGTTGAGAGTAGCGCAGCACCGGAAGATGTTTTTGTGCCGCCTGCACCAACTGGAGAGGAAGCTAATGATGATGATCATGAAACTTCGAACGAAGTTACTACTGAACCTCGCAGGTCAACGAGGGTTCATACCACTCCTGAGTGGTATGACTCTTCCTTGAACGTCATGTTGGTGGACAACACTGATGACCCTGCGACGTATGAAGAAGCTATGGTGAGCCCAGATTCCGACAAATGGCTAGAAGCCATGAAATCCGAAATGGGATCCATGTACGAAAACCAAGTATGGACTTTGGTGGACTTACCGGATGGCCGTAAGGCTGTCGAGAACAAATGGATTTTCAAAAGAAAAACAGATGTTGATAGTAATGTTACCGTCTATAAAGCTCGACTTGTCGCAAAAGGGTTCCGACAAATTCAAGGAGTTGACTATGATGAGACTTTCTCACCAGTAGCGAAGCTAAAGTCTGTGAGGATTATGTTAGCAATCGCTGCATATTTCGATTATGAAATTTGGCAGATGGATGTCAAAACAGCATTCCTTAATGGTGACATTGAGGAAGAGTTGTATATGGTATAACCCAAGGGTTTTGTCGATCCTAAAGATGCTGACAAGGTATGCAAACTTCAGCGCTCCATTTATGGACTGAAGCAAGCATCCCGGAGTTGGAATCAACATTTTGATAAAGTAATCAAAAACTTTGGATTTATACAAACTTATGGAGAAGCTTGTATTTACAAAAAAGTGAGTGGGAGCTCTATAGTATTCCTAGTACTATATGTAGATGACATATTGTTGATTGGGAATGATATAGAACTTCTTAATAGCGTCAAAACCTATTTGAATAATAGTTTTTCGATGAAGGATCTTGGCGAAGCGGCATATATTCTAGGCATCACGATTTATAGAGATAGATCAAGACGCCTAATAGCGCTTTCACAAAGTACATACTTAGACAAAGTTCTAAAGAAGTTTAGAATGGAAGAGAGCAAGAAAGGGTTCGTGCCCATGTTGTCAGGTAAGACCTTGAGTAAAACTCAAAGTCCGGCTACGGCAGAAGATAGAGAAAAGATGAATAAAATTCCCTATGCCTCGGCCATAGGTTCTATCATGTATGCCATGCTGTGTACAAGACCGGATATAGCACATCTTTAGTTTGACTAGCGATATCAAAGTGATCCCGGAATGGAACCTTTGGACAGTGTCAAGAATATCCTAAAGTACTTGAATAGGACTAAGGATATGGTTCTTTCTTATGGAGGTGATGAACATCTTGTTGTAGCGGTTACACGATGTTAGTTGGAACACCGATCCGGATGACTCAAGTCACGATGCGGATACGTATTTATTTTGAATGGTGTTGCAATAAGTTGGAGGAGTGCCAAGCAGAGCGTTGTGGCGAAATCTTCAACTGAATCGGAATACATAGCTGCTTCGGAGGCTTTACAAGAAGGAATATGGATGAAGGAGTTCATTACTGAACTTGGCGTGGTTCCCAGCACGTTAGACCCGATGGCCATCTACTGTGACAACACAGGTGCCATAGCTAATGCACAGGAGCCAAGATCACATAGCAAGCTGAAGCACATCAAGCTACGTTTTCATGCTATTCGCGAGTATGTCCAAGATGGTGACATAAAGATTTGCAAAGTACACACTGATCTGAATGTAGCAGATCCGTTGACTAAACCTCTCCCTAGAGCAAAGCATGACCAACACCAGAACGCCATGGGTGTTCGGTATATTACCATGTAATCTAGATTATTGTCTCTAGTGCAAGTGGGAGACTGTTGGAGATATGCCCAAGAGGCAATAATAAAAGAGGTTATTATTATATCTTTGTCTTTATGATGAATGTTTACATCCCATGCTATAATTGTATTATTAGGAAACACTAATACTTGTGTGTTTTGTAAACATAAAAGAGTCCCTAGTAAGCCTCTTGTTGAACTAGCTTGTTGATTGATTGATGATCATGGTTTCCTGATCATAGACATTGGATGTGATTAATAACAAGGTTATGTCATTAGGAGAATGATATGATGGACACACACCCATAGTAAGCGTAGCATAAGATCAAGTCATTAAGTTCGTATTGATGTAAGCTTTGAAATACATAGTAACCTAATCCTTCGACCATGAGGTTATGTTAATCACCATCACCGGATGGGTACTTTGATGACATCAAATGCCGCTTCGTAACTGGGCGGTTATAAAGGTGTCATTGGGTATTCTGAAAGTATGTGTTGAAGCGCATAGACCAAGATTGGGATTTGTCCATCCATATGACGGATAGATATACTCTGGGCCCTCTCGGTGGAATGTCATCTAGATAGCTTGCAAGCATGTGACTAGGTCACAAGGGATGACATAACATGGAATGAGTAAAAGAGTACTTATCAGTAACGAGGAAGAACTAGGTATAAAGATACCGACGATCAAACCTCGGATAAGTAGAATATCGCGAGACAAAGGGAATTGGTTTCGTATCTTAATTGGTTCAATCGATCACGAAGTAATCGTTGAGTATGTGGGAGCCGTTATGGATCTCCAGATCCCGCTGATGGTTATTGATGGGAGAGGTGTCTTCATCATGTCTGCATATTCACGAACCGTAGGGTGACACACTTAAGGTTCGAAGTTGTTTGAAGTAGATATGGAATTTGTGTTGGAGACCGAATGTTGTTCGGAGTCTCGGAATGGATCCGGGACATCACGAGGAGATCCGGAATGGTCCGGAGAATAAGATTCATATATTGGGAATCATTTTCTAAGTTAGGAAATGTTCCGGAGTGTTTGTATGGAGATTCTAGAAGGTTTCGGAATGTTCTGGAAGGTTCTAGAGGATTTCTTGGAGTTTGCTTGAAAACCAAGAAAGGGATCAAAGAAACCAATTGGGGTACTACACGGATTCGTGGGGGAGGAGGACTCCTCCCCCCAACCCGCCAGCCCAAGGAGGAGGGAGTCCTACTAGGACTCCCCCTCCCCAGGCGCGCCTCCCTCCTTTAAATAGAAGGGAGGGGGCGCCCCCTCTTGCACCTGGTCTCATAACTCCCAATCTCAGCCGCCTCTCTCCTCCACGTTTCTTCTGCACAGGCATAGGCGAAGCCCTACAGAATTCTCATCTCCACCACCACCACCACGCCGTCGTGCTGCTGGGATTCCATGGAGAAGATCTACTACCTCTGCTGCTTTCATTGAACAGGAGAGGAAGGTCTGCTTGACTCAGACGCGACCGTGTGACCGTCTGCAGTGGCCGGAAGGATCGTCCACACGATCTTGAGATCGGCAAGTGATCGACTACATCATCCATGAGATCTAATCTCGTTAACGCTTTCGGTTCTACGAGGGTTAGTACCGATCTATCTCGTTGCTCATGTCTAGTAGATTAGATCTTGGCTTTCATCTAGATTAGATCTAGGTTTTGTTTGTTCTTGCGGTAGAATTTTTTTTTCCATGCTACGAACCCATCACCAACCAATTTATTCAGAAAACTAAGAAAACCAAGCAAACGAAAAACCAAAACGAAAACAAAAAAGAATACGCTCCAAGAACAACACAATTGTGCATGAAACAAAAAAATGAAGCGTTTGGAAGAAACCTGGGATTTTTATTGATGAAGAAGGGGATGCCTTGGGCATCCCCAAGCTTTGACGCTTGTACTTCTTGGATATTTCTTGGGGTGACACGCGTGTCATCCCCAAGCTTGAGATTTAGTCCATCCTTCATCTCATTACGCATTCCTTCCATACACCTAAAAAATTTCCTTCATACAAAACTTCACACAATCTTTATTAGCAACATTAGTGCACTCAAGATAAATAAGTCTTAAGGTTCAGTTCTAACACCAAATAAACTTCCATTAGCACACTAGCTACTCTAGCACTTCCCTCAAAAAGCTCAATTCCCCAAAAGAACTCAAAATGGAACCAACAAGAAGCAAATGCAGAAAACGGCAGAAATCTGTCAAAACAGACCAGCAGGTAAAGACGAATTTTTTCGAAGACCTTCTGTTGCTCAAATCAAAACGTGTTGAACTAACAAAAGTTAGTTAACAACCTGGGGCAAAAGCACAAAATTCACGCCTCAAAAAGACATTCAGAGATTTTACACGAATTTTTACGGTGAAGCACAGAAATCTGTTTCAGGACAGTAACTTTCCCAATCATTACTTCTCTCTCATTAGAGGTTACTCTTGGCACAAAAAGCAAATAAAAAGGATAAGGAGCGGTTATTACTAAAGTAATAACTTCCAAGACTCATCTAAAACTTTTGGGTTATCTCCCAATAAGTACTTTTCTTTAAGTTAGGCATAAGAAGCAAAAAAGAATCAAGTGTTCTCAAATGAAGAAGCATTAAGACCAAATTTTGTTTTCATAGGAGAAGCAAAAGAAATCTTCTCTCTCTTCTTAGGGAAGTGTTCTATACCTTTCTTGAGTGCGAGTTGATATATAATATCAATGATGGCACCAACAGTTATAAGAAAAGGTCTTCCCAAAGTAATAGGACTAGAAGCATTGTATTCAACATCCAAAACATAGAAATCAACGGGGACATAGGCATTTTTAACCATAATAAGAACATCATTAAGACTCCCCATGAGTTTCTTTTTAGCATTATCATCAAGTGGGACATTCAAATAACAATCTTCAAGTGGAGGCAAATCAAGCATATCATAAATCCTTCTAGGTATAATAGAAACACTACTATCAAGATCACATAAAGCTTTGAAATCAAAGTCATTCACTTTCATATTAATGATGGGTTCCCAACCATATTCTTGTTTTATACGAATGGAAGCTTTATGTTTCATCTTTTCTTCTTTAATCTTTATGAGAGCATCAGTAATGTGTTTTGTAAAGGCCATGTTCATTGCACTAGCATTAGGACTTTTAGCAAGCTTTTGTAGGAACTTAATAACTTCAGAGATATTGCAACCATCAAGATCAAAATCAAACTTATCATCTAGAGTAGTAGAACTATTACTAGCCTCAACACTAGTGGTGGTAATAGTAGAAACAATAATGATGGCACCCCCTCGGCCTCCCCTTCCGACTATAAGATGCCCTCGAGACGTAAACCCTAAGTGCCCGATCAAAAAATCCATGAAAGAGTCTGTAGCCGCCGTCATCTCCATCCCTAGATCGGTAAGGATCTGAAGCTCTTCCCGGCACCCTGCCAGAGAGGGGAATTCACCCTGGAGGCCTTCTTCATCACCATGCAAGCCTCTGGTGTGATGCGTGAGTAGTTCATCCTTGGACTACGGATCCATGTAGTAGCTAGATGGCTGGTTCTCCTCCTTTGTGCTTTCATGTCTAGATCTTATGAGCTCCGTTCATGATCAAGATCATCTATTTGTAATTCTGCATGTTGTGTTTGCAGGAACCGATGGATATTGAGATGCTATTTCAGATTGATTATTGATTCTATCATGTCTTTGTTATTTGTGATCTTGCATGTTTTCCGTTGTTAGTAGCTATCTTGGCCAAGTAGATGCTAGCAACTCCAAGAGTTAGTATTTATGCTCGATAGTGGGTTCATGCCTCTGGTAATCTGGGGAAGCGACAACAATCTCTAAGGTACTAGATGTGTTGTTGCTACTAGGGAGAAAACAACAATCCTTTGTTCATAGAACAATCGTATTGTTTACCTTACACGTAGTTCGTAAAGCAATAATCTGTTGCTTGCAACTTATCTTGGAGGGGTTCGGATGATAACCTGAAGGTGGATTATTAGTCATAGATGCAGTTGGATGGCGGTCTATGTATTATGTTGTATTGCCCAATCAAGTCTCAGAGGAGTCAAGATGATTAGTATATGCATGTATTTCTTTCTCGGTGTTTGTCAATTGCCCCGCTGTAATTTGTTCACCCAGCATGTTATCTATCTAAGGAGAGCCACCTCTAGTGAACTATGGATCCCGGTCCTTTTCTTTACATACAATCTATAAACTATTTCTGCTTTGTGTTTACTTTCTGCAAACTTTTACTTCTTTCCATTCGATACGTTTAATCCTTTGTTTTCCGCAAAACACGGTGAGATTGACAACCTCATCGCAAGTTGGGGACAAGTTCTGTGGTTGTGTTGTGCAGGTCTCCACGTTGCTACTAGCACTGGTAGTGCGCCCTGCCAAAGCTCAGCTAGTAACACCTTTGGGGTGTTTCCTTGCTCCTACTGGTTTGATTAAACCTTGGTTTCATAACTGAGGGAAACTTGCTGCTATGCTCATCATACCTTCCTCTTGGGGTTCCCAACGAGCTCTACATCAACACCACCATCAAGCATTTTTCTGGGCGTCGTGCATTGAGCCATCACCAGGGCTGGCCTCACCACCCCCTGGCATGGGCCAGGTTGGGCCGCGCGGCCAGGTGGTGTGGTGGCCCCCTGGCCCCTCTTCGTCTCGTACTCTGGCATCTGATGACTTCCGGAAAAATAGGCACTTTGGCTTTTGTCCCGTCCAATTCCGAGAATATTCATTTTCTGACTTTCCTGGAACCAAAAACAGCAGAAAACAGTAACCGCACTGTGGCTCTTGTTAATAGGTTAGTCCAAGAAATCATATGAAAAGTACTCCAAAGTGTGGACAAAACACAATAAAGTGGATAAAACCAAGCATGGAACATCAAAAATTATAGATACATTTGCAATGTATCAGCCACCCACCCAGTTCTGGTCATCTTCCATTTCTGTCTCTTCTTCTTCCTTGATATTCACCACTACTGATTCGGACCACTTATCCAGCAGCATCAGTTTTGCATGAATATTCTGCAGAGTTTGTTGTCAGTTGGTACAATCACCTAGCATGGATTCCATTGCAAATGCAATTTGACAACTGGACCTTTAGATTAAAGTACACAAAATATCGCCTAAATACGAGTGTCTCCTCAGATATCGCCTAAATTGTCCATGTGTCACTACAAAGATACTCGATATATGGAGTAGTAGCAGAGCCCCCAGAACAAACTCCTGACAATGATCATAAACAGCTCGGGGCTTAACAGCCTTAAATCGTCTAATCTGTTTGTTTTTATTTTAGGAAACAGAATATCACCTAGCAGGCATTCCATTGCAAAATCGAAATTGACATCTCGTCTATCACCCAAAGTAAGACTATGTCACTACAAAAATACTAGAATATCAGGTACGAGCAGAGCTTCCGTAGTACAGAATAGTCTTAAATGGTTCGATTTGTTCAAACCGCGCGTGCACACAACATGTTCGACGAAAGGAACATAGGATTCCGATGAGAGGTTTGAGACACCGATACGTACGACTCAAGTTGTTCAAACTCGTCATAGACTTTTTCTATGCCATCATCTAATTTTGCAGTATAATCCGCGACACCGATACGTAGGATTACTTTGCCATCATCAGGTTCTTCAAGATAGAAACCTCCAAGAGGGTCGAGAGATGGAGCGGCAGCATTAGACCTAGCCCCAATGCCACCGCCGCCATCACCAGCATCATCGTTAGCTGGATCAACCTCGGTGGAAGTACCAGGACTAGGAGCAAGGCGAGGGCCCTTAGCAGCGGGAGCTACATTACATGGTGGACAGGCAGGGCCCCTTCTAACGGCAGCCACAATAGGATCAGCTGCTGCCATGCCACATCGATGATTAGGAGCAGTTCCCACAACAACAGTGTTTTGAGTGCTAGCAGAGTCCAGACCAGCATCTCGCTGAACCCGAGCATAGGTTCGAGGAGGAGACAAGGCATCAGTCTTTGCAACAATAGTGGGCCAGCCTCCGGAAGCCTTAGTTTGCTCAACAACGGCACGGATTGGGTCAACAGCGTCCAGATCAACAACAACACGAGGACGACCAGTACAAGCAGATTCCAGAGCACAGGTTCGCACTTGAGGACGGTTTCGAGGAGGAGGAGCACACAAGGTGGTGGTCTTGGTAACAACAGTGGGGCAGCCTCCGGAAGCCTTAGTTTGCTCAACAGCGGCATGGATTGGGTGAGCAGCAGCCGTAGCAACACGGGCACGGGGACGGGGACGACCAGTACCAGCAGATTCCAGAGCAGAGTTTTCCACAACGGAAATACGGGGACTCCTACGAGGAGGTTGCTTGACAGAAGCATGTCACGATCGAGGAACCACATTTTGCTCAACAACAGCAGGGGTTCGAGTTAGACCTCCCTGTCCAATAATAGCTGGGCGACTCCTAGTAGCAGGAGCTTCCTCATCCAGTATGTTACACACCAGCATAACTACGCGAAGCCCAACATGCTGTTTCATCAACCCAATTAGCTGACTGTCACATGCTATAGGAACCTTGAAGCCTCGTTCATCAACGATGCTGAACCATGCAGTCTGCTCTGGCCTCATTTCAGCAAGTTCACACACAGCAGCAACCAAACCAGGGATAGTGTATAAGTGCACAGGCGCTACTTCCATCTTTAGATTCTGAGATTGTTTCCACGTGCTCTTCCCATGTGCTAATTTAATGAGGTAGCCGCAGATGGTGACCAGAACTGTGTATTTGGGTTCAGCGGAGATCCTAGTTGACAAAAAATTGGAGACAAAAGATAAGAATTGTTTGTCAGCGTCGTGCTAGCAAACAATTCTATGTTCGATATATCTCTGTAATGCCAATAGCCAGCTAGAAGTTATCGGTACTGCGAATAGCAAAGAGAAGAGTAGCTCACCCACAATTAGCCAGAAGTACTTCTTCCTCGGCAAATGGATATGCCATCCTTCGTGCTGCTCAGCTCGTCGGTGGTAGAGGCAGGCTAGATCGTTGTTGGGGGAATACCCCCGGGTAGGGTCACGCCGGGGTATGAAGACCGAGTTAGCCGAGGTTCGACAAGGCCAAAGCGGATGCTGGCTGGGTCACCTCAAGGCAGGCCGAATCACGGGGTAACCCGGACCAGGGGGCATTCGCCTAACTAAGTCTCAACCGACTTAAGCAGTAAGTCAGAAATGCATGTTTAACTTGTATGCAGGAACGGGTGTGGCCGGATCAACTATGATCCGGGGCACATCTAGCTTCTAGGAGAAGGAAGGAATCTCGCTGGTCAAAAGAAGCCCCGGTACGCACTGGCTGAGCAAAGCAGACAAGGGCAGGACCATCGAGGCGTGGCCGACAAGGGTGACGATGCCCATGTCGGCTGACGCGGGCGCCGTAGAGGCTCACGTAGCCTCTGCATGTGTGACGCGTGGGAAACGTAACCCGGTCGGCTTACTACTTTGGGAGATGGCATATTCTTAGGAATATGCCTCCACGTATGCCCTAAGTGGAGACCTAGCCCCCTATATAAGGAGGGCTAGGGCTTCTGTAGAGGGGGTTCCGATTTTTCTGATTGGGCAAGGGTTGTAAGTGTGATCTGTGAGTGAGAATAAGAGAGCTCCTCCTTCCTCCTCTCGCCAAAACAGCTCTAGGAGCACTTGTAACCTTGGAGGCAAAGCAAATATAAACTTCTGTGTGGAGAATCACTTCACTATCCCTCCCTGGATTCCCCTAGCGTGTATTAGTCCCCACCTTTAGCCTATCCATGGCATCTGCCGTGACACCACCACGACAGTTGGCGCCCACCGTGGGGCTAGCAACGCTAGCAGGGGTGAAGATCCGGACGGGAAACCTCATCGGCACCGGCGAACGCATCGTCTTTGGGCTCGTTCAGCGCTTTGGAGCGCTGGACTTCGTCAGCAACAATGTTGGCTGCTTCGGCACGCGCCCACTTCCGCGCAACAGCCTCTTCGTCAAGATGGGTGCACACAAGGTCTATGTTGTTGTGGACGTATCATGCGTTCATCCGCGGCACGTCGTCGAGGCAGGGGAGCCACCCCTTAGCGTGGTTCACGGGGCGCGTATCACTCGCTCCCCGGACCATGCCGAAGTGATGATGACTGCACCGGGTGCAGGCGCAAGCAAGGATCCGGCACCAGATCCGGAGGTAACACCTAAGGCACCGAGGAAAGGTAGAGGACCTCCACTAGAGAGGCCTGAAAATGTGCTGAGGGAAGCTATGGATAGCTTGGCAAACTCGGTAGCAGCAGTGGTAGATCCGGCTCAGGCACAGGCCGAGCTAGAGGAAACTAGGCATAAAATTCTAGAGGGAGCGAAAAAGATTGCTGCGGCTCAGCAGTCGTTGAACATGACGCTGTGTGAGTACGCAAAGGCAAACAAAGTAGATTCTGTAAAAGTGAAGGGGAGAAATCTCATGAGTGAAATGAACAAAGAAGGTGATACTCGTATTGAAGAGTCAGAAAACTGTTTGTCCGTGGGGCTGCCAAAGTACAGTACCCCGGCAAATAACCTAGAGCAGCGGATGCAGCTGCATCCGAGCTAGAGGGTCTGACGGGTGAAGCCCGTCAGAGACAGCAAGATCGGGTCAATGACTTGGTTCGGATCGCGAACAGGCAAAATGAGGAACTGCTCAGGGCAAACCCGGAGAGAGCTGGGGCCTCCAGGATCGTTCATTCGGCGGTGGGTAACCCAGAGAAATCAGCTGGAGCCGCATCGTCTCCTCATGGTGGTCCAAGGAGAGAGGAGGTAGTAACCTCGGCCAGGAGAAACAAGCAGATTGTCCCGTATGACCCGACAAGGGCAGGAAAGGCAAAAAAGGTACAAAGAAACAACGATCGACGGAGCGTAAGCCGAGGTGAAGCTGGCCGAGGTAACCGTGACCAAGGCAATGACGGTCAAGGAAACGCTGTTAACGGCAATGCCGGACATCGCAACTCTACAGGACAACCGCAGCAGCGGAATATACCAAGGCAAGAGCAAAATGCCGGCCGAGGTATGCAACAGAGAGATGCGCCACGAGAACGAGACCGGTACAACGATGGAGATTCGGAAATGGCAAATGTAGGATACCCAAGGCTGGACTATCATGATAGGGTCGAGATTGGGAAGCAGGGATTTGATGC
This sequence comes from Avena insularis, assembly GCA_023614405.1. Classification (NCBI taxonomy): domain Eukaryota; kingdom Viridiplantae; phylum Streptophyta; class Magnoliopsida; order Poales; family Poaceae; genus Avena; species Avena insularis. The sequence goes on from CM042694.1 coordinate 470,778,434, forward strand.
CGGATGATGCCAGGTTGAAACTGGATCGACTGTATAGGTCGGAGCAGATTGAAAGTCAAGGTTCTCCGGGTCCTGCGTGTTTTCGGCCCCGGATCATGAAAGAGCCACCAGTACCTAACTTCCAGTTACCCAGAGGCACGAAGACGTATGACGGCAACACTAAGCCAGAGGATTGGTTGATAAATTATGCTACGGCTGTGAAAATTGCTACAGGCAACTTGAGGTAGGTTGTACGATACGTACCCCAGATGTTGGAGGGACCGGCAAGGGTATGGCTAAACAATTTGCCACCCGAAAGCATTAACTGCTGGATAGATTTTGAAGAGATGTTCATCAGCAATTTCTCGAGTACGTATCAGAGGCCGAATAGGCCACGGACACTAGCTATGTGCAAGCAAAGACCGAATGAGACGGATCGGGAGTTTTTAACCCGGTGGTGTACTGTGAGAAACTCATGTGAGGGCGTGATAGAATCACAGGCCATAGCATGGTTTACACAGGGATGCAGATATGCAAGCGAACTGTGGCAAAAGTTGCAAAGGAAGACACCCACCACGTTGGCTGAGATGATCTGGATTGCTGATTCATATGCTCTGGGAGATCCGACTCAACCTAGGCTTGTGTCAAACGAGTCAAACGATGAGTATTACCAGAGAGATGGATCCGGATCATCCCGGAGGAATGACTACAGAGGTAAAAGGGGAGATGATAGACCGGATCACCGGTACAGTTTGCAACAAGTTGCAGCTGTGAATCAAGATCAGCCCGGAACAGGAAGCAATCAACGTCAGAAAACTGGAGGGCAACAATGGACACCAAGAAATGATGGCAACAAAACTTGGACGCCAGAACAGAAGAAACAGTGGCAAGAAAGGAAGGACCGTCTGAGGTACACCTATGAGTCGATGTTGGATCAGCCGTGTAAGTTTCACACGCCAAATCCGAGTAACCCAGTGGGTCATACAACGAGGCAGTGTGAGTGGATGCGCAAGATTGAACAAGGCGGTTCGGGGAATGCTCAGGCACACCGGAATGATCAACCTCGGCAGGAGTTACCCCGGCAACAATTGCTCTCTGGAGCAAACACGCAACAGCTAATGTTGCCTCCCCCTCCACCGAGGTATGACAATAATGAGAGAAGGGATGCAGTGCATCAGGTGGAAAATCAGCACCAGCCGGATCAGAGGTACCCCGAAAATGAGGGGAGGAATGAGTACAGGGAGCATCATTAGAGTTACTGTGTATTTACCACCGAGGAAACAGATAGGAAAAGCTTGCAGTGCCGACATATGGAGGTCAATGCGGTAATGCCAGCGGTGACGAGGTACATGCCTTGGTCGGACCAGGAAATCACCTGGAACATCAAAGATCACCCCAAGCTCATACCTAGTCCTGGTTCGTATGCGTTAGTGCTGGACCCGACATTCATTGGGCCCAGCATTAATGTAAGGTTCTCAAAGGTACTGATCAACAATGGCATCAGTATTAACATCATGTATGCGGACACAATGCGCAAGTTGGGTATCTCAGAAAACATGTTGCAGGCCACGAGGACAACTTTCCATGGCATTGTGCCCGGCATTTCTTGTGAGCCAATAGGCAAGGTCCGGGTTGACGTATTGTTCGGCACAAGAGATAACTGCCGAACTGAGAATCTGGAGTTTGAGGTGGTGAACTTGGAAAGTGTGTATCACGCGTTACTCGGAAGATCAGCATTGAACAAGTTCATGGCAAGCTGCCACATCAGTTATCTGAAGATGAAGTTGCTCGGGCCAAATGGAGTGATTACCATTGCTGGAGATTTCCGATGTTCCATTGACTGTGCCTCAGCCAGGTCTAACCTAGCCGAGTCACTCGTGATTGCGCAAGAGAAAAGAAAAATCCAAGAGGTGGCGGCATTAGCTCAGTCCGCGCAGCAGTATATGCCGGTGTTAAGTAACCCGCATGGTAGCATTTTGTTCCAAGCCACAAAGGATACTAAGAAAGTGCCTCTTGATGATATGTTCCCAGAGCGCACCGTAACAATTGGTGTTGGGTTGAATGATAAATAGGAAAGCGAGCTTGTCAACTTCCTCCATGAGAATCGGCATATTTTTGCTTGGTCTACACAAGACTTGCAAGGTGTTCCGACGGAGTTGGCCGAGCACTCTTTGAACGTGAGACCCGGAGCAAGGCCGGTGAAGCAACCTCTTCGCCGCTTCGCCGAGGATAGGAGAAAAGTCATTGGAGACAAGATAGCTCGGTTGCTAGCAGCAGGACTTATCATGGAAGTACTCTATCCGGATTGGCTCTCTAATCCGGTGCTGGTGGAGAAGAAGAAGGATGATCCGAACGTGGCAGTGGTTTGGCGTATGTGTATCGATTACACGAACCTGAACAAGGCATGTCCAAAAGATCCATTTCCACTGCCAAGGATAGATCAGGTCATAGACTCAACCGCGGGATGTGAACTGTTGTCATTCATTGATGCGTATTCTGGTTTCCACCAGATACCTCTGAATCCGGATGATCAAATAAAGACCACATTTATCACCCCGTACGGGGCTTATTGCTATCGCACCATGCCGTTTGGTTTATGTAATGCAGGTGCAACGTACCAAAGATGTATGCAAAAATGTTTGCATGACCAAATAGGTCAAAATGTACAAGTATATGTGGATGATGTGGTTATCAAGACCAAGGAAATCAAAACGCTCCTTGACGACATCAGGCAGACATTCGCGAACTTAAGAAGGTTCCGAATGAAGCTTAACCCGGAAAAATGTACCTTCGGTGTCCTAGCTGGAAAATTACTCGGATTTCTCGTCTCTAGCCGAGGTATCGAAGTTAATCCAACTAAGATCCGGGCCATTGAATGAATGGAGCTGCCGAAGTGTCTTAATGATGTCCATAAGTTCACTGGGTGCCTAGCATCGTTGAGTCGGTTTGTATGTCGGTTGGGAGAAAAGGCATTGCCTCTCTACCAACTCATGAAAAAGTCGGATAAGTTCATTTGGATGCCACGGGCCGATGAAGCCTTTTCCCACTTAAAAAAGATGTTAGCCACTGCACCAGTATTAGCCTCTCCACTATCAAAGGAGCCAATGTTGCTCTACATAGCCGCAACCAACCAAGTTGTAAGTGCAGTGATTGTAGTAGAGCGCGACGAAGAGGGTAAGTCGGTGTAGAGGCCAGTGTATTACTTGAGCGAGGTATTATCTGCCTCAAAGCAGAACTACCCGCACTTTCAAAAGGTGGCATATGGTGTCTATATGGCAGCAAAGAAGTTAAAGCATTACTTTGAGGAGCACCCCATCAAAGTAATATGTGAGGCTCCCATATCCGAGATAATGGGTAACAAGGATGCAAGTGGTCGAATCGCAAAATGGGCAATCGAACTAGCTCCTTATGCGCCACAATATGACAAAAGAGAAGCAATCAAGTCTCGTGTGTGGCAGACTTTTTTGTGGACTGGGCCGAGGTACAGTATGAACCACCGCCACCAGATCCGAACTACTGGAGGATGCACTTTGACGGGTCAAAAACAAAAACCAGGCTAGGCGCCGGAGTTGTGCTTACCTCGCCAAAGAAGGACCAGCTGAAATATGTGCTGCAAATCCATTTCGCGGCATCGAACAATGTCGCAGAGTATGAAGCAATTGTGCATGGGCTCAAGATAGCAAAAGAGATTGGTATACGTCGGATCATATGCTTTGGCGACTCGGATATGGTGGTACAGCAAGTATCTGGACTGTGGGACGCCCTTGATCCAAACATGGCATTGTACAGATTTCATGTACAGAAGATATCTGGTTACTTTGAGGGGTGTGAATTTCACCATGTACCCCGGGTGGAAAATGAGGCTGCCGACATGCTGTCGAAGCTCGGATCAACCCGACAAGCAATTCCACCGGGTGTAGCATTGGAACACCTCAGAAAACCATCTATCAGGCCGTCCCGAGGAACCGACTCGATCTATGTCCCGGAAGATACAAAATCTGGAACTGTGCCCATGGATATTGACATGGGAGATGGTGCGCGAAACCCGGGGACTGCCTCAGCGAACCCGGGGACTACCTCGCAGGACCCGGGGACTGCTCAACATGATCCGGTTGAAGTTATGCCGGTGGATCAGATGGAAATTGATGAGGATGTGTTCCCTATATGAGCAATACCGGCTTGGGCACTGCCTATATTTCAATTCCTGAAAGATGGAAAATTACCCACTGAGGAGGTGTTATCTAGGCAAACTCAGAGGAGGGCAAAGGCATACACAATTATCAATTCCGGGATGTACAAACGGAGTGTGACCAATGTCCTCCAGCGAAGCGTTGACCCGGAAGAAGGGCTTGACATCCTCCAGGATATACACCAAGGAGAGAGCGGGCATCATGACTCATCCCGAGCCTTGGTGGCAAAAGCGTTCCGGCATGGATTCTACTGGCCAAGTGCCTTAGAACAAGCAGAAGATCTGGTGAGAAAATGCAATGGTTGTCAGAGGTACGCTACCAAGACACATATGCCAATGTCAGAACTCTAGACCATACCAATTACGTGGCCATTTGCCGTATGGTGCTTGGATATGGTTGGCCCGTTCAAACCAGCAAGGGGAAACATGACTCACATTTTGGTCATGGTGGACAAGTTTACGAAGTGGATCAAAGTAAAGCCTATAAGGAAATGTGATGGGTCTACGATTGTAACGTTTCTCAAGGATATAATCTTGAGGTACGGTTATCCACACAGTATCATAACTGATAATGGAACAAATTTCGCGGAAGAAGCATTTGCGCGCTTCTGCCGGGACAAGAAGATCTGACTTGACGTAGCCTCGGTAGCCCACCCCGCATCGAACGGACAAGTGGAAAGATCGAACGGATTAGTATTATCTGGGATAAAACCTCGGCTCATTGAGCCACTGGAAAGATCAGCGGGGTGCTAGATAGAAGAACTACCAGCGGTACTATGGAGTTTAAGAACAACTCCGAATCGATCAACAGGCTATACGCCGTTTTTTCTGGTATATGGGGCAGAAGCTGTATTACCAGCCGACATAGAGCATGATTCGCCTAGGGTCGCCCAATACACAGAAGCCGAAGTGCAAGAAGCCCGGCAAAATGATGTTGATCTGCTGGAAGAAGCGAGAGAACTGGCATTGTCCAGATCCGCCATATATCAGCAAAATCTCCGATGCTATCATAGCCAGAAAGTAAGCCCCCGAGTCTTTCGGGAAGGTGATCTGGTGCTCCGGTTGGTACAGCGTACTGCCGGCATGCATAAATTATCCCCCCCCCATGGGAAGGGCCATTCACCATGAGCAAAGCATTGCACAATGACTCTTATTATCTTATAGATGCAAAGCCACAGGAAAAGAACAAGGCGGACAGGTCCGGCGAGGAATCTAAGCACCCATGGAATGTAGCTCTACTTCGTCCTTTCTACACTTAGCAGAGAAGTGTATGTATCCGAGTCTTCTCATATGTCGGTATGTATGCCGGCAATGAGCTTATGAATGAAATATTGGGACCTCGAGCAGTAACTCGGGGACTGCCTTAATAATATTTGTTGTTTTTTATTATTTTTATGTCAGCTGGAGTAAGTTGTTCTACTTAACTCGGATTAGTAGTGTGTGAGCACCAAAAACCCAACTCTTCGACTTGCTGCTGTCCAACAAGAATTGGCTTCATGGCAAGCAAGAGAACAAGTTCGGAATTGCGTAGCACATGAAAAACGACTAAGGAAAAGAACTTAATCGAGCCGACGTTTGTTTTTCGGACTAACCTTGTATTTACTTTCAAACTATTATGCTAAATTATTTTGAGCTAAGCCTAAAAGTTTCTAAGTATTGTTAAAACAATTTTTGAAGCTCGGATTCGTAAGTCGTAAAACCGAATCAAGGTAGACACGAACCGATCCAGAAGATTGGACGAACAAGAAAATGAAACTCGGGGACTACGCCCAAGTTAATCCCACATACAAACTTAGTAGCAAAATATTACATAAGTACGGGACACATTTCCACCCGGCATACCGGGGATCTGATAAGTTTTCAAGTGTTTTTACTTAAGGAGCAACAGGAGTAGGAAGTTCGGCGTCATCTTCGCCTTCTTCGATATCCGAGGCATCGTCCTCTCCATCCTCGTCTGAACCATCTTCAACATTCTCGACCTCTTAAATGCCAGTGAAGCTTCCGGACCCTCAGTCCATTCGTGAATGGGAACATATTCAATCAGGCTATGGGCGCAAGCCTGGCGCCGAGCTACCCATTCCGGGTCATTGGTCCACTTGGATCCGGTGCGCAGGCACGTCAGGAGGCTGAGATCGATCTTCTCATACCACGTGAGTACGTGGTGAAGAACGGTCTCAGTTGCAGCACGTCCAGCGGACTCCCTCCAAAGGTCGAGCTGGGTCTCGATCTCTGTCAGCTTTTCAGCAAGAAGTGTGATTCTCTTCGGAGCGCCCTCGCCGGGCCAGAACGTGTTGAAGACTCGGACTAAAACATCGAGGAGATCCTTGCCGTAGTTCTTGATGATTTCCACGCGAGATGATAGGCTGACCAATAGGTCCTCCATGTCAAAGGGAATGCTCTCACCGTCAGGAGCAACGGGAGTACTCCTCTCTCGGTGGAAATTGGCAACAGCAGCGCTCGCAATGGGAGTACCCTCTGGAAATTGGCCTGGAAACAAGGCAAAGGAAGAAGCTGAAGAAAAGACATATGAAGTAACCTGGAGAAGTATGTCAGATAAGGGAAAGGAACTTACGTGAAATGTGGCTGTGGATCCGGGTCAATTCATTGATGCAATTGTCGCGTCTTTAGCGGAGCTGCACCAGTTCAGCGTTCGCCGACTCAAGTTTGACGTCGGCCTCCTAGAGAAGTTCGCGGTCCTTAGCAATTTGGAGGTTGAGGCGCTCGTGCTCTTCGGTGTAGTCCTGACCAGCCTTTTCAAGCTCGGCTTGGTGCTGCGCCTTCATCTTCTTCATTTCAGCCTTTAGCTTGGCAATCTCGTCGTTCTTGGTTCGGAGGAGGGCAAGCTCATTGTCTTTCTTTTTGAGCTCGGCCTGATGCTGCCCTGCTTGTTCGAGAAAATGCAGCATCATGTCAGGCACGGGCACACTATCTTCAAGAGATGCTGAAATAGCGTGTCGACCCGGCAGAACCGAGGTATGAATGTTTGCCGAGCCAAGAAGAAAATAAGATGGAAAGCAAAGCAGGGTCGGACAAAAAGGACTTATCCTTGATCTGCTCCAGGTTCTTTCGCATAATCTTGTTCTCAGCCTCCACCCTAGCTGAGGAAACCAAATAATGAGATTAGTTCGGCAGAGGAAGATGAAGGAAAACGGAGAAGCGCCAAGGGAGAAACTTACCCCTTTTCTCATGCTTAGCAAGATGTGCATTGTGCTTTGCGAGCATCATCTTGTGGGTATCCAGAAGACGCTGGAACTCAGCACTCCGGCGGTTGGTGGTCACCTGAAGAGAATACAAAAATTTGGCTTAAGTCTTGTGCATATTCGAAGTGTACAAGATCCGGGTCAAGTCGAACTTAACCCGGCTCTAGGTGTGTGCATATTCGAAGTGTACAAGATCCGGGCCAAGTGGAACTTACCCCAGCTCTAGGTGTGTGCATATTCGAAGTGTACAAGATCCGGGCCAAGTGGAACTTAACCCGGCTCTAGGTGTGTGCATATTTGAAGTGTACAAGATCCGGGTCAAGTCGAACTTAACCCGGCTCTAGGTGTGTGCATATTCAAAGTGTACAAGATCCGGGCCAAGTGGAACTTAACCCGGCTCTAGGTGTGTGCATATTCGAAGTGTACAAGATTCGGGCCAAGTGGAACTTAACCCGGCTCTAGGCATGTGCATATTGGAAGTGTGCAAGATTCAGGCCAAGTGGAACTTAACCGAGCTCTAAGTGTGTGCATATTTGAAGTTGTGAGGGAGCTACGTTAGTTTTCTAAGGAGCGTTCGGCCGAGTAACAAGTTACTCCCCCGGAGGCTCGGGGACTAATGGTTATATCGCTAGTGCATGCTAAGGAAAAGGTGAAGTAACGTACCTCCATCATCCGACCCGTGAGGTTAATCGCCTTAGAGGCTATGTTCATCTGGGCAGCGAATTCGGTGGGACCGAACTTCTCCGGGAGATCGTCGTTATAAACGAACTCCGCCTTGTTCCAGTTATTCATAAACTCGATCAAGGTCGGAGGATATCGCTCACCGCTGAGCATGTGGGGTGCCACCAAGCCCCTTGCATGTGCCTCTCTCCTCTCAACCTGAGCAAGGGCCGGACTGGTGTGGAGAACAAGTTGCTGTGCACTAGTTGGCTCGACAGGGGCGTCCTTCGGTACTAGGGCCTTCTGGGCAAGCATGGACGCGAGGGTGCGTTGTCCAGACCCGGTGGACGCTGCCCTGGTGACGTCAGGGGCTTTCTTGCCTTTGGCTGGCTGAGAGGAGGAAGTGGTTGCGGCAGATTTCCCCTTAGGAGCTGCCTGGGTACTTCCTCGTCGAGACTGAGAAGACTCGGACGAGGCGGAGGAGCTTGGCGCTGGTGCCCTTGTTGCTGGTGCCGAAATTGGTGCTGGTGCTAGTGTCGGTGTTGGTACGGAGGTAGTCTCAGTAGTTCCTGGTTGCGGCAGAGCCGAAGTGGTGGATGACGCTGCCTCGGCTGGATCCATCTCCCCCGCTCCGGGGTCGCCCCCCTCTTGACGAGGCGGGCTGGAACCCGGAGCAGCCGCAGAACCCTCTGGAATAGGGCTCAGCGGGCATGACTCGTCATCATGAGGGGGAGAAGGGCTAGGTCAGAGCGGTGAAGAGATGCTAGATCCACTCTGGGGAACATCCTCCACAGCACTATCAAACCAAACAATGTCAGAAGAGAGACTAAAACAATGCAAGGAAGAATAAGTTGCAGAGGGAAAAGAGGCTTACGCATCCGAGGTCAGGAGCTCCTTGGGTTTCCGAGCCCTTCGTGATGGGGCCTTGCCTGCAGTCTTGGAAGCAGTTTTGTCTCCGGACTTCTTTCGCCTTTTGGAGGGCTGAGAAGGTCCAGAGGAGGAACTTGATGCAGCTCCACGCCTCTTCTTTGGCGCTGCCGGAACAGGTTCACCCGTGGCAAGGGGAGGGTCCTCGTGGAACTGCCCACCGGGGTTAGCTGATGCCGGAAAGGCAAAAGAAAGGGGGACAACATCAACAGGTTCAATCACCTCGATATCCGAGTCACCTTCATCATCGGGCCAATCTCTAATAGAAGAGGGTTTACCAGTGGGTCGCTTCATTGCGTCGGTCATCGGGAGGAACATCTCCTGGTCCGGCTCTTCCTTGTCCGGGGTCTCCCGGTCGGGCGCCCATTTAAGGGTCGGATTGGTGCCGTCCTCGAGGGTCTGCTGAAGGAATAGCTGAGGAAAAGAATGAACAACAGAGTCAAAAATGGAACAATGACCGACATATAATTAACCAGGAGTAAATTTGCGCCACGAAGCTTACCAAGGGAGGAAGCCTATCCCGGCAGAATGCTCAATTCCCCATGTCCATTCAGTGGAGAAGTCCTTGTGGGTGGTGAAAAAGCCTTGACCCGGCGATAGATCTCCGAGTTGCTCAACTCGAAGGACGAGGTCCGGTTGGGGTCGCGGCCGAAGCTCATATGGCACACCTTGTGGGTGCGCCTCTGGAGGAGGGAGATTCGGTTGCGCACGAACGTGATCATAGCATCCTCGTTGCGCAACCCGAGCTTCCTCAGCTCTGCAAACCTCTTGTTGACCTGGTTGGCCAAGGCTGTGGGCTTATTGGGGACAACATCCCACGACTCCGGGTTAGGTGGACCCGGATCATAGGGAAGCAGCCGGATCAAGTCTTCAGTACCCTTGTTTCGAACATAAAAGAAAGTCCAGGCCCATCCTTTGCAGGAGTCTATCCCGGTGACTCAAGGGAAAACGGATAGCCTCCGGGGTGAGATGGATGCAGCTCCGAATTGAGTGAGCTGCTTGTCCTCCGGATCAAGTTGAATATTCGGAATGACATTACGACGAAGGCCGAAAAACTGGATCCATAGCTCCTTCGTGGGCCATAATCCGGCGTAGCCCTCAATCGTAGAGGCAAAAGCAGAAAGAGAAGTGATTGCGTTGGCAAGAAGGTGGTGCGGCTGGAGTCTGTACGTGCTTAACCAGTCATGGAAGAAATCGCTGACCGACAAACCGAACCCCCGTTGGAAGTGCGACAAGAACACAACATACTCACCCGGATTGGGTGAGGGGGCGAGTTCGGCGGAGGCAAGGCGCGCGATGACGCCGGCGGGGATGCGTCTGGTCCGGTAGAGCTAGTCCAAGTCATCTTGGCAGACCCAGGACCCGGCCCACGCACCACGGTCTGCAGCGGCGGAGTCCTCCTCCATCTCTTGCTCAGCAACGACGAGCTCCTCCTCCGTCATCTGATAATCGCTGCCCTCGCTGGCGCTAGCGGCGGCGGGGGGCAGAGGCCTAGATTGGCAGCAACCCGTGGTGGAGGAGGCGCGTAGCGGTGACGACAGCGACGGCATAGAAATATGGGGGAAAAGATGTGGCAGCGGCGCTGCTGCTTGGGAGCACTGGCGGCGGCACGGTCGCGAGGAAGACAAAGAAGAAGAGCAAAGGGCAGAGGGGCGCAGTAAGGGGGAAAAGCCTAAGTGATGCGCCCCTCCCCTATTTAACCTCTCCCACGAGGAGAAAGTGGGATCGCGTCCTGCGGGCACGCCACACGAAGTGGCCGTGTACCACCCGCATCTACCAATCAGCAAGGAGCCACACGGAAGGTCACAGAGTGGAGTTGGTCCCATGACGTGACACGTTGATGCGGTAAACGAGGAGGCAGGCGTGACGTGACCCGCGCACAGTGATGACTGACAATTACTGCGGCGGTTACTGTGTTGGCCCTTAAAATGAGACAACATAATGATTAGCCTCCACGTGGGTTGGCGTACGAGAGAAGGAAGCAAGACCCGGATAGGACCGTGGTAACCCGGCCAGCAAGTGAAAACTTGGAATGTGCAGAGGGAAAGTAAAACCATGAGGTCCGAGTTGAAGTGGTAACCCGGCCGGCAAGTGAAAACTTGAAACGTGCGAGGGGAACATAAATCCATATAACCCGAGACAAGGAGGTAACTTGGAAATAACGTTCAAAGGTCAAACATAATTGAACCTGATGTGGCCTTGGAGGCCGAGGCAGCTAAGACTGCACCAGCTTCGGGGACTAATGTTGGGGGAATACCCCCGGGTAGGGTCACGCCGGGGTATGAAGGCCGAGTTAGCCGAGGTTCGACAAGGCCAAAGCGGATGTTGGCCGGGTCACCTCAAGTCAGGCCGAATCACGGGGTAACCCGGACCAGGGGGCGTTCGCCTAACTAAGTCTCAACCGACTTAAGCAGTAAGTCGGAAATGCATGTTTAACTTGTATGCAGGAACGGGTGTGGCCGGATCAACTATGATCTGGGACACATCTAGCTTCTAGGAGAAGGAAGGAATCTCGCTGGTCAAAAGAAGCCCAAGTACGCACTGCCTGAGCGAAGCAGACAAGGGCAGGACCACCGAGGCGTGGCCGACAAGGGTGACAATGCCCATGTCGGCTGACGCGGGTGCCGCAGAGGCTCACGTAGCCTCTGCATGTGTGACACGAGGGAAAAGTAACCCGGTCGGCTTACTACTTTGGGAGATGGCATATTCTTAGGAATATGCCTCCACGTATGCCCTAAGTGGAGACCTAGCCCCCCCTATATAAGGAGGGCTAGGGCTTCTATAGAGGGGGTTCCGATTTTTCTGATTGGGCAAGGGTTGTAAGTGTGATCTGTGAGTGAGAATAAGAGAGCTCATCCTTCCTCCTCTCGCCAAAACAGCTCTAGGAGCACTTGTAACCTTGGAGGCAAAGCCAATATAAACTTCTATGTGGAGAATCACTTCACTATCCCTCCCTGGATTCCCCTAGCGTGTATTAGTCCCCACCTTTAGCCTATCCATGACATCTGCCGTGACACCACCACGACAATCGTCGCAACTGCTGGCACGACATTCGGCATTAGAGCTCGGTAGCAGCGAGTAGGCGCAGCAACTTGGCGCCAGAAGTCAAATGCCCGAAGAGATCATTCTAGTTAGAGAGGGGATTTCGACACCGCCGGTGCTAGGGTTCATGCGAAAGGAGGGAGGGAGTGGATTTGTAAATTTGGTCAATGCACCATGCTCCTTTAGTCTCTCGTTTCGCCTATGTGGTTGCCGCGTTGGCGCTCGCATCACGGAAATATTACTGACATGAGGGTCCCGACCGTCTACTTCACGGGACACTTTCACGGCATGTTTGGATTTGGTAGGGGTGAGATGAGTTTTCATCTAAATGGCCCCCCTCGGTAGTTGGCGGCCCAACATTTCGAAACGCGGCAATTTCAGGCAACTTAGGTACCGCGGTGCACTCACCCACGAACTTTGGTACCACACACCGGTAGCCCCCTCCTGTGGCTTGTGCACGTTTGGTCGGCGAGCATGGCCTCGGGGTGGCGGTGAACTGTTGCCCTAGGACATTGGGTAGGTCCTTGATGGACTGGTTGGGTTTAGGGGAGACAAGGGCATTGATTTGAGTTCAAATGGCTCGACAAAATTTGATCAAAAATAGTGATAGTTAGGCCAGTTTGATTCTGCCCACCAAGTGTTCGATCAAATGGCCGCATGAATTCAAATTTGGAATTTTGAAATGAAATTTGGTGGAGTTGTTGGTCTCATGCTTTAGCATCTCTGGTTGCTAGGATTTGTCAAATGGAATTCATTTGAGTGGTTTTTGAAATAGGGTGATCTAGACATATGAATGATGACCCACAAGTATAGGGGGTGTATCGTAGTATTTTCGAGGGAAGTGAAACCCAATTTATTGATTCGACACAAGGGGAGCCAAAGAATATTTATAAGCTTTAACAACTGAGTTGTCAATTCAGCTGCACCTGGAAACAATCTTGCTCACAGCAGTTTATCAGTAGCAATAGTTTTGTAGTAGGAATAGCAAAGTAACAGCAGTAATAAAGTAAAGACAGCAGTAACAATAGCAGTAAACAGTAGGATTCGAATGCGGTAGGCATAGGGATGGATGGACGGGCGTTGTATGGACAAGACAATTCACATAGCAATCAGAACATAGGGCAATTGCAGGTAAATAAGATAAAGCATACAAGTACTAGATAATCCTAGGCATGTGTTCCATATATAGTCATACGTGCTCGCAATGAGAACTTGCACAACATCTTTTGTCCTGCCAGCCCGTTTGCAGCGGGGCCTCAAGGGAACTACTGGAAATTAAGGTGCTCCTTTTAATAGAGCATCGGAGCAAAGCATTAACACTCCGTGAACACATGTTATCCTCACATCAAAGCCATTCCCTCTAGTTATCCCGATTTCTGTCACTTCGGGGCCATTGGTTCCAGACAACAACATGTGTATACAACTTGCAGATAAGACCAAAAACAATACTATCATAATGAATCAATAACATGTTCAGATCTAAAATCATGGCACTCGGGCCCTAGTGACAAGCATTAAGCACAACAAGTCGCAACAAAGTCATAAAGCACTAATAAAAGATACTAGGCACCATGCCCTAACAATCTGATGCCATTACATGAACGATCTCATCCAATCCCTAGCATCCCCATAGCCTATAGCGAGGGATTACTCACTCATAGATGGGGAAACATGGATGGTCGATGGAGAAGCGATGGTGATCATGATAGCGATGATCTCCTCCAATTCCTCGTCCCGGCAGGGTGCCAGAACGGAGTTTTTGGTGCTGTTTCGTGGAATCTGGTGGTGGCGGCGGAGTGGAACTCCTTCTGGAAAAACATCGACCCCCCTGAGTTTTTAGGTCAGAAGTCAACTTATAGGCGAAGAGGGAGACCGACGGGGTACCGGAGGGGCCCACACCATGCCCTGGCGTGGCCTGGGGGTACCCGCGCCTAGGGGGTGTGGCCAGGCCCTGCCCCTCTCCGACTCTCCTTCTGGCTCCGTGAGTCTTCCGGGAAAATAACAACTTTGGCTTTTGTCCTGTCCAATTTCGAGAATATTCATTTTCTGACTTTCCTGGAACCAAAAATAGCAGAAAACAGGCAGCTGGCACTGTGGCTCTTATTAATAGGTTAGTCCAAGAAATCATATGAAAAGTACTCCAAAGTGTGGACAAAACACAAGAAAGTGGCTAAAACCAAGCATGGCACATCAAAAATTATAGATACATTTGCAATGTATCAACATCCCCAAGCTTAACTCCTGCTCGTCCTCGAGTAGGTAAAGGATAAAAAGAAAGAATAATTTTTGAGGTGACACGCACCATCATAAACTTGATCAAAGTATTTGTAAAACATTCAAAGCTGGTATCATAGTACTTCAATCATAACATGAAAGACAAAGTTCTAGCAATAAGACATGGCAAATATGTTGCAACATGAAAAGGCACAAACAAAACATTCATGAATAACAATGCTTTGCAAGACGTTTGTTTGTTTCACATAAAGAAAACATAGCATAGTGGCATTCAGCTTGTCCCTCATAGAGTAGCAAACATAAATGCATAGGACACCTTCAAAGTTTACAAGAGTGACTAGATACAAATAGTTTAAAACAAGCAATATCAAGTTACGCATCAATCAACAAGTCTTGGAACAATGCACATAGAACTAAGAATGGCCACTATGCTCTCAAGAAAGTGCTCATAGAATGTGTGGAGACTCAACAAGTAAAAGAAAAGGTTTTGAATAATTTGAAAGGCTTCCAAATGCTGAAAGTATGGTACTTGTTAGCTTTGAGCTCTCATTGCCCCTATCATAAGCATCTTTAAATGGTTAAGGTTAAAGTGACACAACTAAGAGGATATGTTTAACAAGTTATAAATCGAAGTCTCATGCCGCTTACTTACGAAGACCGATCCTCATGCTACTCAACTTCAGTCACAAGTAAGCTCTTGTCATTGTAAGTATATACGTATCATAGAGAACCGCTAACGGGGTACCCCTTGCACATGACACAGGAGCTATCCCATAATCAAAATGACAAGGCAAGCAGACAATGAGCATCTCACCGATCTTTTTATTTACTATGTGCATAGATTTTTATTGAGGATGCTTCATAGAATGCTCATTATGGTTATGCTGCAAGTTTCCACCATGATTAGGCATGGCTTAGGCTAGCGGACCAGGCATTTCTCTAACATACATACAAACTCCATGATCTTACAAGTTCCACTTTTATTTCACACCGCCGGGATCCATAAGCAAAAGAACATGATATCAACGAGGTACTAAGTACCAATGAAATGTTGAAAACGTTCCCCATGAAACATGGTTCTGCTAACTTCAACTTATAAAGCGCAAGCACATACGCAACAAAGAAGGACGCAATGGTTCAGGTTTTTTAAATGCAAGAAAATAAAGTGTGCCATCAAGTTTGTGAGAGCTTTACTAACTAACTTTCTCATAACAAGAAAACATTTTATTCAGAAGAAAACAAGGCATACTTAATATGCACGGAATAGAAAATGATGCTAATAGGTAGGTATGGTGGACACTTTTGACAATAATGGTTTTGGGGATTTGGATGCACGAGTAAAGGTTATACTCAGCACAAGTGAAGGCTAGCAATAGAAAGGGAGCGACAAACGAGAGAGCAATAATGGCCATAATCATGCAGAGCGACAAAACATCATTGATCGAAGCATAAAGTGATACTACAAGTTGAAAACTAAAGGATCATAAGGTCTTATGGTGACTTGAGATAGTCATAACATGGTGTGAGCATGCGCCAAGTCAACCCAAATAAAGCATCAAAGGAGAATACCACTATACTATGCTTTAATATGCTAAAACAACGCATGATTCATCCAAGTCACATTAAGCAATATCAATTGTTTATAACAAGTGATGCTACAGCAAAGAATACTAAGCATAAAGCCAAAACAATATCAAGCATAGCATGGCAAAGCATAGGCCACAGTCAAAAACAAGCTCTCTTTACCACTTAAGCATAAACTTTCCTACTCTTTTCCAAACCAAACCAAACTATTTGAAAACCAATGTATGAAAGAGGGGATCCAACTAATTTATTCAGCAAACTAAGCAAACCAAGCAAACGAAAAACCAAAATGAAAACGAAAAAGAAGACGCTCCAAGAACAACACAACTGTGATGAAACAATAAAAATGAAGTGTTTGGAAGAAACCTGGGATTTTTATTGATGAAGAGGGGGATGCCTTGGGCATCCCCAAGATTTGACGCTTGTACTTCTTGGATATTTCTTGGGGTGACATGGGTGGCATCCCCAAGCTTGAGCTTTAGTCCATCCTTCATCTCATTACTCATTCCTTCCATACACCTGAAATTTTTCCTTCATACAAAACTTCACACAATCTTTATTAGCAACATTAGTGCACTCAAGATAATAAGTCTTTAGGTTCAGTTCTAACACCAATAAACTTCCATTAAAACACTAGCTACTGTATCACTTCCCTCAAAAAGCTCAATTACCCAAAAGAACTCAAAAAGGAACCGACAAGAAGCAAATGCAGAAAATGGCAGAAATCTGTCAAAACATACCAGCAGGTAAAGACGAATTTTTTAGAAGACCTTCTGTTGCTCAAATCAAAAAGTGTTTAACTAACGAAAGTTAGATAACAACCTGGGGCAGAAGCACAAACATTCACGCCTCAAAAAGACGTACATAGATTTTACACGAATTTTTACGGTGAAGCACATAAATCTGTTTCAAGACAGCAACTTTCCCAACCATTACTTCTCTCTCATTAGAGGTTACTCTTGGCACAAAAAGCAAATAAAAAGGATAAGGAGCGGTTATTACAGAGGTAATAACTTCCAAGACTCATCTAAAACTTTTGGGTTATCTCCCAATAAGTACTTTTCTTTAATGCCTTTAAGTTAGGCAAAAGCAAAAACTAAAAATGGATAAAATAGAAGTAAGCGGAGATAATCATGGTGAAAACATTGTTTTGTTCAGTGAAATCCTTTTGTTAACAAGATTGATCAGGTCTTGTTACCAAAACAATTTCATATGAGACAAAACTTTGTATTCCACTAATGATTATGTTACCTCAACCTTGATAGCAATGGTCCCAATCATAATAGTTTAAATTTTTTCTCTTGGTATGGGACAATATATTTCTCCAACTTGAATGCCCTCAACATGTTCAATTGAATTCAAACCATAAGTCCTTTCAATCTTCTTAGGGAAATAGATAGTATGTTCCTTGTCATTAACATTGAAAGTCACCTTTCCTTAATTACAATTAATAACAGCTCCTGCACTATTAAGAAAAGGTCTCCCAAGAATAATGGACATATTATCATCTTCGGGCATGATAGTTTGAGAGGATGCTCACATAATAAATATGAGTTGAAATAAAAGAGAGCATCAAGAAGAAAATTCAAAACACATTTAATTCTAATCCACTTCCTATGCATAGGAATCGTGTATGCAAATAAATTCACAAAGAACAAAGTGACAGGCATAGGAAGATAAAACAAGAGTAACTTCAAAACTTTCAGCACATAGAGAGGTGTTTCAATACCATGAAAACTTCTACAACCATACTTTCCTCTCTCATAATAATTTTCTGTAGCCTCATGAATAAACTCAACAATATAACTATCACATAAAGCATGCTTTTCATGATCTACAAGCACTAGATCTTTATTATAAACATCTTCAAAAGAATCCTCAGGAACATAACATTCATCCTTCTTTAGTAAGCATGGGGGACAATCAAATAATGTAAGGGATAAAGAGTTACTCTCATTAGAAGGTAGGCATGGGTAGCTAATCCATTCTTCCTCCTTTTGTTCATCACTCTCCTCCTCTTTTTCATCTAATGAGATTCCAGGTTCATCAATTTCTTCTTCCATAGGATCCTGCAAGGCATTAGTCTCTTCCATTTGTGGAAAGCAACTATTAATATATTTAAGAATATAGCCATTTTCTTCCTTGTAATTATCAAAGAAAAATCTAAGTATATCATAAACCTCATATTTATAAGGTGAATCATCAATATTTTCAAGCAAACTAGCAAGTTCAAATGCACCCTTCCAAGCAATAAATTCCTCAATTTGTTCTGCATCATAAAAGTCAAAATTTCCCTTAACATAAGAAGATATGGTAACATTATCATTATACTCACATTGAAAAGGGAGGTGTTTATACCTCTTATAGCAACAAGATTTATCAAAGCAATAAGTAACATTATAAGTAGAGCACACGTTTCTAGCAATGGTATACAATTTATAAATTTGTTCTCATAAGTGTTTCCCTTTTTGTGACAAGCGGTGTTCCTTATAATAATATTTTTGATATTCCGTGAACCCACCTTGCCAATACGATTCAGTTTCAAAGAAACCAACCATTGACAGCAAGCATGATATAGCAAGACAATAACAGACCAATGAAAATAACAACTAGAGTAGGAACTAACCTTTTTTGTATTTTTGATAAAGAAACAAGCAAACAAGGAAGAAATAAACTAAGCTTGAACAATAGTGATTCCAAGTGGACTTGATAATTAAAGCTATGCTCCCCAGCAACGGCGCCAGAAAATAGTCTTGATGACCCACAAGTATAGGGGGTGTATCGCAGTATTTTCGAGGGAAGTGAAACCCAATTTATTGATTCGATACAAGGGGAGCCAAAGAATATTTATAAGCCTTAATGATGACCCACAAGTATAGGGGGTGTATCACAGTATTTTCGATAAATAAGAGTGTCGAACCCAACGAGGAGCAAAAGGTGCTAGCTAGTGGTATGGATCAGGAATTCTCTGCAAATACTTAGCAAACGGAATTTTAGGGTTTTTTGATAAAGCAAGTAAACAAAGTACGAGTAAATAAAAGACAGTAGGAATAAATGCAGCAAGTGGCCCAATCCTTTATGCAGCAAAGGACAAGCCGGTTGTATTACTTAAGATGACCAAACGTTATCGAGGACACATGGGAAGACTGTCAAGTGCTTTCGCTTCATATAGTTGATTAATCTTCTTTAGCTTGCTAAGTGTTGTGTGGGTGAACCTGTGCTAATGTACCGCCCCATCCAAGACTAATACATACTTGTGATTATACCCCTTGCAAACATCCGTAAGTACAAGAAAGTAATTAAGGTAGAAACCTAACCACAGCTTTAAACTCTAAGACCCTTACGTCCCTTGTGCAATGGTTTCCTAATGGGGGTTCAGGTTTCTGTCACTCCGGCAACCCCTACGATTAGTAGCCAAATACACAATGCATTCCCCTAGGCCCATATAGGTGAAGTGTCATGTAGTCAACGTTCACATGACACCACTAGAAGAAGTACACCACAACTTAAATAACAATCTATTGAATCTCTCTCAACACAACTCCACTACTAACAACATGACTTCTCCCATGTCCTCAAGAACAAAACGAACTACTCACAAGACATCATATGGATCATGATCAAAGATGGAATAATGATGTATAACAATCTGAACATAAACAATAATTTTATGGTTCACTCAATAGCATCAACTACAAAGAGTAATCAACACCGAGAAAGTTTCCCCTGTGAACTAATGCAAGATTCAACTCAATTGTTACAGCAATATGGAGATGGTGATGAGGGTGCTGATGGTGATGATAGTGGTGATGATGATGATCCCGATGAAGTCCAGCTTGATGGTGGTGTTGATGGCGATGATCTCCCCTCTCCGGGAAGGAATTCCCCTGGCAGAAATTTGTCTGCCAGAGAGATCTTTCTCTCTTGGTGTTTTCTGCCCCGCAGAGGCAGCGGAATCTTTCTGTGGTTGCCCCCGAGTCTTAGGGTTTCGGGAGGATGATATACGCCAGAGGGAGAGGTCGAGGGCCAGGTGGCCACACCACCTCCAGCGGCCTAGGGTCGCCGCCAGGGGGTGGTGTGGGCCCCCTGTGGCCCATCTCCACTCCATCTTATGGCATCCTTAGTCTTCTGGAAAAATAGGATTTTCCATATATTTTCCCGTATTTTCTGATCTTCGCGAATTTTGCCTCCAAACAGCACCTTTTCCATCAGAATCCTTACTGCAACGGTCCATGCTCCAAAAGTCATCAACCATGCAAAAACATATGAAATAACATATCACCTCTCAATACGAAATATATCAATGAATAATAGTGAATTAAGACATAGAATAGTGATGCAAAATGGACGTATCAACTCCCCCCAAGCTTAGACTTCGCTTGTCCTCAAGCGAAACTGAGCTCAATAAACATGGTCTCGGGTTTATGGAGTGAAGGGTCGATAAAAGAATACGGACAAGAAGCATCGCATCCATCAAATGCATAGATCATAATAGAAGACAACTCACTATTATATAAATCAACTTGCAATGAGTAAAGGAAACACAATAAAGATACATAAAGTGAATCATAATTGGTAATGGCAAACTTAGCTCTTGGTCGAAGAATAGTTGATAAATTGCTGGAGTTCACAAATAGCTGGTTTTTCAATGATAGCTTTCAAAGTAGTAAACATCAAGATAAGAGCAATGTGCAAAAAAAAGGAACATAAGAAACATGATTGAATAAATCATCATATGAATGAATGAAACACATCAACTCAAAATACTTGCTGAGGTAGAAGGGAGTAGGTTTACTGACTCAACTACAAGGTAAAAGAAAGGCCCTTCAAAGAGGGAAGCAGGGATTGCAAGTCTCATAAAGAGCTCCCAAAAATTATGATACTTACTAGCTTTCAGCTCACATTGCCCCTATCATAGGCACCTTTAGGTGATTAAGGTTAAAGTGATAAAATATGAGGATATGCATTGACAAGTTGTAAGTTGAGAATCTCATGTCCCTTGAATACGAGGGTCGCTCCTCATGTTACTCAAGTTTAGTCACCGGTAAGTTCTTGTCATCGTAAGCATATGTGTATAATTGAGAACCGCCAACGGGGTACCCCTTGCCCGATGATACGGAAGAATCCCCATATCAAAATGACAAGGCAAGCAGACAACAAGTATCTCAGCAATCTTCTTATTTACTGTGGCATCCCGCTAAAACCACTACTAGAAAATCGCTGTGTTTTGTGCATTGCATCATCATGACTGCATGCTCATGTCATCATGCCACATTGCATTTGAGCATCGTCATCATCATGCATGGTTTGTTTAAAAACTATTTTTGAAAACCTATTTTGTTTTTCCAAATATTCCCGTCTTTATCTCAAATTAAAACCCCGGGCTTTGGATATTTTTGTTTTGTCTACAATAATTTACGAAAGGTCTTTTAAATAAAACAAGACAAAAATATAAATAAATAGAACTGCTTTTTTTAGGGGGAGGCAGCCGGGCAGGCCAGAAGGCCCAACCAGCCGGCCTACAACCCCAAAAACCTAATCTATCCAAACCCTAAAATAATCCTAATCCCCAACCCTAGCTCTCCCTCCCTTCCTTTTTCTCCACCAGCTGCTGCCCCCACTACCTCCTGCTTCTCCCGCCCACCACCTGCCACCTCCCTACCTGCCCACATCCCGAGTCGGGCCCACCCCGCGCCTGCCCGCGCCTCCTCCCGCTGGCCTGCTCCCCCATGCCACCTGACGCCCCGACCACCCCCCACCTGACCCAGCCGCCCTACTCCCTGCCTGGCCCACCATCCCGTCCACCCCGCGTCACGTACGCGTTTTCCCCCACCTCTTGCTTGCCACCTACCCCCCTCGATTCCTCCTTCCCATAGCACCTCGCCGCCGCCAGCGCTCTCCGCAGCGCCGCAGCTCCATCCCTTGCGTCGCCACCGCCTCTCTCGCCCACGGTCGCGTCCCTAGAGCTGCGCCGCCTTCCGTCACCGTCACGTGACCTCTCTGTAACGTTTGCGCGCGTCCAAGTTCGGCCGCTGGCCATGGTCGGCGTCACGCAGCGCCCCGCCGCCATCGCCCCATTGCCGCCTGTGCCCACGGAGGCCCCGCCGCTCTACCTCGTTGGCCGCCGCGACCTGAACCCCTCTCCTCTATGTCCGGAGCTCCACCCGGCCCCGCCCCTGCGACCCTCCTCTCGGCCTCCCTCACAGAGCTCCACCTCGCCCCGGCCGCCGCTGCTCGAAACCCCGTCGGGCCCGCCACCGTCCGTGCTCCTCCAAGCCCCGGAACCCGCCGACCCTGCTCCGGCCGGCGCCTCACCGCCGCGCGACCCTCCTCTATGCCCTGCAAGCTCGTCTGTGACCGCCCTCGGGCCTGTCCTCCGGCCAGGCCGAGCCTCCTCCACGTGCAGACCAAACCTTCCCGAGCGCCTCTCCCCGCTACCGGAGCCACGGCGGCGCCTTCCTCCTTCCTGCGTGGAAACCACCTCTCCGATGTGTTGCTGGCCTGGACCTCGACCTCCACCTCATCACCTGGACTACGGTTTGTTGTGCCACTCAATACCGTTTCAGGGTATGGGTGAGCTTGTGTGTTTGTGAGATGACCAAAGCCTGCCAGTATGTTTGTGTTGCTACCTAGATGGAGCCACTACAAGATCAACACCGACCGGACGAACCCGAGGAACCACCGGTGCTGAACCCGAGTCTAATGACCGAGGCCTCGAAGACATCTCCTTCACGAAACCGCAGGCGATGCCACCCAAGTGCTTCTTCCCGGACCCGATGATGCCGGAACTTCAAGACCTCCTTCCCGCACTGATGCCCGAGGACCGGACGCCAAGGTCTTCTACACGGAACGCCGAGTTCTCCACCTTGAACGCCATGACCGTCTACACGGACCCGAAGACCATGGATGGACAAGATCTACTATGTTGTCCGAGAACGTTCCCGCCGAGGCCGATCCCCGTCGAACCCTGTCGAACCCCGAAACCCCAGAACCAAGATCTTCCGAACTCAGATGTGTGACCCTAAGCCTCTATTTTTATAATATGACATATACCTGCCGCATCATTAAATCATCATGCTTGCATATATGTCATCTGGTCGGTTGGGTTAAATAGTCGATTCACCTAAATTAAATATGGAGATCATATGCGGGATATTCTAGTGTTATTCCGGACTCCATTCAAATTTGTATAGCAAACCGATGCCATGCTTTGCCTTGATAATTCCACATTTAATTTGTGGGGTAGTTAAACAACATGAACCACCTAATTAATTGTTGGGACCCCGGTTCCGCTTAATATTGCCTAGTCGCATCGCATCTTTGCCATGTCATACATCATATCATAACATGATGATTCTTCTGCCGTAGTATTAAATAGTGCATCCGGTGTTTTTTAAGTGTTTGCTTCTTCACGGATTAGGCCGTTGAGTGGATGCGAGTATCGGCAAGTCCTTCGGATAATGTATCTTTGGCAGTGTTTCCCAGGCAAGCATCTCTCCCCCTTCTACCTATTTTGCATTTATAGTCTTTATTTCCTCTTGTTGATCTATTGCTATCCGTGTCGCGATGCTTTAGTTTCTGTGCACCAGTTATATCCCGTGCAGCCTCTATATTGCCATGGACACTTCCTAATACCTGTTGTTTGGTAGATAGCTGGCCTTGCGAGTCGTAGTTGCTTGCTCAGGTGCGATCTCGTGTTGTCGAGTACCACAGTTGTTGGAATGCTGGTAGATGTTTATGGTGGAGATGATCATGTCTTTAATTACAACTATTAAATTGCTGTGATAACTAATGAAAGTGGCACCGGTGGGCAATTATATGTTATTTGGTTTTTCATGCCCACTTGTGTCCCGCAGGCCCCGAGTACTTGATACCTGTTCCTTGACTATTCGCACTATCCATCTCGGAGCCGGCCAACTTCGTCGCGGGTAGCTTAGTGGGGTGGCCCCCTAAAATATTTTATGAATCCTGTGATTGCTTTGTCGTGAAAGCCTCGTTGGGTTTTGATTTGGTTTTTCCGAGGTTGATCGTGTGTGTGTTGCTATTTGTGCACCCCTGCAGGGTAAATCTTTCTAAAAGCCGTGTCCACGGTTATGGACGACTTGGAGCACAGTATCTCGATCATAGACAAGCATAACTAAAGTAGTGCTATAAATTTGACTTAATATGTGACTAGTAATCAGCTTCACTACAATGGAATGGATAATAAAAGTGCCAAGAACTGGTGGAACTGGGGTGTATCGTGTCATGTTGTACCTGCCTAGTAAGTATCGCAACTCTAATGGAATGAAATAAAAGTGCCAACAACTGCTGGGTTTGGGATGTCACATGCTAATTGTATCTGACTAGTAAGTACTGCAACCACAACTGAATAGTTAATTAAAACTGCCCACTACTTATGCTATCATGATGACTCATGCTACCTATATCTGACCAGTAAGTGCTTCAATTATAATGGAACTAATAAAACTGCCAACGGTGTGAGTTCCTCGGTTTGACTTCCTCGTTTGGTCTCGAGGGGGAATACCAGGATGGGTATGATTGGTGCTAGTATAAGTTTGGTTCCGAAATAGGTCTTTCTTATCTCTCTCTAATAGCCAACAGTTGAATCGAGTCTCTATAGATTGTTTAGTGCATGCTTCGCTGCCGCTTCAGCTCACCATACCTATGTAGGCTAGCCTCGCCGTGTACTGGCCTCAGTACTGACGCTCCTCTTTTTCCTTTGCCCTTTGTCGGCACCCCTTTTGTTTTAGCAGGTTTAAGTTCGACGTCGTTAGCAGGGTTACCCTTCTGGGTTGGCCTGGTGTAAAGACCCAAACCTGTCTTGGTTTGAATCCCTGTGATTACAGTGCTAGTCCCTGGATCGAATAGCTAGCACCCACAGTTTAAGATGTAATATCAAGATACAAAGGTCATATTACATCGCATGATCCAGAATATAAATACTTTATTACATACTCATAGCCATAGGCTATCTTATTACAAAGCAGCAGATTACAAGTAAAGCATGGAGTCCTTCATCTTCATGTGCCACAGGCAAACATGTTGGGTGTAGACTCATAACCTCTATCAACAATCCACACTCATCAATAGAATAACCTGCAACATGATAGGTTGCAGCCACAAAAGGGTCAATACTTTGAATGTATTGGCAAGTGTCACTAGTTGGTGAATATAAGTAGGACTATCACTACATGCATATTTGGCTAAGTAGAGCTTAGGCTTATTTGCAGAAAGCAACATGGTTTTATCCTATGTTTGCAAAAATAGTTTTTGATCTTTCAACAACTTTCTGAACTCCTTGGCAACTCCAAGTTCTTCTAATCTCTTTTTGTCACCATCAAGTTTTACTTTGAGAAATTAGAATGTCGAGATCTTCCATAGCTTCAGGCCTTAGTTGCTCGGAGTTGTCCATAACCGGGGACACGGCTAAGTACTTAGAATTTAATATTCTGCAGAAGTTGTACACTTTACCCACAAGACACAATCTCGTCTTGACGCCACCAGTGGCTGCTGGATTAGTACTCACCAAGATGGAGTACCGGCAGATCGAGAATGTGACAAAGTCTTTCCATAGAAGTCCTCCCAATACATAATGCCAGCACATCTACCAGGCACTAATGCAAGGATAAACCTCCAATGCATAATTCAAGTTAACCTGAAGAGGTACCAATGCATGGGTCTCCCACTATGTAATTGACAAGGCCAGAGCCCATTTGGCATGTGGCTGTACACGAAAGCCACTATACGAGAAACATGTTCAATCTCTAAGTTCCTGGGTGGTATTCTCCTAGTGCACACACGAAAGAGATAGCCATTGACATGGTTCCCTTCGTTGCCACCTTATTCTCAACTGAGTATCCACATTCCACCCAGGTGATTCATTGAGTCCTTGTTTTATTATATAAAACATATATTTTCCAACACTTCATATAATCACAATATGGTATTTTCCACCCCGAATCTATAGCAGGGCTAAGCATACTACAACTACAGTGTTTCCACTAAGGGATATATAAAGGATATCCTAATAGGACATAGCATAGCACAGTATCATAGTAGCCCTATCATGCATACTACAAAAATCCACTAAGTGTAATGAAAAAATAGTAGGACATGGATGATAGTGCCACTTTCCTTAGTAGTTGGTGGTGTTGGTACACTCTTTGCAGTAAAACACTTGACAATCCACACAATCTATCAAACAAAACAACCAAGACAAAACATGCACAAAGTCAACACTAATGGCAATACAAAATTCATGCAAAATATGCAAGCATGCAAGATGGAAATTTTATTGTACAAATTTTTATAACAAAGGTCTTGAACACTACTAAGTGTTCCTGAACATTTTATAATTGCAAGATTACAAATGCAACCATTTGTGCAATTGTAACAATTAGCGATAATTCCTATCATTTGGAAAGGCCAAACTCACTAGATAATTTCCATGCTATTAGGCATAGCCAACCAAATTTATATTTTGGTCTTACTGGATAGAGGGTTCAATTTGCAATCCATAG
Organism: Avena insularis; assembly: GCA_023614405.1. Taxonomy (NCBI): domain Eukaryota; kingdom Viridiplantae; phylum Streptophyta; class Magnoliopsida; order Poales; family Poaceae; genus Avena; species Avena insularis. Next base: position 470,804,773 of record CM042694.1, read on the forward strand.
CAAAAAGATTCACCCAAAAATAATTTACAAAACAATTTTTATGGTTAAAATACTCCTAAAAAGGTTCTGCCTAAAACTTCAATTTTACAGAAGCTAAAGGGTGAAATAAGTCCTCAGCAGTGAAGCTCTCATTTTTCTGAATCCATAGACACCAAATTTGCATTTTTCTGATTTGTGGATCAAAAGTTATTAAATTTCTAAGTTTAATACAAATTCTGCCTATTTTCTAATTTAAACAGATGCTCAGGCCTACGTGGCGTGTTCTTATTGGCTCATACCGGTTCGGGCGGATCGGCAACGTGGGCCGTTGGATTTTAAGTGGCAACGGACGATCCAGATTAGCCCGTACCGTTTTGCTCGCCGATCTAATCCTAGCCGCAGACGACGGATCGGACGGCGCTCAGCGCGTCGACCACAAACTAGCGGCGCTGGCGACGGCGCGCGGCGGTGGTGCGTCAGGTGGGTGGCGCTCCGGTGGTTCTAGAGGGGCAGGGAGACTGTGGACTATTACCAGCGATCGCCGCGGTCGAGGTGGTCTCGGGGATGGTCGCGGTCGATGAAGGGGCGCTCAGATTCGCCGGGAATTCCTCGCCGGAGTACCTACCGACGGTGGAGCTCGCGTCTCTAAGACGGTGGAGTTGCCCTGGGGCTCGAGCAGACAAAACAGAAGGTCAGTAAGGTGTGCCTAGTCGTGTAGAAGCTTGCAGTGGCCAAAGTAGGGCGGCGGGAACCTGCGACTCACCGGAACTCGTCGGTGAACGGCGGCGGCAGAGGGTGACGCCGGTGGTGATCGTGGCGACGACCTAGGGCACATAAAAACATGAGAATTGTTAGTAGGTGCGCCAGAGCAAGGCGAAGCTAACAGGACAGAGGGGAGGGCGTGGGGTTGTCGGTTCTCACCGAAATCGTTGCCGGAGCTCGTCGGGGTCTGCGGTGGTCCGAGCAAGATTCCGAGCAGCCTAGTGGCTCTTAGGTGGCGGTGTCTGAGGGGAAAACGAAGAGGAGGGGTGGGGATTAAGAGGCCGTGGTCGGAGTGGAGATTAATTCGCGGAAATGCTCGAATTCGGCCGGACTTGGTAACGGCAGAGGAGGGGAGTGGGCTGTTCGTCGTTCGGTTGAAGATGGTGAGGTGGAGGGTGACGTGGAGGTGGGGTCGAGCTGTCAGCGAGGGGGTGTGAGGAGGGGTCGGTGAGAAAGAGAGGGGAAGGGGGAGTGCCAGGTGGGCTTAGTGGGCTAGGTTTGGGCCGAGCTGCTGCTGCTGTGTTTTTTTTCCTTCAGTTTTTCTTTTTCTTTTTCTCTTTCTTAAATAACTTTTGATTTAATGATCCAATTTGAATCAAACAAATTTCTAAAAATTTGTAAAACTCAAATTAGGTTTTTAGGGTATTATAGAACACATTTACTTTCTAACTCAAATTTTTCTAATCAAATTTATTCACTTTGGCTTTAATAGTTAATATTGCCTTTCTTAATTATATTCTCAAAATAATTCATATCTTTTTATCCATGGCTCCAAATTGGATGAAACCAATCTCTATTGTTTTATTAATTTGTCCTTTATCTTTTTAGCCCTCATAGGAGTTCTTTTGTTTAATATAAATATGGAGTATATCCAGACTATTGTGTTGTTCTAAGGGTTAACCAATAATTAGAGTTTTAGGGTTTGAGATAATTTTCACTTCTCTTAGGTTTTTAAAATGCAACCAAGTCAAGATGCTCATGCATGCTTCATGATTTCGGATTTTTAAACATGCACACCACTTCACAAATAAAAATCATTTTGTTTGGCTTGGGTTTTGGAGGCATTATATTAAATGTTCCAAAAGTTTTTGTTCCTTCTGAATTTCAAAGAACTTGGTTCTTTATTTTGTTTAAAATTTCACATTTCAAAATTTGGAAAATTTTGGGATGTGACACCTGGGCAGGGTTATGGACGCCATTGGTTATTCTTCAGGGCTCTTAGCCCCATTTGCATCTTGTCCATACTCGGACGCTGTACCGTTTTCAAGGTGATTTGGATCTTTGTATTGTATATCTGTATTCTTGACTCTTGGAGTCGTGTTATATATATATATATCTGTTCTATGGGTCCCATCGAGGACTGTTGTGTAATGGTATTACTTCGTTTTCCACCCGCACGAAAGTGCCTGGTGGGCGTCCTTGAATCGTTTCTATGCGGGTTTGGCGGGAAGCGCTAAAACTTGCATAGGTCTGATTCGAGGGTGTTACAGAGTGGTATCAGAGCTCAGCAGTTACAATACCCCACTGGTCCAGCCTGTAGGATAACCTAGCTAACGGCCGATGTAGAGTGTCAAAACTATTTTCAAAAATAAATCGGTTGGATAGATCTGATTAGGTCTGTTTTTACTCCTTACCCCTATTCTATTCCCTTCTTACCTTCGCGTGTTTTGAATCCGTTCTCTTACCTTTCTTCGAGTCCAGGATTTCTCGTGGTTGGTTTCCGTCGTACCTTCAGGATTTTGATTCCTTCCTCTAGCAATGGTGTTTCCACACCTGGTCTTCGTGCTATCTGAGGAACCCTTTATCTATTGTACCTTTCGCTTGATCAAAATTCACTGAAATCTTTCTTTGTATCTTCCGGTGTTTTCCAATGCGACGACATCATCTACATCAGATCTGATGAATCCCTGCATCACTCCTTTGTTTCCGAACCTCGCTTGTCGAGATCTTCAGTCTGATTTCGAGAGTTGATTGCATAATTCTACTATTCATGTACAGAGTAATGTTTTGAGTGCGGGATGGAGTCGCGACCATACCACTACTCTTATCATTCGCTTTTGTATATTGAATCGGTGGATCAAGCAATTTTACTCCGTCCACGGAAGCTAGAGGTGGCTTTATTTGTTGATACTTCTACCTTCGCCCTTTGTTCCCGGAGTGTTCTCTCGACGATCACGGACAATGACCTCTTGTTAGTGGTGTCGCGATGATCTACACGAAGCGAGAAGATTTAGATCGACGACCTTCTCCTCGGTACCATGAGGTAGATCTCGAGGGCGAGATCCCTTGTTAGTGGTGTCGAATTGTGGCATCCCGCTAAAACCACTACTAGAAAATCGCTGTGTTTTGTGCATTGCATCATCATGACCGCATGCTCATGTCATCTTGCCACATTGCATTTGAGCATCGTCATCATCATGCATGGTTTGTTTAAAAACTATTTTCGAAAACCTATTTTGTTTTTCCAAATATTCCCGTCTTTATCTCAAATTAAAACCCCGGGCTTTGGATATTTTTGTTTTGTCTACAATAATTTACAAAAGGTCTTTTAAATAAAACAAGACAAAAATATAAATAAATAGAACTGCTTTTTTTAGGGGAGGCGGCAGGCGGTAAGGCCCAACCAGCCGGCCTACAACCCCAAAAACCTAATCTATCCAAACCCTAAAATAATCCTAATCCCCAACCCTAGCTCTCCCTCCCTTCCTTTTTCTCCACCAGCCGCCGCCCCCCACTCCCGCCTACTGCTCCCGCCCACCACCTGCCACCTCCCCACCTGCCCACATCTCGAGCCAGGCCCACCCCGCGCCTGCCCGCGCCTCCTCCCGCTGGCTCGCTTCCCCACGCCACCTGACGCCCCGACCACCCCCCACCTAACCCAGCCGCCCCACTCCCTTCCTGGCCCACCATCCCGTCCACCCGGCGTCGCATACGCGTTTACCCCACCTCTCGCTTGCCACCTACCCCCCTCGATTCCTCCTCCCCACAGCACCTCGCCGCCGCCAGCGCTCTCCGCAGCGCCGCCGCTCCATCCCTTGCGTCGCCACCGCCTCTCTCGCCCGCGGTCGCGTCCTTGGAGCTGCGCCGCCTTCCATCACCGTCGCGTAACCTCTCTGTCCTGCTCGCGCGCGTCCAAGTCCGGCTGCTGGCCATGGTCGGCGTCACGCAGCGCCCCGCCGCCATCGGCCCATCGCCGCCTGCGCCCACAGAGGCCCCGCCGCTCTACCTCGTTGGTCGCCACGACCTGAACCCCTCTCCTCTCTGTCCGGAGCTCCACCCGGCCCCGCCCCTGCGACCCTCCTCTCGGCCTCCCTCACAGAGCTCCACCTTGCCCCGGCCGCCGCTGCTCGAAACCCCGTCGGGCCCGCCACCGTCCGTGCTCCTCCAAGCCCTAGAACCCGCCGACCCTGCTTCGGCCGGTGCCTCACAGCCGCGCGACCCTCCTCTGTGCCCTGCAAGCTCGTCTGCGACCGCCCTCAGGCTTGTACTCCGACCAGGCCGAGCCTCCTCTACGTGCAGACCGAACCTTCCCGAGCGCCTCTCCCCGCTACCGGAGCCGCGGCGGCGCCTTCCTCCTTCCTGCGTGGAAACCACCTCTCCGATGTGTTGCTGGCCTGGACCTCGACCTCCACCTCATCGCCTGGACTACGGTTTGTTGTGCCACTCAATACCATTTCAGGGTATGGGTGAGCTTGTGCGTTTCTGAGATGACCAAAGCCTGCCAGGATGTTTGTGTTGCTGCCTATATGGAGCCACTACAAGATCAACACTGACCGGACGAACCCGAGGAACCACCGGCGCCGAACCCGAGTCTGACGACCGAGGCCTCGAAGACATCTCCTTCATGAAACCGCAGGTGATGCCACTCAAGTGCTTCTTCCTGGACCCGGTGATGCTGGAACTTCAAGACCTCCTTCCCGCACCGATGCCCGAGGACCGGACGCCAAGGTCGCCTACACGGAACGCCGAGTTCTCCACCTTGAACGCCATGACCATCTACACGGACCTGAAGACCACGGATGCAACAAGATCTACTCTGTTGTCCGAGAACGTTCCCGCCGAGGCCGATCCCCGTCGAACCCTATCGAACCCCGAAACTCCGGAACCAAGATCTTTCAAACCCAAATGTGTGACCCTAAGCCTCTATTTTTATAATATGACATATACCTGTCGCATCATTAAATCATCATGCTTGCATACATGTCATCTGGTTGGTTGGGTTAAATAGTCGATTCACCTAAATTAAATATGGAGATCATATGCGGGTTATTCTAGTCTTATTCCGGACTCCATTTAAATTTGTATAGCGAACCGATGCCATGCTTTGCCTTGATAATTCCACATTTAACTTGTGGGGTAGTTAAACAACATGAACCACCTATTTAATTGTTGGGACCCCGATTCCGCTTAATATTGCCTAGTCGCATCGCATCTTTGCCATGTCATACATCATATCATAACATGCTGATTCTTCTGCCGTAGTATTAAATAGTGCATCCGGTGTTTTTTAAGTGTTTGCTTCTTCACGGATTAGGCCGTTGAGTGGATGCGAGTATCGGCAAGTCCTTCGGATAATGTATCTTCGGCAGTGTTTCCCAGGCAAGCATCTCTCCCCCTTCTACCTATTTTGCATTTATAGTCTTTATTTCCTCCTGCTGATCTATTGCTATCCGTGTTGCGATGCTTTAGTTTCCGTGCACTAGTTGTATCCCGTGCAGCCTCTATATTTCCATGGACACCTCCTAATACTTGTTGTTTGGTAGATAGCTGGCCTTGCGAGTCGTAGTTGCTTGCTCAGGTGTGATCCCGTGTTGTTGAGTACCACAGTTGTTGGAATGCTGGTAGATGTTTATGGTGGAGATGATCATGTCTTTAATTACAACTATTAAATTGCTGTGATAACTAATGAAAGTGGAACCTGTGGGAAATTATATGTTATTTGGTTTTTCATGCCCACTTGTGTCCCGTAGTCCCCGAGTACTTGATACCTGTTCCTTGACTATTCGCACTATCCACATCCGGGAGAGTCTATGAATCCCCCTTAGCCAGAGCTTGATTCATTTCTTATTTCTTGGGGCCACAAACTAGTTTGGGGTTTTATTACTATCCTGTACTTATGCCATGCTTTACTGCTTTATTTACGATTGTGCGTGGAGCACATGTACTGTTTTGGATCGTGACACATTTTCACTGTATCGACAAGCCCAGTCACTCTTTCGGGTTCCCAGTCGTTTACCGCCGTCCACACAAACCCTGGGTCCGTCTCGGAGCCGGCCAACTTCGTCGCGGGTAGCCTAGTGGGGTGGCCCCCTGAAATATTTTATGAATCCAATGATTGCTTTGTCGTGAAAGCCTCGTTGGGTTTTGATTTGGTATTTCCGAGGTTGATCGTGTGTGTGTTGCTATTTGTGCACCCCTACAGGGTAAATCTTTCTGAAAGCCATGTCCGTGGTAATGGACGACTTGGAGCACAGTATCTCGATCATAGACAAGAATAACTAAAGTAGTGCTATAAATTTGACTTAATATGTGACTAGTAATTAGCTTCACTACAATGGAACGGATAATAAAAGTGCCAACAACTGGTGGAACTAGGGTGTATCGTGTCATGTTGTACCTGCCTAGTAAGTATTGCAACTCCAATGGAATGAAATAAAAGTGCCAACAACTGCTGGGTTTGGGATGTCACATGCTAATTATATCTAACTAGTAAGTATTGCAACCACAACTGAATGGTTAATTAAAACTGCCCACTACTTATGCTATCAGGATGACTCATGCTACCTATATCTGACTAGTAAGTGCTTCAATTATAATGGAACGAATAAAACTGTCAACGGTGTGAGTTCCTCGGTTTGACTTCCTTGTTTGGTCTCGAGGGGGAATACCAGGATGGGTATGATTGGTGCTAGTATAAGTTTGGTTCCAAAATAGGTCTTTCTTATCTCTCTCTAATAGCCGATAGTTGAATCAAGTCTCTATAGATTGTTTAGTGCATGCTTTTCGCTGCCGCTTTAGCCCACCAAACCTATGTAGGCGAGAGCCGCCGAATTCTAGCCTCGCCATGTACTGGCCTCAGTACTGACGCTCCTATTTTTCCTTTGCCCTTTGTCGGCACCCCTTTTGTTTTAGCAGGTTTAAGTTCGACGTCGTTAGCAGGGTTACCCTTCCGGCTTGGCCTGGGCAGGGTTATGAACGCCATTGGTTATTCTTCAGGGCTCTTAGCCCCATTTACATCTTGTCCATACTCGGACGCTGTAACGTTTTCAAGGTGATTTGGATCTTTGTATTGTATATCTGTATTCTTGACTCTTGGAGTCGTGTTATATATATATATATATATATATATATATATATATATATATATGTTCTGTGGGTCCCATCGAGGACTGTTGTGTAATGGTATTACTTCATTTTCCACCTGCACGAAAGTGCCTGGTGGGCGTCCTTGAATCGTTTCTATGCGGGTTTGGCGGGAAGCGCTAAAACTTGCATAGGGCCGATTCGAGGGTGTTACATTTACCATGGGAATATGGTGCTTTTTTCTCTCTGTCCTCTCTTCATAATATCTCTTTTTTTCTTTTCTCTTTTTCTCAATATCTATCTCTTTTTTTATAAGAAGAATGCTTCATAGACACTCGTTATGGTTACGCTGCAGGTTTCCACCATGTCAGCATGGATTAGACCAGCGGCCCAGGCGTTTCTCTAACACACATGCATAACTCCATGGACTTACAAGCTCCCCTTTCATTTCACACCGACGACATCCATAGACAAAAGAACATGATATCAACTAGGTACAAAGTACCAGTGCAATGTTGAAAGCATTCCCCATGACAGCATGGTTCTGCTAATTCACAACTTACACAGCGCAAGCATATACGCAACATAGGTGAGCACAATGGTTCAAGTTTATTAAGTGCAAGAAAGTAAAGTGTGCCATCAAGTTTGTGAGAGCTTTAATCACTAATTTTCACATAACAAGTTTAATTTGGGAGGTAGATAAAACAAGAATTTACTTGGAATAGCAATAATGCTACTAGGTAGGTATGGGGGACACAAATGGCAAAGGTGTTGGTTTAAGGGAGTGGATGCACGAGAAGAATTCCCTCTCAGTACAGGTTTTTGGCTAGCAAGGCTAGGTAGCAAGTACAAGAGTTGAAGGAAAAAAACAAACATACAAGTGATAAAGACAAACATGCAATCTTCCTCGGAAGCACAAAAGATCTTAACTAGAGAATACTAAACTTATGAGCAAATCAAGAAAGAAAGATGATGAAATTATTTTTCTTTAGAGTACTTTTATCTTTTCTTTCAACTCTCAAAAATAGTGTGCTACTGACTGAGCCAGGTTTGCCAAAACCAACTAAATTAACTCAATGATCCCAAAGTGATACCAATACTAACAACAAGATCAATCATATAACCACGAATTGAAAACTAATATAAGCTATGCAAAAGAGTAAATGATAGAACTTCTCATTAATATTTCACATCGGCAACTCACACCAAGGGATACATATCTAACGCGAGAGGGGACACTTCCATAATGCAAACCATACTACATCATAACTCCTCTATTCATGATATGACTCTACTAATAAGGTAAAAAGATAGAAGATAGTGATATGATACCGCGGCACTCCCCCAAGCTTGGAACAAACCAAGGGGATGCCAAACCTGACGACGAATTACTCCTTCGGTGGTGGTGGTATCCTCTCGATGAGCTCTCTGATCAATTTCCCAAAGTCCTCAATCTCGAAAGTGAGCAACTCCGAGTTGTGCTCAATACGGCTCATGATCATTTCAGTTTGTGGATCCCAGCTCTTGTGATTCTTTTTCCGTCCTTCCCTCTTGGAGTCTTATTTTTCTGCATGGTTATGGATAAAGGTATGGAAGGGATTCTTGGTGTGTGGAGGAAGTGACCATGGAGCCAAACTGTGACGGGGAGCTTTCCCCCCAGTCTGCATCCGTGCCGTCCTTCTAACCCTGGCAGGTTTTGTCACCATTCCAATGCTTGCAATGGTAGTGCCGGTGTGCAGACGTTGGCCTTGCTCCTCTTCACCTTCACTCTTGATCTCCTTCTCCTTCCCGGGATCTTGGAGGTCTTCCTCCATAGGCTCCTTCCCTTTATCCTTGGAAGACACCATTGTGCTTCTAAACATTCAAAGAGTATGTCCTAGCAGAAACAGATCGAAACGAAAACACGACAAAAACACAATATACGAACCTCGGGGGATCCGGGGGGGGTTATATATTATGAAGTTTCACATCAAAAGGAAGGTACTAGGAGAAAACGAGTCGGAGGCGGAGTCCGGGGTGGACTCACCACCTCGTGGCGCGGCCAAGGGTGGGCCCGCGCCACAGGGTGGTGTGAGCAACCCTGGCTCCATTTCCGTCCTTTTTTCACTTCGTAGCTCTCCTTATTGACTGAAAACTGCAAAAATATAGTTGGATTGTATTTTCGCGGAACTTTTCTTACCAGAACTGTTACTTATTTGAAAACAGACTCTGCAGGTCTCTGAATTTGGTATCTAGTAGATTCTTCCGGAGTCACCACTTGAATATCATCAATATCTTCATCTTCATATACTTATTACTTGAGTCATAAAACCCTTCTCTTCCTTATTACACCATTATCTCCACTACCTGGAAATTTCTTTCACACAAAACTTCACACGGTTCTCATTAGCAACATTAGTATAAGTGAAGTGATAAAACCTTTTGAGCTCAACTTCAACTGAAAACCATCAAAACATAAGCTATTTTAGCAACTCCTTCCGAAAATCCAAAAAGAATTCAAAAAGTAAATCGAATAAAGAAGCAAATGCAAGAGTGGCAAAATTTGTCAAAACAGACCAGCAGGTAAATATTAATTTTTTCGAAAATCTTCTGTTGCTCAAATCAAAAAGTGCAAAACTAAAGAAAGTTAAATAACAACCTGGGTCAGAAGCACAAAAAATTACAGCTCAATCCGACATACAGAGATCTCTCACGAATTTTTACGGTGGGGCACAAAAATCTGTTTCGGGACAGCAACTTCCCCAAATATTACTTCCCTCTCATTAGAGGTTGATCTTGACACAAAAACCAAACAAAACGGATAAGGAGCGGTTATTACCGAAGTAATAACTTCCAAGACTCAAAGAAACAAAAACAAACTGAAAGCAAAAACAAATTGGGTTGTCTCCTAAAAAGCTCTTTCTTTAAAGCCATTAAGATGGGCATGATAATCTTGAAGAAGCTCACTCAGGAATATGAATTGAAGTGAAAGGGAGCATTAAGAAGCAAAAGCACACACACACATTTAAGTCTAACCCACTTCCTATGCAAGGGAATTTTGTAAACAAACAAGTTGTTGAAACCAGAGGCAACTTGCATAAGAAGGCAAAAGAAGTGCAGCATAAAAACTTTCAGCATAAAACGAGGAAACTTGATATTATTGAGATGCATAAGAACACTTTTCCCTCTCTCATAGTAACTTTCAGTATCATGCATAAACTTAACAATATAGCTATCACAAGGGCCATCATAGCAATGATCACTTATTCTAACAGAAAACACAGGAATACTAGCTCTCATAACACTACTATGCGAAACAATATTAGAGGTATCCTTGCAAAGGATAGTGTGTCCCTCTTTTTCATATTTAGTGACAAAGTCTTTCACACTTGCTATTATAGGTTCATAAACCATTTGTTTATCAGGTTCAACAGCTTTATTTGTACTTTCATTAACCATACTAGCTATCATAGAATGTTCCTTTACCTTAACTGGAAAAGGCATCTTCTCAATATAAGGTTCAGGTAAAACATGATTAGCAGTATAAATTCAGTATTTCTTGCAGGAACACTCTTAGCAATATATTTATAAGGTTCATGATACTTATTCCACTTCTTTTTAGGCACTTCAATGTAGGAAGCAAAAGCCTTAAAATAAGAAGCAATAGCTTGAGAGTCTAGACCATAAGTATTTTTAATATTTTGAAAGTCATCAGTTCCTATAAAAGATTCAATGCATTCATAATCATAATTTATACCTGACTTTCTACCTTTGTCATTCTCCCAAGCTTCAGCATTGTCTTGAATACGGTCCAGAAGATCCCATTTAGCTTCTTCTTCCATACGAGTGAATGATCCAGCACAAGAAGCATCAAATAAATCTTTATCATGTAGAGGGAGCCTTGCATAAAAATTATTGATAATAATATTGTTGGGGAGCTCATGAATGGGACATTTGAGCATTAGTAACTTCAATCTCCCCCAAGCTTGAGCTGTACTTGATGACCCACAAGTATAGGGGTGTATCGCAGTATTTTCGAGGGAAGTGAAACCCAATTTATTGATTTGACACAAGGGGAGCCAAAGAATATTTATAAGCCTTCACAACTGAGTTGTCAATTCAGTTGCACCTGGAAACAATCTTGCTCACAGCAGTTTATCAGTACCAACAGTTTTGTAGTAGGAATAGTAAAGTAGCAGCAGTAGTAAAGTAAAGACAGCAGTAACAATAGCGAAATGTAGGATTCGAAACGGTAGGCATAGGGATGGATGGACGGGCTTTGCATGGACAAGACAATTCACATAGCAATCAGAACATAGGGCAATTGCAGATAAATAAGATAAAGCATCCAAGTACTAGACAATCCTAGGCATGTGTTCCATATATAGTCATACGTGCTCGCAATGAGAACTTGCACAACATCTTTTGTCCTGCCAGCCCGTTTGCAGCGGGGCCTCAAGGGAACTACTGGAAATTAAGGTGCTCCTTTTAATAGAGCACTGGAGGAAAGCATTAACACTCTGTGAACACATGTGATCCTCACATCATAGCCATTCCCTCCGGTTATCCCGATTTCTGTCACTTCGGGGCCATTGGTTCCGGACAACAACGTGTGTATACAACTTGCAGATAAGACCAAAAACAATACTATCATAATGAATCAATAACATGTTCAGATCTGAAATTGTGGCACTCGGGCCCTAGTGACAAGCATTAAGCACAACAAGTCGCAACAAAGTCATAAAGCACTAATAAAAGATACTAGGCACCATGCCCTAACAATCTGATGCCATTACATGAACGATCTCATCCAATCCCTACCATCCCATAGCCTACAATGGGGGATTACTCACTCATAGATGGGGGAAACATGGATGGTCGATGGAGAAGCGATGGTGATGATGATGGCGATGATCTCCTCCAATTCCCCGTCCCGGCAGGGTGCCAGAATGGAGTTTCTAGTGCTGTTTCGTGGAATCTGGTGGTGGCGGCGGAGCGGAACTCCTTCTGGAAAAACGTCGAACCCCTCGAAGTTTTTAGGTCAGGAGGCTCCTTATAGGCGAAGAGAGAGGTCGAGGGGGTGCCTGGGGGGCCCACACCTCCCCTGGCACGGCCTGGCCTAGCCCGCGCTAGCAGGTGGTGTGGCCACCCCCTGGCTCTTCTCTGTCTCGTATTCTGGCTCCTGGAGTCTTCGGGTGAAATAGGATTTTTGGCATATTTTCCGGGATTTTTCCTGATAGTTGGTTTTCTGCACAAAAATTAGACACCAAGGCAATTCTACTGAAAACAGCGTCAGTCCGCATTAGTTGCATCCAAATCACACAAGTTTAGAGGACAAACAATAGCAAAAGTTTTCGGGAAAGTAGATACGTTTTGGACGTATCAACTCCCCCCAAGCTTAGCTTATTGCTTGTCCTCAAGCAATTCAGTTGAAAGCTGAGTGCGATAAAAGAACTTTCACGAACACATTTGCTTCATATGATGTAAATATTATTAGCAATGTGATCAACTACTTAGACAAGTATGCAACCAATTCTACTTAATAGTCATTGCAAGCTATGAAGAGATTCCAACTCAAAAATAATAAGTAGCAAGAGGCACAAACATAAGCAACATTACAATGCTCATAGAAAGGTATGATAGAGTGGTATCTCGCTTGCCTTTGATTATGAATGTCTAGGCACCTCTGAAGTTCAAGTGATGACTAGAAGTACAGATATCAAGGATACAAGCATCAAAGTCATAGCACAAATAATCAAGTAATGGAACAAACACAAAGAATGACAACTATGCTCTCAAGAAGGTGCTCAAAGAATAAGTGGAGACTCAACAAGTAGAAGAAAAAGGTTTTAAATAATTTGAAAGGCTTCCAAATGCTGAAAGTATGGTAATCATTAGCTTTGAGCTCTCATTGCCCCTATCATAAGCATCTTTAATGTGGTTAAGGTGAAAGTGAGGTCCAATCTGAGTTATATGCTTGACAGACTATAAACTGAAAATCCTAAGTCCCTTAAGTACGAGGGCTGCTCCTCATGCTACTCAACTTTAGTTACCGGTAAGTTCTTGTCATCGTAAGTATGTGCGTATCATTAAGAACCTCCAACGGGGTACCCCTTGCCCGATGATACAGAAGAATCCCCATATCAAAATGACAAGGCAAGCAGACAATGAGTATCTCAGCAATCTTCTTATTTACCATGGGAAAATGGTGCTTTTTTCTCTCTTTCCTCTTTTCATAAATATTTCTTTTTCTTTTTCTCAATAGGTATCTCTCTCTTTTTTTATAAGAAGAATGCTTCATAGATATCATTATGGTTACGCTGCAGGTTTCCACCATGTCAGCATGGATTAGACCAGCGGCCTAGGCGTTTCTCTAACACACATACATAACTCCATGGACTTACAAGCTCCCCTTTTATTTCACACCGACGACATCCGCAAACAAAAGAGCAAGGTATCAACTGGGTATATATTTATAAGTGTTGAAAGCGTTCCACGTGACAGTATGGTTCTGCTAATCCCCAGCCTATAATTTGCAAGCATATAACTTCCATGGAGAGTTCACAATGGTTTAGGTTTATTAAGTGCAGGAAATAAAGTGTGCCATCAAGTTCGTGAGAGCTTTACTAACTAATTTTCTCATAACAAGCAAAAATTTTATTCGGAAGAAAACAAAGCATATTGAATATGCACGGAAGTAGCAAATGATGCTAATAGGTAGGTATGGTGGACACTTTGGAAATATTTTGTTTAGGGGGTTGGAAACTTGAGTAAAACACTCAGTGGAAGTGAAGGCTAGCAATAGTAAGGGAGCGACAAACGAGAGAGCAATAGCTGTCATTATCATGCTTGCAACAAAACAGGACTAATCATGGCATGAAAGTGATTCAAGATCCTCAAGGCAAAATAATTCATCAAGGATTAACTGATTATTCTAGTCATGTGCATGCATGAGCATGTGCCGAGTTAATTCAAATGAAACATTCAGAGGAGGATACCACGGTGTCATACCAATTTATGAAAAGAGCAATGCAAGCAAACATTCATAAGACATGCTACAAACTATTAGCGAGCTGGAGCTAATCATAAGAAAGCAAGAACTACTAAGCATCCAAAGATAACATACACCCTACATGAACAGACTAAGCATGCTCACAGTGATGAGTATATGTACAAATTGAAAATAAATAGAGTTCGTTACCAGCCTCTTACCAAGCCTCAAGTTGTCATTAATCCTCATTATTGCTCTTCACTTGTGTGGCTTGAATAATAATATGAAACCAATATTCCACTAAGGACTGCCGAACCCTGTAGCAAACTCACAAAACCAAAGAATAACGACAAATATTTTTGTTGTTTTCGATTTTTAAACAAGAACCAAAAGGGAAAAACAAGCAAAACAAAATCTTTTTGGGTTTTTCAAATAGTTCAAACAAAGCAAAAAGGGAAAACAAACCAAGGCAAAAAGAAGAAGCAAACCAAAGAGAAACAACAGAAATATTTTTGGTCTTTTTGTGTTTTAGAAAGCAAAATAAAAAGAAGAACGAAAACTAAAAAGAGAACAAAAACATGAATATACAAAGTACCGACGCAACATGATATGAAGATGAGTGTGGTGTCGGCGTACCTCCCCCAAGCTTAGGCTTTTGGCCTAAGTGGGTATCAATCCCAAGCTGGCCAGGATGAAGTGTCACCCTGGTACGACGAAGAGGTCCCCTCATCCTGGTGCGAGCTCGAGTACGTCCCTCCATAATGTGCGGAGTAATCATAGGAGGGCACATCCTCCTGGTGCTGCTCGTGGAAACCTAGCAAGCGAAGCTGCTCGTCCACCTCCTCCTTGGAGCACGACCACGGTCTCCTGTGAACACTAAACAAAGAAGGCTGTGACAAAAGGATCTCCCTTTCATCCCCGTCAGTGAAAAACATCCTATATACTAGACTGTCCAAGTCAGAAGTAGAAGTGACAAAGTGATGAGCTTTCATAGCAATAAGGTCAAGCCTCTGTGGTGCCAGCATAGCATCATAGGGATCCACTAAAAGACCTAATGCATTGACTATACGCGAGGCAATGATGCCCCCATAGATAGGCCCCCTAGCAGCTAGGCGGCGAGCAATAAGCGAGCCAAGATTGTACCGAGTATCATTGTTAAGCGCAGCAACAAGGAATGGTAAATGATAGTTGGAGATATTACTTGTGTTCTCCCTACCAAGTACACTAGTAGCAAGATAATATGCAAAGTATCTAAGAGCAGGGAGTTGGATATTTCTTATCTTTCCGTGCTGCGCCACGCGGTCATCATCATTAGTCACCCCTCGGTAAAGCGCCAACAAATCAGTGGGTCGCCCTTGAATTTTCTTCATGGTCCCTATCATGTGTACACCTACAATACTGCAAAATCTCTCCAAAGGCATGGTGAAGGGCAGATTATAGATTTTAAAAGAGATAGTCGACTGATAGGATGTGTTAGTAAACGTGAAGCTCTCAACAAAAGTTTTGGTGAGCAAAAATATTGCGCACTCTCATCTTGCATATATGAGATCAAACCAACCCTCTCAATCAGTAGCAAGAAACCATCAAGAATACCTGCACCTTGTAAGAAAGTAAAACAAGGAAAAGAGGATGGGTGAGCATCCCCATCATCCCGTTCACTACCAATACGAGTTGCAATGAGATCTTCGTTGTATGATGGCCTAGCTTGAGAGGCTGTTCTTGAGGGCCTTGACCTCCTAGGTGCATCACTCTCAAATATCTCTCCAAAAGTATGGTTGTTCATGCTTGGTATTCTGAAATTTAAACACCTATTAAACAAGTGATTGCAAAGTAAATATAATGAAGGATTCTACTCATAGGGACTTGCAAGAGGCCTAAACATGCATCAAAACTATATCTCTAAGTATCAAACAAGCTTACAAGCTCTCATAACCAATCACCTATAGTAGCAAAATACTCAATATATAATCCACTAAACACAAATCTACTTGGACAAGGGGAGGAGTCACATACCAGGGAACAAATGCTCCAAATTTCAGCAAGAAAGATGGGCTGAGCAAGGAGATCGAAAAAATCGAGAGCAAGCACAGCAAGAACATGATTTTGAGCAATGAACTGGAGCTTACTCGGGAGAGAGAAGAAAGTGGCAGGTGAGAGAGTTAGTGGGGGGCCAGGGGTGGCCCACACCAGGGCATGGCACCACCCAAGGCTGGCCGTGCCACCATGTGGTGTGCCTGCCTGGTGGGCCCCCCTAGTACCTCCCAGGTACTCCTCTACCCCTTTTTTCACGTAAAAATTTAATATGAATTTTCTAGAATTTTTCGAGACACTTTATTTTTGGGCATTTTTCAGGTATAGCAGAATGATTTTCTGACAGACAGATTTTTTTTCTTTTGGAAACAATGATCCAAGGACAAAACAAAACTAGAACTACAGAAGTTCTAAGACACTCTAACATGCAAGCAACTAACAACAAAAAGAAAACTAAACGAAAGCAAAAACTAAAATGCAAAGGGTAGAAATAAACGGAGATAATCATAATGAAAACATTGTTTTGTTCAATGGAATCCTTTTGTTAACAAGGTTGATCAAGTCTTGCTACCAAAACAATTGCATATGAGACAAAACTTTGTATTCCACTAATGATTATGTTACCTCAATCTTGATAGCAATGGTCCCAATCATAATAGTTTCAAAATTTTCTCTTGGTATGGGACAATATATTTCTCCAACTTGAATGCCTTCAACATGTTCAATTGAATTCAAACCATAAGTCCTTTCAATCTTCTTGGGGAAATAGACAGTATGTTCCTTGTCATTAACATTGAAAGTCACCTTTCCTTGATTACAATTAATAACAGCTCCTGCAGTATTAAGAAAAGGTCTCCCAAGAATAATAGACATATTATCATCTTCAGGCATTTCAAGCACAACAAAATCAGTTAATATCAAGCAATTATGAGCCACTTGAACAGGTACATCCTCACATATACCCACAGGAATAGTGCTAGATTTATCAGCCATTTGCAAAGATATATCAGTTGGTATCAATTTTTCAAGCTGAAGCCTCTTATAGAGAGAGAAAGGTATAACACTAACTCCAGCTCCCAAATCACACAAAGCAGTTCTAACATAACTATTCTTAATAGAACAAGGGATAGTTGGAATCCCTAGGTCTCCAAGTTTCTTAGGAACCTTACCATTAAAGGAATAATTAGCAAGCAAAGTAGAAATTTCTTCATTAGGGATCTTCCTTTTATTCGAGACAATATCCTTCATATACTTTGAGTAAGGAGGCAATTTAATAGCATCAGTCAAAGGAATTTGCAGGAATAAAGGTTTCATCCACTCACAAAACTTATTATAGTGTTCATCTTCCTTTGACTTGTGTTTCTTATTAGGGAAAGGCATAGGTTTTTGGACCCAAGGCTCTCTTTCACTACCATGTTTCTTAGCAATAAAATCTTCTTTGGTGTATTTAGTATTCTTAGTGTGGTTTTCAGGTTCTTCTTCAACTTTTTCTTCATTAGGAACTTCATTTTCTTCATTACCACTTTCAATTTCAGCATCAGAGATAGATATACTACTAGGATCTATAGCAGGTTTAGAGGGTTCTACAACAGTTTTATGTTTCTTTTTCCTTTTCTTACGAGTAGAACCACTATTTTCAGCTTGTTGAGAATCCTGCTCAATTCTTTTGGGAAGCCCCTCAGGATATAGAGGATCCTGGGTAGCAGCACCACTTCTAGTTCTAATTTCATAAGCATGTTTTTCTTTAGCAGCATTAACTAGCAAGTCATTTTGCACTTTAACGAGTTGATCTATTTGAGTTTGAACCATTTGAAAGTGTTTAACAATCATTTTAACATCATTAGAGGTTCTTTCCACAATATCTTTCAACTCAACAATAGCTCTAGTGTTTTCCATTAGATGATTTTGCACCCTTTTATTAAAATTATCTTGCTTAACAATAAAGATATCGAATTCTTCTAAGCATTGATCAGGAGGTTTAGAGTAAGGGATATCACCTTCATAAAAGTGTTGGAGAGAGTGTACCTCGATAGTGGATGAGTAGGGAATAGGCTTACATAACTCTTCAATAGGAGGTAAATTCTTGACATCTGCAGCTTTAATTCCCTTTTCCTTAAGACATTTCTTAGCTTCCTTCATCACTTCATCATTTAATTCAATAACTCCCCTCTTCTTTGATGTTGGAATAGGCACCGGAATAGATGGTTCAGGTACAATTACTTCAGGTATAGCTTGTTTAGGAGGAATCCAATCTTCATAGTTCTTACTTATTTTAGCCATTAATTCCTCAGCTTCCTTAGGAGTCTTATTCCTGAAAACACAATCAGCACAACTATCTAGGTATGTCCTAGATTCCTCAGTTAGTCCATTATAAAATATATCAAGAAGCTCATTCTTAGGTAATGGACTTCCATCTTGTGCATGAATCAAAGCACAAAACCTTGCCCAAGATTCAGGCAATACCTCTTTTTCTCCCTTTTTAAAATCAAAAAGTTCCTGCAAAATAGCATGTCTAGCACTAGGAGGAAAATATTTCTGCAGGAAAGTACTAATCAAGCACTCAGGGCTATCAATAGATCCATGAGGTAAATTACTAAACCAAGTTTTAGCTTCTCCTTTCAGTGAAAAGGGGAAAATATTGGCAACAAAGTAAGTACGCATCTTAACATCATCAGAAAACAAGCCACTCATGGTAGAAAGTTCATTCACATGTGCTACCGCACTTTCATTCTTAGTCCCACAAAAAGGTTCTTTCTCGACAATAGCTATGTAAGATAGATCGAGAGAGAAATCATAATCTTCATCTATAATGTTTATGGGAGAAGCAGCAAACTTAGCAATAGGAGAAAATTTGGGTCTAATAGTACGCCTCTCAAGGAGACTCTTAGCAGCGCTCCTATCATGGATGTTTTTACATTCTTGAATAAATTCATCGGTCATCTCAACATAACCATCTTCAATATCATAACTCTCACTAGTCTCAGGTGAGCTAACAGGTGTGGTAGTGTCTTCATTAGGAGTTTCGGTATTTCCAGCTATAGTTCTAGCAATCGTAGCATCTAGGAAAGGACCTAATGAACCACTCTTACCAAGCATAGTAGAAGCAGCATCAGAAGTTTCAGATTCAGCAGTAGTAGCAGTGTGTGTAGCATGTGTATGTGGTGGTGTAAGGAACTCTTCTTGTAGCAGACGGTGAATCAAGAGCAGCAGAGGTGTTTAGAACCGTACCTCTTCTTGTAGTGGATAGTAAAATAGGAACCTTCCCATCACGAGACTTACCCATGATGGATGGATAACAGCGAACAATAGAGAATCCAAGTGAACTTGATAAATAAAGCTATGCTCCCCGGCAACGGCGCCAGAAAATAGTCTTGATGATCGACAAGTATAGGGGGTGTATCGCGGTATTTTCAAGGGAAGTGAAACCCAATTTATTGATTCGACACAAGGGGAGCCAAAGAATATTTATAAGCCTTAACAACTGAGTTGTCAATTCAGCTGCACCTGGAAACAATCTTGCTCACAGCAGTTTATCAGTAGCAACAGTTTTGTAGTAGGAATAGCAAAGTAGCAGCAGTAGTAAAGTAAAGACATCAGTAACAATAGCAGTAAATAGTAGGATTCGAGTGCGGTAGGCATAGGGATGGATGGATGGACGTTGCATGGACAAGACAATTCACATAGCAATCAGAACATAGGGCAATTGCAGATAAATAAGATAAAGCATCCAAGTACTAGACAATCCTAGGCATGTGTTCCATATATAGTCATACGTGCTCACAATGAGAACTTGCACAACATATTTTGTCCTGCCAGCCCGTTTGCAGCGGGGCCTCAAGGGAACTACTGGCAATTAAGGTGCTCCTTTTAATAGAGCACCGGAGCAAAGCATTAACACTTCGTGAACACATGTGATCCTCACATCATAGCCATTCCCTCCGGTTATCCCGATTTCTGTCACTTTGGGGCCATTGGTTCCGGACAACAACATGTGTATACAACTTGCAGATAAGACCAAAAACAATACTATCATAATGAATCAATAACATGTTCAGATCTGAAATCATGGCACTCGGGCCCTAGTGACAAGCATTGAGCACAACAAGTCGCAACAAAGTCATAAAGCACTAATAAAAGATACTAGGCACCTGTTGGGTCCACAACATAGAAAACAAAAAATTTCCTACGGTGTGAACTACACGCCAAGATCTATCTACTAGGTACAAAGCAAACGGGTGGACATACATCCATAGAGAACTTACCCTCGAAGACAACGAGCTTTGTTAATGAGTAGGAACTCGTGGTTGATGTAGTTGTACACTTGCCGATCTCAAGATCGTGAGGAAGTCCGAACAGCGGCTTACACACGTTCAAGCCACCGGACAACCTCCACCTCCTCGCTCCAGCGATCTAGCGGAAGCAACTCCTTCAGACGAAATGCCACCGGAACATGTATCTCGCTAATCCGAGACCATGGGGGAATAATTCTAGAGGGGGAGAGAGATCCTTCACAAGGAGGTGTGTGGATGAAGGAGGGAATGGGTGGCCTTTTATAGGAGGAGGGGGTGCCCCCTCTCTCCATGGTCGGCGCATGGGGGGTGACCCCTCACCTCCCCCATTCATATGGTGGTAACTCCTCCACATTAAAATGCCTCTTCACATTCCCTTTTAAAGTCTCCACTTTAAATGCATTAAGTTTCTCCAAATTTAATGCTCTCTCATTTAATAAAACTCTTTTATTAAATTTATTCAGAATTTTGTTAATTACTTTAATTAACAAACATTCACATATAGCCCCTTGCAATATTTCAATATCACATGCAGAACCACTTTCTGCAATTTCACCCGAAAAAATTTCCGGTTTCTATTGAAACAATTCCTGCGCTTTGCAATTCTTTCGTCTGAAACATATGTGCTCCAAAATGGTGTCCGGTAACTCTTGAGTGTGCCACCCTATGGTTCGCGAATAATGCAGACATGATCGAGACCCTTCTCCGATCAATAATCAGCAATGAGACACGGAGATCCGTACTGACTCCTACACATTC
Organism: Avena insularis; assembly: GCA_023614405.1. Lineage (NCBI taxonomy): Eukaryota > Viridiplantae > Streptophyta > Magnoliopsida > Poales > Poaceae > Avena > Avena insularis. The sequence goes on from CM042694.1 coordinate 470,825,866, forward strand.
AACGATGACTCCTGTGATCGTGAGAACCTTTAACGCTTGTAACTAAATCCCTTTGTCTCTCGATATATTACATGTCCGAGATTCGATCATCGGTATCTCCATACCTAGTTTGATCTCGTTCGACATGCACTCTTTTCTTGTTCCGTGATATAACATTCTAGTGATCACATCACTTGCTTGCGAGCTATCCTAATGTGTTATCACCGAGAGGTCCCAGTATATCTATCCGTCATGGATTGACAAATTCCACTCTTGATCCATGAGCCTCAACATAACACCTTCGAGTAATCGAACCCATCTTTATAGTCACCCTGTTACGGTGTGACATTTGATGTTATCAAGATACTCTTCCGGTGTTAGCAATTAACATGATCTCATGGTCTAAGGATAAAGATTACTTCGTATGATGTTATAGCAATATAAACACAATGACTTGATCGTAATGCTATACTTCGGATGAATGTTCATCACATCATTCCACCAATGGTGTGACCTTGTTATTAACAACATCCAATGTCCATGATCAGGAAACCTTGATCATCTTGTTAATCAACAAGCTAGTCTATAAGAGAGGCATGACTAGGAACCCTTTTTGTTTATTAAACACACATGTATTGATGTTTCCTATCAATACAATTATAGCATGCAAAATAAACATCTATCATATACAAGGAATACATAATAACAACTTTATTATTGCCTCTCAGGGCATATTTCCTTCAGTCTCCCACTTGCACTAGAGACAATAATCTAGTTCACATAGTGATAAATCTAACACCCATGGAGTTCTGGTGTTGATCATGTTTTGCCCTAGGGAGTAATTTAGTCAACGGTTCTGCTACATTCAGGTCCATGTGCACTTTACAAATCTTTATATATCTATCCTTGACATGTTCGCGGATGGAGTTAAACCGGCGCTTAGTATGCTTGGAATTCTTGTGAGACCTTGGTTCCTTGGCGTTGGCTATGGCTCCATTGTTGTCACAATAGATCACCATCGGGTCCAACGCACTGGGAACCACACCCAGTTCCGTAATGAACTCTTTCATCCAAACTGCTTCATGTGCCGCTTCTGAAGCAGCAACATATTCCGCCTCCGTTGTTGATCCAGCCACCACAGGTTGTTTGGAGCTCCTCCAACTAACTGCTACTCCGTTCAAGAGAAATACGTATCCGGATTGAGACTTAGAGTCATCCAGATCAGTGTCAAAGCTAGCATCGACATAACACTTAGCGACTAGCTCTTCTTCACCTCCGTATACAAGAAACATATCCTTAGTTCTTCTCAAGTACTTAAGGATATTCTTGACTGCTATCCAGTGTTCCGAACCTGGATCAGAATGGTACCTACTAGTCAAACTGATAGCATGTGCCACATCCGGTCTTGTACATAGCATGGCATACATTATAGAGCCTATGGCTGAGGCGTAGGGGATCTTATCCATTATCTCTCTTTCTTCCGCCGTAGCCGGACTTTGAGTCTTACTCAATGTCTTGCCTTGCAACATAGGTAAGAACCCCTTCTTACTTCCGTCCATATTAAACTTCTTTAATATCTTATCAAGGTATGTACTCTGTGATAGCCCAATTAGGCGTCTTGATCTATCTCTATAGATTTTAATGCCTAATATATATGAAGCTTCACCAAGGTCCTTCATCGAAAATTTGCTGTTTAGATAACTTTTAACACTGTTTAAAAGATCTAAATCATTTCCAATCAATAATATGTCATCCACATATAATATCAGAAATGCCACATTGCTCCCACTCACTTTCTTGTAAATACAAGCCTCTCCATAAGTTTGGACAAATCCAAACTCTTTGATCACCTCATCAAAGCGGAGATTCCAACTTCGTGATGCTTGCTTCAGTCCATAGATGGATCGCTGAAGTTTGCACACCTTATTAGCATCCTTAGGATCGACAAAACCCTTAGGTTGTATCATATACAACTCTTCTTCAATCTTACCATTGAGGAACGCAGTTTTGACATCCATCTGCCATATTTCATAATCGAAATATGCAGCAATTGCTAACATAATCCTAACCGACTTAAGCATCGCTACGGGAGAGAATGTCTCATCGTAGTCAACTCCTTGAATTTGTCGAAACCCCTTTGCGACAAGTCGAGCCTTATAGATGGTTACATTACCATCAGCATCAGTTTTTCTTTTGAAAATCCATTTATTCTCAATAGCCTTTCGATCGTGAGGTAAGTCCACCAAGTTCCAAACTTGGTTCTCGTACATGGATTCCATCTCGGATTTCATGGCTTCTAGCCATTTGTTGGAATCCAGGCTCATCATCGCTTCTTCATATGTCGCAGGGTCATCCATTTCATCAATCATGAAATTCATAACAGGATTGCCGTCTGCAGAGCCGTGTCGTGTCTGCTTGACTCGCGAGGTTCGGTAGTGTCCTCTTCGGAGTTTCATGATCAATATCATTAGCTCTCTATTCATTAGGTGAAGTCAACTCGAAACAATCCGGAGCTGCGCTACTCGCCATTTCATGAAGAGAAGGTTCAATAACCTCTTCGAGTTCTACCTTCCGACTACTCACACCTTTTGCGAGAAACTCCTTCTCAAGAAAGGATCCATTCTTGGCAACAAAGACCATGCCCTCGGTTCTGTGATAGAAGGTATACCCAATCATTTCCTTAGGGTATCCTATGAAGACGCATTTTTCTGCTTTGGGTTCGAGTTTATCCGGTTGAAGTTTCTTCACATAAACATCGCATCCCCAAACTTTAAGAAATGACAGCTTAGGTTTGTTTCCAAACCATAATTCATACGGTGTCTTTTCAACGGATTTAGATGGTGCCCTATTTAAAGTGAATGTAGCGGTTTCTAGTGCATAACCCCAAAATGACAGTGGCAAGTCAGTCAGAGACATCATAGATCGAACCATATCCAATAAAGTACGATTACGATGTTCTGACACACCATTACGTTGTGGTGTTCCGGCAGGCGTGAGTTGTGAAACTATTCCACAATATTTCATATGTGTGCTAAACTCGTAACTAAGATACTCTCCTCCACGGTCGGACCGCAGAAATTTGATCTTTCTGTTATGATGATTTTCCACTTCATTCTGAAATTCTTTGAACTTTTCAAAAGTTTCAGACTTGTGTTTCATCAAATAGATATACCCATATCTACTCAAATCATCCGTGAAAGTAACAAAATAACGATATCCACCTCGCGCCGACACACTCATTGGTCCACACACATCAGTATGTATGATTTCCAATAGATCTGTCGCCTGTTCCATTGAACCGAAAAACGGCGTTCTAGTCATCTTGCCCATAAGGCATGGCTCACATGTATCAAATGACTCAAAATCAAGTGATTCCAAAAGTCCATCAGAATGGAGTTTCTTCATGCGTTTAACGCCAATATGACCTAGACGGCAGTGCCACATATATGTAGATATATCATTATCAAGTTTAATCCTTTTAGCATCAACATTATGAATATGCGTAATACTACTATTGAGATCCAACAGAAATAAACCATTCAACATAGGTGCATGACCATAAAAGATATTATTCATATAAATCGAACAACCATTATTTTCAGACTTAAATGAATAACCACTTCGCATCAAACACGATCCGGATACAATGTTCATGCTCAGTGCAGGCACCAAATAACAATTATTTAGGTTTATAACTAATCCCGATGGCGTATGGAGAGGCAGCGTTCCGACGGCGATCACATCAACTCTTGATCCATTGTCGACCCGCATCGAGACCTCATCCCTTGCTAGTTGTAAACATTCGCAGCCCACGAACCGAGTTACATATATTAGCAACCGATCCCGTATCAAATACCCAGGTGCTACTGCGAGTACTAGTCAAGTACACATCAATAACATGTATATCACATATACCTTTGTTTGCCTTGTCGGACTTCTTGTTCTCCAAATACTTGGGGCAGTTGCGCTTCCAATGGCCAGTTCCCTTGCAATAGTAGCACTCGGTGTCAGACTTAGGGCCAGCTCGGGGTTTCTTTTCAGGCGTGGCAACAGACTTGACACCCTTCTTTCCCTTGTGCTTGCCTTTCTTGTCCTTCTTGAAACCGGTGGTCCTATTGATCATCAACACTTGATGTTCTTTCCTAATCTCCACTTCTGCAGTCTTAAGCATTGACAGAAGCTCGGGAAGAGACTTCTTCATGCCCTGCATATTATAGTTCATCACGAAGCTCTTGTAGCTAGGTGGCAGAGATTGGAGAACACGATGTATGCCTAGGTCAATGGGAATCGTTATTCCCAAGGACAGAAGCTTATCGGCGTACCCAGACATTTTGAGTACGTGCTCACTAACGGAGCCGTTTTCCTCCATCATGCAGCTAAAGAACTTTTCTGTAGCATTATAACTCTCTATGGCAGCATGGGTATCGAAAATCATTTTCAATTCTCCCATGGTATCAAAGGCATTGCCATTTTCGAAACGCTTTCGAAGTTCTGGCTCTAGCCCATACAGTATGCATAATAAACTAAGTTGTGGTCCTCCCGACGAGTTATATAGACGTTCTTTTCCTCGTCGGGGCATCGAGCTGGTGGGGGCCTAGCGGCGCATCTAGCACATATTGCTTTTGTGCAGCGTGATGAGGAGAATCCTCAAATTCATAGCCTAGTTGGTGAAGTTGCTACCATTACAGCAAGTTTATCTTTCTCCATGAACACATTGAAATTAAAAGCGGTGGTGCCATCTACAGAATTTGTAAAGTGTATTTAGACTAAGTTTATGATAGATTGAGTTCAACTAATCCAAATTACTAATGAACTCCCACTCAAAAACGACATCCCTCGTGTCCTTTTGGTGATTACATGAACCAAATCCACTACACCAAGTCCGATCATCACGTGAGTCGGTGTAGCTTCAAAGGCGAGCATCTATATGGGCATCATATCAACTATATGACTCATGCTTAACCTTTCGGTCCGTGTTCCGAGGCCATATCTGTACATGCTAGGCTCGTCAAGTAAGAACCTTAGTATTTGCGTGTGTAAAACTGTCTTACACCCGTTGTATGAAAGCGTAGAGTTGAAAACACACGATCATCACGTGATGCCTCAAAACACGATCCACAAAATGGTGCATACTTAAGGAAGAACACATTTTATCTTGATATCTAAATGAGGGATCATCTTATAATGCTACCAAACGCGCCAAACTAGCAATATAAGATGCTAACATCTAATGTGTGAAGTGAGGTGATATGGTCCATGCATTTGATCTCTATCATTTGCATCGTGGTATGATCTCTATCATTCCTTTGTGTGTAAGGCCAAGGTCTATGGAACTTACACGTTAAGTGAGTTGTAAGAGTATCTATTATACATCTACTTACAACAATACCATATCAAAACACAAGCCCAGCAACGATCTAAACTAGACGCCTCTAATTTATCAATTGCAAGTTTTACGTGGCTTAGGGCTTTCGGAGATAGAACCTGTCTAACCTACGAACATGAACCACAACGAGGACAACCAAGTTATTAGCAACTCGTTGTAAATCAGATATTGACTATAGTAGGAGATACAGACACCCGCCAGCCACTTATGCAAAACAAGTTGCATGTCAGTCGTGGAACCGGTCTCATGTACGATGACATGTAAGGTTGGTACGGGCCGCTTCATCCCACTATGCCACCAATATCCAAAGTACATAGAAGATGCAATAACATGATCATCATCGCCCACATATAAACATATGTGTACTACCCGTGCAAAGCACCTACGCATAGATCAGGCTCTGATACCCTTTGTTGGGTCATGACATAGAAAACAAAAAAATTCCTATGGTGTGAACTACACGCCAAGATCTATCTACTAGGTACAAAGCAAACGGGTGGACATACATCCATAGAGAACTTACCCTCGAAGACAACGAGCTTTGTTAACGAGTAGGAACTCGTGGTTGATGTAGTCGTACACTTGTCGATCTCAAGATCGTGAGGAAGTCCGAGCGCCGCAACTCAGTAGCGCATCCGCACTCGCACACACGTTCAAGCCACTGGACAACCTCCATCTCCTCGCTCCAGCGATCCAGCGGAAGCAGCAACTCCTTCCAGACGAAATGCCACCGGGAACATGTATCTCGCTAATCCGAGACCATGGGGGAATAATTCTAGAGGGGGAGAGAGTGATGGGTTCGTAGCATGGAAAATAAAAAAATTCTACCGCAAGAACGAACAAAACCCAGATCTAATCTAGATAAAAGCCAAGATCTAATCTATTAGACATGTGCAACGAGATAGATCTGTACTAACCCTTGTAGACCCGAAAGCGTTACGAGATCGGATCTCATGGTTGATGTAGTCGATCACTTGCCGATCTCAAGATCGAGTAGACGATCCTTCCGGCGCCGCGTTTCAGCAGCTTCATGATCGGTCCTGCGCTTGAGTCGGCAGACCTTCCTCTCCCTGTTCCAGTGAAAGCGGAGGTAGTAGATCTCTCCACGGAATCCCAGCAGCACGACAGGCGTGGTGGTGGTGGTGGAGTAGAGAATTCTGCAGTCTTCGCCTAAGCGGGCGGAGGGAAGGAGGAGGAGAGGCAACTTGAGATCTAGAGAATTGAAGGGGCAGGGGCTTGTGCCTCCACCCCTCTATTTAAAGGAGGGCGCCATGGGGAGGTGGAGTCCTTGTAGGACTCCCCTCTCCCTTGGCCGGCGGATCAAGGAGGTGGGGGGAGAGTCCTACTCCCCCACGAATCCTTGTCTTACCCCACAAGGATTCCTTGATCCTTTTTTGGTTTTCAAGTAAACTCCAAGAAATCTTCTAGAACCTTTTGGAACATTCCGAAACCTTCTAGAATCCCCATACAAATACTCTGGAACATTTCCTAACTTAGAAAATGATCCCCAATATATGAATCTTATTCTCCGGACAATTCCGGATCTCCTCGTGATGTCCCGGATCCAATCCGAGACTCCGAACAACATTCGGTCTCCAACGCACATTCCATATCTACTTAAAACAACTTCGAACCTTAAGTGTGTCACCCTACGGTTCGTGAATATGCAGACATGATGGAGACACCTCTCCTATCAATAACCATCAGCGGGATCAGGAGATCCATAACGGCTCCCCACATACTCAACGATGACTTCGTGATCGATAGAACCATTAACATACGAAAACCAATTCCCTTTGTCACGCGATACTATACTTATCCGAGGTTTGATCGTCGGTATCTCCATACCTAGTTCTACCTCGTTACTGATAAGTACTCTTTACTCGTTCCATGATATGTCATCCCTTGTGACCTAGTCACATGCTTGCAAGCTAACTAGATGACATCCCACTGAGAGGGCCTAGAGCATATCTATCCGTCATATGGATGGACAAATCCCAATCTTGGTCCATGCGCTTCAACGCATACTTTCAGAATACCCAATGACACCTTTATAACCACCCGATTTAAGCGGTGTTTGATGTCATCAAAGTACCCATCCGGTGATGGTGATTAACATAACCTCATGGTCAAAGGATTAGGTTACTATGCATTTGAAAGCTTATAGCAATACGAACTTAATGACTTGATCTTATGCTACGCTTACTATGGGTGTGTGTCCATCACATCATTCTCCTAATGATATAACCTTGTTATTAATGACATCCAATGTCTATGATTAGGAAACCATGATCATCTATTAATCAACAAGCTAGTTCAACAAGAGGCTTACTAGGGACTCTTTTATGTTTACAAAACACACAAGTATTAATGTTTCCAGTTAATACAATTATAGCATGGGATGTAAACATTTATCATAAACATAAAGATATAATAATAACCACTTTATTATTGCCTCTTGGGCATATCTCCAACAGTCTCCCACTTGCACTAGAGTCAATAATCTAGTTAAAAATTTATGCATTCAACACCTATGGCTTTCTGGTGTTGTATAGACACTATTGCTAGTGGTAAACATAATCTTCGGATCTGACACTTCTAGGTCCGTGTGTATTTGCATGTCCTTGCGTCTCTACACATTACTCATTCTCTAATGAGATGGCATTGTATAAATTTGGTCCTTTGGTGAGACCTTTAGTTCCTTGGGATTAAATCATGTTGATACAATTCTTGTACAATGTATCTTCATAGTATTATCCCGCTATGAACCACACCTAGTTTGATAACAAACTACTTGGCATTAAATGCCCTCATTTGCTGCTACAATAGCAGTCATATACTTAGCCTTTTGTTGTAGTATCTGTCACAATGTTTTAACTTTGGTACTCAACCAAATCCGTTATGGAACTTCCTTTCCATTACATTGTGCCACCCATACTTTAAATTGAGATAAACTTAATTTGTGACAAAACTAGTATCAATGCAACAATTTACAATGAACTATTTGTCACCACTATAATATATTCTTAGTTCTTCCAAAAGATCATAGGAATATCCCTACTATTGTCCAATGATCATCTTATGAGTCATTCTGGTATATGTTCATAACATTTAGAGCATAGGACATATCTGGATGTGTACATCTCAAAGAATGATTGATCAAAATATTCTTGTGATTTCACCAAGTGTCAAAATACTTGAATCTCGTGTCAACACACTTGAATCTTGATTCAGTCCTTTCCGTGCATCAAGAACCTTTCTTGTTGTTTCCATATTGAACTCATTCAACATCTTATCTATGTACATTTGGCAAAACCATATTAGCGCCTCAATCTATCCATATAGACATTGATGCCTAATTCTTGGGTTATGCCTAAGTCTTTCATCAAAATGAAATTCTTAACCTGTGTCAATAAAAGATACATCATTTCTAATCAACAATATGTCTTTCACATAATGTATTAGAAATATGTCTTAGCGCTCCCACTTAATTTCTTGCAAAATGCAAACATCTTCATCGTCTTTGATGAAATTAAACCTTTTAACGGTTTCATCACGGTGAAGATTCCAACTCTGCGATGCTCACTTCAACCATTGAAGTTTTGCATACTCTTTTAGCATCCTTTGAATTAACAAAACCCTTTGGATCGTGTCATGTACACGTCCTAGGTAACCATTCTATTATAAGAACTTGTTTTGTTTGTTCAACTACCATATACCAAAATATATGTAGTGGTTGCTACATTAATCCGTCCAGACTAAATATCGCTATGAAAGATCAAATCTTATCATAGTCAATTCCTTGAACATTGTCGTAAACTCTTTTCGACATGTCGACTATTTCATAGATGTGAAACATCCATGTCTATTTGTTTATAGATCCATATACGACTGTAAGGTCTTGCACCTTTCTAGAGGGTCTTTCAAATTCAAAGCTTGATTTCTCGTGTATGGAATTATCACGGATTTTATGGCTTCGAGCCATTTAACGAAGTCAGGGCCCATCATTGATTATTTGCATGTAGTCGGTTCATCATTGTCAAACAACAATGATTTAACTCTCAAATCTTGGCATTTGATTACTTACCTGACCTACTTGGTTCAATAGTAACTTAGATCTCCGTGACCACAACCTTTGAGGCACGTGAGCCATGAGCATTATTCTGCCTGCAGGACACTTACCGATCTTTGCGACTCAGCACATATTAGCCAAGGTTCAACACCCTTGTCAAAGTTCTATTGTCCTCCCACTTGACTTTTCACCAAAAATTCCTTCTCAAGAAAACTCGACATTCTAAGCGACAAACAATTTTGTCTTGATTGTTATGGAGGAATACCCAATGGTTATTGAAATAACCTACAAAGACATGCTCATCCGACTTTGGTTGTAAACACTTTACTTATGCCTAGCATACCAAAAATTTAAGAAAGGACAACCTGGGTTTTATCCCAAACCATGACTTATATGGTGTCATTTCAACGGATCACGATGGAGCTCTTTTCAGTGGAAAAGCGGTAGTCACTAAAGCTTTAATCTTTAAAATATAATGGCAGTTTTATAAATGACACATTTGATCTTACCATGTCAAACAAGGTTTCATTACATATCTCGAACACTCCATACTCCTATGGTGTTTTGGGAAATGCAAATCCATGGAACGATTCCTCAAATCTTAGGTGTTTTGCTAAACTTGTAACTCAAACATCTTTCTTTATGATCCAATCATAAACTTTTATTTTCTTGTTACAATGATTTTCCACTTCATCTTGAAAGTCTTTGAACATTTTCAAATGTTTCATACTTCTTCCTTATTGAGTAAGTATATACATATACTCACTCAAATCTTCGGAGAAAGCATATGAAGTTGAAATCCATCTCCCACGACTACACATAATGGACTATATACATCAATATGTACAAATTCCAATCAGTTAGTCGCCCGTTCCTCTTTTGGCCTACTAACGGAGTTTTAGTTATCTCTAGGAAAGTATCACAAGCGTCATTTGATCAAAATCAAAGACTCCAAAAATCCATCAACATGGAGTTTCTTCATGTATCCCTTTCAATATAATTTAAATGGCGATGTCACTTTGCAAGTGATCTTTCAATCATTTGTCTTGCGACATTTTAGCATTAGTTTTATGGTCGTTATTTCTCCAACCAGACTTGTATATCATCCATCTATTATGGAATGCGGTAATTATTTGAACAACCTTTTGTCATCATAATACCTGATCAAAATAACAATTATTGAAACAAATCTTGAAGGCAAGCTTTGATGTTAACGAGCAACACAACAACCCTTTGTTTGTTTTCGATGAGCATCATAACATATTCTCTTGCTAGTTACTTAGGCCATTGCAGTTCATGAATTGTGTTGTCCTGTATGACACTTCATACCAACCAATTCGGTATCCAATACCACAGAACCACATTGTTTAACAACCAAGGAATACAACCATAACATGTATCTTCTATATACCTAAGTTGGACATCTCCAATCTTTTCTTTTCTGCCAAATATTTTATAGATTCTCTTTCAACAATTCCTTTTCTTTTAAAAGAATCTATCAACATCAATAGTGGTGTCATTCACATGACACATAGTACAAAGTGTGTATAGTCAAATACTAATACCTTTGAACTTGCACTTTGAAGTGGATCACCTTCATCAAATGTTTGGCATTCTTTCAAAAATCCATTCTTTAGTAATGTTTTAGTGTAGTTAAACATTTTACTTACATCTTCTATTCATCCTTATCATGACAACTTTCATGATCAAGCTGCTATAGCTTATAAAGGTGAATTGCGAGTATAATGTTTCTTTTCCAAAACCTTTTGGAGGATTAGGATGACTAGCGTCTCCAACCTTCACAAATTCTCATCAAATATGAGGACATATACTCTATCATGTTGTAACCAACATATTGTTTTAGATATCGCAATACCTTTCACATATGATGGTTTCTGAAACATTGCTTTCAGCTCTTAGATAAACTTGATATTAAAAACAATCTTTTGAGTATCAAGAATCATGGAGGCAAACATGATACATTAGATACTAACACTGGAATTGTTACTCTTGATTTAATACTGTTTATTAAACTTCACAGAGTAAACGGAGTTTGCTGAAAGTTTGCAATATGACTTTTAAACTTTAGATTGACACTCAAAACAATACGATACCAGTTCGTAAAGCAAATATCCAGAATTTCTATAGTTCCACTATCTCAACTATAACTAAGCGTAAGTTGGTGAACGGATGCCAATGACTACAACAAACTATGAAAAATCACTTTGATTATGTTTATGATAAATTGAGTTCGACTAATCCAAATTACAAATGAACTCCCACTCAAAACAACATCCCTCGAGTTGTTTTAGTGATTACACGAACCAAATCCACTACACCAAGTCCGATCATCACGTGAGATGATGTAGCTTCAAAGGCGAACAATCAACATGTTCATCATATCATCCATATGACTCGTGCTTTACCTTTCGGTATTCCGTGTTCCGAGACCATGTCTGTACATGCTAGGCTCGTCAAGATTAACCTTAGTATCCGCATGTGCAAATCTGGCTTGCACCCGTCGTATGCACACGTAGAATCTATCACACCCGATCATCATGAGATGCTTCAAAACGACGAGTCTTAGCAACGGTGCCTACTAAGGACGAACACTTTATTACTTGATATTTAGTGAGAGGGATCATCTTATAATGCTACCGTCGCGATCTAAGCAATACAAGATGCATAAAGGATTAACATCACATGCAATTCATAATATGTGATATGATATGGCCTTTCTTCTTGTGCCTTTGATCTCCATCTCCAAAGCATGGACATGATATCCATCATCACCAGCGTGGCGTCAAGGTCCGTGGCGCCGCTTCATGGTTGTCCATCACCAACAGCAACTATTACAACTACTTGGAATAAAGCTATTACATGATGAATAGACACGCAGGTCTTAAAACAAAATTTAAAGACAACCATTAGGCTCCTGCCGGTTGCCATATTACAATAAGGATCATTGCATACATCAAATATAATCACAATCACATAATGGCCATATCACATCACAAAACCCCTGCAAAAACAAGTTAGACGCCTCTAATTTTCTTTGCATGTTTTACGTGGTTTGGGGCTTTCGAATAAGAACGGATCTTACCTACGAAACTGAACCACAACGTTGATACAAGTGCTATCAAGTGCAAAGTGTAAATTGGATCTATACTATGGTGGGAGAGACGGACACCTGCAAAGCCACTTGTGCAAAGCAAGTTACACGTCAAGCGTGGAGCAAGTCTCATGTGCGATGACATGTAAGGTTAGCCCGGGCCGCTTCATCCCACCATCCCGCAAGATGCAAGGTACACCAAAAGCAAAAAAGACAGCACGGGCATCAACGCCCACAAAACCATTGTGTTCTACTTGTGCAACAGATCTACGCATAGACACGGCTCTGATACCACTGATGGGTTCGTAGCATGGAAAACAAAAAATTTCTACCGCAAGAACGAACAAAACCCAGATCTAATCTAGATAAAAGCCAAGATCTAATCTATTAGACATGTGCAACGAGATAGATCTGTACTAACCCTTGTAGACCCAAAAGCGTTACAAGATCGGATCTCATGGTTGATGTAGTCGATCACTTGCCGATCTCAAGATCGAGTAGACGATCCTTCCGGCGCCGCGTTTCGGCAGCGCTTCCGCAGTCGGTCACACGTGCGGAGTCAAAGCAGACCTTTCTCTCCCCGTTCAGTGACGTGAGGTAGTAGATCTCTCCACAGAATCCCAGCATCATGACGGCGTGGTGTTGGTGGAGTAGAGAATTCTGCATGGCTTCTCCTAAGCCAGAGCAGAGGGAAGGAGGAGGAGAGAGGCAACTTGAGATCTAGAGAATAGAAGGGGCTTGTGCCTCCGCCCCTCTATTTAAAGGAGGGAGGCGCCATGGGGAGGTGGAGTCCTTGTAGGACTCCCCTCTCCTTGGCGGCCGGATCAAGGAGGTGGGGGAGAGTCCTACTCCCCCTAATCCTTGTCTTACCCACAAGGATTCCTTGATCCTTTCTTGGTTTTCAAGTAAACTCAAGAAATCTTCTAGAACCTTCCGAACATTTGAAACCTTCTAGAATTCCCATACAAATACTGGAACATTTCCTAACTTAGAAAATGATCCCCAATATATGAATCTTATTCTCGGACAATTCGGATCTCCTCGTGATGTCCGGATCCAATCCGAGACTCGAACAACATTCGGTCTCCAACGCACATTCCATATCTACTTAAAACAACTTCGAACCTTAAGTGTGTCACCCTACGGTTCGTGAATATGCAGACATGATGGATACACCTCTCCTATCAATAACCATCAGCGGGATCTGGAGATCCATAACGGCTCCCCCATACTCAACGATGACTTCGTGATCGATAGAACCATTAACATACGAAAACCAATTCCCTTTGTCACCCGATACTATACTTAACTGAGGTTTGATCGTCGGTATCTCCATACCTAGTTCTACCTCGTTACTGATAAGTACTCTTTACTCGTTCCATGATATGTCATCCCTTGTGACCTAGTCACATGCTTGCAAGCTAACTAGATGACATCCCACCGAGAGGGCCCAGAGCATATCTATCCGTCATATGGATGGACAAATCCCAATCTTGGTCCATGCGCTTCAACACATACTTTCAGAATACCCAATGACACCTTTATAACCACCCGATTCTGAGCGGTGTTTGATGTCATCAAAGTACCCATCCGGTGATGGTGATTAACATAACCTCATGGTCGAAGGATTAGGTTACTATGCATTTGAAAGCTTATAGCAATACGAACTTAATGACTTGATCTTATGCTACGCTTACTATGGGTGTGTGTCCATCACATCATTCTCCTAATGATATAACCTTGTTATTAATGACATCCAATGTCCGTGATCAGGAAACCATGATCATCTATTAATCAACAAGCTAGTTCAACAAGAGGCTTACTAGGGACTCTTTTATGTTTACAAAACACACAAGTATTAATGTTTCCGGTTAATACAATTATAGCATGGGATGTAAACATTTATCATAAACATAAAGATATAATAATAACCACTTTATTATTGCCTCTTGGGCATATCTCCAACAGAGAGATCTTTCACAAGGAGGTGTGTGGATGAAGGAGGGAATGGGTGGCCTTTTATAGGTGGAGGGGGGTGCCCCCTCTCTCCATGGCCGGTGCATGGGGGGTGACCCCTCACCTCCCCCATTCATGTGGTGGTAACTCCTCCACATTAAAATGCCTCTTCACATTCCCTTTTAAAGTCTCCACTTTAAATGCATTAAGTTTCTCCAAATTTAATGCTCTCTCATTTAATAAAACTCTTTTATTAAGTTTATTCAGAATTTTGTTAATTTCTTTAATTAACAAACATTCACATATAGCCCCTTGCAATATTTCAATATCACATGCAGAACCACTTTCTGCAATTTCACCCAAAACAATTTCCGTTTTCTATTGAAACAATTCCTGCGCTTTGCAATTCTTTCGTCTGAAACATATGTGCTCCAAAATGGTGTCTGGTAGCTCTTAAGTGTGCCACCCTACGGTTCGCGAATAATGCAGACATGATCGAGACCCTTCTCCGATCAATAATCAGCAGCGGGACCTGGAGATCCGTACTGACTCCTACACATTCAACGGTGACTCCTGTGATCGTGAGAACCTTTAACGCTTGTAACTAAATCCCTTTGTCTCTCGATATATTACATGTCCGAGATTCGATCATCGGTATCTCCATACCGAGTTTGATCTCGTTACCGACATGCACTCTTTTCTTGTTCCCGTGATATAATATTCTAGTGATCACATCACTTGCTTGCAAGCTATCCTAATGTGTTATCACCGAGAGGGCCCAGAGTATATCTATCCGTCATCTGGATTGACAAATTCCACTCTTGATCCATGAGCCTCAACATAACACCTTCGTAGCACTGAACCCATCTTTATAGTCACCCTGTTACGGTGTGACGTTTGATGTTATCAAGATACTCTTCCGGTGTTAGCAATTAACATGATCTCATGGTATAAGGATAAAGATTACTTCGTATGATGTTATAGCAATATAAACACAATGACTTGATCGTAATGATATACTTCGGATGAATGTTCATCACATCATTCCACCAATGGTGTGACCTTGTTATTAACAACATCCAATGTCCATGATCAGGAAACCTTGATCATCTTGTTAATCAACAAGCTAGTCTATAAGAGAGGCATGACTAGGAACCCTTTTTGTTTATTAAACACACATGTATTGATGTTTCCTATCAATACAATTATAGCATGCAAAATAAACATCTATCATATACAAGGAATACATAATAACAACTTTATTATTGCCTCTCAGGGCATATTTCCTTCAGCACCATGCCCTAACAATCTGATGCCATTACATGAACGATCTCATCCAATCCCTACCATCTCCATAGCCTACAGCGAGGGATTACTCACTCATAGATGGGGGAAACATGGATGGTCGATGGAGAAGCGATGGTGATGATGATGGCGATGATGTCCTCCAATTCCCCGTCCCGACAGGGTGCCAGAACGGAGTTTCTGGTGCTGTTTCGTGGAATCTGGTGGTGGCGGCGGAGCGAAACTCCTTCTGGAAAAACGTCGAACCCCCCGAAGTTTTTAGGTCAGGAGGCTCCTTATAGGCGAAGAGAGAGGTCGGGGGGGTGCCTGGGGGGCCCACACCACCCCCTGGCGAGGCCTGGCCTAGCTCGCGCTAGCAGGTGGTGTGGCCACCCCTGGCTCTTCTCCGTCTCGTATTCTGGCTCCTGGAGTCTTCGGGTGAAATAGAATTTTTGGCATATTTTCCGGGATTTTTCCTGATAGTTGGTTTTCTGCACAAAAAGTAGACACCAAGGCAATTCTGCTGAAAATAGCGTCAGTCCACATTAGTTGCATCCAAATCACACAAGTTTAGAGGAGAAACAATAGCAAAAGTGTTCGGGAAAGTAGATACGTTTTGGACGTATCAGTACTCTCTCCATCAAGAGGCCAAAAGTTGTATATTTGATTCCGATCTTTATGAATCTCACTAGGAGGATAAAACTTTGAATAAAAGAGAGGCACTATTTCCTCCCATTCCAGAGCTTGACCATTCTTCAGCAGCTTATACCAGTCCTCGTCTCTTCCTTTTAGTGATAATGAGAATAACTTCTTCTTAACTTGATCTGTAGTAATACCTGCACACTTGAACAACCCGCATAATTCGTGTATAAAGAGCAAATGATCACCGGGATGGACAGTTCCATCCCCAACATAGTAGTTATCCATAACACGATCAATAATTCTTGTGGGTATTTTGAAAACATCATTCTCAGCAGGTGGTGTCTTATCTACTACCTTAGCAGTGGTAGTAGCATTACCAAATAAGAAACCCAGCGAATTATCCATAACGAAAATAAAGCAACTAGCAAAAGTAAACAATACTCACAATAGAAGTTTCCTTTACCAGTTCCACTCTCCAATAGCGCTTCACTCCCCGGCAACGGCGCCAGAAAATAGTCTTGATGACCCACAAGTATAGGGGGTGTATCGCAGTATTTTCGAGAAGTAAGAGTGTCGAACCCAACAAGGAGCAGAAGGTGCTGGCTAGTGGTATGGATCAGGAATTCTCTGCAAATACTTAGCAAACGGATTTTTAGGGGGTTTTGATAAAGCAAGTAAACAAAGTACGAGTAAATAAAAGACAGTAGGAATAAATGCAGCAAGTGTCCCAATCCTTTATGTAGTAAAGGACAAGCCGGTTGTATTACTTAAGATGACCAAACGTTCTCGAGGACACATGGGAAGACTGTCAAGTGCTTTCGCTTCATATAGTTGATTAATCTTCTTTAGCTTGCTAAGTGTTGTGTGCGTGAACCTGTCCTAATGTACCGCCCCATCCAAGACTAACACATACTTTTGATTATACCCCTTGCAAACATCCGTAAGTACAAGAAAGTAATTAAGGTAGAAACCTAACCACAACTTTAAACTCTAAGACCCTTACGTCCCTTGTGTAATGGTTTCCTAACGGGGGTTCAGGTTTCTGTCACTCCGGCAACCCCTACGATTAGTAGCCAAATACACAATGCATTCCCCTAGGCTCATATAGGTGAAGTGTCATGTAGTCGACGTTCACATGACACCACTAGAAGAAGTACACCACAACTTCAATAACAATCTATTGAATCTCTCTCAACACAACTCCACTACTAACAACATGACTTGTCCCATGTCCTCAAGAACAAAATGAACTACTCACAAGACATCATATGGATCATGATCAGAGATGGAATAATGATGTATAACAATCTGAATAAACAATATTTCAATGTTTCACTCAATAGCATCAACTACAAAGAGTAATCAACACCGGGAAAGTTTCCCCTATGAACTAATGCAAGATTCAACTCAATTGTTACAGCAATATGGAGATGGTGATGAGGGTGATGAGGGTGCTGATGGTGATGATGGTGGTGATGATGATGATGATCCCGATGAAGTCCAGCTTGATGGTGGTGTTGATGGCGACGATCTCCCCTCTCCAGGAAGGAATTCCCCCGGCAGAAATCTGCCTGCCAGAGAGATCTTTCTCTCTCGGTGTTTTCTTCCCCGCAGAGGCGACATAATCTTTCTATGGTCGCCCCCCGAGTCTTAGGGTTTCGGGAGGATGATATACGCCAGAGGGGAGAGGCTGGAGTGGGCCAGGGTGGCCACACCACCTCCAGGCGCGACCTAGGGCTGCCCGCGCCAGGGGGTGGTGTGGGCCCCCTGTAGCCCATCTCCACTCCGTCTTCTGGCATCCTTAGTCTTCTGGAAAAATAGGATTTTCCGTATATTTTCCCAGATTTTCAGATCTTCGCGAATTTTGCCTCCAAATAACGCCTTTTCCATCAGAATCCTGACTGCAGCGGTCCATGCTCCAAAAGTCATCAACCATGCAAAAACAGATGAAATAACATAAGTATCACCTCTCAATACGAAATATATCAATGAATTATAGTGAATTAATACATAGAATAGTGATGCAAAATGGACGTATCACTTAACAACTGAGTTGTCAATTCAGCTGCACCTGGAAACAATCTTGCTCACAATAGTTTATCAGTAGCAATAGTTTTGTAGTAGGAATAGCAAAGTAACAGCAGTAATAAAGTAAAGACAACGGTAACAATAGCGATGAAATGTGAGGATTGATACGGTAGGCATAGGGATGGATGGACGGGCGTTGTATGGACAAGACAATTCACATAGCAATCAGAACATAGGGCAATTGCAGATAAATAAGATAAAGCATCCAAGTACTAGATAATCCTAGGCATGTGTTCCATATATAGTCATACGTGCTCGCAATGAGAACTTGTACAACATCTTTTGTCCTGCCAGCCTGTTTTCAGCGAGGCCTCAAGGGAACTAGTGGCAATTAAGGTGCTCCTTTTAATAGAGCACCGGAGCAAAGCATTAACACTCCGTGAACACATGTGATCCTCACATCAAAGCCATTCCCTCTGGTTATCCTGATTTCTGTCACTTCGGGGCCATTGGTCCCAGACAACAACGTGTGTATACAACTTGCAGATAAGACCAAAAACAATACTATCATAATGAATCAATAACATGTTCAGATCTGAAATCATGGCACTCGGGTCCTAGTGACAAGCATTAAGCACAACAAGTCGCAACAAAGTCATAAAGCACTAATCTAAGATACTAGGCATCATGCCCTAACAATCTGATGCCATTACATGAACGATCTCATCCAATCCCTACCATCCCCATAGCCTACAACGGGGGGTTACTCACTCATAGATGGGGGAAACATGGATGGTCGATGGAGAAGCGATGGTGATGATGATAGAGATGATCTCCTCCAATTACCCGTCCCGGCAGGGTGCCAGAACGGAGTTTCTGGTGCTGTTTCGTGGAATCTGGTGGTGGCGGTGGAGCGGAACTCCTTCTAGAAAAACGTCGAACCCCCTAAGTTTTTAGGTCAGAAGGCAACTTATAGGCGAAGAGGGAGATCGAGGGGGTGCCAGAGGGGCCCACACCATGCCCTGGCGCGGCCTGGGGGTACCCGAGCCTGGGGGGGGGGGGGGTTGGCCAGGCCCTGTCCCTCCTCCGTCTCATATTCTGGCTCCATGAGTCTTCCGGTAAAATAGGAACTTTTGCTTTTGTCCCGTCCAATTCCGAGAATATTCATTTTTTTGACTTTCCTGAAACCAAAAAGCAATGAGAAAAGTAGCTTTGTGGATCTTGTTAATAGGTTAGTCCAAGAAATCATATGAAAAGTACTCCAAAGTGTGGACAAAACACAAGATAGTGGCTAAAACCAAGCATGGAATATCAAAAATTATAGATACATTTGCAATGTATCAATGAACTAGATTCCATTTTCACTTGTCATTTAAAATTAGAGTTTGAATGTTTTTGGGAGATCACAAAGTGGGCCTAGGCACATCACTACTTGTACTAGCAAGGGGTGCAAAGATCCACAATTGTTTCTGTTAGAATATTGAGTGCTAGGAACACCCAAAGTGGGCTAGGTGATTAAAATGGCAAAAGTGACCATTTCTTTTATTTAATTCATTTTGATTTCTTTTTCTTTGGTTTTTGCTTGGGAATGATCTAGATGATGTGACATTCATCATAGAACCATTTTACAACCATTAGAACACACAATCATGGCATTTCAAACAACTCCTATTTTAAATGCACACACAAATGAATGCTTAAAGATTTTAAATGGAAAAAGTTTTTGTTAACCCTAAATTGGGTAGATTTGATCTTGATTAACTTTGAATTAAAGTTTTGGGATGTTACAAGTGTCGAACCCAACGAGGAGCAGAAGGTGCTGGCGAGTGGCTAGGAGAAGGAATTCTCTGTAAATACTTAGCAAACGGATTTTTAGGGGTTTTTGATAATGCAGGTAAATAAAGTATGAGTAAATAAAAGACAATAAGAATAAATGCAGCAAGTGGCCCAATCCTTTCTATAGCAAAGTACAAGTCGGTTGTATTACTTAAGATGACCAAACGTTCTCGAGGACACATGGGAAGACTGTCAAGTGCTTTCGCTTCATATAGTTGATTAATCTTCTTTAGCTTGCTAAGTGTTGTGTGCGTGAACCTGTCCTAATGTACCGCCCCATCCAAGACTAATACATACTTGTGATTATACCCCTTGCAAACATCCGTAAGTACAAGAAAGTAATTAAGGTAGAAACCTAACCACAGCTTTAAACTCTAAGACCCTTACGTCCCTTGTGTAATGGTTTCCTAACGGGGGTTCAGGTTTACATCACTCGGCAACCCTAGATTAGTAGCCAAATACACAATGCATTCCCCTAGGCTCATATAGGTGAAGTGTCATGTAGTCGACGTTCACATGACACCACTAGAAGAAGTACACCACAACTTAAATAACAATCTATTGAATCTCTCTCAACACAACTCCACTACTAACAACATGACTTCTCCCATGTCCTCAAGAACTAAACGAACTACTCACAAGACATCATATGGATCATGATCAGAGATTAAATAATGATGTATAACAATCTGAACATAAACGATAATTCAATGGTTCACTCAATAGCATCAACTACAAGGAGTAATCAACACCGGGAAAGTTTCCCCTAAGAACTATGCAAGATTCAACCCAATTGTTACAGCGGTATGAAGTGGTGATGATAGTGCTGGTGATGATGATGATGATGATCCCGATGAAGTCCATCTTGATGGTGGTATTGATGGCAACGATCTTCCCTCTCCGGGAAGGAATTCCCCCGGCAGAATTCTGTCTACCGGAGAGATCTTTCTCTCTCGGTGTTTTCCGTCCCGTAGAGGCGGCGAAATCTTTCTGTGGTCGCTCCCCGAGTCTTAGAGATTCAGGAGGATAATATACGCCAGAGGGGAGAGCCTAGAGTGGGCCAGGGCGGCCACACCACCTGGTGGCGCGGCCTAGCCCTGCCCGCACTAGGGGGTGGTGTGGGCCCCTATGGCCCATCTCCACTTCCCCTTCTAGCATTCTCCGTCTTCTGGAAAAATAGAATTTTCCATGTATTTTTTCTGGATTTTCTGATCATCGCGAATTTTGCTTCCAAACATCACCTTTTCCATCAGAATCCTGACTACAGCGGTCCATACTCCAAAAGTCATCAACCATGCAAAAACAGATGAAATAACATAAGTATCATCTCTTAATATGAAATATATCAATGAATAACAGTAAATTATGATATAGAATAGTGATGCAAAATGGATGTATCAAATATCATCCCCATGACCTAGTCACGTGTTGCTAAACGTGGATGTAATTCACCGAGTGGGCCCAGTTGTATCTTTCCATCACACAAGAGAACAATTCCCGATATTGAAGCATATTTCCTTTACATGCTCCTTCGGATACCCAACATGCACCTTTATGGCCACCCTGTCATGAGATGACGGTTGATATAGTCAAAGCATCCTCCGGTAATAGTGATTGATATGATCTCATGGTCTAAGGATTAGGATAATCTGTTTCCGACAATTGCAACGTGAACTAAGTGACATGATCGTGTTGCAACAATCATTGGTGGTAAGTGTCCATCACATCATTCCAGATGATATGACTTTATTGTTAGTGACTTTTGTTTAGCCCATGATCAGGAAACCTTGATCATCCTTTGCCTAATGAACTAGTTGAATAGAAGCTACTAGGGACCTGGGTTTGTTTGTATACCACACATGTATTAATGTTTCCGCTTGATACAATTATAGCATGATATAAAAATATTCTGAACTAATGAGATATGACAATAATACTTTTTTATTATTTTCCTCTAGGGCATATCTCCTCCAGTCTCCCACTTGTACTAGAGTACAAATAATCTAGCTGCATTGCTACTAATCATAAATCATATCTCATATGCGTTTATTGATCATGCTTGCTCATGGAGGACTTACTATCCTAAATCTGTTTCACCAGATTCATAAGATCCTATTTTGCAAATCATTAATGTCAACTGTTTGACATTCATACCATTATCATATAATGTGTTTTAGCATTTTGGTGACAAAGTGAGACTTCAGTTTTCTAGCTTATACAATGACGTTCTATTAGTCAGTAGAACTTTTAAGATGTTATGTATAACTATAAAACACACTTAGTCGAAAGTCGAACTTTCTCTAGACCAAAATTGTACTTGCTAACATTGAAGTTTAATCCTAATACTTCTATATCTATATAAATTTTAATCAAAGTGCAACATTTTCACTTTGATGTCCAGCCACACTTTCGTTGCGTTCAAACTTAAATCCGATTCAGTGATTCATAAATCACTCTAGATTCTTTGTTCTTTACTACTAAGAATATGGGCACATTATATCATACAAACAACATGAGTTTTACCTTGGAAAAACTATGGCCAAGGCATAGTCGATGCAATGCATCCCTTTTCCCCGTTTTAACCATTGTCGTAAACACCGAGTTATTACTCAATACTTCTCCTAATCGTTCAAGTAAGAACCAATTTTTTCTTGAATCCATTCTAAACTCTTTTCAGAATCTCAACGAGGTCCTTCTAAACACTTTCAGAATTCTCCAAGCATTTTGACATTTAATGTTCATTAAACATCCTGATCCAATCAAATAGAGCCACTATATTTAATTCAAGTTGAATTTCATCCATCTAATTATCTAATCATTCTTAATACCAAACACATTGTTCACTAATATGTCGATTACATATTCTAGAACATTGTCATGCTCCTACTCAAATATTTCATCTTTAGGATGTAACTCATCTCGCACTCAAATATGTCGTCCACATATTCTATTGGGAAACCTCTTAGCTCCCACTCAACTTGCAGACTTCTCTCGATAATCCTGCCAGATAACAAGGAACGAAAAAGAAATCGCAGCAACAGAACATAGATTTAACATGGAAAAACCTCTCCAACAAAGAGAGGAAAAAACCTTTGGTGCCAGCTAGCGAAACTTCACTATAATAGGAAGATTTTACACAACGCCGAGAATTTTCAGAAATACAACTTATCCCAGCCGGCGGCTTACAAGAGGTACATATAACGATGGAAACCTAGATCTTCAACGATCCGTACCGCCGGGGGGGAGGGGGGCTCGCACCCCCAAGCCTCTAGCGACAGGCCTCGCTCCGCTTCATCAGAAGTTAGCCTCCTTAATTTAATTTGGATCATACTTCAACAAAAATGAGAAAAAGTAGAGGCTTCCGCGCACCAGCCGTGCTCTATTTCAGGGCATCCGTTGCGGCATGTCTGCCATATTTTACATCATCCAGAAAACCAAAATCTGATTTCATGCTCTAAATGTTAAAGTGATATATTTTCTTGCTTATCCTAGTTTACATCATCCATTAGAGTTCTTAGGCCTTTCACAATGGGTGTATCTTAGCTCTATATCCTACTACCTCCATCCCAAAGCTTAACGATTTTTTTTTAAGTCAAGCTACGGAAGTTTGACCAAACTTTTAAAAAAATATAAATAACTATGATATTATATAGATACCATGTGAAACTATGTTTTATAATGTATCAAACAGTATGGATTTCATATTGTATATATTAATATTTAAAAAAATAGTCAAACTTTACATAGTTTGATTTTTATAAAAAATAAGCCTGAAACTTTGAAACGGAGAAAGTAGGTACTTTGCTTATGTGGTATCATAGTTAATGATAAAAGAGAGTGGTGTTGTATCTTAACTAAGATACACCTCTTGCACGTAACCAGATGCAGAAAACTTGGCTAGCCCAATCCTATGGATGCATGAGCTTCGTATCATTAAATGCATAAACCCTTTAGGCTAGTCCTAGTGGGACTATCATATGTGTTGAAAAAATCTGATGGCAAGCTAATTAATAAAGAAAGAGATGGTTGTGGTATCATAGCATATAAAATTAGTTATTTTAATACAAATAAATAATGTACACATATTTATATTGGATACTATGAATAATTAAATATTCTGCAATTATAATACTATTATAGATATTATGCATTAGAGAGACAGTATTAGCGCAGTTAAGAAACGGTTGTGGAAGGCTTATTACCGCCTCCCCGCCACATGGAGGCAGGAGCACGGATCTCAGAGAAGTTTGACCCTTAAAATTCGTACGTGTCGATAGGAATCCGTACCCTTGCTAGTTCGGGACCGAGGACACTCCCCCTCGTCATGACCAGATTCGCACACAGCTACACTGCTCCGCGAGTGCGCAAACCTGTCGCCCCGACTCGCTCCTCCTACTGTCGTGTCGTGCGTCGTGCCCCGGTCTTCCTTTCCTACCTGCTTCCCGCGTCGCGTCCTGCCGTCCCCGCTCGTCAACCTCGCCGCTTTGCCGCCCTCGCTCCCATTCCGTCCCGTCCCGCACCCAGATCTCGATGCGGCCGCCTTCCTGACACCTGACGGCACCATGTCCTCCTCCGACGACGACCACGCTTCGCTCCTCAGATCCCACCCCGCGGTCGTCGCCGGAGTGGGCGCCTCGTCGTCGTCGTGCCCCTCGCCGCGCGCGTCCGCCAGCCACCGCCACGTCGACGTCGAGGCGGCTGACGAAGCCGCCTTCGCCGCCTCTCCGAGGCGTGCGGGGGGCGTGCGCGGCTTCCTGCGCCACCTCGACCGCCGCATCAACGCCCGGGGGTCTGCGCGCCGCCACCACCAGCCGCAGCAGCTCGATCGCGCTCCGGAGCAGCCGTCCGAGGCGCCGTCGCAGCACCAGAAGAGGGAGAGGGCGGGGGAGGAGCTCGGGGACGGGGCGCCCCCCGAGTGGGCGCTCCTGCTCATTGGCTGCCTCCTCGGTCTCGCCACCGGCATTTGCGTCGCCGCATTCAATCGCGGGGTGAGTGGTTGTTCGAAATCTAACATGCGACAGTAATTTAAGCGGGTTTGCTTTCTGCATTGTGTTCTATCTGACTGGCATTGATGTTAAGACGTGCAAGCATGTTTTGGAAGGTATAACCGCTTTCTGGGAAACGTAAATCCAAAAGCCTACACAAATGCTACAGACAGAACAAAACACATCGGACGAATTTCATGCTATGCTGTGGTTCCATTTTCTGCATGACAACATTACCTTGCAGACGTCTAACTACATTGAGGAAGACAGGAACTGCTAATTGGTCTATTCCTAAATTGTCTCAGATTTTCTTAAAATCTCAGTCACCTTTCTATGCCTTTGGATGATCATCCGACCATCCTGATCCACAATTCACTGCATATGTATATGGACTGAAGACTAAGACTTGCAGTAAAGACTTACCAAAATTGCTCCTGGGCACTTCTTTGACTAAGATTTTTTAAAATCAGACAATTTAGAAAACTCTAACAGTAAGTGTGTATATATCATGTGAGATGAAGTGGTGATGCCAAAGCACAACAAATTTCATTAAATGTGCCACATTATGCTAATGCAGTTTTTTAAATGGAAATACTGTAGAGTTTTTATTGGTGCTTCTTAAATGTAACTCTAAAATTAGAATTTTAAATAAAAGCAAAAATTATGTGCTTGCATCCTGCATAACTGATCTTATAGGAAGTTCCTGTTATTGATTTGCTAGGTTCATGTCATCCATGATTGGGCATGGGCAGGTACACCCAATGAAGGCGCAGCTTGGCTCCGCCTGCAGAGGCTATCGGATACTTGGCACAGGATACTGTTGATCCCTGTGACAGGGGGTGTAATCGTAGGAATGATGCATGGATTGCTTGAGATATTTGAGCAGCTCAAATTTGCGAAACACCCGCAGAGCCAAGGAATCAGTTTACTTGCAGCCGTCTTTCCAACCGTAAAGGCTGTCCAAGCTGCTGTGACTCTAGGGACTGGTTGCTCACTGGGGCCAGAAGGTCCTAGTGTGGATATTGGTAAATCATGTGCACTTGGGTGCTCAGAAATGATGGAGAATAACCGAGAAAGACGGATCGCTCTTGTAGCTGCTGGGGCTGCTGCTGGAATTGCTTCAGGTTTAACATTGATTTTTATATATCCTTATGTTATTTAGAACTGAACAAATTTCATCAGCTTCTATCAAATGAAGTTAGGGCAATGAGCTCCTTTATTCTAAAAAAAAGCACTTGACAGATTTATTCTGTATGGGTGTAGGAGTCAGATTTTGCTGACATGTCTACATCACTACTTTCTATCACGGGATATACTGTTTTTAGTATTTGAAGAATTAATATGCATATCTTTCTAAAATGACCTGAGATGTCATAATTAATGACTATCGATGCTCCCTCTGTGGCCCTAGTTTTTATTTCTAAGCTATGTTGTTACCCTTTTGATATGGACTTCACTAATAAAGTGTTTCTTATGCGTTGGTTTTCAGGCTTTAATGCAGCAGTTGCTGGGTGTTTCTTTGCCATTGAGACTGTATTGAGGCCCTTGAAAGCAGAAAATGCACCTCCTTTCACGACTGCTATGATAATATTGGCATCAGTTATATCATCTACTGTATCACATGTTTTGCTGGGAGAAAGACCGGCTTTTATAGTGCCAGCATATGAGCTAAAATCTGCTGCTGGTACATGCCTTGATTCTTTTTATCTTAAACTGTAAGAGTGGAGATTCATCTATTGATTACAGCTTGGGTCTATTTACAATAACCATCTTTTTATCATGTTGTTGGACACATCTTGCATAACTGAATCTGACATTTATTGCAATCTATTAAATATAAAGACACAATGTTGCCTTTTTGTCAAGACTTTTCTTACAAGGTCGAGATCCACTTTGAAAAAGTTTAGTTTGCCTATTCTATATGGACTTCGAATTCCTCCAAGAAGCCTCATTTTTCTAATATGTTGACATGGGTTCTTCACTCAGTAATAATTACCTCCTTTTGTATTGCCATCTCCTAACACAGGTGGTTCTGAAGGTTACTGTTGTCTCTCATTTTTGTTTTGCAGAGCTACCACTATACCTCATCCTAGGAATGCTTTGTGGAGCAGTCAGTGTGGTGTTTGGACGGTTGGTAGTATGGTTCTCAAGATTCTTTGCGTACATGAAGGAAAGGTTTGATTTTCCTATTGTAGTGTATCCTGCTTTGGGTGGGCTTGGAGCTGGCCTCATAGCTCTCAAATATCCAGGGATTTTATACTGGGGTTTCACGAATGTTGAAGAAATATTGCATACTGGGAAAAGTGCTTCTGCTCCTGGCATCTGGTTGTTAACTCAACTTGCAGCTGCGAAGGTAGTGGCAACCGCCCTTTGCAAGGGGTCTGGTCTTGTAGGTGGGCTATATGCTCCAAGCCTGATGATCGGTGCTGCTGTTGGAGCAGTTTTTGGAGGGTCAGCTGCATACTTAATAAATGCAGCTATACCTGGTAGTGCTGCTGTTGCACAGCCACAAGCTTATGCTCTAGTAAGTTTCTCTTCAATCAACATTCCTTATTGCTTGAAGCAATAGTGTCATAAGGAACTGTTTGGACTGCAGGTTGGGATGGCTGCTACATTAGCTTCAGTCTGTTCAGTCCCGTTGACTTCAGTATTACTTCTCTTTGAGCTAACTAAGGATTACAGGATCTTGCTACCTCTCATGGTAAGTATGATTGTTAGTGTTGTCTTCCCTACTATTTCTTTGGATCT
This sequence comes from Avena insularis, assembly GCA_023614405.1. Classification (NCBI taxonomy): domain Eukaryota; kingdom Viridiplantae; phylum Streptophyta; class Magnoliopsida; order Poales; family Poaceae; genus Avena; species Avena insularis. Next base: position 470,853,894 of record CM042694.1, read on the forward strand.
AGTCTTGTTTCTCCATTTTATGCAGAGTGCATTCATGTTATGTTTTCTGTTTTACTGTTGCATTTTCTAACCTAATGCACATTCTATTGTTTGATTCTCTCTAACAGGGAGCAGTTGGACTGGCCATATGGGTTCCTTCTGTGGTAAACCAAGCAAATGACGGTGAATCTTCTGGGTTCAGAACACCCATGCGTGGTTATTCTGTGGTTCCACCACAAGATAAAAAAGGCAGTATCTTGATACGAAGTGATGGTGTAGATGAACTTGAGCTCACTATCTCACAAACTGATCTTTGTAACACCTACAAAGAGGAAATGCTTCTAGATGATTTGAAGGTTTGTCGGCCTCTTTAATTCTAGTTATTTTTCTGCGAGGGTTCTTTCATTCTAGTTAACCTATATAATAGCATGTATTAGCTCGTAATTCTAGTGAACACCATCGTATTATGTTGTTGTTAATTTATCTTTGTTTGCCATTTGAACCTTTTAACTAGGTCTCCCAGGCCATGTCAAAGAGATATGTTAAAGTTCCACCATCTGCCACAGTGATGGAGGCTCTTGAACTTTTGAATGATAAGCAGCAAATGTGTGCCCTTGTTGTGGATCATGAAGATTTTCTTGAGGGACTTATTACCTTGGGGGATATTCGCCGTATGGGACTTGAATTGCCTGTGGAAAGTTGCATCAGTGGAGACCAGCTCAAGTCTGATGTAAGTGTACATGTTGAAGAATCCATCATTCCAATAACATGCATATATGTAGCAACTAATCAGTGTATGCCATTTTGACATGAAATAGGTTGGATACTGATTTTCAAACCATTCCAACAAAAGAACACAAAATTGTGAATCTAATACTCCCTCCGATCCAAATTAGTTGACTTGGTGTTCTCTAGATTCGGATGTATCTAGCACTAAAATAAGTCTAGATACATTCGAATCTAGACAAATCTGAGTCAACTAATTTGGATCGGAGGGAGTAACAATTTTAATGTGCATGCGCTTGATTTCTAAAAGGCCACGATAGAGAGAATTTTGATCTGCCAGGAAACATGTATAATTCAAAGGAGATTTGCAGGAAGCCTGTTCGTCATGTCTCACTCGAGGATTCCAGTACCAAGGTAGTGAGCGTGGATTGCTAACATGCTTTCCAGATACTGATTTGACTACTGCAAAAAACCTTATGGAGGCCAGAGGAATAAAGCAGCTGCCTGTTGTTAAGCGTGGCGTTGGGCATAGAACTGAAGGAAAGCGCAAGCTTATTGCCCTTCTCTATTATGACTCTATTGGTCACTGCTTACGGTTAGTACGCTTATATGCGATATCCTCTTTTTGCCAAATCTTGTATGTTTTGTCTCACCAATTGTATTTTTCTTGGTTATTTATTTTATTCAAGGTAATTGAATTCGTTTGAATGTATGGTAACATGCTGGCTCAATTGCTTGTCTAGGGAGGAGATTGAGAACTGGAAGACGATATATCAAAGGAAAGAAGATTTCCATATGTTAGCAAATGGGCACACGTTACAGTGACCTATGATATACCACAACGGCGAGCATCTAAGTCAACCTGTACAGCATGGAGGCTGCCCTCCATCAGTGATGTGCCATCTAGGCGGTCCATGCAGGCAAAGCCTGAGAAATTTTGCCCTGGTGGTTTATCAACAATCTTCCATTCCCTGGATGTACCCTTTGAACCACAATCATTTCTTCTTGTTGCAAGTCAATCTGTTGAGTACTTCACACCCAAAAAAAAAGGGGTGGAGTATGTATGTAGAGTAGGAAGATGGTATTGCGGTGTACAATTGTGCACTTTCAATCTGTCGTATCCTTCTGTAGCGGGAAACTTGTGTAGTATGTGCTGTGTAGCAATTTTGGGAAGGCGATGTAGTAATCTGTAACATCACATGGTCTGTAACATCCACTACCAAAGTGGCTCATTCCCCCCACTATTAGCTTCATTGTCTCCTCTTTTGAGATTGAGTATAGTTGGAACTGAAGGCTGTCTTGTCACATTAAGCTTTACATATACACCGACCACTGTTTGCATAGTCGCATTTGCCCTGCGAGGTATGCTACGGCTACCATGTGGAATTGCGGATGGTAACTCGCCGCACGGAGCTGAAGCAGACGCACATCGACGCCCTCCATAGCCGGACACCAAAAAGAAGCAATCCTGACGCTTCTTCCCTCCCTCCATCCCAGTCGCCTCCCACCTCCGCCAGTGCCAGTCGTCGTTTCCGTGTCAATCTGGCTGGTCCGCGGTCTGGACCGGCACAATATTTTGGCACGCTCGAGCGGGTTCGGTCGGACGCCACCACCGCAGTGCCCAGCACGTTCACAGTGGAGTGAAATTCTTTACACGACTGGGTGTCGGGGTGCGGTTCAGTTCCATTCCACATGTGCCCCAGCCACTGCAGTTTTTGATCATGCTATTTTTTCTAAATAATACTCCGTATATTTTTTAATTAATTCAGAAAATAATAGGCGAAATTTGGAATTTTGGAATATAGTGCGGCTGCGGCACACCTGTGCCGACAGGCGCCTGTCGTCCCGTCGTGTGCCGACATGCGCTTGTCAGCTCACCATCGGCCGACAAGGGGAATCGGCACCCCGCGAGCCGACGGGGGCAGTCGGCACCCCGTGTGATGATAGGCTAGCCTTATCTCGTGGGCCGTGCCCCGCCCTCTTCTTCCTCCTTTTTCTTCTTCCTTCTCCCTCTTCTCTCCATTTTTATCCCCTCGAGAGCTCCACTTCCACTCCCATATTAAACCCGTTTTTACCCCCTTTTCATGAAATCTTCAGCAAAAATGCAGTTGCGAGGTAGGGGAACCCCGGTCTACTGATTGGGTAGCTTGGGGACGTATTTGGGTTGTTTTTATGGAGGAAAAGTGGTGGTGTTTTTGGAGAGCAATGGCAATGTGAACGATGGGCATGATTCTTTCTGGCAGTATCACGAGAAAAGCACCGCCAAATATGCCATGTATCCTAGCAAGAGACATCTGTAGGAAGTAGTCATTGGGTGGACAATGTCCATACAACGGGTATTCAGAATCAAGGTGTCATCATAAAAATACTTGACGATAGTTTGCACGAAAGATGGTTGTTCCGCAAGGATGCATGGCTATTGCCCAAGTATGACACCAATTGGAAGCGGAGAGACGTAGTGTTTCACACATGTCTACTTCCCAGTGTCCTTTAGGAGCATCGTAACCTGACTTTTACGCTCCTAGCTCGACTATTATACGCGAAGATAGTGGAGAACAAAGTGATAGATGTAAGCTATCATCAATAAATTTGTTGTAAGATTTCGTTATGTGTGGCAGGAGAGGCACACGAAGAAACTAGATATTAAATCTGTAACATGTGTGAAACTATGTTTTAAATTTATAATATGTGTGAAACTATGTTTTAATTTTGTAATATGTGTGAAACTATATTTTAAATCTGTAATATATGTGGAACTGTGTTTTAAATCTGTAATATGTGTGCTACTATGTTTTAAATCTGTAATATATGTGCAACTATGTTTTAAATCTGTAATATGTGTGAAACTATGTTTTAAATTCGTAATATGCGTGGAATTATGTTTTAAATTTATAATATATATGAAACTATGTTTTAAATCTGTAATAAATTCTTTATATGTGCAGATGGCGGGTACATAATCTTTGCTTAATGCTGACATTGATGGAAAGAATCGTTCGATGATATTAGATGATATGCCGGGATCCCTAAACCCCCTTAACATTCACACTCCTCAAGTAAACTGGATGATACATCCTGGTTGGGTTTAGAGGTATATGCTATATTTATTCATCGTTAGGTTCTATATATTTATGAGACAAACTAACTGAATTGTTATGCTTTCTCGCCATTGAGGTTAAAGTGGGATGGCATTTTACCTTTCGCGCATCTGGTTGAGGCCACTCGTGCGAAAATGATAGAGAGTCAACATCGTGGCTTTTAGACTACTCGATTTAGCTATGACCACTCGTTTCTCACCTTCTTAGTGGATAGATGGAAGCCCGAGACTCACACATTCCACTTTCGCTGGGAGAGATGGCTCCTACGCTTCAGGATGCATCATGTTTGTTGGGACTAATGTTGGCTGGCGAGCCAATAGGCCCGTTGGAGGCACCGGAAAATTGGGCCTAGGGCATGGCCCAACGTTTCCAGGGCATCCGTGAGGGAGCTGAGCCCTTTGCGTACGAGAATCACGACCCAAAACTTGATTGGTTGCTCAACTTTTAGGTTAGTTCGGTTTCTTGTATTTTAATCTTTGTCCAACCATTCATCCTATCACATAGACCAATGTAGATCCAGAAGTTTGGGTATCCATCCGGTCAGATGACTGAGCCCGAGATCACGCGGAACCTAGAGGCATACACAATGTGGCTTTTCGGGAAGGTGATGTTCACCGAGAACTATGGCACGACCATTAGCGCACGGTACATCTACACGGCTAGGGAGATCGCTAATACGACGTGCCAATACGACATCACGCAAAGGAGCTGGGTTCTGCTGGCTTAGCGGCTACATATCGAGGTATGTGCAATGCTTGCTAGCTCACCGCGACTAAGTAATTCTTGCTAGGATGCCCACTATTACTGTAGATGTGGTCGTGGGAGAGGTTCCCTATTGTTCGTCCAGAACAAAGTTAGAATTGTTACCTACCAATCTAACTTGCTGTTTGACACTGCCAAGCTCATTGACATGCCTAGTTTTGGTACTTATTGGACCCTTCGCAAGGTACGTGTAATGTTTTAATTTAATGCACTACTTCTAGTACACTAAGGATGAAACTAACAATAGTTTTTGCACAACATCGCTTTGTGAGGGGTCAAGTCAAAGGTTGCTACCTGTCGTTCAACGAGTAGTTTGACGTGTTGAGAGCGGATGCGGTCATTTGGGTGCCATACACCCAGTTAGTGAGAGTTTCTAGGTATCTCGACAGGATTTCTACTTTGTGCACCATAGATGCTGCGTCCTAGCTGACGAAATCGAAGATCCAAGTGGAGGAGATGTCTCAGCAGAGGGTTATGAGGCAGTTCGGTCTTCGCCAGTTGGTCGATCCTCTACGTGCCCCCTTCCAGATTTCTTGCACACGTAAGTTAATATATGCAATTTCAGATTGTCCCACTTCATGTTGTTTTGGAATAATGTGCTGACATAGTTGAATTAGGTATACACGGAAGTGAAATAACATGACCGCAGCTCAATGGATGTATTAGGTTCAAACTTATGTTACGAAGTGGTAGACTGCGACGGAACACGTATGGAAAGAGGATGTCATGTTTGATATGGAGCTATTCAACGCATACTTACAGAGATACATGACCCTGACACGATTACGCTCCATCCATCACGCACACGAGGAGGAGAGGTACCCGAGCCAGTCGACTTTCGAGTAGAGAGTATGCGTTAAGTACTCCCTCCTTGCCTAATAAATGTGTTTGTCCACATCATGCTTAATTATATTCGATACAAATGCATGTGAGATTGACATGTGAGCTAGAGGCTAAAGTGGCTCGGTATGGATGATCGCTTTTGTCCTCACCTCTTTTAGGGCATCAGTCGCAGCATCAGTCCTTTTTTCGGTGCATTGAGGAAAAGCTATGAGGTATCTACATAGCTATCACGTGCACCTACGTTTCAAACGTTGTTCACCACTAAGCAGCACAACGTCCCTCTCTTCCCTCCATGCAGCAGTGCCCCCATGTCCCTCCATGCAGTAGAGCCCCCACGTCCACAGGTACCCCCGCCACTCCGACACGAGCCTCGTCCACGCCTTACACAACAGGCGATGCTGAGAACACCACCTTTAGATCAGGCTGGAGCTTCAGCGTGGTGGCAGCAACAGGTTTCTTTCGACCACTGGTAGCAGCAGCACACTCCCTCGATGAACTTCGATTATCAACCACAATACTAGGCAGAGGGTAAGAATTTTCCTACCGATGAGTTCCATATAGTATGCAATCCCTCATTACTTAATATTTTTTTCGCGTGCAGGAACCTATGGACATTAACATGTCCTCCTTAGGCTCGTGGGTGACTGAGGAGGAAGAGGTTCAACAGAAACTGCGAGATCAGGCTAACGGGTTTGGTATGTATTAGACTCCACCACTATTCCCACATAGGATACACAGAACCACGATGACAGGTCATGACTTCCTCCTTGTAACGTGGGGGCACGCCATAGGTATGGCTGGAGTACACCTCAGTCTCCGCCATCTTTCCATGGCTGACGATAGTGATAACTCTCTCCATGGACCTATGTATGAAACATATATCTATCTATGTATGAGACATCTATTGATCTATGTACGCGAGAGATGAATTACTATTATTATTTGATGTCGTGCAAGAGAGCATTGATATACAACCACAATCTAACTTAAAGTAAGACAAACAACTGCAACAGAGAATTAACATACAAGTACAAACTGAATTAAACTCAGATAACCTAACTATGATGATGCATATCCCTTTCCCTTGCCCTTCGACAATGTCGCGTCCTTTCCCTTCGACGATGAAGCACTCTTTGCCTGATGTGCCTTCTCCCAGGCAGCTCTCCTGCTCTTGCTGAAGGGCGGCATGAAGATATCATCTTCATGCTCGCTCTCTTCTATCCAATGATAAGTGTCATTTGCCAAAACCTGCAATGGGTTTTTGGTGTTAAGCTTTGTGTTTTCTAACCTTGCATTGATACTGAGAAGTTCTTGCTGTATTTCCTTAGAGGTCCTCCAGGGGCACCCTGACCTATAATATTTCTCATCGAGCTCGATGTCACTACTGATGAGTGCCTCCCATGTAACTGGAGTATAATCTATCCTAAACTCTCTAGCAAAATCTAAAAGGTGACAGGACACCTATTTTTGAAAGCTACGATCGGAAGGAAAACCCGACATCTGCAGGAGAGGAAAACACTTATCTACTTACATAAATCAGTGAGGAGAGGGTCTTATAAAGTGAAAAGAGAAGAAATGGTAGGGAGATTTTGGCATCAGAGGGAGAATTTGGCGGGAACATTATGGCGGGAACTCATTGCCAGGAAAGGGGAAGAAAAATGGCAGGGGAAAATTGGAGGGAACTCATCACCAGAAGAAAAAGGGCGAGAAGACTTTGGCAACAACAATCTTTATCACGACTTCAACTTAAGATACATTGTGTCCGAAATTAGGATACACCTCTACACTAAATATGAAATTAAGATATATCGTGACACTAATGTTGAACCTAAGATACATCACGACACTACAACTGAAATAAAGATACACCACTACTGAGGCATACATCTACTTGTCCTGAGTCCAGCGCGGATACTTTTCGGTCATGTCCCTAAGTTCTTCTGTTGTCTGCGCCTTAACAGCCCTTTCTCTAATCTCTGCCTTTCCGCTGCACTGGCCTCCTTGTGCACATTTTCCATGCTCTCCTCTTCCTCCCCCTCCTCCTATTCATCTCACGGTTTCGAGCTTATTTCACTCTTAATTCTTTTTGTTCTCTCTCTCTTGCTCCTTGTTCTCCTGCGCGACAATCCTTGCAGCACGCTCCTCAGCGTGAAAGCTAGCCCATACACACCGGCTCCTATCCGCAATCTCCTGTAGGACTCAAGCTGGCTGCTCAGTGTCAATTCAATGGTACCACTTGCAGAGAGGAGGAGGAGAATGCAACCACATTAATTGCATGAATAAAAGAACAAAAATGACGTAAAATAGGCATATTCATCATGCTTTCAGAAAATAGCGGAGACCTCTCGTACGACGAACTTGCTTGTCGGGGTGGACTTTGGTCATAGTTGTCACACATAAAAACTTCGTGCACATCTTATCAGAGAAATCCACCGACTCCTTCACCTTGGTAAGATGGCCACACCAACAGCGCTCCCGGGACACCCCTATGACAACCTAGCATCTTTCATCTTCCTATAACTAAACTCTGGATTCGAACAAAGCACACTCATGATGAAATCTCGGAGGAACATATGAATTGAGTGTGAAATATCGGAGGAACAGATGAACTGGTGAATGAAAGGATATCGGTGCCTGAATTTATATAAGCACTCGAAAGGATTGGCGGGAGAAAATGGCGTGAACCGGTGACAGAAAAAAATTGACGAGAGAGAAGAGTCGAGAGAATAGATTGAATTGGTTTAGCCTAAACACACACGTAATAACAGTGTGCATGATCAATGCAGGTTTCGGCCAGAGATTGGCGCTGCCGGCACACGGTGAGCCGACTGGCTGTCTCACACGACGCTTCGTCCAGCCGACAGGCATGTGTGCGGGCCTGTCCGCACACGGCGGGATGACAAGCGCATGTCGACACACGATGTGCCGCAGCCGTGCTATATTCCGAATTTCTAAATTTCATGTATTATTCTCTGAAATCACTAAAAAATATACTCTCTCCGATTCATAATAAGTGTCGCTTATTTTGTATTAAGCTATTCCCTCCGTTTCAAAATATAAGATGTTAAAACATCTTATATTTTGAAACGGAGGGAGTAGTAATAGATCCGGACGGAGTATTATAAAAAAATTGCTTGTGATCATGGCCTCGCAAATCGCAGCCCAAAACGACGAAGCAGGGAGCTGCGTGGAAGCGTGTCGTTCCCGACGACGCACGCAACGTCGCTTTTGCTGGCACGCCGCACGCACGCGCAGAGGCCCCCCAGCTAGCGTAGGGGCGAGACGAGACGAAGCCGTCGCGCCGAGCAGCACGGCCAATCAAGCACTTCCTAAGAAAACTCGGCCGAGACAAACGAGCCAGCTCAGGCGAAAGTTCAGTGCGTACACACTGGCTCGGCAAGTCGCCAAGACCGTGCAAGAAGCCAAAGGCAGGAGAGACCATCAGGTCGTTATTATGCCGGGCTTGTACGTACCCGCGAGAAGTTCGGCTGCCTCCGTTGGCGGGTAACGCACGGGATGCGTCGTCAAGCGCACAACACTGGCAGGCGGACTAGTGGGAGAAATTGCCGACCAGAGGCGAAAGCAACTATGCGCGTCGGTAGTGTGCATTGGTCCGAAGCGAAGAAAATGGGTTAGTCAAGAAATCGACGACTTGTTTGGCGTCCTTTTCCCATGATAAGTACAGTAGTAGGCTCGAGTGTTAATTGATGATCAGTTGAGGTACCTGACCGTGGCGCGTTGGCCATTCTCTCGGCGTGACTCACTCAACAATAGCATGGTACTATTTGGATGACAGTCAAAATAAACAATGACTCCACTAATTCTCTATCAGATGACGTCATCGAGTTTCAATTCACGTGTACCAAAATTTGATCGCAAATGGCAAACCCTTGTGCAATCATTAGGTGCACAAATCATGATGCAAATCTAACGGTTCTAGACTCGACCGAGCTCTAATATAATTCTCGGTCAATCGAGAGCTATGCTGATCCAAAACGTAGAGAGGTCACCTATGAGATTGGTGATAGAGCTTATCTCAGGGTATCACCACTTCGTGGTGTGAAGAGATTTGGAATCAAAGGAAAATTAGCACCACGCTATGTAGGACCTTTCAAAATTTTGAGCCGCAAAGGAGAAGTGGCATATGAGATAGAATTACCAGAATCTCTGTCAGCAGTTCATAACGTATTCCATGTCAGTCAGCTGAAAAAGTGTCACCCAGAGATGGAAGAAACTTCGTTGAAAGACACTATACCATTGGAGGAGGTTCAGCTAGATAATGATCTCACTTATGAAGAGAAAACCTATTAAGATTCTAGAGACCGCAGAAAGAATTACCCGTACCAAGACCATCAAATTCTGCAAAGTGCAGTGGAACCATCACACTGAATCAGAAACAACATGGGAGCGAGAGGATGAACTTCGGAGAGATCACCCTCACCTATTTGCAAGCCAACCCGAATCTCGAGGGCGAGATTCATCTTAAGGGGGTTAGATTTGTAACATCCCAAAATTTCATCTGAAATTATCATCATTGCACTCATATCATCATAGCATGTAATTGCATTGCATTTAGAATGTCCTCCAAAAATTTGGTGCAATTTTGAGCCATGAATAAAAGATATGAATTATTTTGAAAAATAGAATCAAAGAAAATGCTATATTACCTATTAAATCCAAGTAGATACTTTGGATTAAAATAGAAGATAAATATGTTTTATAATACCCTAAAAATCTAATTTGAGCTTTCACAAATTTTCACAAATTGGTTTGATTCAATTTGAATCCTTAAATCAAAAGTTTTGGAGAAAACAGAATTAGAAAAAGAAAAAGAATTAAGGGAGAAAAAAAGGGCGTGACTTGGCCTTTTGGCCCAATCCGCCCATGACCCCTGGGACTCCCTCTCCCTCTCTGTCTTCTTTTCTCACCTCCCTCTACCCCTCCCGGCGATGAGGCCCACACCCACGTCACCACCACCCGTCGTCTTCACCAGTGAACACCCTCCCCTTCTGCCGTTTGAAATCGACTCAAATTCGGCGTTTCTAGTATTAATTCCCACGTGACCACCTACTAAATCCTCTCCTCCTCATCATTTTCCCTCACACTTCCTCGGAGAGCCCCAGGCTCCCAATTCTGACTCGAACCGCCACTGTCCGACGCAACTCCGGCGAGAATTCCGGTGAGCTCCGGCCACGCCGTGACCTCCTCTCTGCTCTGAAATACTTGCCGTGACCTAGCGCGTGTTTTAACCCCAACAACATGCTTTCTTTTGCACCAGGACGACGACACGATCCAACTCCGGCGAACTCCCTCTGCCGCCACCGTCAGTCACTTCTCCGGTAAAGGTAGGGTTCCCGCCACCCCCTTTTGGTCTTTACTAGGTCGTGCAGACACTTGCGCACCTCGCTGACCTCTTTTCTGGTTGGTTCGAGCCCTAGGTCACGGTCGCCGACACCGAGCCATGAACTCCACCGTCTGCGCAACTCCGGCGAGGGATCCAGGCCAAGCCCGAGCACCCCCCGCACCGCAGTGACCTCCATCGAGACCGCCACGACCTCCTCAACCTCTGGTACGTGTCCACGGTCTTCTAGCCCTCGTAGAATCACCAGAACCTCATCGGCCGACGCTCCGCCGCCGTGCGCAGTTGGTCGGCGCCGCCCATCTCCGACCAAGTCGCTAAGGACCATTAGATCCTGTATCTGCGGCTAGGATTAGATCACTAAACGAAAGGGTATGGGCTAATCAGATCCATACGTAGTCACTTAAGATCTGACGGCCCCCAACGGTCGATCCGGCCGAACCGGTACCAGCCAATAGGATAGCGCCACATCGCCAGACTATTTCTGTTTAATTAGAAAATAGACAGATTTAGTATTAAACTTAGAAATTTCTTAACTTTTGATCCACAAATCAGAAAAATACAAATTTGGTTTCTATGGATTCAGAAAAATAAGACCTTTATTATGAAGGCCTTGTTTCACACTTTTGCCCCTGTAAACTTGGAATTATAGGCAGAACCTTTTTAGGAGTATTTTGCTCACAAAAATTATTCTATAAATTATTTTTGGGTATTTTTCTTATGCATTTAGATGAGGTATTCTATCCTATGTACTGTAGACTCTGTAAATTATAGAATTATTTTCATATCATTGCATTTTGCATGCATTCATGTTTTTGTAATGTTTTATTGATTGAATTATTATTGTTGTATTAATCTTGTGTAGATTGTGTGGATTGTGAAGTTTGTTGCTGTGAGGATTGTACCTATTCCCCTAGCTACCAAGGCAAGTGATATTTCATCTCATGTCCTATTATTTTTCACTATGGCACTAGTGTTATTTTGGTAGATCTTAGCATGATAGAATTATTCATATGTTACCATACTATGCTATGCTACCCTATAGTGTATATCTTGGTAGTATTCCCTAGTTAAAGACTTTGTATGCTAGAATGCTTAGCCTTGCTATTAGAATTCGTGGGTGGAATATACACATAAGAAAGTATTTTTGTTTAACTAAGAAAACAACTAATGTTAATGAAACACCTGGGTGGAATGGGGCTTGCTTGGATTATGTTGAGTGGTTACTCAGGGGCCATGTCTATGGTCAGCTGGTGTATCACACTTGTGGATGGCCACCCAGGAACAAAGAGATTGGAGACATTCTTGTCATGAAGCTTCCAGTGCAACCACATGGCATATGGGCTCTGTCTTGACCAACTAAGTTGCAAGAACTCAGCCAGATGGACATAAGGTGGTAGATATGATAGGATGGAGCAGCGTCCAGTGGTGGTGAGGATTGCTTGAAGGTCTTGTCTCGATGCATGTAGTCTTGTGGGAAAGTGCACCACCTCTCGGAGGGTAAAACTAAGTACTTAGCCGTGTCCCGGTTATGGACATTCCTGAGCCTCAAGACAGTGAAGTAGTTCAATAATCTCCTCATCCAAATTTCTCTAAGTTAAAACTTGTGGGTGAACATGGGTAGAGGTTCAGTGATGTCTATCATTGGTACCTTATAGCTGGAATGAAAAACTTCTTTAAAAACTATAAGTCAAACTAATTTTAGCAAAGCCAGCCAAAACCCCACTTAGCAATATATTCATGTAGTTGTTGGATTATACTAAGTATCTAGGGTATCACTTGCCAATACAATTCCAAATGTATTGACCCTTGTGGCTGTAACTTATTATGTTGCAGGATACTCTGATGATGAGTAGGGTTGCGGGTCTACACTCGACATGCTTGCACATGGCACATGAAGACTAAAGACTCTATTATTATTATGCTATGTAATGTGAACCTTAAGTGTCTTAGCCTTGGGCTAAGTGAGTTATAGAACCATTATATTCCTGGACATGCGATGTAATAATGACCTTTGTTTCTGTGTACTTCATCTTAAACTGTGGGTGCTAGCATTTTTGATCTAGGGACTAGCATTGCAATCATAGGGATCTTACCTTATTATGGTGAGATCTTACAGATGGTATCGAGCATTGTGTTGCACTGGGTTTCGTGACCTAGAATGGATTAGACTAAGGAAAACCCTTAGGAAAAATAACTCCATATTTCAGACCTCACACTTTGTCTTTTCATCTCGTAAAGATTTCCCTAATCATCCTTCTCATCTATTTTTGTAGATGTCCACCATCAATGAATCCGTCAAGAAGGGACCACTGATGACTATGACCCTGGAGTGTGAGACAGAATTTCCCAATGTGCTCAAGAACCTCATGCTCGGCTTGGGGATGAATGGTGAAGCCTTGTACAAGGGATTTCCTGTGATAGATGAAGGACAAGAGTATTGGTGGGTGCAACTCCACTTGTACAAGAACAAGGAAAGGCGATCCCAAGAGTGCAGGATTACGCATGTTCACCAACTCTGAAATGCACGTCATTCTTTGACTCTACAAGGAGTCTGCATGGAAGGCTATTGAGGAACTTGGAGAGACTCAAGTATAGAATGCTCAATACTCGGGAGGATCTCAAGGAGGAAGCGTCTTGCCCAAGACTCAAAGGCCACTATGAACGCCTAAGTAAGGATATCATAGGCCTAGCTTTGGAGCTATCACGACCAAGACAAGCGATTCTTGCCAAGGATGCCCAGATTGCCACCTTGGTTAAGAAGGAGTGAGATATTAGTTGGACCACCACCCTTGGCATTTTATCACGTTAGTATTTCGACCATACCAACCTATGTGGTATGGCAAAAATAAGTTATGTCTGGAACCTTGAGTGCTTGAGTTGAATTAAAGTATTGCTACTTGGAATGTTTTGTTGGTTGAATTCCCTCTTATTTTGTGACTTGTATTTTCTTTCTCTATTGTGTTACTAATTTTCTCCATACTATGCAAAAGATGCCGAACTTTGTCTACAGACGTGAGGATTTCAAGGGGACTCGCTTTGGGACTCGTATCTTGGAGCTAGTCCAAGTGCTCGCTCTTCAATCCCCACTATTCAGGGACTTCAGCTGAGGAAGTTTGAGGAAGGACTTATGGGGATTGAGTTACCCAGCCGGGGCGTGAGGTGAGCCCCAAGCGGGAGATTACCTTCAAGGTTCTCCATGATGACATGGAGAGGGGCCTCGACGTCGCTATGCAGGAGCTGTTGGGACGCCTATGTGGACGTCACTCTTTTGAGATCAAGAGCCACTACTTCCACTTCTTTGGGAGGCGCGACAAGGATGGAGAGCCTATTGTGTTGGACAAGGCCACTAAGGAGTCTATCAAGCCCGTGCGTCACTACCTCCAGGACTTAGAGAGCCTTATTAGACACCTTGATACTGATAGGACTAACGTGATGCTTAGCAATGATGAACTACGAGTCCAACTCAAGGAGAAGGACAAGGCCTTCCAGGAACAGGAAAATCGAATCAAGGAAATGGAGAAGAAGTTTGAAGACCAAGATAAGAAAGTCAAGAACCAAGAGAAGAGAGTTCAGGAGAAGAACAAGAAGATTAGAGACTTGGAGACCGAGTTAGAGCTGGAGAACATTGAGCTAGAAGCGGATCACGGGGTGATAGAGAGGCTACGCACACAGAAGAGAGAGTTACAGACAAAGATCGATGCTCTGACTACCAGCTTGGAGGAATACAAGGCAGGATTCACATCAGCAGGACTTGCTCTAGTAGAGGAGGAAGTCGACATGGAGGAGTAGTGATACTGTTCCATTTACCTATCGTTCTATTATTATTGAATGCATAGGTCATACCGACTTGTGGGTGACTATGCTAGTATGTTATCTTGCAAACTCTGTTATTGTTGTGATGTTGGAACTTGCATGTGCTTGTTTGTCTGATTGTTGTTTTATTTGGGTTATCTATCATTACTTACCCTTACTAAACCCACAGATGCCTCCTCGACGCAACAACGAGGATAACAATGACAATGACAATGGAATGCAGCAAATGATGGCTGCACAGACCCAATTGATGCAAATGATGACTCAATTTATGGCGAACCAGAATTAGAACAACAATAATAACAATAACAACCAGAACAATCCACCACCTCTAGATATGCTGACCAGATTTCTAAGGCTGAGACCTGCTAAGTTCTCGGGTACCTCTGACCCCATGGTAGCAAACGATTGGCTATGTTCTGTGAATAAGGACCTAGTTACGGTTGGATGCACGGATGCAGAAAAGGTCAGATTTGCAGCACACTTATTGGAAGGTCATGCAGCTGCTTGGTGGGATAACTTTCAAATTACCCACCCTATTGAGGAAGTGACTTGGGCAATGTTTGAAGATGGGTTTCACACCACTCACATCTCTGCAGGAATAATGGGATTGAAGAAAAAGGAGTTTCATAACCTCAAGCAACGCCATCGCAGTATTTCTAAATACATCGAGGAGTTCAATAATTTGTCACGTTATGCACCCGATGATGTTGACACTGATGCAAAGAGGAAGGAAAAGTTCCTAGATGGGTTAAATGATGAAATTTCTATGCAACTATCTGTTGCATATGTTCCAACTTATCAATCTTTATGTGATAAAGCTACCATCCTGGAAAACAAGATGAAGCTAGTGGAGGGTAGAAAGAGGAAGCACCATTTCGGTAAGTTTGGATCAGGATCTCCTCACAAGCACCCTCATGGTGAAGGAAGTGGGAGCTCAGGATTCCACAAGAATGGGAATCATAATAACCATCGTAACAACAACCACCACCATGATGGAAACAATCATCATGGACATAACAAAAGTGGATTCAGGAACAATCACAATAATCATGGCCATGGGAACCAAAATGGTCGAATCACGATCGACCAACGAAAAAAGACATCAGTCAGGTGGAATGTTTCAAGTGTAAAAAGACATGACACTATGCTAATGAATGCCCAGAAAAGAAGACTGATGGGGATAAGCCAAACCCATTCCAAAAGGGTCATGTGAATCACATTAATGTGGAGGAAATTCAAGAAGGATCTGATGCCGTAATCGGTAAGTTCAAGATTAATTCCTTTCCTGCACTTATCCTTTTTGATACTGGCGCATCGCATTCATTCATTTCAAGAGCATTTGTAATAAAAAATGAACTCTCCACTGAAACCATTGGATGTCCCATTAAAGTAAGTTCCCCGGGTGGAGAAATGATAGTAAATTCAGGGTGCCGACATATCATCCTAGAAATTGGAAAGCACAAGTTCCCGATTAGTTTAATAATCCTAGAGTCCCAAGGATTAGATGTAATATTAGGGATGGACTGGTTGACCCGTTATGAAGGGGTGATTGATTGTGCCAAGCAAACTGTTATGCTCACCACCCCAGAAAAGAAAAGGATCAGGTTCAAGTCTAACTTTGAACCCAAGGGGAGCAAGGTTAATTTCTTAAGGGGGTTAGCCTAGATGATGTGCCAATAGTGAGGGAATATCCAGATGTGTTCCCCGAGGAATTACCTGGCATGCCACCAGATAGGGACATGGAGTTTCTGATAGACCTGCTACCAGGAACGGGGACTATAGCAAAGAGACCTTATAAAATGTCGGTGGACGAGTTAAAAGAACTCAAGAAACAGCTGGGAGAACAGTTGAAAAAAGGATTTATTCAACCAAGCTCGTCGTCTTGGGGAGCACCAGTCTTGTTTGTTGAGAAGAAGGACCGAAGTCAAAGGCTATGCATAGATTATCGTTCACTCAATGAAGTGACCATAAAGAACAAATATCCACACTTAGAATTAATGATCTCTTGATCGACTAGAGGGAGCATGTGTGTTCTCAAATATTGATCTTCGATCAGGATACTTCAACTAAAGATCAGAGAACATGACATACCCAAGACGCATTCACCACTAGATACGGGTTGTATGAATATCGGTGATGCCATTTGGATTGACTAATGCACCCGCCTACTTCATGAACATGATGAATAAGGTATTCATGGAATTCCTTGACAAGTTCGTAGTGGTATTCATCGATGATATATTGGTATATTCCAAGAGCAGCAAAGAACATGAAGAACATCTACGCCTGATTCTAGAGAAACTTAGAGAACATAAACTTTATGCCAAGTTCAGCAAATGTGAATTCTGGCTGAATGAAGTGGGATTTCTTGGACACATAGTATCTGGTAATGGTATAGCTGTTGATCCAGCAAAAGTGGTAGCTGTGACAGAATGGGAACCTCCTAAATCAGTTAAAGAAATCCGTAGTTTCCTTGGCCTAGCAGGGTACTATCGAAGGTTCATTGAAAATTTCTCTAAGATTGCAAAGCCCATGACTAATCTGCTGAAGAAGGAGAATAAGTTTAATTGGACAGAAACTTGCGAAACTAGCTTTCAGGAATTAAAAAAGAGGCTAGTTTCAGCACCAGTGTTATGTTTGCCAGATCTTGAGAAAGACTTTCAAGTATACTGCGATGCATCTCACCAAGGATTAGGAGGTGTGTTGATGCAGGAAGGTAGAGTGGTAGCTTATGCATCAAGACAACTCAAAAATCATGAAGTGAACTACCCTACTCATGATCTAGAGTTGGCATCAGTTGTGCATGCACTAAAAACATGG
Organism: Avena insularis; assembly: GCA_023614405.1. Lineage (NCBI taxonomy): Eukaryota > Viridiplantae > Streptophyta > Magnoliopsida > Poales > Poaceae > Avena > Avena insularis. The sequence goes on from CM042694.1 coordinate 470,871,300, forward strand.
AGGCATTATCTTATGGGAAAACGTTGTGAGATGTTCACTGATCACAAGAGTCTGAAATACATTTTTACATAGAAAGAACTCAACATGAGACAAAGAAGATGGCTAGAACTTATCAAAGATTACGACTTAAGTTTGCAATACCACCCTGGAAAGGCAAACGTTGTAGCCGATGCATTAAGCCGCAAGGCTCATGTAAATGGCCTCAATAAAGGAGAATTGCCGGAGGAGTTATGTGCCCAATTTAGAGAGCTGAGACTTGAAATAGTGCCTGAAGGGTACCTTGAATCCTTGGAAGTGCAACCCACACTAAAGGACAAAATTCAAAAAGCCCAAAAGTTGGACAAAGAAATAGAAGAAATCAAAAGTAAGGTTAGTGAAGGCAAGGCAAAAGGATTCCATGTAGATGATCAAGGAATCTTATGGTACGAAAAACGTATCTGTGTTCCGCAGGATCTTGAACTTAAGAAGTTGATCTTACAAGAAGTGCACAACTCACTATATTCAATTCATCCTGGTAATACTAAGATGTATATGGATGTTAAGGAGAGGTTTTGGTGGAACAATTTAAAGAAGGACATAGCAGAGCACATTGCCTTGTGCGACGTGTGCAGTTGTGTAAAGGCGGAACATCAGAAACCGGCAGGATTATTACAACCACTGCCAATACCTGATTGGAAATGGGATAAAATTGGTATGGATTTTATCACCGGACTACCCAGGACTAAATCTGGATACGATTCCATATGGGTTATCGTTGACCGCTTGACAAAAGTGGCCCATTTCATACTAGTGAAAACCACTTATACAAGTGAAAAACTAGCCAAGATTTACATGAATAGAATTATATGTTTGCATGGGGTACCTAAAAGTATCGTGTCCGACAGAGGAACTCAATTCACTTCGCACTTTTGGCGACAACTTCACGAGTCTTTGGGAACTCGACTGGAGTTCAGCACTGCATTTCATCCACAAACCGATGGGCAGACAGAAATGACCAATCAAATATTAGAGGATATGCTAAGAGCATGTGCGTTAGATTATGAATCCAGTTGGGATGAAAGTCTACCATATGCAGAGTTTTCTTACAATAATAGCTACCAAGCAAGCATAGAAATGGCTCCGTTTGAATTTCTTTACGGAAGGAAGTGTACTACACCATTACTATGGAATGGAGTAGGGGAAAGAAATTTGTTCGGGTCAGACCTATTCAAAGAGGCCGAAGAGAAAGTCAAGATGGTGAGAGATAGGCTAAAGGTAGCTCAATCTCGGCAGAAGAGCTATGCTGATCCAAAACGTAGAGAGGTCACCTATGAGATTGGTGATAGAGCTTATCTCAGGGTATCACCACTTCGTGGTGTGAAGAGATTTGGAATCAAAGAAAAATTAGCACCACGCTATGTAGGACCTTTCAAAATTTTGAGCCGCAAAGGAGAAGTGGCATATGAGATAGAATTACCAGAATCTCTGTCAGCTGTTCATAACGTATTCCATGTCAGTCAGCTGAAAAAGTGTCACCCGGAGATGGAAGAAACTTCGTTGAAAGACACTATACCATTGGAGGAGGTTCAGCTATATAATGATCTCACTTATGAAGAGAAACCTATTAAGATTCTAGAGACCGCAGAAAGAATTACCCGTACCAAGACCATCAAATTCTGCAAAGTGCAGTGGAACCATCACACTGAATCAGAAGCAACATGGGAGCGAGAGGATGGACTTCGGAGAGATCACCCTCACCTATTTGCTAGCCAACCCAAATCTCGAGGGCGAGATTCATCTTAAGGGGGTTAGATTTGTAACATCCCAAAATTTCATCTGAAATCATCATCATTGCACTCATATCATCATAGCATGTAATTGCATTGCATTTAGAATGTCCTCCAAAAATTTGGTGCAATTTTGAGCCATGAATAAAAGATATGAATTATTTTGAAAAATAGAATCAAAGAAAATGCTATATTACCTATTAAATCCAAGTAGATACTTTGGATTAAAATAGAAGATAAATATGTTTTATAATACCCTAAAAACCTAATTTGAGCTTTCATAAATTGGTTTGATTCAATTTGAATCCTTAAATCAAAAGTTTTGGAGAAAACAGAATTAGAAAAAGAAAAAGAATTAAGGGAGAAAAAAAGGGGGGCAGCAGACAGCTTCTGGCCTTTTGGCCCAATCCGGCCCAGCAGCCCACCCGGACTCCCCTCTCTGTCTTTACGCACCTCCTCAACCTACCCCTCCCACGATAGACCGGGCCCCACACGTCACCACCACCCCGTCGTCTTCAACCCCCAGGCGATGAACACCCCTCCCCTTCTCCGCCATTTCGAAATCGACTCAAATTCGGCCGTTTCCAGTATTAATTCCCCACGGCGGCCACCCCTACTAAATCCCCTCTCCCTCCTCATCATTTTCCCTCGTACTTCCGGAGAGCCCCCAGGCTCCCCAATTACGAGCTCGAACCGCCACTGTCCGATGCAACTCCGGCGAGAATTCCGGTGAGCTCCGGCCACGCCGTGACCTCCTCTCTGCTCTGAAATACTTGCCGTGACCTAGCGCGTGTTTTAACCCCAACAGCATCCTTTCTTTTGCACCAGGATGACGACACGGTCCAACTCTGGTGAACTCCCTCTGCCGCCACCGTCAGTCACCTTCTCCGGTAAAGGTAGGGTTCCCGCCACCCCCTTTTGGTCTTTACTAGGTCGTGCAGACACTTGCGCACCTCGCTGACCTCTTTTCTGGTTGGTTCGAGCCCCAGGTCACGGTCGCCGATACCGAGCCGTGAACTCCATCGTCTACGCAACTCCGGCGAGGGATCCAGGCCAAGCCCGAGCACCCCTCGCACCGCAGTGACCTCCATCGAGACCGCCACGACCTCCTCAACCTCTGGTATGTGTCCATGGTCTCCTAGCCCTCGTAGAATCACCAGAACCTCATCGGCCGACGCTCCACCACCGCGCGCAGTTGGTCGGCGCCGCCCATCTCCGACCAAGTCGCTAAGGACCATTAGATCCTGTATCTGCGGCTAGGATTAGATCACTAAACGAAACGGTATGGGCTAATCAGATCCGTCCGTAGTCACTTAAGATCTGACGGCCCCCAGCGGTCGATCCGGCCGAACCGGTACCGGCCAATAGGATAGCACCACATCGCCAGACTATTTCTGTTTAATTAGAAAATAGACAGATTTAGTATTAAACTTAGAAATTTCATAACTTTTGATCCACAAATCAGAAAAAGACAAATTTGGTTTCTATGGATTCAGAAAAATAAGACCTTTATTATGGAGGCCTTGTTTCACACTTTTGCCCCTGTAAACTTGGAATTATAGGCAGAACCTTTTTAGGAGTATTTTGCTCACAAAAATTGTTCTATAAATTATTTTTGGTATTTCTTATGCATTTAGATGAGGTATTCTATCCTATGTAATGTAGACTCTGTAAATTATAGAATTATGTTCATATCATTGCATTTTGCATGCATTCATGTTTTTGTAATGTTTTATTGATTGAATTATTATTGTTGTATTAATCTTGTGTAGATTGTGTGGATTGTGAAGTTTGTTGCTGTGAGGATTGTACCTATTCCCCTAGCTACCAAGGCAAGTGATATTTCATCTCATGTCCTATTATTTTTCACTATGGCACTAGTGTTATTTTGGTAGATCTTAGCATGATAGAATTATTCATATGTTACCATACTATGCTATGCTACCCTATAGTGTATATCTTGGTAGTATTCTCTAGTTAAAGACTTTGTATGCTAGAATGCTTAGCCTTGCTATTAGAATTTGTGGGTGGAATATACACATAAGAAAGTATTTTTGTTTAACTAAGAAAACAACTAATGTTAATGAAACACCTGGGTGGAATGGGGCTTGCTTGGATTATGTTGAGTGGTTACTCAGGGGCCATGTCTATGGTCAGCTGGTGTATCACACTTGTGGATGGCCACCCAGGAACAAAGAGATTGGAGACATTCTTGTCATGAAGCTTCCAGTGCAACCACATGGCATATGGGATCTGTCTTGACCAACTAAGTTGCAAGAACTCAGCCAGATGGACAGAAGGTGGTAGATATGATAGGATGGAGCAGCGTCCAGTGGTGGTGCGAGGATTGCTTCTGAAAGGTCTTGTCTCGATGCATGTCGAGTCTTGTGGGGAAAGTGCACCACCTCTCCAGAGGGTAAAACTAAGTACTTAGCCGTGTCCCCGGTTATGGACATTCCTGAGCCTCAAGACAGTGAAGTAGTTCAATAATCTCCTCATCCAAATTTCTCTAAGTTAAAACTTGTGGGTGAACATGGGTAGAGGTTCAGTGATGTCTATCATTGGTACCTTATAGCTGGAATGAAAAACTTCTTTAAAAACTATAAGTCAAACTAATTTTAGCAAAGCCAGCCAAAACCCCACTTAGCCATATATTCATGTAGTTGTTGGATTATACTAAGTATCTAGGGTATCACTTGCCAATACAATTCCAAATGTATTGACCCTTGTGGCTGTAACTTATTATGTTGCAGGATACTCTGATGATGAGTAGGGTTGCGGGTCTACACTCGACATGCTTGCCTGTGGCACATGAAGACTAAAGACTCTATTATTATTATGCTATGTAATGTGAACCTTAAGTGTCTTAGCCTTGGGCTAAGTGAGTTGTAAGAACCATTATATTCCTGGACATGCGATGTAATAATGACCTTTGTTTCTGTGTACTTCATCTTAAACTGTGGGTGCTAGCATTTTTGATCTAGGGACTAGCATTGCAATCATAGGGATCTTACCTTATTATGGTGAGATCTTACAGATGGTATCAGAGCATTGTGTTGCCTGTAGGTTCGTGACCCTAGAATGGATTAGACTAAGGAAAACCCTTAGGAAAAATAACTCCATATTTCAGACCTCACACTTTGTCTTTTCATCTCGTAAAGATTTCCCTAATCATCCTTCTCATCTATTTTTGTAGATGTCCACCATCAATGAATCCGTCAAGAAGGGACCACTGATGACTATGACCCTGGAGTGTGAGACAGAATTTCCCAATGTGCTCAAGAACCTCATGCTCGGCTTGGGGATGAATGGTGAAGCCTTGTACAAGGGATTTCCTGTGATAGATGAAGGACAAGAGTATTGGTGGGTGCAACTCCACTTGTACAAGAACAAGGAAGACGATCCCAAGAGTACGGGATTCTGCATGTTCACCAACTCTGAAATGCACCCGTCATTCTTTGACTCTACAAGGAGTGCTGCATGGAAGGCTATTGAGGAACTTGGAGAGAGACTCAAGTATAGAATGCTCAATACTCAGGAGGATCTCAAGGAGGAGAAGCGTCTTGCCCAAGACTCAAAGGCCACTATGAAACGCCTAAGTAAGGATATCATAGGCCTAGCTTTGGAGCTATGCGACCAAGACAAGCAGATTGCTGCCAAGGATGCCCAGATTGCCACCTTGGTTAAGAAGGAGTGAGATATTAGTTGGACCACCACCCTTGGCGTTTTATCACGTTAGTATTTCGACCATACCAACCTATGTGGTATGGCAAAAATAAGTTATGTCTGGAACCTTGAGTGCTTGAGTTGAATTAAAGTATTGCTACTTGGAATGTTTTGTTGTCACGAGAACGAGAAAAGAGTACTTGTCGGTAACGAGATCAAACTAGGTATGGGGATACCGATGATCAAATCTCAGATATATAGATGATATACATGTTGTGGGTATAATTTTTCGCTCGTTAAACAATGTGGTTCTTGGGTATTGGATATCAGATTGGTTGGTGTGAACTGTCATAGAGCACAACATAATTCATGAACTACAATGGCCTAAGTAAATAGCAAGAGAATATGGAATGATGTTCATCAAAAGAAAATAAAGTGTTGTTGTGTTTCTCATTGACATAAAACCTAGCCTTTAAGGTTTGTTTTAATAATTGTTATTTTGTTCTGATCATAGTTTAAAAAACCGGACCGATGACCGAACCGGCGAGAGTGCTGGTTTAGGTTTTTACTGGTCGGACCACTGGTTTAGCAATTCATTGTCTGGTGTTCTAGGATATACAATAATATTTTTTAATTATAAATGTCATGATAAATAAATAATTATATGTGAAAAATGTTTGAGACTTGCAATTTGACATAATAATTCATATAATAACAGCTAAGCAACAACTTATCATGTCTAAAACTCTCGGCCGCATTTAGTAAGCCAACAAACCGCAAAGTATTTGACACACAAGTATGCATTGCGTTGGGTGTCCTATTGGTTTGATTTTTAGTGATATACCATGTAGATGATATAGTACAAGAAAAACATGTTTCTACTATGGAGTATAAAGCAAACATAGCTTAGCGTTTTCCACCGTGCGCTTGTAATGCCCTAAAAAAATGGTCGAGTCATTGGAGAGGATGTACTAATAAAGTCAGAAGCAGGAACCAAATAAAAGAAGTTATGCTTACTTCACATGTATCTAACGCAGCGTAGTTGGTTAGCTAGCATAGTTTGGTACCACGACACTTCTAAGATGAACAAGGTTCGAACCCTTATATTGGCAATTCTATTTTACTTTCCCTGGTTTTCAACTGGTTCAACCCGTCTGGTTCGATCCGGTTTGACCGGTCTAGTAGCGGGAACGGTCTGACGCGCTTAAGAAACTGCTAGGGTCATCGGTTTCGGGTTTTTTCGTTTCAACCGGCAGTCCGGTCCGCTTCTTTCAACTATGGTTTCGGTATTATGAGAATAATGGTTATTCAAATAATTACCGGATTCCATAGAAGATGAATGAACTTTTATAGGTCTAGTTGGAGAAATCACATCCATAAACACTAATGCTAAAAATATCGCAAGACAAATGATTAAAAGATCATTTATGAGTGACATTGTCATTTAAATTATATTCAAAATAAAATATAACGAAACTCCATGTTGATAAATTTTTGAAGTCTTTGATTTTGATCAAATGACGCTTGTGAGATTTTCCCGAGATAATTAAAACTCCGTTCATAGGCCAAAGGGGAACGAACAACTAACTTACTTGATATTATGCATGTTGATGTATATAGTCCATTACGTGTAGCCGTGTGCGGTGGATATTTCAATTTCATATACTTTCTTCGAAAATTTAATTGGGTATATGTGTATATTTACTTAATAAGAAAGAAGTATAAAATATTTAAAAAATGTTCAAAGTCTTTCAAGGTGAAGTGGAGAATCATTGTAACGAGAAAATAAAAAATTTATGATTAGATCATAAATTAAGATATTTGAGTTACAAGTTTAGTAAAACACCTAAAATTTGAGGAACCGATCCATGGATTTGCGTTTACTGACAAACCATAGGAGTATGGAGTGTTCTAGATATGAAATCAAACCTTGTTTGACATGATAAGATCAAAAGTGACATTTATAAAATTGCCATTATGTTTTAAGGATTAAAACTTTAGAGACTACCGCTTTTACAATGAGAATAGCGCCACCATGATCCGCTGAAATGACACGATATGAGTTATGACTTGGGATAAAACTCAAGCTGTCTTTTCTTAAATTTTGGTTTAATAGGCATACGTAAAATGTTTATAACCAAAGTCGAATAAGAACGTCTTTGTAGGTTATCTCAAAGCAACTATTGGGTATTCCTCCATAACACCGAATACAAATGTGTTTGTCACTTAGAACATCAATTTTCTTAAGAAGGATTTTTTGCAAAAATTTAAGTAGGAAGACAATATAACTTTGATTAGGTTGATGAACCGAAGTAACATGTGCTAAATAGCGCAGCGGCGAAAAGTGTCTTAGAGGCAGCCATAATGCTCATGGCTCCCGTGACTACAAATGTGGAGATCTCGGAGATTAGAGTTTCTATTGAACTATGTGGGTCGTGTAATAATCAAATAGTAAGATTTGAAAACAAGTCATTATTATTTTGACAATGATAAACCGACTACCTACAAAGAAGCGATGATAAGTCTTGACTATATCAAGTTACTAGAAGTCATAAAATCCATGATAGTTTTCATACACGAGAAATAAAGTTTCTGAACTTAGAAGACCCTCCGAGAGACGTGAAGCCTATCGGTCGTATTTGGATCTATAAAGAAACAGACATGGATATTTTCACATCTATGAAATAGTCGATATGTTAGAAAAAAGTTTATGAAAATGTTCAAGGAATTGACTATGACAAGATTTGATCTTTCATAGTGATGTTTAGTCTGTATGAATTATTGTACCAACCATTACATATGTCAATTTTGGTATATGGTAGTTGAATAAACAAAACAAAATTCTTCTAATAGAATGATTACCTATGACATGTATGTGACACCGTACAAAGGGTTTTGTTAATTCAAAAGTTGCTAAAATGGCATGCAAACTTCATTGGTTAAAGTAAACATAGTGGGGTTGAAATCTTTACCGTGATGAAACTATTAAATGGTTTAATTTCATTAGAAATGATGAATATGCTTGTATTTGCAAAAAATAAGTGAGAGTGTTGAGACATATTTTTAATATATTATATAGAAGACATGTTGTTGATTGGAAATGATGTATCTTTTATTGACACATGTTAAGAATTCCATTAAAATTAAGATTTCGATGAAAGTCTTAGGAATATTAGGAATCAATGTCTATATGGATAGATTGAGACTCTGACATGATCGTGTAAAATGTACATAGATGAAATATTGAATGAGTTAAATACAGAAATGACAAGAAGGGTTCTTGCCGCATGGAAAAGGTTGAATCAAGAATTAAAGTGTATTGACACTTGGTGAATGAAACGAGATTCAAGTGTTTTAACACTTGGTGAGTGAAATCATATGAATATTTTGATCAATAGTGTATACTATGATATTCGTTGAGACATATTTATAATATATTATGTAGAAGATATGTTGTTGACTGGAAATGATGTATCTTTTATTGGCACGTGTTAAGAATTTCATTCAATTAAGATTTCGATGAAAGACTTAGGAATGTTAGGCATCAATGTCTATATGGATTTATTGAGACGCTGATATGATTGTGTGAAATATACATAGATGAAATATTGAATGAGTTCAATACAGAAATGACAAGAAGGGTTCTTGCCGCATGGAAAAGGTTGAATCAAGAATTAAAGTGTATTGACACTTGGTGAATGAAATGAGATTCAAGTGTTTTGATACTTGGTGAGTGAAATCATATGAATATTTTGATCAATCATGTATACCGTGATATGTATATATCCATATATGTCATATGCTCTAAATGTTATGAGCATATACCAAAGTGACTCATAATATGATCACTAGACGATAGTATGGATGTTGTTATGAGCTTTGGAAGAACTAAGAATATGTTCTATATGTAGAGGTGAGTTTTGTCACAAGATACAAATTAATTTTATCTCAATTTTTTTTGACTATTCAGTTTATCTCAATTTAGACTATGAGTGGCATAATGTAATGAAAAGGAAGTTCCATGATGGATTTGGATGAGTTCCAAAGTTAAGACACTGTGATAGATACTACAAGAAAGGCTGAGTATATGACTGCTCTAGTAGCAGTAAAGGAGGGAATTTGTTTCAAGAAGTTTGTTATGAAACTAGGTGTAGTTCCAAGTAGGTTAATACTATGAAGATCTATTGTATGACAATAGTATCGACATATTTTAACCCCAAGGAACTAGGGTGTCACCAAAGGACTGAATTTATACACACGGGCCTGAATGTGTCAGATCTGGAGATTAGGTTTACCACAAGCAACATGTATGTACAACACCAGAAAACCATAGGTCTTGAATGCACATGTTTTTAAACTATAATATTGACTCTAGTGCAAGTGGGAGACTGAAGGGAATATGCCCGAGATGCAATAATAAAATGGTTATTATCTTGTTCCATGTTTATGATGAATATTTATTTCTCATGCTATAATTGTGTTAATCAGAAACATTAATACTTGTGTGTTTGATAAACAAACAAGAGTTTACAGTTGTGCCTCTCATTTAACTAGCTCGTTGATTAGCAAATGATCAAATTTTCCTGATCATGAACATTGGATGTTGTTAATAACGGGATCGCAACATTAGAGGAATGATGTGATGAACATGCACCCAAAGTATAGCAATACGATCAAGTCATTATGTTTACATTTCTATAACATCTCATACAAAGTAACCCTAATCCTTAGACTACGAGATCATGTTAATCACTAACATCAGAATAGTGCTTTCATAACATCAAATATCACACCGTAACAGGGTGACTATAAAGGTGGGTTTAGGTACTCCGAAAGTGTTATATAGAGGCTCATGGATCAAGAGTTAAATTTGTCCACCCCGATGATTAAGAGATATACTCTAGGGCCCTCTCGGTGATATCACATTGACACAACTTGCAAGCACGTGATTATATCACAAAGAATGTTATATCACGAGAACGAGAAAAGAGTATTTGTCGGTAACGTGATCAAACTAGGTATGGGGATACCGATGATCGAATCTTGGACAAGTAATATATCACGAGACAAAATTATTTAGTTACAATGTCAATGGTTCTCATGATCACAAGAGTCATTGTTGAATGTGTGGGAGTCAGTACGGATCTCCAGATCCTGCTGTTGATTATTGATCAGAGAGGTATCTCTATCATGTCTGCATTATTCGTGAACTGTAGGGTGACACACTTAAGGTATACCGATACTAGACGGGGTATATATATTATTAGAGAAAAGATTTGAAAGCACTGAGATTATTTTGATAAGCACCAAAATCATTTCAGGTCAAATCGCCGAAATTGGTTTCAGATTTAATATCGAAATAATGCAAGGGGTTATGCACATGTTTGTTAACTAAAGTAATTGACAAATTATGAATAAAAGAAATAAAAAAATATGTAATGAGAGGTTTCTTTTATTTTGGTGGAGAATTAATGCAAGCTGAGTGGAGTTTATGTGAGAAGGCTTAGTGGAAGCTCCACCCACATGAATGAGGAAGAGGTGGGGGCACCCACCATGGCCGCCGACCATGGCATGGGGGCTTCCCCCTCCCCTATAAAAGGAGGTGGTTACCTCCTCTTATCTTAACCTCCATGTGAAGGATCTCTCTCCCTCTAGCAAATTCTCCATGGCCTAGGATTAGCGAATTACATGTTCTGAAAGTTTCTATGGTGGGAACTGCTGCTTCCGCTGATTTGCTAGAGCGAGGACTTGTAGGTTGTTGGGGTGATGAACGTGTGCCCGATCACATATGCGCTGCTGGTTTGCGGCGCTCTTAAACTCGAACTTGAGATCGGCAAGAGTTCGACTAGTTCATCCACGAGATTAATTCTCGTAAAGCTTTTCGGTCTTCGAGGGTAAGTTTTCTTTGGATGTATATCCACCTACTGCTTGCATCTAGTAGATAGATCTTGGTGCTTAGTTATTCATATCGTAGAATTTATTTGTTTTCTATGCTATGAACCCAATAAGGCGGAGAGTTGGTGGGTACAAGGTAACACAAGTTACACAGGTTCAGATCCCATGATAGTGGCGAAATCCTAATCCTACCTCCAATCACTATAATGGCAATACGCCGAGTTATAGAGATTGTAGGGTTCGTTATGCAGAGTTGTCTATCGTCCTAAAGGATCTTGTACATATGACGTATAAAGGCGCCAGAACCTAGTGTTACAGGGTAAAGTCCCTACCAGACAGGTTTTACAGAGTCCTACACTAATACTAACTAGTCTTCGCGTCTTCTACTCTAAGGCTCTGACTTCGTCTATGTCGGTACCATAGACTGAAGGGAATATGCCCGAGAGGCAATAATAAAGTGGTTATTATCTTATTCCTTGTTTATGATAAATGTTTATTTTGCATGCTATAATTGTATTAATTTGGAAACTTTAATACATGTGTGTTTAATAAACAAAAGGAAAGTTCCTAGTTATGCCTCTCTTATAAACTAGCTCGTCAATTAACAAGATGATCAAGGTTTCCTGATCATGGACATTGGATGTTGTTAATAACGAGGTCACAACATTAGTGGAATGATGTGATGAACATTTATCCGAAGTATAGCATTACGATCAAATTCATTGTGTTTATATTTCTATAACATCATACGAAGTAATTCTAGTCCTTAGACCATGAGATCATGTCAATCACTAACACTGGAAGAGTATCTTGATAACATCAAACGTCACACCGTGAAAGGGTGATTATAAAGGTGGGTTCAGTGCTAAGAAAGTGTTATATAGAGGCTCATGGATCAAGAGTGGGATTTGTCTATCCTGATAACAGATAGGTATACTCTGGGCCCTCTCGGTGATATCACATTGGTTAGCTTGCAAGCAAGTGATAAGATCACTAGAATGTTATATCACGGGAACGAGAATAGAGTGCATGTCGGTAACGAGATAAAACTAGGTATGGAGATACCGATGATCGAATATCAGACATGTAATATATCGCGAGACAAAGGGATTTAGTTACTAGCGTTAAAGGTTCTCGCGATAACAGAAGTCATCGTTGAATGTGTAGGAGTCAGTATGGATCTCCATGTCCCGCTTCTGATTATTGATCTGAGAGGAGTCTCGATCATGTCTGCATTATTCACGAACCGTAGGGTGACATACTTAAGGGATACCGACACCATTTGGAGCAAATATGTTTCAAATAAAGATTTAAGAAAGCGCTGGGATTATTTCAATAAACAACGAAACTGTTTCGGGTGAAATTGCTGAAATTGGTTCTGCATGTAATATTGAAATGTTGCAGAGGTTTTTATGTGAATGTTTGTTAATTAAAGTAATTAAAAAAATTCTGAATAAAATTAATAAAATAGTTTTATTAAATGAGAGAGCATTAAATTTGGAGAAATTTAATGCATTTAAAGTGGAGACTTTAAAGAGGAATGTTAAGGGGCAAATTTATGTGGAGGGAGTTACCACCACATGAATGAGGAGGTGAACAGTCACCCCTTGGGCGCCGGCCATAGGGAGGGGAAACCCCTCCTCCTATAAAAGGCCACCCTCACACCCCTTCTTCCTCACACCTCCTCGTGAAGGATCTCTCTCCCCCTCTAGTATTTTTCCCCATGATCTCGGATTAGTGAGATACATGTTCTCTGTGGCTTTATCTAGAAAGGAGTTGCTGCTTCCGCTACTTTGCTGGAGCGAGGGATAGAGGTTGTCGGGGTACCAGACATGTGTGCAATCACGGATGCACCACTGCTTTGCGGTGCTGGACTTGGTGGTGCTGGACTTGCTGGAGCTGGATTTGATGGACGTGCTGGAGCTGGACCTGCTGGACTTCATCATAATCTTGAGATCGGCAAGTGTATGACTACATCATCCACGAGTTCCATCTCGTTAACAAAGCTTTGTTGTCTTCGAGGGTATGTTCTCTATGGATGTATATCCACCCATTGCTTGTATCTAGTAGATATATCCTGGCGTATAGTAGTGATACATTGGAAATGTATCTATAATTTTTGATGTTCCAGGCTTGGTTTTATCCACTTTCTTGTGTTTTGTCCACACTTTGGAGTACTTTTCATATGATTTCTTGGACTAACCTATTAACAAGAGCCACCGTGCACTACTTTGTTTTACATTGTTTTTGGTTCTAGGAAAGTCGAAAATGAATATTCTCGAAATTGGACGGACAAAAGCCAAAGTGCCTATTTTTCGGAAGTCATCGGATGCCGAATATGAGATGAGAGAGGGCTGAGGTCAGCCACACCACCACGTGGCCGTGGCCTGGCCCGTGCCAGGGGGTGGTGTGGCCGACCCCAGCACCCCCTCGGCCTCTCCTTCCGCCTATAAGATGCCCTCGGGACGAAAACCCTAAGTACCTGATCAAAAACCCACGAAAGAGTCTATAGCCGCCGTCATCTCCATCCCTAGATCGGGAGGGATCTAAAGCTCTTCCCAAGACCACGGAGAGAATTCACCACAGAGGCCTTCATCATCATCATGCAAGCCTTCGGTGTGATGCGTGAGTAGTTCATCCTTGGACTATGGATCCATGTAGTAGCTAGATGGCTGGTTCTCCTCCTTTATGCTTTAATGTCTAGATCTTGTGAGCTCCGTTCATGATCAAGATCATCTATTTGTAATTCTACATGTTGTGTTTGCGGGGATCTGATGGATATTGAGATGTTATTTCAGATTTATTATTGATTCTATCATGTCTTTGTTATTTGTGATCTTGCATGCTTTCCGTTGTTAGTAGCTATCTTGGCCAAGTAGATGCTAGCAACTCCAAGAGTTAGTATTTATGCTCGATAGTGGGTTCATGCCTCTAGTAATCTGGGGAAGTGATAGAAATATCTAAGGTACTAGATGTGTTGTTGCTACTAGGGAGAAAACAACAATCCTTTGTTCATAGAACAATCGTATTGTTTACATTACACGCAATTCGTAAAGCAATAATCTGTTGCTTGCAACTTAATACTGGAGGGGGTTCGGATGATAACCTGAAGGTGGATTATTAGTCATAGATGCAGTTGGATGGCGATCTATGTATAATGTTGTAATGCCCAATCAAGTTCCAAAGAAGTCAAGATGATTAGTATATGCATGTATTGCTTTCTTTATGTTTGTCAATTGCCCCGCTGTAATTTGTTCACCCAGCATGTTATCTATCTTAAGGAGAGCCACTTCTAGTGAACTATGGATCCCGGTCCTTTTCTTTACATACAATCTATAAACTGTTTACTGCTTTGTGTTTACTCTCTGCAAACTATTACTTCCTTCCATTCGATATGTTTAATCCTTTGTTTTCAGCAAAACACGGTGAGATTGACAACCTCATCGCAAGTTGGGGACAAAGTTCTGTGGTTGTGTTGTACAGGTCTCCACGTTGCTACTAGCACCGGTAGTGCGCCCTGCCAAGGCTCAGCTAGCAACACCTTTGGGGTGTTTCCTTGCTCCTACTGGTTCGATTAAACCTTGGTTTCATAACTGAGGGAAGCTTGCTGCTGTGCTCATCATACCTATAGTTTTACACATGCGAGTACTAAGGTTCTTACTTGGCGAGCCTAGCATGTACAGACATGGCCTTGGAACACGGACCGAAAGGTTAAGCATGAGTCATATAGTTGATTTGATGCTCGCCTTTAAGCTACACCAACTCATGTGATGATCGGACTTGGTGTAGTGGATTTGGTTCATGTAATCACCAAAAGGGCACGAGGGATGTCATTTTTGAGTGGGAGTTTATTTCTAATTTGGATTAGTCGAACCAAATTTGTTATAAACTAAATCAAAGTGAATTTGCATAATTTGTTGTAGTCATTGGCATCTATTTACTACCTTATGCTTAGTTTTAATTGAGATAATAGAACTATAGAATTCTTGATATTTACTTTACGAACTGGTATCATATTGTTTTGAATGTCAATTTAAAGTTTAGAAGTCCTATTGCAAACTTTCAGCAAACTCTATTTACTCCATGAAGTTTAATAAGTAGTATTAAATCAAGAGTAAGAATTCCAATGTTAGTATCTAAAGTATGATGTTTGCCTCCATGATTCTTGATATTCAGAAGTTGTTTTAATATCGAGGTTATCTAGGAGCTGAAAGAATTGTTTCAGAAACCATCATGTGTGAAAGATATTGTGATATCTGAAACAAAGTTTTTGGTTGCATTATGATAGAGTATAATTTAGCAAAATACATGTTCTCATATTGTATGAGAATTTGTGAAAGATGGAGATGCTAGGCATCCAAATCTCCCAAAAGATTTTGGGAACTAAAATTATACTCGGCGTGCTTCATTATAGGCTATAGTAGCTTGATCATGAAAGTTGTCATGATAAGGATAAATAGAAGATGTAAGTAAAATGTTTACTACACTAAAAGATTACTAAAGAATGGATTTTTGAAAGAATGCCAAACATTTGATGATGGTGATCCACTTCAAAGTGCAAGTCCAAAGGTATTAGTATTTGACTATACATGCTTTGTACTATGTGTCATGTGAATGACACCACTATTGATGTTGATAGATTCTTTTAAAAGGAAAAGGAATTGCTGAAAGAGAATCTATAAAATATTTGGCAGAAAAGAAAAAGTTGGAGATGTCCAGCTTAGGTATATAGAAGATATACATGTTATGGCTGTATTCTTTGCTTGTTAAACAATGTGGTTCTTAGGTATTGGATACCGAATTGGTTGGTATGAAGTGTCATACAGGACAACGCAATTCATGAACTGCAATGGCCTAAGTAACTAGCAAGAGAATAAGTGATGATGTTCATCAAAAACAAATAAAGTGTTATTGTGTTTTTCGTTGTCGCCAAACCTAGCCTTCAAGATTTGTTTTAATAATTGTTATTTTGTTCCGGTATTATGAGAACAATGGTTGTTCAAATAATTACCGTATTCCATATAGGATGGATCAACTTTTACATGTCTAGTTGGAGAAATCACATCCATAAACATTATTGCCAAAATGTCGTAAGACAAATGATTGGAAGATCACTTATGAAGTGACATCGTTGTTTGAATTATATTTGAAAGTAAACATGAATAAACTCCATGTTGATGGATTTTTGGAGTCTTTTGATTTTGATCAATTGACGCTTGTGAAACTTTCCTCGAGATAATTGAAACTCCGTTCATAGGCCAAAGAGGAACGAATGACTAGCTTATTGGAAATTGTGCATGCTGATTTGCATAGTCCATTATGTGTAGCCATATGTGATGGATCTTTTTGCTTCATATGCTTTCTCCAGATATTTGAGTGATATATCTATATATTTACTTAATAAGGAAGAAGTATGAAACATTTGAAAATTGTTCAAAGACTTTCAAGATGAAGTGGAAAATCATTGTAACAAGAAAATAAAGAGTTTATGATTCGATCATAAAGGAAGCTATTTGAGTTACATGTTTAGCAAAACACATAAGATTTCAGGAATTGTTCCATGAATTTGCATTTCCCGATAAACCACAGGAGTATGGTATGTTCGAGAGATCAAATCAAACCTTGTTTGACATGGTAAGATCAAAGGTGTCATTTATAAAACTGCCACTATGTTTTAAGGATTAAATCTTTAGAGACTACCGCTTTTACACTGAAAAGAGCACCATCGTGATCCATTGAAATGACACCATATGAGTTATGGTTTGGGATAAAACCCGAATTGTCTTTTCTTAAATTTTGGTATGCTATGCATAAGTAAAATGTTTACAACCAAAGTAGGATAAGCACATCTTTGTAGGTTATCCCAAAGAATTTGTTGGGAATTCCTCCATAACACCGAGGACAAAAGAGCTTATCGCTTGGAACATCAAGTTTCTTGAGAAGGAATTTTTGCGAAAAGTTAAGTGGGAGGACAATAGAACTTTGATAAGGTTGTTTAACCTTAGCTATATGTGCTAAGTAGCGCAGCGCCAAAAAGTGTCCCAGTGGCAGCCACAATGCTCATGGCTCCCGTGATTACAAAGGTTGTGATCTCGGAGATTAGAGTTCTGTCAACACCCAGATTTTTAATCCCAGATGCCTGTTATGCCATACATCGCAATCCCAAGATTACCATTTTTGCGAGACATAACAGATTTGATATCACAGTACATCATCCATTACAAACCAATATAAGGTCTTACACAAATAAAGGATCTCATGATCTAGTCTTAGTACAATCAAGTAGCGGAATAAATAGCGTAGCGGTGGGGTCCATCTTCAGAGTCATAGGCAATGCTGACGATGGAAGATAGTCCTAGTTATCATAGCCGTCCTGCTGTCCTTCATCTTGTAGTCTCCTTCATAGTCTAGCCATAGGAATAGCCAGGGACAAAGCCATGAGTACTCTTTAAGTACTCGCAAACTACCACTAACAAGTAGTATAGTTCTAGTATGAATGCTAACTCTAAGTTTATTTATAAGGTTAAGTTTGAAACCTAAGCTGAGTTCAGAAACAAAGAAAGATCAAATAAAGTTTGAAAACACCTAAGTGGGAACTTAGTCATCATAGTCACAACTCTGTTGTGGTCAAGTCATGTCACCATTCATTTCATAAGTTTGTTTTGAAAACATCTGACAACAGAACAGTATGGCCACTCCAACTGTCCATAACCACGGACGCGGCTATTCGAATAGTTTGACACTCTGTAGAGGTTGTACACTTTCACCACAAGATTCGATACATCTGTCAGGGATAACCCTGAATCATCATACTTAGTATGCAGATAATCAAACATAACCTTTCCTTTACACACCCTAGTATAAGCACCTCTTCTATGAGCATGACCGCCCAACCATGACCATCTGTCATCTTGGGCACTGCATAGGTGGACAACATCAAGAGGTAGCCTCAGCTCAAACCTCTCCCGTGAGGGAACTAATACTAATGCATATAAACTTCCAGCTAAGCCTTACCCAATTCAGGTATTGTGGTTGTACGGTAAAATTGGAATGGTATCGTAACCGAACCCAACCATCAGTTTTATAAAAGGGCTAAGGCTCATGCCTCAACATTTTCATCATCATAAACCATTTGTGTTTCTCAACACATGTCAAAACATCTCAATAGAATGACTCATCATTCCAAGGTTTTCACAAGTCATTTTCACCAAGTATTCCCATCTAGAGTAAATCAAGTTTTGGTTTATCTCCAAACTAAGTTAAGAGTGTTCACTAATGTGGGATGCTAATCTCAATCTCATGCCATAGAATGACATCTAAGTCTAACTAGATAGGTCAACTTTTATACTCTTTATGCTACCTTTAAGCAAGTAAAGGACTTTGGTAAAGTAAAGAAGGTAAAGCTTGTAAATAAAACTTGGAGTAGGTATAAGTCAAAATGGTATAACCAAAGCATGCCTAATGCCTTTGCTTAGGTTATCTAGTTTAATTCTAGCTTGCTAATAATAGCTTGCTCAGTTTACTTGAAGTGCTAGGCTTTCATTTTTAATGATGGCTTGCCTTGGTTGGTGCAGTGGTTGAAGTTTTCTTCCTCCTCCTCTTGGTAGAACTCCTCCTCCTCATAGACTTGGTCGGTACTATCGTCTATAAATACATTCAGAATACACAATCACCAAACAATACTTAACTAGTATACTTAGCACACTAAGGCACATATTTGATGATCTATTATCATCACAAGCATCACAAGGTTTAATGAACTAGTTTCATTCTTTTTATTGAGAAAAGTAATTTCTACTCATTGAAAATAACTAAGATTTAATATTCTCCAATTAAAATATGGGATCATGTGGACACATGTCATCACCACATATTCTAACATATGGGAATGTGATTTAAAGGTTGGATCACATTTTAATAAGTTTAAGTTTAATAATTAATGATTTAAAGTCACTAGAAATGCCTATATAGCATTATTTTGGTACTAGTCCAAAGTCACTGCATGCAAACTTTAATATTATTACATATTTAGATAGGTATGGTTAAATGTGATTTTTGAGAGTTGGAATCAACTCAAAAGCTATTATGGTTGATTTTATAAAAATGTTTGAATGTGCAAAAGCTTCTGTTTTGTTATTTTAACTAAGAGAGATCTCTAACTCTAAAAGATTTAAATCCAACGGGCTTGGATAGATATTTTCAGTAGCTTTCCAACAAAATTGGAATCACTCAATTTGGTTCAGTAAATCTTCCTGAAATGATTTTTAAACTAAGGGACAGAATTGATTTAAGTCTAAAATAGAAAAATCCTAATTTGAATTACTGGGTCAGCGCGGGAAACTAAATGGGCCGGCCCAGTGGCGCTCCACAGCGCAGAGGGCGACTGACAGGTTGGTCCCGCATGTCAGCGCACTTAAAACCCGAAGCAGTACGGGGCAATCTGGGCGCTATGATTAGAACAAGAATCAACGGTCCACGGTCATCGTCGACGACGGACTCGTCGCCGGCGAGACTGAACCCTAACTCATCGGTGGGGGTCTACTGGGGACGTACCAGGGCTCCAGCTAGTGCGGCGAGGCGGGCAAACTAACTGGACGGCGACGTCGGACTCAGGCAAGGTCGCGGCAGGGGCTGAGGTGGACGAAATCGACGACCACATCTCCTCCTCTGCAGCGGCTACCTCCGGCGGAATTCCGGTGATGTGCTGCTCGAGTGGCTCCAGCGAGAGAGGGGAAACGGTCAGTGGAGAGAGGGGA
This sequence comes from Avena insularis, assembly GCA_023614405.1. NCBI lineage: Eukaryota > Viridiplantae > Streptophyta > Magnoliopsida > Poales > Poaceae > Avena > Avena insularis. The sequence goes on from CM042694.1 coordinate 470,891,383, forward strand.
GTGAGATGGTGTGTAGAATAAGGCTGGGGGTGGCCTCCTTATATAGGCTCAACGAGTGGACCGACGGGTGTGGGCTGACGTCTCCGGCGAGGGCGGTACAGAGGGCTACCGGCGTGGGCAAGGTAGGCGAATGGTGGGCGGTCTGCTGGCGGTCCTCTACGGCGTAATGGCGATGCTAGGGGCGGTGGCATTTGGTCGGGGGCTTCCTGCGCTCTGGGAGACAGAGGCGGTGCTCAACGGTGATCATGGCGACTGTGGGTCGCGTGGCGATGCACACCGTGTCTAGCAGGGTGTGGGTGTCGAGGCGGAGCTGCGTGCGCGATTTGGTGTCGAGGCATGGTCTGTGGAGTGCTGGCGGCGATCGCGCTCTGGCGTGCTCTGGCTGCACGCAGAGAGAAAGGGCGGCGCGTCCCTAAGGTGGTCCAGTGGCTAGCAGGGGCCGTGGGGTGGACAGTGGGTGGTGGTGAGGTCACGCCTCACTCCCTGGAGCGGCGGAGAGGGGCTAGTGGTCGCTTGTGGCTGGTGCATGTTTGGCCGGCGAGCATGGCGTCGGGGTGGCGGTGCACTGGCGCCAGGGGCTAGGGCATGGGGTGGTTTTGGTTTGGTTGGGCCTGGGGGAGACCAAGGTGATCAATGTGCATCAAATGGCTCGACAAGATTTGCTCCAAAACAGTATTAGTTAGGCCATAATGATTCTGCTAACAAGGTGTTCGATCAAATGGCCGCATGAAGAAAATATTTGAATTTTTGAAAGATTTTTGGTGGAGTGATTCATCTTATGCTTAAACATCTAGGTTTGCTTGGGATTTTCAAATGGAGTTCATTTGAGTGGTTTTTGAGAAAGTGGTATCTAGACATATGAACTAGATTCAATTTTCAAATGTCATTTAAATTTAGAGTTTGAATGTTTTTGGGGTGACACAAAGTGGGCCTTGGCATATCACTACTTGTACTAGCATGGGGTGCAAAGAACCACAATTATTTCTTTTTGAAATTGAGTGCTAGGAATAGCCAAAGTGGGCTATGTGATTAAAATGGCAAAAGTGACCATTTGCTTATTTAATTCTTTTTGATTTATTTTTCTTTGGGATTTTGCTTGGGGATGATCTAGATGCTGTGTAAATCATCTTAGAGTCATTTTACAACCATCAGATCACTCAATGATGGCAATTCAAAACAACTCCTATTTTACATGCACACACATATGAAAGCTTAAAGATTTTTAAATGGAAAAGTTTTTGTTAACCCTAAATTGGGTAGATTTGATCTTGATCACTTGGATTAAAGTTTTGGGATGTTACAAGTTCCTATTGAACCATGTGGGTTGGTAAGAATCAAATAGTGAGATTTGATAAACAAGTCGTTATTGTTTTGACAATGATGAACCGACTACATGTAAAGAAGCGATGATGGGCCCTGACTCCATAAAATGACTAGAAGTCATAGAATCCGTGATAGTATCCATACACGAGAAATCAAGTTTCTGAACTTGGAAGACCCTCCCAAAAGGCGTAAAGCCTATCGGTCGTGTTTGGATCTATAAAGAAACAAACATGGATGTTTAACATCTATGAAATAGTCGACATGTCGGAAAGAAGTTTACGGCAATGTTCAAGGAGTTGACTATGACAAGATTTGATCTTTCATAGCGATATTTAGTCTTGACGGATTAATGTAGCAACCACTACATATAATTTGGTGTATGGTAGTTGAACAAACAAAACAATATTCTTCTAATAGAATGGTTACCTAGGACGTTGACAAGACATGGTCCGAAGGGTTTTATTAATTCAAAGGGTGCTAAAAGGGCATACAAACTTCAATAGTTGAAGTGAGCATAGCGGAGTTGGAATCTTCACCATGATGAAAATTTTAAAAGCGTTTAAATTCATCGGAGATGATGAAGATGCTTGCATTTGCAAGAAATTAAGTGGGAGCGCTGAGACAAATTTCCAATACATTATGCAGAGTACATATTGTTGATTGAAAATGATGTATCTTTTATTGACACAAGTTAAGAATTTAATTAAAATAGGATTTCGATGAAAGACTTAGGCAAAACCGGAATATTTGACATCAATATCTATATGGATAGATTGAGATGCTTATATGGTTGTGCTAGACGTACATATATGAGATATTGAAAGGGTTCAATATGGAAACAACAAGAAAGGTTCTTGCTGCATGGAAAGGATTGTATCAAGATTCAAGTGTTTCAACACTTGGTGAGTAAAATCATATGAAGATTTTGATCGATTATACATTGATATGTATATATCCAGATATGTCCTATGCTCTAAATGTTATGAGCACATACCAGAATGATTCATAAGATGATTATTGGACGATAGTAAAGATATTCTTATGAGATTTGGAAGAACTAAGAATATATCATGTATAAGTGACAAATAGTTAAATGTAGTTCATTGTAAAGTGTTACATTGATACTAGTTTTGTCACAAGATACAAATTAAATTCATATCAATTTAGACTATGGGTGGCACAATATAATGGAAAGGATGTTCCATGATGGATTTGGATGAGTTCCAAAGTTGAGACATTGTGACAGAAACTACAGCAAAAGGCTAAGTATATGACTGCTATAGTAGCAGCAAAGGAGGGAATTTGTGTTAAGTAGTTTGTTATCAAACTAGGTGTGGTTCAAAGTGGGATAATACTATGAAGATATATTGTATGACAATAATATCAACATATTTTAACCCGAACAAACTAAAGGTCTCACCAAAGGACCAAATTTATAGAATGCCATCTCATTTGAGAATAAGTGATGCGTAGAGACGCAAAGACATGCAAATACAAACGACCTGAAACTGTCAGATCTGGAGATTATGTTAACCACTAGCAATCGCGTATATGCAACACCAGAAAGCCATAGGTGTTCAATACGCAAAATTTTTCAAACTAGATTATTGACTCTAGTGCAAGTGGGAGACTGAAGGGAATATGCCCGAGAGGCAATAATAAAGTGGTTATTATCTTATTCCTTGTTTATGATAAATGTTTATTTTGCATGCTATAATTGTATTAATTTGGAAACGTTAATACATGTGTGTTTAATAAACAAAAGGAAAGTTCCTAGTTATGCCTCTCTTATAGACTAGCTCGTCGATTAACAAGATGATCAAGGTTTCCTGATCATGGACATTGGATGTTGTTAATAACGAGGTCACAACATTAGTGGAATGATGTGATGAACATTCATCCGAAGTATAGCATTACGATCAAAGTCATTGTGTTTATATTGCTATAACATCATACGAAGTAATCCTAGTCCTTAGACCATGAGATCATGTCAATCACTAACACTAGAAGAGTATCTTGATAACATCAAACGTCACGCCGTGAAAGGGTGATTATAAAGGTGGGTTCAGTGCTACGAAAGTGTTATGTAGAGGCTCATGGATCAAGAGTGGGATTTGTCCATCCCGATGACGGATAGATATACTCTAGGCCTTCTCGGTGATATCACATTGGTTAGCTTGCAAGCAAGTGATAAGATCACTAGAGTGTTATATCACGGGAACAAGAAAAGAGTGCATGTCGGTAACGAGATCAAACTAGGTATGGAGATACCGATGATCGAATCTCGGACATGTAATATATCGCGAGACAAAAGGATTTAGTTACTAGCGTTAAAGGTTCTCACGATAACAGAAGTCATCGTTAAATGTGTAGGAGTCAGTATGGATCTCCAGGTCCCGCTTCTGATTATTGATCTGAGAGGGGTCTCGATCATGTCTGCATTATTCGTGAACCGTAGGGTGACACACTTAAGGGATACTGACACCATTTGGAGCAAATATGTTTCAGATAAAGATTTAAGAAAGCGCTGGGATTATTTCAATAGACACCAAAACTGTTTCGGGTGAAATTGCTGAAATTGGTTCTACATGTAATATTGAAATGTTGCAAGGGGTTTTATGTGAATGTTTGTTAATTAAAGTAATTAAAAAAATTCTGAATAAAATTAATAAAAGAGTTTTATTAAATGAGAGAGCATTAAATTTGGAGAAATTTAATGCATTTAAAGTGGAGACTTTAAAGAGGAATGTTAAGGGGCAAATTTATGTGGAGGGAGTTACCACCACATGAATGAGGAGGTGAAGGGTCACCCCTTGGGCGCCGACCATAGGGAGGGGCACCCCCTCCTCCTATAAAAGGCCACCCTCACACTCCTTCTTCCTCACACCTCCTCGTGAAGGATCTCTCTTCCTTCTAGTATTTTTTCCCCATGGTCTCGGATTAGCGAGATACATGTTCCCGGTGGATTTATCTGGAAAGGAGTTGCCGCTTCCGCTGCTTTGCTGGAGCGAGGGATGGAGGTTGTCGAGGTACTGGACGTGTGTGCGATCACGGATGCACCACTACTTTGCGGTGCTGCACTTGGTGGTGCTGGACTTGCTGGAGCTGGATTTGATGGATGTGCTGGAGCTGGACCTGCTGGACTTCATCACGATCTTGAGATCGGCAAGTGTACGACTACATCATCCACAAGTTCCATCTCGTTAACAAAGCTTTATTGTCTTCGAGGGTATGTTCTCTATGGATGTATATCCACCCGTTGCTTGTATCTAGTAGATAGATCCTGACGTATAGTAGTTCACATCGTAGGAATTTTTTTGTTTTCTATGCTGTAAACCCTTCATAGATATCATGTTATTCTGGCATGGGCATCCCTTCTGGATCCTTCTAACTGGGTCATCCAGTCGGCCACGTGCCATGCTACCACTATGGGTCACCTGGGTTATCCGTAATAAGGCTATACTATGGTGATACCCATTATGCATATCCCCAACAAAATACAAACATCTGGATGAAGACTTATACTTAACATGTTTTCGATCAATAGTCTACCGATGCTTATGTTGTCCTTTCTGAGGTGCCTAAGCTGGTGAAAAAAGAATATATTGTTACAATTCGAGTTTTTAGGCAAGTTGATGAGTATAAACAGAAATATTAGTTGATGGATGGAGTAATATATGTAGATTGAAAACCAAGATGGCCTAGGAATGGTAGATCTTGACATACAAAAAATAAAGGTTTACTCAACAAGTGATTGTTAGGGTTTTAAATGATGAAGAGGTGTGGCAAGAGCTACTCGGGAACAACTCTCTCCAATATATTAATGGTTAAGGATGCCTTTTTTCAGCGATGTGCATTTACAACTGAAAATGGTCCCACTACATGATTCTCGGAAATCATATGGATTGGCGATAACACATTAAACAACAATATCCGATGTTATACAATATAGTTCGACAAAAACATGTTTAGGGCAAGTACGTCTAAGTATAGAATTTCGACGAACACTTCCCTCTGAAAAGTGGGTGACATGGCTTCACCTAGTTCATTGCTTCATATGGGTCAATCTATCTCATGAACCATGTGTATTTCAATATAATCTTTGGATTTCTAGATTTTTTCCAGATAGATCTATATATGTATGCAAAACATGATGAACACTCATTACCATTTTATCAAAAACTAAAAGTGCTATTAAAGATTAAGATCTTTGTGTGGTACCTTGGAGAGTGTGATAAGGGTGATGTAATCTAACATTTATTTCTATCATGTCCCTTTGCATGTCTACTATGATGAATAGTATCCATTCCTATTAATTTATCACCTTCAACCAGTATTGTGATATGTTTGAAAATTTGTTAGTAGGGTTTAGCAAAAAAATTAAGGCTCAAATCTGAGGAGTATTGCTTTATGTTGGACTATTTTGAACTACCGCAATGCAATTATTTGAAACAAAAAATCCAATTGTTTTGCAGGTAATTTATATGTCTACTCACTGGACCATATGTGGTCCTTACTACAATGTGAAGGGGAGCAGGATTTTCTGTACTTTAGGTGCATCCACATGAACATGGTAGCTCGGGCCATGTTCAACTGACAAGGATGGTGGTCTAGCAATGGGGTTGTGGTGCATAAGTGCTACATGTAATCTTATGTGATTTTCATAGCTTTTTTCATGTTTTAGGTTCTACTGTTGTAACTTTTAACACTTCTTAATACAAGATAGTTCCATGCATCAATCTATGCGAAGGCAAAAGTATTCCCTCCTTTTACTATTCAAAAAAAAGGTTCTACTATAGCGTAACACCACATTGTTGTCTTAGCACGTGTAGCCGGTTGCCGCCACACTTTGCCCCCTTCTCTCTAGCTGCCCGCATTCACCACTTGATCATGCTCCTCAACCTAGCGCCCTTGTTGGCTTTTCTCCTCCCTTTCATGCTCCAGTCGCCTCCTATTTTCTTTGTCTTCATCTGTACCACCATAACTAATGGTACCCGGTGGTGTCAAGTCAGGTTGTCGATGTGGCACGATCCAATCGATCTCTAAGCCCAAAGTGGGGATCTCATTACCTATTACTATCGATGGCTAGCCACATGCCAATGACGTCCAACTTTTTACACACCCCTTTCATCTTGGCCTCCTACTCCTTATGTTCCACGCTCCTGTACTCGAGCTCTCGTTTTGCCAGGATGATATGGTAGAATAATTTTAACCGTCAATATTTTTGTGTTTTCCTTAGTGTCAAATGAGGTATAAGTTACTATTCATCTTTCCTATGGTGCAAAGGGTCTATACAAAATCATATAGATGAACATGGAGCCTCGTGCTCCTAGATTTTTTTCAAAAGGGGAGTAACCTCGGCCTCTGCATCGATCGATGCACACAACCTTTTATTAAAACTTCATCATCCACACTTAAAGCTCCCAGGTTTTATTACTCCAATGAAGCTAGGAGTACTAAGAATATCATATGTATTTCAATCAAAATCATGTGTTTTCTCCTTCAGAAAAAATCATGTGTTTTCTCGGTGAGAACACATTATTTTAACTGATTAAACCACATGTTTGATACCATGTGCGTCTCATAAAGGTGTACTTTAGCGATATGCTACATATTCGTCTGAACAAGGTGCCAACATCGACTTCGTCAATCTACAATAAGCCTTATGTGAGTGTTTGCATCTATGTTCTAATGCACTAAAAGATAAAAACTGCAAGAAATTGCTGATTCAATCAGCCAAAACATTTTCGTGATTTTCCTTATTTCCAAAAATTTGGTCTGAGATTCCTACTCATCTCTCCAGCGGAACTGACAGGCAAAATGTTGAGCGAAATCATACTGTATGTTTTTTCAACGGGAAATCCATTGTTTGGTAGAAAAACGACGAACAACTTCCAATCCTACCTATATGTCTGCAGGGACGGCCGAATGCTCAAGTGGCACTTTGCGCCGTGATTCTTTTTGTTTTTTGTTTTGAAACAGAGTTTCCTGTCGTGATCATGGCGGCAGTATTTCGTTGGAGAAGACGGCAAGGCTGCCATTTGGTCATCCTACGATTCACCATATTTACCCCGTCAACTACGAGTCCAAAATTCCAAGTTTCTGTGGTCGCGCTCCTAGATTCTTATCTATATAAGTTAAGATTTTATATCCTAGCCTTCCACACAGCATTCCCTGGGAAGCAAGGAACAGCCACATGGCGTCCGTCTCGCGCCTGTTGCTCCTCTTGCTGTGTAGCCACTACCATGCTCAGATCACTAGTGCAGGGGGCGAGCAGAGCTACAAGATTCTGGCGGCCAGCTCCCAGAAGCCTCAAGTCGTATGCTCTCAGCCCAGAGGTACATCAGTACATGCACGTAGTTAACGTATGCAATTCGACTCTGTTATTCGCTGTAGCAATTGAGGATGGCCATTTTAATGCATAGTCATCACTTTAATAAATCTAAATATCACCACTACTCGTGTTCGTGTGCAGTGCACAATTGTGTGTACGGGCTTGCTATGTTGTAATCGCTTCTGTGTGTTGATTCTGCAGTGAGCCCACCTTCGTCGAGCGGAGCTACAGTGCCATTGAACCACCGGCAAGGCCCGTGCGCGCCGGTGCCGTCCGAGAAGAAGCCTACCTTGGCCGAGATGCTCCGCCGTGACCAACTCCGAGCCGACTATGTCCAAGGGAAGTACTCCAACAAGCACCGCGCCAGTGGGCTCCAATCATCGGAGGTTACCGTGCCGACCAACCTGGGGTCCGCCCTGGACACGCTGGAGTACGTGATCACCGTCGGCCTCGGCTCCCCGGCCGTGACCCAGACCGTGCTCATCGACACCGGCAGCGACGTGTCGTGGGTGCACTGCGACGGCTCCTCGCCCTTCGATCCCACCAAGTCGAGCACGTACGCCCCATTCTCCTGCGGCGCCGCGGTGTGCGCGGAGCTGGGCGCGGAAGGCAACGGCTGCTCCAACTCGCAGTGCCAGTACGTTGTCATGTACGGCGACGGCTCCAACACCACTGGGACATACGGCTCCGACACGCTGGCGCTGACGGGCTCCGAGAAGGTCGACGGCTTCCAGTTCGGCTGCAGCCAGGCCGAGGCGGGGTTCGGCGACAAAACCGACGGGCTCATGGGGCTCGGCGGCGACACGGAGTCGCTCGTGTCGCAGACGGCGGCGACGTACGGCCAGGCCTTCACCTACTGCCTCCCGCCGACCTCGGGCTCCGCCGGTTTCCTCACGCTCGGCGCGCCCAGCAGCACGTCGGGCTTCGCCACGACGGGGATGCTCCGAAGCGAACAGGTCCCGACGTTCTACGGCGCGCACCTCCAGGGCATCAGCGTGGGCGGGAACCTGCTCGACGTGTCACCCTCCGTCTTCGCCGCGGGGTCGGTGGTGGACTCCGGCACGATCATCACGCGCTTGCCGCCGACGGCGTACTCCGCGCTCTCGTCGGCGTTCAAGGACGGCATGAAACAGTACCCGACGGCGCCGTCTAGGAGCATCCTGGACACGTGCTTCGATTTCGACGGCCAGGACAACGTCACGATACCGTCCGTCTCCCTGGTGTTCGACGGCGGCGCGGTCGTCGACCTCGACGCGAACGGGATCATACTTGGCAGCTGCCTCGCGTTCACGGCCACAGACGACGACGGCACTACCGGCATCATCGGCAACGTGCAGCAGAGGACGCTCGAGGTGCTGTACGACGTTGGCCAGAGCGTCTTGGGGTTCCGTCCCAACGCGTGCTAATCAGCGGCGCAGCGCTCGCGCCGTATTATACGACACGACACGGCACACCGGAAGAAAGGCTCTCATGTACTTTGTGTACGTACTACTCTTAGTTGTTTATCGTTGGTTGGTAGGGACACAAAGTGACCCAAAATCGTCATCAACTAGTAGTCTGATTTCCGCCCGCTGCTAGTTCTCAAAAGAACAGCTACAATGTATGCTCAATAGGGCGACAAGTAACAAAATTTACCTTTTTTTAGAGAGAGAACATGGGGCCTTTATTAATCATAGAAACATCGAGTCATCGAGTCAATACAAATTGTTTCTCAGCCACACCACGCCACACAAACTTACAAATAAGCTTTGAAGAGCGAGCTAAAGCGCAACAAAATTCTGCACACGCCTAGCAAACAAGATAGAGCAATTATTAAAACTAGCAACCAGACTCTTGGTATCTTGGACCACGGGGCCACACGCCAATCGATCCCTCTCCCAACAGATAGACAGTCGGACATCAATCTGATATTGTCCAACCCTTCCTCTATGGCCCAGGAGAGAGCAAACCTGATCACGATGGCTTCAGCTACTTCAGGATTCACCACATGTTGACAGCTGTCACTAGCAGCTGCAATAAACGAATCCAGGTGATCTCGAACAACAACAGAAGCACCCATACTTTGAGAGGACGCAAAGATCGCCACATCCATATTCAACTGGAGCACTCCTTCCGATGGCGGAGACCATGAAGCATTTTGAGAAGTCTCACGACTTTGGTTGGAGCTAGTTGACGAGTCATGCATCAATATGAAATCAATATAAGAGCATCTCTAATAGCTGCCCCATAATAGGGCATGAGAGAGAAGGTTTTAGGGCAGTAAAGAGAAGGTTTTAGGGCACAAAAACGGTCCCGCTGTAGCAGCTGCCCTAAAATGGGGCACCTAACATCAATCCGGCGATGGGAAGAGGCCAGATGGCGATTGAGCTGGCAATTGGGCTGCATGCATCCAGAGATTGAAAATGGGGCAGCATACTCGCTGCCGCAAATATGCAGCACGAGACGGCCATGCCGCAAAAAATGGGGCAGCAAAACCAGATGGGACACCTGTTGGAGGATGTTTTTAGCCTCAAAATGTCCTGCCCCAGAATAGGGAAGCTGTTAGAGATGCTCTAAGCATTTATCCTGGGAGCAACACCAACTTGGAAAACATTGTCGCCTTCCTCTAGGATCTTATTCCGAGAATCCCAAAGGTGCCAGAACATGATAGCTAGAGCCGTAGCTTGTCACCGTCCACACTTAGATAGAAAATCCATAAGCCAAAATTTTGGTGAAGTGAAGAACTTACGGTTTAGATGAATATCGAAATCCGTCTTTCCATTAGACCATACCTCTCGCGCAAAGGGGCAGAATAGCATGACACGTTTCACACTTTCTTCCATCGAGCAATGCTCACACACGTGAGAGGCTGATATATGTCATCGTAGGAATTGTTGGCATGTAGGCAAACAATTATGAGCGAACCTCTAGAGAGTATTACACATCTTACCAGACTCCTTAACTGCCCATAAAGAGTTCCAAAAGGTAGCATCCGTTTGGGAATCAGAAGTCATTCCATGACCAATTGAGCTGTGCATGGCAGCCACCCTTTCTAATATTGCTATGATATGCAGAACGAACCATGTAGAGACCGAAGCGGCTATGTGGCTAGGACAAGAAATCATCACATCATGGCTGTTGGGCTATGCAGAGAAAAACAAAACCTTTTTCTACACGGAACTCCCAAGATCTAGCTGAGGTAGAAGGCCACGGGGATTACCATTAGATACACAGGTGCGGAATCGATGAAGCACGTTGAAGTAGTGCAATCCCATGATTCAATCCAACCTCACGATCGTCGAAGTGTTGAACGTACAACACCCCTACCGGTATCCACACGTACGAGGAGGAGCACTGACGGTGGACTGCTAGGTCAGGTACGGCGATTGGCTGAATGTGGCTAGGGTTTCCAACACATGGAAGTGTATAACCATGCCCCTTGAGCATTTTGTGCCCCACTATATAGAGAGAGTGAGAGTGGGCTACACAACACTTGTGGCCCATCCACTAAACGCCTATTCTGGTCACCACGAGTCCAACTAACTGACCCAATCGGTGTTTAGTTCAGGTCCAACCCGAGCGACATGGCGATTTGGACACAATTGGAGTCCAACTCAGAATCAATCGGACTTTCTCTCGCTCTTAAGTGTGTGACCCTACAGACTCATGGCGATTTGGACACGATTGGAGTCCAACTCAGAATCAATCAATCAATTGCGGCTCCTAGGAGAACGCGCCTACTCCCAAGTGCCATAAAGTCATGCCGACATACCTTTTTAATGTGACTTACGCTTGAGTCCCTTTTGTCTCATGATATACCTTGTCGAGCTATAGGAGGATCATTGTTATCCCAAGAATAGCTCAACTCTCTTCTCAATTCGTGATATGTGACTCATTCGATTAACTCTTAGTTGATCGTCTCGGTTAACACTTAACCGAGTCGCGCATGACCGTTCTTTCTGAATCATATCATCCGAGAGGACCCAGAGAATATCTCTCTAGTTGGAGGGGGAAAATCATATCTTAGTTATCTACATCACGCAACCTGATTCTTAGTTCACCCGAACTTTGCCTTTATAACTGCCATGTGACAGAACAACGTTTAACAGAATCTAAGTTAGTTGATGCACAACCCGGATAGTGCGACAACCTCAGGTCTAACGATTACATTGATTGAGACATACCAATGACGATTTACTTGTTGTATCTTAATATGGGCTAGCACGACTCGCTAAAATATTAAGTAGAATTCGTGTAAGTCGGAATAGCATCACCATACCCATGACAAGTGGAACAAGTCATTAACCGATTTTCACATTAAGTCTAAGTTGTGTGTCCAACACAACCTCGATGACTAAGGACATCTAGTATGGACAACATGAATATGTAGTTCCACAACTGAATCACATATTCAATAATACATATCAGATGTTCATACAAGGACAACTTAATAGCTTTATGAATATATTAAGAATTACATCATACATGATTGCCTCTAGGGCATAATCCTAACAGTCTCCCACTTGTACTAGAGTCAACCATCCTGAGATCACATGTCTATGCATATAATGCCCATAGATCTCATGTGTGCCTCATGCTTTGGTTGTGGTAATGTCTTTGTAAACGGATCTGCAATATTTGCATCCGTGTGTACCTTGCATAACTTGATATCATCTTGATCGACAAACTGACGAATGAGGTGGTAACACATGATTATATGTTTGTTCTTCTGGTGTTGTCAAGGTTCCTAGGCTTGTGTAATAGCACAATTATTATCATAATACACGTCTAATAGATTGAATGTGTCCTGAGCCATACCAAGATCCATTAGGAAATTTCTGATCCACACGACTTCGTTTGCGGCCTCTGATCTGCTATACTTTCTTCAAAAACAGAACAAACACAAGGAACGTCACATGATCGTGTATCCTTATCCAGCAAAGAATTCACCATCTGGCCATCAATTAATGGCATCAAAGTGCGTAGCATCTCAGGTCTAGTCCCCGTTATCCAATTTTCCTTCAAAATCTTAATCGCCGAGCCATCTCCGACACACCATGGGACTGCTTGTTTGTAACACCCCTAGTTTTATTAGTTATGTAATTAGGGTTTTTGTTTGCATCTCATGAGCATCATGTGTTTTGACTAAAGAAAAATGCATTGAAGAATAGGTTCTCAAAACCCTAACCCTAATTTCCCCCTCTCTCTTCGAAAACCTATTTAAATTGTTTTGATATTTTGAAAAAAATTCAAAAAAGAGTGGATCCCAAATTGACTACAAGAGCCCCACAGTGCTTTAAAAATATTTGTAAACCCTTTGGTATTTTCAATCAAATCTAAAACAGCAAAAAGATTTGGAAACTAGAGAATAGAAAAGATTTGGAAAAGAGAAAACGATTTTCAGGAAAACAATAAGCAGAGGACAGAGTAGGCCGATAGCCTAGATAGCTTCTCCCTCACATCAACCTTTTCCACGGACCACTCCAGCCCACCAACGTGGTCCAGACCACCCTCCTGTTTCTCTTCAACCTGCAGACACACATGCACCTACGTGCCTTGCTGATGGACGTTGTGCACCACGTCCCACTGCCACCCTATGACTGGATGAGAACGAAGCCATGGTGATGCCTCTCTCCCTCATCCTATCCTCTCTTGCATGCCTATGCTCTTTCTCTCCTGGTCCTGGTTCTTATTCCCCGGCATGCCAAACCCTAGCCCTTTGTCCACCGTTGGTTGCTATCGCTCTATGCTGCCTCGGACCCAACTGAGTGATCCCCAAGATTCGTGTCGTCTATCTTGTTCTCCTGGCTGAAGGAATTGGTTGGGGAAGCACTAGATTCACCGCCCCAACCTCATCTTCCCAGTCACCGATGATGGAGCTCGCCGCCGCCAATTCTCCAGTTTCCTACCTCCCATGGCCTCAACATCATGCCTACTGCGATAATGGTGAGCTTATGGTCCACCAGGACCCCTCCTACCCCTTGTTTTTATCCTGTAACTCACCACCGTCGTGCACCTCCATCTGCCACTGTGCAAGCTCACTGTCGGTCATACCCTATGACCCAAAGCTAGTGGTGCCACCCCTAATTTGCTCAGAACGCACCCCCACATCGAATGTGCCTAGACGAGCATCTCCGCACACGATCTCTCACATAGTCCTTGCTCGACTATAGAGGAATTTCACCGATGATGACATCATAGTGACATCACGCTGATGTCAGCTCCCGATCAAACCAGGGTGGGTTCCACCTGCCTGCGTGGATGCTGAGGTAGCTTGGGCCCCTCCGCCAGCCACCGTGGCTAGGTGTTGCTGTTGTGTAAACTGTTTTCTAGTTTCTTTTTAAATTCCAGAAAAGTGTATTATGTGGTAAATTCAATATCTTATTATCTGTTAATCACAAAATTAAGTGTAATATATCAAAATGTTTAGAAAGTTGTAACCTATCTATTTCTATCAAATGCATGCATATTTATGCAACTTCAATTAATAAGAATTTAGAAGAACCAAATGCACCCTCTTAGAGGCTTATGTTTTTTAATAAATGTCACATTTCAGCGTTTCAACTCCATTTAACCTAATTATCTCGCAATAGGGGTACTTTGTGAACATTAATATGTCATGCCATACATTGTGCATATTGCATTGATGTCTATATTGAATATTGCCCTTCTTTCCAGTGTTTAGTTCTTCCTTGTAGAGTTTGAAATCGTGTTGACGTCAAAGATCGAGATCAACACTATCGAAAAGCAGCACTTGATCATCAACGAACAATTTTAATCAGATGAACCCTGAATATCTGTATTGGTTATCTACGGGCAAAGGCAAGCATAACCCCTCCATTATACGATCACACGCTTTCAAAGTATTTCAATTCTTTCCATGATGCATATGATTCTACTGTGATATTTTATCGATAGATATAGTATCCTGTCTATTGCATTAATCCTGTTTGAAGCCTATAGTACCCGATCCACGACTCCAGTCATAACTAGGTTTAGCTTGTGTGCACTACTAGAGCTTATATTTGTATCCTTCTTAGCCATGCTTAGCTGTTGAGTCTGGTTCATCTAGAAGATGTATCAGAGATGCAAATGAATCTAGTATGACATGAGAATGTGGTATGAGGGTGATGAAGGTTAAATATACTAAGGCTTGAACTGGAGACCATGGTGGGATGTGGTTTTTTAGTTCCATACTCGCCACCCCTTGCACCCGAGTTCTTGCCACTAGAACAAAGACGAGCATACATCCACACTGGGGTTTATGGGGACCTCCTCGACTCACTAACTTGCCTAGTATGTATCCATGAGTCCGTAGTTTGAAGTGTTCCATTTGGCTTGCATCCGGAGGGTGAATCGCTGATACGTTGCTAACGTATCCATAATTTTTGATGTTCCATGCTTGGTTTTATCTACTTTCTTATGTTTTGTCCACACTTTGGAGTACTTTTCATATGATTTCTTGGACTAACCTATTAACAAGAGACACAGTGCCAGCTGCCTATTTTCTGTTGTTTTTGGTTCCAAGAAAGTCAGAAAATGAATATTCTCGGAATTGGACGGGACAAAAGCCAAAGTCAGTTTTTCACCGAGGGTCACCTGGAGCCAAAATACGAGACAGAGAGGGGCTGGGGCCTGACCACACCACCTGTCCGTGCGGCTAGGCCTGGCCCACACCAGGGGGTGATCTGGGCGCCCCAGGCACCCCCCTCGGCCTCGCCTTTCGCCTATATATTGCCTTCGATACAGAAACCCTAAGTACCCGATCAAAATTCCACGAAAGAGTCTATAGTCGCCATCATCTCCATCCCTAGATTGGGAGGGATCTGAAGCTCTTCTCGGCACCCTGCCGGAGAGGGGAATTCACGCTGGAGGCTTTCTTCATCATCATGCAAGCCTCCGGTGTGATGCGTGAGTAGTTCATCTCTAGACTACGGGTCCATGTAGTAGCTAGATGGATGGTTCTCCTCCTTTGTGCTATCATGTTTAGATCTTGTGAGCTCCGTTCATGATCAAGATCATCTATTTGTAATCCTACATGTTGTGTTTGCAGGTATCTGATGGATATTGAGATGCTATTTCAGATTGATTATTGATTCTATCATGTCTTTGTTATTTGTGATCTTGCATGCTTTCCGTTGTTAGTAGCTATATTGGCCAAGTAGATGCTAGCAACTCCAAGAGTTAGTATTTATGCTCGATAGTGGGTTCATGCCTCTAGTAATCTGGGGAAGTGATAGAAATCTCTAAGGTACTAGATGTGCTGCTACTAGGGAGAAAACAGCAATTCTTTGTTCATAGAACAATCGTATTGTTTACTTTACACGCAATTCGTAATGCAATTATCCGTTGCTTGCAACTTAATACTGGAGGGGGCTCAGATGATAACCTGAAGGTGGATTATTAGTCATAGATGCAGTTGGATTACGGTCTATGTATAATGTTGTAATGCCCAATCGAATCTCAAAGGATTCAAGATGAGTAGTATATGCATGATTGCTTTCTCGATGTTTGTCAATTGCCCCGCTGTAATTTGTTCACCCAACATGTCATCTATCTTAAGGAGGGCCACCACTAGTGAACTATGGACCCCGGTCCTTTCTTTTACCATCAATCTATAATCAACTGTTTACTGCTTTGTGTTTACTTTCTGCAAACTATTACTTTCTTCCATACAATACGTTTAATCCTTTGTTTTTAGCAAAACCGGTGAGATTGACAACCTCATCGCAATTTGGGGGCAGAGTTCTGTGGTTGTGTTATGCAGGTCTCCACGTTGCTGCTGGCACCGGTAGTGCGCCCTGCCAAAGTTCAGCTAGCAACACCTTTGGGGTCTTTCCTTGCTCCTACTGGATTGATAACCTTGGTTTCATAACTGAGGGAAAACTTACTGCTGTGCTCATCATACCTTCCTCTCGGGGTTCCCCAACAAGCTCGATATATTTTGGGCCATCAATCGCATACAGGGAGTGTCGAGGAAGGAGGGCTCTGCAGGGCCAGACTCTAGATTCTTGGACATAGAGATTGGGACCGAGCTGAGAGTGTGGCCGACTATAGCAGACGGAACCCGTTTCTTGGTGACTCGTGGATTTAGGTGAAAGCAAGGTAAAGGTCGTGTCCAACCACCCTCTACCAGCTCTCCAAGGAAGAGAGCTAAAACGGTGGCATTAAGAGTTAGTTGGTGTGTATGGGTAAAGTTATACACCCCTGCAGGGTTAAATATTTTCGAAAAGTCATGTCCACGGTGATGGATGACTTGGCAAAGGTCATGATGATCATAGCTAACAGTAACCTCATTGTAAAACTTGGAGATCAATGTATGATTAAGGACGATTCATCAGGGTACAAAGAGGTGATCCTAGTTCAGAGGTGATGATGATTGATGGATATCAAAAGGAATATGATGATTACATTTGGAGATATCGCTCTCTTATCCCATTTTAAAATGTTCCGATTAGATGAGATTCTACTCCCTCTTGTTTTATAAACAAACATAGCTTTAAGAAAAATAGCTCCATCGACCATAAGTCTTGCAGAGTACACCTTGTAATCACCCTTGCTCCATTCATATTTTTGTAGCAGAGTAAGTGTTCCCCTGAAGATGAGTTTGGTACGATATTTACACAAACGAGTAGCTTGGGGTTCCCGGCTGGCAGCTTGGAATCTATGGGCTAGGATGTCATCGTTATGCTTCAAGCCTCTTAGGTCATTTGTTAAGTTTGTTATATTAATAGCATAATTTGACTTATGTTATTTGATGTTTGTGGTTAGTGACCTCTGCTTGTCATATTTTGGTTCTATGCTCAGTTATGAGCTTACTATAATAATTTTGTGTCATAGGGTCACTTTGTGTTACTAATTGTCTCACTGTATACTCTCGAGCTCTAGGGTAGGCTTATGTGAGACTAAGGTGTGGGTTTTTCCTAACCCTGATCCCAGGGGTGTCACGGGGTTTTGGTATCAGAGCAGTACTGACTGTAGGAAAACCTTTCTATTGGTCGATGTTGAGTCTAGTGCTTGTAAAAACTATTTCGATGATGAAAAGTATTTGCAGAAACTCAAGTATGCTTCTTTTACTCCTGATCTGGTAGCGCTCTAACTTTGAGTCATCTTATCTTATATTTACTTTGAAAAGTTTTGATATCTCTTCCAGTATTTCAAAGCATAGGTGCCTTCTGGGCATGTCATTTCTCAACCAATTGACCTAGTGTTGAGTTCTCTAGAGTTGTGCATGTGTGTTCCTTGTTCCCCTTGGTTCTGCTTTAGATGAGATATTCCTTCCTCTAGGCATGCCATTTCTCAACCAGGTTCCCCAGTGTTCTGTTCTAGGCTTTGACGATTCCTTTCACCTTGTATGCTTACTTTTTCATTTGTTTAGGTTCTTTAGAAGCCTTTTGTTCTTTTGGAGCTACCTCGTGATTACTACCTTATAGTGTACATTGTGTAACTCACATAGTAGTTACTTATTTCTCGGGTTTTAAACCTTGGACTTGAACCGAAGGTCCCGGATTGTGATGGATTCTAGTGTTGTGAATCTTGTACATGAAGTTGATATTTAATCTAAGATCCATTCTATTGGCCCCTGTTGTACATGTTCAAGCATTACCTCAGGATGAATAACTTTAAGTATAACATTCAAGCTTGTGGTCTTTGTTGCGATTGAATTGTGATAACTAAGGACTTCCCTACCACTAGCTATGGCGAATGTTTTTTAATGGAACCAAATAGATCACGACAAGAGTACTCTTTGTGATCATGCATCTATACTCGTGACTCTACCACACCTTCCCCTTTCTACATTGGTTTTCGGAAGATTGTTAATCTATGCATCCACATATCGATATTCCATCCTAAGCATGTTCTTCTTCCTCTATTGTTTCTAACCTTTGTCTATCAGTTGGTATCCAAGTAGTAAACGTGCATTGGTATCTTCCGATGCAAGATACTCTTGTGGTCCATCAAGACAAACCATTTCGGGATGTCAAGAGAAAGAAACTCCAGTACCACACCATATCTAGGACTAGATAAAAGTGTTGTAGCTCGCAGACCAAGAAGCATCATTATGTAACTGTTCTACCTTAAAGTATCACACCCTTTTATACCAATAGGTCATGGTGAGTTCCATGACCTTCTTAGTGAAGTGATGCTTTCCACATGTTTACCCACCCTTCCACTGAGTTGTTCACACTCATGAATGATGCGTGTGCGTAATGGTGTGGACATCTAAGGTTCTTAGCACTTCTTATTTCTTTGAACTCTAAGGACATTTGTGTCATTCTTAGCATGATGGTTAACCTTATAACTAAGCTAAGCTTGATTGTGCTGACGAGTCTGTTATTCTAGTGCACTCTCTTCGGTCAAAGAGTTAGGCTCGTGTCGAAACTCTAAGACTATGTCTTCTTACCTTACTAAGCAAGTTTCCTCTCGAACTAAGTGATATATCGGTGGTTCGTGATATTCTAGATGTCTTTATAGAAGTATCATCATGTTGCCACATGATTGTGTTATCAAGTCCTTGAGCAAGCTAGTTATCTGAACCGCTTCTTTCTCCATGGATCCATACTGGATACCCATGAACTAGTTGGTTGAGCTTAAGCAACAACTTGGAGAGTTGTAAGACAAAGGTTCTAGTCGAAATAACTTTGGACACATTCTCTTGAACCACCAATAACAACCACTCTTCATGAGGCTTCTTCTATGACTTGTTCTAGGAGTTTCACTTATGGTTTTCTTTGTATCCGGACTCTGACCTTTACTTGATGTCAGGTATTTCAAACATTAAGGAGAACATTTAAAGTAGAGCCGCTAAATGTCTCTTGGTCAGTCCTCTAGACCCTCTATGTTGGCAATCATTTTGTTGTGCCAAGTATTTGAAGTTTGAGAATGAAGTTTCTTTCTCTCGTGTTATCAGGAATCTTGTTATCTACTCATCCTGGTGGTGTAAAGAGATACCATGATCTTTGGAACGGATTTTGATAAACCTGGATGAATGAAGAGTTTCCTTTGTTTTCTTGGCCATGTTCAAAGAGTGACTATGATTCTGGTCATCAGAAGTTTCACTTGTTACATGTTGCTTGTGACTCTTATGAGTCCTTTCCACATAACAAAACTTTCTATATTGGCCTCATGTTGAACGAAAGAATGACCCTTCTGTGTCAAAAGTAGTTCAACAACTTGGTTTTGTTGATACATATCTATGTACCCTTGAAATCTCTACTAAAGTCGTCTAGTAGAGATTCACCTCTTGAAGTATGTGTTCATGTTCCTTCCATTGGAAGATTTCCTTCTTAGAAGTTTAAACTCTTTTGTGAACTCCATGGTATCAATCCTTATGAAGATTAGCTATCAGTCAACTTGAAACCTTCTCCCTTTTGTTTCTTCTGTTACCTTGACGTGTTTCATGTTAGTCATCTAAAGAGTTGTTTTAACACTCCTTCCATGAGTTGACCATGAGATACTCAGTGTGTTTTCTAGTGTGTTACCCTCTTATCCTTTGTGTAACCTTGTTTCCTTCTCTCTTCCTACCTTAGGAATCTCAGGACGATATTCTCGTACGGGGGATAAAGCTGTAACACCCCTAGTTTTATTAGTTATGTAATTAGGGTTTGTGTTTGAATCGTTCTAGGAGTTGCACTTATGGTTTTCTTTGTATCCGGAGTCTGACCTTTACTTGATGTCAGGTATTTCGAACATTAAGGAGAACATTTAAAGTAGAGCCGCTAAATGTCTCTCGGTCAGTCCTCTAGACCCTCTATGTTGGCAATCATTTTGTTGTGCTAAGTATTTGAAGTTTGAGAATGAAGTTTCTTTCTCTCGTGTTATCAGGAATCTTGTTATCTACTCATCCTGGTGGTGTAAAGAGATACCATGATCTTTGGAACAGATTTTGATAAACCTGGATGAATGAAGAGTTTCCTTTGTTTTCTTAGCCATGTTCAAAGAGTGACTATGATTCTGGTCATCAGAAGTTTCACTTGTTACATGTTTCTTGTGACTCTTATGAGTCCTGTCCACACAACAAACCTTTCTATATTGGACTCATGTTTAACAAAAGAATGACCCTTCTGTGTCAAAAGTAGTTCAGCAACTTGGTTTTGTTGATCTATATCTATGTACCCTTGAAATCTCTACTAAAGTCGTCTAGTAGAGATTCACCTCTTGAAGTATGTGTTCATGTTACTTCCATTGGAAGATTTCCTTCTTAGAAGTTTAAACTCTTCTGTGAACTCCATGGTATCAATCCTTATGAAGATTAGCTATCAGTCAACTTGAAACCTTCTCCCTTTTGTTTCTTCTGTTACCTTGACGTGTTTCATGTTAGTCATCTGAAAAGTTGTTTTAACACTCCTTCCATGAGTTGACCATGAGATACTCGGTGTGTTTTGTAGTGTGTTACCCTCTTATCCTTTGTGTAACCTTGTTTCCTTCTCTCGTCCTACCTTAGGAATCTCAGGACGATATTCTCGTACGGGGGATAAAGCTGTAACACCCCTAGTTTAATTAGTTATGTAATTAGGGTTTGTGTTTGAATCGTTCTAGGAGTTGCACTTATGGTTTTCTTTGTATCCGGAGTTTGACCTTTACTTGATGTCAGGTATTTCGAACATTAAGGAGAACATTTAAAGTAGAGCCGCTAAATGTCTCTCTGGATCCTCTAGACCCTCTATGTTGGCAATCATTTTGTTGTGCTAAGTATTTGAAGTTTGAGAATGAAGTTTCTTTCTCTCGTGTTATTAGGAATCTTGTTATCTACTCATCCTGGTGGTGTAAAGAGATACCATGATCTTTGGAACAGATTTTGATAAACCTGGATGAATGAAGAGTTTCCTTTGTTTTCTTAGCCATGTTCAAAGAGTGACTATGATTCTGGTCATCAGAAGTTTCACTTGTTACATGTTTCTTGTGACTCTTCTGAGTCCTGTCCACACAACAAACCTTTCTATATTGGACTCATGTTTAACAAAAGAATGACCCTTCTGTGTCAAAAGTAGTTCAACAACTTGGTTTTGTTGATCTATATCTATGTACCCTTGAAATCTCTACTAAAGTCGTCTAGTAGAGATTCACCTCTTGAAGTATGTGTTCATGTTACTTCCATTGGAAGATTTCCTTCTTAGAAGTTTAAACTCTTCTGTGAACTCCATGGTATCAATCCTTATGAAGATTAGCTATCAGTCAACTTGAAACCTTCTCCCTTTTGTTTCTTCTGTTACCTTGACGTGTTTCATGTTAGTCATCTGAAAAGTTGTTTTAACACTCCTTCCATGAGTTGACCATGAGATACTCGGTGTGTTTTGTAGTGTGTTACCCTCTTATCCTTTGTGTAACCTTGTTTCCTTCTCTCGTCCTACCTTAGGAATCTCAGGACGATATTCTCGTACGGGGGATAAAGCTGTAACACCCCTAGTTTAATTAGTTATGTAATTAGGGTTTGTGTTTGAATCTCATGAGCATCATGTGTTTTGACTAAATAAAAATGCATTGAAGAAATGGTTCTCAAAATCCTAACCTTAATTCCCCCTCTCTCTTTGAAAACATATTTAAATGGTTTTGTTATTTTGAAAAATATACGAAAAGGAGTGGAGCCCAAATTGATTACAATGGCCCCATCGTGCTTCCAAAATATTTGTAAACCCTTTGGTATTTCAATCAAATCCAGAACATCAAAAATATTTGGAAACTAGAGAATAGAAAAGATTTGGAAAAGAGAAAATGATTTTCAGGGAAAAAATAAGCAGAGGATAGAGCAGGCCGCAACCTAGATAGCTTCTCCCTCTCCTCAGCCTTTTCCACGTCCCAATCCAACCGAGCAACATGGTCCAGATCACCCTCCTATGTCTTCAACCTGCAGACACATGGGCACATGCGTGCCTTGCTGATGGACGTCGTGCGCCATGTCCCGCTGCTGCCCTCGGACTAGATGAGAACAAAGCCATGATGATGCCTCTCTCTCCCTCGTCCTATCCTCTCTCACATGCCTTTGATCTTTCTCTCTCGGGACTCATTCTTCTTCCTCGATATGCTGAACCCTAGCCCTCCGTCCAGCATCTCTTGTTGTCGCTCCGTGCTGCCCCATACCCAACCGAGTGATCCCCAAGATCTGTGTCATCTATCTTGTACTCCTAGCTGAAGGAATCGGTTGGGGAAGATTGGGATTCGCCAACTCAACCTCATCTTACCCGTCACTGATGGAGCTCGCCGCCGCCAATTCTCTAGTTTCCAACCTCCTGTGGCCTCAATGTCATGCCTATCGCGATAATGTGAGCATGTGGTCCCCCAGGAACCCTCCTGCCCCTTGTTTTCATCATGTTGCCACCGTCATGCACCTCCATCTGTTGCTACGCAAGCTCACCGTCGGCCGTCCCCTGTGACCCAAAGCTAGCGGCGCCGCCCTGTTTTTATCAGAACGATCCCGACATAGAGCGAGCCCAGTCGAGCATATCCGCATGGGCTCGTCACCGAGTCCTTGCTCGATTGGAGAGGAGTTCTATTGTGATGACGTCACATCGACATCACACTGATGTCAGCGGTGCGGGTCATTTCCTGGTCAAACCGGGCTAGGTTCCAACCACCCATGTGGATGCTAAGGTGGCTTGGGGACCCTCTGTCAGCCACCGTGGCTAGGTGTTGCTGCTGTGTAAAATGTTTTCTAGTTTCTTTTTAAATTTCATAAAAGTGTATTATGTGGTAAATTCAATATCTGATTATCTATTAATTAGAAAATTAAGTGCAATATATCAAAATGTTTAGAAAGTTGTAACCTATCTATTTGTATCAAATGCATGCATATTTATGCAACTTCAATTAATAAGAATTTTAAAGGAACCAAATG
The DNA here is from genome assembly GCA_023614405.1 of Avena insularis. Lineage (NCBI taxonomy): Eukaryota > Viridiplantae > Streptophyta > Magnoliopsida > Poales > Poaceae > Avena > Avena insularis. The sequence goes on from CM042694.1 coordinate 470,914,851, forward strand.
CACCTTCTTAGAGGCTTATTTTTTTTAAGAAATGTCACATTTAGGTGTTTCAACTCCATTTAACTTGATGATCTCGCAATAGGAAATACTTTGTGAACATTAATATGTAATGTCATACATTGTGCGCATTGCATTGATGCATGTATTGAATATTTCCCTTCTTTTCCGATGTTTGGTTCTTCCTGGTAGAGCTCAAAATCATGTCTGAGGTCGAAGATCGAGATCAATACCATCAAAGAGTAGCACTTGATCATCGACGAACAATGTTAATCAGTCGAACCCTGAAGATATGTATTGGTTATCAATTGGAAAAGGCAAGCGTAGCCCCACCATTATATAATCCCATGCTTTTAAAGTATTTCAATTCTTACCATGATGCATAGGATTGTAATGTGGTATTTTATCAATAGATATAATATCCTATCTATTGCATTACCCCCTTTTGAATCCTATATTACCTGATCCACTGCTCCAAACATAACTAGGTTTGACTTGTGTGCACTGCTAGAGCTTATATCCGCGTCCTGCTTAGCCGTGCTTAGCTGTTGAGCCTGGTTCATCCAGAAGATCTATGAGATGCAAATAAATCTAGTATGACAAGAGAACATGGTATGAAGGTGATGAAAGTTAAACATACTAAGGCTTGTATAGGAGGCCACAGTGGGATGTGATTTTTGTAGTCCTGTACTCTCCACCCCTAGGACGCGAGTTCTTGCAACTGGAACCAAGACGAGCATACAACCATACTATGGTTTATGGGGACCTCCTCGACTCACTAACTTGCGTTATTTGGATCCATGAGTCCGTAGTTTGAAGTGTCCCATTTTTCTTGCATTTGGAGGGTGATTTCTGCAAGTGCACATATCATTTGTAGCTAGTTTTTAAGTATAGATATCGATCCCACAGGGAGCTCAAAGGTAAGTGTTTATGAATGAAGTCTCTGTCACACCCAAAGTTGTCATAGGTATTCGAGTGAATTGACTGCAAGTGTGGAAATGAGAATGGAATTTGGATTAAACTGGGTGTATTTAAATAAAACTAAAATGTAAACTTCAAAAATAAAAGCATAAAAGTAAAGAACGATTTGATTGTTTGTTGTTTTCTGTAGATGAGAAAGAAGGCCCGGGGAGATACAGTTCATGGTGATATTGACCATGCCAGGTGGATGAATGGTAAGTGTAACAATTGTAATCTTATAAGTATATGTGTAGGCGAGCAAACCATAATTAGCCAGAACTTCTCTTGGTAGATTTCATCCCAACTTCAATAATCCTACTAGTCTGTTGCCAAAACCATGGTCAGACACTAGACGATTAGGATCCTTTAGGTCGCTTAGCGATTAAGCTCCTTGGATCGGACTAATGCAATAAGCATAGTGGTTCCTCGTTATCCTCGAGTCTACTAGTTTGCCATTGATATCCCCGTGTCACTCGGGGGTCGCCGGTCTGCTAGCAAACACGATCCTATCTATGTAGAACAAAGCATCATGTTGTTTGGGCCCTTAACTGGACAACAAGCATTAGGCATCCCACAGATAGTCAAGCACAAATAATATAGTAATTAGAATCAATCACAAGCTAATGGAAAATATATGAAGGCACATCACATCTCACTAATCTCCTACATCTCCCACGCCCAAGGAACTTACTCACACATGAGATAAGAACGAATCATCGATATAATTAAATAAAGGGAATTCTTCTTGATATTACCGTGGAGATCCACAATAAGAATAGAGAAGTATCCAACACAATTCAAGACAGGAAGAAACAATCTCAAACCCTAGTATTGCAAGGTAAAGATCCCTCTCTCTCTCTCAAGTACAAGTAATAGTTATGGGGGTATATTGGCTAGGAGGTTAGAGATCGTGAAGCGAGATGAAGAACGTCTTCCCCTTCTTCTCCGGATCTCTTCTTTCTCCCGTCTAGATGGGATGGCGACTGCTGTGTTGTGTTTTCACGCCTGGCCTCTTCACAGAAGTTGTCCCTTTTGACAAGACAAAGGCGGCAGAAGCTATACGGCGGGAAATATACGGCCAGAAAAATGTTCCTGCCGTATAGTTGCTCGTAAAGCCTCTGTATGCTCCCCTCGAGTGCTTCCAAAGAGAGACTTGCTTGTTTTCACCTGAATATTGTGTTTCTCTAGTTAAAACCTTCTGTTGACATTCAGAACCTGAAACACACATTAAAAACCAAGTTTTCTTTGCTACCGAAGTATTAGCGTTAGGTAAAGCTTGAAAACAATCAAATCCGGGAGAAAACCATCAAGAAAAACCATCAAGAAAAACCATAAAAAATGTGTCAAATCTCACAGCTATCAACTCCCCCAAGCTTAGATGTTTCTCGCCCTCGAGTGACAAGAAAATAAGGAAGAATAGCGGAGATTCGAGACTAAAAATAAAAGAACTTACAAGTTTGAATTGGTGTCAAATTCTTTTCTTCACAATCCCTGCAATCTTAAACATGATCATGCAAGTATTCACAAGATTGCACTGAGTCCACTTCCTAACCACGTATATCTTGTTAGCAAATAAATCATATGCCCAAGCAAGTGTCAAAAGTTTAGCTAGGAAAGTGAGACAAATTCTTTTGGTGTCTCTCTTTGTTGAGAGATGAAAACTTTTTGCTCTTGTTTCTTTAATCAATTAAGAGTACTGAAGTTGGCACCAAAACATTCAGTTTAAGAACAACTCATCTATTCCCATGTCAAAATTTCAAGACTCTCAAAGCACCTTTTCCTTTCTTTTTCCTTTCAAAAACTTCAGCTCTTTCATAGCGAAATCATGCCACTATTTTTAACATGTTAATTGGTACCGTGTTGTGCACTCGTGACCATGCCAATAAATAATTGTTGAGCAATAATGGGTCAGAGGAGTACTACAACTTCACTTGGAACATGAAACCATGAGGAGACAAAAAATTTACCCATCATAGCATTGCTGCTATAGACGTTTACATAACTCAGTAGCCGAAATCAAGTGGTTTTTCACATTTAGATCGTCCGTTGGCCAGCGGAGTTACTAGTTCCCCATGGAGCACGAAAATGTTGTAATGACACGCGTAAAGCAATATCTTACGGTGATTATTAGAAAAAGTAGTGGCATAATCTCTACTACTTCTAAGCATCCATTTTATCAAACAATTTCAATCAAGGGTACTATCAAGTCTATTTATATTAAGCTCAAATGGGATGGAGTAGTTCTAAAATCAAATTCTTTAGGCTAAACATGGACTCAAGTCATCTTTCGGATGCTTTTCTTGTTGTAAAAATGTAGGAAGTATTTTTAACCAAGTTCATTGCTCATTGTTTCAAATCTAAAAAGGAGACACTAGCAAAGGAATAAAATTTATAGGATAACACGCTAAGTGGGGAGTGACTCTAGTGCAAGCGAGTAAATAATTGTAGGATCAATTTAAGGTTGCAAAAAGGGTGATGAAAGGAATGTGATATGTCCTCTTACTTGATCCGTTCTCGTATTTGAGTTGAACCCCCTCTGTATTTCCATATTGCCAAGGCACCTGAAATTGAGCAATCTCCCAGAGAAACAAAGAAACAAACTTGCAATAAAAGTTACAACTAATTTTTTAGTTTTAGCTTAGGAATGCAAACTGAAAATAAACATGCAATTTTGAAGAAATAAATTAAAAAAGAAATAAAAACATGAATGCAAGGTTTGGAGGTTTTCAAACCTTCCCCAAGCTTAGGCTATTGCCAGGCTCAGTTGTTGCCATCATTCGGTGGCTGGCGCGAATACTACTAGTAGTAATCGGGGAAGTGTATCATGAAGTGACTGAAGTTGTGAGTCAAGGCACTCACATCTTCATTCACTCCTTTGTTGCCATCATTTGTTGCCATCTTCATTCAATCTCCCCAACGCGCTGGTTGAGCTGCTGGAATGCTTGATAGGGGACGTAGTTGTACCCCTGCTGCGACTGGTCGGGCCATGGGTCCCAAGATCCCCCTTGCTGCTACTATTGATGTCCCTCCCAAGCAGGGTTGAATCCCTGCTCATCCTCATGCTCCTGCTCATCCTCATCCTGCTGCTCCCCTTCTTCATCTTCATCTTCCTCTTGGTTAGGCTGGAGTTCAGCCATGATCTCCATCACTTGGTACTTGGTGAGGATCCAAGTGTCCTTCTCCACAATCAAGAAGGCTTGGGAACAAGGCAACAGAACCTGCTCACCCTGTGCATCACCAAGATAACCAAACTGATATGCTCAGAGCCTCTGGTTAGCTTGGTAAACACCAAGGAAGCCACGAGCAGTTAAATATTTGACGTCCATAAGCTTGGAACCGTCAACAGATTGCATAATAGGTAATGTAATATTTAATGCATGGGCAAGGTGGGTTACCAATCCACCTATGCGAATATCACCTTTCGTCTTGTTGCTTTGCTGGCGAAAGTGCTGGATGAGTAGCGCTGCAGGATTGGGGCTTTGCAGTGCAGTGGGAAAGAGAGCCTCGGTGATCATTGCCATGTCCACATTGGCCACGGAACCGGTATCACCTCTTCCCAATAGTGTGTTGGCGAGGAACAAGGCGTAGTAGAAAATTGTTGGGTTATGAATGGTGGACATCTTCTTCTGGTGGAAGTCGGTGCCACTATTAACAGAAATAGCCTCCCAAGTTTCTCCGCTTGTGACGCTATAGAGGTTAGTAACAGTTGGCTCCCCAACATGAGGGAAACCGAAAGCATCGCAAAATTGTTCAAAAGTTATTTCATAGTGTTGTCGGTTCATGTGAAGCTTACCGTGCATGCATTATCTTTCTCTCTGTGGTTGTCGTAGAAGGAGGCAAGGAACTCATAGGTAAGCTCAGTGTAGGTGTCGTGGCTTGCGTAGCCAAGTACTGTTAGCCCGGCCTTGTTACACATGAGGTCGAAGTACGCCTTCAACCCCGTCGCAGTGAGAAAGCTATGGTCGGCCCAACATGTGGGCAACACCCTTCTCGATGAAACTATGGCTAACTTGGGGTTGCACTCGGCTCAGGACCCTGAGCCCTCACCATGTTGGCGCTTGCTCTTGCGAAAGATGTTACCAATTTTGTTCATCTTGATGCACTGAAAAATTTCACCATAAAACCTTAGGCATATAGTTTCTACATGATATGTGAATGATCCTACGTGGAAAAATTCAATCCTAACGTGAGAAATCAATAGGAAAAACAAAATAAGTTCATCCACTAGATCAATGTGAGAGTTTCAACCATGGAAATCCGAAAATAAAGCATGGATAGGGAGAGAAACATACCGATCTGTTGATTCCTCCACTGAAACAAATGAAATCTGCGAAGAATCAAGAGTTCTAGGTGGGTTTTGAGAGGTTTGGAGAGAGAATATGAGAGAAATAATGAGGAAGGAGAAGAAACCTAGCCACCCCGGCCTGATTTTGTGGTCACGCTGAACTATATGGCCAGAACTATATGAGCGGGATATATTGTTCCGCCCATATAGTTGAGGCGGCGCCGCCAACTAGAGTTTCTTTATCCGGAATGCAGCTATACGGACGCAACTATACGGCCAGATCACAATGATCCCGCAGTATAGTTGGTCGTTAAACCGTCTGTACCCTCAAAATAAATTTTCTAAACATGCATCGATATCTATACGACCGGAACTATACGGTCAAATTTTTTATTCCCACCGTATAGTTGGTCGTTAAACCGTCAGTACCCTCGAGACAAAATTCTAAAACAGGCATCGATATCTATATGGCCGTAATTTTTATTCCAGACATATAGTTGGTCGTTAAACTGTCAGTACCTTTGAGAAGATATTGTACGAAGGCATCGATATCTATATGACCGGAGCTATACAGCCGTAATTTTTATTCCCACCGAATAGTTGGTCATTAAATTCTCTGTGTCTTCGAAGAAAATTTGTTGATGGCAAAGATATCTATAAGACCGGAGCTATACGACCAGAATTTTTATTCCGGTCGTATAGTTGGTAGTTAAACCATCAGTAGTCATCAAAAAAAATTCTATTTGTTCGAGAATACCTTCTTATCCCGAAACTTAGCGAAATACCTTATTTTTGACAGAAAAATGACAGTAGAAACTGTCGAACAACATTAGCTTATGAAGAGCAAAATTTTAGTTTTTGTAGATAAAGACTTTATTTTTATTATTATTTATACTCATTCAATCGATGTTTCTACTGCTTTTTGATAGCTGCATCTTCACGGGCGCGCTTCCGCAAGAATGTCTGTGAAAAAGTTGTAGAAATGTGATTAACTTTTTATTCTCTAGTTTATTTTATTGACGAGATGGGTTGACTCCGATTAAGCAGTTTATTAAGAATGGTTGAGTAACTCAACCCCTTCTCTGTTCTCGAATTCTTACCTTGGGTTGCCCCTTATCAAAAGCACTTACCACATGAACTCGTTTTGCCGCTGGAATAGATCTTCCTCCTGCTTCTAGCTTCTTTAGAAAATACTGGATGATTTCAGCATCATAAACATTGAAGATTATCTTTCCCTCAGCACAATCAACTGATGCCCCTGCAGTACTAAGGAAAGGTATTCCAAGTATTATGGATAATTTTTCATCTTCTGGCATCTCAAGAATAATAAAATCAGTGGGAATAACATGCTTATCTATTCTAAGTAGAACACCCTCAATCATACCAATGGGTTGTTTAGTGGACTTGTCAGCCATCTGTAAAGTGATAGTAGTAGGAGAATACTCCCCTAGTCCTAATCTTTTATAGAGGGAGTATGGCATTACACTAACTCCTGCACCTAGATAACACAAGGCATTATGAATATCAGTTTTGCCTATTGAGCATGAAATAGTTGGTATTCCGGGATCTCCAGATTTAGACACCAGCTTCCCATTAGCAGGATAACTAGTTACCATGGCAACAATTTCAGTTATTTCTTTCTTTCTACTAAGAATATCACAAAGGAATTTAGAATAGGTAGGAACTTTGATTGCATCCGCAAACAGAATTTCCAAACTAAGGTCACTAAGTGCCTTTGTAAAAGAATCATAAATTACCTGATCTGGTGCTTTCTTTTTTCGATCTAGATAAGGAAGCTTTTTTTCACCTGACTTATTCTTGTCTTTTACCTTTTGTAGGGGGTCAGGATCTTTTGTTGCTTTCTTTTGTTGTTTCTTATCGCTTTTCTTCTTTTCTACTACAACAACTTCATCTTCCTTTCTTATCTCTTTTTCTTCTCTTGGATCAACCGTTTCTGCATCAGAGTCATAACGGTCATCCTATGCATCATTTCGGCCCTCCTTGGTTTGATCTTGTGTTTCTTGAGGAGTTTCATCTTGAGGATCCACCAATGTATCATCTTCTTGGCTTGCTTCGAGCAAGGGTTTTTCCTTTCGCTCTTTTTCAGCTTCATATTCTGGTGGTCCTAGTGGTCCTGTAACAACTGCACCTCTTCTTGTAACAACATTAGTAGAAACGGGAACATCTTTATCATCTCGAAGAAAAATTTATAAACGGATGCTATTTGTTCACACTGGGTTTCAATCATACTAAGGTACTTGTGAAATAATTTTATTTCTTGGCCAATATCATCATAATTTTCCGTGAGTTCCACCAAAATCTTTTTATGTTTTTGAAAGTGCTTATGCAGGTTATTATGAGATTTTGCTTGTCGATGTTTTAATTCTTGAAAAACTTTTCTAGTTTCATCTTCTTCAGTTAAAACTTGTAACAAGTGTACTTTGTTTTCCTTAAAAAGTTCAGAAGGTATACCTTTTTCCTTCATAGTTTTGCGTACTTCAGGCATAAGATCAGGAGTTATCGGAAGTATCCCTTTTTCCAGCTTAGTGCCAAAATCAGGATTATATAAAGAATCGTTCTTAGCCCTAGTAGACATCAATTCAAAACATTCTTTAATAGTTAAAGTATTTATCGATCCTCCTACTAAGAAGTCAAGCAACTCTCTACATTGAGTATTGAGACTATGGTAAAATAAACGGCAAATAGTTGATTCAGAATAGCCATGATTGGAAATGCTATTGATCATTCCAAAGAATCTATCCCAGACTTGTGGGTAGTTTTCTCCCACGTTTTGACTAAAGTTGCCTATATTCTTTCTTAGTCCAATTACCTTTTTAAAAGGATTGAACTTATTTATGAATTTAACAAAATAGTTTTCCCAGCATTTAATGTAAGGGAGAGGGAGAGAATATAACCAGTCTAGAGCCTTACCTTTAAGATACCAACGAAATAATTTTAGACAAGAGAAATCTCTTGGCAAACCTTTTGGTCCAAGCGATGTTATCACATCGTCGAACTCCCTAAGATGCCTTCCTGGGTCTTCATCTTCCCTTCCACTGAAAGCTTTTTCCTACAAATTTTTAATAATTCCACCATCAAATCGATATTCTCTAACTCTAGGATTAGGTAATTCTATTGGTTGTTTAAGAAATTCAGAACTTGGAGCACTATACTCTCTGAGAGTTTTCTCAGGTTTCATGGGAGTTGTCCTGTAAAAGGACATGATTTCCATAATATCACTCAGGTTTTCAACTTCAACTTTATTCGATCTTAAAAGTTTTTCAATAATTTCTTCACGCCTTTGAGCAGGCACGCGCTCAATATAATCTGGTAGATAGGTCCTACTAGAGCGTGTGGACCCTTTTTCTCCTAGGGAGAAAATTTTGTAGTAGCAACACCCGAAATGTCAACAGACAAACACTTAGCGCTTAGCTCCCCGGAAACGGCGCCAGAAAATAACTTGATGTCTGCAAGTGCACAGATCATTTGTAGCTAGTTTTGAAGTATAGATATCGATCCCATAGGGAGCCCAAAGGTAAGTGTTTATGAATGAAGTCTCTGTCACACCCAAAGTTGTCACATGTCTTCGAGTGAATTGACTGCAAGTGTGGAAATAAGAATGGAATTTGGATTAAACTAGATGTATTTAAATAAAACTAAAATGTAAACTTTAGAAATAAAAGCATAAAAGTAAAGAACGATTTGATTATTTGTTGTTTTCTGCAGATGACAAAGAAGGCGCGGGTAGATACAGTTCATGGTGATAGTGACTGTGCCAGGTGGACAAATGGTAAGTGTAACAATTGTAATCTTATAAGTATATGTGTAGGCGAGCAACCCATAATTAGCCGGAACTCCTCTTGGTAGATTTCATCCCAACTTCAATAATCCTACTAGTCTGTTACCAAAACCATGGTCAAACACTAGACGATTAAGACCCTTCAGGTCGCTTAGCGATTAAGCTCCTTGGATTGGACTAATGCAATAAGCACAGTGGTTCCTCGTTATCCTCGAGTCTACTTGTTTTCCATTGATATCCCTGTACCACTCGGGGGTCGTCGGTCTGCTATCGAACACAATCCTATCTATGAAGAACAAAGCATCATGTTGTCTGGGCCCTTAATTGGACAACAAGCATTAGGCATCCCACAGATAGTCAAGCACACATAATATAGTAATTAGAATCAATCACAAGCTAATGGAAAATATATGAAGGAACATCACATCGCACCAATCCCCTACATCTTCCACGCCCAAGGAACTTACTCACACATGAGACAAGAACGGATCATTGATATAATTAAATAAAGGGAATTCTTCTTGGTATTACCGTGGAGATCCACAATAAGAATAGAAAAGTATCCAACATAATTCAAGATAGGAAGAAACAATCTCAAACCCTAGTCTTGGAAGGTGCAGATCCCTCTCTCTCAAGTACAAGTAATGGCTATGGGGGTGTATTGGCTAGGAGGTCGGAGATCGTGAAGTGAGATGAACAACGTCTTCCCCTTCTGCTCCGGATCTCTTCTTTCTTCCTTCTGGATGCTATGGCGGCTGCTGTGTTGTGTTTTTGCGCCTGGCCTCTTCACGGAAGTTGTCCCTTTTGACAAGACAAAGGCGGCAGCAGCTATACGGTGGGAACTATACGACCAGAAAATGTTCCTGCTATATAGTTGCTCGTTAAAGCCTCTATATGCTCCCCTCGAGTGCTTCCAAAGAGATACTTGCTTGTTTTCATCTGAATATTGTATTTCTCTAATTAAAACCTTCTATTGATATTAAGAACCTGAAACACACATTAAAAACCAAGTTTTCTTCGCTACCGAAGTATTAGCGTTAGCTAAAGCTACAAAACAATCAAATTCGGGAGAAAACCATCAAAAATGTGTCGAATCTCACAGCTATCAGAGGGTGATTCGTATATAGGGCATGTCCTAGGAGGAGGTCTCTGCAGGGCTAGACTCTATATTCTTGGATATAGAGACTGGGACCAAGCTGAGAGTGTCGTCGACTATAGTAGACAGAACCCCTTTCTTGGTGACTCATGGATTTAAGCAAAAGCAAGGTAAACGTCGTGTCCAACCACCCTCTATCATCTCTCCAAGGAAGAGAGCTAAAATGTTGGCATTAAGAGTCGGTTGGTGTGTGGGTAAAGTTGTACACCCTTGCATGGTTAAATATTTTCTAAAAGCCATGTCCACGGTTACGAACGACTTGGCAAAGGTCGTGATGATCATAGATAATAGTGACCTAATCGTAAAATGTTCAGAAAGTTGTAACCTATCTATTTCTATCAAATGCATGCATATTTATGCAACTTCAATTAATACCAATTTAGAAGAACCAAATGCACCCCCTTAGAGGCTTATGTTTTTTTAAGAAATGTCACATTTAGGTGTTTCAACTCCATTTAACCTGATTATATCACAATAGGGATATATTGTGAACATTAATATGTCATGCCATACATTGTGCGCAATGCACCGATGTCTGTATTGAATATTTCCCTTCTTTTCTAGTGTTTGGTTCTTCCCAGTAGAGTTCGAAATCATGTCCGATGTTGGAGATCGAGATCAACACCATCGAAGAGCAGCACTTGATCATCAATGAATAATTTTAATCAGATGAACCCTGAACGGGCAAAGGCAAGCATAGCCCTACCATTTATACAATCCCATGCTTTCAAAGTATTTGAATTCTTGCCATGATGCATATGATTCTACTATGATATTTTATCAATAGATAACGTATCCTATCCATTGCATTAATCCCTTTTGAAGCCTATATTACCTGATCCACTACTCCAAGCATAACTAGGTTTAGCTTTTGCGCACTACTAGAGCTTATATTTGTGTCCTGCTTACCCATGCTTAGCTGTTGAGTCTGCTTCATGCAAAAGATGTATTAGAGATACAAATGAATCTGGTATGACAGGATAACATGGTATGAAGGTGATGAAGGTTAAATATACTAAGGCTTTAATGGGAGGCCATGGTGGGATGTGGTTTTTAGTCTCATACTCGCTACCCCTTGGACCCGAGTTCTTGCCAGTGGAACCAATACGACCGTACATTCACACTGGGTTTATCGGAACCTTCTCGACTCACTAAATTTCCTAGTATGGATCCATGAGTCCATAGTTTGAAGTGTTCCATTTGGCTTGCATTTGGAGGGTGATTCACATACAGGGTGTGTCCAGGAAGGAGGGCTCTACGGGGCCAGACTCTAGATTCTTGGACATAGAGATTTAGACCAAGATGAGAGTGCGGCCGACTGTAGTAGACGAAACCCCTTTCTTGGTGACTCATGGATTTAGGCGAAAGCAAGGTAGAGGTTGTGCTCAACCACCATCTATCGTCTCTCTAAGGAAGAGATCTAAAACGTTGGCATTAAGAGTCGGTTGGTGTGTGGGTAAAGTTGTACACACTTGTGGGGTTAAATATTTTGGAAAAACCATGTACATGGTTATGATGACTTGGCAAAGGTCGTGATGATCATAGACAACAGTAACCTAATCGTAAAAGTTAGAGATCAATGTGTGCTTAAGGAGGATTCCTCATGGTACGAGGGGTGATCCTAGTTGAGAGGCGATGATGGTTGGTGGATATCAAAAGAATATGATGATTACATTTGGATATATCACTCTCTTATCCCCTTTTAGAATGTTTTGATTAGACGAGATTCTACTCCCCTCTTGTTTTATAACCAAAGATAGATTTATGCAAAATAGCTCCACTGGCCTTAAGTCTTGGGGAGTAAATCCTATACCCACCCTTGCTTTGTTAATATTTTTGTAGTAGAGTAATTGTTCCCATAAAGATGAGTTTGGTACGATATTGACACCGATGAGTAGCTTGGTGTTCCTGGACGGCAACCTGGAATCTATGGGCTGGGACATTATCGTTATGCTTCAGGCCTCTTAGGCCATTTTAAAGTTTGCTATACTTAATAGCATAATTTTCCTTCCGTTGTTTAATATTTGTGGTCAGTGACCTCTTCTTGTAATATTTTGGTTTCTGCTCAGTTATGAGCTTGATGTAATAATTTTTGTATCCTATTGAGTTACCGATTCTCTCACTATATACTCTCGAGCTCTAGGTTAGGCTTATGTTAGATTAAGGTCTAGGATTTTTCTAACCCTGATCCAGGAGGTGTCACATTGTTGTACTAGAGTCCGCCCATGGAGGATGCTATGCCATGGGTATGATGTTGATGATAGACAATAAGCATCCTAGAAATTTCCAAACCAAAAATAGCTTCCCTTGAGCACCCTAGCATAGGGGGAGCTTGGGTCGGTGAGAAAACACCAACATTGTGTAACACCCCAAAACTTCAATCTAAGCTTATCAAGATCTAAATCATCAATTTGGGGTTAACAAAAACTTGTCCAAATTAAAAATAAAAGCATTCATATGTGTGTGCATTTAAAATAGGAGTTGTCTTGAAGTGCCATGATTGTGTGATCCAATGCTTGTAAAATGTTTCTTAGGTGATTTAAACATCATCTACATCATTCCCAAACTTTTCCTAAAGAAAATCTAATCAAAAAGAATTAAAAAGGAGGAATGGTCATTTTGGCCATTTTTATCCACTACACTACTTTGGCTATTCCTAGTACTCAATTCTTAACAGAAACAATTCTTGATCTTTGTACCCCTTGCTAGTACACATAATGAGGTACCAAGGCCCACCTTTGGATCTGCTAAAAACATTCTGTTAACTATTTTAATTGGCATTTGAAAATTGAATCTAATACATATGCATAGTCACCCCTATTTCAAAACCCATCTATTTGAGCTCCACTTTCAAAACCCTTGCAACCAGAGACTACCTAGCACTAGTGGAGATCACTCAAAAATTTTGAAACCAAAATTCAAAACTTTTTCTCTTTCGGTCATTTTATCAAACACCTTGCTAGCAAGATCATATTGGCCTAACTAATACTGTTTTGAGATGATTTTGTCTAGCAATTTGGAGGTGCCTTGATCATCTTGTCCCCCCTCAAGCCTGACCAGACCCACACCAGCATCTACCCTACCTCCTAGATGCACTGCACTGCCATGCCGAGCCCCCTCTCGCCGGCCGACCGTGCACTCGCCGCAGCAGCCCTCTCCCGCATCTCTCTCCATGTCTAGGAGGTAGCTCACACCTCACCGCCACCCCTTGTCCCCTGCCCAAGCCCAGCCCTGCAGTGGACCACCGAGGATACCACGCGCCCAGTGCCACCGCACCATGTCGGTGCCACCCCTAGAGCGCGTTTTGTCCCTGCTCGCACAGACCGCCCCTTGGTCGTAGCCCGCGCCCGCCGCTCCGCCACGACCTGGAGAACCCCCTAGACACCCCCACTGGCCTCCCAATGCCTCACAGCCATCGCTCGCCATGGACACCGTTGCCTCTGCCTCTCAGAGCGCCACCTCGCCCAGACTGCATGCCACCGCCTCTACGGCCGCATTCAATCCCTAGAGCACCGCCAGGGGACCGCCCATCGATCGCCACCCTCAGCCATGCCTCTACCCCGCCATAGCCATGTCGCCACCGTCGCCTGCCCATCCCGCTTGGTCTCACCGTCGGGCCTATAAAAGGAGGCCGCCCTAGCCTCTTCTCTCCACACCACTCCACTCCACTCCCCTCACCTCTCTGAACCTCACCCACCTCTAGCCGGAGCAAGGGGAGCAGCAGCTAGCCGGAATTGGAGCCGGAGCAGCCGCCTCTGGAGGAGAAGGGCGCCGCTGATTGCGACCACCCCAAGCTCCGCCGCAACCGCGCCTCGCTTTGCCGTTGTCTTCCAGTTCGTTTGCCCGCCTCGCCGACCCCGCTGGAGCCCTGGTACGTCCCCAGCAGACCCCCACCGAGCCGCTAGGGTTCGAGCTCGCCGGCGACCTATTTCGTCATCGACGACGACCCTCAGTCGTAGATTCCCATTCTAATCCTACGACCCACAGGTAGCGTCTGCCGTTTTATGACCATCGACAAGCGGGACCCCCCTGTCAGCTGAGCCCCGTGCCGCGTAGCGCCACTGGGCCGGCCCAAGTCTTTTCCCGCGCTAGCCCACCCGTTCACATCTAGATTTTTCTTTTTAGATTGAATCTAGTTTCTGTCCCCTAGTTTGAAAATCAATTCAGAGAGTTTTATAAATCCAAATTGCATTAAACCAATTTTTTCTGAAAGGTATGGAGATGATCTATCCAAGCCCGTTGGATTTAATTCAATTAGAGTTATAGATCTCTCCTAATAAAAATAACAAAACAGAAGCATTTGCAACTTGCAACATTTTTATAAAATCAACCAAGTTAGCTTTTGAGTTGATTCCAACTCTAAAAAATCACATTTCATTATATCTATCCAAATATGTAATAATATTAAGGTTTACATGCAGTGACTTTGGACTAGTACCAAAATAATGCTATATAGGCATTTCTAGTCACTTTAAATCATTAAATAATGAACTTAAACCAAAGTAATATTGATCAACCCTTAAATCTCATTACCACGTGTTAGAATATGTGGTGATGACATGTGTCAACATGACCCCATATTTTAAGTGGTGAATATTAAATCTTAGTTAAAATTTTCAATGAGTAGAAATTACTTTTCTAAATTTAAAAAGAATGAAACTATTGAATTAAACTTGTGATGCTTGTGATGATAATAGATCATCAATTGTGTATCCGAGAATGCTATCTAGCCTAGTTAAGTATTGTTTGGTGATTGTCTACTCCGTATGTATTTTTATAGAAGATAGTACCGACCAAGCTTACGAGAAGGAGGAGTGCTATCAAGACGAAGACGAAGAAAACATCAACCACTGCACCAACCAAGGCAAGCCACCATTAACAGTGCAAGCCACCATTAACAGTGCAAGCTACCATTAGCAAGCTAGCACCATCCAAGATTAACCCTTGCAAGTTTAGTGCTTAGCAATACTAGAAACAAACTAGATGGTTTAGCAAAGATGCCTTAAGCATGCTTTAAATCACCCCCCCTTTAACTATTAGTACCTCAAGTCTTATTGACAAGTTTTACCTCCCTTAGTTTACACAAAGTTCTTTACTTGTTTTGAAGTTAGCATAAAAAGTATAAAACTTGACCTACATAGAAACCTTTAGATGTCATTCTATGGCATGAGATTGATCCCATCCTTCCACCTTAGTGAACACTCTTAACTTAGTATTTAGAGTAGATCAAAACCTTGAGTCACTTTTGATGGGAACAATTGGTGAAAATGAATTGTGAAAACCTTGGAATGATGAGTCATTCTATTGAGATGTTTTGACATGTGTTGAGAAAAACAACTAGTTTATGATGATGAAAATGATGAGGCATGAGCCTTAACCCTTTTATAAAACTGATGGTTGGATTCGGATGCGATACCATTCCAAATTTACCGTACAACCACATTACCTGAATTGGGTAAGGCTTAGCTGGAAATTTATATGCATTAGTATTAGTTCCCTCACGGGAGAGGTTTGAGATGAGGCTACCTCTCATGATGTCCACCTATGCAGTGCCCAAGATGACTGATGGTCATGGTTGGTAGGCCATGCTCATAGGAGAGGTGCTTATACTAGGGTGTGTAAAGGGAAGGTTATGTTTAATTATCTGCATACTAAGTATGATGATTCAGGGTTATCCCTGACAGATGTATCGAATCTTGTGGTGAAAGTGTACCACCTCTGCAGAGTGTCAAACTATTCGAATAGCCACGTCCACGGTTATGGACAGTTGGAGTGGCCATACTATTCCGTTGTCAGACGTTTTCAAAATGACTTATGAAATGAATGATGAATCTTGACTTGACCACAACAGGGTTGTGTTTATGACAATATCTTCCCAACTTAAGTGATTCTAGAACTTTACTTTATCTTTCTTTGCTTCTGAACTCAGCTTAGGTTTCAAACTTAACTTTAGAGTTAAACTTAGATTTAGCACTTTATCTTAGAACTATAGTACCTGTTAATAGTAGTTTGCGAGTACTTAAAGAGTACTCATGGCTTTTGTCCCTGGCTATTCTCCTGGCCAGACTATGAAGGAGACTATCAAGAGGATGGTCATCAGGACGGCTATGATAACTAGGACTATCTGCCTTCGTCAGCATTGCGTGTGCCCCTGAAGATGGACCCCACCGCTATGTTTATCTTTTATTTCCGCTGCTTGTTGTATTAAAGACTGGATCATGAGATCCTTATTTGTGTAAGACCTTATGTATGGTTTGTAATGGATGATGTACTGTGATATCCAATCCGTTATGTCTCGCAAAAATGGTAATCTGGGATTAAGCGGTATGGCATAACGATCATCTGGGATTAAAAATCCGGGTGTTGACAAGTTGGTATCAGAGCCATCCTGACCATAGGAGACCCTAGTTAGAATGGACGTCCAAACCAAAAACTTAGCTTCAAAACCAAAGTGAGCATTTATGAAAAACTATTTCCTCTCTTACCCTTGTGAACTCATTCTTTCTCAAAAATTCATGTTCCTCAAAATTCTTACATTATGACTTAAATCTTGCCACACTTGATCACTTCACTAACTTCCTCATCCTTAATTCTTTTAGATGGAGACTCAGTTCAGCAAGTTTTACCAATTGGGAAATGGAGGTCAGCTGATCTTCGAGAGGGATCTGTATTCACTGTTGGAGTTACAGGGACGCCCACATCCGGAGTTTCTTGGAGCTCAACTTCCAGGACGCCCAGGAGGAGACCTACAGTGGCTAGTCACCGCAGATCTTTGAGGAAGCATCGAAGCACCAACTTCCGGAAGAATTCAGTTCTCCGTGAGAGAGAACAACTGGCTAGATGGATTAGCCAGGGCAATGCATGAAGCTCTCGCACGTCTATGTGCCCTCAGCGTCAACAAGATCCAAGGAACCCATTTTGCTCACTATGCAAGACGTGACTTCATGGGAATGCTGATGGAGATGCCAAGTCACCCAGAATTGAGGCGTCAAGTGGAGAACCTTGACTTCTTGCTTCATGACAGACAGCAGGAACTGGACAATGCCAGGGAGTTAGCCAACCAGAACCATGCAATTGCCGACTAGAAGGCCCAGACTTTCGCACTGATCGTCCAAGATCGCCAGTCTCTTTGCCACCAGCGTGCAAAGAAGGATCGCACCATCGCCCGACTTTGCAAGAAGGTGGCCGACCTGGAGAAGACCGTCAAGGAGCAGGAAGCTCAGCTTGCCGCCAAGGAAGAAGAAGATGAGGGTGAAGACATCCAGGGAGATATGGATTCTTACCTCAGCAACGATGATGACTTTCTGGAGGAAGATGTTGTAGACTTCTACACTGATGATGAAGACTCCGATTTCATCGACGATGAGTAGATGCACTAGAGCACTGTCGTAGCATGAGATGTATCATCTCATTGTATCGTAGCTTACCGAATGGTTCTTCAAACCATCAGTTTTCCTTTGATTTTTATGGTGTGTGCTGTATCGTGTGCTTGTTTGCATGAATGAATATGAAGTTAGTTGAAAAACCTGAGTCTAACTCAAAGTTTTAGCTTTGAAAACCCAAAACAATGAACCTTAGAATTTCCCTCTTACCCCTATATCTACCTCAATCTCAGATGACTCGTGGAAACCAAGGAGGGAGCAGCTCGTCGCAGGACCCAATGCTACAGATCTTGCAGAATATCATCGCGGACCGTGAAGCAAGCAGGGCCGAGCGTCAAGCCAACTTAGCAACATTGCAGCAGATCACCCAAATGGCTCTCAACAACCAAGGACATGGAAATCAGGATCACCATGGATCCTTACTCAAAAAATTTCAGAACACCAATCCCCCAATCTTCAATCAATCTGAGAACCCATTAGATGCTGATGACTGGTTACAGACCATGGAAAACAACCTTGAAGTTGCAGGAGTTGATGAAAATGAGAAAGTTCTCTTCACCACCCACTATCTGGCGGGAGATGCAAGAGCTTGGTGGAATAGCATCCGCAATGTGAACCATGGTCAGGTTATGAAATGGGAAGCATTCAAAGTCAAGTTCAGCCGCACCCACGTGCCACAAGGTCTAGTCAACAGGATGAGAGATGAATTCCACGAATTGAAGCAATGAAGAATGACTGTGGTGGAGTACCGTGACAGATTCTTGTCACTTGCCAGATATGCACCTGATGAGATCAACACGGAGGCCAAGAAGAAGGAGAGATTCTTGAACGGATTGCATGATGAGATGCAGACTGTCCTCGTCAACATCCGTTTCCAAGATCTCGAAGAGCTAGTCGACTCTGTCATTCAGATGGAAGGGAAGATTAACCAGGCAAACGACAATTGCAAGCATCGTATGATGCAGCGATGGATCGATAGAGTCACCAAGTGGCGTCCCAACCCCTCACCGGGATATGCACCAAGGAACAACCGACCCCCAAATTCTCGCCCAAGCTACCCCAACCGTAGTGGAGGTAATGTGAAGTCCGGAGGAAACAATCACAACTCCGGTAATGCCAACAATTTCAACCGTGCCCCTCCCAAGAGCAACAATGACAACAACAACCGCACCCAGCGGCATCAATGCTGCCTATCGCAAGGACAAGTCCTGGATCACTTGTTTCGAGTGTGGAGTGAAGGGTCACTACTCAATGAGTGTCCCAAGAAGACGCCGCCAATGCCTGTGAATGCCCCAGCTCAGCGGAGCGTTGTGTTCAACCAGGAAGGAGATTTGCCCAGGGGAACCCTCACAACCGCATAACGGTCGTCTCTTCCACATGAACGGAATAAGCCCGAAGCGCCGGATGTAGTGCTGGGTATGTTTTCATCAACTCAGTTTTAGCAAGAGTATTGTTTGATTACGAGCATCGCATTCATTTGTCACCGAAGAATTTGTATGCACTAGTAAGATTCACCCAACCAACCTGAAGCATGTCATGATAGTTCAAATCCCCGATTCAACTACAAAAGCTAGAAAAATTTGCAAAGTTGTACCTATCAGAATACATGGGATAGATTTTTATGCCAACCTAATTGTACTTGGAACCAAAGGATTGGAAGTAGTACTAGGTATGGACTGGATGTCAAGGCATAAAGGATTGATAGACTGTGCTAAGAAAGCCATCACCATGACCAGTAGTTCGGAGTAATGATGAGCATATCTCCGAAACCTTACCCGTCAATTCAAGTGAAACAAGAGTGTAGCCACCACCATAGACCAAGTCAGAGTAGTCTGTGAATACCCCGACGTATTCCCAGATGAATTGCCAGGTATGCCCCCGGATAGGGATATTGAGTTCATTATCGAACTAATCCCCGGAACCGGACCCATAGCCCAGAGAACCTATAGCATGAACCCCTCATAGATAGTGGAACTGAAGAAGCAGTTGGATGCCATGTTAGCAACAGGCTTGATTCAGCCAAGCGCATCGCCATGGAGATCACCAGTGTTATTCGTCGACAAGAAGGATGGAGGCAATCGTCTATGTACAGATTACAGAAAGTTGAATGATGTCACCATCAAGAACAAGTACCCTTTGCCAAAGATAGAGGATCTATTTGATCAGTTGACCGGAGCCCAGGTATTCTCAAAGATTGATCTTAGGACTGGTTATCACCAACTTAAGATTCGTGCAACGGATATTCCGAAGACCGCCTTTACTACTCGCTATGGTTTATACGAGTATATGGTTATGTCTTTTGGATTAACCAATTCCCCTGCTTATTTCATGAATCTCATGAATAAGATCTTTATGAATTTCCTAGATAAGTTTGTAGTTGTGTTTATCGATGACATCCTTATCTACTCCAAGTCAGAAGAACAGCATGAGCAACATCTGAGAATCATCCTAGAAACCCTGAGAGAGCATCAGTTATATGCCAAGTTCAGCAAGTGTGAGTTTTGGCTGAAAGAAGTAGGATTCCTAGGACATATTGTGTCTGCCAGAGGAGTCTCTGTTGATCCCACCAAGATCAAAGATGTCGAAGAATGGGAAGCCCCAACCACTCAAACCCAAGTCTGTTCATTTCTCGGATTAGCGGGATATTACCGCAAGTTCATAGAAGGATTCTTGAGCATAGCCTGACCAATGACCCAATTGTTGAAGAAGGACAAGAAGTTTGAATGGACAGACAAATGTGAGGCCAGTTTCTAGGAGCTGAAGAAGAGATTGATATCAGCCCCAATTTTGATCATGCCAGACATCAAGAAGCCGTTTGATGTATATTGTGATGCATCCAAGATTGGTCTAGGATGTGTATTGATGCACAAAGGCAAAGTCATCGCTTATCTGTCTCGACAACTGAAGCAGCATGAGCAGAACTATCTGACCCATGATCTTGAGCTAGCAGCTGTGGTTCTAGCATTGAAGACATGGCGTCATTATTTGATGGGTAATCGCTGTGAGATTTACTCAGATCATAAGAGCTTGAAGTATATCTTCACTCAGAAGGAGATGAATATGAGGCAAAGAAGATGGATCGAGTTAATCAAGGATTATGACCTTGACATTCACTATCACCCCGGCAAAGCCAATATGGTAGCGGATGCCCTTAGCAGATTGCCGTGTAGGCTTAACACCATGATCAAGGATAAGCAACCAAGTTTGTATGAGGAGTTGGAGCAGTTCAGGACTGAGTTAGTTAGCAAAGGATTCTTAGCTAGCATTGAACTTTAACCCACTTTGATTAGCCAAATCAAGGAAGCCTAGAAGGGGAATGAAAGTATCGATGGAATCAAACGACGTATTGGTATAGGCAAGGTACCAGGATTCACCGAAGATGAAGAAGGAGTACTGTGGTACAAAGGACGTATCTGTGTGCCAACAGATTCATAGCTGAAGGAAGTTATCATGAAGGAAGCTCATGATACTCTTTATTCTATCCACCCCGGAGGAACAAAGATGTATCAAGATTTGAAAGAGTAATTTTGGTGGCACAAGATGAAGAGAGAGATCGGAAGCTACATCGCCAAATGTGACATCTGTCAAAGAGTCAAAGCAGAGCATCAGAGACCTGTAGGATTGTTGCAACCATTGCAGATTCCGGAATAGAAATGGGATTCTGTCGGAATGGACTTTATCACCGGTTTGCCTACTTCTAGTAGGGGAAATGACTCAATCTGGGTCATCGTTGATAGATTGTCCAAGGTAGCCC
Source organism: Avena insularis (assembly GCA_023614405.1). Lineage (NCBI taxonomy): Eukaryota > Viridiplantae > Streptophyta > Magnoliopsida > Poales > Poaceae > Avena > Avena insularis. The sequence continues at coordinate 470,936,184 of CM042694.1, forward strand.
ACTTCATACCTGTCAAGACAACCTACCAGAGTGCAAAACTAGCAGAGTTGTATATTGCTAGGACTGTTAGTCTGCATGGAACCCCCAAGACCATCGTATCAGATCGAGGAACCCAGTTTACCTCAAGATTTTGGCAGAAAGTTCAGGAAGGTTTAGGAACCAAGTTGAACTTCAGTACCGCTTATCACCCGCAAACAGATGGACAAACTGAGAGAGTCAACCAGATCTTTGAGGATATGCTTAGAGCTTGTGTGTTAGAATACATATCAAAATGGGAAGACTGCCTGCCTTTCGCAGAATTCTCATATAACAATATTTATCAAGGTAGTTTGCAGATGGCACCATTTGAATTCCTATACAGAAGAAAGTGTCGTACCCCTTTGAATTGGTCGCAAGTAGGAGAAAGTCAGATCTTTGGACCCGACATTCTCCGAGAAGTAGAAGAGAAAGTTCACAAAGTCCGTGAGAACCTCAAGACTGCCCAATCCAGACAGAAGAGCTATGCTGACAAGAGAAGGAGAGACCTGGCTTTCAATGTCGGAGATTTTGTATATCTCAAGGTTTCACCATTGAAGGGAACGCAACGCTTTAGTCTGAAGGGAAAGTTAGCCCCTAGATATATCGGACCTTTCAAGATTCTGAACCGCCGAGGAGAAGTATCGTATCAACTGGAACTGCCTGAAGAGATGTCAGCCATCCACAATATGTTCCATATCTCGTTACTTCGCAAATGCTTGGAAGTGCCTGAGAAGACTGAAGTTTTCAAGAACATTGATCACAGAGCTGTGGAAATCAACAATGACCTGACCTATCAGGAAGTACCCATCCGTATCTTAGAAGAAGCCTACAGAACCACCAGGACCAGGAGCATCAAGTTTCTCAAGATTCAGTGGAGCAACCATACCGAGGAGGAAGCTACTTGGGAGCGAGAAGATTACATTAGGACAGAGTTCCCAGATCTCTTTAGTTCCTAGTTTTCTTTGTAAATCTCGGGACGAGATTTTGTTTAAGGGGGGAAGGTTTGTAACACCCCAAAACTTCAATCCAAGCTTATCATGATCTAAATCATCAATTTGGGGTTAACAAAAACTTTTCCAAATTAAAAATAAAAGCATTCATATGTGTGTGCATTTAAAATAGGAGTTGTCTTGAATTGCCATGATTGTGTGATCCAATGCTTGTAAAATGTTTCTTAGGTGATTTAAACATCATCTACATCATTCCCAAACTTTTCATAAAGAAAATCTAATCAAAAAGAATTAAAAAGGAGGAATGGTCATTTTGGCCATTTTAATCCACTACACTACTTTGGCTATTCCTAGTACTCAATTCTTAACAGAAAAAATTCTTGATCTTTGTACCCCTTGCTAGTACACATAATGAGGTACCAAGGCCCACCTTTGGATCTGCTAAAAACATTCTGTTAACTATTTTAATTGGCATTTGAAAATTGAATCTAATACATATGCATAGATCACCCCTATTTCAAAACCCATCTATTTGAGCTCCACTTTCAAAACCCTTGCAACCAGAGACTACCTAGCACTAGTGGAGATCACTCAAAAATTTTGAAACCAAAATTCAACCCTTTTTCTCTTTCAGCCATTTTATCAAACACCTTGCTAGCAAGATCATAATGGCCTAACTAATACTGTTTTGAGATGATTTTGTCTAGCAATTTGGAGGTGCCTTGATCATCTTGTCCCCCCTCAAGCCTGACCAGACCCACACCAGCATCTACCCTACCTCCTAGCTGCACTGCACTGCCATGCCGAGCCCCCTCTCGCCGGCCGACCGTGCACTCGCCGCAGCAGCCCTCTCCCGCCTCTCTCTCCATGTCTAGGAGGTAGCTCACACCTCACCGCCACTCCCTGTCCCCTGCCCGAGCCCAGCCTTGCAGTGGACCACCGAGGATACCACGCGCCCAGTGCCACCGCACCATGTCGGTGCCACCCCTAGAGCGTGTTCTGTCCCTGCTCGCACAGACCGCCCCTTGGTCGCAGCCCGCGCCCGCTACTCCACCACGACCTGGAGAACCCCCCAGACACCCCCGCTGGCCGCCCAACGCCTCACAGCCATCGCTCGCCGTGGACACCACCGCCTCTGCCTCTCAGAGCGCCACCTCGCCAAGACCGCATGTCACCGCCCCTACGGCCGCATTCAATCCCTAGAGCACCGCCAGGGGACCGCCCATCGATTGCCACCCTCAGCCATGCCTCTACCCCACCGTAGCCATGTCGCCACCGTCGCCTGCCCATCCCGCTCGGTCTCACCGTCGGGCCTATAAAAGGAGGCTGCCCTAGCCTCTTATCTCTACACCACTCCACTCCCCTCACCTCTCTTAACCTCACCCACCTCTATTCGGAGCAAGGGGAGCAGCAGCTCGCCGGAATTGGAGCCGGAGCAGCTGCCTCTGGAGGAGAAGGGCGCCACTGATTGCGACCACCCCAAGCTCCGCCTCAACCGCACCTCGCCTCGCCGTCGTCTTCCAGTTTGTTTGCCCGCCTCGCCGACCCTTCTGGAGCCCTGGTACGTCCCTAGCAGACCCCCACCGAGCCGCTAGGGTTCGAGCTTGCTGGCGACCTGTTCGTCGTCGACGACGACCCTCAGCCATAGATTCTCATTCTAATCCTACGGCCCACAACGCGCGTACCGTTTCACGTATTATGACCCACTGACAAGCGGGACCCCCTGTCCGCTGAGCCCCGCACCGCGGAGCGCCACTGGGCCGGCCCAAGTCTTTTCCCGCGCTAGCCCACCAGTTCAAATCTAGATTTTTCTTTTTAGATTGAATCTAGTTTCTATCCCCTAGTTTGAAAATCAATTCAGAAAGTTTTATAAATCCAAATTGCATGAAACCAATTTTGTCTGAAAGGTATGGAGATGATCTATCCAAGCCCGTTGGACTTAATTCAATTAGAGTTATAGATCTCTCCTAATAAAAATAACAAAACAGAAGCATTTGCAACTTGCAACATTTTTATAAAATCAACCAAGTTAGCTTTTGAGTTGATTCCAACTCTCAAAAATCACATTTCATTATATCTATGCAAATATGTAATAATATTAAGGTTTACATGCAGTGACTTTGGACTAGTACCAAAATTATGCTATATAGGCATTTCTAGTCACTTTAAATCATTAAATAATGAACTTAAACCAAAGTAATATTGATCGAACCCTTAAATCTCATTCCCACATGTTAGAATATGTGGTGATGACATGTGTAAACATGATCCCATATTTTAAGTGGTGAATATTAAATCTTAGTTAAATTTTTCAATGAGTAGAAATTACTTTTCTAAATTTATAAAGAATGAAACTATTGAATTAAACTTGTGATGCTTGTGATGATAATAGATCATCAATTGTGTATCTGAGAATGCTATCTAGCCTAGTTAAGTATTGTTTGGTGATTGTCTACTCTGTATGTATTTTTATAGAAGATAGTACCGACCAAGCTTACGAGGAGGAGGAGTGCTATCAAGACGAAGACGAAGACGAAGAAAACTTCAACCACTGCACCAACCAAGGCAAGCCACCATAATAGTGCAAGCCACCATTAACAGTGCAAGCTACCATTAGCAAGCTAGCACCATCCAAGATTAACCCTTGCAAGTTTAGTGCTTAGCAATACTAGAAACAAACTAGATGGTTTAGCAAAGATGCCTTAAGCATGCTTTAAATCACCCCCCTTTAACTATTAGTACCTCAAGTCTTATTGACAAGTTTTACCTCCCTTAATTTACACAAAGTTCTTTACTTGTTTTGAAGGTAGCACAAAAAGTATAAAACTTGACCTACTTAGAAACCTTTAGATGTCATTCTATGGCATGAGATTGATCCCATCCTTCCACCTTAGTGAACACTCTTAACTTAGTATTTAGAGTAGATCAAAAACTTGAGTCACTTTAGATGGGAACAATTGGTGAAAATGAATTGTGAAAACCTTGGAATGATGAGTCATTCTATTGAGATGTTTTGACATGTGTTGAGAAACACAACTAGTTTATGATGATGAAAATGATGAGGCATGAGCCTTAACCCTTTTATAAAACTGATGGTTGGATTCGGATGCGATACCATTCCAAATTTACCGTACAACCACATTACCTGAATTGGATAAGGCTTAGCTGGAAATTTATATGCATTAGTATTAGTTCCCTCATGGGAGAGGTTTGAGCTGAGGCTACCTCTCATGATGTCCACCTATGCAGTGCCCAAGATGACTGATGGTCATGGTTGGGAGGCCATGCTCATAGGAGAGGTGCTTATACTAGGGTGTGTAAAGGGAAGGTTATGTTTGATTATCTGCATACTAAGTATGATGATTCAGGGTTATCCCTGACAGATGTATCGAATCTTGCGGTGAAAGTGTACCACCTCTGCAGAGTGTCAAACTATTCGAATAGTCGAGTCTGCGGTTATGGACAGTTGGAATGGCCAGACTGTTTCGTTGTCAGATGTTTTCCAAATAACTTGAAATGAATGATGAATCTTGACTTGACCACAACAGGGCTGTGTTTATGACAATAGCTTCCCAACTTAAGTGATTCTAGAACTTTACTTTATCTTTCTTTGCTTCTGAACTCAGCTTAGGTTTCAAACTTAACTTTAGAGTTAAACTTAGATTTAGCACTTTAACTTAGAACTATAGTACCTGTTAATAGTAGTTTGCGAGTACTTAAAGAGTACTCATGCCTTTTGTCCCTGGCTATTCTCATGGCCAGACTATGAAGGAGACTATCAAGAGGATGGTCATCAGGACGGCTATGATAAGTAGGGCTATCTGCCTTCGTCAGCATTGCCTGTGCCCCTGAAGATGGACCCCACCGCTATGTTTATCTTTTATTTCCGCTGCTTGTTGTATTACAGACTGGATCATGAGATTCTTATTTGTGTAAGACCTTATGTATGGTTTGTAATGGATGATGTACCGTGATATCCAATCCGTTATGTCTCGCAAAAATGGTAATCCTGGGATTGCGAGGTATGGCATAACGGGCATCTAGGATTAAAAATTCGGGTGTTGAGACATTGCCTGATTAAACAGTTCAAGGTCCGTAAACCCCATTCCTCCCATCGCCCTCGGAGCTGATAGCCAATCCACGACCTCCAGTGCATTTTGTGACATCCATCCTAACCATTGGTCGACAATGATTCTTCTCATGTGATCACACGTATCCAATGGAAGCTAGAAACAACTCATCACGGCCATTGGGATCGCGTGAATTACCATTTTTAACAATATCTCGTTTCCTTTTCTAAAAAGAGTATGATCCGACAAACCTTTGACCCTCCTACACATGCGATCATACAAATAATGAAAGGTCATGATTGGGGAGCGTCCAACAGCAGTAACCATGCCGAGGTAATAATCCTGGAGTATCTCAGTATGTACCTCCATTTTTTGTTTCACTAACTCTTAACCTCATCACAACAGCCATTACCAAAGAAAATCATGGACTTCTTCAAGTTGATTTCCTATCCCAAACCATCACAGTACAACTTCAACGTCCACTTGAGGGCATCAACACTACAACTATCACTTCAAGCAAATAATACATTTTCGTCTGCAAACAGTAAATTAGATGTAGCAGGGCCAAGTCAATCATTTTTATCCCTTGTATCTCACCTTGGATCTCTTATTTATGCAGCAAACATGATAAACCTTTCATTCATAAAAGAAATAGGTAGGGACTGATAGGATCCCCCTAGTGAATGCCCCTTATGGGAACCACTGGCTCTGTAAGTTCACTATTCACTCAGACCGCATATCGAGCCTTAGTAACACATCTCATAACTGACCCGATCCAAGTGTCTGAGAAACCCAGCCGAGAGAGACAACCATGCAAATAACTCCATTCTACCCGGTCACAGGCCTTCATCATATAAACTTTCAGCGCAAAGAAAGACCTTCTAGCATGTTGTTGTCAAATGGTATGAAGGAGCTCGTAAGAAATTAGAGCATTATTAGTAATAAGTCTCCTAGGAACAAACACGCTCTGATTTTTGGACACAACAGATGGCAAGATAAGATTCAATCTAATGGCTAACACCTTTGAAGCTAACTTGTACGACACCTTACACAAGCTAATTGGCCAGAAGCTTTTCAGGTGCTAAGGGTTTTTGATCTTTGGAATAAGAACGATAACCGAATCACAAAACCCTTTTCAATCTCATCACCTACTAGAAAACTCCGTACCGCACAACAAATCTGCTCCTCGAGAAACTCCCAGCGGGTTTGCTAAAACAAGGCAGTAAAACCATCAGGTCCTGGCGCCTTTGTTGGACCCATCTAAAAAAGAGCGGTATTGATCGCCTCATTAGTGTATTCCTTACACAAATCCTTATTCGTGTCATTAGTATTTTTATGAGGTACATACTTAAGAATATCATCCATCAAAGGGCAGTTTCTTAATGAGAAAAGATGCTCATAAAACTCATGAACCATACCTTTAATTTCGTCTGTGTCACTGCACTTTGAACCATCCTCACGCGCAAGGCTTGAGATTTTAGTTGCTTTTTTTCTTGTTGTTGCCCATGCATGGAAGACGAGTGTGTTTCGGGCTCCCTCACGAAGCCAATCCACACGGGGCCGTTGATAGGCCATTATTTCCTCTCTCTCAAAGAGTTCGATGAGATTCTTCTCAACAGACAGAATGTCGGTATTTACAGCATTAGATAATCTCAGATCCTTTAGTTCACATTCCATCGTGCCAATCTTCTTCTTGATGGTGCCAAAGGAATCTCGACTCCACCCCTTCAAAGAACTAGTCAAATGGTGAAGGTTCTGAACTATTAAGTGCAGCGACCGAGTGTTGTCTCGGTCCTCCTCCCATGCCCTCTCCATCACTTCATGGTAGTCAGGAGCACGCAACCATGCAGCCTCAAACCGAAAGGACTATTGCACCCGTTAGGTGCATCCTCTAGACTATATAGAGTAATAGAGATATCCAAGTGATATAGCAATGTAGTGATCATGTTCTCCACATTATAGTCGTTGAATAAATCTGTGAAGGCACCATTCACGATCGCACGGTCAAGTCAAACCAGGACCAAATCTGAACCATACTAGACTTTAAACCCCATAATACAAAAGGAAATAATACCATGGAAGCAGCATCATGCACTCACCGGGGTAGATCTTCAAAAGCTATGTGGAAGCTTACTTGGCACATCCAAATACTTCAGTAGTATATCATAAATTGAGAATTTAAGTGAGAGGAAAATCATAGAGTTTAAGTAAAACGTGACTTTCAAAAAAATAGAAAAGGTTAGATAGTTCATATATTAGAGACAAATAAATTAAAGAGACATAAAAGTTATGGAACAAAGTACAATACAACTAGATGAAAATTTAGAAAAAACTCTTTATTTTCTAAAATGTCTATCATTTTTTTATTGTTTGTGTTTTCTTGAGTTGCTTTTCGTAGTATATTTTGATTTCAAATCATTTATTCCCGATTATATGTTGATATATTTTCCTAAACTTCCTAACTTATCTCCTTTTCTATATTTTGTTTACAATTTAATTATATGTATGTCATTTCTTAAATTTTTTGTCTAGACTATATAACACAGTAGGGAATCTTTCCCTACTGTATTTGTGTGAAAAAGAAATAGACTATATATCACATGTTCCAAAACAACTGTAATGTCATGCAAAATCTTCTCGCAACAAGCTCATCATGCATGAATGTTAAATGAGAATTCAGAGGTTAAGGTATCTGGGTTTTAGGGTTGAGAGGGCGTGTAATCTAAATTCTGTAAATAGCCGAGGGATAAAAACAAATTCATATTTTTATTTTCATAAATTTTGTAAATAGCCGAGGGACAAAAAAATACTCACTCCGATTCATATTAACGAGTCTCTAGCCCGTGCATCTGCACGGGCTGATGGTTATCTCCATATACTCCCTCCGTTCCAAAATAACTGACTTGAGTTTGTCTAGATTCACATATACCTATATACTAAAACGTGTCTAGATATATTCGAATCTAGACAAACCGACGTCACTTATTTTGGGACGGAGGGAGTATTTAGTTTGTTTACAAACATGCTAAGTGTAGTCTTCAGACTTGCTTGGAACTTATGAACCAAAATTATATTAACATATCTATAGTTAGATAGTTAAAACTTGGAGAGAAAAGATCATATTATTTTGTGACAATGCATATAACTGTAAAATCTTAAATAACCCTAAAGCCTTTTAACAATGCGCGTTTAGCTTTTATGCATGCGATCTAACCTTCTATTAACTAAATGTATTAACTAAATGCTTTAATGACCAATTTGAAAGGCTAACCTAGAATACTCTATTTTCATATTTTAGATATCATAAAATAACAGTGGCCTTTTTCATAGCATACTACATATATGTACCACTATCTTAAAATTAAAATATCTATTCAAAATTATTTAGAAATAAAGGACCGGTCATGGCAGACTATATTTCCTACTGTTTAACATGAAATATGTGCCATAGTTTAAAAACAATTTTGTTTATTAGTGAAAATACCATAGCACCATAAGCAATGATATAACCTAATCGTAGAATTATTTGTTGTTGTCACTCGATTACTCCATGTATCAGGATTTAAAGGATGGTATTTACTTTTTTCTTTTGCCTCATCCACATACGTCCAAGGCGTGTGCTAAGGTGTGTTGGTGTATCTATCTTTTCTGCATGTTAAGGAAAATTTACGTACTAACTTGTTTTGTCTACATGTTGTTTAAAACTCGCGTAACTTTCTTCCACAGAAGTACCGATGCACAAAAGGGTCACATGAAATATGTATCCTAGTATTTTTTTTTGGAAAAGAGTATATGTTAATATCACAGTGATACCAATTACACCCAGTCTCTGCAACAACGCATGCCCTAGCGGCTCTACGGGTGCACACAGCCCAGAAAAAAGAAAAAAGAATTACAAAAAAGAAAAGTCCCGCTACAGAGAACTAATCCTCAAAGCAACGACACTGACACCATCAGAACAACACCAGTAGTCCACCACTTCAATAACAACGCCTTCAAGAAGCAAACAATGCCCAAGCATCGTCGTTGCCCGATCAAAAATCATAGGTTTTCACCCTGGAGAAAGTCCTCGCTCACAAAACAATGCCTTCAACAAGATCATTGTCAGGAACAACCAGTTAAGGCTATATACATGGAACTCTATTAATGGTATTACCAGCTAATATAAATAGATGCGTAAGAAATCAGAAGTACAAATGAATTAGGCTCACCTAGGATAGCAGCTGATTCGTACATAATTGGAAAAACACTGTAGAAAGGACAATAAACTTGATTTAGATCTGATGTCCAACTGTAATTAATATGAACAATATTAAGAACCAAAGTAGAATCGATTTGATAGGCTAACGTACTAGTTTCAAACTTGAAGTGCATGCTTGTAGAGAGAGCCCTGCAGATAGCGACAAATTAACTTTTCCAGGTTATCTAGCTAGGATTAATATCAGAAGCTATAAAAAGTCAGAGAAAATGATCTAGCGCAAACTTGCGGTGCCGAGACAGGAGCACACACCATTAATTGATTTTAGCTGATTGTAGTCATGTAGCTTGAGTAGGTACTGTATATTCCTGACTCCTTGACACATTGATAGTTAATTGCTCTTTAGGAAAAGTTAGGTATAGGTGCCACAATGATAAAATTTCATGCCAACCGTGAGCTGCAGGTGTACAGAATTAATCACCAGACCATATACCAATACAATGCAGATTTAGCGTTTACCATGGATGGAGGTCGTCCTGTGTTGCCATCAATCAGCACTAATGGAGAAATTCATCCACCTTGCTTTCCCATACAATAAGTGATATAGCAGCCTCTAGATCGATCAGGGCGCATAGGTCAATGCTCCCAGAGAAATCAGGCTTGCATACATGCATATTGCATTGGACGCCACCACCAGACGCGTACGGCGAGAGATCACCTAGCACCAGCAAAAAACAAATCAATATCGATAGGTGTGTATGCCTGGCTGCCGACCTCTATCATCCCCATCAGATCCGAAAGCGCCGCCGTCAAGCTGTTTTTTCTTCATATATGTCAAAAGTGAAGAGTTACTTGGGTGGGAGAGGGAAGCCTGGTGCATTAGTTATTCTATCGGGTGGACAATATTTTCTTAATCTCAAAGATTAACGTGAAGACTTCTACGGTGCCTCTAATTAGTAGATATAAGATATAAGATGGTCTGAACTTTATCTACATTCGTCTGTATATAGTTAAGTATTTAGACTAAATGTATTCGTATCTACAAAGTTAAGACCATTAATATGGACTGGAGGGAGTGTCATGGTTTTATTTTCTGGTCTCAGTGTGCACTTTGTGGTGAAGTTGTATGCGATTCGTAGCCAGGGCCTTGGCGGGAATAGTTTATTGTTGAGGCAACGAAGCTAACGAAGAAGCTCGGAAAGCACGCCATCGGAAATTCAGAATCATCTGGACGAAAGCCTGGTTCGAGGAAATTTAGAATCATCTCGCAACATATTTCTTTCATCTCGCGACCTCCTTTGGTGCATACATCAGCACAATATTGCACTAGCGGTTAAACCCACTATTAGGGCATGTACAACGCAAGGTGCTAAAGGTGGTGCTTAGCAAAATAAACCAAGCACTCACATAAGCACCAGTGCTTATTTGTACAGGAGAAATGCTTAGTTAGGCATCTGTCTAGTATAGATAAACACCGTGCTTAATAAAAACCGGTTAATTTTTCTAGGCACCTTCTTAGGCACCTAGCATTGTAGGTGCTCTTAGGAGAATACGAGACCGACGGCGATATGGTTTTGGAGCAACCGACGAACGATCGAGCTTTGGATAAATAGGCAGGACTCGATCGAGACTCCCTCCACCCTTCGTCCTCACGTTACTACAACCCTAGATCCAAGATCGACCAAGACTCTCGATCTCCCTCTCCATCTCGATCAAGCGATGGCTGCCATGGATCCCTGCACCTTTATCGAGCTCCCGGCGACGTCCGAGCTGCAGTACGCTGCCGCGCCCGACGCCCACCTTTTGCACGAGGTTCCCGTCACCTACCCGCGTCTGTCCGACTACGACGCCGAGATCGACGTCAACCTCCGGGAGATGGAGAAGAACGCCAAGCTGTGGCCGTCGCCGGACTACCTGAAGACGGTGCAAGGAGGTCGGATGAGCAAGTCCATGCGCGCAGACCTCGTATCCTGGATGGACGACTTCGTGCGCTACTTCGACCTCGCCCCCGGCGCGCTTCACCGCGCCGTCTCCTACGTCGACCGCGTCCTCTCGGCGCTAACCCTGCAGGCGACGACGACGACTCACTTGGAGGAGGACCTCCATCTCCTGGGGGCCACGGCCGTCTACACCGCCGCCAAATACGAGGAGCAGAGCACGAGACTCAGGGTGAACGCCACGGGCATCGCCGAGATCTGCGGGCTCGACACCACCACCAAGGACGTGATCGACATGGAGCTCACCATGGTGGCAGCGCTGCAGTACGAACTCAGCGGACCCACCGCCTACACCTTCGTGGACCACTTCACGAGGTACAGCAGAGGAGAGCAAGAGTTGGAGGTTCAGCGGGTGGCGCATCACCTCGCCAAAGCATCGCTCTCCGACTACAGCTCGCTGAAGCTCCTGCCGTCGGAAGTGGCGGCGTCGGCGGTCTTCCTCGCCAGGCTGACGCTGAACCCGAAGGCCATCCAGGTGCGGCAGTGGAACAAATATTTTGAGGAGCTGACGGGGTACAAGCCCACGGACCTCCTCCTTGGCATTGAACCCTTGTACTGGAGGAGTGCCGACGACTCTCGCTTCAGTGTGGCGCCAGAGTTCCTGGAAGGCAAACTACTGTAATGCTACTGAAAGATTTAGCTAGATAGGGCTGGATCTAGAATTACTCTTGAATCGTGAGTTGTAAATCATGTTCAAATGTACTCTATATGTGATATGCTGATATGTCGTATAGTTGAAATCAGCTAGAACTGCCGGAGTCATGCACCGAGTTGTGGTTGCAGGATGCTCCTCCCGATACCATTGCAAACCTCAGGGCTGCGGGTTGTGAACTTGTAATTGTGTTCCCTACTTCCCTGCCCGAGTAACAAATCTCTCCTCTTGATCGAAAAAAAAAGAGTCTGCTTCTTCTTCTTTCCATGGTTACGGTTTAATAGGATATGACTTTTCCCATGCTCATATTTTATTTGCATTTTCTATACCATACCTAAGTCGCGCCAAAAATAATTATTTTCTAAATCGGTCAATTGCACACAATTTCTACAAATATGCAATGTTTGATTGATTTCTGTTGGACAATGAATCAACACTTAGGATTGCGGACTAACAAATAATGTTTTTTAACAAATAACGTTTGACAATCAACTTAGAAGTAGACACGCTTCATAAACATTTTCCTTTTGCAATTCGTTACCCATAAATACAACATATTTGAGATTGCAGTTGAGTCTGCAGAGATAAGCACTTTATTTGTTTCTGAATATTTCTGAATGAATGATCGGCGATCACAAGCGCTGTTGTGTATAAGTCATACATTATACATGAAGTGACGTCTTTTGAGATTTGATAAAAGTGCAAATCCGTGTTTGCCAATTGCTCCATAACGACTCTCATTTTGAACCGAAAGTGAAAATTATAATATTCAGTTAGGGCATTTTGCCAAAATGATGACTAGATAACATGGGACTAAGGTATTGTCAAAATTATACTTAGTTATTTTGGGGAAGTGGCAAACTAACATGAGACACTTTCTCAAATTCCACAAAATATCGAACTCACGGCGCGAACTTCTTATAAAACTACAAGCGTGATTTAAAGAAGCATGTCCAGAGGAGGGGGATTAAATGTTCAATCAGACGCATATGTGCGCGCACAAAGCACACACTTAGGGGAGTGCAACCTCTGATCACATGCTAGGCAGAGAAGGGAGACATATCTACAGATTTGACCAAACTATTCCATCGGCACGACAAATCCAACACCTCAAAACAGGTGGTTCTCAAATCTCAATAAATTAGATTGTAGATTGTTCCTAGTTCCAATAAACTATTAAAATATGAGGCTTTTTAGTCGTAGGAGATTATCAAATTCTAAGCAAATCAGAGCTAATAAGATTAAAACAACAAGCAAACTAAGAAGATCTCGTAGAACGCAAAAGCAAAATAAGGCAAGCTAGTATATAAAGAGATAGGAACAAACAGACCCGATGCATACCAAGTTCAAGCTAGTATATAAAGCTCAATTTTTCTCCATTAAGAAGTGACTCAAGAATGAGAGCAATCTTTTGCACTTCTAGTTCAATGTCATTATTTTTGGAAGCTGCTTGTTCAAACCGAGCAGACACCGTGTGCAACGAATAATATATAAGTAGGCGCACCACTAGATACCTCTCTATTTTAGTCCTCCTCTGGGATTTCGAGATACTAGATATACATGCATGCTTCGTCGCGCCGTCTACAACATATTGGACATTTGTCTAATAGGCATGAGGTGCTTGCATGTGTTTTAGACCGCATAGCTGTTGGTTGTAACACTTTTTTTTGTTGCTTTTTGAGTGTTGCATGATAAATTAAATAGATGACTAAGGGTGCTTTACCGTGCTGATTATAGTTCTTTTTGGCTTTCTATGCTAGGCTGGTAGCCATTGCGGTCCGGTTTCAGTAGTAACTCGCTGAGTTTTTCTTCGAAACTACATCATATGTTAATTCAGTTTCTCGAGTTAGTGGCTCCATAGGTAACATTGTTGGAGACGCAGATATAAGTATTCTCACTCCTCAATTGAACACCTCTTTAGTTACATGAATGCTTATAGTCTAGGGACTATTTGACTATGAACATACTTATAAACTGAGCTATTTATTTTCCCTTCAATGATTTTCTTACATATGGCCTTTAACAAACTATTAAGTAGTCATCTTGCACTGACTTTGATCATAATACAATACTTTTTAGGACATGTCAAATAATATAAAGTATTTATGTCACTACATCCCACAAAGAAATAAACACGTCGAATTTACAAAGAAGGAACAAAGCAAATTATATTGTTTCCTGGAGAAAAATTACCTTACAGTGTATCTATTCCGTAAAGACACACTGGTTCCTAATATATGCTCAAGGGAGCAGTTGAATCAAAAATTGCCACGGTAAATAGGAGAGTAAGTAAAAAAGAAGCCGTTCTTCCAACGGTTGGAAGGCAGAGCCCAATAACCCACATAGAGAAGATCAATTAGTGTCTACGGGTCTCAATTTTGTACTCTTTACATTTTTGGAAAATTGTACTACAACCAAGGTAAAAAAGCCAAGGTAAAAGAAAGCACTAGAATGTAGAAAGCGATATGGAAAAAAAGAGTAACCTGTATGTTCAAAGCCTCCATAATCCAAAAGGAAACAACTTTCTGATTCTCTCTTTGTACGAACTTGTGGCAACTGTCATGGTTATAAAAACATGATTTTTTTCTGCTCAAATTTTAGATCTTGCACTTAGAAGACAGCCACAGATTAAACCAACTGGCTTAAAAAAGATCACTGTCTATAGTGATTCAGCGAGAGCTTTCCAATTAATGGATCTATCTTAGATCAAAACGCCAAAAAATTAGTTTAGTAGACATTCCCTTTATATCAAAGATGTAAATAGTTCAGAATGGGATACAAAAATTAATTTCTGATTGCAAATAAATCAATTCAATTGAAAAAAGCATGAACAACTATTATTTATTTACAACACTTCAGATGGATTTATTAACCAAAACCACTTCTAGAGCTGTAGACACCATTTCGCATGTAAATTACGAAAGCATCATTTTTTGCTTAGCACCAGTGGCCTAGCGAGCTTATATTACTTAGAATGGACAGCATAAAATGTAAAAATGCCTCTATATTTTATCTAATAAGAAAAACAACACTTTTAATCGAGAACCTAGATACATGAATCAAATGGCATATAAGGAAAGACACACAAATTTAAATAAAATAATATACCAGCCTGTGATAATAAGATTATTTTGCGTTGGCATGTGATAATACGTAAGCTCCTCCATTTGTCCAAGCTTTTCAAACCTCCATTCTCATTTGTATATGGTTATTAAGGTGGATCATTTATCCTGATCAGAATAAATCTTACCTTCTGTTTGTTATTCACGTGTGGGCTAATCATTGACACGTGAAGAAACTGTGTGAAGCCGCACTGTTCCTCAACTGGAATCTTTAAAGAAGAAATTTCACCATAATTGGAGAATATTTGCCTAAGATCATGTTCACTAACAATTGGGTCAAGCTCTCCAAAAAATACCCACGGACAATAATAACGATGAGAAAAGAAAAGTTGTAATCATGATATGGTCTATATTGCATAAGTTACAACAGATTTATTTGTACTCGCTGTTAGAGTAGATGAACTGGTGCACCTAAAAGTACTTAAAACTCGTGTGGTACTCCTGCATCTGAAGCAGTTGTCCACTTCCCCATGTATACAGGAGGAAACTTCATCTGTTCCATAGTTTCCTTTATTTTCTCATGTTCCTGAAGCATCAATAATACTTGTCAGAGGGAGCTAATATATGATAAGTGAATATCACAGACTTACAGCCAAGTCAAGTCATGAGTCTACTAAAAATAACACCATCAATTGTTCACCCCGTTCAATTTCCTAATACATTAATGGTCATGGTAGGATAAGGCACCTTTATTTTTACTCACAAAATTCTAAGCATTGTTGCTCAGAGAAACCAACTGAATACGTAGAGAACACTACTTAGTTCTCAGCTCCCTGATTATATGAGTGAACAAAAGCACCCTTTGTTACATATATCGGACCTGGAATAGCGAAGCTCATGATTCGGAAGTGTTGTAGAAGTTCTTTTTTCCTATCAAGCACGAATACTTGCTGCATTTAGAATTATTAGAAGTGTTGTATGAAGATAAAGATGACAAAGTACACAAGGAAAACACTATCGGTGTAAAAAATCAAGCTCATCTAATCCTAGAGTCCTTTTGTTTTTCGGTTGCAGATTTGTTCAAAGAGAAAAAAATGTACTTGGAAAGAGAGTAAACAAATCTCAACCTGGCATTTTATTACAGCTGGATAGTAGGGATAGTCCACACTTCACATGCTATAAAAATTGAAAGAGTATGAGTTTGGCGGAATATGATGGATATATTATTGAGCATCATGGACGAGTATATATAGGCATACAGAGATTAACTTGGAGTACAAGACGAGTTAGGCTAGAATCCTAACTATCCTAAACTACCACAGTAACCGTGTACGTATTATACTCTAACATCCCCGCAGTCATAGCGGTAGCGTCGTGAACAATCGAAACGTCGCGGACGATCAGACTAGATATAAACCGAAGTAGCATCCAATAGGCTGACATCCCCCCCGCAGTCGTAGCGGAAACGTCTTGGACGGTGTCGCGTCGCGGTAGCTTGAACTATAGAGGAAGCTGGTGATGCTCAAGCGAGGTGATAGCCCTTGTGCCAATGTCGAGGGATCCGAGAGCGTGAGGCGGTGCCATGGTCGAGGTAGCCGTGCGATGGGTCGTCGTGGTCGATGTCGTGATCGGGGATGCCCGTGTCGAGGTAGCCGCACGTGAAGCCGCATGCGTATAGTGCGCGAGGAGGATGACGGAGACGAGTCGAGGCAGTCATTGAGGGTGTCGATGCCGAAGTCGATGCAATCCGAGCCGTCGAGAACGAGATGCGGCCATAGTTTTGCCAGAACTAGGCGCACGTCGGGGACGAACGCACACTCCGGTTTTGCCAGAACTGAGTATGCAAAGAAGAACTCGTCGGTGACGCGGTCGAGGCAGTCGTAGAGGGGTCGATGCCGAAGAAGACGTTGTCGAAGCCGATGAAGACGAGGCGCCGATCCGAGTTTGCCAGACTTGGGAACGCGTCGAGGACGAAGGCACTCCCGATGTTGCCAGTACCAGGCGTGCGGGGGCAGGGACCATCATGAACTTGTCGTCATGTCAGAAAGACTAGCAGAGGAAGCCTCCAGAGCGGTTGTGACGCGCAAAGCGGCTAAGGGAGAGATGCCGGCGCTGTCCGCAGTTGTCGAAGTAGAGTATCAGGTGGTGTAGTCGGGGATGAGGCGATAACCCTGGCAGCGAAGTTGTAGTGGACGAAGACGTAGAAGGCGACGAAACCAGCGGCGACCTGGGTTAGTCATGCTGGATGCCTAGAGTGGCGATGGGGTAGTCGGCGGGACCTGCAACGGCAAGAGGGCGCTCTGCAGGTTACTGTAACATCCCAAAACTTTAATCCAAGGTTATTAAGATCCAAATCATCAAAATTAGGGTTAACAAAAACTTTTCCAAATAAAATTATCAAATCATTCATATTTGTGTGCATTTAAAATAGGAGTTGATTTGAATTGCCATGATTAAGTGATCCATTGCTTGTAAAATGATTATTAGGTGAAATAAACATCATCTAGATTATTTTCAAACAAATCCCAAAGAAAAACAAATCAAAATGAATAAAAGAAGTGAATGGTCATTTGTGCCACTTTAATCAACATGCCTACTTTGGCTATTCCTAGTACTCAAAACCTAACAGAAACAAATGTAGATCTTTGCACCCCTTGCTAGTACACATAATGATGTACTAAGGCCCACTTTGTGATCTGCCAAAAACATTCAAACACTAAATTTAATTGGCAGTTGAAAATTGAATCTATTTCATATAGGAAGATCCCACTATTTCAAAAACCACTCAAACAAGCTCAATTTTCAAAATCCAAACACCCACAGAGTCTCAAGCTTAATACTAGCACACCCACCAAAAATCTTTTCAAAATTCAAAAATAAAGTTCTTTCGGCCATTTTCACAAACACCTTGTGGACAGATTTCAAACAAAAACCAAATCCACTATTTGAATAGTGTTTTGGCCAAACTTGTCCCCCATTTGTCCTCAAAACACTCCCATTGTCCCTAAATGATCAAACCATGCCATTATCACCTCATCCCCTACACCCTAGTGGTCTTGCCATGCCAACCCGAGCCCATGCAGCCGGCCAAACCTTACAACCGTCCCAGCAAACCACCTCCCTCTCTCTCGCCATGTCTACTAGCTAGCCAGGAACTCACCGCCACCCTCTGTCCCCTCCCCGAGCCAGGCCAGAGCATGGACCACCTCCAAACCGCCGCGCCCAGTGCGATTGCGCCATGCCGAGCACGCGCCAGAGCGCCGCGCCCGACACGCGTGCACAAGCCGCCGCTCGACCGCAGCCCGCGTCCACTGCTTCGCCACGACCCAGGGAGCACGCCGGACATGCCCGTTTGCCGCCCAACGCACCACAGCCACCGCTCGCCGTGGACACCGCCGTCTCTGCCGCTCAGAGCGCCAGCACCGCCCGACCGCATACCACCGCCCCTAGTCCCGCATTGATCACGTAGAGCACCGCCAGGAGACCAGCGACCGTCCCCTACCTCGAGCCACGCCGCTAGCACGCTGTGCAGCCCTCGCCGAAGCCGCTCGCCCATGCCTCTCGGTCGCGTCGTCGTCCTATAAATAGAGGCCACCCCAGCCAGTTTCAGCACACCACTCACCTCCCCTCACCTCACTGGCCGTTCCCCACCTATAGCCGGAGCAAGGCGAGCAGCCGTTCGCTGGAATTTGGCCAGAGTAGCCCGCAGCAGAGGAGGAGAGGGCGACATCGATTTCGTCCACCCCCGGAGCTGCCTCGACTGTCCCTGAGCTCGCCGTCGACCACCAGTCTGTTTTCCCCCATCGCCGTCGTCGTTGGAGCCCTGGTACGCCCCCTGAGCACCCCCACCGAGCCGCTAGGGTTAGAGTTCGCCGACGACCAGTTCGTCGTCGACGACGATCCCCAACCGTTGATCCACGTTCTAATCTAACGGCCCATATCGCCTCGTACCGCTTCGCGCGTTATGAGCCGCTGACCGGTGGACCCCCTGTCAGCTGTGCCCCGCGTCGCGTAGTGTCACTGGGCCGGCCCTTTAGCGTTCCCGCACGACCCATTTAGTTTGAATTAGGATTTTTTTAATTTAGTTTAAACCTAGTTATGTCCCCTAGTTTGAAATTCAATTCAGAAAGATTTACAAATCTAAATGGAGTGATTCCAATTTTGTTAGAAAGCTACTGAAAAGATCTATCCAAGCCCGTTAGATTTAATTCAATTAGAGTTAGAGATCTCTCCTAGTAAAAATAATAAGACAGAAGCATTTGCACCTTACAATATTTTTATAAAATCAACCAAGATAGCTTTTGAGTTGATTCCAACTCTCAAAAATCTCATTTCACCATACCTATCTGAATATGTAATAATATTAGGGTTTACATGCAGTGACTTTGGACTAGTATCAAAATATTGCTATATAGGCATTTCTAGTCACTTTAAATCATTAAATAATGAACTTAAACCAAAGTAATTGTGATCCAACCCTTAATTCCCACGTGTTAGAATATGTGGTGATGCCATGTGTCCACATGATCCCATATTTGAAGTGGTGAATATTAAATCTTAGTTAATTTTTCAATGAGTAGAAATTACTTTTCTAAAATAAAAAGGAGGAAACTAGTTAATAAAACTTATGATGCTTGTGATGATAATAGATCATCAAATGTGTGCCTTAGAGTGCTAATTAGATTAGTTAAGTATTGTTTGGTGATTGTGTACCCCGTATGTATTTATAGACGATAGTACCGACCAAGCTTTCGGGGAGGAGGAGTTCTACCAAGAAGAAGAAGAAGAAAACTTCAACCACTGCACCAACCAAGACAAGCTAGCACTATCCAAGTTAACCCTTGCAAGTTGTACTTGCAATCCATCATTAGCAATGCAAGCTAACCCTTGCAATCTAGATGGTTGAGCAAAGATGCTTTAGGCATGCTTTGATTATACCACTTTGACTAGTATTTACCCTAAGTCTTATTTGCAAGCTTTACTTCCTTTACTATACTCAAAGTTCTTTACTTGTTTTGAAGGTAGCATAAAGAGTATAAAACTTGGCCTATTTAGATAAACTTTAGATGTCATTCTATGGCATGAGATTGATTCCATCTTTCCACCTTAGTGAACACTCTTAACTTAGTAGTTTAGAGTAGATAAAAACTTGAGTCACTCTAGATGGGAGCACTTGGTGAAAATGAATTATGAAAACCTTGGAATGATGAGTCATTCTATTGAGATGTTTTGACATGTGTTGAGAAACACAAATGGTTTATGGTGATGAAACTGTTGAGGCATGAGCCTTAACCCTTTTATAAAACTGATGGTTGGATTCGGATGCGATACCATTCCAAATTTATCGTACAACCACATTACCTGAATTGGGTAAGGCTTAGCCGGAAGTTTATATGCATTAGTATTAGTTCCCTCGCGGGAGAGGTCTGAGCTGAGGCTACCTCTCAATGTTGTCCACCTATGCAGTGCCCAAGATGACAGATGGTCATGGTTGGGAGGCCATGCTCATAGGAGAGGTGCTTATACTAGGGTGTGTAAAGGGAAGGTTATGTTTGATTATCTGCATACTAAGTATGATGATTCAGGGTTATCCCTGACAGATGTATCGAATCTTGTGGTGAAAGTGTACCACCTCTATAGAGTGTCAAACTATTCGAATAGCCGCGTCCGTGGTTAGGGACAGTTGGAATGGCCATACTGTTTCGTTGTCAGATGTTTCCAAAATGACTTATGAAATGAATGATGAATCTTGACTTGACCATAACAGGGTTGTGTTTATGACAATAGCTTCCCAACTTAAGTGATTCTAAAACTTTATTTTATCTTTCTTTGCTTCAGAACTCAGCTTAGGTTTCAAACTTAACATTATAGTTAAACTTAGAGTTAGCACTTTACCTTAGAATTACTACTTGTTAGTGGTAGTTTGCAAGTACTTAAAAAGTACTCATGGCTTTTGTCCCTGGCTATTCTCATGGCCAGACTATGAAGGAGACTACCAAGATGATGGCCAGCAGGACGGCTATGATAACTAGGACTATCCGCCACAAGATTATTGCTGTGCCTGAAGATAGACCCCACCGCTACGCTTATCTTTTATTTCCAGTGCTTGTTGTATTAAGACTGGATCATGAAATCCTTATTTGTGTAAGACCTTATGTATGGTTTGTAATGGATGATGTATTGTGATATCCAATCTGTTATGTCTCACAAAAATGATAATCCTGGGATTACGATGGATGACATAACAGACATCTGGGATTAAAAATCCAGGTGTTGTCAGTTACCTTGTGAAGCGCAGCGGCGGTGCTCGAAGTAGGCGAGGAAGACCCGGCGACGTGATGAAGACCATGTGCAGACGGAGGCGATCCACGCCTCAGGAGATGGCGCGGTGAAAGTCGAGGCCATCGATGCACGAGGACGGCGAAGTAGACTGCGTGCAGCCACGCTATGACCCGAGGGGGCGGCATAGCTGCAAGGCGCAAGTCGGTGCAGCGTGCATGGGAGACCACCAGCGACGTACACGCCAAGGAAGGCGCGTTGAAAGCCGGTAGCGTGGACCAAAGGCAGTGGTGCTGCGGCCCAACGAGATGACACAGCGACAGCCCGTAGCTCGATCGGTGGTAGGCGCGTGCTTGAGGACGTGCTTGGCGTAGACAGGCGCGGGATCGGTTGATCAGACCGACGGTGCACCGTATGCGCCATGGCGTGGACGACGCGTAGATCGGATTCGATGGCGACGTTGTCGGTGAAGTCCCAGACAATGACGACGATGAGGATCCGAGGGTGGGCGGCCGCGGTAGCCCTCTGAGGAAGGCGTAGCACCCGTCCGCAGTGCGCGGCAGCCTGCCGTGAGGCCGCGACAGCCTACCGAGGCAGGCACGGCAGCGGAGGGGGCAGGCGCACGGACGCGATGTAGATCCTTGATGCCGATGGTCGGAGTAGAGACGCAACGATGACGACGGTGGTGGGCGACTCAATCCGATCTAAGATTGGTAAACCAAAAATAAATCCGATCAAGAGATCGGAGAAAAAGACTTACAGGGCAGCCGATCACGGATCGGCGGACAAACCCTGCATACGGGTTACGCAGACCCCAGCGGAGATCATGGAGATCGATCTCCCCAGGGGCAGCGTGGCGAAAGGTAGAGTTTGAGATCGATTTATGCTGATACCATGAAAGAGTATGAGTTTGGCGGAATATGATAGATATATTATTGAGCCTCATGGGCGAGTATATATAGACGTACAGGGATCAACTTGGAGTACAAGACGAGTTAGGCTAGAATCCTAACTATCCTAAACTACTACAATAACCGTATACGTATCATACTCTAACATCCCCCGCAGTCGTAGCGGTAGCTTCGTGAACAACTGGAACGTCGCGGCCGGTCCGACTAGATATAAACCGAAGTAACATCCAATAGGCTGATAAAAATAAATAAACATAGTCGTGTAATAAACATGATACCTCACGATTGGATACTACGAAGTCTACTTCACACAGAGAGACGTAAGAACAGCACTAGAATCAGGATCCCATCTAGCAAAACCCAATAGGACACTGCTTGTATAGACCTACAAAAGGCAAACCAACTAGAAGAAACGGAAAATAGGCACAAACAACCAAAGAACCTGAAAAAAAAATACAAATAGAACAAACCAAACACAACCTGCAAGTAAGTACCTGCCAAAAAATAAGACTGGGCAAACCCAGATGATCCAGCAGAATATAACCTAGTTGAAAACAATTAATGTAATGCTCGTAAGCCATTGAAAATCAAAACAATCAAATAGGAACTGTGAGATGCTTTCCTACATGAGCACATGGGGTAAATGGTTGAACCTAGAACAAAAATATCCACCTATCCGTGTCCAAAAAGAATGAACTACCTGAACTATGATAGTACATAGTTGTTCTGATAATTTATTCGAACCAAATAATAGCATATTACATTGTAAAACCTAAATAGAATGCATGTTTTCACTAATTATGCAAACATGACAAAGCACTACAAATAATCAATGCCCTCTGTCAAAGTAGTATAGAACAACTGGCCAATAAAAATGTAGCATTCAACAATTAGATCAGACTCCCCAACATGAAATTCAAAGAACCTTGAATATACGGCTAGCATGTAATATAGCCTGAATAGCGCACACCGAATGGTCAACAAATTGGATAAACAAAGAAATAATCTCATGAAAGCAACCACAAAATTCAGCCTGAAAAGGGCACACAAAATGGTCAACAAACTGAATGAAAGAGAAGAAGAGAAACACCCGCCCGTAGCTGCACAAACCTTTCTTCCTCAATGAATTATGAGGGCACCAACTCCTAAAGCAGACGTGATTTTACTTCATCCGATCTATTTGGCATCAGAAAGACACAAGTATTGTACTTTGACGTGCCACTCCTCAAAAAAAGTCTTGAAGTGTGCCCAAGAAGATTGTGAAAATAGTGCAACAATATTAAGAGCCACTAAAAGGCTAGCTAGAAGGTCAAGAACAATAATGAACATTATAGAAGGTCATGATTGACCTGAGATTACTCAACATGCATTCCCAATTATTGATCAGAACCTTCCAACATTTGAATTGCTTACATTCATACCGAATAATATTTTGTAAGTTGAATATCATATTATGAGAAGTAAGACATAATTAAAAACACTTGTGAATGCTTGATCTGGAGAACCTTCAACAAATCAATCAATTCAGCAAAGAACAGCAGTTGAAAGCCAAACATGAATAAACTGGAACCAGAACCTACAATCACCAACAAAGGTCTACCACACAATATGGATGGAGATGAACCTCGCCATCTATCGTACAAGTGCAGATCATTGGCACTGACTGAACATGCGCCTACGGCGTCGCGACAAACCACTAGAAAAGAAGGGGAGGCGACACGCCGATGACCAGAACCACTCGCAACATCCATGAGTCAAATCACAAAAAGAAGCCTAACGCAAACAACCAAAAAAAAGGAGAAATTAAAATAGCGGCAATGAAATAGCATGAGCTAACCAAAAAAAAGAAGGAAAAACCTGATACAAATTAAGGAACAAGGGGGATGGCGTGAAAGATAGCCATAGAACATAACCGTGCGGGATAATAGAATCTACAATATCAGGTATGTTTTGGATCAATGAGGAATGGCAGAGAATTGTTACTCTCCACCCAAATAGAAGGTCAGGCTATACCAAATACATGATAGAGAACACCAAAAGTTTTGGAGGGCAAGACTACCTAATAGTGCATTTGTCACTGAACGGATGAATAATAATAGCACCCGTTCTAATAAAGCTATGGTGAAAAATCTCCCAAAAGAGTCTGGAATCAACATCAATTATAGAGTCACAACACCTTTTGATACCTGGTCATAAGCAAGGAAATATATTAGGTCATCATCAAGGGAAAATATTGAATTGGACGGTCGTTAGATTTCGAATGAATCTCTACATAGGAAAACATATGGCTACAACAATTACCACAATCGATTGTAAAACATTGCAAAGGCAAATAGTGATGCGGCTCTACTTCCTGACTGAATTGATGTCCGCAGGCCAGCAATACCTTGGGTTGTAGTGCTTTGACCATCATCAATTCTCTGAATTGTCATAGCACAACCATACATGTACCCAAACACACCAGTTTAGTCCAGCGGCGTTCTAGAACAGAGTTACTTGGCCCTGTCGCATAGGCACATGTCATGGTCGCGGGGCGCGTCGGTGCAGCTCACCTCGACTTGTGCCCGTTGCAACATGCCCTTGGCACTTCCCTGCTCCTTCTCTGGCCTTCCTCCGGTGCCACGGGCCTTTGCACTCCGCCTTGTCGACGTTGTTGTAGGCGTCATGGTCATCGTCCTGATGGTGCGGACGGCGATGGTGCGTTCCCAAATTTAGAACAGGTGGCGGCACTACCGGCCATCCAGCGCCTGCACTGCAGACTAACCAACATGGCCAGTAGAGATGGAGCTAGGATTTCACCATGAGGAGGGGGGGGGGGGGGGGCGAGGGGGTGAGGCCGTACATGAGTTTTTTCTATCTCGACGGGCTGCGTGTTGTCTTGTATTAGAATAAAAATATGTGGATATTGACTATCACAATATGTGGAGATAAAATAAAATATGCCCCTAAATATAATTATTATTGAACAAGTCGACTTTCAGGCCACTTTTCTTTTCAGTCTATTAATTATTCTGTAGTAAGTCTCATCTTTCAACAGAGGAAAAGCATGCTAGAGTTTAATAAATCACTTTATTTCTATTGTTGTAAATTTAAGATTACCTAATTAGTTTATAAATTGATCCTTCTCTCTTCCTCTCCATGTCTACACAACCATAAGTAGAGCATTCAACAAGTTCCTATTTTTTAAGACATAAATTAATCTGTTCAGAGATGGATCAAAGGACTAACAAAGACAAAATTAGAGAGGCGAGTAATCTACCTTGATTCGTCAACTCGTCGTTGCTAATGCTCAACCGCGCGGCATGCCGACCATGCGCCCGTGTATCTAAACTACTGATTGCCGCTCCTTCTAAATTGTTTCCATCTTGATTCAATTTTTTCGAAACAATCTTGATTTGGTTGACTGAGATAGATTGGAGCCATCTCAATTCAGCAGAAACAAAAATCTGAAGGGCGATCTGATCAGTCGTCACGTGCATGGGCGCTAATCCTAGGCTCTCTAAGTTGCCACGATTTGGGCATGGTTGTGCTAATCCAGGTGAAGAGCTTCCGCGGACAAGCCAGATCGCGGGACAGCGGGAGAGCCTCGGCGACAGATCAGGACCCGACCCACGCCACGACCGATAGCCACAGAGGAGTTCGGCCTCGCCAATGGATGCTCACGGTAGGGAGAGCTCGATCTGGGAAGAGTTGGGGTAGGCAGCATCTAATGGCAGGTGGAGGGCCGCGGCGAAGAGGAATGGGGAAGGAAGGAGAATAATAGAGAAGTTGTGGAGAGTGTGAGCCGCAGCACACGCGCAAAGAGCCAGCACTCGACCCACAAGAAACGACATGAACGGTGAAGGTCCACGGCCAGCGATAGCGAGCACACCAGATGCCCTCAGCGCACGTGCACACCACGCATAAGATTTTAGTTAATTGTCTATTGCTCCATGAGAACTTGAGACTTGAGAAGCCAAGATCCATGAGCTCACACTCTTGTATGCAATTTCTGAACATAGACATGTATAACATCTAGTTGAGCCTATATGCTCACCGCCACTAAGAGCCTCATTAAAGTCCCCACAACAAATCCATGGGCCTTTCCACTCACCATAGAGCCGTCGTAACAAACACTAGAATTCGTGTCTTGCACACCATTTGGGCTGATTCGCAGTTGATACCAACACATCAATATAGTGTTCATTATACCCCTTGAGTTCAACTTGGTATGGTTGCATCCAAAACAACGCTAGGCCTCCACTAAGACCCTCGTAACTGATAGCAAAAATTCCTATGTAGCCCAAAGACCACATAAAATTCTGCGCCCAGGTATCCTTCATCTTCGTCTCGGACAGGAATATGAAGGTAGGTCAGAAGAACCTCACTAACCATCGAAGTTCGCTAACTGATGAGTCTGACCCCAAGTCTCGACATTTCTAGTAGAATAGATTCATTGCATAGGTCAGGTTTGCTCCATAGCCTCTGCCGGATCCGTCGATCAAGGTGTAGTAGACAGTTAAGTTGGTCTCTGTTTCTTACATGAATATGTCGTAGAATTATCTCCTCCAACGTCGGTGGCAACAAGATCGGAGGTACCCAAAGTTTTTCTCGTCACAAGCACAAGAGGAAGATTAGATGGTGCAACATCAGCTGGCATTGCCGCTATAACTTTCGACATGTACACTTTCCTCTATTGACCAGTATAACACGTATATCGCCTCCTAAGACCTTTGATGGTGCCTTCACATTGATTTTCTAATCATTGGCATCTTCCTTAGTAACAGCCTAAATCCACTCTACACGTGGTTTCCTTGGCTTCTTCGGTGAGTTGACCGCATCCACCGCTTCGGCTCCTTGATTTTTATGCACAGGTGCACATGTCGGCCCACCTTGGCTATTGTTATTTTTACGTTGATTGCTTGAGAATGAACTCTAACTTGAACGAGATCCAAATTGCTTCTTCTTATCCTCTAGAACATAGATACGCGGACCATAGTAAGGGAGGTATCCATCCTTGTAACGTTCTCCGAGGTCATACAGTTTAGATAAGAATGTCCCAACATTCCACATGAAAAGTAGAACAATGGCATTTTTGAAGGAGATATGTCTTAGAGGCAAATTTTAAAGTGTTTTATTTAATATATCTCTTGTATATTCATAATATGTTTCATACCGTGCTATAACTGTGTTAATATGAAACGTTAATACATGTGTGGTATGTGAACAAACTGTGTATCTAGTTACCTCTAGCGAAGTAGCTCATTGGTCATGAGTACTAGGGTTTCAAGATCATGGGCATTTATGCCAATTGACAATAAAGTCATATCATTGGTTGAATGATGTGATAGATAAACACCCAATAGTTATATCATAATGAGATCTAGTTACAAACTTCACCATTAATGATAAACAAAAGAAACCTCGTGACCTGGTCCTTAGACTGTGAGATAATGCAAATCACCATTCTAGAGGGATCTTAGATGGTATCAAGTATCAAGACGTAAGAGGATGATCAAAAAGGTGCCACCAAGGTTTCTCAAAGGTGAAAGTGCATGTATGCTCCCATGTGTGGTTTTGGTAATTAATGACAATCTTTATGGACTTATGTTTGCATTGAGTTTTACTTGTAGGATTTGTCTGTAGGCAATGCTTGAACCATATGTTGGTTTTAAGGTTGGGAGAAGAAGAAAGTAGAGAAGATAAGGTGTTGACCAAGGGTTCATTGAGTGATCCGGAGATTGGTCAAGTGAGATTTGGGTCTATAGAAAGTGTGTCTTGAAGAATAAAGTTGGTGTGATATCCCTTATGTACCTTCAAGACACCAACATAATGAAGAAAGAAGAAATGATGTGCAAGTTCAAGATGAGCCATCTCGAAGAGATCATTTTCTTAATGCTTTCCATCCTATGGTGATCATGGATATGGGAAGACGGTATGCCCAAAAGAGAAGCTCTACCAGAGTGGAGTATGGAGAGAAATTTGCAAGTCTTCATCAAGCTAGCGCAATAAAGAAAGGTGTTCCATCTTGAGGTGGAGAAGATTGTCATCATCAAGCTCAAGTGGAATATGCGCAAGGCAAAGGTATGTTCTTGATAGGGTTTCCTTGTCACCGGTCTCGTGTTGGAGAGACTGGTTTATTAGATAGATAACCGTTCTATCAAGAGGGGCTCTCGAGTGAGTAACTTGATTATATCCTTCGGCGAGAGCCCAATCCTTTGTATTCTTGGCATCATGTTTCTTGGTTGTTATTTGGATCTTATCCATGTGAGGTTCTAGAGCTTGTGGTAATTCATAACAAGCTCTAGTTCATCAAAAACAGATTTCCCTTTATACCTTATTACATTTTTGATCTTGGAGGCTTTTCTGGTTTCTCACCAAGAGATGTATATCACATCATAAGTGATCCAATATTTCCAACAAAATTGGTTTCAGGTCAATTGGAGTCCGGATGCAAATGTTATGATCATTACAGTTTTGTTGTTTCTATCAGGTTTGCCTCTGTAGGTCTTTGGACCAGAGTCTCCGGTGTGTGCTGACCAGAGTCTCCGGTGTTGTCCGGAGTTTCTCCGCAAGCCTCCGGAGTGGATCGAAGATAGTGCCCAAGGTTAGCCAGATAGGTGGTCCGGAGCAAGGTTCGGAGACTGACCGGAGTCTCCGGTCCAAGCCTCAGACCGGAGTCTCCGGTGTGGTTGGACCGGAGCCTCCGGTCCACTTGGCTCTCAGAAGGGCTAGGTGAAGGAAATATGCCTTGAGAGGCAATAATAAAGTTGTTATTATGTATTTCTTGTATATGATAGATGTTTATTTTACATGCTATAATTGTATTGATAGGAAACATCAATACATGTGTGTTTAATAAACAAAAAGGGTTCCTAGTCATGCCTCTCTTATAGACTAGCTTGTTGATTAACAAGATGATCAAGGTTTCCTGATCATCGACATTGGATGTTGTTAGTAACAAGGTCACACCATTGGTGGAATGATGTGATGAACATTCATCTGAAGTATAGAATTACGATCAAGTCATTGTGTTTATATTGCTATAACATCATACGAAGTAATCTTTATCCTTAGACCATGAGATCATGTTAATTGCTAACACCGGAAGAGTATCTTGATAACATCAAACGTCACACCGTAACAGGGTGACTATAAAGATGGGTTCATTGCTACGAAGGTGTTATGTTGAGGCTCATGGATCAAGAGTGGAATTTGTCAATCCAGATGACGGATAGATATACTCTGGGCCCTCTCGGTGATATCACATTAGGATAGCTTGCAAGCAAGTGATGTGATCACTAGAATGTTATATCACGGGAACGAGAAAAGGGTGCATGTCGATAACGAGATCAAACTAGGTATGGAGATACCGATGATCGAATCTCGGACATGTAATATATCGAGAGACAAAGGGATTTAGTCACAGGCGTTAAAGGTTCTCACGATCACAGGAGTCATCGTTGAATGTGTAGGAGTCGATCGGATCTCCAGTCCATTGCTGATTATTGATCGGAGAAGGGTCTCGATCATGTCTGCATTATTCGCGAACCGTAGGGTGGTACACTTAAGAGTTACCGGACACCATTTTGGAGCACATATGTTTCAGACAAAAGAATTATAAAGCGCAGGAATTGTTTCAATAAAAACCGGAAATTGTTTCGGGTGAAATTGCAGAAGGTGGTTCTGCATGTGATATTGAAATATTGCAAGGGGCTATATGTGAATGTTTGTTAATTAAAGTAATTAACAAAATTCTGAATAAATTTAATAAAAGAGTTTTATTAAATGAGAGAGCATTAAATTTGGAGAAACTTAATGCATTTAAAGTGGAGACTTTAAAAGGGAATGTGAAGAGGCATTTTAATGTGGAGGAGTTACCACCACATGAATGGGGGAGGTGAGGGGTCACCCCCCATGCGCCGGCCATGGAGAGAGGGGGCACCCCCCCTCCTCCTATAAAAGGCCACCCATTCCCTCCTTCATCCTCACACCTCCTTGTGAAGGATCTCTCTCCCCCTCTAGAATTATTCTCCCATGGTCTCGAATTAGCGAGATACATGTTCCCGGTGGCATTTAAATGCGGAAGGAGTTCTTGCTTCCGCTGGATCGCTAGAGCGAGGAGGTGGAGGTTGTCCGGTGGCTTGAACGTGTGTGAAAAGTGCGGATGCGCTGCTGAGTTCTTGGCGCCGGACTTCCTCACGATCTTGAGATTGGCAAGTGTACGACTACATCAACCACGAGTTCCTACTCGTTAACAAAGCTCGTTGTCTTCGAGGGTAAGTTCTCTATGGATGTATGTCCACCCGTTTTGCTTTGTACCTAGTAGATAGATCTTGGCGTGTAGTTCACACCGTAGGAAAAAATTTGTTTTCTATGCTGTGGACCCAACAGTGGTATCAGAGCCTAATCTATGCGTAGGTGCTTTGCACGGGTAGTACACATATGTTTATATGTGGGCGATGATGATCATGTTATTGCATCTTCTATGTACTTTGGATATTGGTGGCATAGTGGGATGAAGCGGCCCGGACCAACCTTACATGTCATCATACATGAGACCGGTTCCACGACTGACATGCAACTTGTTTTGCATAAGTGGCTGGCGGGTGTCTGTCTCTCCTACTATAGTCAATATCTGATTTACAACGAGTTGCTAATAACTTGGTTATCCTTGTTTTGGTTCATGTTCGTAGGTTAGACAGGTTCTATCTCCGAAAGCCCTAAGTCACGTAAAACTTGCAATTGATAAATTAGAGGCGTCTAGTTTAGATCGTTGCTGGGCTAGTGTTTTGATATGGTATTGTTGTAAGTAGATGTATAATAGATACTCTTACAACTCACTTAACGTGTAAGTTCCATAGACCTTGGCCTTACACACAAAGGAATGATAGAGATCATACCACGATGCAAATGATAGAGATCAAATGCATGGACCATATCACCTCACTTCACACATTAGATGTTAGCATCTTATATTGCTGGTTTGGCGCGTTTGGTAGCATGATAAGATGATCCCTCATTTAGATATCAAGATAAATTGTGTTCTTCCTTAAGTATGCACCGTTTTGTGGATCGTGTTTTGAGGCATCACGTGATGATCGGGTGTTTTCAACTCTACGCTTTCATACAACGGGTGTAAGACAATTTTACACACGCAAATACTAAGGTTCTTACTTGATGAGCCTAGCATGTACATACATGGCCTCGGAACACGGACCGAAAGGTTAAGCATGAGTCATATAGTCCATATAGATGCTCGCCTTTGAAGCTACACCGACTCACGTGATGATCGGACTTGGTGTAGTGGATTTGGTTCATGTAATCACCAAAAGGACACGAGGGATGTCGTTTTTGAGTGGGAGTTCATTAGTAATTTGGATTAGGTGAACTCAATCTATCATAAACTTAGTCTAAATATACTTTACAAATTCTGTTGTAGATGACACCACCTGCTTTTAATTTCAATGTGTTCATGGAGAAAGAGAAACTTGTTGCGAATGGTAGCAACTTCACCAACTGGGCTATGAATTTGAGGATTCTCCTCACTGCTGCACAAAAGCAATATATGCTAGATGCGCTGTTAGGCCCCCTACCAGCTCCTGATGCCCCTAACGAGGAAAAGAACGTCTATATAACTCGTCAGGAGGACCACAACTTAGTTCATTGCGGCCTACTGTATGGGCTAGAGCCAGAACTTCGAAAGCGTTTCGAAAATGGCAATGCCTTTGATACCATGGGAGAATTGAAAATGATTTTCGATACCCATGCTGCCGTAGAGAGTTATAATGCTATAGAAAAGTTCTTTAGCTGCATGATGGAGGAAAACAGCTCCGTTAGTGAGCACGTACTCAAAATGTCTGGGTACGCCGATAAGCTTGTGTCCTTGGGAATAACGATTCCCATTGACCTAGGCATACATCGTGTTCTCCAATCTCTGCCACCTAGCTACAAGAGCTTCGTGATGAACTATAATATGCAGGGCATGAAGAAGTCTCTTCCCGAGCTTCTGTCAATGCTTAAGACTGCAGAAGTGGAGATTAGGAAAGAACATCAAGTGTTGATGATCAATAGGACCACCAGTTTCAAGAAGGACAAGAAAGGCAAGCACAAGGGAAAGAAGGGTGGCAAGTCTATTGCCACGCCTGAAAAGAAACCCCGAGCTGGCCCTAAGTCTGACACCGAGTGCTACTATTGCAAGGGGACTGGCCATTGGAAGCGCAACTGCCCCAAGTATTTGGCGGACAAGAAGTCCGGCAAGGCAAACAAAGGTATATGTGATATACATGTTATTGATGTGTACTTGACTAGTACTCGCAGTAGCACCTGGGTATTTGATACAGGATCGGTTGCTAATATATGTAACTCGGTTCAGGGGCTGCGGAACAAGCGACAACTAGCAAGGGATGAGGTCTCGATGCGGGTTGGCAATGGATCAAGAGTTTATGTGATCGCCGTCGGAACGCTGCCTCTCCATATGCCATCGGGATTAGTTATAAACCTAAATAATTGTTATTTGGTGCCTGCACTGAGCATGAACATTGTATCCGGATCATGTTTGATGCAAAGTGGTTATTCATTTAAGTCTGAAAACAATGGTTGTTCGATTTATATGAATAATATCTTTTATAGTCATGCACCTATGTTGAATGGTTTATTTCTGTTGGATCTCGATAGTAGTATTACGCATATTCATAATGTTAATGCTAAAAATATTAAACTTGATGATGATATATCTACATATATGTGGCACTGCCGTCTAGGTCATATTGGCGTTAAACGCATGAAGAAACTCCATTCTGATGGACTTTTGGAATCACTTGATTTTGAATCATTTGATACATGTGAGCCATGCCTTATGGGCAAGATGACTAGAACGCCGTTTTCCGGTTCAATGGAACGGGCGACAGATCTATTGGAAATCATACATACTGATGTGTGTGGACCAATGAGTGTGTCGGCGTGAGGTGGATATCATTATTTTGTTACTTTCACGGATGATTTGAGTAGATACGGGTATATCTATTTGATGAAACACAAGTCTAAAACTTTTGAAAAGTTCAAAGAATTTCAGAATGAAGTGGAAAATCATCATAACAGAAAGATCAAATTTCTGCGGTCCGACCATGGAGGAGAGTATCTTAGTTACGAGTTTAGCACACATATGAAAGACTGTGGAATAGTTTCACAACTCACGCCTGCTGGAACACCACAACGTAATGGTGTGTCAGAACGTCGTAATCTTACTTTATTGGATATGGTTCGATCTATGATGTCTCTGACTGACTTGCCACTGTCATTTTGGGGTTATGCACTGGAAACCGCTGCATTCACTTTAAATAGGGCACCATCTAAATCCGTTGAAAAGACACCGTATGAATTATGGTTTGGAAACAAACCTAAGCTGTCATTTCTTAAAGTTTGGGGATACGATGTTTATGTGAAGAAACTTCAACCGGATAAACTCGAACCCAAAGCGGAAAAATGCGTCTTCATAGGATACCCTAAGGAAACGATTGGGTATACCTTCTATCACAGATCCGAGGGCAAGGTCTTTGTTGCCAATAATGGATCCTTTCTTGAGAAGGAGTTTCTCGCGAAAGGTGTGAGTAGTCGGAAGGTAGAACTCTAAGAGGTTATTGAACCTTCTCTCATGAAATGGCGAGTAGCGCAGCTCCAGAAGTTGTTTCGGAGTTGACTTCACCTAATGAAGAGAGAGCTAATGATATTGATCATGAAACTCCGAAAGAGGACCCTACCGAACCTCGCAGGTCAAGCAGGACACGTGCAGCTCCTGAACTGTACGGCAATCCTGTTATGAATTTCATGATTGATGAAATGGATGACCCTGCGACATATGAAGAAGCGATGATGAGCCCGGATTCCAACAAATGGCTAGAAGCCATGAAATCCGAGATGGAATCCATGTACGAGAACCAAGTTTGGAACTTGGTGGACTTACCTCACGACCGAAAGGCCGTTGAGAATAAATGGATTTTTAAAAGGAAAACTGATGCTGATGGTAATGTGACCATCTATAAGGCTCGGCTTGTCGCAAAGGGGTTTCGACAAATTCAAGGAGTTGACTACGATACATTCTCTCCCGTAGCGATGCTTAAGTCGGTTAGGATTATGTTAGCAATTGCTGCATATTTCGATTATGAAATATGGCAGATGGATGTCAAAACTGCGTTCCTCAATAGTAAGATTGAATAAGAGTTGTATATGATACAACCTAAGGGTTTTGTCGATCCTAAGGATGTTAATAAGGTGTGCAAACTTCAGCGATCCATCTATGGACTGAAGCAAGCATCACGGAGTTGGAATCTCCGCTTTGATGAGGTGATCAAAGAGTTTGGATTTGTCCAAACTTATGGAGAGGCTTGTATTTACAAGAAAGTGAGTGGGAGCAATGTGGCATTTCTGATATTATATGTGGATGACATATTATTGATTGGAAATGATTTAGATCTTTTAAACAGTGTTAAAAGTTATCTAAACACCAAATTTTCGATAAAGGACCTTGGTGAAGCTTCATATATATTAGGCATTAAAATCTATAGAGATAGATCAAGACGCCTAATTGGGCTATCGCAGAGTACATACCTTGATATAATATTAAAGAAGTTTAATATGGACGGAAGTAAGAAGGGGTTCTTACCTATGTTGCAAGGCAAGACATTGAGTAAGACTCAAAGTCCGGCTACGGCGGAAGAAAGAGA
Source organism: Avena insularis (assembly GCA_023614405.1). Classification (NCBI taxonomy): domain Eukaryota; kingdom Viridiplantae; phylum Streptophyta; class Magnoliopsida; order Poales; family Poaceae; genus Avena; species Avena insularis. Next base: position 470,971,022 of record CM042694.1, read on the forward strand.
GATAATGGATAGGATCCCCTATGCCTCAGCCATAGGCTCTATAATGTATGCCATGCTATGTACAAGACCGGATGTGGCACATGCTATTAGTTTGACTAGTAGATACCAATCTGATACAGGTTCGGAACACTGGATAGTGGTCAAGAATATCCTTAAGTACTTGAGAAGAACTAAGGATATGTTTCTTATATACAGAGGTGAAGAAGAGCTAGTCGCTAAGTGTTATGTCGATGCTAGCTTTGACACTGATCCGGATGACTCTAAGTCTCAATCCGGATACGTATTTCTCTTGAATGGAGCAGCAGTTAGTTGGAGGAGCTCCAAACAACCTGTGGTGGCTGGATCAACAACGGAGGCGGAATATGTTGCTGCTCCAGAAGCGGCGCAGGAAGCAGTTATTTTACATGCTATAATTGTATTGATAGGAAACATCAATACATGTGTGTTTAATAAACAAAAAGGGTTCCTAGTCATGCCTCTCTTATAGACTAGCTTGTTGATTAACAAGATGATCAAGATTTCCTGATCATGGACATTGGATGTTGTTAATAACAAGGTCACACCATTGGTGGAATGATGTGATGACCATTCATCCGAAGTCCCACACCGCCTTCACCTTGGATGGTGCCCCTCCCTTCCCACTATATATAGGGGTCACCCCTCCCCTTGGAAACCATCCCATGCTCTCTTCTCCCTCTCTCATTTCTTTTGAGGATCTCTCCGTAATATTGGAGAGGACCTTAGGGTTTTGAGTTCTCCACTTTCACACTACCGTCGTGTGATCTTTGGTCCGCCATCTTTCTTCTTTCGCTGCTCAGATGGATCGGATCCCGGGAGGCGTCGCCTACACCGAACATGTAAAATACTTCAGAGGTGCCACACTTGGGGCGCTTGCAGCTGCTTGTCTTCATCAACATACGCCTTCATGCGTAAGGCATTCCTCGGTCTTCAAGGGTATAAATACCGTCTTCCTTTTCCGTTACTTATGTTTACTTATAGTATAGATCCTGGTATTAGTGTTCGCGTAGTTAGAGATTTTTTGTTTTCTACTCCGGAACCCTGCAACTTTTTCATACATGATCTGATAGGAATCTGTTGCCTGCCATTTCTGAGAAAACACTGATACATAGCACATCAGCATCTACGGAACATTGATCAAAACTTTGAACCACAGAAATTGGCCCTAGGCACGAACTTTACAAGCACATAAATTTGACTTTTGTCTCTAGTCTCCTCCATGGTTGATCGGAGCTAGTGCCAAATCCAAAACAAAAAACCAGAACAACTAGTTGCTTCGATGCCAATCTCCAAGAAATTGCTCAGCAGCAGTGGACCTTTCAAGGAGAGACAACCCAATCTTATACATTAGTTTGGTAGGTAGTGGGTGTGATTGAGAGTTTTTCCAAAATTGCTAACACAGAGAGTAATAGAAAATTTGAAATCGATAGCAAACAATGCTTGTATAGCCAATTTGGCATTTTCGAACCCTCTAGATGCCCTAATACAAGTATTACTAAGTAGTAATATGCAAAACGATAAGTTGCTGAGTTGGAAAAAATAATGAGTTGAAAAGTAATTATGGTTCAAAGATATGATAAAATAACATTAAAGTTCATATTTGGATTGGTTTTGGACTTTCAAGGATTTGAATTTGAGTGGCTAGACAGAAAGTATAGGTCGAAATATTTTGTTTGCAAAAACCAATAAGGTAAGAAGAAATCCTAGATGAAAATATATTGAAGTTGAAATTTTAAATAGATTCATGTCTATTGGGAGTTGGGATGACATGGCCCAGTCTTGATCGTTGATCTGAAATCGGCACTCCATATTAGAATCACGTCCTGCTTCACTAGATCATAGCGCTATGAGAGCGATCATATTGAAATCCTACAACTAGCACTGAGCGATAACCATTCAGTTGTTTTTTTTCGAAATGGAGGTATTACCCCCGGTCTCTGCATCAGAAAGATGCACACATGCTGCTTTATTTATTATTCAACGAAACCTTACAAAGAGAATACAAAGATCAATCAAAGTCACCTCTAAAAAAACAATTGAAGAAGGGGTGGCCATGTCAGAACACTCTAACCGCAACACCAACACATCATCAACATACCGGAGGTCCCGAAAACCGCCCCACGACGGGTCAGGAGCACAAATCGGTCCAGCTGATCCGAAGCGCACACCATCGTGCACGCTGAATCTCCTGCTGCCGCCATCTTCCGCCAACCCATCTTCAGGTGAGATTGATGCAAAGACCTTGCAAGGCCTGCCATCGACGCCGCCATGACGCCAAATGGCACCACCGTCCTGCGCACTTCCATCAACAAGCACGTGTGATCGCCACCGAGACCTCTCGGCGCCATGCCGCTGAGTCTCGCCAACCGCCGCAGCTAGAGACCTCCAGAAGATCCGTCGTCTGTAGCACCTACCGCACTAGGCATGACTGAGCGTAGCACCTGGCGGTTAGGCATAACTTGACATCTTCACTAGAGCCTCCGTGCAAGATGAAGCCGCTCCACCACCGGCCTCTGCCATTCAGCGCTGCACCACAAGCAAAGCTCCCAAGAGAGAATACGACACCAAAACGCCGCCATTGCCTAATCCAGATAACCAGATAGGGTTTCCCCCGGAGCAGCAGGAGTGGCCATGACCTGTAGCCGATGTCTGTTCCAAAAACGATGCCCTCAAGAGGGGAAACGACACCAAGCGTCGTCATCATCCGATCCAGGAGACCCAGATCTGGGGTTTCCCCCGGAACAGCTCGAGTAAAGTGATGACACCAGCGAAGACGATGCCTCCAACAAGGTAGCGATGTCGAGTGACGCCGCCATCATCCGCCAAGATCAGAGTCAAGGCTCGGTTTTCACCGGATGCCATGTTCCCTCCATTCTCGACACCGGCTAGAAATCCACAACCAGAGATCGGTGTGTGATCCCGAGATCCTCCACACCAGATCCCAACGTGGCCAACCACGTCCAGAGAAGGAAGTTGCTGCAACCATGCCCGAGGCCGCCGCCCCGGCGCCCAGATAACACGATGGCACCGCTTCCTTCGTCGCCGATACAAAGGAGGTCAAGATCGACCATCGCCCCTGCGATCTCAGGCCGAAGAGAAAATAAAGACTCGCAACAACAAGAACTATACAGAGCTTCTTGAGCAAAACTTTCATAATAAAAATGAGGGAGGATGATGAGGGTAATGAGTTAACAAGCTCATATTATCCTAGTTATAGGATGAGAAAGATCGGAAGACGAATGACAACTTGTTGCATTTAGAGTGGAATGTCGACTTGGGCACCTAAGTGAGAAATTAATTCCGTAAACGAGATCGTGGAGTAATTATCTAGAGTTCTCATGTTTATGACAAGACTTTTCAGGGTCTAGCTATCCTGAACATCATAAAATAGGAGATCAACTAGTGGCGGTCATGACATGAGAAGGAAGACAAGCAAGCTGCTCAGCTCAGTCGGCTGGGCCATATGGGACAGAAACAAGTGGCCGAAGAGGAAAGAGACAAGAAAAGGAAAAAAGAGAAAGACGAATTGGCTGATCCTTGTGGAGAGAGGAGATGGGCTTAAATCGGCTCAGAATAATTCAAAAAATATTCGAGCATTCCAAAGAAAACTCTAAAAAAACAAAATATTTATGATGGGCTTAGGTAAAATAGTTTCCACCCAACTTTAGTTTGGTAAAATCTTTTTTTATAAAACATGCATAGAGACCTTTAATATATCCCCAAAATTGTTTTCTAAGGTTTATCAAATCCTACAAAATTTTGGGGATCCAGATAAGTTCTCAAAAAGTCTGGAATCAATCATAAAATTTGAAAAATTCAAGACAAATCAATCACCATTTACTTAGCTAATCTGTTTAATTAAAATTCCAGAATTTGGAAACTTTTGTGATGTTACATTTCATGGGCCTAAGGCCCACAAAATTCCGACAACTACGGTAAGAACCACATCGGCCACAAGGTGGCGTTCGTCAAAAGAATACATGAGCCTCCCGCCAAAAAAAAGAAGAAAAAGACATGAAGTCATTTGAACCAATTTTCTCGGAGAGAAGTACCTGTACGACGGTTCGGTCTGAAATGTGGGCTGAAATGCTCGTATACATACGCGAGTATAAGAAAGTAGAGATAATCATACATCTTCCCCGGACATGGTTGTAGCTAAATCAAAAAAACAAAGTCCATGTTCACAAAACAATAACTTTAACAAGGCAATTGACAGACACAACCAATTAAGGTTAGACCTTAGATTTTCATCCCGGAGTCATGGCAGGGCAAAGCCCGTGCCTTTGACAGCGGCGGCGGGGTCACCAATCCCCGACGGTGGCGGTGACAACTTCGTAGGACGGCGGCGGCACGGTTCTGTGGTTCTCCTTGCGATGATCTCAACATCTCGACGTTGGAGCTAGGGATCGATCCTGGAGGTTGTGCCCCAATGCCCGTGGCCTTCGGATCCCGATCCGCCCCATGGGTTGGTCTGTGGATCTAGGTTTGCGGAGGTGGGCGGCATGGCGGCGCCTGACTGCGTGCTCGACGTGGCACTGTGGTGGTGCTGTCAACGGTGGGCTAGGCGGGTGCCGAGCCTCGGGCGGAAGCCCTAGTGGATCTGTAGAGCATGCGGTGCGGTGTCGGTGTTCCGAATAAAGGCGGTTCGGTCTGGTTCTAGGACCCCTCTCGCGCCAAGACGATGATCTACTTGATGTCGGTCTTCCTTCCTCTGGCTAGAGTGTCTAGTTCCGGAAGGCTCCACCGGTGAACTCCAATAGATGAGATGTCGGAGTTCGCCGGATTGGATGGGTTTTAGTCGTGCGCAACCATGTTTTTATCTGACCGTTGTTGGTTTTAGAGGGAGCAATGAGAAGCTTTGTAGTCTATTGTCATTAAGGACATGCCTTTAGCCCCATGGTGAAGTCAGTCAGGGAGAATGACATGGAAGCCGAGGTCTGAGGACTGGTAATGGTGGTTTGAATCCCGGTGGCGATGAGGTTTTGGCTTGGTGATCTGGGTCTTGAAGCAGCGACATTGGAAAGTGGGGGTGATAGTACATGATGATTTCAGAGTTCAAACTTGTAGGATGAAAATCTAAGGTATGTCCTTAATTTGTTGTGCCTAGAAATTGCCTTGTTGAAGGTATTATTTTGTGAGCGTGGGCTTTCTCCGAGGTGAAAACCCATGATCGATGATCAGAGAGATGACGGTGCTTGTGCATTGTTCTGTTAGAATCATGACAAGCAAATAATGAAGAATGAAAAGGAAATATTAGCAAGGGGACACAGATTTAAAGTGGAAAACCCTCTCCAACAAAGAGAGGAAAAACCATGGGCGCCAGCCAGCGAAACTTCACTACAACAGGGAGTATGTACACAACACCGGGGATTTCACAGATGCAACTTATCCCATCCAGCGGCTTAAAAGAGGTATATGTAGCGGTGGAAACCTAGGTCTTCAACGATCCCCCGCACTCCCCTAGTCATCCCTATTGGGCTCGGTTACAGGCTAACTTCAGACTCCACTTCGCTTCAGCCCAAGCCTCCGATGACGAGCCTCGCTCCGCTTCATAAGAAGTTAGCCTCCTTAATTGAATTTGGATCATACTTCAATAAACTCCACCTTGAGACAAATACCTTCTTGTAGCATCAACAACAATCATCTTCCTGAACAAACAAAGAAAACATTTTCAGTGCCAACAACCACTTGGGCTAAACAGTTATACCAACTAAGCTTGAGCATAGCTCAAACTTAGCAACATGAACAAGATTTGTCATCATATCAGTAGGATTATCATGAGTGCGTATCTTGCATACCTTTAGTGTACCTTGTGCAACAACATTACGAACATAATGGTACTTGATATCAACGTGCTTTGTTCTCTCATGGAATATATGATCCTTAGTAAGGTATATGGCACTTTGACTGTCACAGAATAGGTTAATGCAAGAATCATTCTGACAAAGCTTAGCATACAAACATTTCAACCAAACAGACTATTTGCAAGCTTCAGCAATAGCCATATATTCTGCTTTGGTTGTAGATAGAGCAACAACTGGTTGCATCATTGTCTTCCAACTCGCAGCACATCCACCTACCATGAACATAAAACCTGTGAGGGACCTCCTCTTATCCAAATCGGCAGCAAAATCTGAATCACATAGCCTGCGAGTCCCTCACCAGTCTTGCCAAACTTCACGCGAGCATTTGCTGTGCCACGGAGGTACTTGAAAATTCACTGAACAACTTTCCAATGTTCTTTACCAGGATTATCCATGTAACAACTCACCAATCTCATAGCATATGATAAATCAGGATGAGAACAAACCATGGCATACATCAAGGAATCAACAACACTAGAATAAGGAACTCATGACATGTACTCAACATCTTCATCAGAACTAGGACATTGCCATGCTGACAATTTAAAATGAGGAGCAATAGGAGTACTAACAGACTTTGCATCATGCATATTAAAATGTTGGAGAACTTTCTCAATGTAACTTTGCTGACTAAGAAATAGCAACCTAGATTTTCTGTCCCATTTAATTTTCATACCTAGGATTTTCTTAGCAACACCAAGATCTTTCATCTCAAATTCACTAATTAGGTGTGCCTTCAAAGTAGTGATATCTTTCATGCTCTTGGCAGCAATTAGCATATCATCAACATATAACAACAAGTATATAGGTGATCCATTAACATATTTTATGTAAACACACCTATAAAACTGAGACCTCTTAAAATCTTGTGAGATTATAAATGAATCAAACCTTTTGTACCACTGTCTTGGATATTGCTCCAAACCATAAAGCGATCTCTTCAATTTGCACACAAAATCCTCTTTTCCGGGAACCATGAACCCTTTAGGTTGGTCCATGTAAATCTCCTCCACTAGTTCACCATGTTGAAAAGCAGTCTTTACATCTAGATGCTCAAGCTCAAGATCATGCATAGCAACAATACCAAAGAAAGCACGAATAGAACTATGCTTCACAACTAGAGAGAAAACATCATTATAGTCAATATCTAGAATCTGGCTGAAACCTTTTGCTACTAACATTGCCTTAAAATTTGAGGCTTATTAGGAGAAAAACCTTACTTCGTTTTTTATATCCAATTACAACAGACATCCTTCTTTGTTTAAACAAGTGCACAACTTCCCATGTGCCATTCTTTTCAAGCGATTGCATCTCTTCTTGCATAGCAGCAACCCACTTCTCGTGGTCAATGGATGCAACCGCTTCATTGTATGTAGCAAGTTCAGAATCATGCTCCACTTGTTTTGCACAACTCAAGGCATAATGAGCAAGATTACACTTTTTAATTAAACAAGGAGGTGGAACTATGTTACGCCTTGGTCTATTAGCAACAATAAACTCATGTGGTTGCTGCAAAATAGTAGGTGAGTGCTGAACAGCATCATCATCAATGTTTTCCTCATGTGTATCATCAACGACATCATCATTATCAACAGTTTTCTGCAGGTGCTCCACCTGCACATTAACTCTCTCATCTTCACTGAAAACAGGAGTAGGATCTGAAGGCAAACTATCACGATACATAACTGATTCATTGAAAACAACATTCCTACTCAACATAAATTTTTTAGTTTTAGGATTCTATAATTTATATGTTTTAACTCCTGAACCATAACCAAGGAATATGCACTTAATAGCTATAGGCTCTAACTTTCCATTATCAGCGTGAGCATATGTAGTGCAACCAAAAACTCTCAACTGTGAATAATCAGCAGTCGAACATGACCATACCTCAATGGGACTTTTCTTCTCAAGTGGAATAGAAGGTGACCTGTTGATAAGGTAGCACGCTGTGTTGGCTGCTTTAGTCCAGAAATGCTTGCCCATACCTGCATTGGATAGCATACAACGAGCCCAGCCTAATGATGATGATTCTATTCATGCGCTCAGCCACACCGTTCTGCTGAGGAGTGTAAGGGATGGTGTGGTGCCTGATCATACCATCGTTACTGTAAAACTCCTCAAACTCATTAGAACAGAATTCCATATATTATCAGTATGTAGTACTTTTACCTTCCTTTCAGTTTGCTTTTTCAACATTACTTTCCACTTCTTAAAAGCATCAAAAACATCAGATTTATATTTTAGAAAATTTGGCCACACTTTTCTTGAGTAGTCATCAATAATAGTAAGCATGTAATTAGCACCACCAGTAGAAGTCTTACAGGAAGGTCCCCATACATCAGCACTCACATAATATAATATGCCTTTGGTGGTATGGACAGAAGCATTGAATTTAACACTTTTACTAGTGAAGTGTCTATGTGTTGCTACGGGACAACGGTGACTATATTTTGTAAATGTTTGTATTGAGTGTGGAATTCTTTTGATTTCCGTATCTACAGTATTTTTGTTACATGTGTACCTCTTTGACAATCAACGTGGTTTTAACTTCAACCCCCCCCCCCCCCACTTTGTTCACTCAACATTGATATGTTGTCACATGTTAGCCTTGCATAGTTTGAGGGAATATTATCATGGCTTCCATTATGTGGAGATTGATGGTGATTTTATCATGTGTCTCACACAAATTGCATCAGCTAGTCGGTTGCTTAATTTTCGTTTGACCAAATTAAGCCTAAATTTCTTGTGTTTCAGAAATAGAAGCACAAAGTAATCTTAGTGTCATCAAAATAACATCATGAATATTTTGGGTGAATTTTGCAAGAAGAATGGTTTCATCAACTCATCTAGTATTTTTACTCATATAGTCATTAAATACTCTTGTATGCAAATGTATTATATTTTCTAATATACTCGAGAACCTTGAAATATTAAAAGTGCATATAACACCTCTTTAGTCTGAATATGTAATCTAACATAGTATATGGTGCCATAGTTAGAAGCTAAGACAAAATGGCATCACATAAAAATTTCTGTAGTGATTTCCCAAACAACAGGTAGCAAAGTTAGTTGATATATTCTAAACCGGGACCAAAGTAAAGCAAACATAAAAACTAAGGTATGTATCAATCTATACCAAGGTTTAGCCAAAAATATGAAATCATCATATGTGTTTTCTGAGTATGAACCAAATTGTGGTAAGGTAAGCATTGATCATGTCTTACAAAAAGAAACAGAACCTTGTTATAACAACTACACACTCACACCTCGACAATTAAGTACAGCGTGGAAGTAAATATCATAAGAGCATTAACCAACTTGGAAAATCCTACCCCTTATCTTTCATGTTTTATCACAAGACAGTAGTAAGGAAGAAGCACTAGCTCCCGCCCTATATTTCCTTGCTTATCTATTCCACTATCAACCAAACAACCTCACGTGCGTCAATGCCATGTAAGCCTTGCATTTTCATGTCCCCTTGATAGTAAAAGGGTAAACATAGCGACAAATGAAGGCATGTTATTGATAACCTATGGACATCATCTCATCTATGTCAGGCTATTGCAGATTTCTCTCACACCTAGTAGACAACCTTATCAATTTGATAAGACTAATCTGAGAAGTAATACAAAATCTTTGTAAATCTAGATGAATAATTACAAAATCAACACTATAAATGAAAAATTTGCACTTAGTGCGAACTCTAGAAAAGTACCATACAAATAACTTATGATTAGTAAAAACTCTAAAAAGAAAAGACGAAACATACACCTAAAATTGCAGTGGCACAATAGTAGATCATTACCTCTCTTAAAAATTCTGAACGCCTCGAAGGTAAGATGATGCTATTAAGTGTCCCGGGTAGCCTAGTAGTAGGGTGCAATGCAACTCCAAGAAAATAAAACAGTCATAACTATCTTTTGTTTTCATCTAATTATATTGATGGCTAAGTGCCCATGCAATGCTACAGAGATCCTAGAATTCAAGTAATTTTCATGTTCTGTGCAACCAACTGTTTCCTTAAGCTGGGTGAAGTGGCCATTCCCACTAAAACACCTTCTAATGAAAAAGTTAATACTCTAATGCTACGAGTCTAGCAGTAACCTAACATTATTACCTTAGATAAGAGAAATCAGTACAATAGCTAGTATTTGGTACTTCGATTCAAACTTTACCATCCAGGGGAGACATTTTTAGCCGGGGGTTCCCAATGGGTCTCATGGTCTCTATAAGTGGTCGCTCAAGAAGTTCCAGATATTAAGTAACTTTAGATTCTGGTTACACAAAAACTATAATTTAGTGGCATTGGTGTTCATACATGAACTGAAGAGGGATTATATAGAACAATCATTCCTTGTACAAAGCTGCCCCAAGAGGATCAGTTTCAGACTACAATATTGTTAGTGAAAGGAATTGTACAAAATAAAATGAACAATATATTCTCAAAATAGATCAACGAAGCATGACAATCAATGAAACCTTTTATGGGGTGTAGACGGTTGCAGTGTGAAATTACGATTTTAATAAAGCTCAGTTATAATGTTTGTATTATTCTTGCACTGAGTAGCGTACCGGCTATTTCAATCAAATGGAAGCTGAAACCATTGGTCAATCATCACAACTTAGAATTGTTGATCACACACACAAGCTCAGAAGTAATCTTACGAAACATGGATTCAAGGAGGGGAATAATTACATGCAGGAGGTGTAGCTGCATAGGGCATGCAGATGCCGTAGAACTCCTCAGTATTGTGGGGCTCCTGTTGCTCTGCATCGATCTCGGTATGCACATCAAAAATCCTCTACTCTTACAGCATCTTGTTCACCCCCACCAATGCCTTTTTTCCTCCTACTTCCTCTGGCAACCTGAGCTGATCGGTGCTACGTTGGCTAATATAGATAGTGCAACATCTATGATGTTCTTTCACTTTGGCAATGCATTTTCAGAGATGCTAGGCGTTGGCCAGGCAGCAGAGATCCCGGCCATCTTCCTAGTCATTCGAATAATTTAAATTTTTAATTAGCAAATGGCAAAAACTCATGAGGAAACAGCTCAACTATGTACTATCAGTCACCAACTCATCTTGCTAGGTCCCAGCCCTAAACATCTCAAAAATTTGCGCATGCATCAAATTTACTACATTGCTTATAAAACTCTAAAGCTGAGCTATGTCATGAGTTATCACCTGATCTTGTCACATCTAAACCAAGCCTTGAGCAAGTGAATCTGAACATCAAATTGATTATTTGCGAGCTATGTCATGATTTATCTCCAAGTCTAATCAAATATACGGCAGGGATTGTGAATCATAAATTTAAGAGGGAAACCAAATTGCTTCTACTTAGCATGGTACATCTGGAACTACTAACGGAGAACCACCAAGCAACAGTGTATCAATCCTTTTCAAGAGGAACAACCCGATTTGGCTGCAACATTTGTAATTGAACAAAAAAAAAGTGAACGAACCCTCGCCTTTGCTTCTTCCTATGCTATGTAGAAGCCACATTTTATCCCTTCTATTTTTTCCTATTTCTGTGCCACATGGGACACATCTCAGCTTCTACGTCTAAAACATACTTCTAGAGTACGTTAATGACAACAAGTGATCGTTTGATTCGCTGCCTCAAGTTTTCACCTCAACACAAATCAAATGTGACGGGTCATTATGGGTATACTAAATACTGGCATTTGTTTACGATGATCTGACCGAACAATATAGATCACCAAAAACTGAGAAAGCATGGGAGTAACCTTGGCAATACATAGCATTAGATGGAACACATGGCTAGATAAATAGCAGAACCCAATATTTGACTAATACACAACCACAACCGAGTAGATAGTTTTTCGTTGAAGTTTAATAGATAATGCAGTTTAGAATTTAGATACAAAATTTTAAAGGTGCTTTAGCTAGTCTGTACGACAATAATACATTAATCCTTTAAAACCTAGTTCTTAGATAAATCTAAAGTATCCCAAGTGTAGAGCGGTTTATCCTGCTCTTCCTACAGTCATTAGGTATTACCATATTAGTAATAATCATTACTCCCTCCAATCCATAATAAGTGTCGTTCATCTAGTACAAAGTTTGTACTAGCTTAGTACAAAATGAGAGACCCTTATTATGGATCAGAGGGAGTACCAAGGAAGGAATGCTATCAAGAGTGGGAAATGAATAGAGATGTATTCCCAATGATGAGAATTAGATAACTCGGTTGTTGGGGATATACTTTCCGGGTATCCTCACAGTCGTCACTGACCAGGGTGGTCCACTTCGGGTTAGAGCTTTGCTTCACGGGCGGCCCAGTCAGGGAGAAGAGACAGAGTCCAATCCGGCTACGGGAAGGCCTAGAAGACTTACCGATTTAGGCCCATAGTGTTACTTGTAGTCCAAGATGTACTCTGTAACCGACTCTCAGTCGTAGCCGGATAGATCTCTCCTGTAAATCCTAGGCCGGATATCTATATAAGACGTCCTAGGGAGAGACTTTAGGGCACTCTCAATAGTCTACAATCTCAACTCGCACAGGCGAACCCTTGTAACCCATATTCCGGCTCTACCGTATTACTGGATTGCTAGCAGGAGTAGGATCCGTCCAAAGCCGGAGGATTCGAACCTGGGTAAACTTGTGTGCTCACCGTCCCGGAACACCGTACGTCTCACACCTCTCTCTTCCACACGTCTCGAGGACCCCCTCATGGCGTACTTGTCATCAATCCGACGACAGTTGGCGCCCACCGTGGGGCAAGTGAGCTTCGGATCTGCGTTCCGAGCGGAATCTGCAAGAATCGGAATCGGCGAGACTATCGCCGTCGGTCGCATCCTCTACGCCAGCGACGTCCCTCTCATCGTTCTCGACGAGTCCTGGATTCTGGCTAGGGAGGTTGTAACTGCCTACACCATCATGTCTTTCGGCGAGATCGATGTTTACATCAGTTTTGCTGAACCTGTCCCACCCACCCTAGCGGTGATGATAGAGGCAGAAGAATCTTCTGGATCCCCTTTGTCTGCAGAGGCGGCAGGGTTCCGGATCTCAGAAAACCCTAATCCCACCCAGCCGCACCAGTTGCGGATATAGTGGAGAAAGCCAAGCCTGAAGAAGACCTTGCGGTCCAAGCCGAATCTGGAGTGGATCTCCTTGGAGAGGCCGAATCCCAGATCGACCCACCCGCTGAAGGCGAAATCCAGGAGGAGCATATCAACGACACTGATTCCGGCTCTAATGACGCCGGGACAGACATGCCTTTCCTAAGGTACACGCTGCGACGTATGATAATGCAAAACTCAGGCGTAAACGCAATTCTCGAGACCATCAAAAGTTTCAACAAAGCTAATCGCGAAAGCCGCAGGTACCTCAGGAAGCACGCGTCGCACTTCGTCGGATATGTGGGATCCGGATTCGGCTCTGCCGATGCTGGAGACAACACCGACTCTGTGCTGGAGGTAATTGGAACAAACGCCGATGTACCTGCATCCTCGGATGAATCGATGACGTTGGCAGATTTCCGAAAGTTCTCCGCGGAATATGAAGAGGAGTGTAACTCCAAAGCTGCAGAGGAAGAAGAAGCCATGGATGAAGGATCCGGGGAACACTCTCCCAAAGCGCAGGATGACATGGAAGTCAGAGATAATCCAAAAGTCCAGATGTCTGAAAGTACCGATCAGAGCTTGACTCTGGGAAACGGACCCAAAGCCGTCTTTGCTATCGGCGCTGCCAAGAAGGCAAAGAAGAAGAACAAGACCCCAGCAAAAGACCCTCTGGCAGAGGAGGTGATTGCCGAGGAATATGAGGAAGACTCGGATGGAGCACTTATCCCATAAGAGCCCAAAAAAGAAGAGTCGATGGATGGAAACGTGATCACTGAAGGTGCGTGTAAACTCATCGATGCTGCATTAACCACACCTATTCCTACAACTGCAGAACTTACTGCTGAAGAACTGAACGAGAGGGCACATGCCCTAGAAGCGCGTCGTCAAGTACTCTTCGATGAAGCCAAAAACATCAAGGAGGAAAAGAAACACATAGCATCTGCGGAGAAGTACAACTCCAGGCAATACCAGAAGACTAGGAAGCATCATACTAATGACAACCAATTCCCGTAGATCCACGCCGTCCTTTTCGGAGAAGAGATGGGGAAGCCTCGGAAAGATAGCAAAGGGGATTGGGTATATCCAACCCCAGTACAGAATACCGTGGCAGCCCAAGAAATTCTATCGGCTAATCCAGGCCCGGAGGAGATCCGGTTGGGAATCAAACTACTCAATAAGGGACTAGAGTAGCAAAATGTCGCCATGTCTAGAAGTCAAAAGATGGTCTCTGATTCCGACCAGTGTCGCACAGATCCGGCATGGGCTGACGTAAGACCGCATCGCATTCCGGAGCAGCACCATCGCCCCGATCACCGGGAAGACAATTACTCGAGAACCAGATCTTCGAGACAACACCACAAAGCTGCCCGTGGCTGGCGTAAAGTTAACCCAGTTGCAGAGCAAGAGGCAATTGCTGCACTGAATCCAAGGAACCCGCCCCGGTGAGAGTCAAAAGACCGCAGGGATGATGATAAGGAGAAACGTCGGGAGGAGGACCGATAAAGAATGCCACCTCCTAGACATGAAAGCCGTCCGGATGACGGACGAAGGAACGACGGACACCATGTTGGGACAAGCCGGCAGGGGGCTCATCACGATGAACACCCTCCTCGGAACCAGAATAATGACGCTCCGGACGGAGGCCGGCGATCAGCCGGAAACCACCCAGCTGCTCCACCTTCTCCGCCAAGTATCCATCACAACGGCCCCCAGGGAGACAACAGAGGGCGTCGTGGTGGAGGAGGTGGCGGCAGAGGCTGAAGTCCGGCTCCAAGGCACCGTAGCCATAGCCGACACTCAGGACGATCTCTATCCCCGAATGACGCAAGGCACAGGATCAACTCCATCATAGAGGTGCGACGCTACGAAAATGATGATATCTACATGGGCCCAAAATGCTTCGGACCACGCATCAGAGCTACAAGATTCCCGGAAGGATTTGCTATCTCAAGACATATCCAAGCCTACGATGACATTGCTCGGCCAGATACCTGGCTATAGGATTTCTTCCAAGCTTGCTGCATCGCCAAAGGCGGAAACAGCCTGGTCGCAACCCGATATCTCCCACTTATGTTGCGGAAGACGGCACGATCATGGCTTAATGAACTTCCGGAGAACACCATCCACAACTGGTATGACATGCAAAGTGCGTTCTTTCGGAATTTCGAAGGCACATACTAGAGGCCCTGCACGGTCGGAGACCTACAGCATTGCACCCAGAAGGCCGGAGAAACTTGCCGGGATTACCTCGGATGATGGATCGACACCAAGAACTCCTGTGAGGGAGTAAATGACCAAACTGCGATTGAAGCTTTCATCGCAGGTCTCCCAATTGGTTTACTATGTCATCGCTTGAAGTGTGACAAAGTTACTGACTTGGGAGAGATGATAGAAACAACGAGCAAGTATGCAGACGCTGACGACGACGCAAAGGGATTACTCAACGCCCTAGCTGTGCCACAGTCGGCAAAACAACCAAAGCAACAAGCTCAGAAGCGCAAAAATACCTCGGAAGAGAAACCCAACGCGGAAACGGCAGTGATCACTGCTACTTTCGGGTCTGGAGGATGAGGAGGACGCGGCGGAGGCCGCGGGTGTGGCCGTGGGACTTCAAGAGTTCAAGGTAGAGGAGACCAACAACCAGGCAAAACCTACACTTGGGCCGACATTGCCAATAACCCTTGTGTACATCACTTAGATGCCAATGGGGGCTCGTCCCACACCAACGCTGAATGTCATTTTAATGACGACATCAAAAGAGATGATACCACTGGCTACAGAGCTAAGCAGAAGAAGGGAAATAAGAATCCCGAAAAGGATAAAGAGACCAAGGAAGATTCCGACATGGAGGAAGCCGATGCTTCAAATCCCAAGCCGGAAGGGAAGACAAATTTTCTGACCAAAAAAGACACTTAGGTCACCTTCCTCGGATCTCAACCAGCAAAGGTCAAGAAAGCAGTTCTACATGAACTCAACGCAATAGTTCCGGCCGTCCCCCAATACCTGGATTGGTCGGAAGTGGCAATCACATTTGACCGTGCTGATCATCCGCCTAAACTACACAGGCGAGGAAAATACGCCTTAATCGTCAATCCACTTATTGACGGTTATGGTTTCTCCAAAACCCTCATGGACGGTGGTAGTAGTATCAATATTCTCTATGTCGAAACGCTACGCCGGATGAAGATCTTGGAGACCCAGTTGAACCATAGCTCTGTGATCTTTCATGGAGTTGTCCCAGGAAGACAAGCTAATTCCCTGGGAGAAATCACTTTGGATGTTACCTTTGGAACTCCAAAGAACTATCAGATGGAGGCACTTTCCTTCGAAGTGGTCCTATTCAAGAGCGCGTACCACGCTATATTCGGACGACCGGCTTACTGGGCTTTTATGGCTCGTCCGTGTTACATTTACAATATGATGAAAATTCCAGGTCCCAACGGCGTAATCACCATCAGGGGAGACCCGAAGAAAGCGCGAGAGTGCGAGGATGGAAATTCCGCCTTTGCTGAAGCCGTGCTACACGCCCAGGAGTACCAGGAGATCAAGAAGAGCATAGATCCGTCCGAGATGCCCGCAATGAAGAAGAAGGTGACAAAGCCGAATCCTGAATTCAAGGCATCAGAAGAGACTAAGAAGATGTCATTGAAGGATGATGACCCCTCCAAGGTGACCCAGATAGGCGTAGGCCTAGATAGCGCATAGGAAAGCGCTCGTCAAGTTCCTCAAAGCAAATCAAGATATCTTCGCATGGCAGCCATCTGACATGACTGGAGTACCTAGGGAACTTGCCGAGCACTCTTTAAATGTAAACCCGAACGCTAAACCCGTCAAACAGTCCTTACAACGTTTTGGCAATGAAAAGCGTAAGGCAATAGCTAAGGAACTAGCACGGCTCGAGTTAGCCGGATTCATAGAAGAGGTCATCCACACTGAGTGGTCGGCCAATCCTATAATGGTCCCTAAAAAGGACACCACTGATTTAAGGATGTGTGTTGATTATACTGCTTTGAACAAGGCTTGTCCAAAAGATCCGTTCACTCTGCCTAGGATTGATCAAGTTATTGATTCTACGGCAGGCTCGGAACTCCTCTGTTTTCTCGACGCATATTCCGGTTATCACCAAATCCGGATGAAGGAATCTGACAAAGTCAAAACCTCATTCATAATCCCTTTTGGAACCTTCTATTTTGTTACGATCCTTTCGGGCTGAAGAACGCCGGAGCTACCTACCAGCGCACGATGCAGTGTTTCCTCCACGACCAGCTCGGACGCAATGTACATGCATACGTGGATGATATTGCGGTGATGTCCAAAAAGAAGGAAACGCTGATTTCCGACTTGGAGGAAACGTTCGCCAATCTATGAAAATACAACATCATGCTTAATCCGAAGAAATGCTTCTTTGGAATCCCAGCCGGAAAATTGTTAGGTTTCATCGTGTCTCAAAGAGGCATAGAGGTGAACCGAGACAAAATCAAGGCTATACTCAATATTTCCAGGCCAACTCGCTTGAAGGACGTACAAAGACTAATTGGTTGCATCGCGGCAGTCAGTCGGTTTGCAAGCCGGCTCGGTGAAAGACCGCACCATTATACAAACTCTTGAAAAAGACCAAGGATTTTTTGTGGACCGACGAAGCTGAAGCTGCACAACAAGACCTGAAGAAAGTACTCTCATCTGTTCCTATCCTTGCTACACCGGAGCCACAAGAACCGATGTTGCTTTATCTTGCTGCAACAAACAAAGTCGTTAGTATCGTCATGGTAGTGGAGAGACCGGAGGAAAATCAGGAGCACTTGGTGCAGCATCCGACGTACTTTGTCAGCGAGGTTCTGATAGAATCAAAACAGCGGTATCCGTACTATCAAAAGCTGGCTTACGGTGTTTTCTTAGCATCCCGTAAGCTACGACACTACTTTCAGGAGCATCCGATTACCGTGGTGAGCACAGCTCCCATGAGAGACATAATCAACCACAGTGACGCCACAGGACGCGTCGCCAAATGGGGCATAGAGCTCTCAGCTTTCGATATTGAGTATAAACCCCTGACAACAATCAAATCCCAAATCCTTGCCGACTTTGTCGCTGATTGGACAGAGACGAAGGAGAATATGACCCTCCCTGACTCGGAATATTGGACCCTCTACTTTGATGGGTTTAAGGCTCGAGGGGGCTTGGGGGCTGGCGTGGTGCTCAAATCACCCCAAGGTGATAAACTTCTATACGTGTTGCAAATCCACTTCACAGCGACAAACAATATTGCCGAGTATGAAGCATTGCTACACGGAATCTGGATTGCTAAGGATATCGGCATCCAACGTTTGATGTGTTACGGAGATTCGGATCTTGTTGCTCAGCAAGTTTCGGATATTTGTAATGCAAATAAACACATGGTAGCATATAAAGTTGTCGTGGATGATTTATCTAAATCGTTCGAAGGGTTTGAGGTTCAACACATCCCTCAAGCAGATGCATTATCTCGGATAGGCTCTGCATGGAAAGAGGTCCCGGATGGCGCTTTTTTAGAGCACCTCAAAGTTCCCTCAATAAAGGGAATGGATGAGGAATATCCGACCAAATACAACTCACCTCTGATAGCAGTTCTGGCTGTAATTCCCAGCTGGACTCAACCCTACCTTGATTATCTGGTAGATGGCAAATTACCCAAAGACGAGGTCCTGAGCCGGCAGATTATCCGACGAGCGAAAGCCTATACTATAGTTAAAGGTGAGATCTATAAGAGGCGTGTTTCTGGGGTTTTTAGCGCTGCGTATCTCCAGAAGAAGGAGTGGAGATCTTAAGAGAAATCCATGAAGGCGAGTGTGGTCACCATGCTGTAGCCAAATCTTTAGTGGCAAAAGCTTTCAGACACGGATTTTTCTGGCTTACAGCTCAAGCAGATGCCGAACGATTAGTCAAGACGTGCAAAGGCTGCCAAAGGTACGCCAAACAAGCTCATGTTCCGGCTGATCAGTTGTGAACAATACCTATAACATGACCTTTTGCAGTCTGGGGGCTTGATATGGTAGGACCATTTAGACGTGCTCCAAGTGGATTTACTCACCTCTTAGTGATTGTGGATAAATTCACAAAGTGGATTGAGGCTAAACCCGTCACTAGTTGTGATGGAGCAACAGCCAAAAGATTTGTCGAGGATGTTATAATCCGGTATGGTTATCCGCATAGTATTATCATGGACAACGGGAGTAATTTCTCTATGGGAGAATTGGCCGAATTCTGCAACGAACAAAATATCCGTCTTGACATTGCGTTAGTCGCACATCCACAAGCTAACAGACAAGTCAAAAGAGAAATGGTTTAATCCTGCAAGGCCTAAAACCGAGACTCGAAGCACCACTACGATGTGCTGCAGGGGCTTGGGCAGAGGAATTACCCTCTGTAATATGGAGTTTGCGAACAACTTCAAACAGGTCAACCGGATACACACCTTTCTTCTTGGTCTATGGCGCAGAAGCAGTTCTTCCTAGTGATTTAATTCATACTTCTCCTAGAGTGGCCGCGTATATCAAAAAGATGTCGAGATTTCTCTACAAAATGATCTTGACTTAGTTGAAGAAGTTCGCGTCGTTGCTGAAATGAGATCAACAGCCTATCAGCAGAAGTTACGCAAGTATCATAGCCAGAGAGTCAGAAACAGATCTTTCAATAAAGGTGATTTGGTTCTCCGGCTTGTGCAACAAAGAAAGCACAAACTTTCCCCAGTATGGGAATGGCCCTTTTTAGTTAGTCGTGTATTGCACAATGGTTCGTACTACTTAACTGACATGAGGCCAGTCAAAGAAAGACATACTACTAAGAAGAGAAAGAGAACTGGAGGCAGTACAAATCCGGATGAATTAGACAGACCATGGAATATTGCTCAGCTACGTCCCTTTTATTCTTAGTTTATCCTTCTTTGTAATCATACATATGTACATGTTCTGTGAGAAATAAAAGTCTTGGTTGCCTCAAATTTTTTCTGAGAAGTTTTACCATCTTATTTCCGAATGATCATGTCATAGTCGAAAATCCCAGAATACTTGAAAGTACTTTATGCTCATGTTTGTTCTGGTTTAGATTTCCGATTCTAAAATTGTTACCTTCGGGTATAGTTCTAAAAATTTCTAGTCTATACTTTGGTTATTTGTATGATTGCCGGATGCGGGTATTTTCTGAGTAGTGAATTGTTGGTACTGGAAGCCGGTTTTGTTTCCGAGTTTAAACTGGTTTAGCAATTGTGCTTCGTTGCTCGGCAAAGTTTCCGTGCAGAAGGTTTAGCCGGCTCACGAAAGGGACAAGGCGGAAAGCCAGATAAACGATAAGTGTAGACGAAAAAGTATAAGTGCTTATGAAAATATTTCAGGCACACAAAAATTTAAAGCCAAAAGTGCTGAATAGATCAAAAGCTTAGCACTAGCAAAATTATAATATTGCATATTTTACAGACCCATAAATGTTTCTCGGAATAATACATTTGCTTCTAATTTATGATGCAGGAGAGGATGCAGGAGCTGCCGGCTCGCTGGACGCATCAGCCTCGGTTTGGTAACGATCCAAGATGTTCAGATCCGATACGGTCTGTTCATCATCGGAAAGTTCAGCTGCTTCTTCCAGTGGCGGAGGCGGTGTGTCCACGCGAGTGAAGAAGGGAATATCGTAACTGGTTAAGTCAGCCACGCGACACCCATATCCGGCGCAGGAGTCCATGATGGCCTTGATGTCTTGCTCCTATCCGTCTTCATCCACTGTAGAGTACCCTCTGGTCAATTGCCATATCTCCATACTTCCATGGTGGCTCATGACCATGGTGAGAGCATTCTGCACCGCGGATCGCGCGTAGGACATATTCCAATCCTCGACAAGCTGCGGCATATCCTTCGCTTTGTCCCGCACCTGAAAATCCGACATGCTATGCATATCCGGAATCTTGAGAGCTTCGCCAATATCCTCAAGGAATTGGCGGAAGTCATGAAGCAGGTCACCGACTTGGGTAAGCCGGTGGGTACGAGGCTCGGCAGAGGTGGAGTCCGTCAAGTTCAGAGGACCTATACATAAAAACAGTTAAGAAACTCCGACATTGAAAAGAAGTCGAAGAAAATAGACAAGTCAGAAAGATAGAAACATACCGAAGATGACATCGTCAACTTTGGTCTTCTCTTCTCGAAGACTCCGGAGTTCAGACCGGAGCGCCTCGGAAAGGTCCTTCTCTCTGCATAGCTCGTCGTTGAGATATGAGATTCTCTAATCTTGAGCAGCAATCTTACGATCACGCTCGTCAGTGGCCATGGAGGAAGATTCGATAACTCGAGTGATGCTCTTCTCATGATCCGCCTTGAGCTTCTCCAGCTCTTGGCGAAGTTCTTTGTTCTCCACCACCAAGTTTTTGAGGTTCTCGACATCTTCAATCATAGCGCATGACTGTTTTACCAGTGCTGTAAGTCAAAAAAGAACAACAGTTCAGGAAAAAAATTCGGCTACGAAAACACAAAGACAAAATTTGAGTCTCGCAATGTTTACCTTCAGCCTCATCCTTGGAAACCTTTAGCTCAGCATTTTCAAGTCGGAGAGCTCTGATCTCTCTCCGCTTGTTGCAGATATTCTTCAACAAATCCTGGTTATATGAATTAACTTTCTGTAAGTCAGAATACCCAAAGTCAGAAGTCTACTGAAGACTCGGGCTAATATTGTTACTAATATCAGCACGAGCCTTGAGGGCTACACTAGTTCATTCTTTGGCATCCTAAGGAAGCATAAACCCGGATCGTATATCCTACTTCATGCTTGGGGGCTAGAGGATATGATATGAAATGCAATAAAGAAAATCGTGAGTTGGAATTCCAACTTACATGATGTTCATGTGTGAGCTTGCTCAGACACATGTTCACCTCGGTGGTAACCTTCTCGGCGAGGGTGAGTGGAATAACCGGAGGTGGTGGAAGCACACTAGCTCTAAGTCCCTCATCGCGAAGACGGACTTGTTCAAGAAGGTCGGAGTATTTGATGTCCTCCGCCTCTTGTGCTTCTTCTTCGGCAGAGAGATTTCTCTTCTCCAGGCACTGTCGGGCCAGCCGTTGAATCTCCTCCGCAGATTTCTGGGACAGGCCAAACTTGGCAAGCCCCGGATTGTTAGGAGGTTTTTGGCAAAGTTCTCTGCCGAGGGATCATTACCCGAAGAGGGTTCACCCTTATCTAAACCTGAGCCACTCGTGGTGGCATCAGTCTACGACTCAAGGGTCACTGGCCCCATGGTAGGAGCCGGATCTTCTGCGACAGCCAGCGAAGGAGTAATCACCGGTGTTGCAGAGGGTTGTGGGGCAGGAGTCGGAGGAGCCACGGCAGGAGAAGCTATGGTCAGCTTTGTCTGTCGCAGGGGTTTCGAAGAAGTTCCCTTCCCCTTGCCCTTGATGAGCTGCTTATCTCTGAGAATGTAATAGAATAGAAAACATTACATCTTGGAAGAAAATTCGAGAAAGGTACAAAGGCGAAAGTTGTGTTGAAAGTTACCTCTTCACGACGAGCACCTCCTTTGTGTCGAAGGCCACTGTCGGAGCTTTGCGCTTCCTGGGCACAATGTCTGGCAATGGGACCAGTTCTGCCTCCTGATAAAACTCTGGAGGATATCCCTCGAGTGGAGCAAATTCCGACTCAGGGAGGTCGGCAAGCTGAAAAGAGGAAAACATCTCAGTATTGCGAGATAATTTAAAAGATGGAACACGTAAAAGGGTTTATTATTAAAGCTTACCGGAACCAAAGGGTCTTCCGCTGTATGCATGTCCAGAGCTAAGTCCGGAATCTTCCTTTCAATCCGCTCCTTGATCAGCCATTTAATCTGGCTTATGTAATCCTGTGGCTTTAAAGCCTTAGGACTTATGCGGAGGGAGTCATTTTTTTACACCGTGATGGTATGCATCAGACGGTCGTCGTGGTGTTGGAGAGGCTGGATCCAACGTGTGACCCAGCACTGGACTAGGTCGGACCTTTCAAGCCCTTGTGTTTAATCAAATATTTGATCCGCCTCTTAGCGAGGATCAGATCGTCACTAAGAGCCAGAGGAGCCTCGTCCCAAGACGGTTGGACCGTGGTGGCTCCATCGATGAAAGCCGGCAAAGCAGTAGCTTTACCGGGAGCAGGAATATCCTTATGGTAGAAAAAAGTGGCTGGCCATTGTTTGACCGAGTCACTGGCAGAAATGCGAGGATAACTATGCTCGCGTCTAAGAGAAAGGCTAATAGTACTGGTAATATACGGATTACTGGTAGTGATAGAGTTTCTACAGACATGGAAGTAGAAACGAAACAAGGTGAGACTCGGCCTAATGCCGAGATAACCCTCGCACAAAGCTGCGTAAGAACTCATCTCTAAGAGAGAGTTCAGGGGAAGATTGTGGAGTTGCACACCGTAGTGATAAATTAGCTCGGAAAAGAATTCCGAGGGAGGAAATGACAAACCTCTGTCGAGGTGGGTGCCGAAGTGGACCCGCTTCGGCGGTGTGGTGGGGATGGTTTCACGGCCGCTCACTTGATCGCCGGCCGAGGAGACCTTCATTCTCCACGACTTGGAGTTTCTCGTCGTCGAGGAGGCACGAGATCCAGATTCCCCGGTTGCTTTCCTTCTCTGCTGCCGCCGCCGATGCCGCCGCCAAGCCGAAAGAGGAAGAAGAAGCCATTTCTCCGGTGCGCCGATGACCTTAGATGCGCGGCGCTAGGAAATCTGGGAGGAGGGAGAGCTCTTTGCGCTGGGGAGATGTGGAGGAGAAGGAAACGGCAAAGGAACATGTGAAGAGAGGAGAAGGAGAATCCTCACCCCTTATAACCACCTACCTGCGCCAAGATTCGTGGAAACCGCACTGTGTAAATGCCACGCCTCACGGAAGGAGCTGGGAAGGACCCACGTGATGATTACGTCGCCTCGATCTCCACGTATGCATTGAAACGACGCCTCGGTTCCGCGAACGACGGACCCACCAACGGTCGTGCTGACAGGATGTTTGTCAGATGACGTGACTTGACCAAGACGAGTGTCAGATGACGTCAGAGACCAAGTTCTGGCTTAGTTTGAAATTAAGCTAGAAAATCCGAGTAACATGTTGATAGGTCCGACTTATTTTTAAGACCCGGATCGTATTTTTGTTGTTGTGAAGTTTTAGGAACCCTTCAAGATTCTGCAAGCCGAAGATCAAGCTAGACAATGATAAATCTAACTTTGGATCTTGGAGACTTTCGGGGGCTGCTGTTGGGGATATACTTTCCGGGTATCCTCACAGTCCTCACTGACCAGGATGGCCCACTTCGGGTTAGAGCTTTGCTTCACGGGCGACCCAGTCAGGGAGAAGAGACGGAGTCCAATCCGGCTACAGGAAGGCCCAGAAGACTTATCGACTTAGGCCCATAGTGTTACTTGTAGTCCAAGATGTACTCTGTAACCGACTCTCAGTCGTAGTCGGATAGATCTCTCATGTAAACCCTAGGCCGGATATCTATATAAGCCATCCTAGGTAGAGCCTTTAGGGAACTCTCAATAGTCTACAATCTCAACTCGCACAGGTGAACCCTTGTAACCCATATTCCGGCTCTGCCGTATTACTGGATTGCTAGCAGGAGTAGGATCCGTCCAAAGCCGGTGGATTCGAACCTGGGTAAACTTGTGTGCTCACCGTCCCGGAACACCATACATCTCACACCCCTCTCTTCCACACGCCTCGAGGACCCCTCATGGCGTACTTGTCATCAATCCGACGACATCGGTCGGCTCACAAGTCCTTATCCAGGTAAAATGAGATTATGTCTGCGATTGAAGTGTGGTGGATGCATGCACAAGGCCCTACAGAGTGTGGATAGATAAAAAATGAACCCAGTCTTTATCTCGTACCTGAAATCATGGGATAATGTGCAACTCAAATCATATACATACCTTGAGCAACGACAAAGAATAGGTGACCACATACCATGTCTGACTCGAAAGATCTGAGAAATGACCCGGACTATCAAAACAATAGTAAAATGATTTTTAGGAAAATATGGATCTACTGTTTTGCATCAAAGAGACCTTTAAAATAAGAATACTTCTCTAAGAAATCCTCTCAACAAAAGTCAAACTTTTGATTAGGAGAAATAACATGATACCCGAGGGATGAGGCAAGATCTTATCATCATACCCCTTTTAGTGGCAATCAAGGAGATATCGACCACTAAGAGCTCCTCCTTGGTGGTTGCCATGAAATACGCTAGATGTTGGTTTCTAGGAAGGAGGGCCCGGGGATTGGAAGCACTCCTGGTGGTAAAGCTACCCCTAAATTTCATGTCATTATCCTTTGGTACCCTAGAAAAGAAGTAATTCATAACCATAGCACGATAGGGAAAACAACGAATGTGAATCGATGTCCATAAATGATGCAGGTGATTATAGGGAAAATGTTCCCAATCTATCCTACAACTCTTCAAATTCTAGATAGATTAATTAAGATAGCATTCACAAGTCCATTCATTAAAACATATAAAACCACTACTATAATGGAAGGTCATATGGACTTCAAGATAATAGCTTTCGTAAACTACTTAGCATGCACATAGCTTTGTAAACTATTGAGCACACACATAGGGCAAATGAAAGATTTAGTACCATCTTATTGCAGAGATAAAAATCCAAAAATACTTGATGACTTCTTGTTGGCAAATCAATCAAGTGCTAGTGTACATAGCTACGCTGCAAAAGAAAGGGAAACCACAAGTTATAGGATTTAGTTTATGTAACAAACTTTAATTCAATTAATTAAACAATCTAAATATGAGATAACATGCAAGGTCTATAAATGAGCCATACATGAACATGTCTTTTGATTAACATACCGTCATCCAGGAGCCACTTTGTGCAAATCACCACTAACAATCGTATAAATAATTGACAATGAAAAATTGTTAACTCTGAAACTAACCTAAAGAAGCACAACCATATAAAATTACATGCATATTCTTACGGCCGCCTTTGTGTTGCCGAGGAACAATGGCGCAAATTCAGATCATGTGGCCCGTGAGCGAAATGGTGTACTCGATATTGACCATCTCCATGGTGCCCCGAGGAGGATTTTCATATTTGCATTATCGCCACAATATTAGTTTGAGAAAGTGACTGCAAAAGACGGGCACCGTGTAGTTTGGGGCCGTAGAGGAATACACATTTCTTTGCCTTCCCCAACTACATCGAATGTGGCCATTACTTGTGCTAGAAAGACATATCAAGCATAAGCATAAGATCAAGATTATAGTTGCAGCAATAAGAAGTAGACGATTTACTACATGTCCCACCAGTCTGGTTCTGCCTTCGAGAAAAAGGGGGTACATAATATGATTATTTAGACAGCATATGCATATTAATATGTTTGCTCAGAGTGAAACCGCGGGATACACACACTATACCAGGTAATGCCATAGTATATCTAGATCAGGTGGAGAGTACATAGTGCGAGAATTACTGCAGATATTCTAACTGTCATAATAAGGAATGTCCCAGGGAAAGAAAAATACATGTTAGAAAAACAGAAGTATTTAAGCACACAACAACATTGCACTTTCAAATTTACATATACTGGTGCCATGACATTGTATCATTCTTTAGCAAATCCATGATACATTTTGCATTCATGCCCCGACAACCTCCACTTGAAAAAGATATACATTGTGAGTGCATAACTGTCGATGCATGTTTAGATGCCTGACATTAGGTGATATCCAAATAATCAGATCCCACACAATAATTGTAGAAAAAACTTTATAGAACTTAACAATCACTAATCAGGTCTACCTTATCAACAATGCAAAAAATGTAAAGGGGGACACCAGGCTACCTTATCAGAGGATGGGGAGGTGAAGTAGGTCCTGGAGGTGGTTGTGTGGCGGTCCTGGTGTGGACGTGCGGCAGTACTGGAGATGTCGTCATGGTCAAGAAGGGGATGGTGAGGGGGAGGTGGAGGGATTCACCACCACGCTTGAGAGGTCATCCATGGTGATGTGCGCGAAGATGCGGGAAAGAAGCTCGTCGTTCTTCACCTTGGGGAAAAGCCCGAGGTCATGGCGAGGAGCCGGGAGGCCGGCGGCGACATTCTCCCTCGCACACACGATTCAGACGATTTAAAACACGATTCCACCGATCTGAAAGATGAGTAAGGGGGAGAATGAAGAGGGAGCGAGCAAGGGTGCAGGCAGCCTCGACATAATTGGGGTGTGTGTGTGGTGCTGATCTAGGCCGGAGCTATGCGGGAAGGAGGGTTGCAGGGCGCTGTGTCCATAGATGGTCGACTGAGGGGACTGTTTGAGGACGCATTTTTTTGCAAGGCATGGTCAGCGAACGAAGGAAGCGACGGGTGAGAGTCGAAAGATGGACAAAGCCTTGGACGTATTGGTCGATGATGGAACACCATATTCTTTTTAGGTAGTAGAGACAAGGCATGGTCAGCGAACAGCGAACGGAGGAAGCGACGGGTGAGAGTCGAAAGATGGACGAAGCCTTGGAAGTATTGGTTGATGATGGAACACCATATTCTTTTTAGATAGTAGAGATAGAGATGTTTACCAAACCTGGCCAACGGGCCGGCCCGACATGGCCCAGGCACGGCACGCGCTAAACGGGCCTAGCCCGACATGGCCCGCCACGGCCCGGCAAGCTCACGTGTCATGCCGGGCCGGCACGCGTGCCCGGCTTTGCGGCCCGAGCCTAGCCCCGGTGCCTGGCAGGCCAGCCCACGACACGTTAGGCACGCGGGGCTTGTTGTGGCCCGTTTCATCTGTTTTTTTGGTTTTTCTTCGATTTGAGTCCCAAAAAATGCTAAAAAATACCTAAAAATTGCAGAAAAATAGTAAAATAACACAAATTTTCATATGGGATAAAAAGTGAGCTTTATTAATACTGCCTCATTAAAAAACCTTACATCCCTAGTAAGGAAAAAGAGTACAACCCGCTCGAAAAGGAAAATTACATCGACTAATTAGTTCCCTCCGTCTTGCCTCTGGTGAGACAAGACATGCCTATGCAAGTGACCAGTTCCAGCTTCGTGACGCAATTTGAACAAATGGCCGCATCTTCTGCACCTATCTGTATTCACTTGTTCACCATCTACCTCACACACTTCTTCATTGAAGTGCTCCCAAATGCATCTTATTCTTCTTGATGGATGGGGTATAGGTGGATTTGCTCCAAAGTTCCACTGGTTGGGATTTGGTTCAGCAGCCATGTGGTGTGAAGAATGAGAGTGGTGGTGTGGAGAATGAGAGGGTGGTGTGAAGAATGAGAGTGGTGGTGTGGAGAATGATAGGGTGGGTTGCTCTATTTAAAGGAAAAGAAGTGAGACCAAGAGGCAAGGGCAATATGGAGACAAGTTTGTATGGGAATAAAAATTGGCCTTTATTATTAGTTGCCTCATCAAAACCTTCCATTCTTGAGAAGGGAAAAGAGTACAGCTGGCTCTAAAAATATGAGAAAATTACAGAAGAGATTAAAAATTACAAAGAGATTAAAAAATCCTACAACTAAGTTTCTTCTTGGTCTTCAGTCACCACATAGCTACGAACGAGGCTATCAGTTCTGGGTTCTCGGTGGTGTGCTAGGCTCTTCTTCTGGCTAGTGGTTCTAGATCATCTAAAGCACTTTTAGCAATAAGATTAATTATATGAGCACAACGTTGATGAAGTAGAAATTTTGATGCATATACTTCAAATGTAGGAATGAGATTAGTCATTGCACTACTATTTCCAGAAGCATTATCCAAAGTTACTGCAAATATCTTTTTAGTAAGACCAAAACCAAACTCAGTAACAACTTTAAGTATAGCATTAGCAATATTCTCGCCATTGTGTGATACATCGATTAACTCAAATCCTATTATCCTTTTATTTAATTCCCATGATGAGCTAACATAATGAGCAACAATAGTAATATAATCTTGCTTAGCACGACCACTCCAAATATCAAAAGTTATGGAGACAAAAAAAGTTGACGATCCTAATTGATCTTTCATGGCATCACGAGCTGCTTTGGCTAGCCTTTTCTTGTCCCTAGTTGTAGTTTGTCTAGAGACTGGTGTAAAACTAGGGGTGTGGGCAGTTCTAATATATTCGACAAAACCAGGAGACTCACCAAATCCTAATGGTAAATCATTCACGACAATTAATGTTGCAAGAGCATCCCTTTGACGAGCTGAATCATAGACAAATATACCTCTGGAAGTGCCGTCGGGGTTGAAGTTGATCCTGCTCTAGATCGTCGTGGCCTCTCCATCTGCCTTGGCGTGGGTCGCCGCGTGCCTCATCATGTGGCCGTTCCCTCCTCCCATCTTCAGAGAAAACTTGCTCGAGCAACGCGGATGCAAGCACCGAGCTGTCATCTTCGTCACACCATGGCCGTTGATGACCCACAGGTATATGGGGTGTATCACAGTATTTTTGATAAGTAAGAGTGTCGAACCCAACAAGGAGCAGAAGGTGTTGACGAGTGGCTTGGAGCAGGAATTCTTTGTAAATACTTAGCAAACAGATTTTTAGGGGTTTTTGATAATGCAGGTAAATAAAGTACGAGTAAATAAAAGACAGTAATAATAAATGCAGCAAGTGGCCCAATCTCTTCTTCAAGTGCTTTCGCTTCATATAGTTGATTAATCTTCTTTAGTTTGACAAGTCTTGTGTGGGTGAACCTGTGCTAATGTACCGACCTTCCTAGGACTAATACATACTTGTGATTAAACCCCTTGCAAGCATCCGCAAGTACAAGAAAGTAATTAAGATAAAAACCTAACCACAGCTTTAAACTCTAAGATCCTGACATCCCTTATGCAAAGGTTTCCTAATGGGGGTTCAGGTTTCTGTCACTCCGGCAACCCCTACGATTAGTAGCCAAATACACAATGCATTCCCCTAGGCCCATAAAGGTGAAGTGTCATGTAGTCGAACGTTCACATGACACCACTAGAAGAATAACACCACAACTTAAATAACAAACTATTGAATCTTTCTCAACACAATTCCACTACTAACAACATGACTTCTCCCATGTCCTCAAGAACTAAAAGAACTACTCACAAGACATCATATGGATCAAGATCAGAGATGATATAATGACAAGTAACAATCTGAACATAACATTAATTCAATGGTTCCACTCAATAGCATCAACTACAACAAGTAATCAACACCGGAAAAGTTTCCCCTAAGAACTATGCAAGATTCAACCCAATTGTTACAGCGGTATGGAGTGGTAATGATGGTGTTGGTGGATATGATGATGGAGATGACGATGATGATCCCGATGAAGTCTAGCTTGATGGTGGTATTGATGGCGACGATCTCCCCTCTCTGAGAAGGAATTCCCCTGGTAGAATTCTGTCTACCGGAGAGATCTTTCTCTCTCTGTAGTTTTCCGCCCCGCAGAGGCGGCGGAATCTTTTTGTGGTCACTCCCCAGGTATTAGGGTTTTATGGGGATAATATACGCCAAAAGGGAGAGCCAGGAGTGGGCCAGGGTGGCCACACCACCTGGCAGCATGGCCTAGGTAGCCCGCGCTAGGGGGTGGTGTGGCCCCCTGTGGCTCATCTCCACTCCTCCTTTTGGCATACTTCGTCTTCTGGGAAAATAGGATTTTCCATGCATTTTCCCGGATTTTCTGATCTTCGTGAATTTTGCCTCCAAACAACCCCTTTTCTATTAGAATCCTGACTGCAGCGGTCCATGCTCCAAAAGTCATCAACCATGCAAAAACAAATGAAATAACATAAGTATCATCTCTTAATATGAAATATATCAATGAATAACAGTAAATTATGATATAGAATGGTGATGCAAAATGGACGTATCAACTCCCCCCAATCTTAGACTTCGCTTATCCCCAAGCGAAAACTGAGCTCAATAAACATGACCTCAAGTTTATGGAGTGAAGAGTTGATAAGAGAATATAAACAAGAAGCATCACATTCATCAATACACAAATCATAATAGAAGACAACTCACTATTATATAATTTAACTTGCAATAAGTAAAGGAAACACAATAAAGATACACAAAGTAAATCATAATTGGTAATGGCAAACTTTGCTCTTGGTCAAAGAATAGTTAACGATTTGCAGGAGTTCAATCATAAAGGGGTTTTCAACGATAGCTTTCAAAGTAGTATTCACTAAGATAAGAGCAATGTGCAAAACAAGGAATATAAGAAACATGATTGAATAAATCAGCATATGAATGAATGAAACACAACAACTCAAAATACTTGCTGAGGTAGAAAGGAATAGGTTTACTAACTCAACTAAAAAGGAAAAGATAGGCCCTTCGTGGAGGAAAGCAGGGATCTCAAGTTTCATAAAGAGCTTCCAAAAATTATGGTACTTATTAGCTTTCAGCTCTCATTGTCCCTATCACAAGCATCTTTAGGTGATTAAGGTTAAAGTGAGCAAACTATGGAGTATATGCTTGACAAAGTATAAGTTGGCAATCTCATGTCCCTTGAATACGAGGGCTGTTCCTCATGCTACTCAAGTTTAGTTACCGGTAAGTTCTTTTCATAGTAAGTACATGTGTATCATAGAGAACCGCCAATGGGGTACCCCTTGCCTGATGAAACGGAAGAATCTCCATATCAAAATGACAAGGCAAGCAGACAATAAACATCTCAGCAATCTTCTTATTTACCATGCGAAAATGGTGCTTTTTATCTCTTTCCTCTTTTCTCGTCTTTTTTTTTCTTTTTCTCAATCTCTATCTCTTTTTTATAAGAAGAATGCTTCATAGATTGCTCATTATGGTTACGCTGCAGGTTTCCACCATTATTAAGCATGGATTAATCCAGCGGCCCAGGCGTTTCTCTAACATACATACATAACTCCATGGAATTACAAGCTCCCCTTTCATTTCACACCGACGACATCCATAAACAAAAGAGTATGATATCAACTGAGTACAATGTACAAGTGCAATGTTGAAAGCGTTCCCCATGACAACATGGTTCTGCTAATTCCCAACGTATAAGTGCAAGCATATACAACTTAGATGACACAATGGTTCAAGTTTATTAGGTGCAAGAAAAGTAAAGTGTGCCATCAAGTTCGTGAGAGATTTAGTCACTAATTTTCACATAACAAGTTTAACTCGGAAGGTAGATAATAACATGAATTTACTTGGAATAGCAATAGTGCTAATAGGTAGGTATGGTGGACACAAATGGCATAGGTTTTGGTTTTAAGGATTGGATGCACGAGAAGCATTCTCTCTCAGTACAGGTTTTAGGCTAGCAAGGCTGGGTAGCAAGCATAAGAGTTGAAGGAAAGAAACATACAAGTGATAAAAACAAACATGCAATCTTCCTTCGAAGCACAAAAGACTTAACTAAAGAATACTAAGCTTATGAGCAAATCAAGGAAGTAAGATGATGAAATTATATTTCTTAAGAGTACTTTTTCATTCAATTCTCATAATAGTGTTGCTGCTGACCGAGCCAGGTTTGCCAAAACCAACTAAATTATCTCAATGATCCCAAAGTGATACCAATACTAACAACAAGATCAATCATATAATAGTAATTGAAAACTAAAATAAGATATGCAGAAGAGTAAATGATAGAACTTCTCATTAATATTCCATAACCGAAACTCACACCAAGGGATACATAGATATCTAACGAGAGGGGGGACACTTCCATAATGCAAACCATCCTACTGTAGGGGTTCCGCGCATGAAAACAATAAATTTTACCCTACGCCCCTGAACCCCTCAAGCTGCCAGGACCTATCTATTAGTAATACAGTAACAGAAGGGGCCTTTCGCGAAATTACCCTTGAAGACCGAAAAGCGTTGTCAACGCTCAGGAGAGCGTGGTTGATGTAGACGAGCCGAAGCCGACCTCAAGGTCGTGATGAAGTCCTTGTGCTCCTTCTGGCTCCAACGACTTGAGTGCCTCAAGTGCGACACCTCGCGGGGAGTTACACACGTCCGGTGCCTGACGATGACTCCCGCTTCCCTGATCCAGCAGCAGTTGTGGAAGTAGAGCTCCCGGATCCGAATCCCGCAGCATGACGGCGCTGCGCGGTGAAGATGTCTCTCGCTCACGTAGTCTAGACTTGGGACCACAGTCACGAGAGAGAGAGGGGAGAGAGAAAATATCAATTGGAGGTCCTCCCAAAAGTTGGGAGACCTTTTTTGATTATTGGTGTATTTTTCTAGGCCAAATACCCCACTTTATATAGGGGGAGGGGAGGTACTACCTCCCTCAAAGTCCCGGGGTGGGACTAAAGGAGAGGAGGGGGTGGGGTGGCCGACAGCCAGCCCCTAGTGGGCCCCGCGGTGGGGCTAGGCCCAGCCGGCCTCCCCCTTGTCCCCTCTCCCTCTCTCCTTTCCCCTAATGGGCCCTCTCCCCCCCCCCCCCCCGAAATTGGCCCATTAAGCCTTTTTGACCTTTAATTGATTTTCTCTTTATTAAATAATTATGAATAAATGATTAAATCAATATTTAACATTCATTCACATATTATTCAACCTCCATGGCCATGGAACACCTTCCACCTCCACTCCGGACATCCTTCGGACTTACCGAAATCCTTCTGGTTTTCTCCCTTCTTTTCTTCGGTGATTCTACCGATCCTATAAACACTCTCTAAGCATCATCAAGCCCTTAAGCGTGATACCCCACGGTTCGGGAACACTCCATACATGGTCGGGACACTCCCGCACCAATGATCGACAGAGGGACCTGGATGGCCAAGTGACCCCTGTGCGTTCCACGAAGATCTTTCGTCGTTTGAACCGGGACAGTCGTGTCTTATTCCCTTTGTCACTCGATATTTGCATTGCCTGAGATCTGATCAAAGACATCACCATGTCGTGTTCAATCTCGTTACTGAACAATGCTACTTGACTCGTTTCGAGAAGTGATATCCTCGTGATCTAATCACACGTTGCGCAGCTATTGGATATAACTTCTCCGAGTGGGCCCTTGAGTATATTCCCGTCACATGGATGGACAAATCTCGCTCTTGACATATATTGCCTCTACGGTTTCCTACGAATACCTGAACACACCTTTATAACCACCGTTTTACCAGATGGCGTTTGATGCTATCTAAGCACTCTCGGGAGACAGTGATTGATATAGCCTCACGGTCTAAGGAATAGTCTACGAGGATCCATTTATAATCATCATAACTTGAACTTCGTGACATGATCGGGTCATGATGTTTAGGTTGGGTATTGGTTCATCATCTCATTCTCAGAATGAGATGACCTCATTTCCAACTGGCATAAATGCCACATAATCAGGAAACATGATCATCCGTTGACCAATGAACCAGTGACTAGAGTTTCACTGGGAACCCCTAGTTGTTTGTATATCACACGTGTATTGATGTTTCCACTCAATATAGTTATAGCATGATATAAAACTTAATCATAAAATATATGAAATACGATAATAGTCCTTACTACTATTTGTCTCTAGGGCATATTTCCAATAGTCTCCCACTTGCACTAGAGTACAAATACACTAGCTGCATTTGTTCTCAATCATTGGCACCATATACCCGGTACCCTGAACATGCTTGCTCATGGAATAGGTTGAGTCTTGGGTCTGTACTTTATAGTCCCAAATCGTTTGCAACTTACTAATGTCACCTTAATTGACATTAATACTTTATCATCACATGATAGCATCTGTGTGTATGCATCATCGCTATGGCAGCAGAACGAGGCCTGATTCTAGGAGCCTACAGTGACGTTAGATCAACCTCGAGGGCTTTCTCATGGGCATTGTGCCCTGGGACATATCATCCTACGTTAAAAGCAAACTAGCCCCGCCATAACATTATACAACACTTTAGATGGTACCCTTATTATTATAAATGTATTCATCAAAATTCTCGTGCACTCTGTGCAACTTTTGATGTTTTGTTCACCTCGCTTCCTACTTGAATTTAATTGGTACCTACAGGAGTTTCCAACATATTACCTTATAACATAACTCTTTTATGCTTTAAGATATGTTATCCTTTATGTATTTGGAAAATATGTCCACAGTTCTCTACTAGACACTGCGGGCAAACTTAGCTCAACGTTCCGTGATTCAAACTTAATCACTTTCAAATGTTTCTTATTTGGATCATATATTATGCTAAGTTATCATCATGGTTTATTAAGATAGAACCTATGTCTCAACATAGTGGATGATGATCATCATTTTCTTTCTTTCAACCATTGATGTTAAACTTAATGATATTCCCAATTTGAGTTATTACGGACCAGTTCCTTAATTAACTTCTATTCCGAAACCCTTTTCAGAACCCCTTAAGAAATAGTACATAATATCATAATACGGTTATTATCAACTTCTACATCTTATAAATCATTATTTATAAGTATTTGCGCTTTCATCCTTAACATACTTAAGAATTACTCCTATAAGCTCCCACTCAGAATATGTTCCTACATATTTGAATTTGAGACTTATATTGCTCCCACTTAAAAATATGTCAATCACATATTGTTTCAGGAAGACTTTCATAGCTCCCACTCAATTTTATGCAAATTGCATATCCACTCACTGTTTTGAATAACTTCAAAATCCTTTGATCAAATATCAAACTTGGAGATTTACTATGAGATACTAGTACTTTACTAGTTTTAAATCCACTAGACATTTAGCATATTTGAATCAAATTCATTTGAATTTGTCCAATACTTGACAAATTGTGCTTTTGTCATTCACCCCTTTTCCACTATGGCTTTGCAGTCATTTGGGAAAATTCAAGTAACTCCTTTTACTTGTGAGATTTAGCAACGAATTGCTTTCTAATCTCAAGGGAATTTTGTTTCTAGGATTTCTCATAATTCCAGTTTACCATTATTTCCTTAGTAGTTCGTAGGTATGTCATATTCCAAAAATCATGACAAGTGATTCACAAATGTCTCCATACAAGATATGGATTACATTTTGAACCCTACTTCATATAGTGAAAACATTAGTGGGGAAAACACAATGATCAATATCATTAATTATTTCCTTCTGTGCAGAGAATCGTTCAGGAACGTTGCCTGTTGCGCTTCTCAACACTCTGATGCAGGGTTTTGAATCCTCATCGTGTTTTTCACTATTTCCCATTTGCTCCATAATTGAGAAACATCACTAAAAGTGAGCTTTCTCAAGAATGTACCAAAATTCAACCAATACAAGTTTTGCTTCTCTTTCAGTTTAGCTATGGATTTTTGTATTCAAAGTTTCCAATGAATACTCTACAAGGACTTATTCGCTATTTTTTGGTTATATCGAATAGCCCCAAAACTTTCACGAATTCAAATGGTTTACTGCCTTCTAATTGAGTGCTAACTATTTCTAAGCTAATGGTCTCTACATCTACACTACAACGATTTATTTGGTGCCTTCTATTCAACCCCTTTGATATGTACAATCACATTGTGATGCTTTGCATTTTGACGTTTCAAAACACTTTGCATTTCACAATTTCTTTTATGCCATTCTAATAAAATTGAATTTCATTACTATTGATCAAATCATAGCAATTTGATTCTCTTTTATATTTATACCCTTTGTTGATGAAACGCTTTGATCAAATCAAATAGTTTCATATTCATGTTTCCTTTGGTAAACTTATTTACACATTTAAACAATCAATTAATGATAATTACCATTTTCGTTAAAACACAATACATCGAATATGTATTTACTTTTAACAATTCTTCAAACACTTTGTATTCAAGTAATACACGGTGTTCAAGTTATTTTGCCGAACTCAGGCATGATTTATATGTGACAAGAAATCGAATGACTTTCACATATTATCACAATAACTTTGAATTCAAACAATCGTTTCATTCATTAATGAACATATCATTAAGTTGGGTATTTTAAACAAGGCATTTTAATGTTTTACAAATGTTCGTGCATTATCAATTAGTTTCAAACAACAAGGATAATTCACACATAATCAAACAAGATATGAACACGGATAGAAATCATTCATAAAAGCAGAACAACTGTTTGTTACAAACTCATATGAATAACCGTCTCACGAAGTGTGAGACACACTAAAGAAGTTCACAATCTCTTGATTACAATAATCATCCTAAAGCATAAACTAAATGATAAATGTTGAGGGAGAGTGCCGTCGGCTATCATCATCATGCTCGCCATCAACATGCAATGTCACCTCCTCTCCAGCAAGCACCTCTCATGCAGAAGGACCTGTTTTCATCAAAACAGAACAAGTATCAGATATACTTAACACTGCAATGTGTTTGCAAGATTATAACATTTATAAAACTGTATATCAAAAATATACCTTTGTCGTTGACGACCTGAGCGACATCTGGTTCAACCAACACATTCCTGAGATGTGTCATGAACCAGTGGAACTCCATTGTTTCCGTGTCGCCCCTCATTACGCAAGTCCTGACTTGTGCTTGGTAGCTTGGTGGCAGCGACCGTAGCACAACAGCGTTTGCAAAAGAGCCCGTAATCTAGACGTCCAGGAAGTATGCAGGCCTCATGTACACATCATGCATGTGCTCCAAGTGGTCGCCCAGTGATGAGTTCTCCTCCATCTTAATGGAGAGGAATTCTCCCATCAGCTCATGCTCCCAGATGCGTGTCTGCTCCACGAAATGTGTCCTAAGCTGTAGCATTACCGAACGAGGGTTGACATCACCCACGAAAGGCCACAGCTCGTCCACCATTCCGAAACGCATCACAACTGAAATATAGGAGGCCATCTTACGACGGAGATAGCGGTCTTTCCGCTCCTCTGGGGTCTCAAGGTCAGTGGGCTGATCCAAATCCATCCCGTCGAGTATGTAGTCGACCATGTCGTTCTCGCTAAGGAGGACATGGAGACTGGCAACCCATATGCAAAAGTTCGATCCATCTAATCTGAGATTCTCTCCTTCTAACCAATCAATTGTCAACACGAAAGGTCCCATCTACATTTATAATTGCAAAAGGAATTCAGACTAAGTTTATAATTAAATGAGTTAATAATAACTCCACTCAGAAACACCTATCCCCAAAAGGGTTCCTAGTGATAACATGACCCCTATCAGCCACATCTCCCCCTATCGTCACGGCCATCAATGTGG
Source organism: Avena insularis (assembly GCA_023614405.1). Taxonomy (NCBI): domain Eukaryota; kingdom Viridiplantae; phylum Streptophyta; class Magnoliopsida; order Poales; family Poaceae; genus Avena; species Avena insularis. Next base: position 471,009,110 of record CM042694.1, read on the forward strand.
GTTCAAGGGTGGATGCTAAATGTCGGTCACATCATTCATGCGACTCGTGCTCGATCTTTCGACCATCCGCGTTCCGGGGCCATGCCTGCACATGCTAGGCTCGCCAACTCAACCTTAGTGTATTCGCTGTGCAACATGGCTTACACCCACTGTATGCGAACGTAGATATGTCTGACACCCAATCATCACGGCCTGCCTCATACCAAAGAACTTTCTTGGTGGTGCACACTAAGGGGGAACACAATCGTTGGTAATTTTAACAGGGATCATCTTATTAGGCTACCGTCGAGTATCTAATACTAGCACACAATAAGATATACAAACAATAACGTTGAATGTAAATGATATGTGATATGGTCCTTCACGTCGTGATCTCCATCCGTCGTCACCGGGTTTTGGCGCCAGGGTACCGGCGCCGTAGACACCAGGGTACCGGTGTCATTCCGGCGTGGTAGTTCATCACCTCCATAACTATCTACTACGTAACAAAAGGTAATTACTTTACCTTTGCCACAGCCATATCACAAAGTAACGCCCCCCTGCAAAACAAAGTTAGACACCTCTACTTTATCTTTGCATGTTTTACGTGGCTAAATAGGCTTTCGCACAAGAACCGTTCTTACCTACGAACTTTCAGCACAACGCTGATCAAATAGTTGTCTCTACTACACCCCTTTCGGGGCCCTCTGTTTCAAATGGCATACCAACTAATGCGAGAGAGACAGACACCCCCTAAGCCACTTTATACGGTACAAGCCGTATGTCAAGCGTGGACCAGTCTCGCGAATGAACGCGTAAAGTCGGTTGGGGGTCGCTTCATCAAGCATTACTACGGTATACATAAGTACACGTGGGAGGGTAACAACTAAAAGATCAACGCCCACATGCTACATCTCGTGTGTTCTACCCGTACTAGCATTACTACGCATAGATCTAGCTCTGATACCACTGTAGGGGTTCCGCGCATGAAAACAATAAATTTTACCCTACGCCCCTGAACCCCTGAAGCTGCCAGGACCTATCTATTAGTAATATAGTAACGGGAGGGGCTTTTCGTGAACTTACCCTTGAAGAACGAAAAGCGTTGTCAACGCTCAGGAAAGTGTGGTTGATGTAGACGAGCCAAAGCCGACCTCAAGGTCGTGATGAAGTCCTTGCGCTCCTTCTGGCTCCAACGACTTGAGTGCCTCAAGTGCGACACCTCGCGGGGAGTTACACACATCCGGTGCCTGATGATGACTCCCGCTTCCCCGATCCAGCAGCAGTTGCGGAAGTAGAGCTCCCGGATCCGAATCCCGCAGTGCGACGGCGTTCCGCGGTGAAGATGTCTCTCGCTCGCGCAGTCCAGACTTGGGAGCACGGTCACGAGAGAGAGGGGGAGAGATAAAATATCAATTGGAGGTCCTTCCAAAAGTGGGGAGACCTTTTTTGATTATTGGTGTATTTTTCTAGGCCAAATACCCCACTTTATATAGGGGAAGGGGAGGTACTACCTCCCTCAAAGTCCCGGGGTGGGACTAAAGGAGAGGAGGGGGTGGGGTGGCCGCCGGCCAGCCCCTAGTGGGCCCCGCGGGGGGGCTAGGCCGAGACGGCCTCCCCCTTGGCCCCTCTCCCTCTCTCCTTTCCCCTAATGGGCCCTCTCCCTCCAGAATTGGCCCATTAAGCCTTTTTAACCTTTAATTGATTTTCTCTTTATTAAATAATTATGAATAAATGATTAAATCAATATTTAACATTCATTCACATATTATTCAACCTCCGTGACCATGGAACACCTTCGACCTCCACTCCGGACATCCTCCGGACTTACCGAAATCCTCTACCGATCCTATAAACACTCTCTAAGCATCATCAAGCCCTTAAGTGTGATACCCCACGGTTCGGGAATACTCCAGACATGGTCGGGACACTCCCGCACCAATGATCGACAGAGGGACCTGGATGGCCATGTGACCCCTGTGCGTTCCACGAAGATCTTTCGTCGTTTGAACCGGGACAGTCGTGTCTTATTCCCTTTGTCACTCGATACATGCATTGCCCGAGATCTGATCAATGACATCACCATGTCGTGTTCAATCTCGTTACTGAACAATGCTACTTGACTCGTTCCGACAAGTGATATCCCCGTGATCTAATCACACGCTGTGTAGCTATTGGATATAACTTCTCCGAGTGGGCCCTTGAGTATCTTCCCGTCACATGGACGGACAAATCCCGCTCTTGACATATATTGCCTCTACGGTTTCCTCTGAATACTTGAACACACCTTTATAACCACCGTTTTACCAGATGGTGTTTGTGAAGGAAATATGCCCTGAGAGGCAATAATAAAGTTGTTATTATGTATTCCTTGTATATGATAGATGTTTATTTTACATGCTATAATTGTATTGATAGGAAACATCAATACATGTGTGTTTAATAAACAAAAAGGGTTCCTAGTCATGCCTCTCTTATAGACTAGCTTGTTGATTAACAAGATGATCAAGGTTTCCTGATCATGGACATTGGATGTTGTTAATAACAAGGTTACACCATTGGTGGAATGATGTGATGAACATTCATCCGAAGTATAGCATTACGATAAAGTCATTGTGTTTATATTGCTATAACATCATACGAAGTAATCTTTATCCTTAGACCATGAGATCATGTTAATTGCTAACACCGGAAGAGTATCTTGATAACATCAAACGTCACACCGTAACAGGGTGACTATAAAGATGGGTTCAGTGCTACGAAGGTGTTATGTTGAGGCTCATGGATCAAGAGTGGAATTTGTCAATCCAGATGACGGATAGATCTACTCCGGACCCTCTCGGTGATATCACATTAGGATAGCTTGCAAGCAAGTGATGTGATCACTAGAATGTTATATCACGGGAACAAGAAAAGAGTGCATGTCGGTAACGAGATCAAACTAGCTATGGAGATACCGATGATCGAATCTCGGACATGTAATATATCGAGAGACAAAGGGATTTAGTTACAAGCGTTAAAGGTTCTCACGATCACAGGAGTCATCGTTGAATGTGTAGGAGTCAGTACGGATCTCCGTGTCCAGCTGATTATTGATCGGAGAAGGGTCTCGATCATGTCTCGCATTATTCGCGAACCGTAGGGTGGCACACTTAAGAGTTACCGGACACCATTTTGGAGCACATATGTTTGAGACGAAAGAATTGCAAAGCATGTGAATTGTTTCAATAGAAACCGGAAATTGTTTGGTGAAATTGCGAAGGTGGTTCTACATGTGATATTGAAATATTGCAAGGGGCTATATGTGAATGTTTGTTAATTAAAGTAATTAACAAAGTTCTGAATAAATTGAATAAAAGAGTTTTATTAAATGAGAGAGCATTAAATTTGGAGAAACTTAATGCATTTAAAGTGGAGACTTTAAAAGGGAATGTGAAGAGGCATTTTAATGTGGAGGAGTTACCACCACATGAATGGGGGAGGTGAGGGGTCACCCCCCCATGCGCCGGCCATGGAGAGAGGGGGCACCCCCCTCCTCCTATAAAAGGCCACCCATTCCCTCCTTCATCCTCACACCTCCTTGTGAAGGATCTCTCTCCCCCTCTAGAATTATTCCCCCATGGTCTCGGATTAGCGAGATACAAGTTCCGTGGCATTTCATCCGAAGGAGTTGTTGCTTCCGCTGGATCGCTGGAGCGAGGAGGTGGAGGTTGTCCGGTGGCTTGAACGTGTGTGCGAGTGCGGATGCGCTGCTGAGTTGCGGCGCTCGAACTTCCTCACGATCTTGAGATCGGCAAGTGTACGACTACATCAACCACGAGTTCCTACTCGTTAACAAAGCTCGTTGTCTTCGAGGGTAAGTTCTCTATGGATGTATGTCCACCCGTTTGCTTTGTACCTAGTAGATAGATCTTGGCGTGTAGTTCACACCGTAGGATTTTTTTGTTTTCTATGTCATGACCCAACAAAGGGTATCGAGCCTGATCTATGAGTAGGTGCTTTGACGGCAAGACACATATGTTTATATGTGGGGGATGATGATCATGTTATTGCATCTTCTATGTACTTTGGATATTGGCGGCATAGTGGGATGAAGCGGCCCGGACCAACCTTACATGTCATCGTACATGAGACCGGTTCCACGACTGACATGCAACTTGTAGATTGCACCACCTGCTTTTAATTTCAATGTGTTCATGGAGAAAGAGAAACTTGCTGCGAATGGTAGCAACTTCACCAACTGGGCTATGAATTTGAGGATTCTCCTCACTGCTGCACAAAAGCAATATGTGCTAGATGCGCTAGGCCCCCCCACCAGCCTCGATGCCCCGACGAGGAAAAGAACGTCTATATAACTCGTCAGAGGACCACAACTTAGTTCATTGCAGCATCTTGTATGGGATAGAGCGAACTTGAAGCGTTTCGAAAATGGCAATGCCTTTGATACCATGGGAGAATTGAAAATGATTTTCGATACCCATGCTGCCGTAGAGAGTTATAATGCTACAGAAAAGTTCTTTAGTTGCATGATGGAGGAAAACAGCTCCGTTAGTGAGCACGTACTCAAAATGTCTGGGTACACCGTTAAGCTTGTGTCCTTGGTAATAACGATTCCCATTGACCTAGGCATACATCGTGTTCTCCAATCTCTACCACCTAGCTACAAGAGCTTCGTGATGAACTATAATATGCAGGGCATGAAGAAGTCTCTTCTCGAGCTTCTGTCAATGCTTAAGACTGCAGAAGTGGAGATTAGGAAAGAACATCAAGTGTTGATGATCAATAGGACCACCGGTTTCAAGAAGGACAAGAAAGGCAAGCACAAGGGAAAGAAGGGTGGCAAGTCTGTTACACGCCTAAAAAAGAAACCCGAGCTGGCCCTAAGTCCGACAGTGCTACTATTGCAAGGGCCAGCCATTGAAGCATAATGCCCCAAGTATTTGGCGGATAAGAAGTCCAAGGCAAACAAAGGTATATGTGATATACATGTTATTGATGTGTACTTGACTAGTACTCGCAGAGCACTGGTATTTGATACGGGATCGGTTGCTAATATATGTAACTCGGTTCAGGGGCTGCGGAACAAGCGACAACTAGCAAGGGATGAGGTCTCGATGCGGGTTGGCAATGGATCAAGAGTTGATGTGATCGCCGTCAGAACGCTGCCTCTCCATATGCCATCGGGATTAGTTATAAACCTAAATAACATTATTTGGTGCCTGCACTGAGCATGAACATTGTATCCGGATCGTGTTTGATGCAAAGTGGTTATTCATTTAAGTCTGAAAACAATGGTTGTTCGATTTATATGAATAATATCTTTTATGGTCATGCACCTATGTTGAATGGTTTATTTCTGTTGGATCTCGATAGTAGTATTACGCATATTCATAATGTTGATGCTAAAAGGATTAAACTTGATAATGATATATCTACATATATGTGGCACTGCCGTCTAGGTCATATTGGCGTTAAACGCATGAAGAAACTCCATTCTGATGGACTTTTGGAATCACTTGATTTTAAATCATTTGATACATGTGAGCCATGCCTTATGGGCAAGATGACTAGAACGCCGTTTTCCGGTTCAATGGAACGGGCGACAGATCTATTGGAAATCATACATACTGATGTGTGTGGACCAATGAGTGTGTCGGCGCGAGGTGGATATCGTTATTTTGTTACTTTCACGGATGATTTGAGTAGATACGGGTATATCTATTTGATGAAACACAAGTCTGAAACTTTTGAAAAGTTCAAAGAATTTCAGAATGAAGTGGAAAATCATCGTAATAGAAAGATCAAATTTCTGCGGTCCGACTGTGTAGGAGAGTATCTTAGTTACGAGTTTAGCACACATATGAAAGACTGTGGAATAGTTTCACAACTCATGCCTGCCAGAACACCACAACGTAATGGTGTGTCAGAACGTCATAATCGTACTTTATTGAATATGGTTCTGTCTATGATGTCTCTGACTGACTTGCCACTGTCATTTTGGGGTTATGCACTAGAAACAGCTGCATTCACTTTAAATCGGGCACCATCTAAATGCGTTGAAAAGACACCGTATGAATTATGGTTTGGAAACAAACCTAAGCTGTCATTTCTTAAAGTTTGGGGATGCGATGTTTATGTGAAGAAACTTCAACCGGATAAACTCGAACCCAAAGCGGAAAAATGCGTCTTCATAGGATACCCTAAGGAAACGATTGGGTATACCTTCTATCACAGATCCGAGGGCAAGGTCTTTGTTGCCAAGAATGGATCCTTTCTTGAGAAGGAGTTTCTCGCGAAAGGTGTGAGTAGTCGGAAGGTAGAACTCGAAGAGGTTATTGAACCTTCTCTTCATGAAATGGCGAGTAGCGCAGCTCCAAAAGTTGTTTTGGAGTTGACTTCACCTAATGAAGAGAGAGCTAATGATATTGATCGTGAAACTCCGAAAGAGGACACTACCGAACCTCGCAGGTCAAGCAGGACACGTGCAGCTCCTGAACTGTACGGCAATCCTGTTATGAATTTCATGATTGATGAAATGGATGACCCTGCGACATATGAAGAAGCGATGATGAGCCCGGATTCCAACAAATGGCTAGAAGCCATGAAATCCGAGATGGAATCCATGTACGAGAACCAAGTTTGGAACTTGGTGGACTTACCTCACGACCGAAAGGCCGTTGAGAATAAATGGATTTTCAAAAGGAAAACTGATGCTGATGGTAATGTGACCATCTATAAGGCTCAACTTGTCGCAAAGGGGTTTCAAAAAATTCAAGGAGTTGACTATGATGAGACATTCTCTCCCGTAGCGATGCTTAAGTCGGTTAGGATTATGTTAGCAATTGCTGCATATTTCGATTATGAAATATGGCAGATGGATGTCCAAACTGCGTTCCTCAATGGTAAGATTGAAGAAGAGTTGTATATGATACAACCTAAGGGTTTTGTCGATCCTAAGGATGCTAATAAGGTGTGCAAACTTCAGCGATCCATCTATGGACTGAAGTAAGCATCACGAAGTTGGAATCTCCGCTTTGATGAGGTGATCAAAGAGTTTGGATTTGTCCAAACTTATGGAGAAGCTTGTATTTACAAGAAAGTGAGTGGGAGCAATGTGGCATTTCTGATATTATATGTGGATGACATATTATTGATTGGAAATGATTTAGATCTTTTAAACAGTGTTAAAAGTTATCTAAACAACAAATTTTCGATGAAGGACCTTGGTGAAGCTTCATATATATTAGGCATTAAAATCTATAGAGATAGATCAAGACGCCTAATTGGGCTATCGCAGAGTACATACCTTGATAAGATATTAAAGAAGTTTAATATGGACGGAAGTAAGAAGGGGTTCTTACCTATGTTGCAAGGCAAGACATTGAGTAAGACTCAAAGTCCGGCTACGGAGGAAGAAAGAGAGATAATGGATAGGATCCCCTTGCCTCAGCCATAGGCTCTATAATGTATGCCATGCTATGTACAAGACCGGATGTGGCACATGCTATTAGTTTGACTAGTAGGTACCAATCTGATCCAGGTTCGGAACACTGGATAGCGGTCAAGAATATCCTTAAGTACTTGAGAAGAACTAAGGATATGTTTCTTATATACGGAGGTGAAGAAGAGCTAGTCGCTAAGAGTTATGTTGATGCTAGCTTTGACACTGATCCAGATGACTCTAAGTCTCAATCCGGATACGTATTTCTCTTGAACGGAGCAGCAGTTAGTTGGAGGAGCTCCAAACAACCTGTGGTGGCTGGATCAACAACGGAGGCGGAATATGTTGCTGCTTCAGAAGCGGCGCAGGAAGCAGTTTGGATGAAAGAGTTCATAACGGAACTGGGTGTGGTTCCCAGTGCGTTGGACCCGATGGTGATCGATTGTGACAACAATGGAGCCATAGACAATGCCAAGGAACCAAGGTCTCACAAGAATTCCAAGCATATTAAGCGCCGGTTTCACTCCATCCGCGAGCATGTCAAGGATGGAGATATAAAGATTTGTAAAGTGCACACGGACCTGAATGTAGCAGATCCGTTGACTAAAGTACTCCCCAGGGCAAAACATGATCAACACCAGAACTCCATGGGTGTTAGATTTATCACTATGTGAACTAGATTATTGTCTCTAGTGCAAGTGGGAGACTGAAGGAAATATGCCCTAAGAGGCAATAATAAAGTTGTTGTTATGTATTCCTTGTTTCGGGTGAAATTGCAGAAGGTGGTTCTACATGTGATATTGAAATATTGCAAGGGGCTATATGTGAATGTTTGTTAATTAAAGTAATTAACAAAGTTCTGAATAAATTGAATAAAAGAGTTTTATTAAATGAGAGAGCATTAAATTTGGAGAAACTTAATGCATTTAAAGTGGAGACTTTAAAAGGGAATGTGAAGAGGCATTTTAATGTGGAGGAGTTACCACCACATGAATGGGGGAGGTGAGGGGTCACCCCCCCATGCGCCGGCCATGGAGAGAGGGAGCACCCCCCTCCTCCTATAAAAGGCCACCCATTCCCTCCTTCGTCCTCACACCTCCTTGTGAAGGATCTCTCTCCCCCTCTAGAATTATTCCCCCATGGTCTCGGATTAGCGAGATACATGTTCCCGGTGGCATTTCATCTGGAAGGAGTTGCTGCTTCCGCTAGATCGCTGGAGCGAGGAGGTGGAGGTTGTCTGGTGGCTTGAACGTGTGTGCGATGCGATCTTGCTGAGTTGTGGCGCTCGGACTTCCTCACGATCTTGAGATCGGCAAGTGTACGACTATATCAACCACGAGTTCCTACTCGTTAACAAAGCTCGTTGTCTTCGAGGGTAAGTTCTCTATGGATGTATGTCCACCTGTTTGCTTTGTACCTAGTAGATAGATGTTGGCGTGTAGTTCACACCGTAGGAAAATTTTTGTTTTCTATGCTGCGGACCCAACAGTTTGATGATATCTAAGCACTCTTGAGAGACAGTGATTGATATAGCCTCACGGTCTAAGGAATAGTCTACGAGGATCCATTTATAATCATCGTAACTTGAACTTCGTGACATGATCGGGTCATGATGTTTAGGTTGGGTATTGGTTCATCATCTCATTCTCAGAATGAGATGACCTCATTTCCAACTGGCATAAATGCCACATGATCAGGAAACATGATCATCCGTTGACCATAACCAGTGACTAGAGTTTCACTAGGAACCCCTGGCTGTTTGTATATCACACGTGTATTGATGTTTCCACTCAATACAGTTATAGCATGATATAAAACTTAATCATAAACTATATGAAATACGATAATAGTCCTTACTACTATTTGTCTCTAGGGCATATTTCTAACACCTACATGATAACTTGTCTATTCATGATATGACTCTACTAAAAAGGTAAAAAGATAGAAGATAGTGATATGATACCACAACACTCCCCCAATCTAGGAACAAACCAAGGGGATGCCAAAACCTGATGACGAATTACTCCTTCGGTGGTGGTGGTGTTCTCTCGTCGTCGTCCGACTTCCAAGGTAAGGGTTCCCCATCAACAAAAGACATCCTGGTCTCCAACATCCTGAAACTAGCAGCAGCACTTATGCGTTTAAACCTAACCTCATACTCATACTTTTGATTTTGCACGTCATAGAGTTGTTCTTGTAGTTGGTTGGTTGTTCGGTGGAGTGAGAGAATTTGATCCTTAAGCTCAACAGTCTCCTTCTGGTGCTTGGCGATGAGTTTTGAACTAATCTTATGGATGATATCCACTTCGTGTTCCACCATCTTATTATACCTAAAGACTTCTTGATCTAGTGCTTCCCTATCCTATCCTCCAGACTACCTTCACCTTTAGGGACCTGAACCTCCTTTATCTATACCTTCCCGTCTTCGAGCAACAGTTCCTTGGGATGAATCTTCAACTCATGCGTATAAGGGTTGATGACATCCACGGAGGAATCTTCTTTGACTGATCCAGAGGAGGACACTCTGGCTCCAAAACTGAGATTATACCTATCAGAAACAGATCGAAATGAAAACACGATGAGAACACGATATACGAACCTCGGGGGGTCCGGGGGATTATATATTATGAATTTTTACAACATAAGGAAGGTACTGGGAGAAAACGGGTTGGAGACGGACTCCAGGGTGGCCACACCACCTGCTGGCGCGGCCAGGGGGCACGCCAGGGGGTGGTGTGAGCCACCCTGGCTCCATTTCCATCCCTGTTTCGCTTTGTTGCTTTCCTTGTTGGATAAAAACGGCAAAAATATAACTTGGCAGATTTTTCGCGGACCTTTCCTTACCAGAACTGTTACCTATTCGAAAATGGACTATGTGGGTCTCTAAAGTTGTCATTTAGTAGATTCTTCTAGAGTCACCGCTTGAATAACATCAATATCTTCATCTGCATACACATATTGCTCGAGTCATGAAACCTTTCACTATCTTATTACACCGTTTTCTCCAATAACCTGAAAATTTCTTTCACACAAAACTTCACACAATTCTCATTAGCAACATTAGTGTAAGCGAGGTAATAAACCTTTTAAGTCCAATTTCAACTGAAATCTATCGAAACATAAGCTACTGTAGCAACTCCTTCCGAAAAACCAAAAAGAATTCAAAAAGGAAATCGATTTAAGAGGCAAATGCAAGAGTGGCAAAAATCTATCAAAACAGACCAGCAGGTAAAGATCATTTTTTTAGAAAATCTTCTAGTGCTCAAATAAAAAAGTGCAAAACTAGCGAAAGTTAAATAATAACTTGGGGCACAAGCACAAAAAATTACAGCTCAATCCGACATTCAGAGATTTTTAACGAATTTTTACAGAGAAGCACAAAAATCTGTTTCGGCACATCAACTTCCCCAAATCTTACTTCTCTCTCATTAGAGGTTGATCTTGACACAAAAACCAAACAAAAAGGATAAGGAGAGGTTATTGCCAAAACATTAACTTCCAAGACTCAAAGAAACAAAAACAAACTAAAATCAAAAATATATTGGGTTGTCTCCCAAAAAACTCTTTCTTTATAGCCATTAAGATGGGCATGATAATTTCAATGATGCTCATATGAGAATATGAATTGAAGTAAAAGAGGGCATCGAGAAGCAAAAATACGCATGCTTAAGTCTAACCCACTTCCTATGCAAGGGAATTTTGTAAGAAAATAAATTGTTAAAACCAGAGGCTGCTAGCATAGGAAGGCAAAACAAGTGCAACATAAAGACTTTAAGCATAAAACAAGGAAACTTTATATTATTGAGATGTATAAGAACACTTTTCCCTCTCTGATAATAACTTTTAGTATCATGTATAAATTTAACGATATTACTTTCACATGAACCATTGTACCAATGATCACTTATCCTAACAGAAAACACAGGGACACTAGCTCTCATAACACTACTTTGTGAAACAATATTAGAAGTACCATTAAAGAGGATAGTGTGTCCATCTTCTACATATTTAGTGACAAAATCTTTTACATTTGCTACTACAGGTTCAGCATCCACTTGTTCATCAGGTTCAACAACTTTATTCGTACTTTCATTAACCATACTAGCTATCATAGAATGTTCCTTTATCTTAATTGGGAAAGGCATTTTCTCAATGTAAGGTTCAGGTAAAACATGATTAGCAATATAAACTTCAGTATTTCTTGCAGGAACACAATTAGCAATATCTTTATATGGCTCATGATACTTATTCCATTTCTTTTTAGGAATTTAATATAGGAAGCAAAAGCCTTAAAATAAGTTGCAATAGCTTGAGAGTCTAAACCATAAGAATTTTTAATATTTTGAAAGTCATCAGTTCCCATAAAAGATTCAATGCATTCATAATCATAATTTATACCCGACTTTCTTCCTTTATCATTCTCCCATGCTTCAGCGTTGTCTTGAATACGGTCTAGAAGACCCCATTTAGCTCCTTCTTCCATGCGTGTAAATGATCCAGCACAAGAAGCATCCAATAAATCCTTATCATGAAGAGAAAACCTTGCATAAAAGTTATATATAATAATATTGTTGGGCAGCTCATGAATTGGACATTTGAGCATTAGTAACTTCAATCTCCCCCAAGCTTGAGTTGTACTCTCTCCATCAAGAGGCCAGATTCCAATTTTTATGAATCTCAATAGGAGGATAAAATTTTGAATAAAAGAGAGGTACTACTTTCTCCCATTCAAGAGCTTGACCATTCTTCAGCAGCTTATACCATTCCTCAGCTCTTCCTTTTAGTGATAATGAGAATAACTTCTTCTTGACTTGATTTGTTGTAATGCCTGCACACTTGAACAACCTGCATAATTCGTGTATAAAGAGAAAATGATCACCAGGATGGACAATTCCATCCCCAAAATAGTAATTATCCATAACATGATCAATAATTCTTATAGGTATTTTAAAAGTATCATTCTCAGCAGGTGGTGGTTCATCTACTACCTTAGCAGTGGTAGTAGCATGATGAAATAAAAAACTAAGTGAATTATCCCTATTGAGATTAAAGCAACTAACAGAAATAAACAATACTCACAGTAGAAGTTTCCTTTACGAGTTCCACTCTCCAATAGCACTTCACTCCCCGACAACGGCGCCAGAAAATAGTCTTGATGACCCACAAATATAGGGGGTGTATCGCAGTATTTTCGATAAGTAAGAGTGTCGAACCCAACGAGGAGCAGAAGGTGTTGACGATTGGCTTGGAGCAGGAATTTTCTGTAAATACTTAGCAAACGGATTTTTAGGGGTTTTTGATAATGCAGGTAAATAAAGTACGAGTAAATAAAAGACAGTAATAATAAATGCAGCAAGTGGCCCAATCCCTTCTTTAGCAAAGGACAATCCGGTTTGTCATGAAAATGGCCACGGCAGTCGCTGTAGTAGGCAGCGATTGATTGAATCGGGGGCGAGAGCTGACGGCCATTTGCGGTGCGAGATGGGGGCAGATGCACATGGGTTTACCCAGGTTCGCCCCCCGGAGGGTAAAGACCTACTCCTGCTAGACTGGATTAATGGAGAGCAAGTTACAGGGGTGGCGAGCTCGGCGTCTAAGCAGCGAGTCGCTTGAAGGGGTGTATGATGGAACGTGAGGCCCCAGGATACCCTAGGGAGGTTTATATATGAGGCACCTCACTAGGGTTTACAGTTTACAACCGAACAGGATATGGATTCAGAGGCTTTGACCTAATCCGACTGGGCTTCGAGTACGCTCCTGGGCCTCCAGTCTCCAGTCGCCGGGTCTTCTCTTCAGTCGCATTCCAGTTGCTGTCCTGCAGGCCCACTCGCGGGCCCTTTGGCCCAATCGAAACGTCCTGCTGGGCATACCCCATTTGGTATATCCCCATCAGTAGTCCCCGAGGCCATCGTTGATTCAAACGTAGGTGGTCATTTGGCAGTCGGAGTAGGCGAGTCCAATTTGGACGCCCAGTCGAATCGGTGATGGACTCCACTGAAACCAAGGAAATTTTACCCAGGCTCCTAGTCGCTGCCCTGGCGAACGCCATGGCTGCCAAGTCGCTGCTTCGGCGAGTGGACGGGGCTAGTTGCCAGCGAGTGGAATGGAGGAGTTGAACCGTCAACCTGGTCAAAACTATTCATTGGATGCTCCAACGGTAACTTCGGCGTAATTACCGCAGGTAACGGCTACCCCGATTTTGGCGGGTAGCGCCTCCTTATAAGGGGAGTAACAAATCAGCCTTGCAGATCCTTCCCTGCGTTCTTCATTTTCATGCATCCATTTCTCCTGTCTTCCTTCGATTTGATCCCCTTCACACCGAGCGACTCCACATCCTTCCTAATGGCGCCTCCAAAGGGTTCATGGGGGAAGTCTAAGTCCACCACAGCCTAGCTTAAATCCTTCGAGGACGCCGGAGTCCTCCGCAAGGGGAACTAGCGGGTCCCCGCTCCCTCCGAGGTCGAGCCGAAGCTGCGGGCCAGCGAATTCATTTGCTTCCCCAGCCACCTAGAGAGGGGTTTGGGGTTCCCCACCTCACTGTTCTTCTGGCGTTTCTGTGCGTATTACGCAATCAAGCCGTCAGATCTTGGTCCGCACGGCATCGAGCAGCTGGCGATCTTTGTCGCCTTCTATGAATGCTATCTCGGCTGCATGTCGTACTTCCCGTTGTGGCTGGAGCTCTTCCACAGCTGCATCGGGCATGAAGCATCTGGCGGCTTGATGCTGGCGGCCGGCGGCGTGACATTCCAATTGAAGCCGAAGGCCAATTTTGTCAAGCTCCTGCTGCCGAAGAAGGTCGCGAGCGAGTGGAAGAAGAGCTGGTTCTACGTGAAGGAATCCACTCCCTCCGGTGAAGTAGCACTTCCCGAGTTCGTCACAGAAAGGAGTGAGCCTTGCCGACTGGCACCGCAGAAACTCCCTGAAGACCAAAGGATGGCCGTTGCGGAGATGATGGACCAGATCCAGAGGTTGAAGGATCAGGGGCTGTCTTCGATCAACCATTACCACTGCTGGCTCGGGCGGCGTCTGGTTCCGCTAGCGGCTCAGCCGCATTGGATGTATGAGTACAGCAGGAAACACGATCCCTCCCGGACCAGCAAAGAGTTGTGGGAAACCGAAGACTACAAGGCCGCCTGAAGAAGATCACCGATGTGGAATTTACAACCGCATTGGTCGGGCTCGCCCCGTACACTCCCGTGAAGAATGAAGCCCCCACAGTAAGTTTTCCTTCTAGTCGCAATCTCTGCAACATTATTCGCAGTCGCATCGTTCAATACTTATTGGTAGTTGTTCTCAGTTGTTCCAGGTGTTGGAGGGTTGGCTTCCTCCGCTTGACGAAGAGGTCTCCCAGGAGCTCGAAGAGGCCTCCAAAGGAGACTCCTCTGAAAGCGACGAGGAAGAGGAGGAGGTTCCTCCCCCAGTGCCTACGGCTCACAAGACTCGTATACAGAAGCAGCGCGAGTTCGAGGCGAGTCGCGGCCTTGATGAACATGAAGAGGGCGACGAGATCGTGCAGGAGCACACGTCTCGGCGCACGGCCACGCCAGCGAAGCCTGCGCGTAAACCAAAGTCACCGGCGAAGAAGCTAGCATCGCCGCCCAGGTCGGCGGTGGTGTTTGAGTCAGATGACGACTCTGATGATGACGACACCCCCGGAACTTCACACAAGATCCTGGAGGATGTGATTCCGATGAAGGGATTGGAGGACGAGGACACCAAGGCAGTGGTAGAAGTTCCTATGGCGGTGATTGCGCCAACGGCTTCGAGGGCACCAAGCCAGGAGGCGGCTGAGGCCGCGGCATCGAAGTCGCCACAACCTTTAAGAGCGACCGCGTCTTCAGAACCGGAAATCCCGGCAACCGCGACTTCGTCATCAAGGAAGCCCGTGGTGTCATGGGCTTCAGATGTCTTCGAGAGGGGTCTCACGCGCAAGCTGGGGCCAGAATTGGACAAGCCCGCCCACATCAGCACCGGGCTACGCGTTCTCCCTGTCGCCAAGTAAGCTTCAAATTCTCCATTCCAAGTCATGTTTCATCTTTGTGCTATCTCTATGTTGATTTTGGAGGTTTGGCAGGTCTGGGGTCAAGAAGATCGGTCGCCCTTCAGTGGCGAAGATTCCGCCGGTCGCCACCACGGGAGAGGGTGACCTCCCCAAGAAGAGGAAGTCTACTGAAGATGCGGCGACTGTGGAGGGCGCGAAGAGGCAGAAAGGTGGTGCCGACGACTCTATGGTGATAGATAGCGCCAAGGAGAGCGATCTCGCTGTAGTCGTCGAAGAGGTGGCGCCTGCGCGGTCGGAGCCAGCCAAGGGCTCTCCAGCGACGAAAATGTCGGCTCCAGCGACCAGTGCCCCGGCGAGAGCGTCAGCAATGTTCCCACGCTTCATGGCAAAGGGGTTTCCAGGCGTGGCGGACAACCAGTCTCCACAGAGCCCGGAGATCGTTGATGAAGATGTTGGGTCACGTCGCGGGCGCACTTCCTTCACAGTCTCGTCGAAGGACGCCGGAGAGCTTCACAAGATGCTTGGCGCTGCCATTCAGGTACGTCCAGTCCCAGAGTGTCTAGTTGCTGAATTTCAGCGGCTAGACACAGAGTTAATTCTACTCTCCAGTCCCCGAGTTCCTAGTCGCTGAATTTCAGCGGCTAGAAACTGAATTTCTTCTACTCTCCAGTCCCCGAGTTCCTAGTCACTGAATTTCAGCGGCTAGAAACTGAATTTCTTCTACTCTCCAGTCCCCGAGTTCCTAGTCACTGAATTTCAGCGGCTAGAAACTGAATTTCTTCTACTCTCCAGTCCCCGAGTTCCTAGTCGCTGAATTTCAGCAGCTTGGAACTGAATATCTGATTTGGTAAGTGCTAACTTTTGTTGTTCTTGCAGGGCTTGCAGAGGGAGTCGACAGATCGACAGGCTGCGAAGGAACGTCTGGAGCGGGATTTGCGTGTGGCGCAGGAAGCGAACCGGCGACTCCAGGAGAGTGTTGGTAAGTACTTGATTCGTTTTTCAGCTGTGAACTGTCGGTGTTCTGGCGTGTTGATGATTTGTTTCTTTTCTTTTCAGATGGCCTTCTGGCTGCAATTGCCAAGGCCCGTGAAGGGTACGTCCCAATTGCCAAGCTGGACGTGGCGAGTGGGCGAATCGCCTCGCTAGTCCAGGAGTTGGAGGAGGCGAAAGCAACCTCCATTTCTTCTGAGCATCGAGCGAAGGCTGCAGTTGCCACGGCTGAAGAGGAGCGGAAGGCCGTAGACTCGATCATCCTGGGGTTGTAGAATGATCATGCTGCCCTAGAGAAGCACGTCACCGAGAACTGCCGGAAACTCCTTGGTGAGTCTCTGTTCTTTGCTTAACATGTTTGGCGAGTCCCCAAGTGGGGAAATCCGTAGTGTCACTAACATATGATGTTGCAGCTGTGATAGGGCAAAGCGACCCGGTGGTGCAGACTTTCAACGCCTCGTAGTGCGTGACTGCCGTGGTGAACGCGGCTACTGCCTCGGCGTTGTGCGTTCAAGCAGTATTTCAAGGGATGTCCCCCACCGAGGTTATTCCTGGGGGACTGATGGAAGTGTGGCGCTATCGGGAGGAGGCGCCCAGCATCGTGGAGTGGATGGCACGCTCAACTTTTAGGCGCGGGGCCGCCACGGCATTGAGCCTAGGTCTTGCCCACTTCCCCGACAATTTTGACCTCGACGATGTCACCAATGGCTACCCTTCGGCAACTGGTAAGGTGGAGATGTCGGAGGTGCTAAAGCTGACCCCCAAGGCCGCCCCCTTTGCTGATCGGGTGTTGGCGATGGGGGACCTTCTGCCATACCAGGAGACGGTGGTGGCGCCTGGCGACCCCGAGCCGGAGCATCGCGACCTGAAGTCGAACAACCTTCCTTCATCGGTTGCCGAAGTTGACGACCTACCCGACGAACCCATGGCACCCTTTCGTCCGTGTGAAGGGTGGTGGGGATGATTCTTCGTCAGGGCCTTCGAAATAGATAGTATCTCTAGGCAGTTTGTAATATATGCCAAATGGCGACGTTTGTAATATGAACAATATTTTGAGTAAGAGGAGTCAATCGACTCGCAATGCAAGTGTGATCGTGTGGTCTTTTTTTGTTTGAGCGAGTCCCCGAGCGCGTCTGCCCTTTAATGGGGTATAACTCGATTGTATACATATGTGTTTTCTTTTGATTGTGCATTGTTTTATCCCTTGCGTCTTCTGAGGGGACGAGTCCCCGAGCGGGAGTGGGATTTTTGTAGGCGAGTCCCCGAGCATAGTACCTAGCCGTTTTGGGCGCGTGCCTATTGCAAGTTATTAATGCGTTGTTTGTAACGCGTCTCCTCCCTTGGCTCGGAGAACCAGTCGCTAGGCGTGTCCAAGGTAGCTCTCTTACTTGGTGTGTTCCCGAGCCGCGTGAGGGTTCCACTTTTGAGGATTCCCCGTGCGTGGTACTTAACCGTTCGAGTCGTTTTGCGCGAGGATGGGAAGGGCAGGTCACAGTGAGAAGCGTATACCGGTCGTCTTGGCCCGGTGGGCCAGTCGAGCTAGGCGACTCTGATGGTGGCTCTGGGTTGGCGTATTCGTGGACGTCCCAAGGCCCGAGTATTTTGGTGCCCTTAGGTCGCACTACTTAGCCGTGTCAGTCGCTCGATCAAGGGTTGACTTCCACGGGTAGCGTATTGCTAATTGTACGAGTGCGAGTGGCACAAGGATATGGCGAGTAGACACACTTTTGTGAACCGAATGAATTTCATTATATATGTTAGCTGAGTACATGTTTGAGTTCTATGTATAGAACTTTCAGAGGAGGTTTACATTCCATGGCCTCCCGACCTCAAGCTGGCCGTCACCTCGTATGTAGATGAGGTAGTAGGTGTCATTGCCGAGGACTCGCCCTATGGCGAATGGCCCCTCCCATGGGAGGGAGAGTTTGTGCATGCACTTCTTGTCCTGAGCCAGTCGTAGGACCAGATCGCCCTCCTGGAAGGTGCGAGTCCGGACTCGGCGGCTATGGTAGCGGCGGAGTCCCTGCTGGTAGATGGCGGTGCGGGAGCGAGCCAGGTCACGTGCCTCGTCGATTTGGTCGGTGCTGTCTTGGCGGGCGGTCTCGTTTGTCGCCTCGACATAATTGGCGACTCGAGGTGAGTCATGCTCTAGGTATGTTGGCATTACGGCTTCGGCGCCGTACACCATGAAGAAGGGTGTGAACCCGGTGGAGCGATTGACGGACGTGCGGATCCCCCATATTATGGAAGGGAGCTCTTCGACCCAGCATCCTGGGATGCGCTCGAGGGGCACCTAGAGTCGTGGCTTGAGCCCATGGAGGACGCTCTGGTTGGCGCGTTCTGCTTGGCTGTTTGACTCCGGGTGGGCGACTAAGGCGAGGTCGAGTCGTATGTCGTGTTCTTCATAGAATTCCTCCATGGCCCCTTTGGCTAAGTTTGTGTCGTTGTCCATTATGATGGTGTGCGGGTAGCCGTACCGGTAGATGATCTCGCGTAGGAACTTGGTGGCCATCTTGCCGTCGCACTTTTTGATCGGCTTGGCCTCGACCCATTTGGTGAACTTGTCGACCGTGACCAGGAGGTGGGTGAAGCCGGATGGGGCCTTCTTGAATAGGCCTACCATGTCCATGCCCCATATAGTGAATGCCATGTGATGGAGATGGTCTTGAGTGCCGAACCAGGGAGGTGCGTCTGGTTGGCGTACTTCTGGCACCCGACGCATCGTTGGACGATGTTGGTGGCGTCGGCGTGCGTGGTGAGCCAGTAGAAGACGTGCCGCATGGCCTTGGCAACCAGTGACTTGGCGCCGACGTAATGGCCGCAGTCACCAGCGTGAATGTCCTGGAGGATCTTGCGGCCTTCTTCTGGTTGTACGTAGCACTTGAACACGCCAGTCACGCTACGTTTGTGGAACTCGCCATTGATGATGACGAAGGATTTGCAGCGGCGCACGATCATTCGCGCCTCCGTATCGTTGATTGGGAGGATCTTATGCTCGAGGAAGGTGATGTATGGTACCGTCCAGTCGCTGGGCTCCACAACCATGGCGACTAGGGCCGGTTCTGGTTGCAGTGGTATCCCGATGTCGATCTCCTTCGGTGGGCAGATCGAAGGCTTGTGGATGATGTCGAGGAAGATGCCTGTGGGTGGCGTTTGTCGAGCCGACCCGATGCGATCATTGTTGGAGAGACAGCGTCGCATGTACCGGCAACCTGGTCGGCGACTAGGTCGGAGTATCCATAGCACCATAGGCGGTTGATGTTCATTTCCTTGGCGGCCCGCATGCCATGGAGGAGGGCCTCATATTCTGCCATGTTGTTAGTGAAGGGCTTGAAGTTGAGGCGGAGCACGTATCGGAGCTTGTCCCCTTTGGGGAAGGTCAATATGACCCCGGCCCCTGCGCTGTTGGTGTTCTTGGAGCCATCAAAGTGGAGCGACTAGTAGTGGAGGTATGGTAGCTTCTCCGGTTGTTGTGCTTCTTCCCAATATGCGAGGAAATCAGCTAGGGCTTGTGATTTGATTGCTTTGCGGGGCTCGTATTTGATGTTGTGGACGCTGATTTCGAAGGCCCACTTGGCGACTCGCCCAGTCACCTCGCGGTTGCGTATTATGTCCTGTAGGGGTGCGAAGGAGACCACTGTGATTGGATGCTCCTGGAAATAATGGGGGAGTCGCCGCTGAGCTCGAAATATCGCGTACACCAGTTTCTGGTACTACGGGTAGCGCTGTCGTGAGTCCGTCAGGACTTCGCTGATATAGTAGATAGGACGATGTATGGGGCGCTCCTTGCCCTCCTCTGGTCGTTCTACGACCATCACGGTGCTGATGACTCGAGTGAACGCCGCCACGTAGACGAGCATTGGCTCTTTGTCGATTGGGGCGGCGAGGAGTGGGGCCGCGAGTAGCACTTCTTTGAGTGCTTTGAGTGCATCGTCCGCCTCCGCGTCCCATTGGAACATGGGGTTCTTGTGCATCAGGCGATAGAGAGGCGTTACCTTCTCGCCTAGTCGGGGGATGAAGCGACTGAGAGCCGCGACTCGCCCGGCCAACTTCTGGATGTCACGTAGGCACTCGGGTTTTCCGAGTCGTGCGATGGTGTCGATTGGGGGTGGCTTTGATGCCTCGCTTGGAGACTACATATCCTAGTAGCTGCCTGGTGGGGACACCGAAGGTGCACTTTCCTGGGTTCAGCTTGATGTTGTACCTCCGCAGATTTGCGAAGGTTTCGGCCAGGTCGGCGAGGAGGTCGTCCTGGCGGGTGGATTTTACCACCACGCCGTCGATGTAGACATGAATGTTGCGGCCAATTTGGCTCGCGAGGCACTCCTGCATGCACCTTTGGTATGTGGCGCCGGCGTTCTTGAGGCCGAATGTCATGGCCGTGTAGCAGAAGGCCCCGAATGGCGTGATGAACGCCATCTTCTCTTCATCCTCGACCACCATTTTGATCTGGTTGTATCCACAGTATGCATCGAGGAAGCACAGCGACTCCGATCCTGCAGTCGAGTCGATGATCTGATTGATGCGCGGTAGGACGAACTCCTCCTTCAGGCAGGCGCTGTTGAGGTTGGTGTAGTCGATACACATTCTCCATGTGTTGTTCTTTTTCAGGACCAGGACTGGGTTTGCCAGCCACTTGGAGTATTTTATTGGCCGAATGAAGCCTGCGGCCAACAGGCGTTGCACTTCTTCAGCGATTGCTCGGCGGCGCTCTTCATTGAAGGGCCATAGCGACTGCTTTACCGGTCGCACTTTGGGGTCGGCATGTAGTTTGTGCTCAGCGAGTTCCCTTGGGACACCTGGCATGTCGGAAGGTTTCCATGTGAAGATGTCGCGGTTCTCACAGAGGAACTCGATGAGCGCGCTTTCCTATGCGGGGCTCATGTGCGCCCCAATGGTGACCGTCTGGCTGAAGTCGCCTGGGATGAGCTCGATGGTGCGAGTATGCGTGGTTGCCTCGAACGTGGAGTTCGCGGCGGTTGGCTTCTTCAGGATGGTGGGGTCATCCTTGTTTATGTTGCCCGCGTATTTCGCGAGCTCCTCCGCATGGTCAGTCTCCACGGTGATGACGGTGTCGGCGAGCTCAGCGCCTTTGTTCTCGCATTCCACGGCCATATCAGGGTCGCCGTGGACGGTGATGATGCCGCTCAGCCCTGGGAGCTTCATCATGTTGTATGCATAGTGGGGGGTCGCCATAAATTTGGCGAACTTTTGGCATCCCAGGACGCAGTGATAGGGGCTACAGAAGTTCACCAGCTCGAACTCGATTCGCTCGGTGTGGTAGTTTGCTGGTGTGCCAAAGGTGACCGGTAATGTCATTTTTCCGATCGGGTACGCCTTCCGACCGGGGACGATGCCGTGGAAGGTTGTCAGGGTCGGCTGGATTGCCGATTCCGGGAGCTGAAGCCTTTTGAACGTGTCCAGATACATGATGTTGATGGAGCTCCCACCGTCCATTAGTGTCTTAGGCAGCCAATAGCCGGTCACTTTGGGCCTAACCACCAGGGCGACTCGCCCTGGGTACTCGATCTTGGGAGCGTGGTTCTAGCGACTCCAGGTGATGCTCTGCTCGGACCAGTTGAGGAAGCGTGGGACACCGACCTGTGTCACCGCATTAACGACGACTGCACGGGCGAGCACCTTCCTCTCACACTTGGTGCCGAGCCCGGTGAAGGTGTATAGTAAGCCGACGGCGTTGCCGAAGCCACCGGCGTTTCCGTTGTCCCGGGGTGGGTTGTTGTTGGGTTCCTCCCTTGCTCGCCTTGCCTTTTCGATCTCTTTGAGAGAGTGGCAATCCGCGGTGGTGTGGGTGGTGGGTTTCCCCTCCCTGCTATGGTAGACGCAGGGCTGGTTGAGCAGGGCAGCGGGGTCGAATTTTGGCCTCGCCGTGTTGTTGGCGCGGTAGTTTCCTCTAACGCGGTAATTTCCTCCGTCGCGGCGGTAGCTCTTGGGGTCGTGTTGGCTGTAGCCGGTGTTGGCGATATAGTCGACTCGCCCGTCCGTGCAGTGTTTGCCGGTGATGCGGGTGTTGCTGTAGTGCTGTCGCCCGCTGTCGTGGCCGATGGTGCGGCATCTTGCTCCCGACTCATCGTCAGAGTCTTGGTTGGGGTCCTCCTCCGTGTAGCGCTTGGCGATCTCGAGGAGGTAGGGGATGTTGTCGAGCGTTCGGTAGACCTACTTGATCTTGGCGACCAGGGGTTCGTACTGGCACACGTTCTTGAAGCAATGTATCGCCGTGTCCGGGTGGATGCCAGAAGCATTGATCCATAGTTCTTGCCACCTTTGAATCCAGTGGCGGGTCGACTCGCGTTGTCCCTGGATGCACCACTCCAGGTCTTCGATGGTGGTGGCACGAGTGTAGGAGCCCTCGAAGCGCCTGACGAAGGCATCCCACATTTCTTCCTAGGAGTCGATGTTGTCAGCGGTGAGGGTGTTGATCCATTGCCGGGTCACACCCTCTCCATCATTAGGGGGAGATAGCGAGCGGCGAGCAGGTTGGTGTGGCCGGCGATTCCCATCGCCATGAGGTATGTGTCCAGCTACACTGCTGGATCGTACGTTGAATTGTACTTTTCGATCTCCTTGGGCGCCTTGAAATTGGCGGGATATTTTTCCCCTCTGATCATAGGCCCGAAGCATTGGGGGCCGACTCGGCTGAGCGAGCCCCTCGGTTCGGAGTCGCCGTGGTTGCTGAGGGTGTGCCTCAAGTCGTTGGGCTCGCGCGCCCGCCAGGCCTGGTTGTTGACGATGTGCGTGCGGGCGTCGATGGGCTGCCCGTTGGCGGCGACCATGTTGTTCACCGGTCGCGGCTCGTTGGTGGAGAGCCTTGGGGTTGGCGGCGCCGCGGCATTGTGGGGTGGCCACTTGAGGCCGTCTTGCTTGACGAGGAGCAGGAATACATCCGACCCCGCGGGTCGACGCCCGCGGCTTGTTGCTCGACAGCCCTGGCAAGTAGGGCATTGGCATACTGGATCTGCAGTGTGCCTTCTCCTTGGACGTCGAGGTTGGCGACCGCGGCGTCGGCCGCAACGACGTTGTCCATCGGGGTGGAGTAGAGTGGGAGTCCGTTGGTGTCGCGGGCCTGTGGCGAGATGATCCGCGGCTGGTCCGGCGGGGGCGCATGACCAATGGGTGGTGGAGGGGCTCCGGTCGCCGGTGCGCCGGGTGGTGGTCGGTTGTTTCCACCTGGTGGTGCGTTCTCGCAGTAGTCGCGCTCGGCCGCGCGTGCAGGGTCGCTCTAGTCGTTGAAGTTTAGGACGCAACCCTGGACGTTGGAGTTCAGGCGGGTCCTGATGCGGCGCTGGTGATAGAGCGATAGCTCCCGCACCGTTTCCCGCTCGAGGCGGTATCTCTTGCGCTCGGCGAGCTTATTGCGCTGCGCCTCCGCAAGTCGCAGACGGGCCTCCTCCACCTATGTGGCCGTGGCGGTCGGCATGATCGGTGTGGAGAACGGATCTGGCGGGGCGGCCATTCTGCCCGCCATGTAGATCGCGTTGAAGCGATTGGATCTGGCGCGGAAGTCCTCGAGCGACTCCGAGCCGGAATTGGAATCGAAGATCCCGAGGATGGAGGAGTCCTCGAAATCCTTAGGGTTGGAGACCCGCGTGATGGAGTCCTCTCGTGATGCCGTGGTGATAGATCCGTCGACCAAGGCAGGGGTCGTGGAGTCGGCATCGTTGTTTAGGGCCTCATCGTTCGTGGCGGCGTTAGTCTCGGCCGCATTGCTGGCGGACGAGTCATACTCGGTGACGAGGCTCCTGATGGAGCGGACCTGCTCCTCCGAGAGCAGATCACGGTGCGGCGGCAATCTGCCAACGATCACCGTCGCCGTTGGGTCGACTGCGCCGGTGAAGCCGACGAAGAGGTTGATGGAGCCGACCGACATCACCGCATCGTGGGTGATCGGGCGCGACGCCGGGATGTAGTGTTGGGCAGGATCTGTAAGATCCCGCTGATGGCGATCATGCGGCCGGTGGCGAGCGGCCCATCGATCGGTGAATAGTGTCTTGCCGCAGAACTCAGGCCAGTCCGGCTAGGCCCCACAGTGGGCGCCACTGTCGTGGAAATGGCCACGGCAGTCGCTACAGTAGGCAGCGATTGATTGAATCGGGGGCAAGAGCTGGCGGCCATCTGCGGTGCGAGATGGGGGCGGATGCACATGGGTTTACCCAGGTTCGGCCCCCCGGAGGGTAAATACCTACTCCTGCTAGATTGGATTAATGGAGAGCGAGTTATAGGGGTAGCGAGCTCGGCGTCTAAGCAGCGAGTCGCTTGAAGGGGTGTATGATGGAACATGAGTCCCCAGGATACCCTAGGGAGGTTTATATATGAGGCACCTCGCTAGGGTTTACAGTTTACAACCGAATAGGATATGGATTCGGAGGCTTTGACCTAATCCGACTAGGCTTTGAGTACGCTCCTGGGACTCTAGTCTCCAGTCGTCGGGTCTTCTCTTCAGTCGCATTCTAGTCACCGTCCTGCAGGCCCACTCGCGGGCCCTTTGGCCCAATCGAAACATCCTGCTCGGCATACCCCATTCGGCATATCCCCATCAAGGCAAGTGCTTTTGCTTCATATAGTTGATTAATCTTCTTTAGTTTGACAAGTGTTGTGTCGGTGAACCTGTGCTAATGTACCGACCTTCCTAGGACTAATACATACTTGTGATTAAACCCCTTGCAAGCATCCGCAAGTATAAGAAAGTAATTAAGATAAAAAACCTAATCACAACTTTAAACTCTAAGATCCTAACATCCCTTGTGCAAAGGTTTCCTAACGGGGGTTCAGGTTTCTATCACTCCGGCAACCCCTACGATTAGTAGCCAAATACACAATACATTCCCCTAGGCCCATAAAGGTGAAGTGTCATGTAGTCGACATTCACATGACACCACTAGAAGAATAACACCACAACTTAAATAACAAACTATTGAATCTTTCTCAACACAATTCCACTACTACCAACATGACTTCTCCCATGTCCTCAAGAACTAAACGAATTACTCACAAGACATCATATGGATCAAGATCAGAGATGATATAATGACAAGTAACAATCTAAACATAACAATAATTCAATGGTTCCACTCAATAGCATCAACTACAACAAGTAATCAACACCGGGAAAGTTTCCCCTAAGAACTATGCAAGATTCAACCGAATTGTTACAACGGTATGGAGTGGTGATGATGGTGCTGGTGGAGATGATGATGATGATCCCGATGAAGTCCAGCTTGATGGTGGTGTTGATGGCGATGATCTCCCCTCTCCGGGAAGGAATTCCCCCGGCAGAATTCTGTCTACCGGAGAGATCTTTCTCTCTCTGTAGTTTTCCGCCCCGCAGAGGCGGCGGTATGTTTCTGTGGTCGCTCCCTAGGTATTAGGGTTTCATGGGGATAATATACGCCAAAGGGGAGAGCCAGGAGTGGGCCAGGGTTGCCACACCACCTGGTGGCGCGGCCTAGGGTAGCCTGCGCTAGGGGGTGGGGTGGGTCCCCTGTGGCCCATCTCCACTCCCCCTTCTGGCATACTTCGTCTTTTGGAAAAATAGGATTTTCCATGTATTTTCCCGGATTTTTTGATCTTCGCAAATTTCACCTCCAAACATCCCCTTTTCTATCAGAATCCTGACTGCAGCGGTCCATGCTCCAAAAGTCATCAACCATGCAAAAACAGATGAAATAACATAAGTATCATCTCTTCATATGAAATATATCAATGAATAACAATAAATTATGATATAGAATAGTGATGCAAAATGGATGTACCAGCCATCAACATATTCTTCTTCCACAAAGTGCTGCCAGATCTTTGAGGTTTTTTTTCGCCGCTTGCTACCGGCAGCAGTCGAATTTTGGCTAGCAGAAGTGGTGGATGTATCGGGAGAACTTGTGTTTGTGGGTGTTGGATGATCGGATTGGGTATATGGAAATTGCATGGTGTCGATGTTGTTGTTTCCGCGGAATGGAGAAGTATTAAAGTTGGGAGGAATCTCGACCCCCAAATCTTCGGCATCGAAAAGAAATTGGTTGGGATTAACCATGTGTTGTGTTGGTGTAGGATATGAGAGAGGTGTTGGATGGTGTGGAGATTGAGAGGGGTGTGCTGCCCTTTTTATAGCAAAAATTTGATCAAACTCAGACTAAAAAACCCTTCCCAATGAACTAGAACCCTAAAAATACCCCAAAAGGGACCAAAATACCCCCCAAACGCTAGCCCAAACCCCCCCCCCCCAACGGCATAAAAAAATGCCCTCCGCCCCTCTCTCTCTCCCCCTACGCCGCGGGAATTCAAATCCCGCTCCACTGGGCCCCGTGAAAATTCGAAAACGCGCTCCCCCCGCTCCCCCAGTGGCGGGCCACTGGCGTGCCTGCCGGGCCGGCCCGCGTGCCTCTAGCGTGCCCCGCTAAACGGATGGGGCGGGCCTGGCCCGCGTGCCCGGGGAGGCGGCACGGGCACGGCACCCGCGTGCCACGGGCCGACACGAGCCCGCCAAGCCACGTGCCGTGCCGGGCTTGTGCCGGGCCGATTTCGCGTGCCCCAGGCACGGCCCATTGGCCAGGTTTGATGCTTACCAAAAATACAGTGCTCACAGAACTCAAACTTACTCAAATTGCAACAATCAATCATCTCTCTCTTTACCAATTCTACCATGCCATGTTCACTCATATGCCCAAGACGCATATCCCAGATTAGTTTTACCACAATCATCAGAATCATTAGAAGTAACAACAGCAGCAATACCAAGCAAGGTGCTACCTCTAAGAACATATAATTTCACAGAATTCATATCACATATCATATGAATAAAAGAACCTTTTGATACCTTTAACAATCTACACCCACCGGCGTACTTGTATCCATGAACATCCAAGGTACTCAGTGCGATCAAATTTCTGGCCATGATTGGTATGTGCGTCACCTTGCTCAATATACGTGTCACGCCATCATGTGTCCTGATCTTAACAGATCTAACACTCGGCCAAGCCTCCGGCGATGGGCTCCGCTTCGGCAGAAATTAGTCTCCTTAATTGAATTTGGATCATACTTCAACATGTTCTCTTCTTGGAGGCATCGCTTTTAGAGATGATGAATTTTTGATACTGTCACGGTGGTGTTTGGTCCGCGGTTGTAAGGCATAGATCGTTGTAGCGTAATTTTTCTTTTTTCTATAATTTTCCTTTGTTTTCGTGGTTGTGTACGTCCGTAATATCAATAGCGTTGTTACAGATGTTGGTTATAATTGGTATCTCACGATATTAATATATGCTTTTTCCAAAACAAATGTGGAATTGGTGTCATTAGGACCATTTGTAGTGGACACTTTAAACGACACAATTATGAAAGGATTTTATGTCTTATTTATGTGCAAGATGCACATCAGAAATTCTCGGAAGAATTCAAGAAATAAAAAATAATAATACCGTAGAAAACTGGAGAGCACAGAAAAATGTACGTAGAGTTGTATATATAGCAAGACAACGATATATACCTACGCGCGCGGATAAGCACTGTGAGGAATACTCATAATTTGGCCCCTTGAGTCTGTGCGGTAAGTTTGGCTAAAGATAGGATTGATGAATACCGTCTTCCCATGGACAACGTGTGGACTTGGTCTAGGCCACGACCTGCTACTCAAATTACCGCAGCAGATAGTGCCACAAAATTTGAAAATCTCGTGTCAACCTCAGCATTGAAGAAAAATACTCCAACACTACGCGATCCGTACTTCCGTATACGCTGTACATTACGCACCCACTTGATACACGGCGCGTACGAGTGCACTCGATCGATGCTGACCAAGCCGCGGAAGACATATGCAACACTTCATAGCTCATCCTACGCACGCACGCATTTGGTCGTCCTACGTACGAACTGAACGCATATATGCTGTGCCTGTGCACTTGGCAATTGGCATTTGTGCAAGGTCAACTACAATCGAAGCCCGTTCCAAGACTTCCAACTCGACTCGTTCCGTTCCCATACTCGTATCTATATATGTTGGCATTTCAGTTCAGAGCTGCAAATTCACTAGCTCCATCGCTCGATCCAGCAGCAACATGGGTTCAGGGAGAGAAGCTAGCAATGATCCAACAGCCAGGACTTCTGGTAAGATGCTGCTGCTTCTCCTGCTGTGCAGCTACCATTCCGTCGCTGCTCGTGCAGCGGATGATGCACATAGAATCCACAAGGTTCTCGCCGCCGCCTCACACACCGCTGAAGCCGTCTGCTCCCAGCCACAAGGTACGTACGTACGTGTACAGGATTATTCATGCATATGCATGTGATGCAGATTCTGATATTTTGCCGTCGTTTTGCAGTGACTCCATCGTCGTCCAGCGGAGCCACGGTGCGGTTAAGCCACCGGTATGGCCCGTGCGCGCCGGCGCCGTCCACGGACGAGCCGACCGTAGCGGAGCTTCTCCGTCGTGACCAACTCCGAGTTGAATACGTCCAAGGGAAGTACCACGGCGGCAACGACGAGCTGAACCAGTCCAAGATCACCGTGCCAACCATCCTGGGATCCGCCCTCGACACGCTGGAGTACGTGATCACCGTCGCCATCGGCTCGCCGGCCGTGACCCAGAACATGATGATCGACACCGGCAGCGACATATCGTGGGTGCACTGCTCGACCCCGAGCGGCTCGATCCTCTTCGACCCCGTCGGGTCCAGCACCTACGCCCCGTTCTCCTGCACCTCCGCGCCGTGCACGCAGCTCGGCGTCGACGGCAATGGCTGCTCCAGCTCGCAGTGCCAGTACATGGTCATGTACGGCGACGGCTCCAACACCACGGGAACCTACGGTTCCGACACGCTGGCGCTGACCGATTCCGAGACAGTCACCGACTTCCGCTTCGGCTGCAGCCATAAGGAGGAAGGGTTCGACGACAAGCTCGACGGGCTTATGGGGCTCGGCGGCGGCGCCGAGTCGCTCGTGTCGCAGACGGCGGCCACGTACGGTGAGGCCTTCTCCTACTGCCTCCCGGCGACCTCGCGCGACTCCGGGTTCCTCACGCTCGGCGCGCCGAACACCACGTCGGGCTTCGAGACGACGCCGATGCTCCGGAGCGAGGAGGTGCCCACGTTCTTCGGCGTTCTCCTGCAGGACATCGCCGTGGGCGGGAATCTGCTCGGCATATCGCCCACCGTCTTCTCCGCAGGGTCGGTGATGGACTCCGGCACGATCATCACGCGGCTGCCGCCAAGGGCCTACTCGGCGCTCTCGACGGCGTTCAAAGCGGGCATGAGGAACTATACGAGTGCGCCGGCCGTCAGCCTCCTGGACACGTGCTTCGATTTCACGGGGCTGGACAGCGTCTCGGTACCCTCCGTCGCTCTGGTGTTCGACGGCGGCGCGGTCGTCGACATCGTCTACGACGGCATCATGATCGCCGTCGACGATGTCACCGAATGCCTAGCGTTCGCCGCCGCCACCAGACTCAGCATCATCGGCAACGTGCAGCAGCGGACTTTCGAGGTGCTGCACGACGTCGGCCAGGGCGTCTTCGGGTTCCGTTCTGACGCGTGCTGATCGATCACTTAGGGTTACTGCATCGCGCGCCCACTTGTTTGTACTGTATGAATTGTGATTGCGAGGTGAGGGACACGAAGGGCTCGTCTGGGTACAAAATAATTTGCTCAACACTTTTGGATTGACGGGATAAACCAAATATCCCTTCCTATTCAAACAAATGGGTAGAATTAGACTTGCATCCAAAAAGGCTCTAAGTGGGCCAAAATTGTCAACTACTACTGTACTACGTGTTGGGTTGTTTTATGACAGCAACTACATGATCATATGTATGGCTGGTCAGCTGTTTTAAACCTGTAGTCGCTAAGGCATGTTGCTTGCATGCTTACGTGCCTAGCTTGCAATAAGATGGTTTGTGAATGGTCAGGTTTCCATTCCGTAGCTCTCGTGCTCGGGTCAAGGTTGAGCAGTGGTTTTCTCAACACGGACCGTCCTAGCATGGCATTTCGTGATGTTGTGGTGTTGCTTCTATCGTTCAGATTTGCACAAGAAGATACACTTGACTTAAGAAGATATATGGTTTCTTTTGCGAAAAAAATACTCCCTCCGTTTCAAAATATAAGATGTTTTAGTTTTTCTGAAGCGAACATATCTCGACATCTTTTAGTGTGTAGATTTAGAGATGTTTTAGCTTTTGTGTAGCGAATATATCTAGATATCTTTTAGTACGTAGATTTGGAGTGAACTACACACTAAAAGAATTTCAGATACATTCGTTTCACAAAAGCTAAAACATCTTATATGTTGAAACAAAGTGAGTATATGTTTATGGCTCTTTTCTCTATTGTTCAGATTTTCGGAAACAATAGATGTTGTTGTGCAGTCTACACTACATGACAGTAGGCCTTTAAGAGCACCTCAAACTGCCCTTAAATATCTAAAAAGTGGCCTTAATTACTTTTTATAGTACATCTAATCATGCCGACTTTACTCGGTGTCTCTAAAAGTATTAAGGGCATCTCCAACATAGACTGTAAGCCGATGTTTTAGTGCGGGGAGACAAAACACTGCGCTCCAACAAATGCTGTAAGCCAGCCCAAAAAATTGTAGCACGTGCTATCCAAAACAGTATATTTGAGGACGCGTGCTGTAAAATCAAGAGCACGCGCGCAGGAGCCACCTGTCGCCGTCGGCCGCCTGTCACCGCTGGTCTACTCCCGCTCGTGCAGGCGGACGACCATGGCGTCGCCTTTCTCGTCCACGCCAACCCAGCCCTCCGCTGCATGGGCCGCCGCCGACGCCGTGGACGCCGCACTTCAATGCCGTGGGACGACGCCATGGGACACCGCCTTGTTGTCGCCTCTGTCATCCACTCATCCCTTGCCCGCCCTCCCGTCGCTGGCCCTCCGACATCCCCTGGCCGCCCGCCTGTCGTTGCCCATCCGCTGGCCTCCCCTCCAGCCCCGCGTGCTCCACCACCACGGCCGTCATGTACTGGGCCTCACGCGTGCAGGCTCCACCACCACGGCCAGCCTCCCCTGTGTGTAATTGAGTTTAAAGGACCCGATTGCTTTTCTTAAAATATGCGCAGGGTCTTCTTTGTAAAAATTTAGAGCCTATTTTATGGCCTCTGGTAAAGCGCTGCCTGCTCTGCGTTGTATTTTAGGGCGTGTGGAAAAGCTGGAGACAGCCGTGCGCGCTAAAACTGGATACAACACGCTGCAAAGCGGTTTTATAGCGCCAAAATTTAGAGCCTCTGTTGAAGATGCCGACAATTTAAAGAAGTACCCTCATAGGTAAACCTTTAGAAACATTTTTCTAAGCGCCGCCAATTACATACGAGGGCATTTGTCCAAAGTGCCATAATAAGTTAATGGGGGCATTTCTTAGTGTCTCAAAAACTTATTAGTGTACTTGGGACAAGTGCCCTTATATGTAGTTGGTTGTACTAACTAAAATTACACAAAGAAACTGTTAGGGCACATTGAACAAGTGCATCTATATGTCTTTGGTGGTACTAACTAAACATACCCCAAAAAACTATTAGGACATTTTGGTCAAGTTCCATTATATCTTTTTTGTGGTACTAACCAAAGATACTCCAACAAACTATTATGGCACTTTGGATAAGTGCCCTTATATCTCTTTGGTGGTACTAACTAAAGATACCCAAACAAACTATGAGAACATTTTGGTCAAGTGCCCTCATATCTCTTTGGTGGTACTAACTAAAGATACCCCGAAAAGCTATTAGGACACTTTGGTTAAGTGCCCTCATATCTATTTGATGGCATCAACTAAATATCTATTTGGTCGCATCAACTAAAGATCAAATCACATAATACAGATCAACCCCAATTAGTAAAATCAGTTCACATCATACATATCAACTCATAGTTATTTGACCATATCTGATGCAACCCAACATATGGAAATCACCATTGGTCAACATCATGCTACACCAATCATTCCTACGAAGGTGCATTCCTTCCATCTCTTACCTTTCTTTGGTTATCATGTGAATAAAATCCTACTTGAGATAAATGTCGATTGTATGACTAGGCATATGACCATGATGCCAATAAGAGGAGACAAGGATGCCCTAGGAGCCAAGACATCGAAACGAGAAGCATGGAAGAGAATATGCAAGAAATTGCTGGAACATGACCGGAGTCTGCGCCCTGGGACCCTAGAGTCTCCGGCCTTGGACTCTGGAGTCTCTGGCCTATCTCCCAAGGACTCTAGACAGGACTCCGGACTAGCGCATGGAGCTCCCAGTACACCCCCTAGATACTAGCCCGGAGACTGAAGCCCCGACCGGAGTTTCCGGCCACCCCAGAGTCTCCGTCCTTCGACCCTGAAGTCTCTGGTGTAAGTGAGCGGGCTTACGCACCTTGAGTTTGGCCTAGCCCATGTAACGCCCCCAAACTCCCCTTTATGCCTAAAATACCACTAGCTCGTGGCTAGCCTATATATATGCCCCCACTCCCTCCTTGAAACCCGACAGATGATGATGAATTAAGGCATGTGCCAAACCCTAGATGGGAACCCCCCTCTCAATAGTTTATCTATGAGTTGTATAAGGCCTTGGAGTCCGTGTCCTTCTCCAAGTTGTTAAGACCCTTCTCAAGTTTTTGGTCTCTCCTTGTCAAGGATTCTAGTAGTGCTAGGTCTCTCCCCTTTGGGTTGCCACGGATTTGACTTCGCTCATTGATTTCCACCATAAATTCAAAAAATACCAAAAATATTGCCCCGATTTGCTTTTGGTTCGATCTCTCATTTTGGTGAGTTGATTGTGGTTTTGATCCATAGGAAACTTATCTTTGGAGTTGGTCTACCATTTGCCTATGTTTTCTAGCCCAATTTGGTAAAAAAATTATGGATTTGAGGTTCGAAGGCCTGGATTTCCGCTCGAGAACACGAGACGTTCGTCGTGCTGGCCTCAACACCGGAGTCTCCGGCCGGCAGCGCCGGAGTCTCCGGGCCCCCCGGAGTCTCTGCCCCCACAGACCGGAGTATCCGGCCCTGACAAATAAATTTTCACCTCTTTTCCTTTTGACTAATTTCCTTTTGACGTTTGTGTTTCATGTGTATGTCTATCATCTAACAAAGCTTTCGCAACAACGGCCCGCGCTCGACATTGACACCATGGAACTCGAACCATCCCTCCACCAACGGTTGCAAGATCGACATCAAGGAAAGGTATAACTTGCACCACCCTTGTTAACCCTCTTTATTCCTTTGTGTGTTACCTAACCTATCGAGAGTAGCTCATCCCGTGTTTACCAAAGTATTGTGCGCTTGCTCTTGCATAGTCATAGTGTAGAGGCAATAGCAAAAGTTGACTCCATAGCAGAGAAATAAAAAGAGATATATTAATAAAAAGAACAAGAAAGATAAAAACACAAAAGAAAGTCCAAAACTTTTAAGGAAGAGTGCGAGCAATAGCAAGGCAAGCGTGCAAATGCGTTGCTTCTCAATCTTTGTGCAAATGAGCTACGGTCTCTCCTAGCGTTGGCACGACACTGAGCATTTTTCTTTGTTAGAACCAATTTTGTTTGTTGCTCATTTTCATAGTCGTGTTAACCACATTAATCTCCATTGTGTGTGTTTATTCGTAGGTTCTTGTCACCCTTTTTGACCTTTTTCTTTGACTTTGTTTTTGTTGGATTTCACCCACTTTTGACAATAACCTTGTCGTTTGGTTGTTCCATTTGCTTTCCACCTTCCTAACCTTCCACCTTAGGACCTTGTGTGTGTGTCTTGTGTATCGCTACTTGCTTTGCTCTCGATAAGAACAGCCTCTTCAATTTTTGATTCGGTGAGGCAAGGTAGAAAATACCATTTCCACCATGATATATTTGGCCTTGTGATTACCATGTATAGAGCAACCGAACATCATGGAGAAGGCCGCGACAACTTCCACAACCAAGAAGGATTCACCACATGCCTAAACTTATGGAGGCACCGTCAAACAATCACCAAGCAATTGGATCAGTTTGAGAACCATCTCGATGACAAAATCCGAGAGTTCGAGGACCGTTAAAAGCAACATCAAGCGGAGCGTCACACTAACTTCCAAGCTCTCCACCAAGCTATCGCCAACATCAACAAATGTCATGGACGTCACTCAAGCTCGTCACGCATGCGTCTCTCAAGTCGTCATGGTGAGTCTTCGCGCTCTCACTCCCGTCATGGAGAACCCCACCGCCACAATGGTGAAGGACAAGCTCATCATTGACATAAACAAGCGGGTGACCCACAAGCACCTCAACCACAACATCAACAAGAGCATGGAGAACCCCACCACAACAATGGGAAAGCAAAGCTCGGCACCACCATGTGTTGGGGATATACTTTCCGGGTATACCCACTGTGACTCGCTGACTAGTGTGGCCTACTTCGTGTTAGAGCTATGCTTCACGGGTGGCCCAGTCAGGGAGAGAAGTTGGAAGCCCATCCGGCTACGGGAAGGCCTAGAAGACTTACCGACTTAGGCATGTAGTGTTACTTGTAGTCCAAGATGTACTATGTAACCGACTCTATATCGTAGCTAGATAGGACTCTCCTATAACCCTAGGACCGGATAACTATATAAGCCATCCTAGGGATAGGCCTTTAGGGCATCGACAACCTCAACTCGCACAAGCGAAACATCTCTTGTAATCTATACTTCCGGCTCTGCCGTATTACTGGATTGCTAGCAGGAGTTGGATCCATCCATCGTAGGAGGATTCGAACCTGGGTAAAGTTTGTGTGGACACCGTCCCAGAACACCGTCGTCTCACACCCCATATTTCTCCACGCCCCGAGGACCCCCTCATGGTGTACTTGTCATCAATCTGACGATAGTTGGAACCCACCATGGGGCAGGTGACTTTCAGAGGTGCATTCCAGGTGGAATCTGCACGAATCGGAATCGGCGAGACAATAATCATCGGTCGGGTCCTCTATGCCAGCGATGTACCTCTTGTCCTTATTGATGAGACTTGGATTTCGGCTAGGGAACCTGTGACCATCTACACAATCATGACGAGACTTGGAGGCGGCAGAGTTCCGGGTCTCAGAAAACCCTAATCCCACCCAGCCCGCACCTGAAGCGGAGATAGTGGAGAAGATCGGATGTGAAGAAGATCTCCCAAAGGAGGTCTAATCTCAGGAAGATCAAAGCAGCAACAACTCCGAATCCGGCTCTGCCGATGCTAGAGCGGGAAAATCGCTTCTAAGGCACACTGTGAAGAGGATGATGAATAGTGCCATAGTCACTATGAGATTCCTGTCACTTCCCCAGAGTACTAGAGGCATGAACCCACTATCGAGCATAAATACTCCCTCTTGGAGTTGCAAGCATCTACTTGGCCAAGATAGTTACAAACAACGGAGAGCCTGCAAGATCACAAATAACATAGACATGATAGAATCAATAATCAATCTGAAATAGCATTTCAATATCCATCAGATCCCCGCAAACACAACATGTAAGATTACAAATAGATGATCTTGATCATGAACGGAGCTCACAAGATCTAAACATGATAGCACAAAGGAGGAGAACCAACCATCTAGATACTACGTGGACCCATAGTCCAAGGATGAACTACTAACGCATCACACCGGAGGCAGGCATGGTGATGAAGAAGGCCTCCAAGGTGATCTCTCCCCTCCGGCAGGGTGCCGGGAAGAGCTTCAGATCCATCCCGATCTAGGGATGGAGATGGCAGCGGCTATAGACTCTTTCATGGAATTTTGATCGAGTACTTAGGGTTTTCGTCCTGGGAGGCTTTTATAGGCGAAGGGGCAAGGTCGATGGAGTACCAGTGGCCCACACCCCCTGGTGGTGTGCCCCTCAGGCCGCACAGCCACCAGGTGTGGCCGCCCTGGTGCGCCACTTTGTCTCCCCTTCGGACTCCGTGTTGCTTCACGTAAAATATTGACTTTGGCTTTTGTCTCATCCAATTCCGAGGATATTTCCTTACTAGCTTTTCTGAAACCAAAAATAGCAGAAAACAGGCAAATGGCACTATGACATCTTGTTAATAGGTTAGTTCTAGAAAATGTATAAAAATACCTCAAAGTATGAACAAAACATAAGAAAGTAGATATAAAACAAGCATAGAACATCAAAAATTATAGATACGTTTACGACGTATCAACATCCCCAAGCTTAACTCCTGCTCATCCTCAAGTAGGTAAGTGATAAAAAGAATAAAACTAAAAGCAAAAACAAAGACGCTCCAAGAACAACATAATTGTGCATGAAACAATAAAAATGAAGTTTTTTTTGGAAAAAACCTGAGATTTTTATTGATGAAGAAGGGGATGCCTTGGGCATCCCCAAGATTTGACGCTTGTAATTCTTGAATATTTCTTGGGGTGACACGGGTGGTATCCCCAAGCTTGAGTTTTTGTCCATACTTCATCTTATCACATTATTCTTCCACTACACTTGAAAATTTTCCTTCATACAAAACTTCACACAATCCTCATTAGCAACATTAGTGTATTGAAGATAATTGGTCCTATGGTTTAGTTTCATCACAAGTAAAACTTCCATTAAAACACAAGCTACTGTAGCAATTCCTTCTAAAAGCTCAAGTGATCAAAGAGAACTCAAAGTGAAAGAGATTAAGAAGCAAATGCAAATAATGGCAGAAATCTGTTGAAACATACTAGAAGGTAAAAACCAATTTTTTCAAAGACTTTCTGTTGCTCAAATCAAAAAAGTGTTGAACTGACGAAAGTTATATAATAACCTGGGGCATAAGCACAAAAAATTACAGCTCAATCCGATGTTCAGAGATTTTTCACGATTTTTTACAGTGGAGCACAAAAATCTGTTTCGGGACAGCAACTTTTCCAAGTCTTACTTCTCTCTCATTAGAGGTTATTCTCGGCACAAAAAACACACAAAAAGGATAAGGAGAGGTTATTACAGAAGTAATAACTTCCAAGACTCAACAAAATAAAAACTTACTGAATAGAAATTTGGGTTATCTCCCAATAGTGCTTTTCTTTAACGCCTTTGAGCTAGGCATAGGAAGCAAGATTCAAGTATTTTCGAATGAAGAAGCATTAAGACCAAATTTTGTTTTAATAGGAGAGACAAAAGGTATCTTCTTTATCTTCTTAGGGAAGTATTTTATTCCTTTCTTTAGTGGGAGTTGATATTTAATGGTGCCTTCCTTCATATCAATAATAGCACCAACTATGCTAAGAAAAGGTCTTCCCAAGGTAATAGGACAAGAAGCATTGCATTCAGCATCCAAAACATAGAAATAAACAGGGACATAGGTATTGTTAACCATAATAAGAACATCTATATAAAGGCTAGGAGGGGTGGCGAGGAGGACACACGCAACCCTAGTTTCCACAACCCTTGCCAGATTGCATCTACGCACCATTGTAATCTTCGATTCCTTTGATAATTCCATGAGCAGACAAGCAGGAGTAGGGACCTCTACGAGGCCTGAACCTGGGTAAATCTTCGAGTCCCCTGTGTGCTTGTTTACTAGCTGATAGATGTCTCCAGCGCTCCCTCCTTCTCCAAAACCCAAGTCCATAACAATGGACATTGATGAGTTAAAGCCTCGTCACTCCCCATGAGTTTCTTTTTAGCATTATCATCAAGTTGGACATCTAAATAACAATCTTCCTATGGTGGCAAATCAAGCATTTCATAAATCCTTCTAGGCATAATAGAGACACTAGTATCAAGATCACATAAAGCTTTGAGATCAAAATTATTCACTTTCACATTAATGATGGGTTCCCAACCATCTTCTAATTTCCTAGGAATAGAAGCTTTATGTTTCAACTTCTCTTATTTAATTTTCATGAGAGCATCTGTAATGTGTTTTGTAAAGGCCATATTCATAGCACTAGCATTAGGACTTCTATAAAGCTTTTGTAGGAACTTAATTACTTCAAAAATATTGCACCCATCTATATCAATATCAAAATTACCATCCAAGGTAGTAGAACTGTTTCCTATATTTTGAAGAATTTCAGCATTTTTACTAGGGAAGGTTCCATTGGTTTTACGCATTGTTGCAAAAGGAATGGGGACTTCATGTGGTTTACTAGCATCAACATTAGTGGTGGTGATAATACAAATACTACTATTTCTAGCAATTTTATCTTCTCTTTCCCACTTAGCATGCAATTTAGCTAACAGTCTAACATTTTCATCAATTCTAACTTGTATGGCATTAGTAGCAGCAAAGGGCTTTTCCATAGTTTCAGGTTTAGCAGCCATTTTATTAATCAAAGAAGATTGTGCTTTGGACAAAGATGATATTTTTTTCAGCATTCGAAAGTTTTTCCTCAACAGTTTTATTGAAAGCAGTTTGTTTACTAATAAAATCCTTAAGCATGACTTCAAGTTCAGAGGGTGCACTTCTATTGTTGTTGTAGGAATTTCCATAAGTATTACCATTATTGGGAGGATATGACCTATAATTGTTATTACCAAAATTATTCCTATAGGCACTGTTGCTAAAATTATTATTTCTAATGAAGTTCACATCAACTTGCTCTTCTTGAGCAACCAAAGAGGCTAAGGGGACATGATTTGGATCAATATGAGTTTTTCCATTAACAAGCATAGACATAATAACATCAATTTTATCACTCAAGGAGGAGGTTTCTTCAACAGAATTTACCTTCTTACCATGTGGAGCTCTCTCAGTGTGCCATTCAGAATAGTTAACCATCATATTATCAAGGAGCTTTGTTGCAGCACCCAAAGTAATGGTCATAAAGGTGCCTCCAGCAGCAGAATCCAATAGATTTCTTGAAGAATAATTCAGTCCTGCATAAAAGGTTTGGATAATCATCCAAGAAGTCAGTCCATGAGTGTGGCAATTCTTTACCAAAGATTTCATTCTTTCCCAAGCTTGAGAAACATGTTCATTATCAAATTGTTTAAATTTCATTATTTCACTTCTCATAGATATAATCTTAGCAGGAGGATAGTATTTTCCAATGAAAGCATCTTTGCATTTGATCCAGAAATCAATATTATTTCTAGGTAGGGATAGCAACCATTCTTAAGCTTTCCCTCTCAAAGAGAAAGGAAACAATTTAAGCTTAATAATATCTCCATCTATATCCCTATGTTTTTGCATCTCACAAAGTTATTAAGGTGAGCTGTAGCATCATCAGTACCAACACCAGAGAATTGTTCTTTCATAACAAGATTGAGCAAAGCAGGTTTAATTTCAAAGAAAGCAGCTTCAGGAACAGGTGGAGCAATAGGTGTGCACATGAAATCATTGTTGTTGGTGTTAGTGAAGTCACACAACTTAGTGTTTTCGGGAGTATTCATTTTTTTCTAGATTAAAGCAAGACAAGAGAGATAGAAACTAAAATAGGAACTAATTTTTTTATGTATTTTTGATAGAAAGAAACAAGCAAACAAAGCAAAAATAAACTAAGCAAAACAAAAAAACAA
Organism: Avena insularis; assembly: GCA_023614405.1. Lineage (NCBI taxonomy): Eukaryota > Viridiplantae > Streptophyta > Magnoliopsida > Poales > Poaceae > Avena > Avena insularis. Next base: position 471,048,948 of record CM042694.1, read on the forward strand.
AGTAAAGAGATTGGTTGTGAGAGACTCCCCTTGTGAAGCTGTCCTTGACTCCCCGGCAATGGCGCCAAAAAAGTGCTTGATGGCTCAAAATGTAGAGCTCGTTGGGAACCCCAAGAGGAAGGTATGATGAGCAAATCAGCAAGTTTTCCCTCAGTTATGAAACCAAGGTTATCGAACCAGTAGGAGCAAGGAAACAACTGCAAGGTGTTGCTAGCAACTTGGAATCCTGCACAACACAACCATAGAACTTTGCTCCCAACTTACAGTGAGGTTGTCAATCTCATCAGTTTTGTTGAAAACAAAGGATTAAACGTATTGTGTGGAAGATAGTAATTGCTTGTAGAAATTAAATAGTAAACAATAATAGTAGAAGGTATAGCAATGGTAAAAGCATGGACCGGGGTCCATAGTTCACTAGAGGTGATTCTCCTTAAGATAAATAGCATGTTGGGTGAACAAATTATAGCGGGGCAATTCACATATTTGAGAAAGCATACAATGCATATACTAGACATCTTGACTCCTATGAGATTTGATTGGGCATTACAACATTATACATAGAACGTAATCCAACTGCATCTATGACTAATAATCCACCTTTGGTTTATCATCCGAACCCCTTCCAGTATTAAGTTGCAAGCAACAAATAATTGCATTAAGCAAAGTGTGTAAAGTAAACAATACGATTGTCCCATGAACAAAGGATTGCTGTTTTCTCCTAGTAGTAACAGCACATCTACAACCTTAGAGATTTCTGTCACTTACCCATATTACTAGAGGAATGAACCCACTATCGAGCATAAATACTCCCTCTTGGAGTTGCAAGCATCTACTTGGACAAGATAGTTAAAAACAACGGAGAGCATGCAAGATCACAAATAACATAGACATGATAGAATCAATAATCAATCTGAAATAGCATCTCAATATCCATCGAATCCCCGCAAACACAACATGTAAGATTACAAATAGATGGTCTTGATCATGAACGAAGCTCACAAGATCTAAACATGATAACACAAAGGAGGAGAACCAACCATCTAGCTACTACATGGACCCATAGTCCAAGGATGAACTACTCACGCATCACACCAGAGGCAGACATGGTGATGAAGAAGGCCTCCAAGGTGATCTCTCCCCTCTGGTAGGGTGTCGGGAAGAGCTTCAGATCCCTCCCAATCTAGGGATGGAGATGGCGGTGGCTACAGACTCTTTCATGAAATTTTGATTGGGTACTTAGGGTTTTCATCTCGGGAGGCTTTTATAGGCGAAGAGGCAAGGTCGATGGAGTACCAGGAGGCCCACACCCCTTGGTGGCGCCCCTAGGCCGCGCGGCCACCAGGTGTGGCCGCCCTGGTGCGCCACTTTGTCTCCCCTTCGGACTCCGTGTTGCTTCAAGTAAAATATTGACTTTGGCTTTTGTCCCGTCCAATTCGGAAAATATTTCCTTACTAACTTTTCTGAAACCAAAAACAGCAGAAAACAGGCAACTGGCACTATGTCATCTTGTTAATAGCTTAGTTCCAGAAAATGTATAAAAATACCTCAAAGTATGAACAAAACATAAGAAAGTAGATATAAAACAAGCATGGAACATCAAAAATTATAGATACGTTTATGACGTATCATCAACACGGATGCAGTTCTCGAGACCATCAAACATTTCGAGGAATCTAACAAAGAAATCCGCAATTACCTCAGGGTGCACGCATTGCACTTCGTCAGATACATTGGATCCGTATCTAGCCTTGCCGATGCTAGAGACTACAACAAATAGGTGCTGGACGCAATCGAAACAAACATTGATATACCAGCTTCCCCTAAGGATTCCATGACGTCGGCAAAATTCTGGGTGTTTGAAGCAGAACTTGAAGAGGAGATAAACTACAAGGTTGCAGAAGAATGAGAAGCTATGGAGCAAAGCCCCTACAATTATATGGATGAAAGATCCGGCAAAAACACTCCTGGACCGCATGATGATATGGATCTTGGAGATAATCTCGACCTCCAGATGTCAGAGAGTACTGATAGAAGCTTGACTCTAGGAATCGAACCCAAAGTCGTCTTTGCTATGGGTGCCAATAAGGATAACAAGGCAAACAAGAAGAAAACCCTGGCCAAGGATCTTCCAGCTGAAGAAGTAATCGCCGAGGAATACGAGGAGGACTTAGACGATGCTCTGATCCCCTCAGACCCAAAAAAATCTCCAGTGGACAGACATGTGGTTACACTAGGTGCTCGAGAATTCATCAGAGAAGCACTCACAATGCCAATCGCAACTACGGTGGATCTTAATCTGGGCGAGTTGGAGAAAAGAGTCCTGGCTCTAGAGGTGTATCGTCAGAGAATCTTAGACGAAGCCACTAACCTCGTCGAGGAGAAGTAGCGCATTGCAGAAGCAGGACAATTCAACTCCCTACAACATCAGAAGACCTGAAACAACCCTGAGTTTGCTAATAGGAATCCAAAAGTTCACAAGACCCTTTTTGAGGGAGACGTAGTTGTGGGAAAGCGTCAAATCGATAGCAAATAAATCGGGTGTATAACACGTGGTAGAAAACACTACTGTGGCCCAAGAGATCCTGGCGAATAATCCAAGCCCAAAACAGGTCTAGATAAGCATGAAGCTGCTCACCAAGGGCCTAGAGGAACAGAAGGTCACCATGTCTGGCAGTGGAAAGATGGTCTCCAAATCCGACCAATGTCGCACATACACTGGTCGACAGCAATATACAAGGCCCCGACAGGAACCAAATCGACGCTACCATTCCGACCCTTGGGATGACATTTATTCAAGAACCGGCTCTTCAGGACAGAGACACATACTAGCACGTAACTGGAGCAACGTCGCCCCAGCCACGGTGCGAGACGTTGTAGCAGCAATGGTTCCACAGCAACCTCCCCGGTGGCAGTCGGATAACCGCAGGGAAGAAGAAGCATGACGTCGAGAGCAGGACCGGCAAAGAATGCCCCTTCCTAGACACACGAGCCGTCCGACTGAGCCTTGTCACAATGATGGAAACGACAGACGAAAGAACGATGAACACTACGCCAGATCAAGCCGACATGGTGGTCTTCACCACGAAGCCCCGGAAGGAGGAAAACCCACTGACACCACCCTCTCTGCCAAGCAGTGCCCATAAAGACTCCCATGGAGGCCAGGGAGGGCACCAAGGTGGAGGCGGTGGTGGAGGAAATAGAAATCTGGCTCCACGACACCACAGTCGCAGTGAACATCTGAGACGGTGCTCCCTATCACCAAGTGACGCTAGGCATCAGATCAACTCAAACATAGAAGCGTGATGCTACGAGTCGGATAGTATATACGTGGGCCCAAAATGCTTTGGGCCTCGTGTACGACAAACAGATTTCCCGGAGGGATTTGCTATCTCAAGGCATATTCAACCCTACGACGGTGTGGCTCGGCTAGACACCTAGCTCCAGGATTTCTTCTAAGCCTACTACATCGCCAAAGGAGGAAGCAGCTTGGTCGCAGTTCGATATCTCCCACTTATGTTGAGGAAGATGGCTCGATCATAGCTCAATGAACTCCCGGAAAACACCATCCACAACTAGTATGATATGTAAAGTGCGTTCTTTCAGAATTTCGAGGGTACATACAAGAGGCCCTGCATGGTCAGAGACCTGCAGCGTTGCACCCAAAATCCCGGAGAAACCTGCCACGACTACCTCAGATGATGGATCGACATGAATAACTCCTGCGAGGGAGTAAACGACCAGACCACGATCGAATCCTTCATCGTGGGACTCCCAATCGGATTACTGCGTCATCCTATGAAGTGCGACAAAGTTATCGACTTGGGGGAGGTGATAGAAAGGGTAAGCAAATATGCAGATGCCGATGATGATTCGGAGGATGCTAAATATCTTGGTGCGTACCACAATCAATAAACAGCCGAAGCGTGACTGGCCCAAAACGCAAGAACACCTCAGAAGAAAACTCCAATCTAGAAACCGAGACTATTAATGCAACTTTTGGGTCAAGAGGACAAGGAGGCCGCGAAGGCGGCCGGGGATGAGGCCGTGGAACTTCTAAGTCCAAGGTAGAGGAGACCAGCAACCTGGTAAAACCTACTCTTGGGCCGACATCACCAATAATCCATGTGTGCATCACCCGGATGGTAATCGGGGCTTGTCCCACACCAATGTTGAGTGTCATTTCAATGACGACATAAATAAAGACGAATTTGCTGGCTACAGGGCCAAGTGACGAGAAGGAAAGAAGAATTTCGACAAAGAAAGGAGTCCAAGGAAGATTCTGACATGGTAGAGGTAGATACCTCAAATCCCAAGTTAGATGGAAAGAAGAACTTCCCAACCAAGAAAGACACCTACGTCTACTTCCTTGGATCCCAACCAGCTAAGGTCAAAAAGGCAGTAATGCATTAGCTCAACGCAACTGTTCTGGCTGTCCCCCGGTTTTTGGACTAGTCGGAAGTGACAATCACCTTTGACCGACGTGATCATCCTCTTAAACTACACATGTGAGGAAAGTATGTTGTGGTCGTTAAAATCCACTAATCGATGACTATGGATTCTCCAAAACCCTCATGGACGGAGGCAGTAGCATCAATATACTCTATGTCGAAACACTGCACCATATGAGGATATCAGAAACACGGCTGAACCACAACATTGTGGTTTTCCACGTAGTTGTCCTCGGAAGACAAACGAACTATCTGGGAGAAATCACTTTGGACATTACTTTTGGAACTCCAAAGAACCATCAGACGGAAGCACTATCTTTTGAAGTGGTCCTGTTCAAGAGCACATACTACGCTATCTTTGGGCGTCCGGCTTACTGGCTTTCATGGCCCGCCCTTGTTATATTTACAACATGCTGAAAATTCCAGGTCCCAATGGCGTCATCACGATCTAGAGAAACCCAATGATGGCACGAGAATGCAAAGACGGAGTTGTTGCCTTTGCTGAAGCGGTACTGCACGCCGAGGAGTACCAGGAGATCAAGAAGAACATCGACCCGTCTAAGATGCCCGCAACGAAGAAGGAGATAACAAAGCCGACTCTGGAGTTGAAGGCATCGAAAGAGACGAAGACGACGCCATTGAAGGATGATGACCCCTTCAAGGTGACAAAGATAGGTGTAGGTTTAGGCCACGCATAGGAAAGTAGGCTCGTCGAGTTCCTCAAAGCTAATAAAGATATCTTCACATGGAAACCTTCTGATATGACCGGAGTACCTAGGGAACTTGTCGAGCACTCTTTAAATGTGTATCCTAACGCTAAACCCGTCAAACAGTCCTCATGATGTTCCGGTGATGAAAAGCGCAAAGCAATAGCTAAGGAACTAGCCCAGCTAGCGTTAGCCGAATTCATAGAAGAGGTCATCCATACTGAGTGGTTGGCCAATCCTATAATGGTCCCTAAAAAGGACACCACTAATTTAAGGATGTGTGTTGATTATACTGCCTTGAACAAGGCTTGTCCCAAAGATCCGTTTGCCCTGCCTAGAGTCGATCAAGTTATTGACTCGACAGCAGGCTTGGAACTCCTATGTTTTCTCAATGCATATTCCGGTTATCACCAAATTCGCATGAAGGATTCAGATAAATTAAAGACTTCGTTCATCACCCCCTCCAGGACCTTCTTCTATGTAATGATGCCTTTCGGGCTCAAAAACGCAGGAGCTACGTACCAGCACACTATGCAGTGTTGCCTCCACAATCAAATCGGACACAATGTACATGCATATGTGGATGATATAGCTGTGATGTCCAAAAAGAAGGAAACAGTCATTTTTGGCTTAGAGGAAACTTTCACAAATCTACAAAAATACAATATAATGCTTAACCTGAAGAAGTGTTTCTTTGGAATACCAGCCAGAAAATTGTTAGGTTTCATCCTGTCTTAAAAAGGCATAGAGGTGAACCGGGACAAAATAAAGGCTATACTCAATATTACCAGGCCGACTCACATGAAGTATGTACAACGGCTCACTGGCTGCATTGCTGCGGTCAGTAGTTTTGTAAGCCGGTTTGGTGAAAGAGCCACACCATTATACAAGCTCTTGAAAAAGACCAAGAAGTTCATCTAGACTGATGAAGCTGAAGCTGCACTTCAGGATCTGAAAGTCGTACTTTCATCCGCCCCTATCCTTGTAGCACCGGAACCACAAGAACCAATGTTGCTCTACATGGCCGCGACAAACAGATTCGTCAGTGTCGTAATGGTGGTGGAACGGTCAAAAGAAAAACTTGAACACCTGGTGTAGCATACAACTTATTACCTAAGCGCGGTCCTGACTGAATCAAAACAAAGGTACCCTCATTACCAAAAGTTAGCCTATGGTGTGTTCTTTGCATCAAGAAAGCTACGACATTATTTTCAAGAGCACAAGATTACCGTGGTGAGCACAACTCCCATGAAAGACATAATCAACAACACGGATGCCACGAGACGCGTTTCTAAGTGGGGAATTGAGCTACCAACTTTTGACATTGAGTATAAACCTCATAAAGCAATAAAATCCCAAATACTTGCCGATTTTTTCGCTGATTGGACAGAGACGGCAGAAAACACAAGTCTCCTAGAGTCAGAATATTGGACATTGCACTTTGACGGGTCAAAAACGCTCAGGGGATAGCGTGGTACTCAAATCACCCCATGGAGACAAACTATTCTATGTGTTGTAGATTCACTTCATGTCAATGAATAACATTGTTGAATATGAAGCCCAGCTGCATGGAATTTGAATTGCAAAAGACATTGGCACTCGCCGACTCATGTGCTACGGAGATTTGGATTTAGTTGCTCAGCAAGTATTCGACATTTGGAATGCAAATAAGCACATGGAAGCATATCGAGCTATCATGGATGAACTAGCAAAAAAGCTCGAAGGGTTTGAAGTCCAACACATTCCCCGAACAGAAAACAAGGAAGAAGATGCTCTATCAAGAATAGGCTCTGCACGGAAAAAGGTCCCGGATGGTGCTTTTCTAGAGCACCTAAGAGTTCCCTCTATCACAGGAGTTGATGAGGAGTATCCGACCAAGTCCGACTCTCCGCCCATAGTAGTTCAGGCTGTAATTCCCAGCTGGACAAAACCCTACCTCAAATTCTTGGTAGACAGAAAATTACCCGAAGATGAAGTTATGAGCCGACAGATTGTCCGACGAGCGAAATCCTACACAATAATCAGCGGTGAGCTCTATAGGAGGAGTGTATCTAGGGTATTTCATCACTGTGATTCTCTGGAAGGAGTGGAAATTCTAAGGTAAATCCACAAAGGCGAATGCGGACATCATGCCGTAGCCAAATCTTACAGCTAAGGCAGATACCGATAGGCTAGTCAGGATGTGCAACGGTTGCCAAAAGTATGCCAAACAAGCCCATGTTCCGGCTGATTAGCTACGAACAATTCCAATTACATTTCCCTTTACATTTTGGGGGCTTGACATGGTAGGAATGTTTAAACAGGCTCCAGGTGGATTTACTCACCTCCTAGTGATGGTGGATAAATTTACAAAATGGATTGAGGCTAAACCTATCATAAGTTGTGATGGAGCAACAGCCAAAAGATTCATCAAGGACGTCATAATCTGATTCAGCTATCCACATACTATTATTATAGACAATGGGAGCAACTTTTCAATGGGAGAAATTGTCGAATTTTGTGAAGATCAAGGGTTCTGATTCGATATTGCATCAGTCACGCATCCACAAGCCAATGGACAAGTCGAAATGGAAAATGGTTTAATTCTTCAAGGCCTCCGTCCCAGACTTGAAGCACCACTTCATCGTGCTGCGGTGGCTTGGGCGGATGAATTGTCGTCTATTGTATGGAGTTTATGAACTACTCTTAACATGTCAACCGGATATACACCCTTCTTCTTGTTCTACAATGCAGAGGCAGTTCTTCCGAGTGATCTTATCCGTATTTCTGTCTAAGTCGTTGCGTATGTCGAAGAGGATGCAGAAGTTGCTCGATAATATGACATTGATATACTCGAGGAAGTGTGCGTCATTGCTGAGCAGAGGTATATAGCCTATCAGCAAAAGTTATGCAAGTATCATAGTTAGTGAGTCAAAATGCGGTCTTTCAAGAAGGGTGATCTTGTTCTCTGACTAGTGCAAAAAAGAGAGCACAAACTTTCCCCAATCTGGGAAGGGCCCTTTATGGTTAGCACAATACTGTACAATGGTTCATACTACCTAACTGACATGTGGCCGGAAAAAGAAAGACCTTCTACTAAGAAGAGAAAGAGAGCTAGAGGTAGTACAGACTCGGATAAGATAGACCATCCGTGGAATATTGCTCAGCTACATCCCTTTTATTCTTAAAATTTCTTTCTTTGTAATCATATCAATGTACATGTTCAAAGTGAAATAAAGTATTGGTCTCCTCAATGTTTCTTCTGAGATATTTTTTATGTACCATCTTATTTCCGAATGATCATGTCATAGTCGATAATCCTAGGATACTTGAATGTAATTTATGCTCATGTTTGTTCTGGTTAGATTTCCAATTCTAAAAAATCTACCTTTGGGTATAAGTCTAATTTCAGTTTATACTTGGGTTTTTTGTCCGATTGTTGGACGCGGGTATTTACCAAGTAGTGAATTTTTGGTACTAGAAGCCGGCTTTGATTCAGGGTTTAAACTGGTTTATCAATTGAGCTCTGTTGCTCGGCAAACTTTCCATGCTGAAGGTTTGCCGGCTCACGAAAGGTATGAGGAAGAAAGCTAGATAAACGATTAGTATAAACAAAAACAATGCTTAAGTATTTTTCAAGCACAAAATAAAAACATGTGTGCTAAGAGTAAATTATTAGTTCTTACATAGCAGCACCTCAAAATGAATAAGTTTAACCATTACATCAATGGCTTGTTTTAGAATGACACAAATTTTCTTGCAAATGTTTATGTTGCAGGAGAAGGATCTGCCGGCTCGCTAGTGCTAGTGCCCATGTCGCCTTGATCTTTTTCCGAGATGGGGACGTCAGACTTGGTCTCTTCATCATAGTCTTCGGGATTTTCCTCTTCTAGTGGGGTTGGAGGTGGATTGATGGGCTTGAAGAATGGCTTCTTGTAGTTAGTTACATCGGCTACACGGTAAGCATAACCGGCACAAGAATCCCAGATAACACCAACATTCTGATCCTTGCCATATTCATCAATAGCTGAATATCCTTTGGTAACTTGCCAGATTTCCATGTTTCCATGTTTCCATGGTGGCTCATTACCAGGGTAAGGGCGTTGTGTGCTGCTGTATGACATGTTCCAATCCTCGACCAGATGCGGGATGTCTTCCACTTTGTCACGCAACTCAAAGGTGGACAATTTGCCTAAGTCGGGGAGATTAACGGTTTCCCCAATATCGTCAAAGGATTGGCAGAAATCATGTATCAAATCTCTGATTGTGACAAGCCGGCTGAGGCGTGACTTAGATGAAGATGAATCTAGGAGGTTGAGAGGCCCTGAAAAGGGAGAAATGTTAGAAAATTCTGACTCTGAAAGTCGGACAAATCAAGCAAAGAGTCAGAATGGCAGTAAATCATACCGAAGATAGATTCGTCTACTTTGGTCTTTTCCTCCCTCAAACGCTAGAGTTCATCTCGAAGGGCCTAGGTGGTATCCTTCTACCTATCCAACTCAGCTTTTAGTTCCAAGAATTCTTTATCCCAGTGAGCAATGGTCATATCACATTCTTCGGTAGCACGGTTGCTCGACTCAAGGATGCTGCTGATGGTGCGCTCATGATCCTCTTGCAATTTCATGAGCTTATCGTGCAGGCCAACATTCTCAGATTCTAGAGTTTTATAAATTTGGGCTTCCTCCACAAGTTTGCAAAATTCAGCAAGCAAGTCTGGAGTAAGACACAGAAGTTAGTCGAATTCGACTGAAACATAAATCTGAGAAGAGATTGTCAGAAAACTTACTTTCGGCATCATCCTTCTCAACTTTTAACTTAGCATTTTCACGACGGAGAGCTTTGATTTGTTGCGGATATTCTTTAACAATTCTTGGTTATAATCATAAATTTGTTGTAAGTCAGAATGGTAATCAAAGTCAGAAAGCTACTAAGACTTGGGCTATTATTTTTAACTAAATTTCAGCACGAGCCTTGGGGGCTACACTACTTTGGTTTTTCGCATCCTATTAAAGCATAAACTCGGATTTTTAGTTCTATCCAACTTCATGATTGGGGGCTAGAGGATATGATATAAATACAATAAAAAGAGTTGAATAAGGACTTACGAAATGCTTGTGTTGCAATTTGTTGAGACAATGGTTGATATCAGCAGAAACTTTCTCGGTGAAAGTGATGGGGATGATAGGTGATGGTGGAACCGCAACAACCTTCAGCTTATCGTAATGAAGACGGACTTGATCCAACAACTCAACAAGCTTCACGTCTTCGGCTTCTTGAGCTTCTTCCTCGGCTATAATATTTCTGGTCTCTAAACAGTGGAGGTCCAACTTCTGGATCTCTTCTGCACTTTGCTGAGAAAGGCCAAGCTTGGCAATTCCCGGATTTTGCAGAAGGTTTTCAGCAAAGACTTCAGCTAAGGGATCATTACCCTTAGAGGGTTCACCCTTATCAACTTTCGAGTCACCCATGGTGACGCTGGGCTATGAACCAGTGTTCATTGGCTCTTCAGATTGAGCCACAACATCCTCAATGCGTGGAGATGGAATATCTTCCGGAATGGAGGATGGGTTCGGAGTAGGAGTCGGAGGTGCAACAGCATGCGCGACAATCGTCAGCTTCTGCTAGTGTAGAACTTTTCCTGGCTTTCCTTTTCATTTTTCTTTGATAATTGATTTAGCTCTGGATAATAGCAGAACAAGATCGTTATGACCTGGAAAGAACATAAACAAAAATACATGGTTTGATGGAAGAACTTACTTCTTGACAACTGGCATAGTTTGTAGGCCATCTTGCACGACCCGAGCTTTGTGCTTTCGGATAAGCTCTTCTAGCAGCACTTCTAGCTCTTCATCCTCCTGAGGAACTGGATCCTCAGGGGGATATCCCTTGACAGGAGATCGCTCTGACTCGGGGAGGTTAGCAAGCTGAAAGATGGAAAATCTTAGTATTGCAAATAAAACATATATGGGAACTCAGTCGAAATTCTTACTAGGGCGTCTCTACCATGAACATGTCTAGAGAGACATCTAGAATCTTCCGGTCTATCCACTCCTTGATCAATAATCGAACCTAGGTCTCGTAGTATTTGCTGGAGATCGAGAGCCTGCTAATCCTTAGGTTGTCTTTTCTGCCCTTGGTGATCGTGTGCATTAGCCAATCCCCACGGTGCTAAAGAGGTTGAATCTGACGAGCTAGCCAGAAATGGAATAAGTCGAATCCCTTTAGTCCTCTGTGCTTCATCAAAAATTCAATCTGCCTCTTGGCGCGGATCAAATCTTCAATAAGAATCAGCGCTTCCGCGTCCCATGATTCTTGGGGAGCGGCAGCACCGTCAACAAAAGCCGACAAGCTTTCCTTCTTTCCGGGAGACGGTTTGTCTTTATGATAGAAAAACGTGGGGCCATCTTTTCACTGATTCACTAGCTATGATCTTAGGATAGATTCAGTCTCTCCTAAGGACTAAGCTAAGACTTCCGGTTATGTATGGAATGCCGACATTGATAGAGTTTTTCCTAGTACTAAAATAGTACTAGAAGAAAGTAAGACTCGGCTTGATTCGAAGATAACCCTCACAAAGAGAACCAAAGGCGCTAAGCTCTAGAATCGAATTGGGAGGAAGATTATGGAGTTGAACACCATAATGCGAAATCACCTCAGAAAATAAATCCGAGGGAGGAAAGCTCAAACCTCGATCGAGGTGAGTGCCGAAGTGTACCCGCTCGTCGTCATGGGGGCGGGAAGAGGCTCTTCGAAGCCGCTCCATGGTACTTGTATTTTGTATCATCATTTTAGTAACATTATATCCTCATATTAGAATGTTATTTGCACCGTTATATCATTATTCTTGCATATTTAGTTGATCTCTGGGACTTTCGTACAAAGTCCTTTGTTTTGGTATTTAATTTCTGGGAGGCATAAAACCTCCTTTTTCTTGTTTTTGGTGTTTCAGGACCTTCTGGACGTCAAATGCATCGGGGAAAAATACACAACAAATTTTTCATCGGGAGAAAGACTATGGGCGAAAGAACCAGACGAGAGGAGCCATAAGGGCCAGAAGAGCACTACCTAGCCACGAGTTGGTGGCTCGTTCGACCCTCGGGCATTGTTTCGACCTCCCCTTTTGTCCATAACTCCGTCTCAGCAGAAAACAAACACCCTAATTTTTCCGAGATTTATCGAGGTGGCGGTGGAGGCAAAAGCTCTCTCCTTCTCCGGGAGGGGCAAATCCAGCTACTCCGGGGCACCGGAGAGGGGGAAATCACCGCCATCGACATCACCACTCCTCCTAGGTGTAGGGGAGGCCTCTCCATCATCTCCATCACCATGACCAGCACCATCTCCATCTTCGAGATCCACTTCATCCCCCTCGTTGTTTGAGAAGTTATCGAACCCTAGATAATTGTTTGTGCTATTTTACATGTGTGCGATTGGACAATTGATATTATCTTGTGGCGAGACAATATTTTCAGATTGTGTTGTACCACATATGCTACTGAATACTATCATGTTTCCATGTTGTGAGTAGTTCCACATGTTCTTGAGGGCATAGGATAAATTGGCAATGATTTCTATATGATATATGTTGAGTATTTGGTCTAGTTTTTATATTTTATGTTGTTCTATGATGGTAGTGTGCGAACGTCGACTGCACATCACTTCACCTTTATGGGCTCATAGAACAACCCCATAGTGTAATGGCGTGGGTAGGACTGTGGAAGACGTGTAAACCATGGTCCAATACATAAAGTTGCATTAGGGGGATATATATATCGGAGACCCTAGAGTTTATAGCTATGGTGGGACATTCTAGTCTTAATAATTCCTGCTTTTGGACATTAACTTGGCCATAGGATCCATCATAAGGGAGTTCTTTAGTTCATTTAGTTGGCTGCACCAAATTAAGGCTCCGTCCGAAAAGACTAAAACTGGACAAGATATTCACCGTGTTGATTTAGAAATCTCTATGCCAAGTAAATCCATGATGCCCTCGGGAACGCTTGTCACATATAAGATCACACACACTTGATCTTGTACTCTTTCCGCATAGAGGATTGGGCTTTCTCTTCATAAGAGCTTTCACTTATTGCATTTTACTTTCAGTATTTTACTTACTTGCAACCTTACAACAAAACTCCAAAAACACCTGCAGCTTTTATTGTTTTATTTACCAATCTTGCTAACCAATACCTTCAGCTCCTCGTGGGTTCAACAACCTTTTCTAATTGAAAAGTACTACAATTGATCTCCTGCACTTGGGAGCCATGAAGAAACTTTTCTGGCGCCATTGTCGGGGAGCGTCGCACTATTGGTAAGAGGTTTGGTAAGGAAATTTGGAAGCTATTTTTTATTTCACTGTTTTATTCTGTTGTTACTATGTGTTTACTGGATCATTCCTAAAGGAGGCTAAAGTGGGATATAAAATTCCCATTGGTCATGTTAAAAGAATTATGAAGCAGGCTTTTATAGGAGATGGAAGTAAGTCTACACATGAACATGTGGAGATGACTAAGACATATGCTCTCTATTTAGGCTTCCTGGTATTTCAGATGATGAGGTAAAAAGTAAGTTATTATATTTATCTTTATTTGGTAATGCTTGCTTATGTCTTAGGTCTTTGGATGAAGAATACAACTCTATTTGGGAAACTCTAAGGAAGGCTTTCTTTCTTAAATTCTTTACTCCTAAACAAGCTTATGATAATCGCTACTATATATTTAACTTTTGGCCTCATAAGGGATAGAGTATTACTCAAGCTTGGGGGAGGTTAAAGGAACTTCTCCACAGGAATCCTTGCCATGATCTTACTAGAAAAGTTATATTGATAAATTTCTATGTAAGGATGCCAAGATAACAACATGAATTTTTGGATAATTCTTCTAGAGGGAGTTTTACCAACAACACTGTAGAAGAAGCATGGAACTTATTGGAAACTATTTCTGAGAATGCTGGTAATTGGGATCTCGATAAAGATAACGTTCCTTGCTTGGAATATGAATATTCATGTGTAGTGAATTTCTCTACTACTACTTTGTTTGAGAATCTTGGTGATAAATTTGGTCTTGATCCTAATGTTTTAATTGAAATAGTTAAATCTTTTGCTGACCATATTGGTGTTCCCAAAGAGGGATTTGATGTTTATGTTGAACCTGTTAAACATTCTACTGTTTTCCCTAAGAGTTATTAAACATGTGGATCAAGTATCATCTGTGAGAATTGAAGAATACATTGAATCTCCTCCATATCCTGATAAAGTTAAGGAGAATATACTTGTTGCTATTACTAACAAGAGTAAGAAAAGATGCTTTGAGCCATATGAACAGGTGAATGTGGACCATCAAATCTCGGTTATCAAACAATTAAATGAAGAAGAGCCTTGCAATGTTTATTTATGTGAAGATGCTACCAAGGTAATAAAGGGGAATTCTTCGAAAGTTGGCAAGCCTGTTATATCATGTTCTATTGGGACTTCTTGTTATCATGGTCTATGTAATACCGGAGCAAGCATAAGTGTTATACCATATTATCTGTATCATTTTCCTCCCTATCTATTAATGATATTGCTGCTACTGCTTTCCTTGTTTCATGCTCCATTGATACTCCTACAGTTTCTTTCTTTAGTATTTGGCTTGCTCCATCAAGTTGGCTTGATATTCCTGCTTGGCTTGTAGTCATCAACATATTGATCTTGTCTTCCATTTGTGCACTCTTCTCAAACCAAGCATCCTAGTTTGTTAGTACATTTTTAACAAAGCCTTTAGCTCCATGTTGTGTTCTTTAGTTTCTTTCAATGCACAGAGAGCATGATCCAAAAGCTGTTTTGTTTTGCCACTAACCATCAACCCAAATCGAGGCATTCTACTTGTATTCGATTTTTGAAAGAGTTGAGAATGCAAGTCACCTTATTTGTTTTCCTCATCAATCATACTTGGATTTTTCTCTTCCTTGTCAATTGTTTCCTTGAATTACATATAGAGAACAACTATTTGTTTAATTCCTTATTCTAGTAGATATATGATTCCTAATTCTTCCATGTTTCTTACCATTAATTTTCAGAAAATGCATCAACTGGTTCTCCTTTCTTGTTGGTGTGAGTAACTTTGTAGGTTTATTCTCGAGATACTAGTATTTGCAGTTTAAGATCCTACAATTAATCTAAAACTAAATATAGTCCATACAGTTTTCAAGAAACAAAAATTGGTATTGTTTCTTACCAATTGATCATGAACAAATGCAATGCTTCTGGAACCTATTATATGTCAAGCATTGCCTTGATATATCTCTAGTGATTTTATTCTTCTCACTTATGACCTGCATTGAATGAAAAAACAAAATTATATGGACACACATGCCTTTATATTATTTAACTCTCAAACTAAAGTGTTCAAAGAAGTAGTACTATTTCTGTAATAGGCACAATAGTTTGTTGGCAGTGCAATAAGACTAAAGTGTTCAAATTACTACACCTTGCATATTTGCACTAGGTTGAAATTGCATGTGCTCTTGTGTTGTTGGATCGGTATATTGGGTTCCTTTAACATGTTGCTCTATATCTTCGAAATTATCTTCTATTTCTTTAAATTCATTTTGCAATTCTTCAGCTTCCTCATCCATTGTTTCATTCAAGTCATAGTCTTTATATTCTTACACGTAAAGTCAGTCTTGGCTGCTTCATCTAACTATCCTGCAACATCTACTAGTACACATGGGAGGGTAATAGCATAATTATCAATTTCCAATATGTCATAGTGTTCTTCTCGTACCATACAACTATACATAAACCTGGCAAACCTGGCTTTGGTACCACTAATGGGTTCATTGCATGGAAAACAAAAAAATCTACGAAATAGCAAGAGGAAACCCAGTAATATCTAATCTAGGATATGCAAGTAACATGTAGATAGATATAATCTACTTACCCTCGAAGAACACGAGCATTTAATGATCTGTAGATCGTGGGTGAGGTAGTCGTTCGCTTGCGTCGGTTCAAGCCGATGTAGATCTTGAACTTTCTGATCCTAGTACCAAACATACGACACCTCCACGGTATCCACACGTTCAGCTTGGTGGCGCCTCCTTCTTCTTGATACCGCAAGAGAGAAGTTCTCCGTGAGAATCTGGTAGCACAACAATAACACTACTATAGTGGAGAGGAAAATCCGCAAGGCTTCATCGTGCTATTTTCCAGAGGAGGAGGGAGGCATGTGGAGGGAGAGGGGAGGCGGCGGCCAGCATAATGGGGTGCTGGCTCACCCTTCCCCTACCCGACCTTATATAGGCGTGGTGAGGGGAGGCTTGACCCCTCCCCAAGCCCTAGGGTCGGTGATGGCTAAGGGGGAGAGGGAAACATCCCCCTCCCATGCGGCCCCCTCTTTAGGGTTTGGCCAAAACCTAGGCTGCATGGGCCTAGGTGGGTGCGGAACCTTGTCCCACTAGGGCTGAGGTGCCACCACTCGATTCCATGTGGCCCCACTTTGTAGGTGGACCCACATTTGGACCTTCCGAGAACCTTCTAGAACATTCCATCTCATGGAAATATTTCGAACTTTTCTCGAAACCATAAATAGAACTTGCCATATAATTTTCTCTACCTTCAGACCATTCCAAAGCTCCTCATGATATCAAGGATTTCATCCAAGACTCCGAACCAACACTTGATTAGACCATACATGATCTCAATGCAAATTAGTGACACCAAATCATTAAGTGTGTGACCCGACAGGTTCAGGAACATGCATACATGATAGGGACACCTCTCCGATCAATAACCATTAGCCGGACCAGGATGTCCATAGTGGTTCCTACATATTAAACAAAGTTATTTTTGGTTGAACCACAATGTCAAAGATTCAATCAATCCGATATACGATTCCTTTTGTCTCGCGATATATTACTTGCCTGAGATTTAACTATTGGTATCACTATACCTAGTTCAATCTAGT
Organism: Avena insularis; assembly: GCA_023614405.1. Lineage (NCBI taxonomy): Eukaryota > Viridiplantae > Streptophyta > Magnoliopsida > Poales > Poaceae > Avena > Avena insularis. The sequence continues at coordinate 471,066,021 of CM042694.1, forward strand.
TACCAACAAGTTCTCTTTACTCGTACCATGGTATAGGATCCTCTTGACCAAATACATTAGTCACTTGAGATTTTGAATGCCATACTATCTAGAGATCCTAGAGATATTTTACATTCCATCACATGGAGGAACAAATCCTGGTCTTGATTCACGCAACCCAGCATACACCATCGACGATACCTAAAAGCCAACTTTATAATCACCCAGTTACGAAATTACGTTTGATATCCACAAAGTATTCCTCTAATGCTATTGAGTAACATGATCTCATGGTCTGAGAAAGCTATACTTGACATATTCAGAAAGCGATAGCAATCAAACTAAACGATGCGATCAGAATCTATGCTTATTATTATATTTTTTGAGATAAGCTATGCTTATTATTGGATCTATGCATCACATTATTCTACTAATGATGTGATCCCGTTATCAAGTGACAATCATGTCCATGGTCAGGAAACCTTAACCATCGCTTGACTAACGAACTAGTAGAAGAGGCTCGCTAGGGACTCTGTGTTGTTTACTTATCCACACGTGTATGTAGTTTCCAATACAAAAAATTATAGCATAGACAATAAACATTAATCATTAACAAGAAAATATAAATAATAACAACTTTATTATTGCCACTAGGGCATATTTCCAATAGTATGTAAGGCGGTGGAGAGGGGTTTCGGTTAGTGAGTGGAGGTAGAATTCCTATCGGATGCGCCATCGAGAAGGATAGAAACCCTTGATGCTACATAGGGGAAGTTTAATATCTACTTGATATTAATATGAAATTGTCGATCAATGCATCGTCTCCGTTATATCTCTGGCCTCTTGATCTAGTTAGGTAGGGTCTTATCTCAAATGGCGGCGGTGGTGTTTTGGCTTATAGGTGCTAATGCGACCATTATGAAAATTGTATTTCAAATGTCAAAAAATATTGGGAGAAATTGGGTCATGCACATCCATACATTCGATATTCGCACACAAAGTTCCGCAGATTTTTTTAGCTTACATAACAAAGACATTTTTTTCTTGTAAATAATCATATTGGAGCATAGAAAATTGTCTTTTTTATACAAGTTACAAAAAATGTTCTTTTCCGCCAAACTTTGTACCCGTATATAGAATGTTCGGATGTAAACATGAATATTTTTCGAAATTGTTACCATTTTGAAATGTGTTTTTATACAATAGGCACATCTGCACGAGCCAAATTGCATTTTCACTTAAATGCCCACCTTTTTGGTGTGGCATCTGTCCAAGCATGAAATTCATGTTGTTTTAATATTAACAGTAGGTATTATACGTGTCATTCTGTATTTTTCCCATACATTGATTTAATATTTGGCACTCAATTATTGCAAATCCATTTCAAAGAAGCCCTCAAAGCCTGACATGGTACATGACATACGTAACCACCAACTAAAAGCAACTCCAGCAGTGGCACTATAAGCCCACGCTAAAAATTGCCATTATAGCACGCGGGAGGCCCCGCGCGCAGCTATAGCGGATGCGACAAAATTATGCATGCTAAAAACTTTGTCATGCGTGGGATAAATTGCTATATTCAAAGCGGGATATTTCGAGCGCCAGCTCTCGCGCGCACTATATACAAAGCTCGTGCATGCATATCAACCCCCATGAACATTTCATTCCCACCAAAAATTCCAACCGACAGCCAGCGCCACACGCCATTCCACCACTTCGTAGCCGCGCTGCCGCTCCACCGCCTCGACCTATCCTCTCCCCTCCGACGCTAGGATACCGCCACACCGTCGTGGCCCCCTAAGCTCGACTAGCTTCCGTGACGTGTGTAATACCCAGCATTAGATGTTAGAAAAAAACACAGATCGGATTTTTGCATTGAATTCATGCATAGAAAATATAAATTATTTTTACTCTTTTGATCAAAGCTTTTCAAAGTGATTGAATCTTCTCTTAACTTGATGGCTAAAGTAGATCATCAAGTTAAGTGCGATAAGTTTCAAAATGATCTTTGTTAATACCTTATTTTGGGTATAGATACTTTGATATATGGGTAGATCAAGTACAATAAAACTAAAACTACAACACATTATTTAAGGATTAGTGCTAGATCTACTAGAGATCATATTAAGGTATTCTTTACAACAACTCTTGGATATATACCAAACCAAGGATATAACTCAAGTAAAAGAAATTCAATAACTAAATCTTGATGTATATACTTTTCATAACAAATCCTACCATGAGCATCATGGAAGTTCTTAAACCCTAACTCTTTAGTTATATTGAGTAGGAGAGAAATAGAAACAAGACCTTCACCACATATCTTTCTTACCATACTAATCATTGTCATCCCTATTGAATCATGTTCTAGTATCTGTTGATCATTAACATTGAGTGATCGATTGTTGACCTATCAACTCTTGAATTTTCAAATCTTCACTTACTATAGTATTCCTTCCAAAGTCTTTAAAGAAAGAAGTAAGGAGAGGTAAGTTAATTATGCTAATTTGGGTGATCATCTTTGGGATGAGTGTCTTAGGAGTAAAACAAATCAACATGGTAGTTGGGGGAGTTAACTCACTCCCAAATGGAATAGAAGAGTTATCCTGAATATAGATATATGTTGGTCACAAGAGGATCATAAGGATGAATTTTGGAGATATAGTTACCTAGGAGTAATCCTATTGGATTAAGTAGACATAGTCACTGAGTAATATCTCTTAGTTAAATGGAACTTCTAAGAAGATAGTTGTAATATGAGTTTAGTGTGATATTGACAAAAGCCCTTGATTTTCCAGCCAGAAACCCAAGCCATAAATGATCAAAAGATAATCATGATCATGCTTGAGTCACTTGGAGTGAATGCTAATAGGATACATAAGTGATAGTGGTGGAGAAAATATGATTAAACCCTATTATAGATATGCTATCTTAGGTTAGCCATGACAAGTCATAATGGTGTAAGATGAAGTTGGAGTATGAGTTACCGGAGGTAGCTGAAGATAGGATAGTATGAACAATCTCATACCAGAGAAACATTGGATTCTAAGAGTAGTACCATTCCTCTCAGATATTAGTAAACACTTGAGGTGTAATATGGATTGCAATATACATCTACTAGAGGAATATTGGTGATGAGTAATAAAGGAGAATGTGAGTTAAGTTAGAAGTAACTACTTAATGGATTGGAAGTTATCATTATTAATTAAAGCTAAGTATGTGTAGCGGTGAGAAGGATATGAAAGGCTTTAGTGAAAAGCTTCTGAGATTCATAAGTGAGATTACAAAGTAATTCATAAAGGAAGAGAGTAAGCACTTAAAGAGAATTGGATTCATTAGAGGTATTTTAGAGATGAGAGACATCTCTATAAGGAGAATAAGTAGACATTTAGTGTCAACCTCATTGGATTTACAATTGGATTTAGGAGGATAAATTATTGGTGAGAACATAATTGTGAGGTAAGTTCATGATGTCCAGGCATGATAATTAATATGAAGTATTAGTATATCTAGGAAAGGAATTATTGAGCTAGAAGTCAATTCTTATGAAGTATAGGAGATAGTAATTCATGATAACTATTTAACCTTAGTTCTGTAGCATGATTGATATCTATCTCACACACTTGATCAACCATTCTATGTTCTCAATGGTTTGTAGGAATCTTCCTCTATTGCCATTTACTTAAGCACATCTTTGTTACTCCAAACAACAAAATCAAGTGCACTTGGAGATAATAAATATTACCTATATCTCATGAGCCACATTAGAAAGCAATCTCACTATCTTACCGTAGATTGAGATATCATCCATGACCACCAATTTAAAGGCAATGTTCCTTGACCTTGACCTTTAGCAATATTCATAAATGAACATAAGTGTAGTAAATTCTCTAGATTCATAGTAAATACTTGTAGTTTAAAACCCTAAACACTTATCACATGACATATAATCACTTTTATCACTTAAGTAATATTTTCTAGAAACCATTATGTGTAACCTTTCAACAACAAATCCACTACACCTAAAAAGGTAATGAACAATTAAAATATAAATTCATTCTTGTCTACTTAAAAATATTAAGTGACACTATCCATGATTAATACCCTAGCAAGAATGAATATTAAGCCATGTTAAATTATATATTTATTCTAGATATACTAGTAAAGCCATTTCCCATTTCTATTTACTTAAAGCATCATAAGGATTATGTCAATTAGTATGGGGGGCATATCAAAAAGTCTTATGACCATCATCAATTTACAACACTAATCCTTTAATATTTCATTTAATGATGGATAAATGAAACTCTATTCTAAAAGGGTCTCCGAATAACAGATAAAAATATAAACCCTAAATTACTAATTATCCCTTCTCATGTAAAATCTATCAACTAATAATGATTTGTACAAATACCAAAAATAATGTAGAACCAACCAGTTACAAAAGCCCCTGCCATTGCTTTAAATATTTCACAAGAAATCCTTGTATTTAAAATCTAGTAAAAATCAAGTTTAAAGGGTTTCATAAAAAACCGAAAATAGAAAATAAAAAACGTAACTGTGGGAATCTAGCTGACATGGGAATACCTTACAGGTACTCGAGATCAGCATATACGGTCCAGCCTAGAAGAAGCCCACGACGTTGCTAAGGCCCAGTCAAGATTCTGGTGACCTTGGAGACTTCGACTCCTTGCAGCACATGGCAAACTCGAGATAGAAGTTTAAAGAGAAAACCCTAATATGTAATCGACTCGGCCTGCTATCCCAAGACCTAGCCTACCTAAATAAAGGCTAGGAGGGAGCGACGGGGAGGATATCCGCAACCCTAGTTTCCACACCATCGTCAGATTGCATCTGCGCATCCCTGTAACTTTCGACTCCTCGATAATTCCAAGAGCAGACAAGCAGGAGTAGGGTTCTCTGCGAGGCCTGAACCTGGGTAAACTTCGTGTCCCTTGTGTGCTTGTTTTCTAGCCGATCGATGCCTCCAGCGCTCCCCACTTCCTCGAACCTAAGTCCATATGCGATGGGCATTGATGAGTTAACCCCTCGTCACTAGCCCATGGCCATTTTATTATTCTGTCTATAAACCGTCCAGCAACACAACAATCTTCTCTCACGCTCACTTCATTGTAGCCCACTTGGCCAATGAGCAGCCCAACACTGGCCCATACCGCTTCAGAACCTTCTATTCATCATCATCTTCATAGACAACGCGATGTAGTTTGCTAGATGCCCTCGATGTAGTCCACCACCACCTGTGCGCCAAGATTCGCACCACAATTCTCTAGGGCCTACAAGAAGCAACACCACCATAGTGGAGAAGACCTAGACGCCACTACCCCTTCTTCCTATTCTTCCCACAATGGATGCCAAACCCTAGCTTCAGGTCTTCTTGTCCCCACCTTTCCCGAGATCCCATGGTGAAAGGACATTTATTGTCCTACTCAGTTTTGGTGTTCGTTAACAACTTAAGGAATATTTTTACCATGTTCTAATGATGTTAGGTCAATCTACTAAAAAGAGAAAAGTCTACAGCATTTGGAAATATACCTGGCTAGAACAAAATCTTCATGGAAGGTTCAGACCAGAATCTCCGGTCTGGGCAGACCAGAATCTCCGGTTTGGGCAGACCGGAGTCTTCGGTATGGATCGGAGCAGATGTCCTATGACATTCTGTATAAGGGTCCGGAGACTGACTGGATTTTGTACGGAATCTCCGGTGTGAAGTCGTAGACCGGAATCTCCGGTGTACAGAGACCAAAGTTTCTGGTGTTCCCAGAAATGGAGTTTCGGCACAAGTCTCCGGATTGATCAGCAAGACCAAGTCCGTGCCAGCCAGTATAGGGGTCCGGAGATGGACCAGAATCTCTGGTGTGGAATGCTGTCAGACCGGAATCTCCGGTCTCCAGACCGGAGTTTCTGGTGTGGAAATTCCCCCAACAGGCAGAAAACGGTCTGAAAGGAGTGGGCCTATAAATAGGGGACTTCATCCCCTACCTCAAGTTGCTCAGTTTAAAAAGAAGAGCACCCCAAAGTTGAACCACCAAATCAACAAGATCTCCCCCTCCAACCATCCAAAGTCATTGATCTTTGGAAAATCAAAGGAGGAGGCCTTGATCTACATCTTCACCAAAAGAGATCTTCATCCCCCTCATTCATTTGAGGGCCCCTTGCTCTAGGGTTTCATTGGAAACCCTAGGCCTTGATTTGGTTCTTACAAGATTGTCTTTGATTGTTGTGATAGCTTGCTTGCACTCGGGAGCCTCCAATTTAGTTGTGGATGTGTGCCTCAAACTTGTTGTAAAGGTGTCAGTTTCCACCTCAAAGGTTACCGATATAGTGGAAGAGTGAATCGATCTCTTTGGGGTGAGATTCACCGGAGAACAAGGGAGGCTTTTTGTGGCGTTGGTGGTTTGAAACCACCCCCTCTCCAAACACAGACGTCCTCTCCTTAAAAGGAAGGAACTGCAGGAAATCATCATTGTGTCTCTGCATGCTCCATTTCGGTTACTTCTATCCTTTACCATAGTTTACTTATATCTTGATCTTTCTTAGTTAATTGTGGTAGTGTGACATATAGGTAAATTCACCTTAGTTGCATATCTAGAGAATTTACCTTTTGTGTCAAACCCTAAATTGAAAAAGAGAAAAATTTGAAGTAGCACCTATTCACCCCCCCCCTCTAGGTGCCCATACGATCCTTTCAATTGGTATCAGAGGCTCGGCTCTTTATTAGAACTTAACAGCCTAAGAGTCTATGGGTAACCCAGAGAAGATGGAGGGGGTGAGGCTAGCACCTCGGTGACCATGGAGGATCTCAAGAATTTGAATCAAGCTTGAGATCCTCCCTGGCCAACAAAATCCAGCAGTTGCGTCAACTAGTTGAGCAACTGGTTAAGGAAACGATAGCCTCACTGATTCCTTCTCAAGAGGAACCCCCTCCAATTCTGAAGGTGAATGCTTCAGCTAAACCAACGGTTGAAGTAGTGGGGGATGAACATAATGCCACTAACGCCTCCACCAAAAAGGGCAATGGAAAGGAAGAGCACCATTCGATTTCCGGTTGGTACTCTCCCGACCCTCCGATCCCTCATCCCCATATAAATAATAGAGGTGACCCACCTATGCTAGCTGCACATTCTTTTGCTCAATGACAAGTTTTGATGAAATCTCATGTGCGCAGCTCTTGCATTGACTTGTGGAATATTATTGAAGAAGGACTCAAAATTGAGGATCCAACCAACTTGACAAGAATAGAAGTGGTCAATAGTCAACTCAATGCCACCGTGTTGCACATTATTTAACTTGGTGTGGGGCCAAAAGATTTTCCTCACATTAAACACCTCAATACCGCCAAGGAAGCTTGGGATGATCTAATTGATTTGTTTGTTGGAAATGAGAGCATGAGAAGAAATCGATATGATGCGTTGAGAAATGAAGTTGAAGGCTTCTATATGAAGGATGGTGAGGACCATCAAGACATGTACCGAAGACTCAAATCCACTACCACCGCCTTTAGAAATGTTGGTGCCTCTCATGTGGATGATGCTTGGATAAAAAGGAAGTATGTGAGTGCGCTCATTCCCTTCGAACCCACCGACTTGAAGAGTCTCTAAGGAAGACACAACTACCATCTCATGACCTCCAGTGAAGTTATGCAAGAGATGTTTGCCTTCAAGGTTGCTACCAAGAATGCCAAAGATGCTCGCGGTCGTGCCCTTGGAATGAGCAATGGTGTTAATCTTGCCTTGAAGGCCAAGGTTGTGGAGTATGAGGAAGAAGAAGCAATTGATGAAGTCCTTGCTATGAGCCAGCCCAATGATGTCAAGGATGCTCATGGTGAATACATGGCCTTCTATGCAAGGAACTTTTGGAAAGGTCCCGCCAAGGCCAAGATAGAGATGCAACGAAGAAGCAACCCAAGTGGTAGAAAATATAATGGTTCAAGATTAAGAACTTGCTTCAACTGTGGTGACCGCTATCATTTTGTTGCGGATGTCCATATGAGAAGAGAGAAGATCATGGCGGTGTACATATATTAAAGAAAAAGTCAAAGGTCTCTTTCAAGAAGCCCTTCATCAAGAAGAATGCCACCAACAAGAAATCAGTTGACATTGCGTTGATAGCACATGAAGACTTCTCATCCGATGATGAAGATGAGGAATAAGAAGAAACATCAAATGGTGTGGCAGCCATTGCCACCACCTCTACATCCACTTTCTCACTCTTGGACTCTCCAAATGAGAATATCTCCAACAAGAACGTCACTTGTCTTATGGTAAGAGCATCGGAGGTATCATCATATCCTCTCTCCACCTTTGTGATCAATGATGAATTGAATGATGATATAACTCTTGAGGTGAAGGAGGAATTAGTTGCTTTCGATTTTTATATGACTAACTTGCAAGGCGAGCACAAGAAGAATTTTGTGAATCTCTTGAATCAACTTTCTCACACACAAGAGCTCCTTGATGAGAGATGCAAACTTGGTAGAGAGCACATTCTTGAGATTGATGCTCTAACTAATTCTCTATAAGAAGAGCAAGAGACTAGGGAGTCTCTTTAAGAAAAACTTGAAGGCCCCAATGAGGAAAATGATCAAATTGTCGCTAAACTCATTAAGGAACGTGATCATGCCATTGCTAAGTATAAAAAGGGTAAAAAGGATAAGATTGAGTTTGGTGTTGTTCATGACAAACTTGTCGAAGACTTCAAGAAGCTTGACAAGGCTCACAAGGCCTTGGAAAGTGAACTCTTGACTCTCACAAAGTCTTGTGAACAACTTTGAGTTTGGTGTTGTTCATGACAAACTTGTCGAATACTTCAAGAAGCTTGACAAGGCTCACAAGGCCTTGGAAAGTGAACTCTTGACTCTCACAAAGTCTTGTGAACAACTTCAAACTCAATTGACTAATGTTGTTTTGCCTAGTATTTTCATTCCTTCTAGTAGTACAAACATCTTTGAGGAAAATTATAAGTTGAAGGGGGAGCTTGTGAAGGCCGCCTTCTCAGAAGGAAACAAGTCTCTTGATGACCTTTAGAGTAAGCAAAGGTCAAATAATGAGAAAAGGGGCATTGGCTATGTGTCCAAGGCTAACAAGAAGATGAAGGCCAAGCCTGCACAAGCAAAAGAGAAGACCACTATGGGTAGTAACACCACAAGTGGCAAAACTATGTCACAAGATGACTTTGCGGGAATTGCTAATCCTCACTATGTTTTAATGCGTGATTATTATGGTGATGTTTATGCATAATATGTTGGTCCACTTGATGGTTATATTGCTTGGTCTATTTGGGTTTCCAAGACCCTTATCACTAACAAAAGAGGACCCATTGAAAAATGGGTACCTAAAAACTAGTTTGATCTCCTGTAGAACTATGCTTCCGGTGGGTCAAAGTGGGTGCTTGATACTGGATGTACAAGTCATATGACCGAAATCAAGGTGATAATGACGGAGATAAGGCCAAATCATGATCAAATAACCGTCACATATGCCAATAAGTTAAGGTCTTAGGTAATGGGTCTTGGCAAGGTTGTGTTTGCACATGATACTACTCTCGTGGACGTCATGCTTGTTGAGACCCTTGGGTATAATTTACTTTCAGTCTGTGCTCTTCGAAAGATGGGCTTTATCATCTTTATTTAATGATATTGTGGTTCTCTTATGGAGCAAGACTCTAAAGGGCGCTTTCGTTGGGTACCTCGAAAATGACTTGTATGTGGTGGACTTTTCGAGGAAAACCACTACAGGTGTGTTGTGCCTATTCGGAAAGGCTGATGTGGGTTGGCTATGGCATCTCCGTCTAGCCCATGTCAATATGAGAACTTTGCAAAGTCTCCACAAGGGTGGCCATATTGTTGGACTAAAATAAAATGTTTGTTTTGCCAAAGATCGTGTGTGCAAGGCTTATGTTGAAGGAAAAATGCATGATTCTTCCCACAAACCCAATAACATCATAAAATCCAAGAGGATCTTGGAGCTTCTTCACGTGGATCTCGTTGGTCCTCCATATCATGCAAGTCTTGGTGGTAAGAAATATTGTTTGGTGATTGTTGATGACTACTCAAGATATACATGGGTATACTTCTTCAAGTTGAAGAGTGAGACCCAACAAAACTTCGTCGACTTTGTTAATATGGTTCAATGTTAATACAATGTCCCCGTGTTGGTGATAAGGAGCGAAAATGGCATCGAGTTCAAGAACTACACCTTGAATGGATTTCTTAGTGATGAGGGGATAAAACATCAATGTTTTGCTGCATATACCCCTCAACAAAATGGTGTAGCTAAGAGGAAGAACCGGACATTAATGTATATGGCCAGGTCTCCATACAACTTTTGGGCCGAGGCAATCTCCACCGCATGCCATGCATCAAATCGGCTCTACCTCCGCAAAAAGTTGATCAAGACCCCATATGAGATACTTATCGGTCACCAGCCCAACGTTTCATACTTTTGGGTGTTTAGTCGTAAGTGTTCCTACCTCATAAAAGGTGTTAATTTGTCCAAATTTGATTCCAAAGCTTTGGAGGGTATTTTGTTGGATATGGTCTCGATTCCCACACTTATAGAATCTATGATAAACTCTCCAGGGTCGTGATATAGTCTTGTAGTGTGGTTTTCGAAGAATATGATGGCCCCCAAGCGGGGCGTGTTGATGTTTGTGATGTAGATTATGAAATGCCTCAAGATTCCATAAGAAGAATGGGTGTGGGATTCATCCACCCTGTTGAGGACCCCCTTGTGGCGGATTGAGAAGAACTATGCTCTACTCAAGTGGAGCCCTCATCTTCACAGCATCAACAAGCTCCTATTGCTGAAGCCAATTATGACGCAAGCCAAAGACAAGTTGAGAACCCTCACCATGATGATCAGGATGGAAGCTCCAGGCCAGAGTATCTGGCCTCTCCATTGACTGGACTATCCAGCCTGTGTAGTCAATTGCACAAGGCTGATTCATTGAGTCGTCCGCAAGATCATCGTGATGCCTCTCCAGGAGTATGTCTGATCAAGACCAAGATCAACCCGTGCCTCATGATGATGAGGATGAACCCTTTGATGATCAAGGTCAATATGAAGGTCAAGACGAGGACCAAAATTATGAAGAGATCCCCACAAGAAACAACAAGGATATCGAAACTCGTCGCAACGCTAGAGTGTATAGAATGTTGGAAAGAAAAGACCACACTCTTGAGAATGTTCTTGGTGATCTAGGGAGTGGAATGTCCACTCGAGTTCAATTGAAGCATTTTGGTGAGTATCAAGCTCATATATCCATGGTGGAGCCCAAGAAAGTGTGGGAAGCTCTTGAAGATTTAGATTGGTTAGAAGCCATGCATAATGAGCTCAACAACTTTGAGAGAAACAAAGTTTGAAAGTTAGTAGAAAACCCATAGATTGTCGCAATGTTATTGGCACTAAATGGATATTCAAGAACAAGCAAGATGAACATGGAATTATTGTGAGGAACAAGACAAGATTGGTAGCTCAAGGGTTCTCTCAAATTAGAATCCATGCATAATGAGCTCAACAACTTTGAGATAAACAGAGTTTGGAAGTTAGTAGAAAACCCAAAGAGTGCCGCAATGTTATTGGCACTAAATGGATATTCAAGAACAAGCAAGATGAACATGGAATTATTGTGAGGAACAAGGCAAGATTGGTAGCTCAAAGGTTCTCCCAAATTGAAGGCATTGATTATGGAGAGACCTATGCTCCCGTGGCTTGCATTGAGTCCATTTGTATCCTTCTTGCATATGTTGCACATCATAACTTTAAATTGCAACAAATGGATGTGGAAAGTGCTTTTCTAAATGGTCCATTGCAAGAGTTGGTTTATGTTAACCAACCCCCGGGGTTCAGGGATCCCAACTTCCCAAATCACATCTACAAGCTTGATAAGGCACTCTATGGGATTAAACAAGTTCCACGCATGTGGTATGAGCACCTTCGAGAGTTGTTGTTTGACCGTGGGTTTGAAGTTGGGAAGATTTATCCCACTCTTTTTACTAAGAAAGTTAACAGGGAGCTTTTCGTTTGCCAAATATATGTTGATTATATCATCATTGGTTCATCTAATAAAGCATTTAATGATGAATTCTCAAATCTTATGACTGACAGGTTTAGGATGTCTATGATGGGAATTTGAGGTTATTTATTGGTTTTGAGATCAAGCAAATAAGAGGAGGAACTTTCTTCAATAAAGCCAAGTATACTCAAGGCATGCTCAAGAGGTTCAACATGAAAGAACTAAATGGAGCTCCTACTCCCATGGCAACCAAGACTCATCTTGAACTAAATCCAAATGGTAAAGATGTGGATCAAAAGGTATATTGGTATATGATTGGTTCTTTGCTTTACCTTTGTGCATTTAGACCTGATATAGTGTTAAGTGTAGGAGTGTGTGCAAGATATCAAGCGGCTCCTAAAGAAAGCCACTTGATGGCGGTCAAAATAATATTTTGATATTTGGTTCATACCCCAAACTATGGTGTGTGGTGTCCTAAGGACTCAACATTCTCTCTTTGTGGGTACATAGATTTGGATTGGGCTAGTGACAAGGATGATAGGAAATCAACCTTCAGGGCTTGCCAATTTCTTGGTAGGTCCTTGGTGTGTTGGTCCTCCAAGAAGCAAAATAGCATATCTCTCTCCACTGTCGAAGACGAATATGTGGCAGCCACTAGTGCATGCACTCAATTGTTATGGATGAGCAAACTTTAAAGGAATATGGTGTCCATTGTGACAAAGTGCCTCTTTTATGTGATAATGAAAGTGCTATCAAGATTGCCTACAACCTAGTGGATCATACAAGGAAGAAACATATTGAGATTTGTCATCATTTCATTAGAGATCATGTTGCCCAAGGAGATATTGAGCTATCTTATGTTTCAACCAAAGACCAACTTGCCAATATTTTCACGAAGCCTCTTGATGAAGCAAGCTTTAGCTATTTGAGGAATGAGCTAAATATCATAGATTCAAGGAGGTTGACTTGATCATCTTGCATACTCACCTATATCTTGATCCTTATTTGGTTTAGATGTGGGTATGGAGATAGGGGAGTGCATTACTAATCCATTGGGCTATCACTCCCCCCATAATGCCAAAATTAACAATGTCATACTAGTTATATCATTTCAATGATAAGTGGGCTTCAATGACGAGTAGTGTCTATGAACTCAGGATATATCCTCGCGGTGTCATGACACATATAATCAAACATGGTGGCTCCGGCCGTCGACCCTCTCATTATGAAGAGGTTGTGTCTCATTTAGAATTTTTGGGTCTTCCATCGGATTTAATTGCATATTCTCTTACTCTGTTATTTCATGGCTTTGCTTTCAATTCTCTTGCAGTTTATCATCTTTGTAGTATGATATCTTATCCCAAGTATTACTCCCTTCCCTAAAACATGCTTTCTATCATATATGTCCTCATACACTTAAACTGGCAGTTTTGGTCGAACAGGGCCAGAGTTTCCGTTGTTTTCACATTGGAATCTCCGATCAGTCCGAAGTTTACGGTCCCACGGACCGGAGTCTCCAGACTGAGATGGTTTCAGGCGCTGAGTAAAGGGAGGCCGGGGTGAGAGAAACACCCAGTTTTCTTTCCTCCACCCTGACCTCCCCCTACTCACCTATCGCCTCCTCCTCCAAAATTGTTGCCCCATGGCCCTGGTGCCACTGGGATCCGTCGTGCCACCTGCCTCCTCCACCCTCTCCATACTTGGGCCATTCCCCACCAGTGGATTTACTCCATCGACGAATCTGGTACATTTTCTCTCACCATGAACCTAGGGTTCATCCCCCTTGCCTCTTTTTGAGCAATGTACCAATTCTCCCACTAGAACCTCATTTTTGTGTGCACTCCTCTCACATTATCCCTGTTCCCTTGCTCGATCTGCTCGAAATTAGTCTCCCGTAGCCTCCTTCATGCAACCCGAACTTCAGACCTGAGTTTCTAGTCTCTCAGACCGGAGACTCCGGTGTGCTTTTTGCACATATCGGAGATTCCGGTTCTAGAGACTCCGGTGTGGTTTACTTCTAGCACATCAAGAAAGGGTTTTAGGTTTTTGTCTTGAATCATGGACATATATTCTTATCTTCATGCTTTCCCCTTCCTCTATATTCACAGGTGGCTCTGGTTCTCGTCGTGCACCTCGCACCAATGCCAAGTCAAAAAGGGGGAGCCTCAATATGATGAGACGGATCGCCGGTATGTTATTACACCCTGTAACTAGAGGCAGTAGGCCAGAGATGCTGCCTATATGCGGAGGGAAGATGAGAGCGTTGAGGATGAGGCCTGTGCCAAGAGAGCCAAGTATGAAAAATTGTAGTCTTTAGCCAACATGTCCAAGAAATAATACCGTGAGCTACGCAAGATGAGGTTCTTTGACATGCCAAGAACTAGTGAGGACCCATGCTATTGGAGGAGGGAGCAAAAGGTGTTCATGAAGGATGTCTATCGCAAACTCACCAAGTCCCCGGTTTGTCCACGAAGGTAATATGGACTTTGCCTACATGCGTGCAAATGACTATTTCACGGAGGCTCTTTGGATCACTGAGAAGCTTGGGCACATAATCTTATGGATCTCCATGAGGACTACAACATTACCCTTGTCCAACAATTTTATAACACCATTGTATTTGATCATGATGCAGCAAGGACCATGATGGATGAGTGTTAACATCCGCTGCACTACAAACTACTATGATTTTGCCAGGGCCATTCACTAGACCTTCAGTGGCGTGTATATTCCTGTTGGTCACCGCATGCATGATGCCGCTCTTAGCGGAAGATAAAGGCAAGCTTGCACCTCTCTATGGGAGTAATGCCACTGTTGGGGAGTCCAAGGGACTCAAGCCTCTCTACAATTTGTTGTTGAGGATCTTTCGCCACACCATTGCTCCTAGTGCTGGAAATGATGATGCTATTCGGGGTGCACTTGTCAACTTGCTCCATCATGCACACAAAGTAGTTTGTGCTGAGCGTACTACTGAAGGATTTAACATTGATGCCATGGACCTCAATTTTTAGGAGATGTATCATGCCATACTCTTCATAAAATCTCCTCTGTATGCAGCTCTTGTGATGAGGATCATCAACACTCAGCCTCATGGTTCACCTCTTGCCCTTCCTCCTAATCTTGAAGAACATGTTTCCATGGCCCTACAAAAGAAAGGGAGGATGGGTCCATCTCCTAGACAATACTATGCTAGTGAGGATGAAGAAATTTTTGAGGCATAGCGGGCTCCCACTCCTCCAAGGGGCTCTAGGAGGAAGACTGCCTCCAATGTTCCTATGCCTCCGGTCACTCGTGAGTATGTCTAGGAAAAGGTCAAGAAGGCATCCTTTTGGGAGAAGGCGTTGTGTTGCATGAATGTGGATATTCGCAAAGAACAACATGCATCTTATGAAAGCAGCTGCAGAATTGAGAAGATCCTTAAGGAGATCAAGGCTCAAGGTGAAGAAGAAGAAGAGGAAGAGTACAATGATAAGCATGGGGCTGAACCGTCTGAAGAATCGGATCACACTCTTTCTTTTGGTGCATGGAACGCAAAGAACAACAACCTGGTTGATTGGAAGACCTTCTCTAAGGTCACATCTGGCTTTGGTTCTTAGGATACATCCTCCTCCCGCCCTCATGGCATAGGCCCCAAGGCTCCAAGTGGTGATGATGACTATGAGGAGGATGAAGAGCATGACAACGACGATGAGTGACTCCTTTGGGGTGATAGCTTGGTATTATCCCTTTTTAGTGTTTCGATGCCAAAGGGAGAGAAGATGTCTATTAGTATCATCTAGGATTTGCATGGGTCGGGCAGTAGGTTGCTTGGTTGCTTCTTATTTGCGCTTTTATCTTAAAATTCAAACATTTGCTTTACTTGGTCTGGTTCTTGTGAAACTATCTCCTTTGTGTGTGGATATGCTATGCATGGTTCATTATTGTAATGGTAAAGACTCAGGTGGTAATCTCTCTACTCTATGTGAGCCTTTATCTTCTATTCCCTAATATGCTTTGTATTACATGTATATCTTGCTGCACATTGTTAGGGGGAGCATAGTTATGTTACTTATTTTAAGAATTTCATGCAAAACCTCTTGTTGTCATCGAACACCAAGAAGGAGGAGATTGAGAGAACATTTATTGTCCTACTCAGTTTTGGCGTTCGTTAACAACTTAAGGACTCTTTTTACCGTGTGCTAATGATGTCAGGTCAATCTACCAAAAAGAGAAAAGTCCACGGCATTTGGAAATATCCCGGCTGGAACAAAATTTTCATGGAAGGTTCAGACCGGAATCTCCGATCTGGGCAGACTGGAGTCTCCGGTATGGATCGAAGCAAATGTCCTATGCCATTTTTTATAAGGGTCCGGAGACTGGCCAGATATTGTCCGAAATCTCCGGTGTGAAGTCGCAGACCAAAATCTCCAGTGTGCAGAGACCGGAGTTTCCGGTGTTCCCGGAACCAGAGTTTTGACTCAAGTCTCTAGAGTGATCAGCAAGACTAAGTCCGTGCCAGCCAGTATAGGGGTCCAGAGATTGTGCGGAGATGGAGCGGAATCTCCGGTGTGGAATGTTGTCAGACCAGAATCTCCGTTCTCCAGACCAGAGTTTCCGGTGTGGAAATTCCCCAACAGGTAGAATACGGTCTGAAAGGAGTGGGACTATAAATAGGGGACTTCATCCCCTACCTCAAGTTGCTTGTTTTAAAAAGAAGAACACTCCAAAGTTGAGCCACCAAATCAACAAGATCTCCCCCTCCAACCATCCAAAGTCCTTGATCTTTGGAAAATCAGAGGAGGAGGCCTTTATCTACATCTTCACCAAAAGGGATCTTCATTTACCCCTCATTCATTTGAGGGCCCCTTGCTCTAGGGTTTTGTTGGAAACCCTAGGACTTGATTTGGTTCTTACAAGCTTGTCTTTGATTTTTGTGACAACTTGCTTGCATTCGTGAGCCTCCAATTCAGTTGTGGATGTGTGCCTTGAACTTGTTGTAAAGGTGTCGATTTCCACCTCGAAGGTTACCGATATAGTGGAAGAGTGAATCGATCCCTTTGGGGTGAGGTTCATCGGAGAACAAGGGATGCCTTTTGTGGTGTTGGGGGTTTGAAACCACCCCCTCTCCAAACGGAGATGTACTTCCCTTAAAAGGAAGGAACTACGGGAAATCATCCTTGTGTCTCCGCGTGCTCCATTTCGGTTACTTCTATCCTTTACCGCACTTTAGTTATATCTTGCTCTTGCTTAGTTAGTTGTGCTAGTGTGACATATAGGTAAATTCATCTTAGTTGCATATCTAGATAATTTACCTTTTGTGTCAAACTCTAAATTGAAAAAGAGTAAAATTTGAAGTAGCACCTATTCACCCCCTCTAGGTGTCCATACGATCCATTCACATGGCCTCCTTGAGCACACCGCTAAACTTGCCTCACCATCCTCGTTCTGCCTAGCTAGGCCATGGAAGCCGGAGGCCCCGCAATCGAGCCAACTGATACCTCACCTCCGCCGCCAGTCATCGTTGTCCGCCGTTGATTCCGAGCTTATCTCTTCACGCTGACCCTTCCATGAGTGTAACACCCCGTCCACTGGGCCCCGGGGGTGTCACTCCTGGCAGCTTAATAGGATATCTTGACTAGCCCCACAAACCAACACTAGTCTTTTCTACGCACTTTGTCGTCACTCGTGCGCATCTGGTACCCACTTCCTGGTCGGTCACCCATCCTAGAAGTGCTCTAGGCCAAGCACATTTAACCTTAGAGTTCTTTTCGAATGAGATTCCGGAAAATAAGTTGCAACTTATTGGTATGAGTATCCTATCAATCCTATTAAGCCATGTGCCTGGATCTCACATACACCCACATTTTAGAAGATCGATGCCCTCATCGATCAAGCACACCCCAGGAACGTTCCCTCTTGGCACGCGTATGTGCGTCTAGTGCTGACATATGTGCCATGCCGTGTCCACTCCGGGCCACACGCACCATGCTCCACATGTCCCGCCACTGACCTGCACACACCCGTTTAACCACGAGGATTGGCTCTAATACCATTTGTAACACCCCGTCCACTGGGCCCCGGGGGTGTCACTCATGGCAGCTTAATAGGATATCTAGACTATCCCCACACACCAACACTAGCTTTTCTACGCACTTTGTCCTCACTCGTGCGTACCCGGTACCCACTTCTCAGTTAGTCACCCATCCTAGAATTGCTCTAGGCCAAGCACTCTTAACCTTAGAGTTCTTTTTGAATGAGCGTCCAGAAAAGAAGTTGCAACTTTTTGTATGAGTATCCTATCAATCCTATAAGCCATGTGCCTGGATCTTACAATGAGCTTCCTTGTGAGCTCCTTGTTATCCTACAGCGTTGTGCACCGTCGCTTGTCGCCGCATTAGCTTGCCTTTGACCGATCTCCGATGACCATTTTTCGGCGGTGCCACCACCATTCGGTCCGCCTCGACCTCCACTCTCCAACGCACACCCCCTCGCTAGCTCACGCGCTTGCAATCAATCGATCGATCCTCAATCTGAGAAGATCAATTCCAAGTGACATCAGCACGACATCATGCTTAGGTCATAATTCAGTTTTCTTTTCTGTAATATTTTAGTAATTGTTTAATTCCTGACATGTGGGTCCCCTTTGTAAATGCATAAATATTTTCATAATTTTTTGTGTTTAATAAAAGTAATAATGTGTGACAATTTGTATTTTTTTAATAATATTCCGAATGATTTAAAATGATTAAAATTAGGGGGAAAATCATAACTTATCCATTTTAAATCAAAAGAATACACATAATATATCAATATTCTTATAAAAATAAAATATACCATTTAAATCTATTATCATACATTGTTAAGTGATTAATAATGTTTTTAGTGTTTATCATATATTCCATAAAATAATAAAACTCTAGAAACACATCTTATTATTTATAAATCAGAAAAATATATAACATACCAAAATGATAACAAAACTATTATCCACATAGAAAATATAATATCATATTTTTTGGAATAAATTAAAATGTAATGAGCTAATAAACCCTATTTTAACCTTTTCCTTATATTATTAATTCATAAGAAATGATATAAAATTATTTATGTCTTTACTATTATCCACTTAAGGTCTAATTGTAAAAAAATCATCTCACTAGTTACTTGTTTGAAATAAAGATAATCCAAATCATCTTAAATACATTTTCTAAGATTATCACTAAAAAATAATTGTATGTTACTTTCTAAAAGGATTTTATCATTTATAAAATCATCAAAAATAGTATTCTAGGCTTATTAAACATTTTCACCATCATTACTCTTACAAGTTTAGGAATGTGTTTAAAATCTAAAGATAATTCCTAAATAGTCCAAATAATACCATACCCATGTTATAAAATATAATAACTAATTCCTAAATGGATAAAATATTTCATTCACTTATAATGTTAAGGAAACACCATTCAAATAAAAGTAATGCTATTTTCATCTAAATTTTTATGAAATATTATGAAGTGAACAAAATATAGTATCATCTCATATCAAAGACATACAAGTCTCAAATACAAGTAATATGCTTAACTCCATTATAGCAATTGGTTTGTTTCGTAATAATTAGAGTTAATAAAAACCCTAATAGTAGTTAACAACAAGTTTAAATGTTTTTAGTTGGTAAAGTAAGATTTTCTTCAAAAGTTATTCTCTTAAGATGCATTAAGAGTAACATATAGCTGTTTCCTTAAAGGATCTAGTTGATTAAAAATCTTTAGATAAGATGTTTTTGGATATCATTCAACACTTGAGTGTTCTATTATTGTATGCTACTTTGTTGTGCTTGCAAGTGATTTCACACACTCTCACAAGCCTAATAAGAAGCACAACTGTGAAACTAATATAAAAATACAACACGTTCCAAAGAAAGCATCACAAGTTTCCAAAGCCTAGTTCATAAACGTTATTCCGAGGATTTTAAGTTTAAAATGTTGCATTACATTACTTATGCATAATAACATCCTTCTTATTTAAATATTATTTCTCACCGGACCGATGATGTTGTTTTTAGATATTGGAGTTTATATTGTCTTGAAGACCTTGACTGCATAATCTTGCAGTCAAAAAGGCAAGTTCATACTTGGTCATGTCCTTTGGTTATTTTCTATCAATGTCGTCGGATTGATGACAAGTACGCCATGAGGGGGTCCTCGAGGCATGCGGAAGAGAGGGGTGTGAGATGTACGGTATTCCGGGACGGTGAGCACATAAGTTTACCCAGGTTCGAATCCGCCGGCTTTGGACGGATCCTACTCCTGCAAAGAATACGGCAGAGCCAGAATATGGGTTACAAGGGTTTCGCCTGTGCGAGTTGAGGGTCTAAAGTATTGAGTGTTATCTGGTGCCCTAAAGGCTCTCCCAAGGACGGCTTATATAAATATCCGGCCTAGGGTTTATAGGAGAGATCTATCCGGCTACAACTAAGAGTCTGTTACAGAGTACATCTTGAACTACAAGTAACATTATGGGCCTAAGTTGGTAAGTCTTCTGGGCCTTCCCGTAGCCAGATTGAACTCCATCTTCTCTCCCTGACTGGGCCGCCCGTGAAGCAAAAGCTCTAACCCGAAGTGGGCCACCCTGGTCAGTGAGGAACTGTGAGGATACCCGGAAAGTATATCCCCAACAGCAGCCCCCGGAGGCCTCCAAGATCCAAAGTCGGATTTTATCATCGTCTAGCTTGATCTTTGGCTTGCAGAATCTTGAAGGGTTCCTGAAACTTCACAACAAAAAGATACGATCCAGGTCTTAAAAATAAGTCGGACTTTACAATTGGTGACTTGGATTTTCCAGCTCGCTTTTAAACTAAGCCGAATTTGGTCCCTAACGCCACCTGACACAAGCATGGTCAAGTCCATCTCGACAAACGCTTTTGTCGCTGACCATTAGGTGGGTCCATGTTCATGGAACCGAGGCGCCGTTTCAATGCGTGCGTGGAGATCGAGGCAACGCAATCATCGCGTGGGCCCTTCCCAGTTCTTTCCACGACGCGTGGCGGTTACACTATAGCGTTTGCACGAATCTTGGCGCAGGTAGGTGGATATAAGGGGTTTATATTTCTTCTTCTCCTTTCCACCAGTCCCTTGCCGTTTCTTTCCTCCCAATCCTCCTGCGCGCATAGAGCCTCCTCGTTCTCCCTCCACAAAGCTCCCAGCACCGCCCCTTTAGGGTCACCCTTCCACCGGAGAAAATGGCTTCATCTTCTTCCTCCAGTTTGGCGGCGGCAGCGGCGGCGGCGAAGGCAGAAGCAACAGCAGAGAAAGAAAACTACAGGGGAGTCTGGATCCCCTGCGCTCTCGATGAAGCAGGTCTCAAGAACATGGAGAAGGAGGGGCTCCTCGCCAAGAATCGGCGGAGCGGCTCCAGCGAGACCGCCCCAATCCGCACGAGGGAGAGCGCCCACTTCGCACCCATCCGGACCGAGGTTTGTTCTTTCCTCCTCGGAGTTCTTCTCCGAGGTGATTGACCACTATGGAGTTCAACTCCACAATCTTCCTCCTAACTCCCTTCTAGATATGAGCGCTTTGCGAGGGCTTTCTCGGCATTAGGCCGAGTTTGCTTCTCTTCCGGTTTTACTTTCATGTCCGGAGGAATTCCATCACTGCCAGTGTTCCTTACATCACCGGCACCATTAGTTTTTCTCTTAGACGAGACCGGGCATATCCCAAAATTTCTGCCAGTGACTCGGTCAAACAATGGCCAGCCACTTTTTTCTATCATCGGGATATTCCGGCTCCCGGCAAAGCTACTACTTTGCCGGCTTTTGTCGACGGAGCCGCCATGGCTCAACCTTCCTGGGATGAGGTTGCTCCGTCTCTCACAGATGATCTGATCCTCGCTAAGAGGCGGATCGAATATCTGATCAAGCACAAGGGTCTGAAGGGATCCGACTTGGTCCAGTGTTGGGTCTCATGCCGGATCCAGCCACTTCAGTACCACGGGGATAGACTGATGCATTCCGTCACGTCTTCCCTGACCGACTCCCTCCGCATCAGCCCCAAAGCCTACACCACTCAGGGCTACATAACCCAGATCAAGTGGATGATCAAGGAGCGGATCGAGAGGCGGATTCTAGAGGTTTCTCTGGACATGCACACGGCGGAAAACCCCGTGGTTTCGCTAAGCTTTTATCATCACATCTTTTATGTGTTTCTATCTTCGAGTTACATTGCAATGCTGATACGTTTTCTTGTTTTCAGCTTGCTGACATCCCTGAGTCGGAACTTGCTCCGCTCGAAGGATACCCTCCGGTGTTCTCTCAGAAGGTGGAAGTGGTTCCACTGCTGGATCTTGCGCTCAAGAAGCGCAAAGCTCCGACAGTAGCAGTTGGCACAAAGGAGGTGCCAGTCGTGAAGAGGTAACCTTTCTGTCACAACTTTTCCGCCTTTGTTGTTTATTCAAGTTTCTTTCCGAGATGTAATGTTTCCGACTTTACTACCTTCTTAGAGCAAAATCAATCATCAAGGGAAAGGGGAAGGGGACTTCTTTGAAGCCCTTGCGCCAGACGAAGCTTACAATAGCTCCCCCTGCCATGGCTCCTCCGACTCTGGCCCCTCAACCTTCTGCAACTCCGGCGATCATCCCTTCTCTGGTGATTGCAAAAGATCTGGCTCCTCAAGCGGAGCCGACGATCCTTGGGTTGCATACTGACGCCACCACCAAAGGCCACCAAGATAAGGGTGAACCCTCTTCGGTAATGATCCTCGGCTGAAGTTCACGACAACCTCCTCAACAATCCGGGTCTTGCCAAATTTGGCCTGACCCGGAAGTCTGCAGAGGAGATCCAGCGGCTGGCCAGGCAAGTCCTGGACAAAAGCCATCTATCCCCCGAAGAGAAGGCGCAAGAAGCAGAGGACGTCAAGTTCTCCGACCTTCTTACTCAAGTCCGCCTTCGCGACGAGAGGATCAGGACTGGCGAGCTTCCAACAACTCCAGTGATCCCTCTTACTCTCGCCGAGAAGGTGGCAGCTAAAGTGAACGCAAGTTTAGACAAACTCACCCGCGAGCAATATGTAAGTCGGAATTCCAACTCTTGTTTTTACATTATGTTATATCATATCCTCTAGCCCCCAAGCATGAAGTAGGATATAGAATCCAAGTTTATGCTTTCGTTAGGATGCCAAACAACGAACTAGTGTAGCCCCCAAGGCTCGTGCTGATATTTAGTAAAAATATTAGCCCGAGTCTTAAGTAGCTTCGACTTTTGGGTATTACGACTTACAGAAAGTATGTTCCTATAACCAGGAATTATTGTCCAATGTCTGTAATAAGCGGAGAGAGATCAAAGCTCTCTGGCTTAAAAATGCTGAGCTCAAGGTAGCCAAGGATGAAGCTGAAGGTAAACATTTCGAGATTCAAACCTTGCCTTTTGCTTTGTAATGTCAAATTTTTCTGAACTGTTGTTCTTTTTTGACTTACAGCGTTGGTGAAACAATCCATCGCTATGATTGAAGAGGCCGAGAACCTCAAGACCTTGGTGGTGGAGAACAAAGGACTTCGCCAAGAGCTGCAAAAGCTCAAGGTGGATCATGAAACGAGCATAGCTCAAGTCCTGGAATCCTCCTCCATGGCCACTGAAGAGCGCGATCGCAATATTGCTGCTCAAGATAAAGTTATCTCAGACCTCAAGAATGAGGTTGACAGAGAGAAGGATATCTTCCAAGCACTCCGGGCTGAACTCCAGAGCCTCCGGGAGGAGAAAGCCAAGATTGGCGACGTCATTCTTGGTAAGTTCCATCTATCTGACTTATCATTTCCTCGACTTTTATCAATGTTGGTTTTTCCTTATCTTCATTTTGTGTATAGGTCCTCTGAACTTGACGGACTCCTCCTCGTCCGAGCCCCGCACTCACCGGCTTACCCAAGTCGGTGATCTTCTTCATGACTACCGCCAATCCCTTGAGGATATTGGCGAGTCTCTCATGATTCCGAACATGCCAAGCATGTCGGACTTCCAGGTGCGGGAGAAGGCCAAGGAGATGCCGCAGCTCGTTCGGGACTGGAACATGTCCTACGCACGGACTGCCGCGCAGAATGCCCTCTCCATGGTCATGAGCCACCATGGAAACATGGAAATATGGCAAGTGACTAAAGGGTACTACAAGGTAGATGAAGACGGCCAGGAGCAGGACCTTCAAGCCATCATGCACTCCTGCGCCGGATATGGGTGCCACGTAGCTGACCTGACCAGCTACGGGGTGCCCTTCTTCACCCACGTGGATACTCCACCACCTCCTCCAGAAGACGCCGAAGAAGTTTCCGACGATGAACGGACCACCTCGGATCCGGACATCTCGGAACGATACCAAGGCGGAGTGACCAGCGAGCCAGTAGATCCTTCATCTCCTCCTGCATCATAGACCACAAACTTATGTATTATTCTGTGAAAGAACATGATGCGTTTTGTAAATATAAAGTACTATGGCTTTTGCTAGTGCTAAGTTTTTTTTATCTATTCAGCACTTTTGTTTTAGACTTTTTGTGTGCTTGAAATGTTTGCACAAGCACTTAGAATTTTTCGTCTCTACTTATCGTTTATCTGGCTTTCCGCCTCGTCCCTTTCGTGAGCCGGCTAAACCTTCAGCCGGAAACTTTGCCGAGCAACGGAGCTCAATTGCTAAACCAGTTTAAACTCGGAAACAAAGTCGGCTTCCAGTACCAACAATTCACTACTCGGAAAATACCCGCATCCAGCAATCAGACAAATAACCTAAGTAAAGACTATAATTTTTTAGAGTTATACCCGAAGGTAGCAGTTTTAGAGTCAGAAATCTAAACCAGAACGAACATGAGCATAAAGTACTTTCAAGCATTCTGGGATTTTTGACTATTACATGATCATTAGGAAATAAGATGGTAAAAACTTCTCAGGAAAACTTTGAGGTAACCAAAACTTTTATTTCTCACAGAACATGTACATATGTATGATTACAAAGAAGGATAAACTAAGAATAAAAGGGACGTAGCTGAGCAATATTCTATGGTCTGTCTAACTCATCCGGATTTGTACTGCCTCCAGCTCTCTTTCTCTTCTTAGTAGTAGGTCTTTCTTTGACCGGCCTCATGTCAGTTAAGTAGTACGATCCATTGTGCATTACTCGACTAACTAAAAAGGGCCCTTCCCATACTGGGGAAAGTTTGTGCTTTCTTTGTTGCACAAGCCGGAGAACCAAATCACCTTTACTAAAAGATCTAGTTCGGACTCTCTGGCTATGATACATGCGTAACTTCTGCTGATAGGTTGTAGATCTCATTTTAGCAACGACGTGAACTTCTTCGACTAAGTCGAGATCATTTTATCGAGAAATCTCGGCATCCTCTTCGATATACGCGGCCACTCTAGGAGAAGTATGAATTAAATCACTAGGAAGAATTGCTTCTGCGCCATAGACCAAGAAGAAAGGTGTGTATCCTGTTGACCTGTTCGGAGTTGTTCGCAAACTCCAAATTACAGAGGGTAGTTCCTCTGCCCAAGCCCCGCAAAGACGCCTCGTTGGTGCTTCGAGTCTCGGTTTCAAGCCTTGGAGAATTAAACCATTTGCTCTTTCGACTTGTCTGTTAGCCTGTGGATGTGCGAATGACGCAATGTCAAGCCGGATATTTTGCTCATCGCAGAATTCAGCCAGTTCTCCCATAGAAAAGTTACTCCCATTGTCCGTGATAATGCTATGCGGATAACCATGCCGGATTATAACATTCTCGACAAATCTTTTGGTTGTTGCTCCATCACAACTAGTACCAGGTTTAGCCTCGATCCACTTTGTGAATTTGTCCACCATCACTAAGAGGTGTGTGAATCCACTTGGTGCTCGTTTAAAGGGTCCTACCATATCAAGCCCCCAGACCGCAAAAGGCCATGTTATAGGTATTGTTCGCAGCTGATCGGCCGGAACATGAGCTTTCTTAGCGTACTTTTGGCAGCCTTTGCATGTCTTGACTAATCGTTCGGCATCTGCCTGAGCTGTAAGCCAGAAAAATCCATGTCAAAACGCTTTTGGCACTAAAGATTTGGTTGTAGCGTGGTGACCACACTCGCCTTCGTGGATTTCTCTTAATATCTCCACTCCTTCTTCCGGAGATACACAGCGCTGAAAAACCCCAGAAACACTCCGTTTATGGAGCTCACCTTTAACAATAGTATAGGCTTTTGCTCGTCGGATAATCTGCCGGCTCAGCACCTCGTCTTCGGGTAATTTGCCATCTACCAAGTAATCAAGGTAGGGTTGAGTCCAGCTGGGAATTACAGCCAGAACTGCTATTAAAGGTGAGTCGGATTTGGTCGGATATTCCTCATATACTCCCTTTATCGAGGGAACTTTGAGGTGCTCTAAAAATGCGCCATCCGGGACCTCTTTCCGCGCAGAGCCTATTCGAGATAGTGCATCTGCTTCCTCATTTTCTGCTCGAGGGATGTGTTGAACTTCAAACCCTTCGAATGATTTAGATAGATCATCCACGACAGCTTTATATGCTGCCATGTGCTTATTTGCATTACAAATATCCGAGACTTGCTGAGCAACAAGATCCGAATCTCCGTAACACATCAAACGTCGGATGCCAATATCCTTAGCAATCCGGATTCCATGCAACAGTGCTTCATACTCGGCAATATTGTTTGTCGCTGTGAAGTGGATCTGCAACACGTATAATAGTTTATCTCCTTGGGGTGATTTGAGCACCACGCCAGCCCCCGAGCCCCCCGAGCCTTAGACCCATCAAAAAAGAGGGTCCAGTATTCCGACTCAGGGAGGACCATGTTCTCCTTCGTCTCTGTCCAATCAGCAACAAAGTCAGCAAGGATCTGGGATTTGATTGTTGTCCGAGGTTTATACTCAATATCGAAAGCTGAGAGCTCTATGCCCCATTTGGCGACACGTGCTGTGGCGTCGCTGTTGTTGATTATGTCTCTCATGGGAGATTTTCTCACCACGGTAATTGGATGCTCCTGAAAATAGTGTCATAACTTACGAGATGCTAGGAAAACACCGTAAGCCAACTTTTGATAGTGCGGATATCGCTGTTTTGATTCTGTCAAGACCTCGCTGACAAAATAAGTCGGACGCTGCACCAGGTGTTCCTGATTTTCCTCTGGTCTCTCCACCACCATGACGATACTAACGACCCTATTTGTCGCAGCAATATAAAGCAACATCGGTTCCTGAGGTTCCGGCACTGCAAGGATAGGAGCAGATGAGAGTACTTTCTTCAGGTCTTGTAGTGCAGCTTCACCGTTAGTCGCATAAAAATCTTTGGTCTTCTTCAGGAGTTTGTATAATGGTGCGTCTCTTTCACCAAGCCGGCTTACAAATCGACTGACCGCAGCAATGCAACCAGTTAATCTTTGTACGTCCTTCAGGCGAGTTGTCCTGGAAATATTGAGAATAGCCTTGATCTTGTCGCGGTTCACCTCTATGCCTCTTTGAGACACGATGAAACCTAACAATTTTCCGGCTGGTATTCTAAAGAAGCATTTCTTCGGGTTAAGCATGATGTTGTATTTTCGTAGATTGGCGAACGTCTCCTCCAAGTCAGAAATCAATGTTTCCTTCTTTTTGGACATGACCACGATATCATCCACGTATGCATGTACATTGCATCCGAGTTGGTCGTGGAGGCAACGCTGCATCGTGCGCTGGTACGTAGCTCCTGCGTTCTTCAGCCCAAAGGGCATTGTAACAAAACAGAAGGTTCTGAAAGGGGTTATGAATGAAGTCTTGACTTTGTCAGATTCCTTCATCCGTATTTGGTGATAACCGGAATATGCATCGACAAAACAGAGGAGTTCCAAGCCTGCCGTAGAATCGATAACTTGATCAATTCTAGGCAGAGCGAACGGATCTTTTGGACAAGCCTTGTTCAAGGCAGTATAATCAACACACATCCTTAAATCAGTGGTGTCCTTTTTAGGGACCATTACAGGGTTGGCCGACCAATCAGTATGGATGACCTCTTCTATGAATCCGGCTAACTCGAGCCATGCTAGTTCCTTAGCTATTGCCTTACGCTTTTCATCACCAAACCTTCGTAAGGACTGTTTGACGGGTTTAGCGTTTAGGTTTACATTTAGAGAGTGCTCGGCAAGTTCCCTAGGTACACCGGTCATGTCAGATGGCTGCCATACGAAGATATCTTGATTTGCTTGGAGGAACTTGACGAGCGCGCTTTCCTATGCGCTACTTAGGCCTACGCCTATTTGGGTCACCTTGGAGGGGTCGTCATCCTTCAACAGCGTCGTCTTCGTCTCTTCTGATGCCTTGAACTCCGGATTTGGCTTTGTCACCTCCTTCTTCGTCGCAGGCATCTCGGACGGATCTATGCTCTTCTTGATCTCCTGGTACTCCTGGGCATGCAGCACGGCTTTGGCAAAGGCGGCATTTCCATCCTCGCATTCTCGCGCCTTCTTCGGGTCTCCCTGATGGTGATTACGCCGTTGGGACCTGGAATTTTCATCATATTGTAAATGTAACACGGATGAGCCATAAAAGCCCAGTAAGCCGGACGTCCGAATATAGCGTGGTATGCGCTCTTGAACGGGACCACTTCGAAGGAAAGTGCCTCTGTCCGATAATTCTTTGGTGTTCCAAAAGTAACATCCAAAGTGATCTCTCCCAGGGAATTAGCCTGTCTTCCTGGGACAACTCCGTGAAAGATCACAGAGCTGTGGTTCAGCTGGGTTTCCGAGATCTTCATCCGGCGTAGCGTTTCGACATAGAGAATATTGATGCTGCTACCACCGTCCATGAGGGTCTTGGAGAAACCATAACCATCAATAAGTGGATTGACGATTAAGGCATATTTTCCTCGCCTATGTAGCTTAGGCGGATGATCAGCGTGGTCAAACATTATTGCCACTTCCGACCAGTCCAGATACTGAGGGACAGCCGGAACTGTTGTGTTGAGTTCGTGGAGAACTTCTTTCTTGACCTTTGCTGGTTGAGATCCGAGGAAGGTGACGTAAGTGTCCTTCTTGGTGGGAAAAGTTTTCTTCCCTTCCGACTTGGGATTTGAAGCGTCGGCTTCCTCCATGTTGGAATCTTCCTTGGTCTCTTTGTCTTTTTCGGGATTTTTCTTTCCCTTCTTGCGCTTAGCTTTGTAGCCCGCGGTATCATCTCTCTTGATGTCGTCGTTAAAACGACATTCAGCGTTGGTGTGGGATGAGCCCCCATTGGCGTCCAAATGATGCACACATGGGTTATTGGCGATGTCGGCCCAAGTGTAGGTTTTGCCTGGTTGTTGCTCTCCTCTACCTTGGACCCTTGATGTCCCACGGCCATGCCCGCGGCCTCCGCCGCGTCCTCCTCGTCCTCCAGACCCGGAAACAATAGTGACTACCGCTGTCTCCGTGTTGGGTTTTTCTTCCGAGGTATTTTTGCGCTTCTGAGCTTGTTACTTTGGTTGTTTTGCCGACTGAGGCACAGCCAAGGCATTGAGTAATCCCTCTGCATCGTCGTCAGCATCTGCATACTTGCTCGCTGTTTCTATCATTTCTCCCAGATCAGTAACCTTGTCACATTTCAAGCGATGGCGTAGTAAACCAATTGGGAGACCTGTGATGAAAGCTTCAATCGCAGTTTGATCATCTACTCCTTCGCAGGAGTTCTTGGTGTCAATCCATCGTCCGAGGTAATCCCGGCAAGTTTCTCCGGCTTTCTGGGTGCAACGCTGTAGGTCTCCAACCGTACAGGGCCTCCGATATGTGCCCTCGAAATTCCGAAAGAAAGCACTTTGTAAATCATACCAGTTGTGGATGGTGTTCGCCGGAAGCTCATTGAGCCATGATCGTGCCGTCTTCCTCAGCATGAGTGGGAGATATCGAGTTGCGACCAGGCTGTTTTCGCCCTTGGCGATGCAACAAGCTTGGAAGAAATCCTGTAACCAGGTGTCTGGCCGAGCAATGCCGTCGTAGGCTTGAATATGTCTTGAGATAGCAAATCCTTCCGGGAACTTTGTAGCTCTGATGCGTGGTCCGAAGCACTTTGGGCCCATGTACACGTCATCGTTTTCGTAGCGCCGAGCCTCTATGTTGGAGTTGATCCTATGCCTTGCGTCGTTCGGGGATAGGGATCGTCCCGAATGCCGGCTGTGGCTGCGGTGCCTTGGAGCCGGACTTCGGCTTCTGCCACCACCTCCTCCGCCATGTCCTCCTTGACCTCCATGGGGGCCGTTGTGATAACTGCGTGGTGGAGAGGGTGCTGCAGCGGGGTAGTTTCCGGCTGATCGCCGGCCTCCGTCTGGAACGTCATTATTCCGATTCCGGGGAGGGTCTTGACTATGACGAGCCCCCTGCCGGCTTGTACCTGCATGGTTTTCGTCGTTCCTTCATCCATCGTTCCCACCATGGTGAGGCTCAGTCGGATGGTTATCATGTCTAGGAGGCGGCATCCTTTGACGATCCTCCTCCCGACGTTTCTCTTTATCTTCTCCCCTTCGGGGAGGATTCCTCGGATTCAGTGCAGCGATCGTGTCTTTCTCGGCTACTAGAGCAACGTTGCTCCAGTTATGTGTAGTTCTGCGATGCTGTCCCGATGATCCGGTTCTTGAATAATTGTCTTCCCGTCGTTCGGGGCGATGATACTGCTCCGTAACGTAATGGGGTCTTACGCCAGCCCATGCCGGATCCGTGCAACACTGGTCAGCATCTGAGACCAGTTTTTGACTTCCGGACAGGGCGACCTTTTGCTGCTCTAGTCCCTTGTTGAGTAGCTTGATACCCAAACGGATCTCCTCTGGTCCTGGATTAGCCGATAAAATTTCTCGGGCTGCCACGGTATTTTGTACTGGTGTTGGGTATACCCAATCTCCGTTGCTATCTTTCCGTGGCTTCCCCATCTCATCTCCAAAAAGGACGGCACGGACACGTGGGAATTGGTTGTCATCTATGTGACGCTTCCGTGTCTTCTGATGCAGACGGGACATGTACTCCTTGTTCGACATGCGTTTCTTCTCCACCTTGATGTTTTTGGCTTCATCGAGGAGTTGTTGACGACGCGCTTCTAGGGCTTGCGCCCTTTCATCCAGCTCATCTGTAGTAAGTTCTGTAGTTGTAGGGATAGGTGTGGTTAATGCGGTATCGATGAGTTTACGCGCACCTTCAGTGATCACGTGTCCATCCACCGATGCTTCTTTTTTCAGCTTGTTCGGGATAAGTGCTCCATTCGAGTCTTCTTCGTATTCCTCAGCAATCACCTCCTCTGTCAGAGGGTCTTTTGCTGGGGTCTTGTTTTTCTTGTTCTTCTTCTTTGCCTTCTTGGCGGCACCGGTAGCAAAGACGGCTTTGGGTCCGTTTCCCGGAGTCAAGCTCTGATCGGTACTTTCGGACATTTGGACTTCGGGATTATCTCCGACGTCCATGTCATCCTGCGCTTTGGGAGAGTGTTCCCCGGATCCTTCATCCATGGCTTCTCCTTCTTCTGCAGCTTTGGAGTTGTACTTCTCTTCATATTCCGCGGAGAACTTTGAAATCACGGCGTCATCGACTCATCCGAGGATGCGGTACATCGGCGTTTGTTCCAATTGCCTCCAAAGACCGAGTTGGTGTTTTCTCCAGCATCGGCAGAGCCGGATCCGGATCCCACGTATCCGGCGCGACGCTGCGGCGAGGTACCTAAGCGCTTTCGCGATCAGCCATATCGAAACTTTTGATGGTCTCGAGGATTGCATCTGCGCTTTCGCCTTGCAGTATCATATTTTTTAGTGTGTACCTTAGGAAAGGCCTGTCTGTTCCGGCCTCATCAGAGCCGGAATCAGTGTCGTTGATATGCTCCTCCTGGATTTTGACTTCCACGAGTGGGTCGATCTGGGATTCGGTTCCTCCGAGGAGATCCACTCTAGATTCGACGTTGAACGCTAGGTCTTCTTCAGGTTCGGGTTTCTCTACTATCTCCACAACTGGTGCGGGCTGGGTGGGATTAGGGTTTTCTGAGATCCGGAACTCTGCCGCCTCCACGGACAAAGGGGATCCAGAAAATTCTTCTGCCTCTATCATCACCGCTGGGGTGGGTTGGGCAGGTTCAGCGAAACCGATGTAAACATCGATCTCGCCAAAAGACATGATTGTGTAGGCAGTCACGGCCTCCCTTGTCGGAATCCAAGTCTCGTCGAGAACGATGAGAGGGACATCGCTGGCATAGAGGATGCAACCGACGGCGATGGTCTCGCCGATTCCGATTCTTGCAGATTCCACTCGGAACGCAGATCCGTAGCTCACTTGCCCCACGGTGGGCGCGAACTGTCGTCGGATTGATGACAAGTACGCCATGAGGGGGTCCTCGAGGCGTGCGGAAGAGAGGGGTGTGAGACGTACGGTATTCTGGGACAGTGAGCACACAAGCTTACCCAGGTTCGAATCCGCCGGCTTTGGACGGATCCTACTCCTGCTAGCAATCCAGTAATATGGCAGAGCCGGAATATGGGTTACAAGGGTTTCGCCTGTGCGAGTTGAGGGTCTAAAGTATTGAGTGTTATATGGTGCCCTAAAGGCTCTCCCTAGGACGGCTTATATAAATATCCGGCCTAGGGTTTACAGGAGAGATCTATCCGGCTACAACTAAGAGTCTGTTACAGAGTACATCTTAAACTACAAGTAACATTATGGGCCTAAGTCGGTAAGTCTTCTGGGCCTTCCCGTAGCCGGATTGGACTCCGTCTTCTCTCCCTGACTGGGCCGCCCGTGAAGCAAAAGCTCTAACCCGAAGTGGGCCACCCTGGTCGGAACTATGAGGATACCCGGAAAGTATATCCCCAACAATCAATATTTGCAATCTACTATTGTTATCACCTGTATTTCGAAAAGGATGGTAGAAAACATTATTTTCATAATTAACTTGAACTACAAGTTACTTATCTAGGGTGGTCAGTTAATCTATTATGACTGGCAATGGAACCACCATTGCACGGGAAAGTATCACCTAGGACTTAATAACAAATGTAGCCAATGATTCTAGCACCGTATATTACGCTTTAACCATAAGATCTAGAATGGAACGGAAAAGTTAGCTAGATCTTCTTCCTTTTGCATGTCAACGGGCGACCTCATAAAGCTGCAGATTCCTTGTTGAGGATCCAACACATGGGTAGGACCCCTCAGTACACCGCGATATTGGTGTCTAGATCATCTGTGAGGGGTTCTCATAGGTGGAGGCCCACCATATCTGATGGTGGCTACTAGGGGAATATATGCGTACATAGTCTACATGGGGTCTATCATCGCTATAACTGCCCGCAATTGGGATATAGCAGAGGTAAGGCTTCTTGTAGAGTCGGTTTGACATATGGGGTCATGGAGAAGGGCAGCGATTGGTTTGGATCATCTATTAGGGCCCACATCACGGAATTGTGGACGGGAATAAGTAGCCCGGTTGTGGAACAAGGATTTGATCTCTTATGGGTAAAGTAAGACACCTCTACAGAGTGTAAGAATTGTGACATGTTACTCCCTTTTTTGTAAGAAACTACGAACGTGGTAGGAAAAGAACTCCATAAAGTTCTGGTAAACCTGTAAAGGCTGACGGACATAGTTTTTCAAAATAAAATTAACCTTTGAAAAAATGTTTACGAAAACCTGCATAGCCCGCGACCTATTGTCTATGGATGTAGATAGTGCATCAAACAGTCCTCTTTAATGAACTTGCTGAGTATGCTCGTACTCAACTGTACATTCCTAACCCTTGCTAGATTCTAAAATCGATGAAGGCGTCATCAACACAACTGATGCTCATAAGGATCGCTACAAGAAGCTAAAGTTCTTCAGTGAAGCCAATGGAGTCAACATCTACATCAGCTGAAGTAGAGATGAAGTTCCAGAATAGTTAGGCATCTAATCTCTAGCCATAAAACTTATTTCTGTAGAGCATCGTAGTAGCAACAATTGCAAGTCAGATAGTCTTGATAGTAGTCTTATTAGTAGTATAATTTTGAGTTGTTATTTTTGGTTCTTTTTTGTAAGTTCATTTCTTCCTCTCTCTACTCAAAAGTTTCTCTGGATCTTTTGTAATGATTCGAGATGTAATTTATAGTCATGTTTTGGACCCACGATGTTTATATTGTACCACTCTGAGGGGTGTAAAACTGATGTAATGGTATTTTATTTTGTTATGTCAACGACTTGCATACTACACCATGCAGTGTATGTTTGGGTCACCGCAGCGTGTGTGCACGCCCGAACGACACATTCTACGTCGTGCTCCGTGCCGTCGGGATACGCCTGATGCTCGACACCTATGAGAGCACGCACGAGAACACGGCATGCCATGAATTTTGATGATGTGAACTCGCTATCCGAGGCGGAGTTCGTCGTTGGGGCTCCACGCCTCGTCATCGATGAGGACCGTCGCCGCCACCGCCGGGCGCAGCGGCGGCTCACCATCGCCGAGGCGTACGAGCCATGGGCGGACCCAGGTACAGCCGAGTGGGGGCCCACTCAAAATTTCGAATTCCCTAAGTATTTATACATACTTTGAACGAAAATTATTCAAATCCTCCAAATTCATACTCCCTCCGATCCAAATTAGTTGACTCAAATTTGTCAAGATACGGATGTATCTAATACTAAATCATATCTAGAAACAATCGAATCTAGACAAATCTAAGTCAAGTAATTTGGATCGAAGGGAGTAGAAGGAATGCCCCCAGTCACATGATGTGCCCCCGGTCAGATTTTTTTTGGGTCCGCCCCTGGTACGAGCGGCTTTTGGCGGCTTGGATGGAGCAGTTCCTGCAGGACGTTTAGGCAGAGGTCGAGTTCTACGCCTCGAAGAGGGCAGAGAGGAGGGTCGCGAGGGAGGCTCGGCGTCGTTGGAAGGCGTTCATCAACGCGTAGTTGGCGGGTCCGTGCACCATCTCCGATGACGACCCAAGGTGGGATGACCAGTGGACCGACTCCAACGACACCACCTCCGAGGATGAAGAGTAGATTTTAGGTTTAATTTCAGTTCTATGTAGTGTATTTCAGTTCTATGTAATATATTTTAGCACTATGTTCATTTTCCGTTCTATGTAATATATATTTAGCCTATTTTCTGGAACTTTTTTTGATGTGCGCATGTGTGAAAAAGTGTTTTTGGCGCTGTATTTTAACGCGTCTGAAGGAGGGCCTTTTTTTCTGCTTTGCGTGCAATGCAATTTACAACCTTCGGTAGAGGTCGCGTCGGCGCCGCGCGCTGAATCCGGTTGAACGGCGCTGCAAAATCTTATACAGTGCCAGATTTTACAACGGGTTGGAGTTGCTCTAAAATATCAAAACCGGTTCAAAGAAGCCCTTGAAAAGAAACAACCATTTTTTTTTGTACTAACAGAAAGCGTCACATGTACTCCTGTATGTTATCCAAATTCAAAGAGCAAGGTTCTTTTTCTTTTGCGAAAAAAGAGCAAGGTTCAAGGTTCTTGACCGATAGTGTTTTGCTAACAACCATTTGTCCACTCCGTGCAGCGGAGCAAAACAGTCGTCCATCTTTTCCTCCGGGTCCCACAATTCGTCCACGATGACTTTGGCACCCCCGGCGCACCACCGCTCAGGTCGGATCACGTCCACATCAGCCACTATCAGGAAGAGGACGGTGGCGCCCACTCGCACTCGCGCTCTAACACTTCACTGGGTTTTCTTCCGAGAATAAACTCTCCACTGGTTACCGATGTAACCCCATCATCGGCACAGTTGCTCGTCGAGTCATTGACCACGACACCCAAAAATCAAACGAATCGTGTCCAGCGTCGGAAGAACCTCTGGTTATTCCCAATCGAAATTGTGCTCCATCTATATCCACAAAACGAAAGAACCTAGCTGCATGATCGTGCCACCTGTATGCGTCTACCTTGTCGTGTTCGTACACTACACGGTGTACCGTGTTCGTAAGTTTATAATCCTATAGTACTAGTAGTAAGTAGTCAAAGGTCAAAGAATCGATGAGTGGATGGATCAGCAGGCGCCGGGCATGAACCCGACGCTGCTGCCGTCGAAGCGCACCGCGAAGGAGCGCTGCTGCACGTTCCCGAGTATCGCCGCGTCGCCGTCCCCGCCGTTGGGGGCGAACGCGAGGCACCCGCTCGACAGGATCCCAGGGGCCTCCAAGGACATGGTCGCGCCGCCGCTGAACGTGAGCGCCACCGTCGGCAGCGTCACGACGCCGTACCGGCTGAAATCGTAGCACGTGTCCAGGATCCCCATGGCCGGCGCGGACGGGTACCCGTAGGGGGCCATGGCGGCACGGAACGTCGACCGCAGCGCCGCGTACGCCGTGGGCGGCAGCCGCGTGATCACCGTGCCCGTGTCGACCACCGTGCCACCCGCGAACACCGATGTCGGGACGCCGCCCACCTGCTGCCCGCCGACGCTGATGCCCGTGAGCATCACCATGTAGAACGTGGGCGCGGTCCACGCCGTGAGCAGCCCCGTGGTCGCGAACCCCGACGCGCTGCTCGGCCCGCCCAGCGTCAGGTACCCCGTGGAGGTCTCCTTGGGCGGGAGGCAGTAGGAGAAGACTCCGCCGTACGCGTTGGACGCCTGCGACTTGAGGGACATGGACTGGCGGCCGAGGGCGAGGAGGCCGTCGATGCCGGCGAAGAGCCCCGCCTGCGCGTAGCCGCAGCCGAAGAGGAACGTGTCAACCACCGCGTCGCCAGACGACGTCAGCGTCAGCGTGTCGGAGCTGTACACGCCCGTGGTATTGGACCCGTCGCCGTAGCTGACCACGTACCTGCACTGCGACGACGAGCAGCCCTCCCCGAAGATGCCCAGCTCCAGGCACGCCTCCGCGGCGCAAGACACGGCGGAGTAGGTGGACGACTTGGACGGGTCGAAGAGCGGGTCCTTCTGGCTGTAGCACTCCGGCGCGGAGCACGGCTTGCACTGCACCCACGACACGTCGCTGCCCGTGTCCAGCTCCACCGTCTGCGACACGCCCGGCGTGCCCAGGCTCACCGTCACCACGTACTGGAACGTGCCGATGGAGTAACCCATGGTGGCCGGCACCGTCGCCGACCTGCTGGAACCGGCAGTGAGCTGCAGGTCCCCTTTATTTGATCCCCGCGCGGCGCCGCTCCCCGACATCCTCCTCTGGATGTACTCCGCGCGCCGCTGGTCCGCGCGTAGCACCTCGGCGAACGACGGGCCCGCCTGTACCGACGACCTCGACGGCGCGCACGGCCCGTGCCGGTGCGCCAGCCGCAGCACCGCTGACGTGCCGTTCCGCTGCCGCCGCGCGATCGCTGAAAGTGCAAAGAATTCGAGCCAACGAACTCAACAACTCTCTCTGCCAAAAGCTGCTAGCTAGCTAACCCTCTCGTTAAATAACTCGATAGAGAAAAGCAAGTCGATGTCGGTACCTGGCCCGGTATCGTCGCACGTCGTGCCCGACGCCGCGAAACTGGCGGTGAAGACGGTGACGTAGCTCGCCGCCCCCGCCCTCGCCGCGGCAACATGGAGGGGCAAGAGGGCGG
Source organism: Avena insularis (assembly GCA_023614405.1). Taxonomy (NCBI): domain Eukaryota; kingdom Viridiplantae; phylum Streptophyta; class Magnoliopsida; order Poales; family Poaceae; genus Avena; species Avena insularis. The sequence goes on from CM042694.1 coordinate 471,103,491, forward strand.
TGGCGGCGCAGAGGAACCACGAGAGGAGGAGCACGCGGTGCAGCTGCAGCACGGGGGAGACGAAGAAGGAGGCCATGGCGCGACGGAGACAAAACGCGGCGCCTAAAAAAGGAGGACTAATTGGCCGCGCGCCCAATCCATCCCACCCAAACGGCCAAACCCATCATGTCGTGGAATTTGGAATTCTTCCGTCCTGTTGCAGCCTGGCGAGGGTAGGAGAACTTGCTACTTTGTGTGACATCGTGCCCGGTCTTCTCCACTCCGATCCCCACCGAACAGACTCCGGTTCTGAGTGCGACGTAGGCGGGTCTTCTTCCGGTACGATCCCAACAACGAATGCGATGGTGGTTGGCTCCTGCACGCGCGTCTGTTACGTATGCAAGTATGCTCGTAGCCGTTTCAGAGCTGAAAGAGTGAACGCCCTGCTCTGGGCTCTGGCATGTCAACCTCCTCTGACGAACCTCAAATCCCCTTTCCTTTTTTACTGATTTCGATGGCTTAACCGCGCCAAGCTCGCGACAAACTGATCATCAGATCCCATTTTGGATGACACCCTTCGTCGAGAAGTAATGCATGGTCTTCTTGCCTGCGGGACTTGCGTGCTTTGTCCCTGACGCCTGACGGAGACCTTTATCTACCACCTTCTTGCATGCGGGTCCGCGGCGTTGTTGGTGATCGAGATTCTGGGTGCACCAAGTTTTTCACGTGCCTCGTGCCTGCCTGCAAAGGCATAATTTAACTTTGCTTCTCCTAGTACAGGATCCGCATTCTTTGCACAGATGGGAGGAAGGATCAAGTTACGCTTCTCCTGAACCGCATGGGCCTTTCAAAATCGCAAGACATGCCGTTATCATGTCGACGACGACATATTCGATGGTTCGTTGGCCGATTACAGCAGATCTGCATGACCACTCCATGCAGTGCTACATTAATTAATTACTCTCTCAGGTTCGTAATAATTGTAGTTTTTTCTGTGAAATTCCACCGATCTATTAAAAATCATCAACAGTAGTACAACGCCCTGTTAAGAATATAATACACGCCTAGCCCTTTCATCAGTTCGGACTTTTGGTTCAGATGGTTAGTGCATATAATTCAATATGGTATCAGAGCCAAGAGGTCTCAAGTTCAAGATCCTGCTCACGCAGTATTAAAAAAAGATTCTGCGGCCTGCACCGAACCCACGATAAAGACTAAAATAGCCTAGACGTGAGGGGGAGTGTTAAGAATATAATACACGCCTAGCCCTTCCATTACTTCGGACTTTTGGTTCAGATGGTTAGTGCATATAATTCAATATGGTATCAGAGCCAAGAGGTCTCAAGTTCAAGATCCTGCTCACGCAATATTAAAAAAAGATTCCGCGGCCTGCACCGAACTCACGCTAAGGACTAAAATAGCCTAGACGTGAGGAGGAGTGTTAAGAATATAATACACGCCTAGCCCTTCCATCAGTTCGGACTTTTGGTTCAGATGGTTAGTGCATGTAATTCAATACACCCCTCCATCTCCAGAGCTGGGCAAAGCTTGTCTTAGTAGAGCTTGCTGTAGTAGATAGATGGAAAGTCATTGTGCTAAGGCAACAAAGGACTAGCACACCAGAGCAGCAACCATAGCCAAAGTGACAACCGTAGATCGAAAGAGACTGACCTTGAATCACACCAACGAACACAAAGACAGACCGAATCCCAGGAGATCTGCCAGATAAACGACTCCATGCGCTCTCCGTCGGTGCTAGATGCACCACCAGAGCGAGGATAGAGCGAGGAGGATCTTATTCTGACTACAGGAGGTAGCCGTCGCCTAAACATCCTGAAGAAGACACTAAAAAGCAGGCTAAACAAAAAACAGAAAACCTCCCGCCGGCGAGAGACCATGGTTCGCCACACCTCCAAGGCACTAGGACCACTAGAGGCGGAGCAGACCGACGACGCCGCCGGCGAGGGCGTTCGATACCCTAGATGGGTTTTAGCTAGTTCCTCTCCAGGCAGCGGCGGCTTATTATTGATTATATAAGCGCATCATTTTATACTGGTAATTGATCATTTTATACTGATAATTGATTTAATATAAAGTCGTACTTAATAAATCAGTGACGCTTATTGTGTCTTGTGATTCTGAAACGGCCAGGGTCGTACATGACACGGTAGTCCTTTGGTATGTACGACACGAGCAGTGTACGCGAAACTCTACGTTCTGCAACTATGAGTATATGGTGGATGATGAACTAGTTACAGATGTTGTTACTGGAGAAGAATCATTTCCTCCCAATTGATCTCACTGGCCTCCTCTTACAATGGTGAGGGGCCGTTCCGAGTTCAGGTACCACACGTCGTGTTGCTCTGTGCATGTTCACAACGAAGCGCTACAGCTCAGAGCACACGGGTGTCAGGTCAGTTGACATGTGTAGGTTCATTATGCTCGTATGCTCTTGTCTCGTCACTTCGCCATGGGCTCTAGTCTGGTGCGAGCAGGTGAGGTGATAAGGGTTAACGTCAAGGGTGGCCCGATCTTTACGGATCTCGTGGTCAAATCGATGGAAAATGCCAGGGGAAGGAAGAAGGTAGCAGAAGCGAACAAACACCTCGCGAAGAACACAATGAATACACACGAACACAACATGATACAAGACCAATTGCTCCCGCCGGCGGCCACCGGTCCGATAGAATCCTCGCAAGGAAAGATCGGTTAACGTGCTCCCGCCAATCCCAAGTGGAGAGGGAAGAACACCTTGGAGAGGGTATTGACATCTACGCTCACGCACTTGCAAACGTAGGCATTGTACAACAATTTATGTGCTATGCAAAGTCCAGCAAGGTTGGTGACGATAGTCGGTCCCCTTGGTAAAGGGGATGAGGCAAAACTATAGATTCCACAAAGGGGTTGTCTTCTAGTCTATCATCTATGTCTAAGGGATACATAAGGGGTGGAGGCTTTGTATATAGGCTAGCCACTTACATAGGGGTAGTTTGGGGATGTAACTAGGGTTGAAACATAATAAAGGGGTACATGGGTTGTGGCCCAGATCTGGTGCGCGCAGGCACTATTGTGACCGGTAGTACCGCTCCTCGGGTCTGGTAGTACCGGGCTTTAGTGGTAGCAATGTTGATTGGAGCGGTAGCTCCGGGCTTCAGTTGTTGCCAAGCTCCAGGTCAGGTAGTACCGGCTATGCAGCCCGGTAGTATCGCCGTTGGCGCGGTAGTACTAGTGGCAATAGAGGAGTAGATGGAGCTCCACAGGTCCGGGGCGGTAGTACCGCTGATGGGAGCGGTTGTACCGCTCATTCTAGTTTCTTCCTTCTCCTCTTCGAAGCCTCCATCTTGTCGGGCTTGATGCTCCGGACTTCCTCCCTTGTCTCTGTACTTGTCGATGTTGAAAGAGCATGTGGGCGCCCATGTGTGGTTTTGGTAATTAATGACAATCTCTATGGACTAATGTTTGCATTGAGTTGCACTTGTAGGAGTTGTCCATTGGTTTTTCTTGGACCATGTGTTGGTTTCAAGGTGGAAGAAATGAAGAAGAAGCATTGTCCAAGGGCCTTGGGCCTTTTTGGAGTCATATGAGTGGTCATGGATCGATGAAGACAAGTTAAAGAAGAGGCTTCTCCATGGTGTACGAGGGAGCATATGTCAAGTCTTTATCAAGCGAGTGCGTGCAAGAGCAATCAAGAAAGATGTCGTGCTCAAGTGGTTTACTCAAGGCAAAGGTATAATCTTGATATGTTTTCCCTTTTGTTGGTCTCATGTTGGTAGTGGGAGATCGTGTTTAGGATAGATAACCATACTATCAAGAAGGGCTCTCGAGTGAGTAACTCTCGATCATACCTTTTAGAGAGAGCTCAAACCATTGCATTCTTAGCATTTCTTGGTTGTTTGTTGGATCTTATCCATGTTTGGTTCTAGAGCTTGTGTTCATTACAAGCTCTAAATCATCAAAATCGAATATACCTTTTATATCTTATTGCGATTTTGTTCTTGGACGTTTTCCGAATCCTCACCAAGTGAGGTATCTCACATTATAATACTTGATACATTCTGACTTGGTGATATCCAATATTTTCCCTTTTTGTTGAGTAGTTCTTGTTGTCCTCTTTCCAACAAAATTGGTTTCGGGTCAATCGGAGTTTCCTAACTCAAGTTATTGCCATTTGTATTTTACCTCTTATTTGGTTTAAAAAGAAAAAAATTGTTGTTGGACCAAGCGGTAGTACCGCAGTTTCTACCGGCCACACCCGGCAGCGCGCCACTCCTCTCTGCCCGGCCCGACTACGTTGATTGGTAGTACCGGACCAACGCGGTAGTACCGCCCGGCCGGGCAGGTACTACTGGGCCGGCCCACTCCGAGCTCACCCAGCTTCCTCGCCTTGCTCCAGCCTGTCTTGCCTAGCCAGCCTTGCTCCTGCGGCCTTGCTCGCACGCACGCTCGCTCGCCCGATCCCCTACGCGCGCTGCTGGCTGCCTTCCCCTGGATCCCCTTTGCCTTGCTCCCAGCCTAGCTAGCTCGCCAGCGCTCTAGCCGCCGCCACTCCTCTTGGGCCTTGCTCCAACGCCGCTCGCTCCCGGCCCAGCCTCACGCGCGCGCAGTGCTCGCCCCGGTCTCGCGCGTTCTCCCTGATCCCGCCTTGCTTGCTCCCAATAGCTGCGCCCGTGTTGACCGCACCAGATCGCCAAGTCTCCTGCGCTCGCGTGCATTGTTCCCCTTGCGCCGCTGGGGTTGTTGGGTCCGGTAGCACCGGCCCAACAACGGTACTACCGGCCCAGGCTAGAAAAGTGCCCCAACAGGCAGATATTTCCTGGGGGCCTTTATAAGCACCTTCTCTCTCCTTTTTAGCTAGTTCTTCTTCCTGTTTTCTCAAGCTTTGCCTCATTTCTCTGACATCTCTTGAGCTTGATTCCTATATTCCCCTCCAATGATTCTTGCCCGTATTTGAGAGGAATATTGAAGAGATCTAGATCCACTTTTGACCAAACCATTTCACCTCTTTGTGAGTGAATCTTTGGGATCTAGATCTTGGAGGATTTGGTGTTCTTCATTTGTTCTTCCCTCTTGTTCCCCCAATTGCTTTAGTAGCTTTGTTGGAACTTGAGAGTGGAGGATTGGAGCATATTTGTGGTGTTCTTGCCTTTTGCATTAGGTACATCGGTTTGAGTTCTCCCCAGAGGATTTGCTTGGTGAAATCAAGAAGCTTTTCCCTCTTGGGTTCCTGGAACCCTAGATGGTTGTGTGGCCTTTGTGGCATGTTCTTGGGGCCTTCAATTAAGTTTTGAAGCTCTCCCCAAGATTGAGGCCTTGGTGGCGATTATTGGGAGCCTCCAATTAAGTTGTGGAGATAGCCCCAATCTTGTATGGATTTGGTGACCACCCTCAAGTGTACCATAGTGGAACGGGTGCTTGCCGCGTGGTGGGTGCTCGGGAGAATAGGGTGAGGCCCCTTGTGGCGTTGGTGGTGTTAGTACCGCCCACCCCTCCAACAAGACGTACTCCCTTGTTGGGAGGAACTCGGTAAAATATCATCGTCCCCGCGTGCCTCGGTTATCTCTATACCTGAGCTCTTTATTTATGCACTTTACATTGTGATAGCCTTCGTGCTTGAATTAATCTATTGCTATCACATTGTTGCTTGTATTTCTTAGCATAAGTCGTTGGTGCACATAGGTGAACCTTAGTATATCTAGGCTTTGTGCTTGACAAAATAAAACGCTAGTTTTATTCCGCCATTGTTAAGCCCATCTTGTAAAAGTTTTAAACCGCCTATTCACCCCCCCCTCTAGGCGACATCCGTGATCTTTCATATACGAACCTAGCATGTCATAGGATGGAGTATGAAGTAGTATACCATTCAATAGGGTAGGAAGTGGACTCACATGGAGGATAGGATTCACCTTTGAAGTCCATAATGACTTGGCATAAGTTGGAGACCATGATGTGGTAACAATCGTAGGTCGGGCTACATCAGCACCCCCCCCCCTTCAAAAAGAGTCATCCTCGACTCTATATGCTCATCACAATGTAGAGGTGGTCGATATACATTCTTGATACTGGGGTTCACCATATAGTCGTCCTCGAGAAGATTGACTTGACAACACTTCAATATTCCTTCACTTTCCATGAAGCCTACAAAGCTCAAAACAAAAGCGAAGCAACACTCAAAGAGTAGCCAATTTATGAGGATTATAGCATGAGTCCTCAAGTATAAGGAAGTCACCTTAGGGTGTAGAGATAGCTCGATGAAGGGCAGCCATAGGTAACTCTCTACAGTTCATCTTATCAACTCATGGTCCATAGAGGTTGACATGTATGTAACTGTACCTTCCCACAATAAAGACCAAGCAAAATATTTCCTGATAGAGGAGAATATGTCATTTGTGGCATGTCCATTCTTGTTCACAACACTATTAACACAACATAAGTATAGCAAATTGAATGCATATGGAAGGTCAATGTGCATGGAAATCATTTGAACATCATCCAAATGTGGGAACTCAAAAACTCCATATAACGTCTTAGTGTGGCACTCAAAACAATTGAATATTGATCAACATCTTTGATGCAAGAAAAGGAGAATTCAGAAAAAGCACATGACGAAGGATATCCAAAACAACATCATTAAGTGTGCAAACCAACCATATGTTGGACTCCACACACAAATCATCAAAATCAAAGATCATCGAGATATGAGTATCACAAGAGGAAACAAAAACAACATGCTTGCAAACAAACCATAGGAAAGAGAAAAATTTCCTTATGTTTGTTGCAAAAACTATATGAGATACTTGAAGCTCTCATGACAATGCATGCTCATAGTGACATTATGGTTGCACACAAAACATCGGAAAGAGAAATTTTTCAACATTTTTATTGCAACACACAAAGCATCAATATTCAATAGCAAAGAAACATGATTGTCATAAGCTGAAAGAATACCATCAACATGCTTGCAGGCAAACCATAGGAAAGAGCAATTTGTCAACATGAAAGATGCAAAGAATGCAAAAGGTATCAGAGTCGGGTTCGTTCTTGAACTTACATGGGGGATGCTCTCAAGAGCTCCTATTGTCAACTCATGCTCAACCGAGGTTGACATTATAGTGCGGGTACCTACACACATCATACACAAAAGGGAGAATGTGTGTGCATGGTAGATAAATACATCATCCATCATGACATATATTTTCTTGTGCACATCACCCTTAGTGCCAATCAAGTGTAAGTTATTGATGGCTCAATGCACGGCGCCCAAAAAAATGCTTGATGGCGGTGTTGATGTAGAGCTCGTTGGGAACCCCAAGAGGAAGGTATGATGAGCACAGCAGCAAGTTTCCCTCAGTTATGAAACCAAGGTTTAATCGAACTAGTAGGAGCAAGGAAACACCCCAAAGGTGTTACTAGCTGAGCTTTGGCAGGGCGCACTACCGGTGCTAGTAGAAACGTGGAGACCTGCACAACACAACCACGGAACTTTGTCCCCAACTTGCGATGAGGTTGTCAATCTCACCGTGTTTTGCGGAAAACAAAGGATTAAACGTATTAAATGGAAAGAAGTAAAAGTTTGCAGAAAGTAAACACAAAGCAGAAACAGTTTATAGATTGTATGTAAAGAAAAGGACCGGGGTCCATAATTCACTAGAGGTGGCTCTCCTTAGATAGATAACATGCTGGGTGAACAAATTACAGCGGGGCAATTGACAAACACCGAGAAAGCAATACATGCATATACTAATCATCTTGACTCCTTTGAGACTTGATTGGGCATTACAACATAATACATAGACCGCCATCCAACTGCATCTATGACTAATAATCCACCTTCAGGTTATCATTCGAACCCCCTCCAGTATTAAGTTGCAAGCAACAGATTATTGATTTACGAACTGCGTGTAAAGTAAACAATACGATTGTTCTATGAACAAAGGATTGTTGTTTTCTCCCTAGTAGCAACAGCACATCTAGTACCTTAGAGATTTCTGTCACTTCCCCAGATTACCAGAGGCATGAACCCACTATCGAGCATAAATACTAACTCTTGGAGTTGCTAGTATCTACTTGGCCAAGATATCTACTAACAACGGAAAGCATGCAAGATCACAAATAACAAAGACATGATAGAATCAATAATAAATCTGAAATAGCATCTCAATATCCATCGGATCCCCACAAACACAACATGTAGAATTACAAATAGATGGTCTTGATCATGAACGGAGCTCACAAGATCTAGACATGAAAGCACAAAGGAGGAGAACTAGCCATCTAGCTACTACATGGATCCGTAGTCCAAGGATGAACTACTCACACATCACACCGGAGGCTTGCATGGTGATGAAGAAGGCCTCTAGGGTGAATTCCCCTCTCCGGCAGGGTGCTGGGAAGAGCTTCAGATCCCTCCTGATCTAGGGATGGAGATGACGGCGGCTACAGACTCTTTTGTGGATTTTTGATCAAGTACTTAGGGTTTACGTCCTGAGGGAATCTTATAGTCGGAAGGGGAGGCCGAGGGGGTGCCTGGGGCCACCACACCACCCCTTGGCAAAGGCCAAGCCTAGCCGTGCGGCCAGGTGGTGTGGCCGTCCTCTGGCCCCTCTCCGTCTCGTATTCTGGCATCTGATGACTTCCGGAAAAATGGGCACTTTGGCTTTTGTCCCGTCCAATTCCGAGAATATTCATTTTCTGACTTTCCTGGAACCAAAAAACAGCAGAAAATAGGCAGCTGGCACTGTGGCTCTTGTTAATAAGTTAGTCCAAGAAATCATATGAAAAGTACTCCAAAGTTGGAAAAAAACACAATAAAGTGGATAAAACCAAGCATGGAACATCAAAAATTATAGATACATTTGCAATGTACCAACATCCCCAAGCTTAACTCCTGCTCGTCCTCGAGTAGGTAAGTGATAAAAAGAAAGAATAATTTTTGAGGTGACATGCACCATCAAAGACTTGATCAAAGTATTTGTAAAACATTCAAGGTTGGGATCATAGTACTTCAATCATAACATGAAAGACAAAGTTCTAGCAATAAGACAAAGAAACTATGATGTAACATGAAAAGGCACAAACAAAAGATTCATGAATAACAATGCTTTGCAAGACGTTTGTTTGTTTCACATAAAGAAAACATAGCATAATAGTATTCAGCTTGTCCCTCAATAGAGTAGAAAATATAAATGCATAGGACACATTCAAAGTTCATAAGAGTGACTAGATACAAATAGTTTAAAACAAGTAATATCAAAGTATGCATCAATCAACTAGTCTTGGGACAATGCACATAGAACTAAGAATGGCCACTATGCTCTCAAAGTAGGTGCATAAAGATAGAAGGTGGAGACTCAATATAATGGTGGAAGAAAGTCCTTTTTATAAAAGGAAGTAGGGATTCAACTCTCATAAAGAGCTTCCAAAAATTATGGTACTTATAGCTTTCAGCTCTCATTGCCCCTATCATAAGCATCTTGAAGTGATTAAGGTTAAAGTGAACAAACTATGGTGTACATGCTTGACGAAGTATAAGTCAGAAATCTCATGTCCCTTGTATATGAGGTCCGCTCCTCATGCTACTCAAGTTTAGTCACCGGTAAGTTCTTGTCATTGTAAGTATATGTGTATCATAGAGAACCGCCAACGGGATACCCCTTGCCCGATGATACGGAAGAATCCCCATATCAAAATGACAAGGCAAGCAGACAACGAGCATCTCAGCATTCTTGTTATTTACCATGGGAATATGGTGCTTTTTTCTCTCTTTCCTCTTTTCATAGTATCTCTTTTTTTCTCCTTTTCTCTTTTTTTCAATATAGGACTCTTTTTTTATAAGAAGAATGCTTCATAGACAGCTCATTATGGTTACACTGCAGGTTTCCACCATGTCATCATGGATTAGACCAGCGGCCCAGGCATTTCTCTAACACATATACATAACTCCATGGACTTACAAGCTCCCCTTTCATTTCACACCGACGACATCCATATACAAAAGAGCATGATATCAACTAGGTACAAGTACCAAGTGCAATGTTGAAAGCGTTCCCCATGAAAGCATGGTTCTGATAATTCCCAACAAATAAGTGCAAGCATATACAACATAGACGACACAATGGTTCAAGTTTATTAAGGGCAAGAAAAGTAAAGTGTGCCATCAAGGTCGTGAGAGCTTTAATCACTAGTTTTCTCATAACAAGTTTAATTCGGAAGGTAAACAAAAGCATGAATATACTTGGAATAACATAAGCTAGTAGGTAGGTATGGTGGACTCTTTGGAATAACTTGATTTAGGGAGTTGGATGCATGAGTGGAACTCATGCTTTGTTGTGGAGGCTAGCAAAAGACTGGGAGCGACAAACTAAGAGAGCAATAATGGCCATAATCATGCAGAGCGACAAAACATCATTGATCAAAGCATAAAGTGATACTACAAGTTGAAAAACTAAAGGATCATAAAGGCTATGGTGACTTGAGATAGTCATAACATGGTGTGAGCATGTGCCAAGTCAACCCAAATAAAGCATCAAAGGATAATACCACTATACTATGCTTTAATATGCTAAAACAACGCATGATTCATCCAAGGCACATTAAGCAATCTCAATTGTTTATAACAAGTCATGCTACAGCAAAGAATACTAAGCATAAAGCCAAAACAATATCAAGCATGGCATGACAAAGCATAGGTCACAGTCAAAAACGAGCTCTTTTTACCACATAAGTATGAACTTTCCTACTCTTTTCCAAACCAAACCAAACTATTTGCAAAACAATGTATGAAAGAGGGGGTACAACCAATTTATTCAGTAAACTAAGCAAACAAAAGCAAACGAAAACCAAAACGAAAATGAAAAAGAAGACGCTCCAAGAAAAACACAACTGTGCATGAAAAAATAAAAATGAAGCATTTGGAAGGAACCTGGAATTTTTATTGATGAAGAAGGGGATGCCTTGGGCATCCCCAAGCTTTGACGCTTGTACTTCTTGGATATTTCTTGGGGTGACACGCGTGGCATCCCAAAGCTTGAGCTTTAGTCCATCCTTCATCTCATTACTCATTCCTTCCATACACCTGAAAATTTTCCTTCATACAAAACTTCACACAATCTCATTAGCAATATTAGTGCACTTAAGATAAATAAGTCTCAAGGTTCAGTTCTAACACCAAATAAACTTCCATTAGAACACTAGCTACTGTAGCACTTCCCTCAAAAAGCTCAATTCCCCAAAAGAACTCAAAAAGGAACCCACAAGAAGCAAATGCAGAAAATGGCAGAAATCTGTCAAAACAGACCAGTAGGTAAATACGAATTTTTTCAAAGACCTTCTGTTGCTCAAATCTAAAAGTGTTGAACTAAAGAAAGTTATACAACTACCTGGGGCAGAAGCACGAAAAATTACAGCTCAATCCGACATACAGAGCTCTCTCACGAATTTTTACGATGAAGCACAAAAATCTGTTTCGAGACAGCAACTTTCCAATCATTACTTCACTCTCATTAGAGGTTACTGTTGGCACAAAAAGCAAATAAAAAGGATAAGGAGCGGTTATTACAGAGTTAATAACTTCCAAGACTCATCTAAAACTTTTGGGTTATCTCCTAATAAGTACTTTTCTTTAACGCCTTTAAGTTAGGCATAAGAAGCAAAGAAAGAATCAAGTGTTCTCAAATGAAGAAGCATTAAGACCAAATTTTGTTTTCATAGGAGAAGCAAAAGAAATATTTTCTCTCTTTTTAGGGAAGTGTTCTAAACCTTTCTTGAGTGAGAGTTGGTATTTAATGGTGCCTTCTTTCATATCAATGATGGCACCAACAGTTCTAAGAAAAGGTCTTCCCAAAGTAATAGGACAAGAAGCATTGTATTCAACATCCAAAACATAGAAATCAACAGGGACATAGGAATTGTTAACCATAATAAGAACATCATTAAGACTCCCCATGAGTTTCTTTTTAGCATTATCATCAAGTGGAACATTCAAATAACAATCTTCAAGAGGAGGCAAATCAAGCATATCATAAAATCCTTCTAGGCATAATAGAAACACTACTATCAAGATCACATAAAGCTTTGGAATCAAAGTCATTCACTTTTATATTAATGATGGGTTCCCAACCATCTTCTTGTTTTATAGGAATAGAAGCTTTATGTTTCATCTTTTCTTCTTTAATCTTTATGAGAGCATCAGTAATGTGTTTTGTAAAGGCCATGTTCATAGCACTAGCATTAGGACTTTTAGCAAGCTTTTGTAGGAACTTAATAACTTCAGAGATATTGCAACCATCAAGATCAAAATCAAATTTATCATCTAAAGTAGTAGAAACTATTAGTAGCCTCAACACTAGTGGTGGTGATAGTAAAAACACTAATGTTTCTAGCAATTTCATCTTCTCTTTCCCACTTAGGATGTAATTCAGCTAATAGTCTAACATTTTCATCAATTCTTACTTGTATGGCATTGGTAGCTGCAAAGGGATTCTCATTAGTTTCAGGTTTAGCAGCCATTTTATTCAAAGTAGATTGAGCTTCAGCCAAAGATGCTATATTTCTTTCAGCATTAGAGAGTTTTTCCTCAATAGTTTTATTGAAAGCAGTTTGTTTACTAATAAACTCTTTAAGCATAACTTCAAGTTCAGAGGGAGCACTCTTATTATTGTTGTAAGAATTTCCATAAGCATTACCATTGTTGGGAGGATATGGCTTATAATTGTTGTTACCAAAATTGTTCCTATAAGCATTATTACCATAAGCATTGTTGCCAAAGTTGTTATTTCTTATGAAGTTCACATCAACTTGCTCTTCTTGAGCAACCAAAGAAGCTAGAGGAACATTATTTGGATCAATATGGGCTTTCCCATTAACAAGCATAGACATAATTATATCAATCTTATCACTCAAGGAGGAGGTTTCCTCAACAGAATTTACCTTCCTACCTTGTGGAGCTCTCTTAGTATGCCATTCGGAATAATTAACCATCATATTGTCCAGAAGTTTTGTTGCAGCACCCAAAGTGATGGTCATAAAGGTACCTCCAGCAGCTGAATCCAATAGGTTCCTTGAAGAATAGTTCAATCCTGCATAAAAAGTTTGGATGATCATCCAAGCAGTCAGTCCATGAGTGGGACAATTCTTTACCAAAGATTTCATTCTTTCCCAAGCTTGAGCAACATGCTCATTATCAAGTTGTTTAAACTTCATTATTTCACTTCTCATAGATATAATCTTAGCAGGAGGATAGTATTTTCCAATAAAAACATCTTTGCACTTAGTCCAAGAATCAATACTATTCCTAGTTAAGGAATTCAACCACTCTTTAGCTTTTCCTCTCAAAGAGAAAGGAAACAATTTCAGCTTAATAATATCACCATCTATATCCCTATTCTTTTGCATCTCACAAAGTTCAACAAATTTATTTAGATGGGAAGTAGCATCTTAATTACCAATACCAGAAAATTGCTCTCTCATAACAAGATTGAGTAAAGCAAGTTTTATCTCAAAGAAAGTATTTTCAGCCACAGGTGGAGCAATAGGTGTGCTCATAAAATCATTGTTGTTGGTGCTAGTGAAGTCACACAACTTAGTGTTTTCAAGAGTAGTCATTTTTTTGGGTTTTCAAATAAGAAAGCAAACTTGTAAAACTAAATTTTTTTGTGTTTTTTGAAGAACAAAACAAGCAAACAAAGCAAAAGAAAAACAACAAAGTAAAGAGATTGGTTATGAGGGACTCCCCTTGTGAAGATGTCCTTGACTCCCCGGCAACGGCGCCAGAAAAATGCTTGATGGCTCAATGCGCGGTTCCCAGAAAAATGCTTGCTGGCGGTGTTGATGTAGAGCCCATTGGGAACCCCAAGAGGAAGGTATGATGAGCATAGCAGCAAGTTTCCCTCAGTTATGAAACCAAGGTTTAATCGAACCAGTAGGAGCAAGGAAACACCCCAAAGGTGTTACTAGCTGAGCTTTGGCGGGGCGCACTACCGGTGCTAGTAGCAACGTGGAGACCTGCACAACACAACCACAGAACTTTGTCCCCAACTTGCGATGAGGTTGTCAATCTCACCGTGTTTTGCGGAAAACAAAGGATTAAACGTATCGAATGGAAAGAAGTAAAAGTTTGCAGAAAGTAAACACAAAGCAGAAATAGTTTATAGATTGTATGTAAATAAAAGGACCGGGATCCATAGTTCACTAGAGGTGGCTCTCCTTAGATAGATAACATGCTGGGTGAACAAATTACAGCGGGGCAATTGACAAACACCGAGAAAGCAATACATGCATATACTAATCATCTTGACTCCTTTGAGACTTGATTGGGCATTACAACATAATACATAGACTGCCATCCAACTGCATCTATGACTAATAATCCACCTTCAGGTTATCATCCGAACCCCCTCCAGTATTAAGTTGCAAGCAACAGATTATTGCTTTACGAATTGCATGTAAAGTAAACAATACGATTGTTCTATGAACAAAGGATTGTTGTTTTCTCCCTAGTAGCAACAGCACATCTAGTACCTTAGAGATTTCTGTCACTTCCCAGATTACCAGAGGCATGAACCCACTATCGAGCATAAATACTAACTCTTGGAGTTGCTAGCATCTACTTGGCCAAGATAGCTACTAACAACGGAAAGCATGCAAGATCACAAATAACAAAGACATGATAGAATCAATAATCAATCTGAAATAGAATCTCAATATCCATCGGATCCCCGCAAACACAACATGTAGAATTACAAATAGATGATCTTGATTATGAACGGAGCTCACAAGATCTAGACATGAAAGCACAAAGGAGGAGAACCAGCCATCTAGCTACTACATGGATCCATAGTCCAAGGATGAACTACTCACGCATCACACCGGAGGCTTGCATGGTGATGAAGAAGGCCTCCAGGGTGAATTCCCCTCTCCGACAGGGTGCCGGGAAGAGCTTCAGATCCCTCCCGATCTAGGGATGGAGATGACAGCGGCTACAGACTCTTTCGTGGATTTTTGATTGGGTACTTAGGGTTTACGTCCCGAGGGCATCTTATAGTCGGAAGGGGAGGCCGAGGGGGTGCCTGGGGCCACCACACCACCCCTTGGCGTGGGCCAAGCCTGGTTGCACGGCCAGGTGGTGTGGCTGGCCTCTGGCCTCTCTCCGTCTCGTATTCTGGCATCTGATGACTTCCGGAAAAATAGGCACTTTGGCTTTTGTCCCGTCCAATTCCGAGAATATTCATTTTTTGACTTTCCTGGAACCAAAAAACAGCAGAAAATAGACAGCTGGTACTATGGCTCTTGTTAATAGGTTAGTCCAAGAAATCATATGAAAAGTACTCCAAAGTTGGAACAAAACACAAGAAAGTGGATAAAACCAAGCATGGAACATCAAAAATTATAGATACATTTGCAATGTATCAGTTATATGCATGGTGAATATGAAAGTGGGAAACCTGCTTATCATGGCATTTATGAAAATCTCCAAAATTTGAGAAAGCTATGGGGAAAATCTCAATAGAAACAAGTACTTTTTTGTGTTGCAAGCAAAAAAAATGTAGGCGCAATTGGTCAACTTATTGCAAGCAAAAATGGGAGAAATTTTAAAACATCCATGACAAAGCATGGTCAAAGGGATGCCATGTTTATTGTCATTGCAGGCAAAACATTGGAAAGAGCAATTGTTAAATAAAGTGCAAGCAATGATACCATAAACATAATGTTTAGAGCATATCGTGTCTATAGAAATATCATGATAATAAAAGGATTCCACATGGTAATCATGATGCAAAGCAAAATCAATACATGGGAATAAGAGTGAAACATATGTCATGTCATGAATATCATCTATAGCATGCAAATCATCAAATTTCGTCATGTCCACTAGTGGGATCATGGCATCATCAACACCCTTATTGTTACCTTGTTCATACCTCTCATATGAAGTGGGTGTTGTGGTAGTATTAGCCTCCATGTGGGCGAGTTCATCTTCTTGATGTAGCCATGGTGTACCATCATCTTCATCCACCATGTACATCTTCTCGATGGGGGGACCATCATCTCCAAGATTAGCGCTTATTTTCTCATGGAACCTAGCACATCATGAGAAAACACACTATAGGTAGAGGGTAAGTCGTTAGAAATCAAAATGGTCTCACATGACCTATCAACTACCACTCTCAACTCACTCGGTGTGTCACTCAAGGCCTCAAAGTGGAAGCACTCAATCTCACATATGGTGGAGTCACTCATCTCACTTTTACTCTGACTCAAGTGGGTAAGTGGCTCTCATACTCACATGGGATTGGTACCACATCATCACTCAAGCATATAGGGATAGGCTCGGTTTTCTCAACTCCATGTGCCTCCTTTGGTAAAGGGAAAGTCCCATGCTCACCATCATCAACCTTGTCGCCGTCTCATACCTTGGGTGTCATTATGGTGGTGGCACTCATACAAGAAGGATTGGTCCTTGACGCCATCTTCGCTATTGCATCCAATTGTTGGCAAAGCAACTTGTTTTCTTCTATCTCATGGGGTGTCATATTTTTGACAGCCTCGTCCAACTTGGAGAAGTAGAGGTCCATATCTTTATTGTATGACCTTCTCAGAGTGCTCAATGAATAAGTTGCATTGAAATTCTTGCAGTTTGATGCTTCATCTTGGACTTGATGTTTTGGCGTTGAAGCTTGATGGCATTGAAGAAGGCTTGATTCATTGTCCTCTAGGTAGCGCTCTAGGCGAAGATGCCTTAGGCTCCTTGTTCTTGCTTCATAATGGGCTTGAAATTTTGTCGTTGAATCTTTATGGCATGGAATAAAGCTTGCTCTTGGTGCCATTTTGGTGGTGGTACTAGTAGTGGAAGGTTCCTTATGGTGATGGTGTCGACGAACGTCAATGGCATGCCTTGCCGAAGGTTTATGTTGGTGAATCATTTGATCATCCACATGACGCTCGCGACGATAATCTTTTGCCTTGGCACTCTTCTTATGGTTGTGGCACCTTCTTGAGGTAGACTTATTAAGTTTGGCGAGCATGCTCATGTTCTTGGCGAATTTTTCATCCATGTCCTTCTTGAACTTGTTGAGGACGCTTTCCAACTTGTCCATTTGATGGTGGACCTTGGCACTCTTAAGGTGGAGGCTCCGTCTTGGTCGATGCGACTTGAAGAGCTTGTCGTTGTCGTACTTGAAGTCATCCATGCTTGGGGAGTCATTGTTGTTGTAGTACTCCATATCACCCAAACATGTTGAGCCATTGCCGGTGTAGTGCTCCATGCTTGTGGAGTTATAGTCATGGTGGCTCATCATGGATTCTTCATATATCTCCTCATTTCTTCTGGAGTTCCTAGACATCATTCACAAGACTAAGTGATGTATATGGAAGTGGTAGTGGTGTTAGGGAAATAACGTCAAACTTTACTTTACCTTGGAAGATAGTATCGTGCAAGTGGACACACTTGAGAGAAATAAAAACCGAGCAAAGAGAAGTGACAAAGCAACCTAAACTCAACTACACAACACACACAAAAGTCTTATGGTGGATAGGTATGAAAAGTGGCATGTCAAGAAATAATTTGAAATCAAGATATTATAATGGCAAGTAAAGAAGCACGATGATCACAAATCCAAACAATTCAATCCACAAGATAGGAATTATGTTCAATAAAATGCACATGGTGGGATAAATGGAACTTGTGCGACAGAGAAAGTGAGCTAAGAACCAAATGTTTACCTAGCGAAGGCTATAAGCTCGTGTCGCACAAGTGCAAGGAGAGACACTAGTTCGATTGCATAAAAATTGGTGGGCTACAAGATTTGTACAAAGTACCATACCTATATGATGTTCATCGAGCTTGCGCTTCCTATTCTATGAGGCACTTGTTTCTTTATTTTTATTTTTGTTTTCCTTTTTCTATTTTTTTCTTTTTCACTTGCCTCTTCCTTGTGATAATAACTATATAAGATAACTATATAAGATAACGCTCATAACTTTTGGTCAGAATTCTACAAGGTATCAAATGTCCAAAGCCCAAGAAATCATAGAAGGAACTATTCCCAATAGGTGTTTGTTGGTCGCAAAGGTAGTGTAGCTCACAATGGAATGCAAGTGGGAGAAGTGTCGTGGAATGTTGATACCTTTCATCGTCGACCTTCGATTCCGTCTTTGTTACGGAATTTGGATCGAGTATATAGCATGAGAAACGTGGATGATGATGTAGAGCTCCTTACCCTCTTCGAAATGAGCTAAATAACACCAAAATACGAGTTTGAATGCAAAAGTTATGCTCAAAACGGTGAGAAGCTGAAATCTGGGAATTTGTTGATTCTGTTCTGGTACGGGCGGTAGTACCACATTTTGAGCCCGGTAGTACCGGTGGTCGCAGAGACACCCACTTTTGACGCGTTTTCGTGATTTTGGGGCGATTTGGGCAGAAAATCTTGAGGAAAATCACCAAATCGAAAGGGTAAATCAAGGAATTAGGTTGTGAGAACGCAGGGGAAGGTCGATCAACAAGTTTAACAAGTAATCCACAGATCAAAACCTATCACTCAAATCTTAGATTGATCCAAAACACGAAATTGGGCTATTTTTGTGGAATTTATTAATTTATGGGGAAAAGACCAAATCGATGAGAAATCTGTGGCAACCAAAAGCTGCGGATACCATATGATAAGGGTTAACCTCAAGGGTGGCCCGATCTTCACAGATCTCGTGGTAAAATCGATGGTAAAAGTGAGGGAAAATGAGAAGGTAGTGAAATCAAACACACACCTCACAAAGAACACGATGAACACACACCAACACAACATGATACAAGGCCAATTTCTCTCGCTGGCGGTCACCGTCCGATAGAATCCTCGCAAGGAAAGATTGGTTAATATGCTCCCATCAATCCCAAGCGGAGAAGGAAGAACACCTTAGAGAGGGTCTTGGCATCTACGCTCACGCACTGTCAAACGTAGGCCTTGTATAATGATGGATGCACTATGCAAAGTCCAACATGGTTGGTGACGATAGTCGGTCCCCTTGGTAAAGGGGATGAGGCAAACCAGAGATTCCACAAAGGGGTTGTCTTCTAGTCTATCATCTATACCTAAGGGATACATGAGGGGTGGGGGCTCTATATATAGGCTAGCCACTTACATAGGGGTAGTTTGGGGATAGAACTAGGATTGGAACATAATAAAGGGGTACATGGGTTGTGGCCCAGATCTAGTGCGCGCAGGCACTATTGTGACTGTTAGTACCGGCCCTCGGGTCTGGTAGTACTGGGCTTTAGCGGTAGAAGTATCGAATGGAGCGGTAGCTCCGGGCTTCAGCTGTTGTCGAGCTCCAGTCCGGTAGTACCGGTTGTGTAGCCCGACAGTACCGCTCTTGGCGCGGTAGTACCGGTGGCAACAGAGGAGTAGCTAGAGTTCCACGGGTCCGGGGCGGTAGTACTACTAAGGCCGAGTGGTAGTACCAGTGCGCGGTAGTACCACTGATAGGAGCGGTAGTACCGCTCGTTCTATTTTCTTCCTTCTCCTCTTCCAAGCCTCCGTCTTGTCGGGCTTGATGCTCCGGGCTTTCTCCCTTGTCTCCGTACTTGTCGATGCGAACCTAGCATGGTCATATGATGGAGTATAAAGTAGTAAATACGATTCAGTAGGGTAGGAAGTGGACTCGCATAGAGGATAGGATTAACCTTTGAAGTCCATGATGACTTGGCATAAGTTGGAGACCATGATTTGGTAACGACCATAGGTCAGGCTACATCATGAGGGCATCTCGATGGGTAGGAGCCTCCTAATCTTCCCGAGAGGAGGAGCTTCCTTCCCGAGGGTTCCCGCTCGAGTCTTCTCTTAGTTATCCACTTCATTCCGAGAATACAATAGGTATAAGTTCTACAATGCATTATCTCTTGCTATCATCTCTTGCAATTATAATTAATTTTTAGTATTAAGAAAAGACATGTGGACAATGGAGAAAATAACCTTAACTTATTTTCTAAGAGAGTATCACTTAGTAAAGAGAAGGATTCTTCATTTTCTTCCTTCAGTTAAACAAAAATGTAACATGGCACCTATAAGGAAAAGCTGGCATCATTCCATTATACATGCCCTCACTTACTACTTCCTATGTTCCTATTAACTTTCGCAGATTTGTGTATATGTATGTGTTATAGTGTGTAAAGCATGTGAATCTAGAAAAATCTAAGATAGTTAGGCCTCCTTTGATTCAAAGGATTTCCTTAGGATTTCTGTACGATTCAGTCCCTACGGATTTTTTCCTTCCAAACACATTTGATTCATGGGATTGAAACCCATAGAAACAAATCCTATAGGAACTTGACAGTGTGTTTTCATGGGAAAAATAGCATGAGATCCAACCTCATGGAAAAATTCCTGTGAGAATTCCGTTGACCATAGGAACCAACTGGACAGGGCATTCCATTCCTTTATATTTCCTAATCCCTTAGTTTTCATTTCCTATGAATCAAAGAGGCCTTAACATGTAACAGAGGTGGTAATTAGCATGCTAACCTCTCCTTTCGCATGAAACATTATGGTATTAAACTAGGTGGTGCCTTCCTCACGGGCTTCTACTAACACCTAGTAGAGACAACACCTAAATGGCACCCAGGTTTGGTGCTACTTGCCTCCTGGGTCAACTGTGGCCACAATCCCACAACTAGACCTGCAAACTAGTGGAGTTTGGGCGAGTTAAGACTTGGCTTAGCTCAGCTCATATTAAAATTCGAGCGAGCTCATGCTAAGTCGAGTTAAAGGTGGAGCTAAAAAGTTGGTTCATACTCAGCTGGTAACGATTTGGAGTCAGATCTCAAGCTAGTTTCGAACTATGAAAAACAATAAAACTTTTAATTATTGCTTGCATATAGAAGGAACAAAAACCACATCCATAACATGTAGATAGAATAAACTGGCCATCCATATTTGCTTAGTGAAATCTCATCAACATTAGAAGGGATATATAAATCACATCCACATTATTAAATTATTATACTTCCTTCTAATACATAACATAATTTATGTCTCTCGAGCAAAATCGGAATAAGCTAGGGTTGGCTCAGGAGCAACTCGTCTTCAAATCGAGCTGTGTAAGACACTTATAATGAGCTCATTTATTTTTGAGTCGGTCTCGAGTCTCCAGCTTTTCTCACAGCACTACCCACAGCCACGAGAGTCCGATCATATGCTCAATACACTTTTTACTTGTAACCCTCTCAAGCTCACGAAACTGAAAACTCAAAGACGGACAGTACACCAAAGCACACATCGGTCTAAGGCTCCGACTACGGGTCTTGCTCCGTTCGTTATAAGTTAGTCTCCTTAATAAATTTGAATCATATTTTAACATGGAGTAAACCTATATACTAAAAAACGTCTAGATACATTAATTTCATAAAGCTAAAATATCTTATATTTTTAAACGGAGGAGTAGTACGGAGTAGAACATGTGTTTGTTCCTTCTTCTAGGCAAGGTTTTCTGTCCGACTTAAGCTACTTGTTCGACTTAAACTACTGGATTAACTTGCTTAATGTTGCATTTGCTTTCAACTACTCCCTCCGTTTTAAAATATAAGATGTTTTAACTTTAAACCTACACACTAAAAGAGTCTAGATACACTTTTTCCTCAAAGCTAAAACATTTTATATTTTGAAACGGATTGAACCTACACACTAAAATAGGGAGTTGATAGCATAAAACTACCACTTTATATGTCAATTTTCCCAAGTCATACTAGTTGCCTTCCAAATCGTAAAAAACTACCAGATTAAATTTAAGTTGTCGCAAAAAAAACTGATTGTTGTCCGGTGGCGAATTGACACGGTTTATGGCAAGGGGGCCCACATGTCAGGGCCACGTGGCACTCGTTAGGTGCCGCCCCGACACGCCCGATAACGTCCGTTAACCGGCGTCGCTTTGGACATGCTAGGGTATCAGTTAGTACCCGCGTGCGCTGTCTGTCTCTCCCTCCTCACTGGCGATGGCGGCGGTGACCTTGGCGGCGACGAGCTCGGCGGCGTCGGAGATTTTGAGGCTAGCTCGCGTGGTGGCGGTGCGGGGCATTACTCCCCCAATGCCTCGCCGCTGCATCTTTCTGTCGTCGCGCTGGCCAAGGCGGTGCTAGCCTCGCCGGCAAAGAGCATCCATCGCTGGGCTTCGTCCTTCGGCGGAGGACTCGAGTGAGTTCTCCTCCCTCGACAACCCTGTTGTTATCCATTATTTTCTTAGAGATGTGGAAATAGCATTATTCTTGTTAGATTTGGAAGTAATTGTGGTTCATCCTTTAAATTAGACTAGCAAAATGCTCGTGCTTTGCTGCGGAAAAGCATGGTCGTTGACCTTCTTGATTCTTTTATACAAATTAATATTATCTTTTTCTCTAGCTGATGAAGCATGTTGAACTCTTCTTGCAAACAATGACGAAATGAGTGCATAATTTTATAGCAATTAATTTCATAACCTTTGCACAGACTACACACTCTGTAACTGTCCCATTCCGTCCAGCATGTATGTCCACAACACGTGAATTCGCAGAAAAAATACGTGAAGGGATAAGGACTCTGCTCCGTCGTTGTTTCAGTCCGAATTTCTCCCCAAAATCCATGACCGGTGGAGAGCGGCGCATGTGGAAAGGCAGCTATGCGCCAGAAACTCGCCATGAAGGATGCAACGCCGACCGTATCTGACGTGGGGCTCGCCTCATCTTGGAGTATTGGGGAGTTAATCCCATCAACCAGGCAAGCTAGGGCCTGGCGGAGCTAGATGCGACACTGCCGCCAGGATACTGCATTACCTTCCAGCCTCGGCCACGAGCTCCTCCCCGCGTCTCTCCCGCCATGGATCCCGAGCTCGTCTCCTCTCCCTCCTGTCACGCGGACTCCTCCTCTCCCCGCCCCCATGCTCGCACACATCTGCTGCTCTGCAATCTCGGCCGACACCGACGCTCTAGTCGCTGGCCGGAGGACATGGACGTGCAGCTCCATCCCCGCCTCGCCACTCGCCAACTTCCTCTCTATCCGCTTTGTCCCCCCTCTGGCCCTCCCCGCCCTCGATTTAATTCCTTTCTACTCATTTCTATCATTTGATTGTAGATCCAATCGACAGTGGAGTTGCTTATCTGATTCTGAGGCGGCTTGCTGATTTCAGGTGCGTTGCGATCGCATATAAACCGGTGTTATTTGATATAAATAAGCGATGTGGAACTATTTGCTCATCCATACAATTTATTTATTCGGTTGCTGAAGAGAATCGACCACCCTGCCGTGACATGTTCACGTGTCCTAGGCCAGCAATTTGACTGCACTTTGTACGTATCATGTATTGATTCCACTATCGAAGCAGCCGGCCCACCCTGGCGTCAACTTCCAGTCCAGGAGGCCAACGTCTCAAGCACACCCAAGACCCGCGTGCTGCCGGCTGGTTGTTTTCATCTTCTCACTTATCGGTGGCAGTGTGGTTAATTCCTATATTGATATAGGGGTAAAACGATTAAAAAAATGTTGGACCGCAAGAAACAATCCGTTCTTTATTATTAGGTATAGATAGATAGGTAAACTTGTTTTTACTAAATGTTAGTTTAGTTAATTGACTGTATTTAGGAAATTTCATATGTTTTGTCATTAGTGGTGCACATTTAATTCACTATAATTAATTGGTTGTAACTGACTTTAGTGTTTTTTTTATTTCACTTATACAGTTTAGATGATGACATATGGGATATAAGGTTCTATTTCCCTGGGCTAGACAATTTAGAGAGAACATTAGGCCAATCAGACATAACAGTGCTAAATTTGTTAGCACTTGTAAAAGGGCATGGATATGGAACCAACAATAAGATGTATTATGTTGAAGAAATAGGGAAAGGAAAGACTGGAATGGAGACAATTGACAGTATGGGAAAGGTGTACAAGATGTTGAAGAAATTTGAGGATGACAAGCTACTCAACATCACTTTACTAGATTCAACTGCCCCATGGCCTGTTGAATTGAATATTGAAGGCACAGAAGCTCAGCCTTTGCATGAGGATGTTGTATTTTCAGTTGACAAAGAATGTGTCACTTATTTGTCAGATAGTCAAGAACAAGAACAAGAAATAATCTCTGTTGATGATGATGGTTTTTTCCTAGTAGCTATTGATATTACAGAAGCCTTATATTTTGGCACACGGCAAAGCTCCAATCTACAGAAGGGAAAGGAAATTGATGTTGAATGCATTAGTGATGAAGAAGAGGACTGGTTCTAGTACAACACATGTGAATTTAATTCTAAAGAATAGAATAAAGGAGTTGAAGCTAAGCTGACCCTAATTACAAAATTGAGGGAGGAGAGGAAACATAGACAACAGGATGATGATGAGCACAATATTGTAGTGGGAGCTGAGGTTGACCTTGTTAGGAAATTAAAGGAGCATCAACAACATAGAGAAGTAGAGGATAATGAGGAGACAGAAATCTTGGAGCTTCTCAATGAACAGAAGAGGCAGAGAGAAAACCCTCTTCTTCATTATGAAGGAGATACTGAGGTTGAGGAGTTCTTTCAGGGTGAAGAAGGAGATAAGGAATCAGATGTTGAAGAATTATCAGAACCAGACATATTTGCAAAGAAACTAGCAAAGAGGCCATGTCCTATTACTATGTCTCATCATGAGGCTACTTTTGAAGAACCTTATTATTTTATCCGAAGTGATGATGAGATGTGCAGCACCGATGAGTTGTGCTCTAATGATGATGGATTTGTGTCAAAGTTTGCTGTTAGTTGTGGAAGGAAGAGGAAATTGAAGAAACCAACAAAGAGGATATGGTATGATCCAAACAGAGCTAACCCCCATGAGCAATTTTGTCTCAAACTTTGCTTCAACTATTTCTATGATTTTAGAATTGCTCTTAGGACTTACCATATTGCACATCCGAGAAATTATCACTATCATACAAATAGTAGTGAAAGGATCATTGTTGATTATACTGAAAGAGGACCCCCTCAGAAATGTCCTTTCTATATATCTGCTTTCAAGATTGCACATGAGAATACCTTCACAATTAGGAAATTTAGAGCCTTGCATATATGTATATCTAGTGGAGAGAACACCAAGGTCACTATTAACTGGATAGCTCATCAATCTGAGAAAGCTATGAGAGTTGATCCTAATACATGTGCGGATACTCTCATGGATAATACTAAGAAGAAATTTGGTGTACAAATTCCAAGAAGCAAAACTTATAAGGCTAGGACTAAAGCATTCAAGGCTATGATTGGTTATCAAAAGAGGCAGTACACACGTCTAAGGGATTATCTGCAGGCTTGTGCTTGATACAAATCCAGGAAGCAGGTGTGTGGTGATATCTAAGCAGCTTGTTGAGCATCCTAGCCCAAATCCTAGATTTCATGGGTTGTTCATTTGCCTAAATGCTTCAAAGGAGGGATTTTAAAACGGATGTAGGCCTTTTCTAGGTAACCTTAATGCTACTTATTTGTTTGGATTCATGGATGTTTCATAATATCAGTTTGAGATAGCTTTCATTTTGGCTAATTTTTCTTCGTTATGCAATCTAGGTTTGGATGGATGTTTCATAAAGCTCACAACTAGACAACAAATTCTTGCAGCTACTAGAAGGGATGTGAATAACAATATTTTTCCCATTGCCTTTCATGTAGTTGACAAAGAAGACATAGCTAACTGGATGTGGTTTTTAACCCAGCTAAAGTATTGCTTAGGAGAGGCTTCTAACTTTGGTAACTATACCATCATCTCTGATAGGCAGAAGGTATTAAACCCAGCTAAATCATTTTTTCCAGTGCATTTATTATTATAGTATTGCATTGCCATGAACTCTGATAGGCAGAAGATACTAAACCCAGCTAAAAATAATTTTGTAGGGACTGCTCAAAGCAATATCCACATTATTCCCAAACTCACCACAGAGATATTTTCTTAGGCATATATATATGCAAATTTCTAGACAACTGGTTTTAGAGGAGAAGAACTTAAAAAACACATGTTTGCAGCTTCATATTCATACATTAGAGCAAATTTTGACCTTGCAATGCAAGCTCTAAAAGATGACAGTGAAGAAGCTTACAATTGGCTAGTTCAAATCCCACCCGAAACTTGGGCTAGGCATTTGTTTGACACAACATGCAAGACAATCCTAGTATTGAACAACCTCAGTGAGGTTTTTAATAAGATGATCTTGAATGTTAGAAATAAGCCAATCAGAACAATGCTTGAAGGGATAAGAGACAAATTGATGATGAGGTATCGTGGGTACAGGGAAAATATGGAGAGATCCTATTGGGAAATTACACCTACTTACTCTGAAATCTTGGTAGAATCCAAGAAGTATTCTAGGGATTGCATTGCTAAGAAATCTGAGGTTGGTATATGGCCAGTCACATCTGGGGCTAGAATCCTTGTAGTGGACCTAAGGGCAAAAACATGCTCATGCAGGAAATGGAATGTCACAGGGATTCCCTACAATCATTGAAATGGATCGTATGGGCACCTAGAGGGGGGGGTGAATAGGTGCTACTTCAAATTTTAATGCTTTTTCAATTTTAGGCTTGACACAAAAGGTAAATTCTCTAGATAGACTATTATGAAGAATTTCCCTATATGCAAACCTAACTACTAGCGAGTAAAAGGCGAGTGGGAAAGAGGAACGAGTGAACCGTAGTGAAGCACGCGGAGACACGGGATTTGTTTTACCACAGTTCCTTCCTTGTTAAGGGAAGTACATCTGCGTTGGAGGGGTGGGCGATACTAAGACCACCACGCCACAATAGGCCTCACCCTGTTCTCCGATGGATCCCATCAACAAAGGCCTGATCCACCTTTCCACTATAGGAACCCTTCGAGGCGGGAACCGGCGCCTTTACACAACTAGCGGGGCACAACTCTACAACCAAATTGGAGGCTCCCGTAATGACAACAAGCTACCACAAGAACAAGTTATTAATAACAAAACACAAGATCTAGATATTAACAAGAATACTAGATCGGGGATTTCTCCAAATGAATGGAGAGGAGTTGATGCGCTTGATTCGTGATGATGATGTAGATTATCTCCTCCTTCAATTCCCCCAAAGATCGAAGCCTTCGGGTGGTTGAAGTGGGAGATCGAGAGAGAGAGAGAGAGAGCTCTTGCAATGGGTCTGACACTTTTCGAATGAATCAAGAGTTCTGCATGAAGGGGATGAAGGGGCTTTTATACCCCCTTCCCCAACTGAGCCGTTGGTGCCTTTGGGGGCCGGATTATCCGGCCCAAGTGAGGGCCCGATTATCCGGCCTGGGGAAACTCCGCCCCAGACTCGGATTATCCGGCAAAAACTCCGCCTACGAACAGAAGCTTGCGTAGGCTGGCCCTTGACATCTTCTCCTGGGGACCGGATTATCCGGCCCAACATGAGAGCCGGATTATCCGGTCCAGGGAGAAAATCCGCCCCGGAGCCAGACTGTCCGGGGGAAAATCCGCCCCCAGACAGAAGCACGCGCACAGCCAGCCCTAGCCAAGATGGTCCGACTGGATTATCCGGCCCATGATGGGGGCGGATAATCTGGTCCCCCAAAAACTCAAAACTTTCCTGCAACACTTAGTGCACATTAGAAATTCCATGGTATTGTTATCTAACACACAAAACATAGGGAACCATGAAATGTTCTTTCAATCTCCCCCTTTTTGGTGTTAGGTGACAATACTAGGATTTGCAAGAAAGTTCACATGACCAACAACAATAAATACATGAAAGAGACTCCCCATCAATGTGTGCATACTAAAAATTTGCATTTGAATACAAATGCACACAAATAGGTACGAGTCTATTCCATTGAAATATAAACAACATAATCATACCCCCGATATAGAGAGAGGCGTCCTTGATATAGCCACTATTACCAATGTGATAACCATTATAAACGCCTTCCTCGAGATAGATAACCAATATTATAGGATATGATAGATGAATCCATAGGAGTAATCCACGAGATAAAACCAGAGCCACACAGACACAAAGTTTCATACAAACCAAACCACAAATTAAAGTTCAATGCTAAATAGGCACAAGCGAGAAAACGACGAATAGAAAAAGTGCAAATGCTTGTGCCCGACCCATGCAAATCCTCGGAGACCTAATAGAACTACTTATCCCCCTTTGGCATCGAGACACCAAAAAGGAAGAAGAGCGATGCTAACGCCCCAAGGTATCACTCATAGTACTCATTCTCGTCCTCATCCTCAAGCTCCTCGGTGTCATCGTCCTCATCATCAACAGTGGCCACGGAAGGGAATAGGTGACGCTCCAGCTCTCCATAGTTAAGCCCAGAAAAAGAGTTCCACCGAGCATATGGTGTGGGAGTAGTAGGAACAGGGGGTCGCCCGAAGCACCGGACACATGGTGAAGAATGAGTTGTTGAGTGTGAGCCATCTTGTGGCGCTGCTTATAAGCCTCTACTGACCCTTGCGGGTGTCCACTCCCATGCACAGAATGTTCCGCTGGAACCAGTTCAGTATCACGTGCCAACTCAGCAAACAGATCACGGTGACGAATAGAAGAAAAAGTAACGGAATCCAGCGACTTGTAGTTAATCTTGGGCTCTTTGCCCTTCCTCTTAGACACACCCCTCCTGGTTCTCTCCCTCTTTTCCTGCTCAGCCATGCGGTCAGCCTCTTTCTTTCTTCTTCTCAGTTCAACTTTGTCCACAGTATTACCCTCATTGTCCACCCTAAAATAGAGACCACGAGGACGACGCTTGTATGTCTTGGGAGCACTGGAACCACCTGTGAAGAGAACAAGGTGGATAGCATGGGGATAAGCATACACACAAGTCCAAGAGAGAACGTAGAAAAAGTAGGCAAATAGTTCATAGTCCAATCTTACTCAATGCACAAATCTATATGAAACTGAACCAGTTTTGAGTCTGTCAGGCCGGATTATCCGGCCTGACCAGGGGCGGATAATCTGGCCCTGGCAGAAATTTTTAGAATCGCCTAGATTGAATGCAAAAGAGTAGATCAGGCCTAGATACTACAAGACTACAATTTCTACACGAAACAACATCCTTCTAGACACTGTTCCACCCACAAGCAACACATCTAGCCAAAGATGGGGAGAGAGGGAGTTACCCTCACTCATTGGAGGAAGAACACAGAGGAGAAGGTACCCGGAGGCGCGAAGAATAAGATACGGGAGGCAGGAGAGACTGGGACTCGGGAGGGCGGGGAGGAGAGGGAGAGGGTCGGGGGAGAAGTGCTGCTCGTTATGAGCCCTTCCCCTGACCCCAGCCCTTAAGGACTGAATCCGCTAGGGCCAGATTATCCGGCCTATACTTGGGTTGGATTATCCGGCCTAACTTCTGAATTTCTGTTAGCCACAGAATCAGGCCCGCGCGTCCCCAAACAAAACCCCCACATGGTGTACAAGGGACTTGTGTGCAAGAATAGATGGTTTAGGGGTAGGGAAAGGCTTAGGATTCAGAGAACCAAACTGAGATGGTACTACACACTCAAAATTGCAAGAGTCGAATCAACCAAAGGCCAAAATTAAGTGTGATTCCCATAAGAACAAAAGATGAGCAAGAACAACCAAAGAGATCCAAATAAACTCAACTCTTCTCATGGAAGAGGGCGGTGGCGGAAGCCACCTTGTTGGAGTGTATGGTATGACACCGTGAAGATATATCTTGGGTTCATGACCAATACTCATCAATAAGCTAACATATCACAAAATGATATTAAGAGGAATGATTTGACTTGCTTTCGGCATTATGGTGGGTGGGTTAGCCTAATCAATTAGGACCACACTCCCCCTATGTCTATGCCCACATCTAGACCAAATAAGACTGAGTTGTACAAGTGAGTGCATGGGTAATCAAGACAAGCTCCTTGAATCAACGATATTTAGCTCATTCCTCAAGTAACAAAACCTTGCTTCATCAAGTGGCTTCGTGAAAATATCAGCAAGTTGGTTCTTCGTGCTCACAAAAGATAGGTCAATATCGCCTCGAGCAACATGGTCCCGAATAAAATGATTCCGAATCTCAATATGCTTTGTCCTTGTGTGATGTACCGGATTGTACGCAATTTTGATTGCACTTTCATTATCGCATAAAAGAGGCACTTTGTCACAATTGACACCATATTCCTTTAAAGTTTGCCTCATCCATAATAATTGAGTGCAAGCACTAGCAGTAGCAACATATTCAGCTTCGGCGGTGGAGAGTGATATACAATTCTGCTTTTTAGAAGACCAACAGACTAGAGATCTTCCCAAGAACTGACAAGCTTCAGAAGTTGATTTCTGATCATCCTTATCACCAGCCCAATCTGAATCAGTATAACCACATAGAGAGAAATTGGAGCCCTTGGGATACCATAGACCAAAGTTAGGGGAATGAACCAAATATCGGAAGATCCTCTTAACCGCCACTAAGTGGCTTTCTTTAGGAGCTACTTGATACCTTGCACACACCCCCACACTCAACACAATATCAGGTCTAGATGCACAGAGGTGAAGAAGAGAGCCGATCATGGACTGGTATACCTTTTGGTCCACATCTTTACCGTGAGGATTGAGTTCAAGGTGACATTTTGTTTGCATCAGAGTGGCGACGCCATTAAGATCCGTCATCTTGAATCTCTTGAGCATGTCTTGGATGTATTTTGCTTAATTGATGAAGGTTCCTTCTCTAAGTTGCTTGATTTCAAATCCAAGAAAGAACTGTAACTCCCCCATCATAGACATCTCAAACCTGTCAGTCATAAGCTTTGAAAATTCATCATTAAAAGCTGTAATAGTAGAGCCAAAGATAATTTCATCTACATATAGTTGGCATACGAAGAGCTCCCCCTTAACCTTCTTAGTAAAAAGAGTGGGATCGATTTGCCCAACTTCGAAGCCACGGTCTAACAAGAGCTCTTTAAGGTGCTCATACCACGCACGTGGGGCTTTTTTAAGGCCATAGAGTGCCTTATCGAGTTTGTAGACATGGTTCGAGAAGTTAGGATCCTCAAAACCCGGGAGTTGCTTTACATATACCAACTCATGTAGAGGACCATTAAGAAAAGCACTCTTAACGTCCATTTGCTGTAATTTAAAATTATTATGAGCAACATAAGCAAGAAGGATACGGATGGACTCAAGACAAGCCACAGGAGCATAAGTCTCGCCGAAGTCAATGCCCTCAACTTGGGAGTAGCCTTGTGCCACGAGTCTCGCCTTGTTCCTCACAACAATGTCATTCTCATCTTGCTTGTTTTTAAATATCCATTTAGTGTCGATAACATTGCGGCAATCCTTGGGCTTCTCTACTAATTTCCAAACCTTGTTGCGTTCAAAGTTATTCAACTCCTCATGCATAGCAACAACCAGTCCAGATCTTCAAGAGCTTCAAACACTTTCTTGGGTTCCACCATTGAGATGTGAGCTTGATGCTCACCGAAACTTGCCAACTCCCTTCTTGTGGAAACCCGTCGTCGAAGATCACCTACAACTTTGTCAAGAGTGTGACCCCTTAACTCAAGGTTCCTATCGGCACGAGCTTTGCGACGAAGTTCAATTAGCTTGTTGTCTCTTGGGGGAATAACTTCATCATTTGAGTCTTTGTTGGAATCATTGGTTTGGCCTTGATCTGTAGCTTTATTAGCAGGAGTAGGCGATGATGAACCTTGCCCTTGATGAGGATCAACAGCCGTAACAGGAGGCTGCTGCACTTCAGGAGTTTCAGGGCCGAATAATCCGGCCGAGGGTGAGGCCGGATAATCTAGCCTGGGAGAACCTGAAACAGCTTCACTAGGTTGCCTAGAGCTCGCTTGAATTGGCGAGGGGCCAGATAATCCGGGGTCAGCTAGAAAATCCGGCCTAGGACTTGTAGTTGTTTCTTCGAGATGATGAACAGTATGGTCGTCAGTGGAGTGATGGCCAGATAATCTGGCCTGGAGCATTCAGGAGCATGTTGACCTTTAGCATTTGGTGGAGTTGGTGTAGATGTTTCTCCCGTGGTTGGAGCATGTTGAGTGTGTGTAGATGAGGGCTCTACATGAGTAGAGCATTGTCCTTCCCGATCTGCCACAAGGAGTTCCTCAATGGGGCGGAAAAATCCCACGCCCATTCTTCTTATGGCATCTTGGGGTATTTCAACATCTGCATCACAAACATCAACTTGCCCCGCACGGGAGCCATCATTTTCCTCGAACACCACACTACAAGATTCTACAATAGTTCCGGAGAGCTTATTATAGACTCTATAAGTGTGGGATTCGGCACCATAACCAACAAAAATGCCTTCTAAAGCCTTAGACTCAAATTTAGATAAACGGACTCCTTTGATGAGAAAGAAACACTTACAACCAAATACTCGGAAGTATGAAATGTTTGGCTTGTTACCAGTAAGTATTTCATATGGAGTCTTGTCCAAGATTTTATGGAGGTATAGCCGGTTGGATGAATGACAAGCAGTAGAGATTGCTTCAGCCCAGATGTTATATGGAGACTTGAATTTAGCTAGCATAGACCTTGCCATATCCATTAGGATCTGGTTCTTCCTCTCGGCAACACCATTTTGTTGAGGGGTGTACGCGACAGAGTATTGATGTCTTATCCCCTCTTCACTTAGGAATTCATTTAAGGTGTAGTTCTTGAACTCAAAGCCGTTATCACTTCTTATTGCCAAAATGGGGACATTGTGTTGACTTTGAACCTCGTTGGCGAAGTCGACGACTGTTTGTTGAGTCTCGCTCTTTAACTTGAAGAAATAGACCCAAGTGTATCTTGAGTAATCATCAACGATCACAAGGCAGTACTTCTTCCCACCGAGGCTTGCATGTGATGGAGGACCAAAGAGGTCCACATGAAGGAGCTCCAAGATCCGTTTTGACGAAATAATAGTCTTCCTTCGATTAGGAGAGTCATGCATTTTCCCTTTAACACAAGCCCTGCAAACACGACCTTTGGCAAAGGAAACATTTTCTTTTAGTCCAAGGATGTGGCCACCCTTATGGAGACTTTGCAAAGTTCTCATATTGACGTGGGCTAGTCGGTGATGCCATAACCAACCCGCATCAGCCTTTCCAAAAAGACACATCGGGCCTGTAGTGGTTTTCCCCGAAAAGTCCACCACATACAGGTCATTTTCGACATATCCCACAAAAGCGACTTTTAGAGACTTGCTCCACAAGAGTACCACCAAATCAGCATCAATAAAAACTGCAAAGCCCATCATACCAAGGGTGCGAACTAAAAGTAAATTGTAACCGAGGGTCTCAACAAGCATGAAGTCCACGAGAGAGATATCGTGAGCAACCACAACTTTGCCGAGACCCAATACCTCAGATTTTGACTTGTCACCATAGGAGACAGTTATATGATCATGATTTGGCCGCATCTTCGTGATGATCTCCTTGCTTCTGGTCATATGACTTGTGCACCCTCTATAGAGTACCCATTTAGACCCACCGGAAGCATAGCCCTGGAAGAAAGTTACTTCTTGGTTTTAGGTACCCATTTTTCAATGGGTCCTCTCATGTTAGTGACAAGGGTCTTGGGGACCCAAATAGACCAAGGAATGTAACAATCATAAGGCCCTACATAACTAGCATAAACATCACCATAATAATCACGATATAGCTCATAGTTAGGATTGTTAGCCCCTGCAAAACCATCATAATTAGACTTGTCATTAGTGGTGGTGCTAGTCTTTGGTTGAGCAGTCTTGCTCTTCTTCTTATTCTTCTTGTTCTTCTTGTTCTTTGTCTTGGGAATATAACGAAGACCCTCTTTTCCATTGTTTGTTCTTTGCTTGCTAAGAACCTCATCTAGAACTTCTTTACCTTTGTGTTGAGATCCCTTTTTAAGTTCAACTTGTCCACAAGAAGGTGTGGAGGTGCTGGGCATATTATGCTTATCCAATTGAGTTTGGAGCTGATCATGAGACTCATTTAGAGTAGAATGTTCACTCTCCAAAGCCTTGTGAGCAATGTCAAGTTTCTCAAACTTCTCCAAGAGTCTAGCATGAGCATCCCCAAATTCAATCTTTTCCTTTTTTTGTTTCTTTACCTTAGCAAGAGCGTTGTCGCGTTCTTTGATGAGCTGAGCAACAACCTCTTAATGGGACTCTTCAATTGACTCAAGTCTCTCTTCCAAGGATACTCGAGCTTCCTCTTCTTCTTCCAAGGCATTCTTTAAGGAAGTTATCTCCAAGGCATCTTCTCTTTCAATTCTGCCCTTTTCTTTGAGGAGATCTTCGGCTTGGGCAAGTTGACTCATAAGAGCATCAAAATGAAGTTTGTGCTCACCTTGCAAGTTAGTGAAAAGGTTGTCCAAAGCAATAACTTCTTCTTTCATCTTAAGACTAGTATGATCATCCATATCCATATTTATGTTAGTCTTAGGAAATGCAGAACTAGAAGATGATACCTCGAACCCTCTTGCCATAAGACAAGTGACGTTGTTGTTGATGACGTTTTTGTTTGGTGAGTCGAAGAGAGATGATGGAGTCGATGTGGTGGCTATAGCAGCCACCTCATGAGAACTATCTTCATCCTCTTCATCTTCACTTGCAGAGGAATATTCTTCTTGTGCCACCAAGACAATCTTGGGTTGCTTCTTGTAAGGGCCATTCTTTTTGATAAATGGCTTTTTCTTAGGTGCCTTGGATTTTTCTTTAAGGATGAGCCTGCCACCATTGTCTTCTCTATTTTGACATGGACACTCAGCCACAAAGTGTAGCCTATCTCCACAATTGTAGCATGTTCTCAGTTTGGGGCCATTTTCTCTTCTTCCACTTGACCCATTCTTGCGCTCGAGTTCCGACTTGGCCTTGGCTGGATCCTTCCAAAAGTTTCTTGCGTAGAATGCCATGTACTCACCATGAGCACACTTGACTTCCTCGGGGTAGTCCATGGAGACACCCTTGAAACCTTTTTCATCCTCATATTGCTCAACAACATTTGCCTTTAGAGCAACATTGACCCCTTTTTGCATTCCAATGGCTCGGGCACGGGCATCTTCCGCGTTCTTAGCTGCAACCTTGAATGATGCCATTTCTTGCATGACTTCATTGGAAGTCATTTGATGGTAGTTGTGTCTACCTTGCAAGCTCTTCAAGTCCGTTGGCTCAAAAGGCATTAGAGCACTCACATATTTCCTTTTTATCCAAGCATCATCAATGTGAGTGGCTCCATGCTTTCTAAATGTTGTCGCGATGCCCTTGAGTCTTCTATACATGTCTTCATGGTTTTCACCATCCAACATGTAGAATAATTCAGCTTCATTACTAAGGGCATCATACCTATTCCTTCTCATGCTTTCATTTCCAATAAATAGGTCAGTGAGAGCATCTCAAGCTTCTTTACCTGTGTTGAGATGCTCAATGTGGGGCATGTCCTTGGGACCCACTTCGAGCTATATCATGTGGAGAGCCGTTGCATTCAATTGGCTATCCACAACTTCTCTTCTTGTCAAGTTGGTGAGATCTCCAATATGAAGACCCTCTTCGATAATCCTCCAAAGTTCAATCGAAGAGCTGCATACATGAGACTTCATTAAGAATTGCCATTTATTAAATGAAGATGCAGTAAGCTTGGGTGGATCACCCCTATTGTTTATATGAGGATGAGGGATAGGTGGGTCGGGGGAATATAAGTGATGAACCTCACTATAGTCCTCCTTACCGCTTCCCTTCTTGGAGGCGGAACCATTATGTTTTTCACCTACCACTTCATATTCCTTGGATCCGGTATGTTTTTCACCTACCAATTGAAATGGATCGTATGGGCACCTAGAGGGTGGGGTGAATAGGTGCTACTTCAAATTTTAATGCTTTTTCAATTTTAGGCTTGACACAAAAGGTAAATTCTCTAGATAGACTATTATGAAGAATTTCCGTATATGCAAACCTAACTACTAGCGAGTAAAAGGCGAGTGGGAAAGAGGAATGAGTGAACCGTAGTGAAGCACGCGAAGACACGGGATTTGTTTTACCGCAGTTCCTTCCTTGTTAAGGGAAGTACATCTGCGTTGGAGGTGTGGGAGGTACTAAGACCACCACGCCACAATAGGCCTCACCCTGTTCTCTGATGGATCCCACCACCAAAGGCCTGATCCACCTTTCCACTATAGGAACCCTTCGAGGCGGGAATCGCCGCCTTTACACAACTAGCGGGACACAACTCCACAACCAAATTGGAGGCTCCCGTAATAACAACAAGCTGCCACAAGAACAAGTTATCAATAACAAAACACAAGATCTAGATATTAAGAAGAATACTAGATCAGGGATTTCTCCAAATGAATGGAGAGGAGTTGATGCGCTTGATTCGTGATGACGATGTTGATTGTCTCCTCCTTCAATTCCCCCAAAGATCGAAGCCTTCGGGTGGTTGAAGTGGGAGATCGAGAGAGAGAGAGCTCTTGCAATGGGTCTGACACTTTTCGAATGAATTAAGAGTTCTGCCTGAAGGGGATGAAGGGGCTTTTATACCCCTTCCCCAACTGAGCCGTTGGAGCCTTTGGGGGGCGGATTATCCGGCCCAAGTGAGGGCTGGATTATCCGGCCTGGGGAAAACTCCGCTTCTGACTCGGATTATCCGGCAAAACTCCGCCTACGAACAGAAGCTCACGTAGGCTGGCCGTTGACATCTTCTCCTAGGGACCAAATTATCTGGCCCTAGGGGAGGGCCGGATTATCCGGCTGGGGAAAAATTCCGCCCCAGCCACGGAATATCCGGGGGAAATTCTGCCCCCAGACAGAAGCTCGCGCAGACGCTCCCTTGGGCGATTCCCCTGGGGCCGGATTATCCGGCCCAACATGAGAGCCGGATTATCCGGTCTAGGGAGAAAATCTGCCCCAGAGCCGGACTGTCCGGGGGGAAATCCGCCCCCAGACAGAAGCACGCGCGCAGCCAGCCCTGGCCAAGATGGTCCGGCCGGATTATCCGGCCCATGATGGGGGAGGATAATCCGGTCCCCCAAACACTCAAAACTTTCCTACAACACTTAGTGCACATTAGAAATTCCATGGTATTGTTATCTAACACACAAAACATTGGGAACCATGAAATGTTCTTTCAATCATGCACTGGCTGCAATCATGAAAATTAAGCAACAACCTGAGGACTATGTGCATGATTTCTTCAAAAAACAAACTTACCAAGCTGCCTACCAGCACACAATTTACCTTGTACCTGGACCTAATGACTGGACAAGGATAGACACTCCAGATATTGATCCTCAAGTCTTTAGAGACAAACCTGGAAGGAAGCAAACAACAAGGAGGAAATGAGCATTTGAGGTGCCAGCACCTAGCGATACTTATAGAATGGGTACAATAACTTGTAGCAGTTGCAAGCTCACGGGCCATAGGTACACCACCTGCAATGTTCCATTGAAACCTCACTTGGCAATTAGGGAACAAATCAACATGGTAATGTGCATCGACATCTGGTTTACTAATTCCTCACCCTTTTTGCATTCCGAATGTTTATTAATTCCTCACCTTGTTTATTGTTTGCAGTCAAAATGTGCATCTACATCTGGTAGTACAGCAGCAACACCTCCAAGGCAGCCTGGTACTAGTCCATCAAGAACTGCACCAGCCCCTCCAACAACACCAACACCTCCAAGGGATACTAATCCAGCAAGAACTACACCAACCCCTCCAAGATCTACAGGCCCAAGACCCTTCTCTGCACCTAGGAGTGCTGCTGAAGGTGGTTCCAGTTCTGCACCAACAAGGCTTGGCAAAAGGCCAACCAAACTCACAGCAAGAATGGTAGGGTACCTTAATGCTGGGAAGCATTCAAGCTACAAGAATAAGAATTATGATTCTGTAAAGGATGCTTGAAATGTGGGCATGTCCGTTTCAAACAATTTGGATTTGAGTATGTGTAAGACTATGTACTGATGTCTTGGGAAGAACTTGTTTAAGACTATCATGTGTGCAAAACTATGTATGAATCTAATTATCTACAAAACTATGTATGGATCTTTGTTGTTTAAGACTATCTTTCAATTTGATGGTGATGATGTGATTGGTGTTGAATTATGTTTGTTAAGATGTCAATAGTGTTGTTTTATGGATGCATTTAAGAAAGTTCCATTAAAGGTGGATTTAAAAAGTTGTCGAGATCCCTCAAGGGTTCTCGAAAACATAGTATAGCTTCTATTAAAGGTGGATTTAAAAAGTTGTCGAGACCCCTCGAGGGTTCTTGACAACATAGCATAGCTTCTATTAAAGGTGGCTTTAAAAAATTGTTGAGACCCCTCGAGGGTTCTTGACAACATAATATAGCTTCTATTAAAGGTGGCTCTAAAATGTTGCTAAGACCCCTCGAGGGTTCTCGAAAACATAGTATAGATTCTATTAAAGGTGCATTTGACAAACAAAGAGCCCAACTACACAAGCTACTAGTATTACCACAATAAGTCATAATTTTAAAACATAGACCCAAATTACCACAATAAGTTCAACATCCATTACTAGCTTGACATCCATTACCATAATAAGTTCAACATCCATTCTAACAATGGATTGCACAAAGGTTCTTACACAAGACATAGAGTAGGGTTCTTACACAACACATATAAAAGGGTTCTTACACATGAATTACACAAATGGGCAACAAACTAGGTAGGTACTCCATCACTACTCATCACATATTGTTTTGATCCTCTTGATCTTCTCCTTGTTACTATCAGAGGCATTGAAAAGTTCAAACAAACTGTACTCTAATTTTTTCTTCTCTTTCAGAGCCTATTTTCATCCTCCAACTTCTTATGTTTCTCCTTATAAACTCCTACTTGGGTTTTCAACACATTCTTCAATTCTCCATTAGCTTTCTTGTAGACCTCCACTTCATTCTTCAACCCTGTTATGTACTTCTCCATATGTTCTTCCTGCTCAGCCTCACTGTAAATCCTCCTCTTGTTTTCTTCCATAGCCTTCTTCCCAATCTTCTCAAAAAACTTGTTACATTCTGTAATAAGGCATGCATGTTTCTTGACAGCTTTTTCCTTCTCTTCAGCAAGATCCTTCCGCATCTTGGAACTCTCATACCTCTCTTCAATTCTTGCACTATTACTTTTATTGTACATTTCCCACAACCTAGCCAATGCATTCTTCATAGTGTCAGGCCACTCTAAATCTAGCCAACTGTGAAATCCACAATTATTGACCTGTTATACAAGGATTAAAACAGTGTTCCAGATCAGTCTACATATATGAGTTCATGTCCTTCTTCCTGTAACAAAAACAACAATTATACTGGGCTTATACTACCTATATGTTTAGAGCTAAGATGATGGTCACTATATAAGAACAAGATGATGTTCTGTCCACTAAGCATACCATATTAACTGAGCTAAGACTCTGGTCACTATATAAGAACAAGATGATGTTCTGTCCACTAAGCATTCCATATTAACTGAGCTAAGATTCTGGTCACCATATAAGCAGAGATGGTTCCACATTAACTAAGCATTCCATATTAACTGATGCTGGTTCTGGTCACTAAGCATTAGATATAAGCAGATGATGATTGCAGCAACAATTTCCATATTACATAGCTTAAGAAAACTTACATGTCCCACTTGACACAAGTAGAACTTTCTGCCCGTGTTGAATCCT
Source organism: Avena insularis (assembly GCA_023614405.1). Taxonomy (NCBI): domain Eukaryota; kingdom Viridiplantae; phylum Streptophyta; class Magnoliopsida; order Poales; family Poaceae; genus Avena; species Avena insularis. The sequence goes on from CM042694.1 coordinate 471,143,075, forward strand.
TCAAATGTAACACATTTGTGCAGTGGCAACTTGTGTACACGACAGAGCTCAGAGAAATCATCAGCGATTTGATAGAATGTTGGGTCATCAGCCATAGCGGGAGCATGGTCAAGCGCAGTGAATTCCTAATCGAAGAGCAAATCGAGTTTAATCCATGGGAATCTGGGGAAATCGAACAAATCCCAAATCGACCGAAACCCTAACCCTAAATCGCTGGAGGAATCGGAGCTCTTACCTCTAAAATGCTCCCGCTAGAGGAGGACCCATCATGACAACTGGGCATGGCGACGATGGTGGTGGCGAGGCGCAGGCGGGCGTCGGCGGGCAAGCGGTGGCAGCGACGCAGCACCGAGCTCGAGGAAGAAGACAGTAGGAGAAGGACGGAGACTAAGGTCCACCCCGAGGTGGGCCCCACTTAAGAAGCGACGCCAGTTAACGGTCGTTACCGGGCGTGTCGGGGCGGCGCCTAACGAGTGCCACGTGGCCCTGACAGGTGGGCTCCCTTGCTATAAACCGTGTCAATTCGCCATATCAGTTTTTTTGCGACAACTTGAATTCAATCTGATAGTTTTACGATTTGGAAGGCGACTGGTATGAATTGGAAAAATTGACATGTAAAGTGGTAGTTTTATGCTATTAACTCCTAAAATGGGTCTAGATACATTTTTTTTACAGAGTTAAAACATCTTATATTTTGAAACGGAGGGAGTAGTTCATAACGTTGGGAAGTCGCCATCCTGACATGTTTTTGTTGAACAATGTTGTGAAATATTGGATATTGCTGCCAAATAGAGTATTGACCACACTTGGCATATTTTCATGGTATCTCATGAATATTTTCCATCGGACAGCCAACCTGCGACAACATACACTTCCACTGACCCTGACCAGAAAGAACAACACTACATTCTACAATCCCTCGACAAAAATACATACTCCATAAATGACTAGACAAAGGATAGACAGCTGGCAAACCAGAGAGGCTAAATTAATAAACAGGCATGCTCGTCATCTCGTCTGATCGGAGCACCGGTTGCATGATCGATGCATGCATACGGCGTCACAATCCTCTGAACATCAACGGCCTCGTGCCCACCAATCCTTCCCTGCATATCTCCCTGCGTCCCATCTCCATCCCACAATTCGTCAGGCCGCCGGACGGCACGCTGCGGCGCCGGCGAGCATCGGTCGCTATAGTGCTGCTCGCCCCTTCCCGTGGCGCCGCCGTGGGCGCGGCCACGGGGGTCGCCAGCATTTTCTTGTACTTGCCGGACCACTTGGCCTGCATGTACCGCGCACGCCTCCACGGAGGCACATGCATACCCGCGCCTCGGATTGACTCGGCCGCCGCCCCGCACATTGCCGCGGCAACCTCCTTGAACGTCTCCGGCGTGGCCACGAGCACCGGCGGGAGGGCGAGGACGAGCTCCTGGTACTCGGCGCTGGGCCTCGCTGTCTCGAACTCCGCGGCGACGTTGACCTCGACGATGTAGCGAGACGTCGAAAAGCTCGCTGACAGCACCACGTCCACGTACTCGTGGGTGCCCGCCGGGGAGCTGCTGCTTCTTTCCCACGATGATCGGCAGATACCTGTGGCCAATCATGAAAAGAAGACGTCAATCTGTGTTGCTTCCCTTAGGTACTTTTGTTTTCTGGTGAAGGGAAATCGACGACGCACTCGGAAATTAACTGAAACTGAAAAATGTACAGTATCACGGACATATCTGAAAGTACGGCACGGGCACTTACCGGCATCGAACCCTCTCGCGCAGAGCCGTTCTGCGACGCGCTTCCTGACCCCGTCGGCACCGGCCATGGTCATCCGTGCATCCACGACGGCGCGCTCCGCCTCGGCGCGGATCCGCGACGCTGCCGCATCGGCCGTCGCATCTGCAAGCGCCGCTCGCAGCGTGTCCATCCACACGGCAGCCCGGGGCGCCGCGGAGGACTCCTTGACAGCAGCGTCCTTGCCGTATCCGTTGTAGAACTCATCCACCAGCTCCACCAGGCCGTCGTCGACGTCCTCGTGGAGCCCGGCCGACGGCGATCTGACGCTGAAGAAGGGGCCCCGAAGCCGTGCCCTTGCCGCCTCGTCCAGCGCCGCCGTGGCCTTCTTGTACGATATCGGTGACGAATCCATCGTCTCAACGAGCATAGATTATGGATTGGAGAAACCCGCCGCCGCTGTGGCCGATCGAGAGTCGGCGACCGGTTTACGCGGGCAGTTGCAATTTCTGGCGTACGTGTCCTTTCCACGGGCGGACCGTTTTATATGTTTCGGCGAGCGTCTAGGTTCGTTGCGCTCAGCCCTGTACGTCCAGGTGCAATGTATGTGGAGTGCACACGGTACCCGTGTTAGCGTTGGGCACTATCACTATCAGGGCATCGGGCACCACACGCATCGGCGTCTTGGGGCAAACTTCTCTTATAACATTATAAATCCAAACAGAAATTTAAAATTTCAATCAAATTTTGATTATATTCTACAATTTGAATGAAATTTCGATAAACCGAAACCTAAGTGTACTCTAAACCTCGCCGCCGTCGTTCGCGCCGAGGATACTCGAGGACCTACCTCGTCGTCGTTCGTCTTGGCAGGCCATTCTGCGTCTCATGGGAGTTTACGGGAAAAGGAATAGTAGGGGTACGAGGTAGACTGCAGAAGCTTAGGGGCCATTCTGCGTCCAGATACACCATTACATGCTCATGCTACTATCGTGTGTTAGTACCACATGATCAATGAATGAGATCCATAAGCGAGAGCTCTCAAGAGGCGGCAGCAAAATCCATCTAGGTTTTCTTTCCTCTACCGGTGACGTCACCGGTTTGTTCCGTCTCTGATGGCTTTAGGGCCTTGAAGGCGTGACGGACCATGGTCTCTCGTCGATGGGAGGTCTGACTGTTTTGTTTAGACTATTTTCAGTATGATTCCGAAGTTAGAATAAGGTCATCCTCCTATCCTCGTTCCGATGGTGCGTTTAGCATCTACGGAGAGCGTGTGGAGTCGTGTGTCGTTTTTCGTATTCGTTGGTGTGTGTTGAGGTCAGTTTCTTCCGATATACGTTGGCCATCTTCAGCAACGGTTGCTGCTCTGTTGCGCTGGCCTTTGAGGCCTTAGCACGACGATTTCCTGTTCGTCTACTACAACAAGCTCTACTACGATAAGCTTTGTCTGACTCCGGTGATGGAGGGGCAAGGACGGCGGCGCGCCTCCAGCTCTTGCTAGTGTTTGTAGCCGTAGCTAGGTGGTCCGTTGACCTATTTGTAATTTTTGTTACTTTTAGAAATCTTTGTACTGTTGTTGATGATTATTAATAGATCGGTGGAATTTCGCAAAAAAAAAATTGAAGTATTTAGCTCTATATGATTTCCAGGGAAACAAAATGAATTCTCTAAAACACTGACCCGATGCGAGTTTTTAAGGTCTTCTGATTCCAATTAAGAGCCCGTTTGGTTCAAATGAATTATATAGGAATTTTGGAGAATTGTATTAATTAGAAACTTATTATACATACGGAGTTTTTTTGGTTTGTAAGATTTGAATCCATAGGAAGATTGATTTTCCTTATGCAATTTGCTACTTCCTCGGTCCCGAATTAGATATCCGAGATTAGTCTAGATTTGAGATGAGTTTTACTGTATAGGTACATGTAAATTTAGATACATATCTGTTAGCTAATTTAGGACGGAGTGAGTAAGATTTTTTGTTTAGATCCAACCTCATATATTTTTTTTCTTTGTTTCATAGGGCATACACACAATCCTTAAAAAATACTACTAATGTTATCCTGCAACGCAATCCATTAAGTGTAATATACGTTCTTGTTTTTAAACTTCTATACGTTAGACTGTATATATATATAGACTTCTGTACTTCGTATTGTAACTTGTATTGTACACGTACGTACACAATATATAAAGACAGCAACACCCCACATTTAGGCTAGGTTACGATCATGACTTCCGCTGTCTCCACCGCTGCCGCCGCCGCCACAGACTCCCGTGCCGCGGCCTCGATCATGGCACCGGCCGGCGCTCCTACTCTTCCACCGACGCTGCTCCGTCTCCTCAACGGCGGCACGGCCCCCGGCACCGCGCATCTCGGCCCCTCTCTATGCTAAGTGCCGGCGCGATGTTCTCGGGCCAGATCGCCTCTCCACCGGGGTTCTCGCCGCCGCCTCCATTCCCGGCCGCGGTGTCCTCGCCGTCTGCTCCTCTGCCTACGGCGCTGCCATCTGCCGCCGCCCCGACCGCCCCAGTTCCCTGGTGGCCGATTGGTCCGCGGCGCCCGGTGGCTGCCCCTCTGCGGATACGCCATACTGGCACAGGGTCTACGTCACCTCACCCATGCCCTACCAGGCGACTGCTGCGATGGCCGTTCGGCCCTCGCCACGCCAGCCCTACTACGCGCCTCCGTCGCCGCTCGCCCTGGCCCCGTACCAGGCACCCCCGACGGTAGCGCCGTCGTCGGGCCCTGCACACCATCCAGGCTACTACGGCATGCCTGCTCCAGCGCCTGCGCCCTACATCGCGCCTACACTACCGCCGATGGTCCATGCCGAGGCTTCCACAGCTCCTTCCTCTCATGGTGGTGCTCCGCCAACGTTTTATTTCGCCCACCTCATCCCAGTGAAATTAACGACGGACAACTATCTGTCGTGGCGCGCCCAAGTGTTGCCTCTTCTTTGTAGCCGCTAGCTTGATGGCTTCGTCGATGGCACGCTTCCGTGTCCTCTGCCCTATCACCCAGCGCATCATGCCTAGGTGGCGCAAGACCAAGCCATCCTCTTCGCCATTCAGTCGTCTCTTACCGAGGGGGTCGCCTGCCTCGTCATCTTCGTCGTGACCTCTCGTGACGCTTGGGCTGCTCTCGAGACCAGCTTCTCCTCTCAGTATACGGCGCTGGCACATGCTATACATCATCAGCTTGACAAAGAAAAACTCAATGATCTCACCATCACCGAGTACTTCAACAAGATTACTGGTCTGGCAGACACACTCGCCTCTATCGGGCAACCTCTCCGCCCCGAGGAGTTCACCTCGTACGTCGTCAATGGTCTGGACGGCAAGTATGACTCTTTGGTGGAGAACATCAATGGACGCGACACCCCTATTCTGCCGCGCGAGCTGTACGCTCGTCTTCTCGCGTCGGAACAGCAATACAAGGCGCGTCGCTCGAGCCCCAGTTTCACCTCAGCTAATGCTGCTTTTCATGGGGTAGGAAAATCTTCCAAGTCGGTGCTCACCCCGTCTTCGTCGTCGTGCCCCTCCATCATCGCCACGGGAGGGCGACCGCGCGCTTGCTGTGGTGGCTGTGGCCTCCAGCAACCTTTCCAGTTGTGTGGCCTCGATGGCCATATCGCCTCCAAATGCCATCACCGCTTCAAGCAAGACTTCATGGGCACCGGCAACAATGGCAAGGGAAACAAGAAGCAAGCTGCTATTGCGACTCAGGAGTCCTACATTGTCTACACACCGTCCTACTCCATCGACCCTTCATAGACGATGGACACTGGAGCTACCACTCATCTAACCAATGAGATGAGCAAGCTCTCGACCCAGGAGCCTTATCGCGGGCATGATCAAGTCCGCACGGCCAATGGAGCAGGTATGCACATCTCACATATTGGTCAGACATCTCTTCTTACAAACACCTCTCAAAAATTGCATCTTCTTAATGTCCTTCGGGTTCCTTCAGTTGCACGTAGTCTGTTGTCTGTTCCACAGCTTACTCGTGATAACGATGTCTTTGCTGAATTTCATAATTTCCATTTTTTATTAAGGACATGTGCACCCAGGACGTTCTGCTTAGAGGTCGCCTTCGCCATGGGCTTTATGTGCTTGATGTGCCGCCGCCATCTCCTCGAGCTTTCAGTGCCGTTCGTGTTTCACCATCTCATTGGCACTCGCGTCTTGGTCATCCAGCGACCCCTGTAGTTCTCCATGTGCTACATCGCCATGAGCTTCCAGTTGTTTCTAATAAAAAAAGTTGATACAGTCTGTGATGCCTGTTAGCAAGGCAAGAGTCATCAATTTCCATTTTCAGAGTTGAGTCATGTAATAAAAACTTCACTTGAGCTTGTGTTTTCCGATGTTTAGGGTCCTGCACAAACTTCTATTAGTGGTCACAACTATTATGTCAGTTTTATTGATGCTTACAATCGCTTTACTTGGCTTTACCTTCTTAAGCGTAAATCTGATGTGTGTGATGTTTTCTTACAATTTCAAGCACATGTTGAGCGTCTTCTCAAGCATAAGATTATTCATGTTCAGTCCAACTAGGGGGGTGAGTATCACAACCTCAACACCTTCTTTAACAAGCTTGGGATCTCGCACTGTGTGTCCTGTTCTCATACACACTAGCAGAATGGCGCCGCTGAACGTAAGCATCGTCATCTTGTAGAAACTGGCCTAACTCTATTAGCTCATGGCTCCGTTCCTTTTCGGTTTTGGAGTGACGCTTTTTGTACCGCCTGTTGTCTCATTAATAGGCTCCCTACATGACTTCTTCATATGAAAACACCTCTTGAGCTATTGCCTAATGAGACTCCAGACTATACGTTTCTCAAGGTGTTTGGCTGTGCACGTTGGCCCCATTTGCGTCCATATAACCATCGTAAACTCGAGTTCCGGTCTAAACAGTGTTTTTTTCTTGGGTATAGTTCCCTTCACAAAGGGTACAAATGCCTTCATATTTCGTCTAACCGTGTCTATATTTTCAGTGATGTGGTGTTTGATGAGAGTGTGTTCCCTTTTTCTGCACTGCCGGCTCCTATTAATACACTGTCACCACATGTGCATTCCCCTTCACCATTGCCTGATCAATTTGTAGATGCTGCACATTCTCCTGTTTTGTTCCCTAATCATGGTGCAGGCACTGGTCGTGGAGCTCGACTGGAGTTACTAGACATCACAGACACGTACCCGACACTGGACGTCGATCGTGTGCATGTCCCATGCACTGTCGCGCGCGCTGGCGATCCGGCTCTAGCGTCCTCCGTCCCGGACCCGGCTAGGCCACCATCCTCTGGCCCAGCAACGCTCGGCCCAACGCATGTCTCCTCTGCCTCGCCTGGCGGCCCTTCCTCGCCATCGCCTGCATCGCCCAGTGCGGTGCGTACTGCCCCGTCGCCCACTGTCGTGTCGCCTTGCGGTGGGCCTTCTCCGCCCACTGCCGCGTCGCCTCGGGGTGGGCTGCCCTCACCAGACTCCTCTCCCGTTCGCGATGAGGACGAGTCTACCACTTCATCGCCTCCTGCCACTACTACGGAGCCGACTGTTCCGGTACCTGCGGCACCGCGTGCGCGCACTCGCAGTCAAAACGGAATTTTTCAGCCGCGACAGCGCACCGATGGCACGGTTGCGTGGATTGCGGCCTGTATGGCACATTCTCAAGATGATCCCACTACTGAACCTCGACACTATCAGGCTGCTCTAGGGGTTCCACACTGGCGCACTGCAATGGAGCAGGAGTATCATGCGCTCCTTAAGAATGACACTTGGTGGCTCGTTCCTCCCTCCTCTGGTGTTAATGTTATTGAATCCAAGTGGGTGTTCAAGGTCAAGAAACGTTCTGACGGCTCTATTCAACGATACAAAGCACGGTTGGTGGCCAAAGGATTTAAACAGAGGTATGGTCTAGAATATGAGGACACCTTCAGTCCTGTTGTCAAACCTACTATTATTCGTCTCCTGCTCTCATTGGTTGTTACACGAGGATGGTCTCTACGCCAACTGGATGTCCAAAATGCTTTCCTTCATGGTGTCCTGGAGGAAGAGGTCTATATGCGTCAGCCCCTGGATTCGTTGATCCTGCACGTCCGCATCACTTGTGTCGTTTGGTGAAGGCTCTCTACGGGCTTAAGCAGGCTCCACGCGCCTGGCATGCTCAATTTGGTTCTGCTCTTCGTGCTCATGGGTTTGTGCCTTCTACTGCTGATACATCACTGTTTATGCTTCAGCGACCCGCAGTGACTATGTACCTGTTGGTCTATGTTGATGATATTATCCTTGTCAGTTCCTCAGTCACTGCTGCTGATTGCCTGGTTTCTGCTATGAGTGGTGATTTGCTGTCAAGGATCTAGGTACTCTGCATTACTTCCTTGGTTTGGAAGTGTCTCATTCTGCTGGTGATTTGACTCTTACTCAGCAGAAGTATTCTCATGACTTGTTGCTCCGTGCTGGCATGTTGCACTGCAAGACTGCCACTACTCCTATGTCAGCTACTGATCGGTTGTCAGCTCTTGATGGTTCTCATCTTTCAGTTGATGATGCTACTGAGTACCACAGTGTTGTTGGTGGTCTTCAGTACCTGACGATTACACGTCCTGATATATCCTATGCAGTCAATCGTGTGTGTCAGTTTCTTCATGCTCCTCGCGACACTCATTGGACCGCTGTCAAGCGCATTCTTCGGTATGTTCGCTCCACGGCTTCCTATGGTTTGTATCTTCAGACAGCACCATCATGTGTCCTCTCAGCTTTTTCTGATGCCGACTGGGCTGGTAATCCTGATGACAGGCGATCCACGGGGGGATATGTTGTATTCTTTGGTCCAAATTTGATCGCCTGGAGTGCTCGCAAGCAAGCTACAGTGTCTCGCAGTAGTACTGAAGCTGAATACAAAGCAGTTGCTAATGCCACAGCTGAACTCATTTGGATACGGTCTCTTTTGAGAGAGTTGGGGATCTCCCAGAACCAGCCTCCAGTTCTTTGGTGTGACAATATTGATGCCACATATCTTTCATCTGATCAAGTATTTTACGCTCGAACTAAACACATTGAAGTTGACTATCATTTGTGAGGGAACGAGTTGCACATAAGCTACTGCAAATCAAGTTTGTCTCTTCTAAAGACCAACTTGCTGACATCTTCACGAAGTCACTGTCCCAGACTCAGTTTGAGAGTTGTAGACGCAATCTTAACTTGCTTTGTACTTCTGGGCACAGTTAAGATTGAGGAAGGGTGTTAGACTGTATATATACATAGGCTTCTGTACTCCGTATTATAACTTGTATTATACACGTACGTACAAAATATATAAAGACAGCCGACAGCCACACCCCAAGTTTAGGGTGTTGAGCAGTTGCCCAATTCTATTGTTTCACACTATAGGATTCAGCTTGTCATAATATTTTTATTCCTATATTTTCCTATTCCCATATTTTGAATATCTTACGAAGCAAATATCTAATTTAGCTTTATATTCAGATGATATTTTTCCAATTTAAATGGAAATTTGAATTGTACTAGGTTCATTCAAACTGAGTTGATTTTAGTTATTTGATATGTCAATAATACTCTCTTCGTCCGGAAATAAGTGACTCGAATTTATCTAGATTCACAGATGTTGGTTCAAAGTCATTTCTATGTTGGTTGTTTGATTCGCATTATTGAATTTTATTGAATTCTACACGAATTTTCCCTAAGTATTGTTTTGCGCTATATTTTAGTACTCCCTTATTTTAGTATTCTCTCTGATCCAAATTAATATACTCCCCTTCCCAAAATAAGTGATTTGTGTCTAGGTTCATACGTATCTAGATATGTTTTAGAACCCCCTCTCCAATTTTAAAATAGATGTCACGAATTTGTCAAAATTTAGATAAATCTATATTTAGCATATAAATATATCCAAATTTAGACAAATTTCCGACATCTATTTTGAGACAGATGGAGTTTATAGATACATGCAAATCTAGACAAACCCAAATCAAACGGAGGGAGTACTTAGATTTGTCTAGATTCAGTGTATCTAGCACTAAAACATGTCTACGTATATCTGAATCTAGACAAATTTAAGTCATTAATTTTGATAGGAGGGAGTATATGAAATTTTGCATCCACCTAAAATTTTGGGGTAGAATTATTTATTTTTCATGTAATGCAATCAAACAGACCAAAATTATTTAAAGTTTGAATGTGCATGACATTGCAAACCTATATTTTTAAAATACTACTACCTTGCAATCTATCAATGCCAAAATCGTCTGAATTTACATGAACATCAAACAACAAAGTTATAAAAATTGAGATCCTTGTGATATCAAATAAAATATGGATTTGCTAGTTCTCAATCGTCTAAGAACTTCTTATGTCTCAGCCACCTCTCTCACTATTGGATTTACGTGTCATATGAGAGTTATACATGAGAATTTAATGAGTTGCAATTAGGTTGCAACTAAAAATTAGTATATATTTTATAAATTATAAATGAGAATTAGCAAATAGTAAATAACATCAGTTTGACTAAGACATAAAAAGTTCTTAAGCACCTGGGATCTACCTAAGGGATTGTTTGGTAGTCCCAAAGGGATTGTTTGATTTGTTAGGATTTTCGTTGAATTGAGTTTCTATGGATTTTTTCCTACCACCATGGTTTGAGTCGTAGGGTTTAGAACTAGAACTTTGGCTAGTTTATTTCGTAGCAAAAAATTCATTAGGTCCGAGCTCTTGGAAAAAATCCTATAGCTAACTTTGTGTGTAATGCTATTTGATTGAAAGCTCAAATTTCAATCAAATTCCTGTGGCTTTTCTATGTTGCAATCAAACATCCTCTTGTGCCAGTTCCATGTGAACCAAACAAGCCCTTAGTGAGTAAATGCTACTTGTTTAAAAGCTCTAAATTCATATACTCCCTCTCATCCAAATTAATGTTCTCAGATTTGTCTAGATTTATCTAGCACTACAACATGACTAATACATTCAAATCTAGACAGATCTAAGAACATTAATATGGATAGGAGTTAGTAACAATATTATGATGTTTCAGATTCCTATGGTTTTCCTACACCACCATCGAACACCCACTAGTGTTGGTTCCCATGATTTTCATTCCATAGGATTCAATAAGGCATGCCACACAACTCCTCCATTTTTCCTAACACTTCATTTTTCCTACCCTATGAATCAAACAAGCCCTGAAATTGGACAACAGCTTTTGGTGAAGACACAGGGGCAAAGATCGCAATGGGCAATCATATGGCGACAAGGGTTATGATGCACGAAGACACATGAGAGGATAGCAAAAGGACACATAGCAGTGTCACGGCAGTGAAATTCATATGCTACCAAAGTTATGCAGGTAAGGATATGTAAGCCACCAACCACCAGCGATAGTTAACTACTGAGTGCCCGAGTCTAGTGCCGTACCCCACAGCCACAATATCATTTTCCAGAACCATCTCTCAATCTGGTGAGATCAAAAACATCCAGAAGACATATTCGATAGACCTAGCAGTAATATGCATCCGAAACAAATGATACGCAACCTGTTAAGTCATCTTAGGAGCTGTCCATCTGGTTGTCAGTCGAAGCTGGGGCAACTGCGCCATTGTTGTTCCCTGCAGAATTAACTCCCATTGAACCCTCGGCTCCGAAAGTAAAATTACTGGGAACATTGTTTGGGCCGGCTCGCTCGAAGATGGATGGCACAGGAGTCTGGTTGAACGCGGGCACTTGGATGTCACCTGATGGTTTTGGGAAACCAAATCCGAGCGAAGGAAATGACTCAGTTAGAACCGCAGTTTGAGCTAGCGTGGCAGCGTTGGGTCCAAAGAGCTTCTGTTCATACTCAGCCAGCTGGCTCTGAGAAGCTGTACAAAAGAACGTTACAGTTAGCTTATGGGAACACACCTGGATTCAATCCATACAGTTTGAAAATGCAAGAAAAAAATTATTGGCAGTATTTGCTCAACTAAGTAACAGATAACTTGATTGTACTTTTTGTAGACAAGGATGGCAATGACTTGGTGAGAGAAAAGATAGCTAAGTTTATTCTTGGACGCACCAAAATTAAGGAAGCATGATCAATCTGCATAGCAGGTTCTGAAAATATTTGATGCATTCAACGGTAACATGTAAATGTGCACATTACTAAAAAGTTCGGTTCTTAACACACCAATTTCAAGCATAAACACTGCTAATGATAAATGCAATGAGTGCACACATTTGATGATGGGCTAAAGAGAATGGTCGAATTGATCTTACCACACCAATTTTACTATGTATGGGTACCGCTGTGAACGATCCAGATAACCAAAATTACAAATGGTTGATTGGCAAGGATTTTTCGATACACGAGAGGGATCTTTACTAGCAAACTAACTACAAAGGTTATGGAGTTACCTTCTGTTAGTTGGACCTGTGGCCGCCGATCTTTTACCCACTGGAAACATTGTGCAAGTCTCCACGTCCTAGACTTCATCAAGAAGGCAGTTACCACAGCAGCTGACCTACAAAATGTGTTCCAGGGAAGAATTCACCAATCAGTGATGTGTTCCAGATAATTTATCGTCAATGAATCAACACAATGCTAACAACTACAACAAGCACCTGTTTTTCCCGGACATGCAATGGACAAGAACACGTGATTGCCCTCTTTCACATTCTTCTGCAATTGCAGAGAAGGACGAGATGAGACAAAAAAAAAACTTCATACACAGTAGTACAACGGCAAGGAGAAGGATTTCCATCTCAGTACTGGAGAAGAAATTTATTCTGTTCCTATTGCAGTACTCCATTTGTTCAATATATCAAAAACACGAGAAACAGAAAGAGTGTAGCACACTAAACAGGTCAAGAATTAAGAGAGAGTAGAACTAGGTATATAAAAATATAAATTTATTTCTTGGTAAAGATACAAATATCAGGGCAATACGGTTTCAAACATTGTGTTTAAACAATTACAGAAAGGCTATGATACTAGAAAATAAGGACTGAAAATGAAGCATTTTAGGATTACAATGTAAGGAATATATGCTGGAATAAAATAAAGCAACAATGTCAGGAAAAAAATAAAGGTAAGCAGTAGACAACATTCAATCAATACCAGACCAAAATGCTGAAAGTAACATGGACAGTACCTAGAAACTGAGTAGCACCATCAAAATCCAAAGTTCTATCATCTTGGAGGCAGTGATAAGTGAATGAATTCCGGTAAAGATTATGGCAATCTGGCACAGTCTGTTAAGCAATACACTGTGAGTAATCTTCAACTTTCAAAATAAGCATGGAAATAACAAATGATAATGTTGACATGCTAAACTCCTAAACAACAAAAGACGATACATCCTCATAGCGATAATTGCAATATTGATGTCAGCATTTATCACGAGAATGTACTAAAATGAGGAACTTCTTAGGCACAACAAGTTCGTCATTTTCTTTCCCTTCAACAGTTCACCCAGTTCCCCACACGCAGATGAATAATGGATGGTGGAAAAGTTGTTTGTAAAGTGCAAAAAATACAAACACATGTATTTTAGTGGTAGTCACTTCTAGAAAAACTGAAACACAGAAAACAATATGGCTGTCTGGCCTGCAGCCTCGCAACAGAAATTGTCCTTATAGAGAAAATGACCAGCAGAACGCATTGATGAGCATATGATACACGTCATCTATACAACAGAACCATTGATCATTTAAATCATGGCTATCATGTAAGGAAAATAAATAACAACATAATTAGTATAGTAATTGGCAATTTAGTATCAAAGGTAATTCCTCGTTTTCCAATGTTTGACTGTGTACCCCTTATTCTAATCAATCAAAGATAACCAATGAGCCAGACTCTTTTCTTATATAAGTTCCAAACTTTCAAACAAGTGCTACACTTAAAAACTGCCCTCTTGGGTCTCCACTTCGATATTTAGTTCAAGGAATCCATTTATGATATATGCCTTTCCTTGCACTTAAGGAAAGCTTTTCTGGAAACTAATAACCATGTTATGAGTTCACCATAACTACCTTTAAAAGCAAATTTATATTCATTGCACTGGTTCACAATATACAAGCAGTACTCCTATCACAATCAAAACCTACCAAAACAACATCTGAGGCAAGTGCAGTCCATGCTAAATTAACAACTAAAGAGGTACTCCCTCCGATTCCAAAATATAAGATGTTTTAGATTTGTGAAAGGAGTGTATACCTCTTTTAGTGTATAGGTTCACTCCAAACCTAGATGAACCTACACACTAAAAGAGGTCTAGATACACTCCTTTCACAAAGCTAAAACATCTTATATTTTGAAACGGAGGGAGTAGGTGATAAGTAGTACCACTGCGCAACGCTTACATCAAACCATCCTTCCTGCAAAATCTATTCAAGCAACGGGAGTGGGCTAATTGTGGTAAGAGTAGATAATAATATTTTCGACTTCTCTACATATAATCGAGTACAATTCAAGCAAACTTACGACCCTGGAATCACGCTTGAAGCAATCTTACAAGTTACCAAACCCTAGAGCAGAACCCCACAAAAACGAATGTCGCACAAAAGGATATAACGAATTCATGCTATCATATACTTCCTCGACTTCAACATGCGGAAACAATCCAAACTAAGGGGGAACGGGGATCAGGAGAAGGGGCACAATACGCACGTTGAGGATGTGAGTGATGTTGAGCGTCTTGAGGACCTCGGAGCGAGAAGCGTTGTCGTAGCTGCCGAGGAAGAGGAAGCCAGGGAGCACCTCGGTGGGGAAGGCGGAGTCCAGCCTCGCCGGGGCCACCGCATCCGCCGCCGCCGGCCTGTGGCCGCAAACCCCGCATATCTCCCCTTCCTCGCACTTGTGGTAGTGCCCGCAGACCCCGCACGGGTTCTCCCTCTCCCGCTTCCTCATCTCCCCTCTGCTTCCAGCTGCCGCCGCGCTGCTCGATCTACGGGAGGCGGTGGGATCGCTGCGGCGGCTTTGGGTGCTTGCCCTTGGGAAGAAGCAAGCAGAGGGTCACGAAGCAAAGGCGCTGCGGTTTATTTTTTTCTCTTAGAACTTTTTGAGGTTTGGATCGGATCAATTGGGGGTTGGGGTTTGTCACGTACTCATGTTTGTGTTCCTTAGTTTCACGTTTGTGTATCTGGACTGTCTATAATGGTTTGTACGATGGAGATTGGTCCGAGTGGATGTAGGGGCAATTGGATCTAGATGGTGTTCTTTTCTGATTATTTTCATTTCAGAATAAGGAAAGAATTAGCTGCTTGTGCACAAACCCTAGCGCCATCAATCGCTTCGATCCTTCGTCCCGCGGTGTTGAGCAATCTCTATCGTACAAACCTAGATCAACGGGCAACATGCCTCGCTTCTACCTGCTTAGAGCATCTCCACTCGGGTTCCCAGCAGGCAGTTGTCAGGGCGTTTTTTTCGTTCGGACGCCGAAAATTGGCCCAGTCGCGTCCGTCGAATTTGACCCAAAATATGTCTGGAGATCCCAGGCCGTTCGGGAAGCTGAAGCCTTGGAACGCCGCATAAAGCAATCGGAGGAAAAAAGATCTCGGCGCGTGGACCCACCGATCGGGCCGGATCGAGGCCGATCGTCGCCATCCTTCCCCCTAATGCACGGGCGGGCAGCAATCAATAATCGGCTCATCGACCACGTGTCACCGTAATGGCGCGCCACAGCCGCCTCGGCTTCCCGCTTTCCCTTTCCCGCCACGCCGCTACATCCCTCCTGCCTTCGCCGCTCGTCTCGGCCTATAAAACACGGCTCCATCGATGGCTCACAGCACACCGCCCCCGCCCACCCCACTCCACCATGAACTCCGGTGAAAAGGAGCACTCGGTGGAGACGATGGCGGAGAGCGGCGACTTCAGCCGGCGGACGCTCCAGCCCTGGCAGGCACGGATGCTCCGCGGCGCCGGCTACATGGCGCTGCCGGACATCCGCTGCCCGCGCGGGTGGAAGCTTAGCGCCAGCGGCGTGCTAGTGTCGTGATGTCTACGCACCCTTCTATTCTTGTAGACAGTGTTGGGCCTCCAAGTGCAGAGGTTTTAGAACAGCAGCAAGTTTTCCTTAACTGGATGACCTAAGGTTTATCGAACTCAGGGAGGAAGTGGTCAAAGGTATCCCTCTCAAGCAACCCTGCAATCAAGACACAAGAAGTTTCTTGTGTCTCCAACACACCCAATACACTTGTCAGGTGTATAGGTGCACTAGTTCGGCGAAGAGATAGTGAAATACAAGTAATATGGATGATTATAGGTGGTAATTGCAATCTAAAATAAGAGTGGAAGCAAGCAAACATGTAACATGACTGATTGTAAACGATATTTCAATGCTTAGAAATAAGGCCTAGGGATCATACTTTCACTAGTGGACACTCTCCTATAAATATCTTCTCTTCATTATGCTACCCTGAACCACTCTCCGGTTGGACGATGTAGGGCTATAATAGCACACCTTAAAGTTTGCATTCCCCATCTAGATAACCCATCACTATCACCTTGAGCGCTAGATGGTTCCAACAAACACCACAATCTCATAGAGACATCCAACTCAAAATATACTCATGATAAGTATTTCTGTAACCTTAACCTAAGTGCCACACGGTGTGCACACTATCAACTTCACACACCTGGGGATAAGCAGAGATTAATTAAAGCACTTGAGTAGCAGGATAGATCTACTTATTCTAGATTACAAAGCTCATGATCTCAATAAGATCACGCATAGAGAGAGATGAACACATAGCTACCGGTAGAGCCCTTAGCCTCGAGTGGAAACTACTCCCTCCTCATCATGGGAGTCAGCAATGGCGATGGAGATGGCGGTGGAGTCGATGGGGATGGCTCCATGGTCACTTCCCCGTCCCGGCAAGGTGCCGGAACAGAAACTTCTGTCCCTCGAATCTCCTCTTCGGTGGCGGTGGCGCTGCGGAACTTTTCATAGAATTATGATCCTCTCCTTAGGGTTTTCATCTCGGGGGGTTTATATAGGCGAAGAGGCGAGGTCGGTGGCTGCCCGAGGGGCCCACACTAGGGGCTGTCGCGCCTAGGGGGCCGCGCCACCCTATGGTGTGGCCGCCTCGTGGCTCTCCTCCATCTCTGCTTTGGACTTCTATGTCGTGTCGAGAAAATAGGAACTTTGGCTTTTGTTTCGTCCAATTCTGAGAATATTTCTTTTACTAGCTTTTCTGAAACCAAAAACAGCAGAAAACAGGCAACTAGCACTGCAGCATATTGTCAATAGGTTAGTTCTAGAAAATGTATAAAAATACCTCAAAGTATAAACAAAACATAATAAAGTTGATATAGAACAAGCATGGAGCATCAAAATTTAAAGATACGTTTACGAGCATAAAAAAACTCCTGCTCGTCCTCGAGTAGGTAAGTGATACAAAGAATAATTTTTAAGGTGACATGCACCATCACAATCTTGATCAAGGTATTGTAAAGCATTGATAGCTGGGATCAAAGTACTCTAAACATGAGCATGAAAGATAGAGTTCTAACAATAAGACATAGCAACTATGTTGTGACATGAAAAGGTACAAACTAAAGATCATGAATACAATGCATTGAAAGACGTTTGTTTGTTTCTCATATAGAAAACATAATATCAACACCCAGATTTTTAATCCCAGATGCCTGTTATGCCATACATGGCAATCCTAGGATTACCATTTTTTGCGAGACATAACAGAATTGGTACCACAGTACATCATCCATTATAAACTATAATAAAGGTCTTACAAATAAAGGATCTCATGATCCAGTCTTAATACAATCAAAGCAGCGGAAAGTAAACGTAGTAGGGGCTCCATCTTCAGGGTCACAGGCAATGCTGACGATGGGAGATGATCCTAGTTGTCGTAGACCTCCTGCTGTCCATCTTCCTGGTAGTCCTCCTCATAGTCTAGCCACGGGAATAGCCAGGGACAAAGCCACGAGTACTCTTTAAGTACTCGCAAACTATCACTAACAAGTAAGGTAGTTCTAGTAGGAATCTTAAGTTCTAGGTTTATTTGCAAAAAGCCAGGTTTATTTCATGCTGAGTTCAAAAGTAAAGAAAACTAATTTAATTTTCTACATCACCTAAGTGGGAAACTAGTTTTCATATCCACAACCCTGTTGTGGTCAAGTCAAGGTCATAGTTCAATTCACAAGTCATTTTGAAAACATCTGACAACGGAATAGTATGGCCACTCCAACTTTCCATGACTGCGGACACAGCTATTCGAATAGTTTGACACTCTGCATAGGTGATACACTTTCACCACAAAATTCGATACATCCGTCAGGGATAACCCTGAATCATCATACTTGGTATGCGGATAATCAATCATAACCTTTCAATTACACACTCTAGTATAGGCACCTCCCCTATGAGCTTGGCCTCCCAGTCATGGCCATCTGCCATCCTAGGCACTGCATAGGTGGACATTCACACTCACGAGGTAGCTTCAGCTCAACCTCTTTCCGCGAGGGAACCCATACTATGGAATATAAACTTCCAGTTAAGCCCTACCCAATTCAGGTATTGTGGTTGTATGGTAAAATTGGAATGGTATCGCATCTGAACCCAACCATGAGTTTTTTATCAAAACCAAGGCTCACGCCTTAAGTAGTTTCATCATCAAATCATTTGGTGTCCATAACACATGTCAAAACATTTCAATAGAATGAACCATCATTCCAAGGTTTTCATAATCATTTTCACCAAGTATTCCCATCTAAAGTGATCAACTTTTATGCTTAGCACTAGCCACTAAAGTTGAGGGTATTCACTAATGAGGGGTGCTAATCAAGTGTAACTATCCAAATCTAGTTTTATGCTTCTTAATGGCATCTAAGTATAACAACTTAGGCCTAGTTTTATACTCTTTATGGTATCTATCCTATTTTTCCAATACTCACAAATTACTAACTAAAGGTAAAGAACTTTGGTAAAAGTAAAAGAATAAAGCTTGCAAGTAAAACTTGGGATTGGTATAATCAAGGTTGCATAACCAAAGTATGCCTAATGCACCTTGCATAGGTTATCTTGCAAAGATAGCTTGCATAGTTCTAGCTTGCAAGTGTTAGCTCGCATAGTGATGGCTTGCCTTGAGTAGTGCAATGGTTGAAATTCTCTTCTTCTTCTTCTTCTTCGTAGTACTCCTCCTCCTCGTAGCTTGGGTCAATACTAGCATCTATAAATGAATACGAGGTACACAATCACCAAACAATACTTAACTACTTCTATTTAGCACACAAAGGTTCATACTAGATGATCTAGCATCATCACAATCATCACATGAAATAAAAAACTAGTCTTAGTTATCATATTTTGGAAAAGTAATTTCTACTCATTGAAAATACTTAAGATTTAATATTCTCCAATTAAAATATGGGATCATGTTGACACATGTCATCACCACATATTCTAATACTTGGGAATATGATTTAAAGTGTTGGTCATATTTTATAAAGTTGAAAATTACTATTTAATACAATTAAAGTAACTAGAAATGCCTATATATCATTCTTTTAGTACTAGTCCAAGATCATTACATGTAACCCTAAATATTTTTACATATCCAGATAGATATTGTCAAATGTGATTTTTGAGAGTTGGAATCAACTCAAAAGCATTTATGGTTGATTTTTGAAAAATGTTTGAAGTTGGAAAAGTCTCTGCCTTGTTATTTTTGGTATAGGTGATCTATAATTTCAAATGGTTTGAATCCAA
Source organism: Avena insularis (assembly GCA_023614405.1). Lineage (NCBI taxonomy): Eukaryota > Viridiplantae > Streptophyta > Magnoliopsida > Poales > Poaceae > Avena > Avena insularis. Next base: position 471,162,520 of record CM042694.1, read on the forward strand.
CGGGCTTGGGTAGATAATTTGAATACCTTTCTAACAAAATTGGAACCATGCAATTTGGTTCAGTGAATCTCTTTGAATTGATTTTTTAATCTACTGACAGAATCTAGTTTAACTAAGATGGAAAAGGCTTATTTGAATCGACGGGCTCTGTGCGGGAAACTAACTGGGTTGGCCCAACTACACAGTGCTGGTGCAGCGGACTGCTGACAGAACGGTCCCACACGTCAGCGACTAAACTAAACCAAAACGGTATCTTTCAATCTGGGCCATGCGATTAGACTAGGATCTATGGCTGTGGTTTGTCGTCTCCGGCGAATAGCTCCGGCGAGGAATGAACCCTAACGCGATGGTGGGGGTACGTGGCGGCTCACCAGGGCTCTAGCTAAGGTCGGCGATGGGGGCGAATGATGTTGCAGACGACGGCGATTCGAATGGTGGTCGCGGCGGCTCTTGGGGTGGCTCCTAGCTCTGGTTCCTCTTCTCCTCTGCAGCGGTGGGCTCCGGTGAAATTCCAGCGATGTAGTGCTCGCCTTACTTCGGGGAGAGGTGTGGGAGGTGTCTGAGAGAGAGGAGAGTGAGTTGGTGTGGCGAATTGGGGCTGGGGTGGCCTCTATTTATACACCGACGAGAGGGATAACGCGGCATGGTCTGGCTCCTCCGGTGACGGCGGTACATCGAGCTATCGGCATGGCTACGGGTAGGGGTCGACGCGGTGCTTCAGGGTGGTCGCTATGCGAGTGATGGCGCGACAAGGGGCGGTCGAGAACGGTCGGGAATGATTCGTGCTCTGGGCGGAAACGACGGCGTTCGAGACGGTGCACAGTGGCTATGGTCCACACGGCGGCGAACGGGCATGTCTAGGGGGGGTATCTAGGGTCACGGTGAGTGAGGGCACGTGCGGTGAGGGAGAGGCGCGACGTGTGTGCGCGTGTCGGCTGCGGCGCTCTGGCGCGCTCTCGGCATGGCAGATAGAGAAGTGGGTGCGGCGATCACGGCCGGTCCATGGTGTGTCTCTGGTCTAGAGGTGGACAGAGGGTGGCAGTGGATGGTCGCCTGTCTCCTGGGCATCGTGGGAGAGGGCAGTGCGGTCTGTGGCGAGTGCTCCTTGGTCGACCGGCGCGGTGAGCTTCGGGCGATGCTGCACTGGCACGAACAGCAAAGGGGGGAGCTGTCCACTGCACTGCTAGACACTAGGGGAGACATGGAGAGAAATAGGGCATTAGTGGTGATTGATCACTGCTCAAAACAGTAGAAGTTAGGCCAAGTTTAATCTGTGTCTGCAAGGTGCTCGACCAAATGGCCGCATGAAATTAAGTTTTGAATTTTTAGATGAAATTTGGTGAGTGCTATGAGTGTTTGCTTGATAGTCTATGGTTGCTTGGAAAAGTCAAGGTGAATTGATTTGTGTGGTTTTTGAAAAATGGTGATCTTAGTACATTCACTTGATTCAATTTTGAATTGTCTCTCAAATAGATTTGAATCTAGTTTCTGTCTTTTTGTAGAGTGGGCTTGAATTCACTTTTACTTGGTTTAGCAAGGGGAGAAAAGAATTGGGAAAGTTTCTGTTAGAAATCTTTTACTAGGAACACTCAAAGTGGTTTAGTGATTAACTTTGGTCAAAATGACCATTTGATCATATGGTTTAGATTTGAATTTCTTTCTTTTGATTTTGTTTGTAAATGGCCTAGATGATGTAGTATTCATCCTTAAACCAGTCCTTATCATTTGTAGCAATCAAACATGGCAATTTCACTCATTCAGACACTAATGCAATTCACACATACACTCACATTAAATTTAATAATAAAAAGTTTTTGTTAACCCTAAACTTGGGTGATTGGAACTTGATAATCTTGATTAATATTTTTGGGCTGTTACAAACCTTCCCTCCTTAAACAAAATCTCGTCCCGAGATTTAAGAAAAACTAGGAACTAAAGAGATTTGGAAACTCAGTCCTAATGTAATCTTCTCGCTCCCAAGTAGCTTCTTCTTTAGTATGGTTGCTCCACTGGATCTTGAGAAACTTGATACTCCGGGTCCTGGTGGTTCTTAAGGCTTCTTCCAAAATACGAATGGGTATTTCACGATAAGTTAGATCCTTGTTGATATCTATGGCTCGATGATCAATATTCTTGAAAACTTCGGTCTTCTCTGGAACTTCTAAGCATTTGCGAAGTAACGAGATATGGAACACATCATGTATAGCTGACATCTCCTCTGGCAGTTCCAGTTGATATGATACTTCTCCTTGGTGATTCAAAATCTTGAAGGGTCCGATATATCTGGGGGCTAACTTCCCTTTCAATTGAAAACTTTGCATTCCCTTCAAGGGTGATACTTTGAGATACACAAAATCTCTGACATTGAAGGTCAGGTCTCGACGTCTTTTGTCAGCATAACTCTTATGTCTCGATTGGGCAGTCTTGAGGTGTTCACGAACTTTGTGAACCTTCTCTTCGGCTTCTCGTAGGACGTCAGGTCTAAAAATCTGACTCTCTCCTACTTGCGACCAATTCAACGGGGTACAGCACTTCCTTCCATAGAGAAATTCAAAGGGGACCATTTGCAAACTGGCTTGATAACTATTGTTGTAGGAGAATTCTGCGAAAGGCAGACAATCTTCCCATTTTGATCCATATTCTAGAACACACGCTCTCAACATATGTTCTAGTATCTGGTTGACTCTTTCAGTTTGTCCATCGGTTTGCGAGTGATAAGCTGTGCTGAAATTCAGTTTGGTTCCTAATCCTTCTTGGACTTTCTGCCAAAATCTTGAGGTAAACTGGGTTCCTCGATCCGACACTATGGTCTTGGGGGTTCCATGCAAACTGACTATTCTAGTAATGTACAACTCTGCTAGCTTCGAACTCTGGTAGGTGGTCTTGACAGGTATAAAATGGGCTACCTTAGACAGTCTATCCACTATGACCCAAATAGAGTCATTTCCCCTACTAGATGTAGGCAAACCGGTGATCAAATCCATTCCGACAGAATCCCATTTCCATTCTAGAATCCGCAATGGTTGCAAAAGTCCTGCGGGTTGCTGATGTTCCGCTTTGACTCTCTGACAGATATCACACTTGGCTATGTAGCTTCCGATTTCTCTCTTCATCTTATGCCACCAAAATTGCTCCTTCAAATCCTGATACATCTTTGTTCCTCCAGGTTGGATAGAATAAAGAGTATCATGAGCTTCTTGCATGATGACTTGTTTCAACTCAGAATCTGCTGGCACACAGATACGTCCTTTGTACCATAAAACTCCTTCTTCATCTTCGATGCATCCGGGTACCTTCCCTGTACTGATACGACGCTTGATTCCGTCAATACTTGCATTTCCTTTCTACACCTCCTTGATCTGACTGATCAAAGTGGGTTGAAGTTCTATGCTAGCTAAAAATCCTTTGCTAACTAGCTCCATTCTAAACTGCTCCAACTCTTCATGCAAACTTGGTTGGGCTTCTTCTATCATGGTGTTTAATCTACACGACAATCTGCTAAGAGCATCCGCTACCACATTGGCTTTGCTGGGGTGATAGTGAATGTCAAGGTCATAATCCTTGATTAACTCTATCCATCTCCTTTGCCTCATATTCAGCTCCTTCTGGGTGAAAATATACTTCAGACTCTTATGATCCGAATAAATCTCACAGCGGTTACCCATGAGGTAATGCCGCCATGTCTTCAAAGCTAACACTAAGGCTGCTAGTTCGAGATCATGGGTAGGGTAATTCTGCTCATGTTGCTTCAGTTGTCGGGATATATATGACATGACTTTGCCTTCTTGCATCAACACACATCCGAGACCAATCTTGGATGCATCACAATACACATCAAAAGGCTTCTTGATATCCGGCATAATCAAAATTTGGGCTAAAATCAATCTCTTCTTGAGCTCTTGAAAACTTGCTTCACATTTGTCCGTCCATTCAAACTTCTGATCTTTCTTCAACAACTGGGTCATTGGTCTTGTGATGCTCGAAAATCCTTCAACAAACTTGCGATAATATCTGGCTAATCCAAGAAATGTGCGGACTTCTGTTTGGGTGGTTGGGGCTTTCCATTCTTCAACATCCTTAATCTTGGCAGGATCAACAGCGACTCCTCCTGCCGACACGATATGTCCTAGGAATCCTACTTCCTTTAACCAGAACTCACATTTGCTAAACTTAGCATACAACTTATGCTCTCTAAGGGTTTCATGGATGGTTCTCAGGTGTAGCTCATGGTCTTCTTCTGACTTGGAATATATCAGAATATCGTCGATAAAAACAACGACAAACTTATCCAGAAAGTTCATAAAAATCTTATTCATGAGGTTCATGAAATAAGCGGGGGCATTGGTTAATCCAAAAGACATGACAGTATACTCATACAATCCATATCTGGTGGTGAAGGCAGTCTTTGGGATATCCGTTGCACGAATCTTGAGTTGATGATAACCAGTTCTAAGATCAATCTTAGAAAACACTCTGGCACTAGTCAACTGGTCAAACAGATCTTCTATCTTTGGTAGTGGATACTTGTTCTTGATGGTGACATCATTTAGCTTCCGATAATCCGTTCACAAACGGTTACTTCCATCTTTCTTATCCACAAAAAAACAGGGGATCTCCATGGCGATGCACTTGGTTGAATCAGACCTTTCTCCAGCATAGCATCAAGTTGCTTCTTCAGCTCCACTAATTCAGATGGGTTCATACTATAAGGTCTCTGAGCTATGGGTCCAGTTCCAGGAACTAGTTCAATGATGAACTCGATATCCCGATCTGGGGGCATACCGGGCAATTCATCTGGGAACATGCTGGGTATTCACAGAGTACTCTAACTTGGGTTGGTTAGGCTAGACTCTTGTTGCACTTGAATTGACGGGGCAGTGTCTCAGATACATGCTCTACTGATACTCCAGTGCTACTGGTCATGGTTATGGCTTTCTTGGCACAGTCGATTAATCCTTTATGTTTTAACATCCAACCCATTCCTAATACTACTTCCAAACCTTTGGTTCCAAGTACTATTAGATTAACATAAAAATCTATTCCGTGTATTCTGATAGGTACAACCTTGCAAATTTTTCTAGCTTTGGTAGTTGAACTAGGTATTTGAACTATCATAACATGCTTCAATTTTGTTGGTTGAATCTTACTAGTGCAAGCAAATTCTTCTGTAACAAATGAGTGCAATGTTCCAGAGTCAAATAACACTCTTGCAAGTACTGAGTTAATAGAAAACATACCCAACATGACATCTGGCGCTTCCTGAGCTTCTTCAGCATTCATGTGGAACAGACGGCCATTGCGGTTGAGCGAGTTCCCTGGTGCAAATCTCCTTCCAGGCTAAACACGGTGTTGCTGCTGAGCGGGTGCATTCACATTGGTGGCTGCTGCAAGCTTCTTGGGGCACTCGTTGGAGTAGTGACCCTTGACTCCGCATTCAAAGCAAGTAATCTGGGACTTGTCTTTTCCTGCAATAGGCACAACATTGCTTCTAGTCCTTGGGGCAGTATTGTTGTTGGTGGTGTTATTGTTGTTGGACTTGGGTGGTGCATGGTTGAAGTTATTGGAGTTGCCGGGGTTATTGTTGTCGTTTCCTCCAGACCTCAAGTTTCCTCCACCACGGTTGGGATAGTTTGGACGGGACAGAGGGGGTATGTTGTTTCTCGGGGCATATCCGGCAGATGGGTTGGGGCGATACTTCTGTGTATGGTGGGATCCTGGTTGGTGCATCATCCTGCGCTTGCGGTTGTCATTGGCTTGGTTTATCTCCCCTTCCACCTAAATGGCGGAATCCACTAGAGCTGCAATATCATCAAAGGGAATGTTGACTAGCATGGTTTGCATCTCATCATGCAGTCCATTTAGAAATCTCTCTTTCTTCTTTGCTTCTGTATCAATCTCATCAAGGGCATATCTAGCTAGTGACCGAAATCTGTCATGGTACTCAACCATAGTCATCCTTCCTTGTTTCAATTCTCTGAACTCATCCCTCATCCTCTTAATCAGACCTGGGGGCACATGAATCCGGCTGAACTTGATCTTGAATTCTTCCCAAGTCATCATCTGACCTCCGTTCATGGTACGGGTGCTATTCCACCAGGCTCTTGCATCACCTGCTAGATAATGGGTGGCAAACAATACTTTTTCATTGGCTTCAACTCCTACGACCTCCAAATTGTTCTCCATGGTTTGCAGCCAGCCATCAGCATCTAAGGGCTCTTCAGACTTATTAAAGATAGGGGGATTGGTATTCTGGAAGTTCTTGAGCTTGGATCCATGGTTATCCTGGTTTCCATGTCCTTGATTATTGTGGGCCATCTGAGCTATCTGTTGAAGAGTGGCTAAGTTGGCTTGGCGTTTGGCTCTACTAGCTTCACGGTCAGAAACTAACATTTGCAGAATTTGTAGTATTGGGTCCTGAGATGAGCTGCTTCCTACGGGATTTCCGCAAGTCATCTGAAGATTGAGATAGATAATGAGACAAGGGGGAAATTCTAGGGTTTATGGGTTGGTTTTAGGAAATTTAAACTTGGAGTATAACTCGGTTTTTGAAAACTAACAACTTTCTCTCATTCATTCATTCCAAGCACACAATAGAAACTCACACCACAACACAAACATAAAACAAATGGTTTTAAGAACCATTCTATGAAGCTACGATACAAAGGGTCCGGGTACAATTCACTCCTACGGTAGTGCTTAAGTGCATCTAATCATCATCAATGAAGGCGGAATCATCATCATCATCAGTGTGGAACTCCATGGCATCGTCCTCCAGGTAGTCATCATCATCACTAAGGTAGGAGTAGAGATCTCCGCGGATATCTTCACCTTCCTCCTCCTTCTCTTCCAGCTGGATCTCTTGATCACGGATGGTCTTCTCAAGAGTGGCCACCTTCTTGTGAAGACGATCGATGGTGCGATCCTTCTTGTCACGCCGATGACGAAGTGAATAGCTCTCCTTGGCGAGAATGGCGAGGGTCTGGTCCTTCCGGACTGCAATGGCATGGTTATGGTTGGCATAGGCGCGAGCGTTGTCTAACTCCTTCTGCATATCATACAACATGAAGTCAAGATGATCCACATGGTGCTTCAGCTTCAGGTGGCCTGGCATCTCCAAGGGCATTCCCATAGAATCACGCCTTGCATAGTGAGCAAAGCGAGTTCCATTGATCTGGTTGATGTTTTGCCCACACAGACGGGCGAGAGCCTCCTACATAGCCCTGGCTAGTCCGTCTAGCCAGTTGTTCTCCCTCAAGCTGAATTGGATCTTCTCCGAGGTGGGTGCTTCCATCTTGCCTCTGAGCTCTGTAATTATCAGCCACTGTAGTTCTCCTCCTTGCTGATCCTTGAGCTGCGCTCCGAAGAACTCGGGGTACGAGCGTTCCAGAAACTCTAAGAGCTGGCTTAAATCCCGCTCAAAGATGAGCTCTCCTCTATTGCCCAACTATTAGAACTTTCTATATGTGACTTCCATCTATACGAATTTAGGATGAGTAAGTTAGTGAGGTGATCAAGTGTGTCAAATTTTATGTAGGGTTGCAAGAATATTTGAGGAACATAAAATTTTTCTTAAAGAATCTCAAGGATAAGAGTGGGAATAGGTTTTCATAAATACTCACTTCATTTGTTTTGAAACTAAGTTTTTGGTTCAAGCATCCATTCTAACTAGGGTCTCCTATGGTCAAGATGGCTCTCATACCAACTTGTCAACACCCGAATTTTTAATCCCTGATGCCTGTTATGCCATACATCGTAATCCCCGGATTACCATTTTTGTGAGACATAATAGAATTGGTACCACAGTACATCATCCATTACAAACCATAATAAAGCTCTTACAAATAAAGGATCTCATGATCCAGTCATAATACAATCAAAGCAGCGGAAAGTAAACGGAGTAGGGGATCCATCTTCAGGGTCACAGGCAATGCTGACGATGGGAGATGATCCTAGTTGTCGTAGACCTCCTGCTGTCCATCTTCCTGGTAGTCCTCCTCATAGTCTGGCCACGGGAATAGCCAGGGACAAAGCCATGAGTACTCTTTAAGTACTCGTAAACTATCACTAACAAGTAAGGTAGTTCTAGTAAGAATCTTAAGCTCTAGGTTTATTTGCAAAAAGCCAGGTTTATTTCATACTGAGTTCAAAAGTAAAGAAAACTAATTTAATTTTCTACATCACCTAAGTGGGAAACTAGTTTTCATATCCACAACCCCGTTGTGGTCAAGTCAAGGTCATAGTTCAATTCACAAGTCATTTTGAAAACATCTGACAACGGAATAGTATGGCCACTCCAACTATCCATGACCGCGGACGCGTCTATTCGAATAGTTTGACACTCTACATAGATGGTACACTTTCACCACAAAATTCGATACATCCGTCAGGGATAACCCTGAATCATCATACTTGCTATGCGGATAATCAATCCTAACCTTTCAATTACACACTCTAGTATAGGCACCTCCCCTATGAGCTTGGCCTCCCAGCCATGGCCATCTGCCATCCTAGGCACTGCATAGGTGGACATTCACACTCACGAGGTAGCTTCAGCTCAACCTCTTTCCGCGAGGGAACCCATACTATGGCATATAAACTTCCAGTTAAGCCCTACCCAATTCAGGTATTGTGGTTGTACAGTAAAACTGGAATGGTATCGCATCCAAACCCAACCATGAGTTTTTATCAAAACCAAGGCTCATGCCTTAAGTAGTTTCATCATCAAATCATTTGGTGTCCATAACACATGTCAAAACATTTCAATAGAATGAACCATCATTCCAAGGTTTTCATAATCATTTTCACCAAGTATTCCCATCTAAAGTGATCAACTTTTATGCTTAGCACTAGCCACTAAAGTTGAGGGTATTCACTAATGAGGGGTGCTAATCAAGTGTAACTATCCAAATCTAGTTTTATGCTTCTTAATGGCATCTAAGTATAACAACTTAGGCCTAGTTTTATACTCTTTATGGTATCTATCCTATTTTTCCAATACTCACAAATTACTAACTAAAGGTAAAGAACTTTGGTAAAAGTAAAAGAATAAAGCTTGCAAGTAAAACTTGGGATTGGTATAATCAAGGTTGCATAACCAAAGTATGCCTAATGCATCTTGCATAGGTTATCTTGCAAAGATAGCTTGCATAGTTCTAGCTTGCAAGTGTTAGCTTGCATAATGATGGCTTGCCTTGAGTAGTGAAGTGGTTGAAATTCTCTTCTTCTTCTTTTTCTTTGTAGTACTCCTCCTCCTCGTAGCTTGGGTTGGTACTAGCATCTATAAATGAATACGAGGTACACAATCACCAAACAATACTTAACTACTTCTATTTAGCACACAAGGGTTCATACTAGATGATCTAACATCATCACAATCATCACATGAAATAAAGACCTAGTCTTAGTTATCATATTTTGGAAAAGTAATTTCTACTCATTGAAAATACTTAAGATTTAATATTCTCCAATTAAAATATGGGATCATGTTGAAACATTTCATCACCGCATATTCTAATACCTGGGAATGTGATTTAAAGTGTTGGTCATATTTTATAAAGTTGAAAATTACTATTTAATACAATTAAAGTAACTAGAAATGCCTATATATCATTCTTTTAGTACTATTCCAAGATCATTACATGTAATCTAAATATTTTTACATATTCAGATAGATATTGTCAAATGTGATTTTTGAGAGTTGGAATCAACTCAAAAGCATTTATGGTTGATTTTGAAAAATGCTTGAAGTTGGAAAAGTCTCTGCCTTGTTATTTTTGGTATAGGTGATCTATAATTTCAAATGGTTTGAATCCAATGGCCTTGGGTAGATAATTTGAATTCCTTTCTAACAAAATTGGAATCATGCAATTTGGTTTAGTGAATCTCTTTGAATTGATTTTTGAATTTACTAATAGAATCTAGTTTTAACTAAAATGGAAAAGCTTATTTGAATCGACGGGCTCTACGCGGGAAACTAACTGGGCCAGCCCAACTGCATAGGACTGGCCCAGCTGCTGACAGAACGGTCCCACGTGTCAGCGACTAAACTAAACTGAAACGGTATCTTTCAATCTGGGCCGTGCGATTAGACTAGGATCTACGGCTGTGGTTCATCATCTCCGGCGAATAGCTCCGGCGAGGCACGAACCCTAACGCGACGGTGGGGGTACGTGGGGGATCACCAGGGCTCCAGCTAAGGTCGGCGATGGGGGTGAACGGTGTTGCAGACGACAACGATTTGAATGGTGATCGCGATGGCTAGGGCAGCTCCTAGCTCCGGTTCCTCTTCTCCTCTTTAGTGGCGGGCTCCGGTGAAATTCCGACAACGTGGTGCTCGCCTTGCTCCGGGGAGAGGTGTGGGTGGTGTCTGAGAGAGAGGGGAGTGAGTTGGTGTGGTGAATTGGGGCCGTGGTGGCTTCTATTTATACACCAGCGAGAGGGATAGCGCGGCATGTTCTGGCTCCTTCGGCGACGGCGGTACAACGAGCTATTGGCATGGCTGTGGGTAGGGGCGGACGCGGTGCTTCAGGGCGGTCGCTATGCGAGTGATGGCGCGACAAGGGGCGGTCGAGAATGGTCGGGAACAATCCGTGCTCTGGGAGGAAATGGAGGCGTTTGAGACGGTGCATAGTGGCTACGGTCCACGTGGCGGCAAACGGGCTTGTCTGGGGGTGATGTCTACGCACTTCTATTCTTGTAGACAGTTGTTGGGCCTCCAAGTGCAGATTTGTAGAACAACAGCAAGTTTTCCCTTAAGTGGATCACCCAAGGTTTATCGAACTCAGGGAGGAAGTGGTCAAAGGTATTCCCTCTCAAGCAACCCTGCAATCAAGATACAAGAAGTCTCTTGTGTCCCCAACACACCCAATACACTTGTCAGGTGTATAGGTGCACTAGTTCGGCGAAGAGATAGTGAAATACAAGTGGTATAGAAAATTATAAGTGGTAACGGTGCTAGAAAAGAGCTTGATGGCGTGGAAGAGACTAAAGGCAAACTGAAATAAAGATGGAAGAAAGCAAACATGTAACAGATCTAATTGCAAACGGTGTTTCAATGCTTAGAAACAAGGCCTAGGGATCATACTTTCACTAGTGAACACTCTCATATAAATATATTCTCTTCAAGATACTACTCTTAACTACTCTCCGGTTGGACACTCTAATCAACGGTAGAGCTATAACAACACACCTCAAAGTTCATCTTTCCCATCTAGAAAACCCCACACTGTCACCTTGAGTACTAGATGAGTCCAACAAACACCACAATTTCATAAAGACATCCAATTCCAAATATAACTCATAACAAGTATTTGTAATCTCTAGCCTAAGTGCCACCATGGTGTGCACGCTGTCACTTTCACAGACATGGGGAGAGCAGAGATCTATTAAAGCACTTGAGTAGCAAGGTAGATCTATAGATTACAAGCTCATGATCATAATATGATCATGCATAGAGAGAGAGATGAACACATAGCTACCGGTAGAACCCTTAGCCTCGAGAGAGAACTACTCCCTCCTCATCATGGGAATCAACAATGGTGATGGAGATGGCGGTGGAGATCGATGGAGATGGCTTCGGGGGCACTTCCCCTTCCTAGCAGGGTGCCAGAACAGAGACTTTCTGTCCCCCGAATCTCCCCTTCGGTGGCGGCGGTGCTACAGAACTTTTCGTGGATTTCTGATTGACTACTTAGGGTTTTTGCATCGGGGGGCTCTTATAGGCGAAGGAGGCAAGGTCGATGGGCGGCCAGGGCTAGCCCGCGCCACCACATGGTGTGGCCGCCCTATGGCCCCTCTCCGTCTCGTCTTCTGGCTCCGTGAGTCTTCTGGTAAAATATCAACTTTGGCTTTTGTCCCGTCCAATTCCGAGAATATTGATTTTCTGACTTTCCTAGAACCAAAAACAGCAGAAAACAGGCAACTGGCACTGTGACATCTTGTTAATAGGTTAGTCCAAGAAAGTGTATAAAAAGTACTCCAAAGTGTGGACAAAACACAAGAAAGTAGATAAAACCAAGCATGGAACATCAAAAATTATAGATACATTTGCAATCTATCAACATCCCCAAGCTTAACTCCTGCTCGTCCTCGAGTAGGTAAGTGATAAAAAGAAAGAATAATTATGGAGGTGACATGCACCATCATAAACTTGATCAAAGTATTTGTAAAACATTGGTAGCTGGGATCATAGTACTTCAATCATAACATGAAAGATAAAGTTCTAGCAATAAGACAAAGAAACTATGTTGCAACATGAAAAGGCACAAACAAAAGATTCATGAATAACAATGCTTTGCAAGACGTTTGTTTGTTTCACATAAAGAAAACATAGCATAGTGGCATTCAGCTTGTCCCTCATAGAGTAGCAAATATAAATGCATAGGACACATTCAAAGTTCATAAGAGTGACTAGATACAAATAGTTTAAAACAAGCAATATCAAGTTATGCATCAATCAACTAGTCTTGGGAGAATGCAGATAGAACTAAGAATGGCCACTATGCTCTCAAAGTAGGTGCATAAAGATAGAAGGTGGAGACTCAACAAAAAGGTAAAAGAAAGGCCTTCATAGAAGGAAGTAGGGATTCAAGTCTCATAAAGAGCTTCCAAAAATTATGGTACTTATTAGCTGTCAGCTCTCATTGCCCCTATCATAAGCATCTTGAAGTGATTAAGGTTAAAGTGAACAAACTATGGTGTACATGCTTGACGAAGTATAAGTCAGAAATCTCATGTCCCTTGTATACAAGGGCCGCTCCTCATGCTACTCAAGTTTAGTCACCGGTAAGTTCTTGTCATCGTAAGTACATGTGTATCATAGAGAACCGCCAACGGGGTACCCCTTGCCCGATGATACGGAAGAATCCACATATCAAAATGACAAGGCAAGTAGACAACGAGCATCTCAGCAATCTTCTTATTTACCATGGGAATATGGTCCTTTTTTCTCTCTTTCCTCTTTTCATAATCTTTTTTTTCTTTTTCTCTTTTTTCTCAATATAGGACTCTTTTTTTATAAGAAGAATGCTTCATAGACAGCTCATTATGGTTACACTGCAGGTTTCCACCATGTCAGCATGGATTAGACCAGACCAAAGCGTTTCTCTAACACATATACATAACTCCATGGACTTACAAGCTCCCCTTTCATTTCACACCGACGACATCCATATACAAAAGAGCATGATATCAACTAGGTACAAGTACCAAGTGCAATGTTGAAAGCGTTCCCCATGAAAGCATGGTTCTTCTAATTCCCAACAAATAAGTGCAAGCATATACAACATAGACGACACAATGGTTCAAGTTTATTAAGGGCAAGAAAAGTAAAGTGTGCCATCAAGTTCGTGAGAGCTTTAATCACTAGTTTTCTCATAACAAGTTTAATTCGGAAGGTAAACAAAAGCATGAATACACTTGGAATAGCATAAGCTAATAGGTATGTATGGTGGACTCTTTGGAATAACTTGGTTTAGGGAGTTGGATGCATGAGTGGAACTCATACTTGGTTACGGAGGCTAGCAAAAGACTGGGGGCGACCAACTAAGAGAGCAATAATGGCCATAATCATGCAGAGCGACAAAACATCATTGATCAAAGCATAAAGTGATACTACAAGTTGAAAACTAAAGGATCATCAAGGCTATGGTGACTTGGGAAAGTCATAAAATGGTGTGAGCATGCGCCAAGTCAACCCAAATAAAGCATCAAAGGAGAATACCACTATACTATGCTTTAATATGCTAAAACAACGCATGATTCATCCAAGGCACATTAAGCAATCTCAATTGTTGATAACAAGTCATGCTACAACAAAGAATACTAAGCATAAAGCCAAAACCATATCAAGCATGGCATGACAGAGCATAGGCCACAATCAAAAACATACTCTCTTTACCACTTAAGCATGAACTTTCCTACTCTTTTCCAATCTAAACCAAACTATTTGAAAACCAATGTATGAAAGAGGGGGTCCAACCAATTTATTCAGAAAACTAAGAAAACAAAGCAAACGAAAAACCAAAACGAAAAAGAAAAAAAGAATACACTCCAAGAACAACACAACTATGCATGAAACATAAAAATGAAGTGTTTGGAAGAAACCTGGGATTTTTATTGATGAAGAGGGGGATGCCTTGGGCATCCCCAAGATTTGACGCTTATACTTCTTGGATATTTCTTGGGGTGACATGTGTGGCATCCCCAAGCTTGAGATTTAGTCCATCCTTCATCTCATTACTCATTCCTTCCATATACCTGAAATTTTTCCTTCATACAAAACTTCACACAATCTTTATTAGCAACATTAGTGCACTCAAGATAAATAAGTCTTAAGGTTCAGTTCCAACACCAAATAAACTTCCATTAGAACACTAGCTACTTAAGCACTTCCCTCAAAAATCTCAATTCCCCAAAAGAACTCAAAAAAGGAACCAACAAGAAGCAAATGCAGAAAATGGCAGAAATCTGTTAAAACAGACCAGCAGGTAAAGACGAATTTTTAGGAGACCTTATGTTGCTCAAATCAAAAAGTGTTGAACTAACGATAGTTAGATAACAACCTGGGGCAGAAGCACAAAAATTCACGCCTCAAAAGGATGTACAGAGATTTTACACGATTTTTTACGGTGAAGCACAGAAATCTGTTTCGGGACAGCCTCTTTCCCAATCATTACTTCTCTCTCATTAGAGATTACTCTTGGCACAAAAAGCAAATAAAAAGGATAAGGAGCGGTTATTACTGAAGTAATAACTTCCAAGACTCATCTAAAACTTTTTGGTTATCTACCAATAAGTACTTTTCTTTACCGCCTTTAAGTTAGGCATGATAATTTGAGAAGATGCTCACATAAGAAATATGAATTGAAGTAAAAAAGAGCATCAAGAAGCAAATTCAAAGCACATTTAAGTCTAACACACTTCCTATGCATAGGAATCTTGTAAAGAAACAAGTCATGAAAGCACAAAGAAACAATCATAGGAAAGCAAAACAAGTGCAACTTCAAGACTTTCAACATAAACAGGGGAAACTTAATATTATTGAGATGCATAAAACCATGTTTCCCTCTCTCATAATAACTTTCAGTAGCATTAAATAAAATTAACAATATAACTATCACAAGAAACATTCTTATCATGAGCCACATGCATAAAAAAATTAATACTCCCCACATAAACATAGTCATTCTTATTAATTATAGTGGGAGCAAATTCAACAAAATAGCTATCATTATTATTCTCATCACCATAGTCATCAAATATAGGAGGCACATTGTAATCATAATTAATTTTCTCCCCAATAGTAGGTGGACTGAAAATATCATACTCATCATTGTAATCATCATATATTGGAGGTTTTGTATCATCATAAGAAATAGAATAGCTATCTTCCAAAGCTGGGGAACTAAAAAGATCATTTTCATAAAGACTAGCTTCCCCAAGCTTAGACTTTTCCATAGCATTAGTAATAATGGTGTCCAAAGAATTCATACTAACAACATTACTATTAGCATGCAAATAAAGTTCCATAGGTTTTTTAATTTTCTCTTCAAACACTTCATGTCCTAACTCAATATAAATACTATAAAGCTCTCTAATTTTGTTGTTGTTTTCCATTAAGCCTAACTAGTGAAAATAAGAAACAAAAAGACAAAATTGCAGAATCTAAATGAAATAACTTCGAGCACTCACACCGGAGGATGTGAGTACCTTTTACCTTACCTCCCCGGCAACGGTGCCAGAAAATAGCTTGATGTCTACGCACTTCTATTCTTGTAGACAGTTGTTGGGCCTCCAAGTGCAGATGTTTGTAGAACAGCAGCAAAATTTCCCTTAAGTGGATCACCCAAGGTTTATCGAACTCAGGGTGGAAGTGGTCAAAGGTATTCCCTCTCAAGCAACCCTGCAATCAAGATACAAGAAGTCTCTTGTGTCCCCAACACACCCAATACACTTGTCAGGTGTATAGGTGCACTAGTTCGGCGAAGAGATAGTGAAATAAAGTGGTATAGAAAATTATAAGTGGTAACGATGCTAGAAAAGAGCTTGATGGCGTGGAAGAGACTAAAGGCAAACTGAAATAAAGATGGAAGCAAGCAAACATGTAACAGATCTAATTGCAAACGGTGTTTCAATGCTTAGAAACAAGGCCTAGGGATCATACTTTCACTAGTGAACACTCTCATATAAATATATTCTCTTCAAGATACTACTCTTAACTACTCTCCGGTTGGACACTCTAATCAATGGTAGGGCTATAACAGCACACCTCAAAGTCCATCTTTCCCATCTAGAAAACCCCACATTGTCACCTTGAGCACTAGATGGTTCCAACAAACACCACAATTTCATAGAAACATCCAACTCCAAATATAACTCATACCAAGTATTTGAAATCTCTAGCCTAAGTGCCACCATGGTGTGCACACTGTCAACTTCACACACATGGGGAGAGCAGAGATCTATTAAAGCACTTGAGTAGCAAGGTAGATCTATAGATTACAAGCTCATGATCTCAATAAGATCATGCATAGAGAGAGATGAACACATAGCTACCGGTAGAACCCTTAGCCTCGAGAGAGAACTACTCCCTCCTCATCATGGGAATCAGCAATGGTGATGGAGATGGTGGTGGAGATCGACAGAGATGGCTTCGGGGGCACTTCCCTGTCCCGGCAGGGTGTCGGAACAGAGACTTTATGTCCCTCGAATCTCCCCTTCGGTGGCGGCAGCGCTGCGGACGTGGATTTCTGATTTTCCATCTAGGGTTTCTGCCTCGGGAGGAATATATAGGCGAAAGAGGCAAGTTCGATTGCCGGCCAGGGGGCCCACATCATGCCTTAGCGCGGCCTGGGCTGGCCCGCGCCAAGGGGTGGTGTGGCCACCCTGTGGACCCCCTTCGTGTCTCCTTTTGGCTCCGTGAATCTTCCGGGAAAATATCAACTTTGGCTTTTGTCCGGTCCAATTCCAAGAATATTCATTTTCTAACTTTCCTGGAACCAAAAACAGCAGAAAACAGGCAACTGACACTGTGGCATCTTGTTAATAGGTTAGTCCAAGAAATCATATGAAAAGTACTCCAAAGTTGGAACAAAACACAAGAAAGTAGATAAAACCAAGCATGGAACATCAAAAATTATAGATACATTTGCAATGTATCAAAGGACAAGCTGAGAACTGATGGAACCAACTTCACCATATGGTTCCGCAATCTTAGGATGCTCCTAGTCCCCTACAAGTTGACTAATGTCATCGAGGCTGAGCTTCCAGCTAAGCCTGCAGATTCCGCCTCCCAGGACGAAAGAATGTTTGGCAGTCCAAGGCGGATGATTTCTCCCTCATCCAAAGTGGAATGCTCTATGCCATGGAGCTGGAGCTTCAAAAGAATTTTGAGAAGATGAATGCTTTTGAGATCATTGAAGATCTCAAGGCTGTCTTTGCTCCACAGGCTCGTGTAGAGAGGTATGATGCTTCCGAGCTCTTCTTCTCTGCTAAGATGGAAGAGCATAACAATATTAGTGAGCATGTAGTCAAAATGTCTAGATACGTTAAGCGCTTGAATGCTCTGGATTGCAAAATTCTAGAAGATCTTGCGATTGATAGGGTGTTGCACTCGCTTCCCCTAGCTACAAGAGCTTTGTGATGAACTACAACATGCAAGGGATGACTAAGACCCTTGCTAAAGTGTTCACCATGCTCAAAACTACTGAGGTAGAAATCAAGAAAGAGCACATGGTGTTGATGGTCAATAAGACCACTAACTTTAAATGGTCGGGGAAAATGGCAAGGGCAATAAGCCAAAGAAGGATGGTAAACCAGTTGCCAACACCTCTAAGGCTACTAGGCCCAGCCCTAGGTCTGGAACCACGTGCTATTACTACAAAGGGGACGGGCACTAGAAACGCAATTGCCCCAAGTACTTTGAGGATAAGAAAGCCGACAAGATAGCCGCCAAAGACAAAGGTATATGTGATATACATGTTATAGATGTGTTCCTTACCAACGCCAGGAGCAACACCTGGGTATTTGATACCAGTTCTGTTGCTCACATATGTAACTCTCAGCAGGAGTTGTGGAGTAAGAGGTGGCTAGGGAAGGACGAGGTGACGATGCGCGTCGGCAATGGCACGAAAGTCAATGTGGTGGTCATCAGCACATTACCTCTACATCTACCGTCAGGATTGATTCTAGTTTTGAATAAATGCTACTATGTACCCGCATTGAGTATGAATATTGTAAGTGGATCTTGCTTGTTGCAAGATCGTTATTTGTTTAAATCTGGAACAAGTGGTTATTGTATTTACATGGATGATGTTTTCTATGTTCATGCGCCTTTGAGTAATGGTTTATTCTTACTAGATCTTGATTGCAATACTCACATCCATAATATTGATGCTAAACGTTGTAAGCATAATGATGATAATTCCATGTTTATGTGGCATTGTCATCTTGGTCACATTGGCGTAAAGTGCATGAAGAAGCTTCATTCAAAAGGACTTCTTGGATCATTAGATTTCGAATCTCTTGATACATGTGAGCCATGCCTTATGGGCAAGATGACTAGGAAACCCTTCTCCGGTAGAATGGAGAGAGCTACAGACCTACTGGGAATCATACATACGGATGTATGTGGACCAATGAGTGTCTCAACACGCAATGGTTATCCTTATTTTGTTACCTTTACTAACGATTTGAGTAGATATGGATATATCTACTTAATGAAACAGAAGTCTGAAACCTTTGAAAAGTTCAAGGAATTTTAGAAGGAAGTATAGAATCAACTTAACAAGAAAATCAAGCATCTTCGATTGGATCGGGGAGGCGAGTATTTGAGTTATGAGTTTACCATGCACTTAAAGGACCGTGGGATTATCCCACAGATTACGCCAGCTGGAACACCACAGCGTAATGGTGTGTCAGAATGACGTAACCATACTATTTTGGATAGTGTGCGGTCCATGATGTCTTTGACTGATTTGTCCATATCATTTTGGGGATATGCGTTAGAAACCGCCGCTTTTATTTTAAACCGAGCACTGTCCAAATCCGTGGAGATAACCCCATATGAGATATGGTATGGCAAGAAGCCAATGTTGTCATTTCTGAAAGTTTGGGGATGTGAGGCTTATGTCAAGAAACTACAACCTGACAAACTCGAACCCAAATCGGAAAAATGTATCTTTATGGGATACCCAAGGGAAACTGTTGGGTATACTTTCTACAACCAGGTCAAAGGCAAAACGTTTGTCGTGAAAAACGACACCTTTCTTGAGAAAGAGTTTCTCGCTAAAGGAGTTAGTGGAAGGAAAATTGAATTAGATGAAGTTGTTGACCCTTCTCTCCAAATTCCGAGTAGCGCAACAAAAGCTGTTCCCAAACAGCTCTCCAACATGGAAGAAGAGCCCAATGATGATGATCAAAATAACAACATCGAAACTCCTGCGGTTCGCAAGTCTACAAGAGTTTGTACCACTCCTGATTGGTACAGTAGCCTTGTGATGTCTATCATTCTAGATGAACAGGAAGAACCTGCAAACCACAAAGAAGCTATGGATAGTGCTGAATCTGAGAAATGGCTAGAAGCCATGAAATCCGAAATAGGATCCATGTATGAAAACCAAGTTTGGACCTTAGTAGATCTTCCGGAAGGCCGCAAGGCCGTTGAAATAAATGGATCTTTAAGAAAAACACAGATGCGAATGGTAATGTGACCATTCACAAAGCTCGACTTGTCGCAAAGGGGTTTCGACAAATTCAAGGAGTCGACTACGATGAGACTTACTCTCCCGTAGTGAAGCTTAAGGCTGTCCAGATTTGACTAGCAATTGTTGCTCATTTCGACTATGAAATTTGGCAGATGGATGTCAAGACCGCATTCCTCAATGGTCACATTAATGAAGAGTTGTATATGATACAATGATGACCCAAAAGTATAGGGGGTGTATCGCAGTATTTTCGAGGGAAGTGAAACCCAATTTATTGATTCGACACAAGGGGAGCCAAAGGATATTTATCAGCCTTAACAACTGAGTTGTCAATTCAGCTACACCTGGAAAGAATCTTGCTCACAATAGTTT
The DNA here is from genome assembly GCA_023614405.1 of Avena insularis. Lineage (NCBI taxonomy): Eukaryota > Viridiplantae > Streptophyta > Magnoliopsida > Poales > Poaceae > Avena > Avena insularis. The sequence continues at coordinate 471,182,595 of CM042694.1, forward strand.
ATCAGTAGCAACAGTTTTGTAGTAGGAATAGTAAAGTAACAGCAGTAGTAAAGCAAAGACAATAGTAACAAAAGCAGTAAACAGTGGGATTCGAGTGCGGTAGGCATATGGATGGATGGACGGGCGTTGCATGGACAAGACAATTCACATAGCAATCAGAACATAGGGCAATTGCAGATAAATAAGATAAAGCATCCAAGTACTAGACAATCCTAGGCATGTGTTCCATGTATAGTCATACGTGCTCGCAATGAGAACTTGCACAACATCTTTTGTCCTGCCAGCCCGTTTGCAGCGGGGCCTCTAGGGAACTACTGGCAATTAAGGTGCTCCTTTTAATAGAGCACCGGAGCAAAGCATTAACACTCCATGAACACATGTGATCCTCACATCAAAGCCATTCCCTTCCGCTACCCGATTTACATCGCCGGGACCATAGGTTCCGGACAACGACGTGTGTATACAACTTGTAGAAGACCCAAAACAATACTATCATAATGAATCAATAATAAGTTCAGATCTGAAATCATGGCACTCGGGCCCTAGTGACAAGCATTAAGCACAACAAAGTTGCAACAAAGTCATAAAGCACTAATAGAGATACTAGGCACTATGCCCTAACAATCTGATGCCATTACATGAACGATCTCATCCAATCCCTACCATCCCCATAGCCTACAGCGGGGGATTACTCACTCATAGATGGGGGAAACATGGATGGTCGATGGAGAAGCGATGGTGATGATGATGGCGATGATCTCCTCCAATTCCCCGTCCTGGCAGGGTGCCAGAACAGAGTTTCTGGTGCTGTTTCGTGGAATCTGGTGGTGGCGGCGGAGCTGAACTCCTTCTAGAAAAACGTCGAACCCCCTCAAGTTTTTAGGTCAGAAGGCTCCTTATAGACGAAGAGAGAGGCCGAGGGGGTGCCTGGGGGCCCCACACCACCCCCTGGCATGGCCTGGCCTGGCCCGCGCCAGCAGGTGGTGTGGCCACCCTAGGGCTCTTCTCCGTCTCGTGATTACAGCTCTGAGTCTTCGGGTGAAATAGGATTTTTGGCATATTTTCCGGGATTTTTCCTGATAGTTGATTTTCTGCACAAAAAGTAGACACTAAGGCAATTCTGCTGAAAACAGCGTCAGTTTGCATTAGTTGCATCCAAATCACAGAAGTATAGAGGAGAAACAATAGCAAAAGTGTTCGGGAAAGTAGATACATTTTGGACGTATCAACTCCCCCAAGCTTAGCTTATTGCTTGTCCTCAAGCAATTCAGTTGAAAACTGAGTGCGATAAAAGAACTTTCACGAACGCATTTGCTTCATATGATGTAAATATTCTCAGCAATGTGATCAACTTACTTGGACAATTCATAATAAAGAGTATGCAACTGAGTCTACTCAATAGTCATTGCAAGCTATGAAGAGATTCCAACTCAAGAATAATAAGTAGCATAAAGCACAAACATAAGCAACATTACAATGCTCATAAAAAGGTATGATAGAGTGGTATCTCGCTTGCCTGTGATCAAGGCTCTGAAGTTCAAGTGATGACTAGAAGTAAAGATATCAAGGATACAAGCATCAAAGTCATAACACAAATAATCAAGTAATTAAACAAACATAAAGGATGACAACTATGCTCTCAAGAAGGTGCTCAAAGAATATGTGGAGACTCAACAAGTAGAAGAAAAAGGTTTTGAGAAATTTGAAAGGCTTCCAAATGCTGAAAGTATGGTACTTGTTAGCTTTGAGCTCTCATTGCCCCTATCATAGGCATCTTTAATGTGGTTAAGATGAAAGTGAGGTCCAATCTGAGTTATATGCTTGGCAGACTATAAACTGGAAATCCCAAGTCCCTTGAGTACGAGGGCTGCTCCTCATGCTACTCAACTTTAGTTACCAGTAAGTTCTTGTCATCGTAAGTATGTGCGTATCATTGAGAACTGCCAACGGGGTACCCCTTGCCCGATGATACGGAAGAATCCCCATATCAAAATGACAAGGCAAGTAGACAATGAGTATCTCAGCAATTTTCTTATTTACCATGGGAAAATGGTGCTTTTTTTCTCTCTTTCCTCTTTTCATAAAACTCTTTTTTTTCAATAGCTATAACTCTCTTTTTTTATAAGAAGAATGCTTCATAGATATCATTACGGTTACGCTGCAGGTTTCCACCATGTCAGCATGGATTAGACCCAGGCGTTTCTCTAACACACATACATAACTCCATGGACTTACAAGCTCCCCTTTTATTTCACACCGACGACATCCGCAAACAAAAGAGCAAGGTATCAACTGGGTATATATTTACAAGTGTTGAAAGCGTTCCCCGTGACAGACGCAGTTACGCTAATCCGACCTATAATTAGCAAGCATATAACTTTCATGGAGAGTTCACAATGGTTCAGGTTTATTAAGTGCGGAAAATAAAGTGTGCCATCAAGTTCGTGAGAGCTTTACTAACTAACTTTCTCATAACAAGCAATCATTTTATTCATAAGAAAACAAGGCATATTGAATATGCACGGAAGTAGCAAATGATGCTAATGGGTAGGTATGGTGGACACTTTGGAAATAATTGGTTTAGGGAATTGGAAACATGAGTAAGACACTCAGTGGAAGTGAAGGCTAGCAAAAGTAAGGGAGTGACAAACGAGAGAGCAATAGCTGTTATTATCATGCTTGCAACAAAACAAGACTACTCATGGCATGAAAATGATTCAAGATCCTCAAGGCAAAATAATTCGTCAAGGCTTAACTGATTATTACAGTCATGTGCATGCATGATCATGTGCCAAGTCGATCAAATGAAACATTCAGAGGATGATACCACAGTGTCATACCAATTTATGAATAGAGTAATGCAAGCAAACATTCATGAGACATGCTACAAACTATTAGCGAGCTGGAGCTAATCACAAGAAAGCAAGAACTACTAAATATCCAAAGATAACATACACTCTACATGAACGGACTAAGCAAGCTCAGAATGATGAGTATACATACAAAAATGAAAACAAATAGAGTTCGTTACCAGCCTCTTACCACACCTCAAGTTGTCATTAATCCTCATTATTGCTCTTCCCTTGTGTGGCTTGAATAATAATATGAAACCAATAATCCAATGAGAACTGCCGAACCCTGTAGCCAACTCACAAAAACCAATGAAGAACGACAAATATTTTTGGTGTTTTCGATTTTTAAACAAAAACCAAAAGAGAAAAACAAGCAAAGCAAAATCTTTTTGGGTTTTTCGAATAGTTCAAACAAAGCAAAAAGGAACAAGCAAACCAAAGCAAAAAGAAGAAGCAAACCAAAGAGAAACAACAAAAATATTTTTGGTCTTTTTGTGTTTTAGAAAGCAAAAGCAAAAAAAACGAAAACTAAAAAGAGAACGAAAGCATGAATATACAAAGAACCGACGCAACATGATATGGAGATGAGTGCGGTATCGGCGTACCTCCCCCCAAGATTAGGCTTTTGGCCTAAGTGGGTATCAGTCCCAGGCTGGCCAAGATGAAGTGTCACCGGGTACGACGAGGAGGTACCCTCGTCCTGGTGCGAGCCAGAGTACATCCCTCCGTAATGTGCGGAATAATCATAGGAGGGCACACCCTCCTAGTGCTGCTATGGAAACCCAACAAGCGAAGCTGCTCGTCCACCTCCTCCTTGGAGTGCGACCATGGTCTCCTGTCAACACTGAACAAAGCAGGCTAGGGCAAAAGGATCTCCCTTTCATCCCCGTCAGTGAAAAGCATCCTATATACTAGATTGTTCAAATCAGAGGTAGCAGTGACAAAGTGATGAGTTTTCATGGCAACAAGGTCGAGCCTTTGTGGTGCTAGCATAACATCATCAGGAGCCACAGAAAGATCTAATGCATCAACTACACGCGAGGCAATGATGCCCCCATAGATAGGCCCCCTAGCAGCTAGGCGGCGAGCAATAAGAGAGCCAAGATTGTACCGAGTATCATTGTTGAGCGCAGCAACAAGGAAATCTAAGTGATAGTTGGAGATATTACTAGTGTTCTCCCTACCCAAAACACTAGTGGCAAGATAGTATGCAAAGTATCTAAGAGCAGGGAGTTGGATATTTCTTATCTTTCCGCGCTGCGCCACACGGTCATCATCATTGGTCACTCCTCGGTAAAGCTCCAACAAATCAGCGGGCCGCCCTTGAATTTTCTTCATGGTCCCTGTCATACGCACACCTACAATACTGCAAAATCTCTCCAAAGGCATGGTGAAGGGCATATCATAGATTTTAAATGAGACAATAGAATGATAGGATGTGTTAGAAAATGAGAAGCTCTCAACAAAAGTTTTGGTGAGCATAGCGTATTGTGCACTCTCATATTGCATATAAGAGGTCAAGCCAACCCTCTCAATCAGTAGCAAGAAATCATCAAGAATACCTGCAGCTTGCAAGAAAGTAAAACAAGGGAAAGAGGATGGGTGAGCATATCCATCATCTCTTTCACTACCAATACGTGATGCAATGAGGTCTTCATTATATGATGGCCTAGCTTGAGAGGCTGTTCTTGAGGGCCTTGACCTCCTAGGTGCATCACTCTCAAATATCTCTCCAAAAGTGTGGTTGTTCATGCTTGGTGTTCTGAAATTTAAACACCTATTAAACTAGTGATTGCAAAGTAAATATAATGAAGGAATCTACTCATAGGGACTAGCAAGAGGCCTAAACATGCATCAAAACTATATCTCTAAGCATCAAACAAGCTTACAAGCTCTCATAACCAGTCACCTACAGTAGCAAAATACTCAACATACAATCCACTAAACACAAATCTACTTGGGCAAGGGGAGGAGTCACATACTAAGGAACAAATGCTCCAAATTTCAGCAAGAAAGATGGGCTGAGCAAGGAGATCAAAGAAATCGAGAGCAAGCACAGAAAGAACGCAATTTTGAGCTATGAACTGGAGCTTACTCGGGAGAGAGAAGAAAGTGGCAGGTGAGAGAGTAAGTGGGAGGCCAGGGTTGGCCCACACCAGGGCATGGCGCCACCCAGGGCTGGCCACGCCACCACATGGTGTGCCTGGCTGGTGGGCCCCCCTGGTACCTATCAGGTACTCCTCTGCCCCTTTTTCACGTAAAAATTTAATATGAATTTTCTGGAATTTTTCGAGACACTTTATTTTTGGGCAATTTTCAGAAATAGAAGAATGATTTTTCTGATAGGCAGTTTTTTTTTCTTTTTGGAAACATGATGCAAGGACAAAACAAGGCTAGAACTATAGAAGTTCTAGCATTCAAGCAAACTAACAACATAAAGAAAACTAAACGAAAGCAAAAACTAAAATACAAAGGATAGAAATAAACGGAGATAATCATAATGAAAACATTGTTTTGTTCAATGGAATCCTTTTGTTAGCAAGGTTGATCAAGTCTTTCTACCAAACCAATTGCATATGAGACAAAACTTTGTATTCCACTAATGATTATGTTACCTCAACTTTGATAGCAATGGTCCCAATCATAATAGTTTCAAATTTTTCTTTTGGTATGGGACAATATATTTCTCCAACTTGAATGCCTTCAACATGTTCAATTGAATTTAAACCATAAGTCCTTTCAATCTTCTTGGGGAAATAGACAGTATGTTCCTTGTCATTGACATTGAAGGTCACCTTTCCTTGATTACAATTAATAACAGCTCCTGTAGTATTAAGAAAAGGTCTCCCAAGAATAATAGACATATTATCATCTTCAGGCATTTCAAGCACCACAAAATCAGTTAATATCAAGCAATTATGAGCCACCTAAACAGGTACATCCTCACATATACCCACAGGAATAGTGGTAGACTTATCAGCCATTTGCAAAGATATATCAGTTGGTATCAATTTTTCAAGCTGAAGCCTCTTATAGAGAGAGAAAGGCATAACACTAACTCTAGCTCCCAAATCACACAAAGCAGTTCTAACATAACTGTTCTTAATAGAGCAAGGGATAGTTGGAATCCCTGGGTCTCCAAGTTTCTTAGGAACCTTACCATTGAAGGAATAATTAGCAAGCAAAGTAGAGATTTCTTCATTAGGGATCTTCCTTTTATTCGAGACAATGTCCTTCATATACTTTGAGTAAGGAGGCAATTTAATAGCATCAGTTAAAGGAATTTGCAAGAATAAAGGTTTCATCCACTCAAAAAACTTATTATAGTGTTCATCTTCCTTTGACTTGTGTTTCTTATCAAGGAAAGGCATAGGTTTTTGGACCCAAGGTTCTCTTTCACTACCATGTTTCTTAGCAACAAAATCTTATTTGGTGTATTTAGTAGTCTTAGTGTGGTTTTCAGGTTCTTCTTCAACTTTTTCTTCATTAGGAACTTCATTTTCTTCATTACCACTTTCAGTTTCAGCATCAGAGATAGATATACTATTAGGATCTATAGCAGGTTCAGAGGGTTCTACATCAGTTTTATGTTTCTTTTTCCTTTTCTTACGAGTAGAACCACTATTTTCAGCCTGTTGAGACTCCTGCTCAATTCTTTTGGGATGCCCCTCAAGATATAGAGGATCCTGGGTAGCAGCACCACTTCTAGTTCTAATTTCATAAGCATGTTTTTCTTTAGCAGCATTAACTAGCAAGTCGTTCTACACTTTAACGAGTTGATCTATTTGAGTTTGAACCATTTGAAAGTGTTTAACAATCATTTTAACATCATTAGAGGTTCTTTCCAGAATATCTTTCAACTCAACAATAGCTCTAGTGTTTTCCATAAGATGATTTTGCACCCTTTTATTAAAGTTATCTTGCTTAACAATAAAGATATCAAATTCTTCTAAGCATTGATCAGGAGGTTTCAAGTAAGGGATATCACCTTCATCAAAGTGTTGGAGAGAGTGTACCTCAATAGTGGGTGAGTAGGGAATAGGCTTACATAATTCTTCTATAGGAGGTAAATTCTTGACATCTGCAGCTTTAATTCCCTTCTCCTTAAGACATTTCTTAGCTTCCTTCATCACTTCATCATTTAATTCAATAATTCCCCTCTTCTTTGATGTTGGAATAGGCACAGGAATAGATGGTTCAGGTACAATTACTTCAGGAATAACTTGTTTAGGAGGAGTCCAATCTTCATAATTCTTACTTATTTTAGCCATTAATTCCTCAGCTTCCTTGGGAGTCCTATTCCTGAAAACACAATCAGCACAACTATCTAGGTATGTCCTAGATTCTTCGGTTAGTCCATTATAAAATATATCAAGTAGTTCATTCTTAGGTAATGGACTTCCAGCCTGTGCATGAATCAAAGCACAAAACCTTGCCCAAGATTCGGGCAATACCTCTTTTTCTCCCTGTTTAAAATCAAAAAGTTCCTGCAAAACAGCATGTCTAGCACTAGGAGGAAAATATTTCTACAGGAAAGTATTAAACAAGCACTCAGGGCTATCAATAGATCCAGGAGGTAAATTACCAAACCAAGTTTTAGCTTCTCCTTTCAGTGAAAAAGGGAAAATCTTAGCAACAAAGTAAGTACGCATTTTAATATCATCAGAAAACAAGCCACTCATGGTAGAGAGTTCATTCATATGTGCTACCGCACTTTCATTCTTAGTCCCACAAAAAGGTTATTTCTCAACAATATCTATGTAGGATAGATCGAGAGAGAAATCATAATCTTCATCTATAATGTTTATGGGAGAAGCAGCAAACTTAGCAGCAGGAGATAATTTGGGTCTAATAGTACGCCTCTCAAGGAGATTCTTAGCAGCGCTCCTATCATGGGTGTTCCTACATTCTTCAATAAACTCATTAGTCATCTCAACATAATCTTCTTCAGCATCATAATTCTCAGGTGAGCTAACAGGTGTGGCAGTGTCTTCATTAGGAGTTTCGGTATTTCCAACTATAGTTCTAGCAATCGTAGCATCTAGGAAAGGACCTAATGAACCACTCTTATCAAACACAGTAGAAGCAGCATCATAAGCATCAGAAGTTTCAGATTCAGCAGTAGTAGCAGTGTGTGTAGCATGTGTATGTGGTGGTGTAAGGAACTTACTCAAAATAGACGGTGAATCAAGAGCAGCAGAGGTGTTCAGAACCGTACCTCTTCTTGTAGTGGATGGTAAAATAGGAACCTTGCCATCACGAGACTTACCAATGATGGATGGATAGCAGCGAACAATAGAGAATCCAAGTGAACTTGATAAATAAAGCTATGCTCCCCGGCAACGGCGCCAGAAAATAGTCTTGATGACCCACAAGTATAGGGGGTGTATCGCAGTACTTTCGAGGGAAGTGAAACCCAATTTATTGATTCAACACAAGAGGAGCCAAAGGATATTTATTAGCCTTAACAACTGAGTTGTCAATTCAGCTGCACCTGGAAACAATCTTTCTCACAACAATTTATCAGTAGCAACAGTTTTGTAGTAGGAATAGTAAAGTAACAGCAGTAGTAAAGCAAAGACAATAGTAACAAAAGCAGTAAACAGTTGGATTCGAGTGCGGTAGGCATAGGGATGGATGGACGGGCGTTGCATGGACAAGACAATTCACATAGCAATCAGAACATAGGGCAATTGCAGATAAATAAGATAAAGCATCCAAGTACTAGACAATCCGAGGCATGTGTTCCATATATAGTCATACGTGCTCGCAATGAGAACTTGCACAACATCTTTTGTCCTGCCAGCCCGTTTGCAGCGGGGCCTCTAGGGAACTACTGGCAATTAAGGTGCTCCTTTTAATAGAGCACCGGAGCAAAGCATTAACACTCCATGAACACATGTGATCCTCACATCAAAGCCATTCCCTTCCGGCTACCCCGATTTCTGTCACTTCGGGACCATAGGTTCCGGACAACGACGTGTGTATACAACTTGTAGATAAGACCCAAAACAATACTATCATAGTGAATCAATAATAAGTTCAGATATGAAATCATGGCACTCGGGCCCTAGTGACAAGCATTAAGCACAACAAAGTTGCAACAAAGTCATAAAGCACTAATAGAGATACTAGGCACTATGCCCTAACAATCTGATGCCATTACATGAACGATCTCATCCAATCCCTACCATCCCCATAGCCTACAGCGGGGGATTACTCACTCATAGATGGGGGAAACATGGATGGTCGATGGAGAAGCGATGGTGATGATGATGGCGATGATCTCCTCCAATTCCCCGTCCTGGCAGGGTACCAGAACGGAGTTTCTGGTGCTGTTTCGTGGAATCTGGTGGTAGCGGCGGAACGGAACTCTTTCTGGAAAAATGTCGAACCCCCTCAAGTTTTTAGGTCAGAAGGCTCCTTATAGGCAAAGAGAGAGGCCGAGGGGGTGCCTAGGGGGCCCACACCACCCCCTGACGCAGCCTGGCCTAGCCCGCGCCAGTAGGTGGTGTGGCCACCCTAGGGCTCTTCTCCGTCTCGTATTCTGGCTCCTGGAGTCTTCGGGTAAAATAGGATTTTTGGCATATTTTCTGGGATTTTTCCTGATAGTTGATTTTCTGCACAAAAAGTAGACACCAAGGCAATTCTGCTCAAAACATCGTCAGTTCGCATTAGTTGCATCCAAATCACACAAGTATAGAGGAGAAACAATAGCAAAAGTGTTCGGGAAAGTAGATACGTTTTGGACATATCATACAACCAGAAGGTTTTGTTGATCCTAAGGATGCTGGGAAGGTATGCACTTCAGTGATCCATTTATGGACTGAAGCAAGCATCTCGGAGTTGGAACCAACGTTTTGATCAAGTGATCAAGAGTTTTGGATTTTTCCAAAATCAACAAGAGTTCTGTGTTTACAAGAAAGAGAGTGGGAGCTCAATGGTTTTCCTAGTAGTATATGTGGACGACATATTACTTATGGGAAACGATGTGGAACTTATGGAAAGCTTGAAAGCGTATTCAAGTAGTCAATTTTCCATGAAGGACTTAGGTGAAGCTACATACATATTAGGCATCAAAATCTATAGAGATAGATCAAGACGCCTGGTTGCATTAAGTCAAAATACTTACCTTGAGAAGATTTTGAAGAGATTCAAGATGGAGGGTGCCAAAAGAGGTTTGGCCCTTGTAACAAAAGGTAGCATACTGAGTTTGACTCAATGTCTAGTAATGAATGATGATAGAGAAAGGATGTCTTACATCCCCTATGCCTCATCCATAGGATCTATCATGTATACAATGCTAAGTACTCGACCTAATGTGGCATTGGATCTCAGTTTGGTGAGCCGATACCAAAGTAATCTAAGAATGGATCACTGGACAACTGTGAAAAATATCCTAAGGTATCTCAAGAGAACAAAGGATATGGTCCTAGTCGATGGAGGTAATGATGAAGCTCTAAACGTAACTGGTTACGCAGATGCGAGCTAGCACTCAGATCCCGATGACTCGAAGTCTCAAACGAGATTTGTGTTTTTGGTGAATTGTGGGGTGGTAAGCTGGAAGAGCAAGAAGCAACCGGTAGTTGCACAATCTACAATGGAGTCAGAAATACATCGTTGTTGCTGATGCGACGAATGCGGCTGTTTGGCTAAGGAATTTTGTCATTGAACTAGGAGTCGTTCCAAGTGCGCAAGACCTTGTGACGATCTATTGTGACAACACGGGAGCTATTGCAAATGCAAAGGAATCAAGAACTCATTCCACAGCCAAACACTTCAAGCTACGGTTTCACGTCATCCGGCAGAACGTTGACGAAGGTGAAATCAAGATTTGCAAAGTGCACACAGATCTAAATATGGCAGATCCGTTGACTAAAGCTCTCATACAATCCAAGCACGAAAAACACTGGGATGCCATTGGTGTTAGGTTCCTGCCTATTGTAAACTAGATTAATTTGTACTCTAGTGCAAGTGGGAGAGTGAAGGAGTTATGCCCTAGAGGCAGATAATAAAGTGTATTGTTTGATATATCTCCTATATGTTCATAATTCATTTCATACTGTGCTATAACTATATTAATACGAAATGTTAATACACGTGTGTATGTAAACATACCGTGTCTCTAGTTACCTCTAGCGAACTAGTTCATTGGTCATGAAGATGATCTGGGTTTCAAGATCATAGGCATTGATGCCAATTGACAATGAGGTCACGTCATTGGTTGAATGCCGTGATAGACAAACATCCGACAGTTGTATCTCAATGAGATCTAGTTACAAAGTTCACCATTGATGGTAAACGCATGAAACCTCGCAACCTGATCCTTAGACTGTGAGATAATGCAAATCACCGTTCTGGAGGGAGCTTAGATGGTATCAAGTATCATTCCGTGACTGGATGATCAAAAAGGTGCCACTCAGGTTTCCCAAAGGGGCGTGTACAGGAGTCCATGTAACGGATAGATACATACGTGGTACCCGATGGCGTCTCTCTCCCTCCCACACCTCCACTTCCACCCCCACCTCCACATCCACAGTTAATGGCGTTCAGATCTAGGCTTCCATGGAAGGCCTCCTCCGTTGGGACTTCTCCCCCGGCCTTTCGGTCGAGGCACATGTGCGTAGTCGGTTTGGATCCACGGTTCACTTCTCCCCCTCCTCTTGTTCATCGGAATTCTTCTTGGTGGTTGCCTTCTCTCCGGCTTCCTTTGAGCTTTTTGAAGAATCAGTGGGTCTAGCTTTGCAATCTTGTATTGGTGGTGACCATCATGGTTTCAACGTCTATCAGTTAAGCGATCACATATTTCGATTTTCGGTGGCTTCGAATAAAGTGGGACATTTCATCTATGGTCTTCGTGACAGAGTGTGGCCTGATTTTGTTTGTCATTTTGGTCTGCATCGTGGGAGGCATCCTTCACATTCTGGTCTTTTTCATGGTGTTAGTCACTCTTGGAGCTCTTCCCAGGAAATTCTAGAGGTGGCTCAACATTCTCCTACTGCTCTGAAACCTTATTTAGATTTTCTAAAAAGAAGTGCTGCTATGGATCAATCATCACGGGCGGAACTTGCAAAGTTTGGTTTAGTGGGTTCATCTGTTTCTGCAGTTCTTCCTTCTGACATTTCAGCTGAACAGACAATCCAGTTTGGTGATCTCCTTCCTGCAGATTTAAACACTAGCACATCTGCTACGCTCAATTCTTCGTCAGTGGGTATTATCTTTGGATCATTTGATACCCCTGTTAGTGATACTTACACTGGGCTTGGCCAAACGATTTTTTACAACAATATTTTTGTGCGCAAGTATTGCTCCTCATTGCCAAAGGAAATTCTCGAGCATATGGAAGATCTGCGGCAATCACGTTATTCTGATGAGGAAATTATGTCCACATTAAATTTGCCTCTGATTCCGTCTAAGGACATGGTATTTGAAATTCTGGTTGTGGTTTATTTGACCATTTAAGGCCTGATTGTCATGGCGTCTGTTTGGATTGCCAAAAAATGGGTGTTAAATGCCCTGCATGCATTAAGGTGCCACCAAATAAATTAGATTCCCCTCAGCGTACACCCTAATCCGATCCTCTTGATTTGAGGCTGCTCCTAGTATGAGTATCATAGCTAGTATCATGCATGCCATGTTGGCAAAAATCTGACGTGACACAAAAATTAATGAAGAAAGAGATGGTTAGAGTATCATAGGTAGATACCATATCATAACATGTAAAACTAGAAAATCCTCATGCAAATAAATCGTGTACTCATTGAGATTTTACAAATCATTAAATATAATACTAATATAATACTATCATATGATACCATACACTATAGAGATAGTATCATACACTAGTATTATATGCATGATACTACTAGTATGCTACTACCACTATGACCAGCCTGATATCAGAGGTTTCCTTATCTAGTCGTTTGAAATGTTGCTTTCGCTGCTTGGAATCAGGCCATGTTATACGTCTTTGCACCAATTATCTTAAGACTCAAGCGTGAAGGAATGCAAGGGCGCTGAGGCCCCTTGATTTACTGTGGCTACATGTGGGCCTAAGCCTGGTCGTCACCGCGCGCTGTGAGCGTACCGGCGGGCGTTCTGCTAACTCCGTGTGTCTGCCCTGTGGGCCTGTCTCGCTATCTCACTCGCCGGAGGGCCCTCATGCCTCCCGCACGGACCAACCGAAGCAGGAACTCCTCCCCGATCCCTCGATGCCACTATGGTTCTCTTGATCCACGCCTCCGGCGCCGCCCTACTCCACCTCCTGCGCGTCGGCCGCCGGCTCCCCTAACTCATGCCCGTCACCGGTGGAGCCCCACGCCGCCTCCCAACCTCCCGCTCGCTGCCGCCGACCTCCCCTAGCCACCTGCACGCGGCCGGCGCCCCTTCCCCGCGCACTGTCTCCCAGCCTCCTGCTTGCCCAACACGGGCGGCCCTAGCGGTGAGCGATAGGGCGAACAACGACTATCTTCATCACGCTCTCCGAGACCACCACTCCCTCTTTCTCCAAAAGCTCCACTTAAATCCCATCATCAACTCAGACTAATTTGGGTGTGGTTCTGGTGTCAGCTGTACGTTGCCTCCGATTTCATCTTGGTTCATCCCTGCACTGCCCCGGCGGCAACCAATGGTTCCTTCAATCGCATCGCATCAAATATGAATCAACAGGTGAAGCCTCCTCAACATGCCATATTGCTAACCCATGTCCCGATTCAGTTGGTCTTCATGTGTTGAACCTGATCCCCTTTCAATAGCCTGATTAACCCCACGCTTGGTCATTTCATGTGGAGATGCATGTGCACATATCTGCTATTTGTTACTAGATCTGAAGTATTTGTTAGTAAATCATTGGTTTCATGTGTTTTGGTTCACACAATCTGACTTATACAAATATGTTCCTTCTTCTATATGTTCTTTCCTTCAGCAGGTATTTGCAATCTGTATGTCAACTTAATTAGCTGATTTTTTACAAAACTATGTCACTTGATGTGCACATTTGTTTCCTACTATCTCATGCGTTGGTCATGGAACTTTGTTTCCTCCCGACGCTGTAGTTCTCACCGAGTAGCTCGCGCTGGGGACACTCACCACCGTGCTCCTTGTGCACTCCGACGAGACTCTGACCTCCGGACTGCCGTTGCCCTAGACTTGACTGCTGGCACGTCTCTCCTAAACTTCCCAGCGAGTAGACCCTGGACTCCCCTCGAGCAACCATCGGATCTCCATTCTACATGATACACAACGTTGGTTGGTGACAAGACTTCACCTTTGATCTTCCCATTACGACCATTATTTTGTTGCACTTCATGGTTCATAAGATCTTTTTGGTGAATTTTGTAGAGGTCACAGGAAAAGAGCCTATGAGAGCTGATGGATCCATCAGTTAGAAGTAACTTTCTTAATCTGTTTCCCTATCTGGTGAAGATATTTTCATAATACGATTTGGAAAGATTTATCAGTATGGCGAGACTTTGAACAATGAACCCAATGATTTTAGTAACTTGGCATTCCATCATTACACTATTGACCAATAGAACATGGTGCGTACATACTTTATTTTCTATCAATCTTCCCAATGATTTAGATTTTAGTTATATTCTGAATTTACATGGAGATGAAGGGTAACATACGAATGCTCAAGATAAGTGGTCCTATTTAACTTGAAAAAATTGCCCATTCAACATCATGTGCTCTCTGTAGCAATATGATATATCTTCTTTTGCAGTTATTTGATAGCATCACTTTGCTTAATATTCTGTCGGCATCCTATGCACATGTTGATTCAGTTATTACATCGAGAGCAATGTAGGCCGGAAAGGTAAGAGTGATATGTATATTATAATATACAATTTAATCTTATGCCACCTTTAACCTTTGTTTATGGACTTTGCACCATCCAATATTTCATTTTCTTGAATTCAACTACTCCCTTCGTCCCAAGGCTTAAGGTCTATAATTTTTTTTAAAAGTCAAGCTACGGAAAGTTTGATCAAACTTTTTGAAAAACTATAAAGAACTATGATTATATAGATATCATGTGAAAATATGTATTATGATGTATAAAGGGTATATATTTTATATTGTAAATATTAATATTTTTTTTAAAACTTGGTCTAACTTTATATAGCGGGAACAAATTGTTTCGGCCATATAGTTTGGTCGTATAGTTGCGTTCGACCACAAAATTGCCACGGGAAGGTACCCCCAACAACAAAACTTCAATCCTTTTTATCTCTTGTACCTCCAAACTCTCTCAAACCTCAAGAGATCTTCATCTCTACTTAATTTTATTCGATTTTCTCACACACAGGTGATCTACGGTATGTTTCTCCTCCGATCCTTCAATTATTTTTTGCAAATTCATTCTCAATCTGTTATTATTATCAATCTAGGGTGAGACCTACTATGAACTAATTTCTATGACTCTCTTGCCTAGATTATTATTTTGAGTGGACTGTTTACTGTGCTAAGATGAGGAATATGTTATGCTTATTATTGTTGGATCAAAAAGTTTTATTTTTTGTATTTCCTTATTATTTTAGATGATGAACACAAGGAGCCAAACTCGTGCTCGTGCCGCCGCTAGTGCTTCTCGAGCTACCGCTCATGAACGCATGGGGATATGGTTCAGGGATGAGCTCCAGTGTGATCGCTTCAACAAGATCAAGAACCGAGAAGTGAAGACAACCAAGTGGGCTTGCCCCATTATATTAAATCAACTCGGTATTTCTAATGAATTCAATTTAATTTGTAATAGGGTTGGCCTGCAAAACTTTGTATTCAATGATGTGCCTACTTATCGCCGGTTAACTCTTCAATTTCTAAGTTCTTTGCAATGCACCGTTAAAGCATGGCATGGAGAGGACATGATTTCTTTCTGACTTATGAACAACAATTATGCTTTATCACTAGATGAATGGTACGCATGTTTTAATTTTACAAACAATAATGCTAATGCCTTACACGCATTTTTTAGTGGCTTAGACCCTTCTTCGGAACTTTATTATAATGGAATGAGTTGCACTTCTAGAGTAAGCAAGGGGAAGAATATTCAACATCCTGCAATTCACTGTTTGTTCTATGTTATTGCTAACACCTTACAGACACGGAATGAGTTCACGAGACTCAATGAGGTGGACATTTTAGTCCTTGCAAAAGCTGCTTTCAACAACATCGACTTGTCACTCAACTTGGGCGCAATTCTTGTGTGCTACCTGGAGTACCAATCCTCCCAAAGCCAAGGACCAATCACAGATGGAGGCATCATCACCGTGCTTGCCATTGCCCTAGGCACCGGCGTAGGTGAGTTGCAACCAGTGCTAGGTGAGCGACGTGTTGGTTTCTCTACTTTAAAAGCTTGTGGAATGCTCACTAGGAGAGGTGGTGTTTATTACTTGCATATTGCTGGAGTTGGGCATCTCTACCCCGCTCCTTTGCCTAATGGTCTTTTCTTTATCAAGGAAGGACGTTTGCTATATAACTTGTAGGTTGAGCAACACCAACCCAAGGAGGAGATTCCGGATGAGGATGAGGACCAAGAAGAGGAGCAAGAAGTTCCTTATCAAGAGGAGCAGCCACCAACCTGGTTCGCTACATACCAAGACTTTCAAAAACTTGGAGGAACTGTGGAGAGGATGCATAACCTCTCCTTGAACCTCCGAGAAACAACTAGTAATTTATCAACTCAATTTGCGAACTGAAGTTACGACTTTTTCCCGCCACCACAATGATTTGAAGGGCTTGTAAAAGCCTAAGCTTGAGGAAGTTTCCTCATTATCTTTATTTAGCATTCATTCGCTTTCATTTATTTCGAGGTTATGTTTTTAACTCGAGTTTATAAGCACTCGTGTTGGTTTCTCCAACACTTTATCTTTAGTTATTTCTTTTATTTTCGAGATTTTCTAGCCGAGCTTTGCCGCCAATTTTCTATTCTTTAATTCTCTCTCTTAAAAACAACAATTTTTTTCCATTTACCTTTATTTGCCTTCTTTCTTCCTTTCTATTCTCCTTGTGGCTTTCACATATTTGTAGGAGAGTGATCGATTTCGAGTTGCCAAGAAGCAAATCAAAAGGGAAGAGAGAAGTGAAACCAATCATGAGAGGTATGCCTTAAGACTCTTCACTTTTGAAGTTTGAGAAACCCATGCTAGTTAGTAGTAAATGTTAAGATATTATATTGGTGAAGTGAGTCTTTATATTGTAGTAAAATTTTATTTGCATGGGTATTTAGTTGGGTACGTTTTGTTCTAACTCTTGTAGTTAACCAAGTCTTGCCTAAAAATTTGCTAAACAATTGTAATAAGAAAAAGTCTCACAATTGAAGGCTTGGGTGTTGTAGTGTTTAGTCTTGAAGGCTTATTTCTAGAGACACTCAACACCACAGAAAATAATGATTGACTTGATAGCTCTCTTTAAAAGGATTTGTTCGATTGAATTAATATTTAGCGGTTTTTGTGAGCATGCCAAAGTTTGACTTGTGAATCATAAGAATGATATAGCTTTATGCATGTAAAACTTTATGGGATACCAACAACTCCGCTAGCCTACGAACGATCTTCATGAAGGAAACTCCTAGATTTTAGCTATGAGTTGATTAAACATATGTAGCAACAATGCTATAATGGGTAAGATTCTTAGCACTCTCGGGTAGCTGTGTTCATGATGGAATCACTCCTCTGGCTAATATGAGTAATCATTGTGCAAAAGGAACAAAAACCTTGGTGATGCCACGAGTGTCCATCATAGCCCGATAAACTATTTTTTTTGGCATGCTCTCAATTACTTAAGTACTGAAATTCTTGAAGGACGATGAACAGAAAATTAGTGCTTGAAAAGTCTTGACTTATTGATGTGGGAGAATTGAGGTACTCTAGTGTATATGTTTTTCATGACAACTCTCGCACTCTCAATTTTACATGATTATACTTTATTGTTCAAAGACAAGACTATGAGTTGATTACATGACATGGAATAAGGTTTACTCATTTGAGTCATCCATGTTAACAATAATTTTGCTTCGCTATAAGGATGCATAAAACCCGATGATATGCTTGCCATTACTCAATCTATGCTGAAGTTTTTCAGATTAATAAAGTGGAGGAAACATAAGACTACCAATCATGAGTAAGATCATCATCTCGTTATTTTAGTTTAAATGTTGAGTTCCTTTTTGATTTTGGTTTTCTTTCTCGAGGACGATCAAGTTTAAGCTTGGGGAGGTTGATGGCTGTGAAATATAGCCATCCACATCCATATTTAAACTGGATATTATTCATATTTTGATGAAATATCTCTCTAAATCCCGCCACTAATGTCTAATGATCAAAGGGGTATGCAATCCTTTCTTTCTATTTTCCCTGCACAGGTAATGACGTTTGATGATGGGAATCACAACATTAAAGTCAAAGATACTAGATTTCCAACAACCCAAAAAAACCAGGGGTCGTGAAGTGGAGACAGAAGCTTTAACGCCCAACTATACGGCGGGAATAAAATTCTGGCTATATAGTTGCCGTCGACACTAGCAGAACAACTTTCCTGAAGGGACCCCTATATAAAGAGGCCTCGGGCCAGAACCCCAGAAACTTGCATCCACAACACCGAAGAGCCGCCAGGGGATTATACTTAGATCTAATCTCCAAACCCTTCTCCACCACCATAGCCATATTCCATCACTTGTAATAGTAGATCTCATCTTCGATTAGCGACATTGTAAGACTATTTGCTATCAATCTCATGATTTTCATTGCAATGTTTATGATCATTGATTTCATCTCTATGCGTGAGTAATTCTCCTTGGGCTAAGGCCTTCAGCCTAGCCATGTATCTTTTGTGCATGTTATTTACTTGGGATTAATGGTGACATCCCTATGCATATCATTAGTTCTCTTTCTTCTATAGATGAGACTAGTAGGTTATTGCTATAAGCGGTTGCGGAGGCAATAGCAATTATGGATGCACTGCTCACATATAATTATCTTGCTCTAACAATTACATGCATACTTTATTATTATCTTTTATTCCCATCAGATGTTTTGCACAGCTACAGGTGAAACCAAAAGCCCTAGGCCCTCTCTCTCCATCATCGACAACAACAAAAGATAGAAAATCTTGGTCTGGTAAAACACGAAAATAATTCTAAAACTCCCGAAGGTCCGTTAAAGTAACTTCACTATGCTTTCTGCTTCCCGAGGATTCGATAACCTAGGTCTACTAGGGAAAAAGAGCTATACTACATCCGTAATCCGGATCGAAGGTATCAGCCATCATGTGGTGATGACGCTGCCCTAGCGGATTTTGCCGGAGCGCCCCCTGCCGAATGAACAACACGGGAGCCTCCTGCTCCTGTCGGGTTTGCCTTGAGCAATTCCTCATTTTGCTTTCGGACGCTGCTACATCCGCAACCCTGAGATTCTTTGTCGGGGTGCTATACCTCGCCAGCCCTGCTTTCACTAGGGTAGCTGAATACCCCGACTTAGGTACATATTCCCTGTCTATCTCAGTGATGAGGTTTCTACCCCTAATCTTCACACCGTACATACCGGTGGGACTAATCTGGTTTGCTTTTGCATACTCGCGCAACGTGATGTTCAGTGATTGCTGCAACTTAGCTACTCTCTTTGCGCCTGCTAACATTTTTAGCCGGGTCTCCTCTAACTCGGCCTGTGCTTGAGCCGGATCTACTATAGGTTCTATGGGAGTAGCTAAGCTCTCTGTTGCCTGCCGCAACACGTTCTTCGGCCTCTCTAGCGGAGGACCTCTTTTCCTAGGTACTTTCGGTGTTGCCTCCGGGTCTTCTGCCGGATCCTTGCTTGCTCCTGCGTCAGGTGCGGTCATCATGACCTCAACGCAGCTAGCGGGGCGAGTGATACACGGACCGCGAGCCGCGCTGAGAGGTGGTTCTCCTCTCTCGACGACGTGCAACGGGTGAACGCAAGACTCATCGACGCCGACGTAGATCTTGTGGGCGCCAAGGTTGATGAAGAGCCCATTGCACGGAGGAGGTCGATTGTAGAAGCTGCGGGCGTTGTTGCTGACGTAGTCTAGCACTCCAAAGCACTGAACGAGCCCGGATACGATGCGTTCCCTGATGGCGATGATGCTTCCTGTCCGGATCTTTACTCCAACTAGCGTCGCTGCTGGCCCTATGGTGGGTGCCAACTGTCATGGTGGTGGCAAGACATGTGCCATGGATAGGCTAAAGATGGGGCCAAAGTGCGCTAGAGGTATCCAGGGAGGAATAGTGTGGTGATTCCACACACAGATGATTTGTATTCATTAGATCAATGGTGGTTTACAAGTGCTCCTTGAGCTGTTCGTGGGGAGGAAGAGGATGAACTTCTCTACTACCCACACCTCTCTCTCTAGGGTTCTTCCCTTAGTAAAATGACCGACCCTCTCTATGGAGATCCTAGCGCTCCTTATATAGGGGAGGCCAGGTTACAAGTTAGGGCATACATGGAGGGCATATTCCCCGAATATGCTTCTCCCAAAATAGGAAAGCGGTGCGCCTCTTTTTCCCTTCGTAAGGCGCCCAGGATCCATGTCATATGCCTCTCTGAGCCCCTAGCGTAAGCCTCTGCGGCGACATGTCACCTGACCAAGAATGGTCGGGAAACGTCACCTTTGTCGGCCCGTACTCGCTGGTCCTTCTCTCTGTCTTCTGCGCTCTCTCTATAGTGGAGAGAGAAAAGCGGTGACCATGGAGATACCTTCCTTCTCTTGCAAGCCAACTCGTAACCCGGCTCCTTCCTGGTTAAGTCGGCCTTGAGGGTACCTGCAAACAGGTAACATTGAGGTTGCCGACATACACGTTATGTCGGTCGAGGTAATGTTGGGTGAACACCCCCTAGGTCGGGTCGACCGTAACTCGGCTTGCCTTTAGGTAACTCGGCCAACTCCCACTTTAACCTCGTCGTACCTCGGCTGACCTTGCCTTTATACCCCGGCTTGACCCTACCCGGGGTTATCTCCTCCCAACACTTTAGATGGGTTAAAACCCGATGTAACAACTTTGGGTCAAAATGTGACAGGATCCACCCCTTAAATTAAAGTAAGATTTTTCTTATATTCACCAAGCCCAAATCTTGTCTCTTGTTCGGTGTAGGAAGATATATCCAGTTAGGTTTTGGTGTTATGACGATGTCACTCCGATGGTTACGATGATGTTGTCTAATAAAATCCCCCGGCTCCAATCTTGTCTTAGTGGCGCTTTCCAACATTAGCGAGAAAAACATAATGGCTCTTGTTTTCGATTGTTAGCATGGATATGTGGGATCTTCAGTGACAACATCGGCTCCTTCAACATCCCTTCTTCTAAACCCTGCACATAAGGTTTTTGACTTAGTCTGGCGATGTCGGTGTGGTTCTCTTCCTTGATTGGGGAATGTACCCCGTCAACATGCTTGGTAGCATCACCAATCCCCATCATACACAACGATCTACTATTGTGGAGACTCGGGAACATTTGGTCTCCTACACAGTTCTTATAGATGCTTCGGTGGCTAAATTTTTCAATGGTTTCCCTAGCCGATGAGAGCTATAAATTTGCAAATACTATGAGTTTGATTGTGAAATTAGTAAGAATTTTAAGGCAAAATGTATGGGTTATAATTTTTCCTTTCCTTTTGACTATTTTCCCCTTTGCATGTTATGTCACCCCACCGTCTGGTTCTATATGATTTGTATTGATATTTTATCTAACTTATATGAGCTAGTTTTATTTCAAAAATAAAACTTATTTTTCCAAGGCTATCTTGAGAACACTGCCTTTTTGGTTGGCCTACATGGATTCTCTATCCAGGCCCAAAGAAATCAGGGCAAACACGGACACACCTGATGGGCATTTTACCCCGGTATTTGGTTATATGTATTGTACGAGTGCTGGCAGACGGCTTTAGGGAAGCTTGACAAGCACCCCCTAAATTAGGTGCTAACAACACCTTCACACATAGGAAATGGAAGCGCACGCGAATGTCTAACCTTCAAGGGTCCTCTCCACTCTTGGGGGCACTTGCTTCTACATGCTTCTTCTGTGGCAATAGAAAAATAAAACCCACATGGTCTCAAATACAAATTTGTCGACAATGGTGTACCGTATGTGAGAATAAATAATAATATCAGGTCCGTCAAATCTTGTGTGGTAATCAAGTGGAAATCTATTATATATTAAAAATACATGACGGGCTACCAGAAATTAGAGAAATAGGCTAGAAAATCCCATAAAAATTAGAGAGATCTGGCCATTGTTTCTTTATAAGAAAGAATCATAGCTGGTAGATTTTATGAATAGCTTTCTACCACCGAGGTTTAAAATAATTACCCACCAATACCATGATTTAAAATACGTCTCCCGCTAAACCTAATCTATTGTTTTCCACCAATCTCCCGTTGTCCTATCCTGGCCTCCTGGGGCGTCTAACAGATCGGCAGACGCCATGCTCATCTTCTACCTTTCTTGCGTTGAAGTGCCCGTAACTTCCACCAATAAACGCTCCGCCCTGCAGCCTCGCATCTAAACGCATGCCATATTCAAGGTACACGTGCAGACTTTTATTTTGATCTACTCGGCCACACTCATCTGGTCGCCTTTGCGCGGTTGCTGTACTTTTTGCTGCTCGACCTGGAGCATCTTGACGAGCTAATATGGCACTCATCAAGGAGATCAGTAGGTCCCCAGCAAAGAAAAGGAGATAGGTAAGCCAAGTACGTGTTTTGAGACGTTTTGATCTGTCCATTCCGACGTTTTGTTCAGAAGTAATGGATACAAAAGCATGTGTATGAAGATAGGAAAAATATATCTTAATTTTTTTTGTTATGTGTTTGTGAGATCAGTAGGTAAGCCAGACGTGTTTTGAGATGTTTTCTTGATCTGTCCATGCCCACGTGTTACGTCAAAAGTTATGGATAAACGCATGTGTGTGAAGATAATGGAAAAATAGATCTTAATTTTTTATCTGTGTTTGTCCGGTAAATTACTTTAATAGGAAGTTCAAAGGCTGCATGTCTACAATAGTAATTTGTGTGGGAGAGATATGTTTGGACCTTTCAATTGAGATTCTGGGACCTTCTTTTTTCCAATTCTATATCCTTTTTTAACAAGAACAGTAATGTTTAGGAGTTGATCGAGTGCCCCGAATAGTTCGTCATTATCACAATTGGATTTTGTCAATATATTGCAACACCTAAGTACGTTAGTGATAATCAGAAATATTTTGTTATGCGTTTGTGAGCTTAAAGACATTCTGGAGTAGAATAGGTTGAATGGATTGTCATATCCAACGGGTGTCTATTTGGAATCTATTCAATCTTTGCTTGATAATCAGAAAAATTGGAATGCACTAATTCTTAGTCATGGTAAGAGCCATCACATTTCAACTCTCTCTTTAGTTTAGTCAACTGTCATTCTATAGTTCTGAAATATACTCCCTTCGATTCAAATTAGTTGACTTGGTTTTACTTAAATTCGGATGCATGTAGCATAAAAAAGTCTAAATACATTCGTATCTAGACAAATCTGAGTCAACAAATTTGGACCAGAGGAGTACTTAAATTTATCATTTTGTTGATATCCCTGACAGTTCGGTCGTACGTGCTAAACGAAACAGTGACGCAAACGAAAGAGAGGACAAGCAGGCTGGAAAATCACACTAACCACTGCGTCGAGAGCAATGAAGTCTGCATCCCGATCGAATAAGATCGGCCGGAACCTTTACAAGCACATGGCAAGGTAAGTGGTAATTATCATTTTCCCAACATTAGTTCAACCAGTAATTAAGGGATGTGCCACAAATTCAGTACTTCCGTTCCAGTTTAAAAGACACATATTAGAAATCATGCAATTTTATAATATCTCCATCTTCTAGACAAATAAGTATTTAATTTTAGAAAAGAGTCAATCAAAGAATTAGTAAGAGCCAAATTAGCTCTAATCAGAATAAATCTATGGTCTAGAGATTTACTATATGTGTCCTTTAAACTGGGACGAAGAAAGCAGTACTATTTGATCAAGCAAGTACTTTAATTAATTAGCACACATGATTATAATACGTTGGGACACTGTCAGAACACGAGAAGTCGATTCGGCATCAATTCAATCTCGCTCATGTCAATGAGCGTAATATCAAGTTGTGACGTCTAATGCATCCGAGATGGTGGATCATATAGAATCAATATCGGTGGATGAACTTTTGTTTTTTACGCATGAGAATTTTAGGCATGCAAGCAAGTCACTGACTAGCTATGAGCTGTCGACTTGGAATAGATAGTTCTTAGTCAACCGTTGACACCCATCAGATCAAAATTTACACTCTACTGCTTCATTTTTTTGACAGTGATATAATACCCCTCCAGTTCATATTAATAGTCTCAACTTTCTATCTAGATAAAGTTGAGGCCAAATTCATCAATCTACTTTTCTTGCATATGTCACTGGGTTGCTGACTAAAATAAAAAACGATGGTGCAGAGATTATGAAACAAAGGGTCAAGTAGGAGAGGACATCAAACATCTGCGAGATTAAGTACTTTCACTAGAGTAAGTAATGTAAATATAGCAGTTCTTAAAATTAGTATATAGGATTAACATTAATTTATTATGGTTAATTTTTTAGTATCCATGAGATCATGAAATCTCTAATGGCGGGTGTTTCTGCAAATATAGTAGACAAATATCTCTCGGAGAGGAAACTGGTGAAATGCCACTTATAATTTGGTTAAAACTTAATAACTTTTAGGAAATAGAAGTGCATCTACGTACGTAACATCATAGAGAACGATGGATTCTGTAGACATTATTCAAAACATTTGTGGTACCACATACACATTACAACTAAGTAAACTTCAAGAAATTTGCAATATTGTACGATTGTATTTTAAAAGTGACCAACGATCTTTGCATCAAACACTATGCTTTAGGTGGTACATTCAAATTTTAAATCTCATGACGTACACACATGTATAATCCATTCCTTTCAATTTGTTTAAGAAATAAATATGTGAGCATGTTCTTATAAGGCATACTTGAGAACCAAGGAATGCAAGATTATTCAAATTCTCTTGTATGAAAGTAAGATAATGTGGTGCGACTATGAAATGAATTTACTATCGCATGATTCCTTGAGTTATATTTTCATATTACCACACTTATTTAGTTTTCATCGGAGAAGTTCTACTTCAAGATGGAAACAAAAGCTGAGTAGAATTGTGGATGTGAAAAGGTAAGATCTAGACCTTCCAACAACAACAAAATCCAAGGGAGATGAAAATAGAGAGGCCAAACAAAAGATATGAAAAGGATGTGAGATATTAATTTGCTTCCAAAAATAAATAAAGTTAAGGATGATGTACTTTATTGAGAATGTTTTTCCTAGATCTACCTATTAATAGTTGCTTACTACCAAATAGTCCAGTATCTATGATCCAAAATTACTTAGTTAAGGGTTAAGATTATTTTTTAAGAGACAAAAGCACAAAGACAATAAGCGATGTAATAAATGTACGATAAAAGTATGCTTTCGGGAATAGCCAAAACGTTATTATAGAAAATTCTAGATGATGAAGTACTACTAAAAACCATTTATCTTATATATGTTGTATAGTTTTCAATCATGAATCAATACTATATTCTAAATCAGGTATTCTATCATACCGGTATAAGAGAAACAAAATGATGAAATGACTGGTTCAAATGCTTATGATAACAATGGAGATATCAATAATGAGCTGGTAATATGAGGACAAATATTATTCTTTTATATGCAAAATATCTAGCTACACATGGGTATAACTGCGCACACCGATCCACCCATTGAATATGACATGCAGAGGTATAGAGAGCACACGGTGGGAAGGTCAAACGGCAACTCACATTTTTAGGACCAACGCTGTTACATGGAGAGTAAGGCTTCCACCTAGGGGCATGTGCATGTTTTGCATGCAAAATGACATGTAAAGAAAAATAAATCATACAAATTTTGATTTATAGCGGTGAAGATATGATACAACAAAGGATGCACTCTCATCTAACGAAAATGTGTATGCTTAAATATATATATTTTAGACAACTAATATTATCGATCTTATAGGTACAGGAGGAAGACAATGATGAAATCACATGTACGTTGATGCTAGCATTGAAGATATCAAAAGTATAAGAAGACAATTGAAACGGTGTGCAAGTTCAATATCTCTAATGTACATATATATATATATATATATATATATATATATATATATATATATATATATATATAACAATAACCATGGTGTGCAAGTTAAATGTCACATTACTATTTTGAAATGAGATAACAATAACCATGCTTAGACAGCGGTAGCATCATCAGAAATGATTTTGTTGAATACTTTTAAGAAACAATAGTAGAGGTTAGAGAATGCACCCAAAAGAATGAGTTATGTTGCACAAGTGGGGATTGTAGACTCAATGTAATGATATATTACCTTTCAGAAACAACATGTGTCTAAAAATACATCTGATGGCCAGACTATTAGATTTCTGAGGTGATTATACTAGAAAATAATGAAATGGGTATGGTATATCCTCATATATAAGAGATTCATCTTTCGATGTGAATTACATTTGTTAAATTTATTTTCAAATTAGTAAACGATAAACCTAATTGTACATAATTTAAAATATGACCTAAACATATGTGATCAAAGTTCAAAATCAATAATGAAACATATACCTATATGTCGTATATTAATAAATATAATTTACAGAGAGAATACATTATTAAATAGGATCAGAAGCATAAAAATAATTGATTTATTAAAGATGGTTGCCCGCGCATATACGCGGGCCACTGTGCTAGTTTTTCCAAAGTCAAGATAGGTCAAATAAGGTCCAAGCAACAAGTCATGATCATTAAGTCAAAGCAAGAAGGGAGACAAAAAAAGTTAAGAGATTGAAGTCTCAAACAAAGAAGCCCATTAGGTGGAGGAGCATGCATGTGGGCTAGTCCACCTTGGATCATGAACCATATCCTAAAACTTGGTTTAGGGAGTCCAAGTTCGAGTTTGAGAAGACTAGAGCCTTCTAGATAAAACTCTAAAGATACCTTTCTCCGACACTTTTATTTCTCAGACCAGTACCAATGTTCCTAGACATGATGTCCATCGCCAATCTATATGCGCTTCTGACCGAGAACAGACCCAATTTTCCATAGTGCCATGTAAGTAGTCATATCTAGAAAAGTGAGGTAATTTGATTTGCATAATGTGGTCAGCGTTTGGGGGTAAATATTTTCCAAATTAGTTATCCCTTCCACAATTTTATCGTTGGCTCAATGAGACCAGAAACACGTTTCCATTTGTTCCGAGTTGCTTTTCCTATAGTTTCCAGACTCCCTCTTGGGATCTAGTTGTCACACTAGATCTTTACTTTAGTACTAGTGTTAATCCTCCATATCATACCTTGTTTCAGTAGGTCTATCCCATGCATTATACCTGGCCAACAAGGTGAGCGATTCTGGATAAAGGCAGTATCAATCAAATACCCATAAGGAAAGTATTTTGCCTTCGCAGCCAAGCACATAGGATATTTGGGTACTCAATCAGGCGCCAAGCTTTTTTACCCAGCAGTGCTTGGTTAAAAATTCTAAGTCCCTAAAACCGAACCCCCCACTAAGAGCAACTCCAACAGCCGTGCTAAAACCCGACGCTGTAAAATTGCTTTCTAGCGCGCGCGATTCTTGTTTAGCACGTGACGCCTATTTATCCTCCGGCGGAGGCGCTAAACCTCGCGCGCTAAAATAGAGCGAAATATGCCCCTCCACTAGACGCGCTAAAATATAGCACGCGCGCCGGCGCAGACAGCTATCACCAACTTCACAATGCATCAATAAGATCAAACAAAACAAAATAAATAGAAGAACAAACGACTCTCAACAATCACCAAATGCTTGTCTCACACAACCAAGTTCAACACAAATTAAGGACATAGTTCAAATGAAAATAATAAGTTCACACAACCAAGTTCAAGACTAATTTCACATGTTGACACATCATTTGTCAACACCATCATAGCCATTTCCATTGCCACTTCCATGTTGTGCTTTTTCTCCTTGGGAGTCTTGGACGGTGGTGTTGGTGTTGGTGGCATGTGACGAATCTCCATAGCCATCAACATTGATAGTAGGTGATGGATTCCCCATGGAGGCCATGCCATAGGCATCAACATGGATCCTAGGTGATGGATTCACCATGGAGGCCATGAATCCCCCTGGTGTTGCTCCCATGCCATCGAAGCCACTCATACCACCTAAGCCTCCCATGTTTCCGAGCCCCATGCCACCCATGCCACCATAACCTCCAAAAGCCCCTGATGTTGCTCCCATGTCTCCAAATCCTCCAAAGCTACCCATACCTCCAAATGCATCCATTCCTTCACTTTGGGCCTTCAAGTGGTTTGCCGCCATTTTTTTTTGGCCAACACTTCATCACGAGAAAGGTTTATGTACTCCTTTTGCCTTTCATCCATGTTGGACGTGTCAATGGTAAAGAGCTTTATCTCTTCTTCCAATAGGCGCGCTTGCTCGGCGGCAACCACCTTCTTCTCCTCCAAAGCCAACTTCCTCTCCTCGGCCGCCTCAATCCTCTCCTCCAAAGCTACCCTACGTGCCTCGGCCTCCATAGTCCTTGCCACCTTTTTTATCTTTGTTGTACTCCAACCTTGCATTGGCCATCCTATCCATAAATTTTGCTATGTCATCATCACCGGCCTTCTTCCCCCTCATCAACTCCTTGGCGGCCTTCCTTCCAAGCACGGGCCTCTTCGTGAATGAAACCGAGTGAAGAGTGGAGCTTCTCTTCTTATTATCATTACTTGATGCATCATCATCTATGATTGTGGTGACTTTTGCTTGGGTAGCATTCATCCCTAAGTTGTGCACATCCAACCCATCATAGCTTTTTCACTCCTCCTCGTTCGACAGCTCGTCAAAGCAATGGTGGAGCACAAATGACTTGCCAATAATCTTCTTCCCCTTCTTGTCTTTCCTCTCTTGATCCTTGAACAAATTTTGGGCAATAGTGTTCTACATGGTGAACATAAGACAAAAATGAGTCACGGATATGAACAAACATATGCGCATAAACATGAGATGGATCACCCAACTTACCCTATCATCCAAAGCCGCACCACTTGGATTGATTACGTCGACACCCGCCAAAGCACTTGTCCATTTTTGACAATCGATGTTTATGATCGACCACCGAGACCGAAGAGAACAATCAGTACGCTCATTGCCACTTGTGTTGCGTGCATCGAAGAACTCCTTCATCCTCGCCCAATAGGTGCCTCTTGATTGATCGGTGCCAACCGTTGGGTCCATGGCAACCGCCAGCCATGCTCAGCATATCAACCTATCCTCCTTGGCAGTGTAGTTGACCGTCCTACCAACCGGCGGCTCAATCAAACCTTCACCTTGCTCATCCACCACATACTCTTCTTCTTCTTCTTCTTCTTCTTCTTCTTCTCCATTTCCATGCTCGGTGGCGAAAGATGAGCCAACATCCATGTGTGCCATGAATATCTCATCGTCAACACTACAATGTAAAATGACCACATATGAATATGGCAACGCTAGAATTCATGGAAAATGCATCTACCACACCGAAAAGATGAGTTTTTACCTTGTTGTCAATGTGTCGAGCAGTTGGCGCGCACTTATTTGCGGAGCCGGCGCCGGCAACTGTGGTGGCGGTGGTTGCTGGCGGGGAGCTGGTGCAGGCGCCTGTGCGCGCGTGGCTGCGGGAGGATGCTGCGAGTTGACCCGTTTCACCGGCTGTCGCTGCTGCACACTTACCGGTGTTGGCCCTTCCTTTCGGCGGTGGAGGCACAAGGGCGCTGGTGGCGACGGTAGTCATGTTCGCGCGCGGCGGCACGGAGTTGAGGTGGCGAGCACTGGAGCGAGTAGGGTAGGGTTAGGGTTCGCCTCCACCGGAACTCCCGTGCCGACGATGTTGCTGCCGGGGACCAAGTACTGCAGCGAGTTGGACGGATCCATCACCGGAAAGTCGCCGGCATGCGCGCATGCTAAGAAGAAATCACGGAGCGGGAGGGGGGGGGGGGGGGGGGGTTCAGCGGCGGTTGGGTCTTCGCGCGTGAGTGGGAGAGATAGCGCGCACTGGCGACCGGGCACCAAATTTGGGGCGTGCGGGTGGGCAAATTGACGCGCGCCCGAATTTTTTTAAGCGCGCCCGAATTTTTTTAAGCGCGCCTGCTGGAGGACGAAAAAGTACCGCGCGCGTGCTATATCGGCGGTCGTTTTTACAGCACTGGGTTTTAGCGCGGCTGCTGGAGTTGCTCTAAGTTTTTGGTTTAGTAGTTTTCTCCTAGGCCATCCAATGGTTCTTTCTTTTATCCACTTCATCACCCCACCAGAAATATCTAATGATTTGTTCTAACTCGTTGCACAAGCCTGTAGAGAACATGAACACACCCATAGCATGTGTCGGTATCACCTGGGCCACGAATTTAATGAGGATTTCCTTAGTTTCCCCTGCCATGTACTTCTAGGACCAATAAGAACATTTTTTCTGGAGCCTTTCTTTTGTAGGTTGAACAAGATTACTTGTTGGCATATGGTTAAAGTGTTGAAGAGGTTAAAGTGTTGAAGAGCCCTGGTGGATCGCATGACATGATACTCCTTAATGACTGGCTCTTTGCACGATACATTGTATCTGTACAAGGCACAATGTGCGTGCTCTTTGTCCATTTCGTGCTTGTTGCCGATGATTAGACAACCACACTATGGTGAAGAGAGTTCCAATATTAGTGTCAAGTGGAATACATAAGTGACTAACACTTTCCCGCCGCCTAGCACAGTTGGACCTTATTTACATAGTAATGATGTGGTGCTTGTGTAACAACCCGAAAAATAGGAGACATGGAAGGGTAGATTTAGAATATGTGTATTTGCATTGCATGCATCTAAAAATTGAGGGGGAATTTTTCCTTTTGAAACATAAAGGACTAAAGTGTGAACCACTACAAGAAAAGTTGACTTTTAACACGGATGGTTTTCGTGGTTGAGGGCCCATTTTTCGTGGTTAAAAAGTCTTCTATGATAGATGAGTTCCGTGGTAAGAGCCCTATCACCAAAGATTCTACCATGGATTTTTATCGACCGTGGCGGACCGCACCATTCGACCACGGAAATTCATGTTGTTGTAGATGCGTTTCGCCAGCCCTGTTGATTACTAAGGCCATGCAAACTGCCATATGGCGAACACCGTTGATGGTTAGTTACCGTCGTTAACGGTCACAATGAAGGGGTTTGTAGCAGAAAAAATCCTGCTAGCGTAACACCAATATGCCCAACATCTATCTATGAGCAATGCTATAATGGAGAGATGCTTTGGTAACATACCATTGTAGATCAAAGGCGTTTAATGTTCATGCGGTACATGGATAATGTAGTCATACTTATCTGACCTCAAGGTCGCGAAGCTCCTCGCAAGTCACCCTCGTCCCTTGCACGACGATCCCGGTTCCACTATTGGCAGCACCCCTGAGGTCTCGCACACGTCCGGTGCTCGACAACGACTCCCGGTTCTATAATCCCTTCCGAGAGTGTGGAAGTAGATCTTCACTGGAATCATTGTAGCACAACGGCATGCCGTAGCGAAGCAGTCTCCCGCTCGTGCAGCCCTTACTTGGGGCCATAGTCGTAAGAGAAGAGACAGAGATAATTCCTAATGAAATTTCCTTAGAAAATATTTGGGTGTATGTTCCCTCCCATATAGACCTCTATATATAGGTGAAAAGAGGGCACCCCAAACTACTAAACTCCTGGGGTGGGACTAAAGGGAGGAGGAGGTGGATGCACGCGCCAAGGGAGAGGAGGGTCGGCCGGCCAGGGCGGGTGGGCCCCGCGCGTAGCCCATGGGAGGGTGGGCCCTACCCGCGCCCTCCAAGGTGGCGGCGGCTTGCCCTAGACAGCCTTCCCTCTTGGGCCTTGTTCCCTCCGGGAACTTGGCCTAATAGGAAAGTTTACCCACTAATTAAATTTAAATATTATTTTTATTATTAATTACGATAATTAATATAAAATACATATTCACTAAATGATCTGAAACACCTTTTGGTTCATTCCAATCTCCTTTGGATTCTCCCGTAACGATTCTAATTCTCTCACGGGACACTCCCGGTGTTCCTTTCTCTTTCTTCGTGTGATTCCATCAATTGCAGAATGATCTCTAAGCGTTGTAAAACCCTTAAATGTGTTACCCTATGGTTTGGGAACATCATAGACATGATCGAGATGAATCTCAGACCAATGGTCAACAGAGGGACCGGGATGCCCGTAATGACCCATGTGCATTCCACGATTTCAACATCGTTTGAACCATAAACGTTGAGTCCAACTCTCTTTGTTACTTCAATACCTAGCTTGTCCGAGATCTAATCATCAGTATCATGATACCTCATTCAATCTCGTTACCCACAAGTGTTGATTTACTCGTTCCCGTGATATTTCATCCCCGTGACCTAGTCACATGTTGTGCATCTTATGGATGTAATCTCACCGAGTGGGCCTAGTGTATATTCCCGTCATGTAGGAGAACAAATCCAGATCTCGATGCATACTCCTCAACATTACCATTTGGAATACCCAACATACACCTTTATGATCATCCTGTTACGGTGTGATGGTTGATGCAGTCAAAGAAGTCGCGGGTGATAATGATTAAATATGATCTCATGGTCTAAGGTTTAGGATACTTCGTTTCTAAATATTGCAACTATGAACTTAATTGTGACTTGATCATGTTGCAATACTTATATGGGTAATGTCCACCATATCATTTTACGAATGATATGACTTCATTATCAATTGGCATAAATGCTCCATGATCAGGAAACCTTGATCATCAGTTGCCCAATGAACTAGTTGTATAGAGGCTACTAGGGACCTTTGGTTTGTTTATATACCACACCTGTATCAATGTTTTCGATTGATACAGTTATAGCATGATATAAAACTATTATAAACTAATGAGATACCATAATAAACACCTTTATTATTTGCCTCTAGGGCATATATCCTTCATGGTGGGGATATGCCCTAGAGGCAATCATGTATGATGTTATTCCCGATATATTCATAAAGTTATTGCCCCTGTATGAACTACTGATATGTATCATTGAATATGTGATTCGATTATGGAACAATATATTCATGTTGTTCATACTAGATGTCCTTGGTCATTGAGGTTGTGCTGGACACACAACTTAGACTAATGTGAAAGTCGGCTAATGACTCAATTCCACTTGTCATGGGCATGGTGATGCTATTCCGAATTACACGGACTCGGCTAAAGAGTTTAGCAAGTCGTACGGCATTTGTACTCCCTCCTTCCCACTATACGATGTGTATAAATTTTTCACTGATTTCTCGATTTAGGATGCGTACTCTGGTTGGGAGATGTAGTTAGAGATAAGTGGACTCTTTTACCCCCGATGAATAGCCGTTGGATACAGATACGTTTGGAACGTATCAACATCCCCAAGCTTAACTCCTGCTCATCCTCGAGTAGGTAAGTGATAAGAAGAAAGAATAATTTTTTAGGTGACATGCACCATTATAAACTTGATCAAAGTATTTGTAGAACATTGATAGTTGGGATCATAGTACTTTAACATAGCATGAAAGATATAGTTCTAACAATAAGACATAGCAACTATGTTGTAGCATAAAAAGGTACAAACAAAAGATTCATGAATAACAATGCTTTGCAAGACATTTGTTTGGTTCACATAAAGAAAGCATAATGAGAATGGTATTCAGCTTGTCCCTCATAGTGCAGCAAAACATAAATGCATAGGACACCTTCAACGTTCATAAGGGTGACTAGATACAAATAGTTTAAGAACAAGCAATATCAAAGTTATGCATCAATCAACAAGTCTTGGGACAATGCACATTAAACTAAGAATGGCCACTATGCTCTATCAATAGGTGTATATAGATAGAAGATGGAGACTCAACATAAAAGTAAAAGAAAGGCCTTCATAGAAGGAAGCAGGGATTCAAGTCTCATAAAGAGCTTCCAAAAATTATGGTACTTATTAGCTTTCAGCTCTCATTGCCCCTATCATAAGCATCTTTAAGTGATTAAGGTTAAAGTGAACAAACTATGGAGTATATGCTTGACAAAGTATAAGTTGGCAATCTCATGTCCGTTGAATACGAGGGCCGCTCCTCATGCTACTCAAGTTTAGTTACCGGTAAGTTCTTGTCATAGTAAGTACATGTGTATCATAGAGAACCTCCAACGGGGTACCCCTTGCCCGATGATACGGAAGAATCCCCATATCAAAATGACAAGGCAAGCAGACAATAAGCATCTCAGCAATCTTCTTATTTACCATGGGAAAATGGTGCTTTTTTCTCTCTTTCCTCTTTTCTCATATTTTTTTTTCTCTTTTTCTCAATCTCTATCTCTTTTTTTATAAGAAGAATGCTTCATAGATTGCTCATTATGGTTACGCTACAGGTTTCCACCATGATTAGGCATGGATTAGACCAGCGGCCCAGGCGTTTCTCTAACACACATACATAACTCCATGGACTTACAAGCTCCCTTTCATTTCACACCGACGACATCCATAGACAAAAGAGCATGATATCAACTAGGTACAATGTACAAGTGCAATGTTGAAAGCGTTCCCCATGATAGCATGGTTCTGCTAATCCCCAACATATAAGTACAAGCATATACAACATAGATGACACAACAGTTCAAGTTTATTAGGGGCAAGGAAAGTAAAGTGTGCCATCAAGTTCGTGAGAGCTTTAATCACTAGTTTTCTGATAACAAGTTTAATTCAGAAGGTAGATAAAAACATGAATATACTTGAAATAGCAAATGCTAATAGGTAGGTATGGTGGTCTCTTTGGAATAACTTGGTTTTATTTGGAGTTGGATGCATGAGTGGAACTCATACTTGGTATGGAGGCTAGCAAAAGACTGGGAGCGACCAACTAAGAGAGCAATAATGGCCATAACCATGCAAAGCGACAAAACATTATTAATTGAAGCATAAAGTGATATTACAAGTCGAAAACTAAATGATCATAAAGGCTATGGTGACTTGGTGTAGTCTTAACATGGTGTGAGCATGCGCCAAGTCAACCCAAATAAAGCGTCAAAGGAGAATACCACAATATTATGCTTTTATATGCTAAAACAACACATGATTCTTTCAAGGCACATTAAGAAATCTCAATTGTTTATAACATGTCATTCTACAGCAATAATCACTAATCATAAAGCGAAAACAATATCAAGCATGACATGATAAAGTCTAAGTCACAGTAAAAAACAAGCTCCTATTTACCACTTAAGCATGAACTTTCCTACTCTTTTCCAATCCAAATCAACCTTATTTGAAAACTAATGCATGAATGAGGGGGTTCAACCAATTTATTCAAGCAAACTAAGAAAATGAAAAATAAAAACAAAACCAAAGATGCTCCAAGAATAACACAACTATGCATGAAACAATAAAAATGAAGTGTTTGGAAGAAACCTGATTTTTTTATTGATGAAGAAGGGGATGCCTTGGGCATCCCCAAGCTTTGACACTTGTACTTCTTGAATATTTCTTGGGGTGACACGGGTGGAATCCCCAAGCTTGAGCTTTTGTCCATTCTTCATCTTATCACATTACTCTTCCCTACACTTTAAAATTTCCTTCATACAAAACTTCACACAATCTTCATTAGCAGCATTAGTGCATTCAAGATAATAAGTCCTTTGGTTCAGTTCCAACACAAATAAAACTTCCATTAAAACACAAGCTACGGTAGCACTTCCTTTAAAAAGTTTAAATGATCAAAGAGAACTCAAAGAGAAAGAGATTAAGAGGCAAATGCAAATAATGACATAAATCTGTTAAAACAGACCAGCAGGTAAAAACCAAGTTTTTCTAAGACCTTATGTTGCTCAAATCGAAAAGTGTTGAACTAACGAAAGTTGGATAACAACCTGGGGCAGAAGCACAAAAAATTACAGCTCAAAAATCTGTTTCGAGACAGCAACTTTCCCAAGCATTACTTCTCTCTCATTAGAGGTTATTTTGGCACAAAAATCAAAATAAAAAAGGATAAGGAGAGGTTATTACAGAAGCAATAACTTCCAAGACTCAAGAAAACTATTGGGTTATCTCCCAAGAAGTACTTTTCTTTAACGCCTTTAAGTTAGGCATGATAGTTTGAGAAGATGCTCACATAAGAAATATGAATTGAAGTAAAAGAGAGCATCAAGAAGCAAATTCAAAGCACATTTAAGTCTAACCCACTTCCTATGCCCAGGAATCTTGTAAAGAAACAAGTCATGAAAGCACAAAGCAACAAGCATAGGAAAGCAAAACAAGTGCAACTTCAAGACTTTCGACATAAAGAGGGCAAACTTAATATTATTGAGATGCATAAAACCATGTTTCCTCTCTCATAATAACTTTCAGTAGCATCATGAATAAAATTAATAATATAACTATCACATAAAACATTCTTATCATGAGCCACATGCATAAAAGAATTAACACTCTCCACATAAACATAGTCATTCTTATTAATTATAGTGGGAGCAAATTCAACAAAATAGCTATCATTATTATTCTCATCACCATAATCATCAAATATAGGAGGCATATTATAATCATAATTAATTTTATCCTCAATAGTAGGTGGACTGAAAATATCATATTCATCATTGTAATCATCATATATTGGAGGTTTGGTATCATCATAAGCAATAGAATAGCTATCTTCCAAAGCCGAGGAACTAAAAAGATCATTTTCATAAAAACTAGCTTCCAAGCTTATAATTTTCCATAGCATTAGCAATAATGGTGTCCAAATAATTCATACTATTAAAATTGCTATTAGCATGCAAATAAAGTTCAATAGGTTTTTTAATTTTCTCTTCAAACACTTCATGTCCTAACTCAAGATAAATACTATAAAGCTCTCTAATTTTTTGTTGTTTTCCATTAAGCCTAACTAGTGAAAACAAGAAACAAAAAGGCAAATTGCAGAATCTAAAGGAAATAACTTCGAGCACTCACACACCAGCAAAAGTAATAGAAGATAGCTTAGTAGCCAGAAGATGTGAGTTCCTTTTACCTTACCTCCCCGGCAACGGCGCCAGAAAATAGCTTCGAAGACACGTAGTTGATGTGGGAGCTTCTTCTTCTTCAATCCCTGGCAACGGCGCCAGAAGATAGCTTGATGTCTATGCACTTCTATTCTTGTAGATAGTTGTTGGGCCTCCAAGTGCAGAGGTTTGTAGAACAACAACAAGTTTCCCTTAAGTGGATTACCCAAGGTTTATCGAACTCAGGGAGGAAGTGGTCAAAGGTATCCCTCTCAAGAAACCCTGCAATCAAGATACAAGAAGTCTCTTGTGTCCCCAACACACCCAATACACTTGTCAGGTGTATAGGTGCACTAGTTCGGCGAAGAGATAGTGAAATACAAGTGGTATGGATAATTATAAGTGGTAATGGTGCATGAAAAGAGCTTGACGGGTAGAAGAGACTAAAGGCAATCTGAAATAAAGATGGAAGCAAGCAAACATGTAACAGATCTAGTTGCAAATGGTGTTTCAATGCTTAGAAACAAGGCCTAGGGATCATACTTTCACTAGTGAACACTCTCATATAAATATCTTCTCTTTATGATACTACTCTGAACTACTCTCTGGTTGGACACTCTAATCCATGGTAGGGCTATAACAACACTCCTCAAAGTCCGCCTTCCCCATCTAGGTAACCCCACACTGTCACCTTGAGCTCTA
Organism: Avena insularis; assembly: GCA_023614405.1. Lineage (NCBI taxonomy): Eukaryota > Viridiplantae > Streptophyta > Magnoliopsida > Poales > Poaceae > Avena > Avena insularis. The sequence continues at coordinate 471,220,273 of CM042694.1, forward strand.
GATGGTTCCTACAAACACCACAGTTTCATAGAGACATCCAACTCCAAATATAACTTATAACAAGTATTTGTAATCTCTAGCCTAAGTGCCACTATGATGTGCATGCTATCACTTTCACACACATGGGGAGAGCAGAGATCTATTAAAGCACTTGAGTAGTAAGGTAGATCTACTTGATTACAAAGCTCATGATCACAATATGATCATGCATAGAGAGAGATGAACACATAGCTACCGGTAGAACCCTTAGCCTCGAGGAAGAACTACTCCCTCCTCATCATGGGAATCAGCAACGACAATGAAGATGGTGGTGGAGATAGATGGAGATGGCTCCGGGGGCATTTCCCCGTCCCAGCAGGGTGCCGGAACAGAGACTTTCTGTCCCCCGAATCGCCCCTTTGGTGGTGGCGGCGCTACGAAACTTTTCGTAGCTGGAGGCTAGATTATTTAGGGTTTCTGTATCAGAGGCTTCTTATAGGCGAAAGGGCAAGGTCGGTGGGTGCCCGAGGGGCCCACACCACCTGGTGGCGTGGCTAGGGGGGACCCGCACCTCCACATGGTGTGGCCGACCCCTGGCCCCTCTCCGTCTCGTCTTCTGGCTCTGTGTTCTCCTCGGTGAAATATTGACTTTGCTTTTGTCCCGTCCAATTCCGAGAATATTCATTTTCTGGCTTTTCTGGAACCAAAAACAGAAGAAAACATGCAACTAGCACTGTGGCATCTTGTTAATAGGTTAGTCCCAGAAAATGTATAAAAATACTCCAGGACAAAACATAAGAAAGTAGATATAAAACAAGCATGGAACATCAAAAATTATAGATACGTTTGCAACGTATCAGATACTTTAATTCCCGAAACATTGCCTGCTCGTCTTCCTCGTCTATTTATTCGTCTTCCTCGTATCCTTCCCCGTCCAGTCTCTACTCCACCTCGCCCTTCTCTAATCCCTCGCCTACTGGACGATGGTGCCGGCATGGATCCCCGATTCGATCCGTCCTGGTACAAGGATAGCCTGCAGGAAGAAGAGGTTTGGGATGAAGAAGACTTACTCTCTCGAGCTCGTGGTCTCGTCGGCGACGAAGAAGTTGTGGAGGAGGAAGATGGAGGCGTCAAGCTGCACCGTGAGCTGCGAAGCGGCCGCAGTGAGGTGACAGTCGAGATGCATGGCTGCCGCGGCAAAGTGCATGCGTACTGCTCATGATTTAACATCCGAAAATGGACTTACTTTTGACGCCTTGGTTATGATCAGCACCATCGTGGTCTTGGTTGCCTTGGCTCTGAATAACATCATTCCCATTGTTGCCTGTTTCATCGACTGGCTCATCAGCATCATCGGCATCATCGGCATGCGCCATCGTGTTCAAGTCAAGGGTTCTGCCTTTGCCAGTACCACGCCGGCAAGGCCAAGTCGTCCGTGACCGCAGCCACGACCACAGACACAAACACCCGGAATGTTTACCATCATTTGCTGCCATCTTATGGTACCACACGCTCGACCGGCAAGGCCTAGGCTTCCGCGTCCCCGACCGCGCACAGGTTCGCTGTGTCCCTGACCGCGTCCCCGACCTATCAGGGCTTACCCGACATGGCCGCTGCCAGGTTCGCCGTGTCCTCGACCTCGCCCGGCTTGGCCACGGCCTGACACACCTCGCCCAGCTTGGCCACGACCTGGAACTCCTCGCCTAGCTTGGTCACAGCCTAGAACACCTCGCCCCGCTTGGCTACAGCCATGAGCAGCTCGTCCAGCATGGCTGTTGCCAGGAACGCCTCGCCCAGCTCGCCCGGCATGGCTGCTGTTCAAGCGCAAGTCTTCAACACAGACATGCTCAAGCTTAGGCTCCCGTTGTTCCTCTGGGCATATGTCCAACGAGTCAAAATCAGATCATCAAGATTGAATCAAACAATGATGAACAACACCATACGTCCATACCGTCATTGCTTTCTTCAAACACATAGGCATAGTTCAAGTCGATGGCCACACCGTCGTACTGATCTTCAATGGCGTCCCAATCAATAGGACCATCGGTATCCATGGGAGAGAAGGAGAGAAAAGAAAGGGAGGTGATGAGAAAATCTCAATGGCGCCATGGAGTATTTATAGAGTGCGGGAGAGGGAGGCTGAAGTTTCCATTCGAATTTTATAGAAATAGCGCCATGGTTTAGTTCCCTCCTAAGTGCATCTCTCTTCATGAAAATCAAATTAAAATTTCGCTGCTAATTGGTGCCACTGTCTCTATTTGGAGCAGGCATGAAAATAAGCTTGGCAGGATTGAGTTTCTTCGTGGGAAGAGAAGGGAGGGTGGAGACTGAAGCGACCTGGGAGCTGGCCAATGCATGCATGCGTGCGTATTAATGTAGAGAGGGTGGTTGGTGGGTAGCGTTGCATTAGTATGGGGGTATTTCAGTCTAGAATTTTTTCTCCACAGCTCCGAGGGTCATGTGTTGGTAGGCGGGTCAAGCCTAAGACACATCTTAAAATGGGAGGGAGGGAGTATGTCTCAATCAATGTAATCCTTAGACCTGACGTTATTGCATAGTCCGAGTTGTGCATCACCGACTTAGGTTCTGTCAAACATTGTTCCTTCAAAGGGCAGTTATAAAGGCAGAGTTCGGGTTAGCTGAGAATCAAGCTACGTGATGTGGATGAACAAGATGGGATTTTTCCCCTCCGGCTGGAGAGATATTCTCTGGTCCCTCTCGGAAGATATGATTAAGTGTTAACCGAGGTAGTCGACTAAGAGTTAGTCGGATGAATCACTTATCTCGGATCGAGAAGAGAGTTGAGCTATTTGAAGGATGACGATTATTCGCCTATAGCTTGACAAGATGTATCGTGAGGCAAAAGGGACTCATGCAAAATTCGCATTGGAAGGTATGTCATCATGAATCTTTGGTACTTGGGAGTTGGCACATTCTGCTAGGAGCCGCTACCAACTAATCGATTCCGAGTGAGACTCGAATCCTGTCCGAGTCACCATGAGCCTATCGGGTCACACACTTAAGAGCGAGATAAAGTTTGGGTTGGACCTGAACCGGAAATCTATTTGGGTTGGACCCAAATCAGACACGGACTAAGTCAGTGAGTTGGACTCGCAGTGACTAATATATGCCGTTTAGTGAATGGGCCACAAGTGAGTGGAGCCCACTTTCACTTCCTATATATACTGGGGCGCAGATGCCCAAGGGGCACGATTAGGTCATTCCACACGTTGAAAACCCTAGCTCTAGTCCAGTTCAGTCTAGCCACCGTACCGGACCTAGTAGTCCACCGTCGGTGCTCCTCCTTGTACGTGTGGATACTGGTGGAGGTGTTGCACGTTCAACACTTCGATGATCGTGGATCAGATCTGATCGTGAGGACTACATTGCATCAAGTGACGTGCGCCATCAATTCTGCAACCGCGCGTCTAGTGGTAAATCTCATGGCCTATCACCTGAGCTAGATCTTGGATGTACCATGTAGGGAAAAAAGTTTTGTTTATCTCTACATGGCCCAATACTTCAATCTCCCACTTGCACTAGATTACAAATAATCTAGTTGCATTTGAATTGTAAAACCATATCATATATATGTTTATTGATCATGCTTGCTCATGGAAAACTTCATGTCCTTGATCTATATTACTAGATCTATGTATCTTTTCAAATCGTTAATGTCTCATATTTTGACACTTACACCATTATCACATAATGTGTCGAAGTACTCGTTTGGTGACAGAGTGAGACTTCTATTTCCTAGTGACAAGGGGTTAAATCATTAATGCGCATCGTAGATGGACTTAGGTTCGAGGAAGTGGGGAGCACTGGAGGCATCGATCGGCTAGCAAACAAGCACACAGGGGACACAAGGTTTTACCCAGGTTCAGGCCTTGAAGAGGACCCTACTCCTTCTTATCTGCTCTTGGAATTATTGAGGAGTCAAAAGTTACAGGGGTGCGCAGATGCAATCTGGCGATGGTGTGGAAACTAGGGTTGCGAATATCCTCCTCGCCACCCCTCCTAGCCTTTATATAGATAGTCTAGGTCTCGGGATAGTAGGCCGAGTCGGTTACATATTAGGGTTTTCCCTTTAAACTTCTATCTTGAGTTTGCCGTGTGCTACAAGGAGTAGAAGCCTCCCAGGCAATCAAAAGTTCGATTGGGCCTTAGCGACGCCGTGGGCTTCTTTTCGACTAGACCATATATACTGATCATGAGTACCTGCAGGGTATGCCCACATCAGTAGCCCCCGAGTGTCGAGTCGAATCGCAGATTCGAGTGGAGACTATGAAACCTTCGAGTGCATAGCTAGATAGGTTTTTTGGGTGCTTTAGTTTATGTCATAGGGATTGTTGATATACGTGCCTGATTCATTCGATGTATCGGGGTCAGTTAACCACCTTAGGGCAAAACAACGCAATCTACTCAAACTCGAGTCCCCGGACTCGAATTCGGGAAAAGTGTTGGTTTAATTCGACTCATGCCGCGGAGGTCTTACAGAAATCGAATTCCAGTATATAAGTAGAGCACTCGACGTGTCTGTCAAGGCATATTTCATCGTACCTGCAGGCACAGATTATTTCTGGTAGAGCACAACAGGTGCGTTGCCAGGCCTTTTTCAGGTCTTATCTTCATGCTGTGAGCGTGGCATCCGAATGTTGTCATTGCGGAGATGATTCGGGTGGCCCGGGAGACGTAATCTCCTAGCGGGGAAAATATGAGGCGGAGTCGCCAATGCTTTTGAGTGTGGACGTAGTCAACACATATTTAAGAAAAGAAAGTCATAGGGTGCACGGCTAGCGCTCCCTATGGGAGTAGCCCACGAGTGCCTATTCGAGTCGCAGACTCGAGTGGGGACTTACAAATGCTTTCGACTGTTGTCGTCTTTGTGCTTGTTTCAGCGGAGTATGCTTTTAGCGCTCCCTATGGGAGTAGCCTCCCGAGTCCACAATCAAATCGTTGATTCGAGTAGGGGTTCTAAGTGCAATTATTTAGTTGAGATGTGTTCATGAAATCTTTCAGGTGCGTGGCCAGCGCTCCTATTAGGAGTAGCCCCCGAGTCCTTTGGCATGCTGGCTTTCTACTCTGGAGCCTTTGACTTGATGGAGCGCTCGCAGATTTTCTCTAGGAATACTCTAGGTGGCACCGGGACACAAGTTGAGCCAATGTTGGCAAGTGTATCTGCCTCCTCATTTCCCTCATGGCCGACGTGCCACAGTTCACAGCCATCGAAGTCCCCTTCGAGTGCATCATAGAGGTCGCGATAGGCGATCATGTTGTCGCTCAGGGCGTCGCACTGGTTCATGGTTTGATTCACCACTAGCTTGGAGTTGCCATAGATGATGAGTCATGTTGCGTAACAAGCTTTGGCCATCCGCATCCCATGGAGCAAAGCCTCGTATTCAGCTTCATTGTTGGAGGCGCGAAACAACATTCGTAGAACGTACCTCATCTTGTCGCCTTGTGGTGATGTCAGGATGACACCAGCGCCAACCCCTTCTCAATGTTTGGATCCGTCGAAGTGCATTGTCCATAGGCAGGACATGTCTAGCATGTTAGGGAGGTGGTTCTCCATCCAGTGGACGAGGAAGTCTGGGAGTACTTGTGACTTGATCACGTCTTGTTTCTCATATATGACGTCTCGTGGAGACAATTCTATCCCCCAAAGCATGACTCGACCGGTGGCATCGGGGTTGTTGAGGATGTGGCCTAGTGGAGCATTGTTCACCACAATGATGGGGTGCTCCTGGAAGTAGTGGAGCAGTCACCGGGCTGTCATGAAGATGCCGTATGCCAGCTTCTGATAATGCAGGTACCGCTGTTTTGTCGGTGTGAGTACCTCGCTAAGGTAGTAGACTGGGTGTTGTACTCCATGGACTTTATTTTCTTCGGCTTGTTCTACTACGAGTACGGTACTGACCACCTAGTTGGTGGCGGAGATGTACAACAATAGGGGATCCTTCTCTCTAGGTGTTACTAACACCAGCGAAGTGGATAGTAGACACTTGAGGTCTTCGAATGCTTCTTGCGCTTCTACTATCCACTCAAATTTGTCAGCCTTGTGAAGGAGCTGGTAGAAAGGCAACGCCTTTTTTCCCATTCGACTGATGAATTGACTGAGCGCCACGATTTGCCCAGCTAGCTGCTGGACGCCTTTTACGTTCTTCGGCTTCTCCATGGCCAATATGGCCTTTATTTTCTTTGGGTTGGCCTCAATCCTTCTCCTGGAGATGAGGTACCCAAGCAGTTGCCCAGATAGTACGCCAAAGGCGCATTTTTCTGGATTCAGCTTGATCCGATAGCGTTCGAGGTTATCAAAGGTCTCACGGAGATCATCGAGTAACGAGGCTTCCTCCTTAGTTTTTACGACGATGTCTTTGATGTAGACTTGAATGTTACGACCAAGATGGCTCTTGAGGCAAGCATGCATACACTGCTGATAGGTGGCCCCTATGTTTTTCAGCCCGAAGGGCATCGTTGTGTAACAGAAGACACCGAAAGGCGTGATGAAGACCGTTTTCTCCTGGTCTTCCTCCTCCATTCTAATCTGGTGGTAGCCTGAGTAGGCATTGAGGAAGCAGAGGCGCTCGCATCCCACGGTGGAGTCGATTATCTGATCAATCCACGACAATGGGAAGTGATCCTTTGGGCAATGTTTTTTCAAGGAGGTGAAGTCCACGCACATCCACAGGATATCCGTGTCCTTTTTAGGAACGAGCACGGGGTTTGCTACCTAGGTGCTTTGCTTGATCTCGCGTATGAAGTTAGCGTCGAGGATTCTGTTGACTTCCATACCGACTGCTTTTCCCCTTGGCTCAGATAGTCGACATAGCATTTTCTTCACTGGTCTTGCTTCAGGATTCACATTGAGTGAGTGCTCGGCGAATTCCCTAGGAAGCCCTAGCATGTCCGATGGACACCAGGCAAAGATTTCCTAGCGCTCATGGAGGAATTCGATGAGCGCGAGTTCCTACGCGGAACTCAAGTTGTTGGCGATGAGGGCTTTCTTGGTCGGGTCTGTTGGGTGGACCTGGACCACCTTGGTATGCACCGATGAGTCGAAGGATTGATCAGGTGCGTTCGGCCTACTAGGGGGAGGAAGACTATTGTCTATTGACTCCTTTAGCCTTGCGAGTTCCTCCTGCATTCTGAAGGATTGGGAGATTCTGTTGAATTCCCTGTCGCAGCTGTCTGACCTGGAGAAGTTTCCGTTGATGGTGATTACACCGTTTGGTCCTGACATCTTCATCTGTAGGTAGGCGTAATGTGGGACTACGATGAACCTTGCGAACGTGACACGTCCGAAGATGCAGTGGTAATGAGAGGGCCAGTCGAGGACTTCGAATTCCAGGCGTTCTCGCCTGAAATTTGCTGGCGTGCCGAAGATGACGTCCAAGTTGATCTTTCCCAAGGGGTATACGCCTTTCCCTGGGACGATGCCTTGGAACATTGTGTCGGAGACTTCTAGGCAGGAGGACGGGATCCGCATTGCGCGCAAGGTGCTGGCAAACATCAAGTTGATGCCGCTACCACCGTCCATGAAGACGCGACTCGTCTCAAAGCCTCCAATTTGTGCCTCGAGCACCAGGGGAGAGTGACATGGGCGAGGTACTTGACGCGGATGATCGCGTTTATCGAAACTAATGCAGGACTCACACCCATGAGGTACCCAATGGTGGAGGGTGGAGAATTGATCGCTAGGTTGACTTGGCGAGTGATTGACTTTTGCACGCGATTTGATAGGCGTCCTTTTTGGATCATTCCCATATTACCTAGTGCTCGCGGGTACTGCTCACCTCCATGGTTCTGTATTGGCGCGGCCGCAGGTGGGGGTGGCCCGGGTGGTGGTGGTGCTCCGTGAGCCCGGACACCCAGGGCAGCTCCATAGCCTTGGTTAATCACATCACGATTCATCTGGGCCAGGCCTTCATGGAGCTTGAGGAACTCGCATCAATCCTTTAAGAGGTGGCTGGATTTTTTCTTGCCGTCGTGCTTGTCGATGTAGAAGTGCATGTTGCAAGGTCTGGACAATTTATCCTGGATAGATGTTCCAGGTGCTTCATCGCGAGTGCGGTGTTTCCACACTTGCATGGTTTTCCCGCTGTCGCGGTATCCACTACTGCGGTATCCACTGCTGCGGTTGCTGTCATCATGTTTGTCGGCGTAGCCAGCCGCGACCATGTCGACCTCATCGTGGTCCTCATAACCGCGCATCCGGCATTTTCCTCGGCGACCGCGTCTGCATCCGAGGTCGTCATCGTCGTCTGAGTGGGCACGGTTGTTTTTCACCGAGTCGTCTCCATCAACCCACCTATTCACGATCTCCATCAGGTGGTTGATTGTTTTGGGCTTCAAACGGCCCAACTCCTCCCTGAGCTCTTTGCGGCATACGCCGCCGTTGAATGCGTTGATTGCACGATCTTTGGAGATGTCTTCTATAGAATTTTTGATGATGGACCATCTCTGGATGTATGAGTGCAATGACTCGCTAGTTCTTTGGCAGCAGGCTCTTAATTCTTCGATTGATGCAAGCCTTTTGTAAGTGCCCTTGAAGTTCCACACGAAGCTATTGACCAACTCATCCCAGCTGCTAATGGATCCGCGTGGGAGGTTATTAAGCCATGCACAAGCGGTGCCTTGCAGCTGTAGCTATAGGCATTGCATAGCCATTCTCGTGGTTCCGCCGTGCAACCTGATCGAGGAGATATGATCCTCTAGCCATATTTTTGGGTCCTGCAAGCCCTCGAATTTCGGGTTCTCTGATAGGAGTTTGAACCCTTTTGGCATTCGCTTTTGCCGTATGGCTCTGCTGATGTAGCTCGCGCCGTAGAGCTCTGTCTCATCATCTTCCGAGTCAGTCGAGCGGGCGCGTCTTGTGCGCATCTTGTCGACCTTGCGCTACATGATGTCATCGCGCGTGTCGTAGTTGTGGTCGTGTCGCCGTGAACAACATCGACATGACAGGTCATGGTCGTTGTCGCTAGAGGAGGAGGAAGAATAGTGCTTGGCTAGAGCCTTGCTTTTTCCTTGGCTCCATCGCTGGATCCTTGGTGAGCACAACTTCGACTAGTCCCAGGCCAGCGATCATAGATCAGTGCATGGCGGACCGTGGGTCCCCAGCCAGTGGCTGGTTGTTGAGTAGGTACATGGTGACTGCCATCACCGCTGCTTGCAGCGTTTTCAGGAGCACATTTCCCCGTGTGTCCACCGTCATGGATGAGAAATCGAGGACTCGAGTGGCCTCTGCTCGTTCCCTCTCAGTGAGGTGAGCCAATCGAGAACGTCTTCTGGAAGTTGTATGATTGTTGCCTTTGGAGGAGGATCCTTTGATGGAAGAGAGCTGAGCTCAACAGAGGCTCGACTTGTGCGCTGCCCTCCTACGCTCGTCGAGCTGGGCGATTACTTGCTGCTGACGCTTGAACTCCTCCTTGAGCAGCCAGTGATAACCCATCAGCATGTCTTGTGATGAGTTTGGTGGTAGGGGGTTGCCCCGTAGGGCCTCCCTGCAGCGAGCCCACTCAACGTCATTGAGCTTGATCAGTACACGCTCTCAAGTTTGTTCACTCACGGAGAGATGCGGCTGATCCTCTAGGATGGGTCCGTCGCTAGGAGCCCGGCCTGGTGGCCCGTTGTTGGTGGGGGCGCCGTTTGAGGGGCCGCTGATTGCGACTAGGATACCACCGCCAGTATATGTGTTGTCCTGAGTGCCGCTGCCGCTGCTACCCGTGTTAACAACGACACACATGTAATGGTTGGGGAAGCTGTTGCTCCCACAACTTTCAGATCCGAAGCCATAAGCTTCGTGTTCTGTTGCCAGATCTCCCAGATCGTACTCACAACTGTTGTTGCTATCCGCATCCCCGACTGATATCAGAGCATTGAGCTCACTCAGGGTGTCGATCGGCGGCGGGAACCATGATGCTGGGACAATCGCAGGAACTGTTGGCTGATCAGGGAGGTGAAGTGTCCACAGCTGACCAACTTGGAAGCGCAGGCTCTCGATTGCTAGGCCGACTCCGTCGCCCACAGACGAAATCCGGGCGAGTAGCCGGCGTGTGGACGGTGAAGTCGAAGGCACCAAAGAGGAGGCGAGTCTCTGCTACTACGAAATCGTAGATCGTGGTTGATGGGGCCGAGGAAGCCACAACATCAGCACTCATGTTTCCCACAGACGGTGCAAGTTGACGAAGGGTTAACTCATCAACGCTCATCATAGATGGACTTAGGTTCGAGGAAGTGGGGAGCACTGGAGGCATCGATCGACTAGCAAACAAGCACACATGGGACACGAGGTTTTACCCAGGTTCAGGCCTCGAATAGGACCCTACTCCTGCTTGGCTTCTCTTGGAATTATCGAGGAGTCGAAAGCTACAGGGGTGCGCAGATGCAATCTGGCGATGGTGTGGAAACTAGGGTTGTGAAATCCTCCTCACCGCCCCCTCCTAGCCTTTATATAGATAGGCTAGGTCTCGAGATAGCAGGCCGAGTCAGTTACATATTAGGATTTTCCCTTTAAACTTCTATCTTGAGTTTGCCATGTGCTACAAGGAGTCGAAGCCTCCTAGGCCATCCAAAGTTCGACTGGGCCTTAGCGATGCTGTGGGCTTCTTCTGGGCTGGACCATATATACTGATCACGAGTACCTGCAGGGTATGCCCACGTCACCTAGTGTTTACAATGACGGTCGATCAGTTAATTAAACTTTCAATGTTGTCATGTACACCTAGAAACACACTCAGTCGAAAGTCGAACTTTCTAAACCAAATATCATAATTACTAGATCAGAAGTATTCTAATACTTATATATCTATGTTGATTTGATCGATAGTGCACTACTTGCATCTTCGATGCCTAACCATGCTTCCTTTTAGTTTAAACTTAATTATGGTTTAGTGATTAGTTCAAGAATCACCTCAAAACATAATCTTATGATTAAGAACATGTTCTTCTAACCAAAAATTTTGGGTCACATTGTGTCGAGTATACAATATGGTTATTATGGTAGAACCTATGATCCATGCATAGGAGATGCAGATCATCTCTATTATTCCTTATAACCATAATTGTTTATACTAAGATTTAAATTAATGTTTCTCCTAATTTCACAAGTAAGAACCTTTTCTTTGCTTGTTCCATTCTGAGCTATTTTTAGAATCTTAACTAGGATATTCTGAACTTCTTTCAGAATTTATGAAACATTTTGACATTTAATGTTTATTGAATGTATTGATCTATCTTTATTGATCCTATATGTGCAACACAAATTTAACTTCATCCACCGAATGATTTAACCATACACCAACCATTTCATTCACAATATGCCATCTATATATATAAGAATGTCTCCATGCTCCCACTCAAATATGCACCCATATATGGTACACCAAGATATCACTCAACTCCCACTCAAATATGTCATTCACACATTTGACTAGGAAACCTAATCAGATCCCACTCAACTTATCGTAAACACAGTTTCTCTCGATAATCTTGGTAACTCCAAAATTCTTTGATCATTTATCAAATCACGAATTTTCTGCTATAAGACACTAGCGATCATATGATTGAAAAAATCATGCTTGTTGTACCAATTACAACCTTTTCTTCAATCTTGATATTGAAGAATGTGCAGTTTAGACAAGCTTTTACCGGTTACCAAATTGGAGTAATTGCTGGTGCAAATCCAATGGACTTTAAGCATCGCTACACGTCGTAGTCAATTCTTTTTGAATTTGTCAAAACATACTTTTTGACAAACCGAGTTTTTATGTCTTCCTTTAAGTTTCATTTATTCCTTTTAGTTTTGAAGTTATTGGGAAAGATTAAGTAAATGTATTTACTTAACAAGATCAAGTAACATTTTACTTTGTAATCTTAAATGTAACTTTATACGGGATTTCATGACTCTTAGTCATATCTTGTACTTGGGTCCATCATTGCTTATTTGTAGTTTGTAGCTATGTCTTGTTTCATTAACATGACACGTGATTCAATAATATAACTCTGCACATGGCAGACAATATTCTTGAATCCGATTATCTTTTATTAAAAGTATTTCTTGAAACATCATGATATTTATCATTAGTTCCTCCTTTTCTTGTAGATTTCAGCTCTCGGAACATATTCTGTTGTGCTAGTCGACACTCTGAGGTTAGGTTATAACCTAGTTTTTGAACTTTCACCTTTCTTCCTCTTACACCTTCCTTTAGAAAACAATTTCTGAAGAAGCACCATGCTAAGGCAACACAAGATTTGCCTCCTTCGGTTTTAGTCTAGAAGATGTATTCACAGTTTCCAATGAATACATTACAATATTTTCTTATTCATCACGATCTTAAATTATCGAAATCTCTAGAAACTCGAACATGCCATAACTCTTATGGTGTTGTTTCCACGAATCTTTCAGATGTTCCATATATTTTAAAATAAGTGTTTACTATTTCAAACTATAACTATAATTTCCAATGTTAATTTAGTAGAAGATCATTTGCAGATCATATGTATCCAGTACATTAAAATTATGATGTTTAGACATATCAACATGTTTTAATTTGTCCCATTTTCATAATTTGTGAAACAGTTTTCCACAAGTCATGATACCAAAGTTATTAACTTGAATACATAGTCACTTTGATCAAATTGTGGAGACTTTGATATTCTTCTCAATTTAATATCCACCTTGATTCTGAAGGTCTTTGAACAATTCAAATAGTTTTAGGCTTATGTTTATTAAGTTAATACATGTATTCCATCAAGTCCACAATAATGCTTACAAAATAATATATCCACTAGATGTTGAATTATAGTCATCATGTATGGCATTCAACAATATAATCCACTATCTGTTTTACCAGAACATGGAGTTCTAGTTATTTCACTCAGTGGGGCATGGTTTACATAAGTCAATAGATCAACTTTCTAGTAGACCTATTATTTCATCAGAATGAATCAACCCATTTGACTTAAACATTAGTGTCATTCAAAATGATGTCATTATTAAGTTTGAATATCTTTTTGGCAATTTTCATAAGTTTCATAAATGCTTAAATATTATCACATAGATAAATACAAGAATAACTTGTTCATAACCACAATGTTAACATAAGAGAAATCATTCATTGAAAAAGAACAAATGATTTGTATCTTATTTATATGAATAATTGTCTCGAAATAAGCAAGAAACACTAATAAGGTTTACAAACTCGACCACAAAGCTTTTATTCAAAATCCTCTAATCCAAATGTAAACATCGAGTGAATGAGTGTCGTCGGCCATCAACCAGATTGCATGCCGCCATCACGCCATCGGCGCCTTGTCCCATCCAACAAATCTTAAGTAGAAGGTCCTATTTTTATAAAATAGAGTAAACATCAGATACTTAGAAAACTTCGTAAGTGTTTGAGGGAAAACATTTATGACATGTTTATCAAATATACGTTCTTCATAGACAACACCCCCTACAATGGGCTCGACTTTAGCAGTCCACAACTTAGCCATGAATTCATGAAAGGCATACAATATTCCTCTCACGACATAGCCAATGATGACGTCCTTGTAGCTAGGAGGAAGCAAGCGGAACACCCCATCTATCTCAAAGTCGTCATTCAGCCAGTAGCCCATAGCATCTGCAAGGTGTTCATGGATCTCTTCCATGATGTCCAAGTGGCTCTTGAAGCAGGTGTTTTCTTCCATCTTAGTATAAATAAACTCGTCCATGTACTCATATCTCATGACTCTGATCTGAGATGTGAATAGACTCTTCAATCCATCAAGAAAATGATAGGCTTCGATTTCATGAAAGTTTACCTACAGTCCAGAATCCATGGCATGGATTATGGTGTACTTGATGACCATTAAGATGTCACAGCGACTGAGAATAATCATATCTTCTTCATCATCGGAGTAGCCGGGAAATCTTCAAATGGTTCATGGACGACATAGAGAAGATGGTTTTCTATTATGACATCCCTGAGGTGTTGGTACCAGTTGATGAAGTTCGACCCATCTAGCTTAAGTTTCTCACTATTCAGGAACGAACCAAAGATGTACTGAACTTTGGTAATGGTCATGATCTACAAGATATTTGCAAGGACTTAGACTAAGTTCATAATATAGTTCAAAATTATAATCATATTAACAAATGAGATCCCACTAAAACTATCATCCCTAAGACAGTTTAGTGATTACACGATCCTAGTTCACTATATCATCCCCAATCGTCACGACCTTTGATATAGCTGCAAGTGTGGACAACACAGTGTCAACCACGACATTCATGTGACTCATGCTCGATATTTTGATCTTCTCATGTTCCGAGGCCATGCTAGGCTCATTAATTCAACCTTAGTGTATTCGTAGTGCATACATGGCTTGCACCCATCGTATGTGAACGTTGATATGTCTAGCATCCGATCATCACGGTCTTCTTCATAACGATGGACTTTATTGGTGGTGCACACTATTGGGAGAACACTACGGTTGGTATTAATTAGGGATCATATTATTGAATGCTACCGTTGTATATCTAATACTAGCAAACAATAAGATGTACACAAAGAATTAACATCACATGCAATTTATATGTGACATGATATGGTCTTCTTCACGTTCCTTGATCTCCATTAGGCGCTCTAGCATGATCACCATCTTGCCACCAATTCGGCGCCAAGTCCACGACGCCACCAGTTGGTCTTCCATCACAAAAATGACTATTAGTATATAACTTAGTAACTGAAAAGTAAATTAATTTACCTTTCCCACGACTATGACCATGTCAAATCATATGCCTCCTGCAAAATAAAGTTAGACTTGATGGGGATTGATGTCTACGCACTTCTATTCTTGTAGATAGTTGTTGGGCCTCCAAGTGCAGAGGTTTATAGAACAGCAACAAGTTTTCCCTTAAGTGGATCACCCAAGGTTTATCGAACTCAGGGAGGAAGTGGTCAAAGGTATTCCCTCTCGAGCAACCCTGCAATCAAGATATAAGAAGTCTCTTGTGTCCCCAACACACCCAATACACTTGTCAGGTGTATAGGTGCACTAGTTAGGCGAAGAGATAGTGAAATACAAGTGGTATGGATATAAGATAACGGTGCTAGAAATTACTTTGATGGCGTGGAAGAGACTAAAGGCAAACTAAAATAAAGATGGAAGCAAGCAAACATGTAGCAGATCTAGTTGCAAATGGTGTATCAATGCTTAGAAACAAGGCCTAGGGATCATACTTTCACTAGTGAACACTCTCATATAAATATCTTCTCTTTATGATACTACTCTTAACTACTCTCCGGTTGGACACTCTAATCGATGGTAGGGCTATAACATCACACCTCAAAGTTCATCTTTCCCATCTAGAAAACCCCACACTGTCACCTTGAGTACTAGATGGTTCCAACAAACATCACAATTTCATAAAGACATCCAACTCCAAATATAACTCATAACAAGTATTTGTAATCTCTAGCCTAAGTGCCACCATGGTGTGCACGCTGTCACTTTCACACACATGGGGAGAGCAGAGATCTATTAAAGCACTATAGTAGCAAGGTAGATCTATAGATTACAAGTTCATGATCACAATATGATCATGCATAGAGAGAGAGATGAACACATAGCTACCGGTAGAACCCTTAGCCTCGAGAGAGATCTACTCCCTCCTCATCATGGGAATCAGCAACGGTGATGGAGATCGATGGAGATGGCTCCAGGGGCACTTCCCCATCCCGGCAGGGTGCCGAAACAGAGACTTTCTGTCCCCCGAATCTCCCCTTCGGTGGCGGCGGCGCTGCGGAACTTTTTGTGGATGGAGTCTTGACGATTTAGGGTTTCTGTATCGGGGGGATCTTATAAGAGAAAGGGCAAGGTCGGTGGAGGCTGGAGGGGCCCACACCACCTGGTGGCGTGACCAAGGGGGACCCGCGCCACCCTATGGTGTGGCTGGCCCCTGACCCCTCTCCGTCTCGTTTTCTGGCTCCGTGTTCCCCTCGGTGAAATATTGACTTTGGCTTTTGTCCCGTCCAATTCCGAGAATATTCATTTTCTGACTTCGTGGAACCAAAAACAACAGAAAACATGTAGCTGGCACTATGGCTCTTTGATAATAGGTTAGTCCAAGAAATCATATGAAAAGTACTCCAAAGTGTGGACAAAACACAAGAAAGTAGATAAAACCAAGCATGGAACATAAAAAATTATAGATACATTTGCAATGTATCAACATCCCCAAGCTTAACTCCTGCTCGTCCTCGAGTAGGTAAGTGATAAAAAGAAAGAATAATTTTTGAAGTGACATGCACCATCATAAACTTGATCAAAGTATTTGTAAAACATTCAAAGCTAGGATCATAGTACTTCAATCATAACATGAAAGACAAAGTTCTAGCAATAAGACAAAGAAACTATGATGCAACATGAAAAGGTACAAACAAAAGATTCATGAATAACAATGCTTTGCAAGATGTTTGTTTGTTTAACATAAAGAAAACATAGCATAATAGTATTTAGCTTGTCCCTCATAGAGTAGCAAATATAAATGCATAGGACACCTTCAAAGTTCATAAGAGTGACTAGATACAAATAGTTTAAAACAAGCAGTATCAAGTTATGCATCAATCAACTAGTCTTGGGACAATGCACATAGAACTAAGAATGACCACTATGCTCTCAAAGTAGGTGCATAAAGGTAGAAGGTGGAGACTCAATATAATGGTGGAAGAAAGGCCTTCATAGAAGGAAGTAGGGATTCAAGTCTCATAAAGAGCTTCCAAAAATTATGGTACTTAATAGCTTTCAGCTCTCATTGCCCCTATCATAAGCATCTTGAAGTGATTAAGGTTAAAGTGAACAAACTATGGTGTACATGCTTGATGAAGTATAAGTTAGAAATATCATGTCCCTTGAATACGAGGTCCGCTCCTCATGTTACTCAAGTTTAGTCACCAGTAAATTCTTGTCATTGTAAGTACATGTGTATCATAGAGAACCGCCAACGGGTACCCCTTGCCCGATGATACGGAAGAATCCCCATATCAAAATGACAAGGCAAGCAGACAACGAGCATCTCAGCAATCTTCTTATTTACCATGGGAATATGGTGCTTTTTCTATCTTTCCTCTTTTCATAATCTCCTTTTTTTTCCTTTTCTCTTTTTTTTTCAATATAGGACTCTTTTTTTATAAGAAGAATGCTTCATAGACAGCTGATTATGGTTACACAGCATGTTTCCACCATGTCAGCATGGATTAGACCAGCGGCCCAGGTGTTTTTCTAACACATATACATAACTCCATGGACTTACAAGCTCCCCTTTCATTTCACACCGATGACATCCATATACAAAAGAGCATGATATCAACTAGGTACAAGTACCAAGTGCAATGTTGAAAGCGTTCCCCATGACAACATGGTTCTGCTAATCCCCAACAAATAAGTGCAAGCATATACAACATAGACGACACAATGGTTCAAGTTTATTAAGGGCAAGAAAAGTAAAGTGTGCCATCAAGTTCGTGAGAGCTTTAATCACTAGTTTTCTCATAACAAGTTTAATTTGGAAGGTAAACAAAAACATGAATATACTTGGAATAGCAAAAGCTAGTAGGTAGGTATTGTGGACTCATTGGAATAACTTGGTTTAGGGAGTTGGATGCATGAGTGGAACTCATACTTGGTTGTGGAGGCTAGCAAAAGACTGGGAGCGACAAACTAAGAGAGCAATAATGGCCATAATCATGCAGAGCGACAAAACATCATTGATAAAAGCATAAAGTGATACTACAAGTTGAAAACTAAAGGATCATAAAGGCTATGGTGACTTGATATAGTCATAACATGGTGTGAGCATGTGCCAAGTTAACCCAAATAAAGCATCAAAGGAGAATACCACTATACTATGCTTTAATATGCTAAAACAACGCATGATTCATCCAAGGCACATTAAGCAATCTCAATTGTTTATAACAAGTCATGCTACATCAAAGAATACTAAGCATAAAGCTAAAACAATATCAAGCATGGCATGATAGAGCATAGGCCACAGTCAAAACGAGCTCTTTTTACCACATAAGTATGAACTTTCCTACTCTTTTCCAAACCAAACCAAAATATTTGCAAACCAATGTAAGAAAGAGGGGGTCCAACCAATTTATTAAAAAAACTAAGCAAACCAAAGCAAACGAAAAACCAAAACAAAAACGAAGAAGAAGACGCTCCAAGAACTACACAACTGTGCATGAAACAATAAAAATGAAGCGTTTGGAAGAAACCTGGGATTTTATTGATGAAGAGGGGGATGCCTTGGGCATCCCCAATCTTTGACACTTGTACTTCTTAGATATTTCTTGGGGTGACACGCGTGGCATCCCCAAGCTTGAGATTTAGTCCATCCTTCATCTCATTACTCATTCCTTCCATAGACCTGAAATTTTTCCTTCATACAAAACTTCACACAATCTTTATTAGCAACATTAGTGCACTCAAGATAAATAAGTATTAAGGTTTAGTTCTAACACCAAATAAACTTCCATTATAACACTAGCTACTGTGGCACTTCCCTCAAAAAGCTCAATTCTCCAAAAGAACTCAAAAAGGAACCAACAAGAAGCAAATGCAGAAAATGGCAGAAATCTGTCAAAACAGACCAGCAGGTAAAGGCGAATTTTTTCGAAGACCTTCTATTGCTCAAATAAAAAAGTGTTGAACTAACGAAAGTTAGATAACAACCTGGGCAGAAGCACAAAATTCACGCCTCAAAAGGACGTATAGTGATTTTACACGAATTTTTACGGTGAAGCACAAAAATCTGTTTCGGGACAACAACTTTCCCAATCATTACTTCTCTATCATTAGAGGTTACTCTTGGCACAAAAAGCAAATAAAAAGGATAAGGAGCGGTTATTACTGAAGTAATAACTTCCAAGTCTCATCTAAAACTTTTGGGTTATCTCCCAATAAGTACTTTTCTTTAACGCCTTTAAGTTAGGCTTGATAGTTTGAGAAGATGCTCACATAAGAAATATGAATTGAAGTAAAAGAGAGCATCAAGAAGCAAATTCAAAACACATTTAAGTCTAACCCACTTCCTATGCATAGGAATCTTGTAAATAAACAAGTCATGAAAGCACAAACCAACAAGCATAGTAAAGCAAAACAAGTGCAACTTCAAGACTTTCAACATAAAGAGGGGAAACTTAATATTATTGAGATGCATAAAACCATGCTTCCCTCTCTCATAATAACTTTTAGTAGCATCATGAATGAAATTAACAATATAACTATCACATAAAACATTCTTATCATGAGCCACATGCATATAATTATTACTCTCCACATAAGCATAGTCATTCTTATTAATCATAGTGGAAGCAAATTCAACAAAATAGCTATCATTATTATTCTCATCACCATAATCATCAAATATAGGAGGCATATTGTAATCATAATTAATTTCCTCCTCAATAGTAGGTGGACTAAAATATCATACTCATCATTGTAATCATCATATATTGGAGGTATAGTATCAGGATAAGCAATAGAATAGTTATCTTCCAAAGTGTGTTCATTTGTAAACATATCATTATTGGAAGGATCATGGATAACACTAATAGTATAGCAATTATTATTATCATCATTTTCAGAATTGGTACCAAAGAGATTTTCAATATCAAAAGTAGTGTGCTTTTCCCAATCATGATCACTACTATAGGTAACAGGCATAGGAACATCATCGAGTTCAGACTCATCAAAAACTATAATACGAGCAACATACTTAGGGGAAAATACCATTTCCTCTCTCCTTTTACTCCTCCTTTTCTTCTTTTTCTTCTTCTCTTTAGGAGGGAGAGGCTTGAAAGGAAGCTTCTCCATATACCCTGGTTCATTATTAGAGACAATAGAAGCAACTTTGGAGGATTCCTCCTTTTCATTAATAAGACCAAAACACATATTAGTCATTTCATATTCTGGTAAGATCTCATCTTTTATAATATTTTGTATGTAAGTATTTGTGTGGCAATTATCAACACAATAAAGATGACAACCATGCATGACACTATTCATATCAAAAGCACCCATATCAACCAAAGAGGTTTATCTTGATAACTCTTCACATCCCAAAAATAATGTAAGTTCATCATGCTGATTAGGAGTGATCATGTCATCACAATACAAACTTGCAGTACTCATTGGATTAGAAGGGCTATTATTATGGCCTGAGCATTGAAAATTGAAATGACCCACTTCAAAGCAAAGTTCACAAATAAAAGGATAAAGGGCACAAACTTTTTTACCAAGATCATTTAAAGCCCTATACCACATTCTAGTTTTTTCATTCCTGTGGGTGATACAATATTATTCTTCAATTTGATTATTCTCACAAGGTCTATGTATTCCACAAAAATTAACATGCTTATAAGAAATAGTACTTTCAAAGGTTTGAGCATGTTTATTGCTATCATTAACAACAATTTCATTTTCCATGCAAGTGTCTTTAAAAGGCTCATGATACATGTCCCAATTTTCTTTAGGAGTATTAATATGAGAAGCAAAGGTTTTAAAACAATCAATAATAATTTGAGGATCAAGACCATATTTAGCACTAAGCTCTTGAAAATCAGTAGTTTCAGCGAAAGACTTAATGCAATCATACTCCTAGTTTATACCTGGTTCTTTACCTTTGTTGTTATCCCAATCTTCGTTATTGCTTTGAATTGTTTCAAGGAGACCCCACTTAGCTTTGACCTCCTTACTTGTGAAGGATCCCTCTAAACAAGTATCTAGATAGTCCTTATAATGTCCTGAAAGCCTTGCATAGAAATTATTAATAACAATATTACTGGGGAGCTCATGAATGGGACATTTGAGCATTAGTGACTTCAGTCTCCCCATGCTTGGGCAATACTTTCTCCATCATGTGGATGAAAATTAGAAATGTAATTCCTATCTTTGTGAATTTCATGAGGAGGATAAAATTTAGAGTAAAAGAGAGATTCAAGTTCCTTCCACTCCAAATGATGAGGATCATCTAGTAGCTCATACCACTCCCTTGCTTTGCTCTTAAGTGAAATAGGGAATAGCTTCCTCTTAACTTGGTTCACTAAAATACCTGCACACTTGAACAACTCGCATAATTCATGTATAAAGAGTAAATGATCACCAAGATGGACAGTTCCATCTCCAAAATAGTAGTTATTCATAACACGTTCAACAATTTTTATAGGTATTTTAAAAGGGATGCTTTCAGTATGTGGATTTAGAATATCACAAGTATCATCAGAATTACCACATATGGGAGATAAAGTATTGTCAAAGCAAATTTTCTTCTTTAAAGCTGGGGAACTAAAAGATCATTTTCATAAAAACCAATGTCCCCAAGCTTAGACGTTTCCATAGCATTAGTAACAATGGTGTTCAAAAGATTCATACTAATAACATTGCTATTAGCATGCAAAGAAAGTTCCATGGGTTTTTTAATTTTCTTTTCAGACAATTCAGATTCTAACTTAGGAAAAATACTAAAAAGCTCTCTAATTTTGTTGTTGTTTTCCATTAAGCCTAACTAGTGAAAACAAGAAACAAAAAGACAAAATTGCAGAATCTAAAGGAAATAACTTCGAGCACTCACACCGGAGGATGTGAGTACCTTTTACCTTACCTCCCCGGCAACGGCGCCAGAAAATAGGCGTTTGCCATGGGAGGTTCTTCTTCTTTAATCCTCCGGTGTGAATACCTTTTACCTTACCTCCCCGGCAACGGCGCCAGAAAATAGCTTGATGTCTACACACTTCTATTCTTGTAGACAGCTGTTGGGCCTCCAAGTGTAGAGGTTTGTAGAACAGCAGCAATTTTCCCTTAAGTGGATCACCCAAGGTTTATCGAACTCAGGGAGGAAGTGGTCAAAGGTATTCCCTCTCAAGCAACCCTGCAATCAAGATACAAGAAGTCTTTTGTGTCCCCAACACACCCAATACACTTGTCAGGTGTATAGGTGCTCTAGTTCGGCGAAGAGATAGTGAAATACAAGTGGTATGGATATAAGATAACGGTGCTAGAAAATACTTTGATGGCGTGGAAGAGACTAAAGGCAAACTGAAATAAAAATGAAAGCAAGCAAACATGTAACATATCTAGTTGCAAACGGTGTATCAATGCTTAGAAACAAGGCCTAGGGATCAGACTTTCACTAGTGAACACTCTCATATAAATATCTTCTCTTTATGATACTACTCTTAACTACTCTTCGGTTGGACCATCTAATCAACGGTAGGGCTATAACAGCACACCTCAAAGTTCATCTTTCCCATCTAGAAAACCCCACACTGTCACCTTGAGTACTAGATGGTTCCAACAAACACCACAATTTCATAAAGACATCCAACTCCAAATATAACTCATAACAAGTATTTGTAATCTCTAGTTTGGTACCATGGTGTGCAC
This sequence comes from Avena insularis, assembly GCA_023614405.1. Taxonomy (NCBI): domain Eukaryota; kingdom Viridiplantae; phylum Streptophyta; class Magnoliopsida; order Poales; family Poaceae; genus Avena; species Avena insularis. The sequence continues at coordinate 471,242,686 of CM042694.1, forward strand.
GCTGTCACTTTCACACACATGGGGAGAGCAGAGATCTATTAAAGCACTTGAGTAGCAAGGTAGACCTATAGATTACATGCTCATGATCACAATATGATCATGCATAGAGAGAGAGAGAGATGAACACATAGCTACCGGTAGAACCCTTAGCTTCGAGATCGATGGAGATGGTTTCGGGGGCACTTCCCCGTCCCGACAGTGTGGCAGAACAGAGACTTTCTGTCCCTCGAATCTCCCCTTCGGTGGCGGCGGCACTGCGGAACTTTTCGTGGATGGAGGCTTGACGATTTAGGGTTTCTATATAGGGGGGACCTTATAGGCGCAAGGGCAAGGTCGGTGGTGGCCAGAGGGGCCCACACCACCTGGTGGCATGGCCAAGGGGGACCCGTGCCACCCTATGGTGTGGCTAGCCGTTGGCCCCTCTCCGTCTCGTCTTCTAGCTCCGTGTTCCCCTCGGTGAAATATTGACTTTGGCTTTTGTCCCATCCAATTCCGAGAATATTCATTTTCTGACTTCTTGGAACCAAAAACAACAGAAAACAGGCAGCTGGCACTATGGCTCTTTGTTAATAGGTTAGTCCAAGAAATCATATGAAAAGTACTCCAAAGTGTGGACAAAACACAAGAAAGTAGATAAAACGAAGCATGGAACATCAAAAATTATAGATACATTTGCAATGTATCAGGGATATACTGAATAGGGTATGCTCAGCAGGACGTTCCGATTGGGCCAAAGGCCTCATGAGTGGGCCTGCAGGACGGCGACTGGAATGCGACTGAGGTGAAGGCCTGGCGATTGGAGATTGGAGGCCCAGAAGCATAGCTGAAGCCCAGTTGGATTAGGTTAAAGCCTCCGAATCCATATCTTGTTCGGTTGTAAAACTGTAAACCCTAGCGAGGTACCCTCTATATAAGCCTCCCTAGGGTAGCTTGAGGACTTACGTTCTATCATACACCCCTTGGAGCGACTCGCTGCTTAGACGCCGAGCTCGCCGCCCTTGTAACTCGCTTTCCATCAATCTAATGTAGTAGGAGTAGGTCTTTACCCTACGGGGGCTGAACCTGGGTAAATCCATGTGCATCCGCCCCCATCTCGCACCGCAAATGGCCGTCAGCTCTTGCCCCCAATTCTATCAATCGCTACCCATGGAAGCGACTGCCGTGGCCATTCCCACGACAGTGGCGCCCACCGTGGGGCCTAGCCGGACTGGCCTGAGTTCTGTGGCGAGACCCTACTCGCCAATCGATCAGAAGATTGCCACCGACCGCATGATCGCCAACGGCGGGATCCTCCAGATCCTGCCCAACAGCTACATCCCGGCGTCGCGCCCGATCACTCACAGCGCGATGATGCCGATCGGCACCATCAACCCAGCGGCAACGATGATCGTCGGCGAATCGCCGCCACGCCGTGATCTTCTCTCGGAGGAGCAGGTCCGCTCTATCAGCCGACTCGCCACCAAATATGATTCGGCCACCAACAACACGGTCGGGACCAACACCGCCATGGACGACACGGCTCTCCACGACAACGCCGATTTTGTGACCCCCGCCTCGGTCGACGGATCCATCACCGCCGCTTCGCGGGAAGACTCCATCACGAGGGTCTCCAACCCTGAGGACTTCGAGGATTCCTCCATCCTTGGGATCTTAGACTCTGACTCCGGCTAGGAGTCCCCTGAGGACTTCCATGCCAGATCCAATCGCTTCAATGCGATCTACATGGCGGGCAGCACGGCCGCCCTGCTAGATCCATTCTCCACGATGATCCTGACAACTGCCACAACCACGGAGGTGGAGGAAGCCCGCCTGCGACTGGAGGAGGCGCATCGCAGGTAGCTAGCCGAGCGCGAGAAATTCCGCCTCGAGTGGGCAACGGCGCAGGAACTGTCGCTCTACCACCAGCACCACATCAAGACCCGCCTGAACTCCAACGTCTAGGGCCGCGTCCTGAACTTCAACAACGAAAGCGACCCCGCACGCACGGCCGAGAGTGAAACCTGCGAGAACGCACCACCAGGTGGCAGCAACTGACCACCACCCGACGCACCGGCGACTGTGGCCCCACCGCCACCCATTGGTCGTGTGCCCCCACCGGACCAACTGCAGATCATAATCTCGCCACAGGCCCACGATGCCAACGGGCTCCCACTGTACTCCACTCCAATGGACAATGTCATCATGGTCGACGCTGCAGTCGCCCACCTCGATGTCCAAGGAGAGGGCGCGCTGCAGATCCAATATGCCAAGGCCCTACTCGCCAGGGCCATCGAGCAGCAAGCCGCGAGAGTCGACTTGCGGGGGGCGGATGTATTCCCCGCTCATCGGCAAGCAGGGCAGCCTCAAAGCGCCCTCCAACCGTCGCCAACGCCGTGACCGGCCCACCACCCCAGCCCCTGGCGCATCAGCCACGGGCCGCCAACCCTGCGCTCTCCACCAACGAGCCGCGACCGGTGAACAACACGGTCGCCGCCAATGGGCAACCCATCAACGCCCGAACGCACATCGTCAACAACCAGGCTTGGCGGGCACGCCAGCCCAACGACTTGAGGCACACCCTCAACAACCACGGAGACTCTGAACCTAGGGGCTCGCTCAGCCGAGTCGGCCCCCAGTGCTTCGAACCTATGATACGAGGCGAGAAGTACCCCGCCAACTTCAAGGCGCCCAAGGAGATCTAAAAGTACGACCTAATGTATGACCCAACGGTGTGCTGGACACATACCTCATGGCGATGGGAATCACCGGCCACACCGACCTGCTAGCCGCTCACTACCTCCCCCTGACGATGGAGGGTGCGACCCGGCAATGGATCAACACCCTCCTCGTGGACATCATCTACTCGTGGGAAGAGATGCGGGATGCCTTCGTCAGGCACTTCGAGGGCTCCTACACCCGCGCCACCACCATTGAGGACCTGTAGCGATGCATCTAGGGACAACACGAGTCGACCCGCCACTGGATCCAGAGGTGGCAGGAACTATGGATTAACGCCTCCGGCATCCACCCGGACACGGCGATCCACTACTTCAAGAATGCGTGCCGGTACAAACCCCATGGTCGCTAAGATAAAGAGGGTCTACCAGACGCTCGAAAACATCCCTGACCTTCTCGAGATCGCCAAGCGTTACACGGAGGAGGACCCCAACCAGGACTCTGAAAACGAGTCAGGAGGAAGACGCTGCATTAACGGCTATGACAACAGGCGACAGCGCGACATGCGCTATAGCAACACCCGCCTCACCGGCAAGCGCCGCATTGACGGGTGAGTCGACATCATCGCTAACGCCAGTTACAACCAACATGACCCGAAGAACTTCCGCCGCGACGGAGGAAACTACCGCGGCAGCGGAAACTACCATGCCAACAACATGGCGAGGCTGAAATTCGACCCCGCCGCCTTGCTCAACCAGCCCTGCGTCTACCACAGCAGGGAGGGAAAACCCGCCACCCACACCACCGCGGAATGCCATTCACTAAAGGAGATTGAAAAGGCAAGGATAGCAAGGGAGGACCCCAACAACAACCCACCAAGGGACAACGGCAATGTCGGCGGGTTCGGAAACGCCATCAGATCGCTACACACCTTCACCGGGCTCAACACCAAACACGAGAAGAAGGTGCTCGCCCGCGTGGTCACCGTCAATGCGGTGACCCAAGTTGACATCCCCGCTTCCTCAACTGGTCCGAGCAAAGCATCACCTGGAGTTGCCAGGATCACGAGCCCAGGATCGAATATCCAGGGCGAGTCACCCTGGTGGTCAGGCCCAAAGTGGTCGACTAGTGGCTGCCCAAGACGCCGATGGACGACGGAAGCTCCATCAACATCATGTACTTGGACACATTCAAGAGGCCGCACCTCGTGAAGTCAGCAATCGAGTCGACACTCACAACCTTCCACGGCATCGTCCCTGGTCAGAAGGCTTATCCGATCGGCAAGGTGACGCTGCCAGTCACCTTTGGCACACCAGCGAATTTCCGCACGGAGCGGGTCGCCTTCGAGCTGGTGAACTTCAGCAGCCCTTACCACTGCGTCCTAGGGCGCCAGGTGTTCGCCAAGTTCATGGCGACACCGCATTATGCCTACAACATGATGAAGCTCCCAGGGCCAAGCGGCATCATCAACGTCCACGGCGACCCCGACATGGCCGTGGAGTGCGAAGACAAAGGCGTCGAGCTCGCCAACGCTATCATCGCCATGGAAACAAAGCATGCGGACGAGCTCGTGAAATACGCGAGCAACATCGACAAGGACGACCCCACCATTCTGAAGAAGCCAACCGCCGCGAGCTCCACGTTCGAGGCGACCGCGCACACCCGCACCGTCGAGCTCATCCCGGGTAACTCCAGCCAGACGGTCACCATCAGGGCGCACATGAGCCCCGCATAGGAAAGCGCACTCATTGGGTTCCTCCATGAGAATCATGACATCATCGCATGGAAACCATCTTACATGCCTAGTGTCTCGAGGGAACTCGCAGAGCACAAACTCAACACCGACCCCAAAGTGCGAACAGTAAAGCAATCGCTGCGGCCCTTCAATGAAGAGCGTCACCGAGCAATCGCCGAAGAAGTACAGCGCCTGCTAGCCGCAGGCTTCATTCGGCCCATGAAATACTCCAAGTGGCTGGCAAACCCATTCCTGGTCCTGAAAAAGAACAATACCTAGAGAATGTGTATCGACTACACCAACCTTAACAGCGCCTGCCCGAAGGAGGAGTTCGTCCTACCGTGCATTGACCAGATCATCGATTTGACTATGGGTTCGGAGTCGCTGTGCTTCCTCGACGCGTATTCTGGCTACAACCAGATCAAAATGGTGGTCGAGGACAAGGAGAAGATGGCGTTCATCATGCCATTCGGCGCCTTCTGCTACACACCCATGACGTTCGGCCTCAAGAACGCCAAAGCCACCTACCAAAGGTGCATGTAGGAATGCCTCGCGGACCAAATTGGCCGCAACATCCACGTATACATTGACGACGTGGTGGTTAAGTCCACCCGCTAGGATGACCTCCTCGCCGACCTGGTCGAGACCTTCGCAAATCTTCGGAGGTACAACATCAAACTCAACCCAGGGAAGTGCACCTTCGGCGTCCCCACCGGACAACTCTTGGGATACGTGGTCTCCAAGCGGGGCATCGAGGCGAACCCCACCAAGATCGACACCATCGCGCGACTCGGGAAACCCGAGTGCCTGCGCGATGTCCAGAAGTTGGCCGGGCGAGTCGCGTCTCTCAACCGCTTCATTCCCCGGCTCAGCGAGAAGGCAATGCCCCTCTACTGCCTGATGCGCAAGAACCCCAAGTTACAATGGGATGCCGAAGCAGACAACACACTCAAAGCACTCAAAGAAGTGCTACTCGCGGCTCCACTACTCGCCGCCCCAGTCAACAAAGAGCCAATGCTCGTCTACGTGGAGGCTACCACTCGAGTCGTTAGCGCCGTGATGGTCATAGAACGACCAGATGAGGACAAGCAGCACCCCATACAACGCCTTCTCTACTACATCAGCAAGGTCCTGACGGTTTCAAGACAACGCTACCCGCAGTACCAGAAACTGGTATACGCGGTATTCCGAGCCTAGCGGCGACTCCCGCACTACTTCCAGGAGCACCCAATCACGGTCGTCTCCTCCGTGCCACTACAGGATATCATCCGCAACTGCGAGGCGATTGGGCGAGTGGCCAAGTGGGCCATCGAAATCGCATCCACAACATCAAGTACGAGCCACAGAAAGGGATCAAGTCGCAAGCCCTGGCCGATTTCCTCGCTGACTGGGAAGGAGCAAAGCAGCCAGAGAAGCTACCATATCTCCACTACTGGTCTCTCCACTTCGACGGTTCCAAGAACGCCGATGGCGCAGGGGACGGGGTCATACTGACCTCACCCAAGGGAGACAAGCTGCGCTATGTGCTCCACCTTGACTTTAAGCCCTGCACCAACAACATGGCCGAGTATGAGGCCCTACTTCACGGCATGCGGGCCGCCAAGGAGATGAATATCAATCGCCTACGGTGCTACGAAGACTCTGACCTACTCGTCGGCCAAGTCGCCGGGACATGTGACGCCGTCTCCCCGACAATTATAGCATACCGCCAAGCGGTCGACCAGCTTGGAGGGCACTTCGCCGGCTACTCAGTCGATTTTATTGATAGGCGAAAGAACAAGGAGGCAGACGCCCTCTCCTGAATCGGGTCGGCCAGGCAAATGCCACCAGCAGGAGTCTTCCTCGACATCATCCACAAGCCTTCGGTCTCCCCGCCAAAGGAGATCGACATCAGGATACCATTGTAGACCGAGCCCGCCCTCGTCACCATGGTCACGGAGCCCAACGACTGGACTGCACCATACGTCGCCTTCCTCGAGCACAAGATCCTTCCAAGCAACGAGACAGAAGCGCGAATGATCGTGCGCCGTTGCAAATCCTTCGTCATCATCAACGACGAGCTCCACAAACGCAGCGTGACCGACGTGTTCCAGTGTTGCGTACAACCAGAAGAAGGACGCAAGATCCTCCAAGACATCCATGCCGGCAATTGCGGCCATCACGCCAGCGCCAGGTCTCTGGTCACCAAAGCCATGCGACATGGCTTCTATTGGCTCACCGTGCACACCGATGCCACTGACATCGTCCAACGGTGCGTCGGGTGCCAGAAGTATGCCAACCAGACGCATCTCCCTAGTTCGTCACTCAAGACCATTCGCTGTATGGGGCATGGACATGGTTGGCCTATTCAAGAAGGCCCCATACGACTTCACCCACCTCCTGGTCGCGGTCGACAAGTTCACCAAGTAGGTCGAAGCCAAGCCGATCAAAAAGTGCGACGGCAAGACGGCCACCAAGTTTCTCCGCGAGCTCATCTACCGGTACGGCTACCCGCACACCATCATAATGGACAACGACACCAACTTCACCAAGGGTGCCATGGCAGAATTCCGTGAAGAGAACATCATACGACTCGACCTCGCCTCAATTGCCCACCCAGAGTCGAACGGCCAAGCAGAACACGCTAATCAGAGTGTCCTCCATGGGCTCAAGCCACGACTTTAGGTGCCCCTCGAGCGAACCCCCAGATGCTAGGTCGAAGAGCTCCCCTCTGTAATATGGGGCATCTGCACCTCCGTCAAGCGCTCCACGGGGTTTACACCCTTCTTCATGGTGTATGGTGCCGAGGCCGTAATGCCAACCGACCTGGAGCATGACTCACCTAGAGTCACCAACTATGTCGAGGCAGCCAACGAGGTCGCCCGCCAAGACGGAGTCGACCAGCTCGACGAGGCACGCGACCTAGCCTGCTCCCGCACTGCCATCTACGAATAGGGACTCCGCCGCTACCACAGCCACTGAGTCCAGACCCGTACCTTCCAAGAAGGCGACTTGGTCCTACGACTGGTCCAGGAAAAGAAGGGCATGCATAAGCTTTCCCACCATGGGAGGAGCCATTCGCCATAGGGAACGTCCTCGACAACGATGCCTACTACCTCATCGACATACGAGGCAACGGCCAGCTTGAGGTCAGGAGGCCATGGAATGTAAACCTCCTCCGAAAGTTCTATACATAGAACTCAAACTTGTACTCAGCTGCTATATAATGAAATACATCCGGATCGCACAAATTGTGTCTACTCGCCATCTTCTTGTGCCACTCACACTCGTACATTCAGCAACATGCTACCTACGGAAGTCAACCCTTGGTCGCGCGACCGACACGGCTAAGTAGTGTGCTTCAAGGGCACCGAAGATATTCGGGCCTTGTGTCGTCCATGAACATGCCACCCCGGAGCCACCATAAGAGTCGCCTCGCTCGACTGGCCTACCGCGCCAAGACGACCGATAAACGCTTCTCACAGCGACCTGTCCTCCCCATCCTCGTGCAAAGCGACTCGAACGGGTAAGTACCACGCACGGGGACTTCGCCACAAGAAACCCTCACACGGCTCAGGAATACACCAAGTAAGAGAGCTGCCTTGGACTCGCCACGCACTGACTCTCCGAGCCAGGGAGAGACGCGTTACAAACAATGCATCAGGCGCTTACCTATGATGGGCGCGCGCCTAGAACGGCTAAGTACCACGCTCGGGGACTCGCCTAAACCGATCCATCTCGCTCCCAGGAAAATAGCTAAGTACAGAGCCCCCTCGGAGTCGCAAGGCGACTGGCCCCACACGCAATGGCAAATCAGCCCAAACTAAAACAAAAACCCAACGCAAGCACACATAAACGAGTTATACCCCACTAAAGGGCGGACGCGCTCAGGGACTCGCTCAAACAAAAGTCAACATATCACATAACTAACCATGCATTGCGAGTCGATTGACCCCTTACTTTCATATATATGTATTGTTCATAGTACAAAAGTGTCCACTCGGCATAATTTACAAAATCCCCTAGGACAGCGATCTATTTTGTAGGGTCTGATGAAGAAGCTCCACCATCGCCCTTGACCCGGATGAACAGCACCCACGGATTCGTTAGGTACGTCATCAGCGACTTCGACAACACCAACCAGAAGGGCTACTTCGACTTCAGGTCATGATGCTCCGGCTCAGGGTCGCCCAGTGCCACCACCGTCTCCTGGTACAGAAACAAGTCCCCCATCGCCATCACCCGATCCGCGAATGGAGCAGCCTTGGCGGTTAGCTTTAGCACCTCCGACATCTCCACCGAGCCAGTCGCTGAAGGGTAGCCACTGGTGACATCGTCAAGGTCGAAGTCATCGGGAAGTGCGCGAGACCTAGGCTCAATGCCGTGGTGGCCTCGTGCCTGAAAGCTGAACGCGCCATCCACTCCACAACGGTGGGCGCCTCCTCCAGATAGCGCCACACCTCAGTCAGCCCACCAGGAATAACCTCGATGGGAGACACCCCTTGAAGCATGGACTGGACGCACAACGCCGAAGTAGTGGCCGCGTTCACCACCGTAGTCACACACTGTGAGGCGTTAAAGGTCTGCACCACCGGGTCGCTTTGTCCTATCAAGGCTGGAATGTCAGACACTGTCAACACACGGATTTTTAATCCCAGATGCCCGTTATGTCATACATCGCAATCCTAGGATTACCATTTTTGCGAGACATAACAGATCGGATATCACAGTACATCATCCATTACAAACCATACATAAGGTCTTACACAAATAAGGATCTCATGATCCAGTCTTAATACAACAAGCAGCAGAATAAATAATAAGCGTAGCGGTGGGGTCCATCTTTAGGGACACAGGCAATGCTGACGAAGGCAGATAGTCCTAGTTATCATATCCGTCCTACTGGCCATCATCTTGGTAGTCACCTTCATAGTCTGGCCATGAGAATAGCCAGGGACAAAATCCATGAGTAATCTTTAAGTACTCGCAAACTACCACTAACAATTAGTATAGTTCTATTGTAAAGTGCTAACTCTAAGTTTAACTATGAAGTTAAGTTTGAAACCTAAGCTGAGTTCTGAAACAAAGAAAGATAAAATAAAGTTCTAAAATCACTTAAGTTGGGAAGCTAGTGTCATAGTCACAACCCTGTTGTGGTCAAGTCAAGATTCATCATTCATCTCATAAGTTATTTTGAAAACATCTGGCAACGAAACAGTATGGCCATTCCAACTATCCATAACCGCGGACGTGGATATTCGAATAGTTTGACACTCTGCAGAGGCGGTACACTTTCACCACAAGATTCGATACATCTATCAGGGATAACCCTGAATCATCATACTTAGTATGCAGATAATCAAACATAACCTTTCCTTTACACACCCTAGTATAAGCACCTCTCCTATGAGCATGGCCTCCCAACCATGACCATCTGTCATCTTGGGCACTGCATAGGTGGACAACATTGAGAGGTAGCCTCAGCTCAAACCTCTCCCGCGTGGGAACTAATACTAATGCATATAAACTTCCGACTAAGCCTTACCCAATTCAGGTATTGTGGTTCTACGGTAAATTTGGAATGGTATCGCATCCGAATCCAACCATCAGTTTTGTAAAAGGGTTAAGGCTCATGCCTCAACATTTTCATCTTCATAAACCATTTGTGTTTCTCAACACATGTCAAAACATCTCAATAGAATGACTCATCATTCTAAGGTTTTCACAATTCATTTTCACCAAGTGTTCCCATCTAAAGTTACTGAAGTTTTTATCTACTCTAAATACTAAGTTAAGAGTGTTCACTAAGGTGGAAAGGTGGAATCAATCTCATGCCATAGAATGACATCTAAAGTTATCTAGATAGGTCAAGTTTTATACTCTTTATGCTACCTTCAAAACAAGTAAAGGACTTTGGTAAGGTACAGGAAGTGAAGCTTGGAAATAATACTTGGGGTAAGTAATAGTCAAGGTGGTATAACTCAAGCATGCCTAAAGCATCTTTGCTCAAAACATCTAGCTTAATTCTAGCTTGCTAAGCATTATACTTGCAAGTGTTAGCTTGCATTGTTAATGATGGTTTGCCTTGTGTAGTGCAGTGGTTGAAGTTTTCTTCCTCCTCTTGATAGAACTCCTCCTCCTCGAAAGCTTGGTCGGTACTATCGTCTATAAATACATACGGAGTACACAATCACCAAACAATACTTAACTAGTCTAATTAGCACTCTAAGGCACACATTTGATGATATATTATCATCACAAGCATCACAAGGTTTTATTAACTAGTTTAATGCTTTTTATTTGAGAAAAGTAATTTCTACTCATTGAAAATAACTAAGATTTAATATTCACCACTTAAAATATGGGATCATGTGGACACATGTCCTCACCACACATTCTAACATGTGGGAATGTGATTTAAGGGTTGGATCACATTTACTTAAGTTTAAGTTTATTACTTAATGATTTAAAGTGACTAGAAATGCCTATATAGCATTATTTTGGTACTAGTCCAAAGTCACTACATGTAAACCTTAATATTATTACATATTCAGATAGGTATGTTTAAATGTGATTTTTGAGAGTTGGAATCAACTCAAAAGCTATTTTGGTTGATTTTATAAAAATGTTTGAATGTGCAAAAGCTTCTGCCTTGTTATTTTTACTAGGAGGGATCCCTAACTCTAATTGAATTAAATCCAACAGGCTTGGGTAGATCTTTTCAGTAGCTTTCTAACACAATTTGAAACACTCCATTTTGGATTTGTAAATCTCTCTGAAATGATTTTCAAACTAGGGGACAAAACTAAGTTCAAACCTAAATAGAAAAATCTAAATTTGAATTGCTGGGCTAGCGCGGGAAGGAAAATGGGCTGGCCCAGTGGCATTCCGCGGCACAAAGAACAGCTGACAGGGGGGGTCCATAGGTCAGTGGCTCTTTACACGCGAAGCGGTACGGGGCAATGTGGGCCGTTAGATTAAAAGTGGGATCTACGCCTGAGGAGTGTCGTCTCTGGCGAACAGTTCGCCGACGAGAACTAACCCTAGCAGCTTGGTGGGGGTCCTTAGGGGGCATACTAGGACTCCAGCTACTGCGGCGATGGGGGCGATCGAACTTGCTGTCGACGGCGGACTCAAGGGTGGTCGCGGCAGCTCCTGGGGTGGACGAAATCGACAGCGCCTTCTCCTCCTCTGCAGCGGGCTCCTCCGGCTAAATTCCGGCGAACTATGGCTCGAGCGGCTCTGGCGAGAGGTGGGGAAGGATCAGTGAGGAGAGGGGAGTGGAATGGTGTGAGTGGTTTGTGTTGGGAAGGGATCCTTTTATAGGGCGACGAGGGGACTGAGTGGTATGACGGCGAGCTCTCCGGTGACGCTGATACAGGCAACTAGAGGCATGAGCGGCATAGGTGGACGGTGGCCTGCCTCCTGGCGGTGCTCTACGGCTTCAATGCGCGGCTAGGGGCGGTGGCATTTGGTCGGGAGCGTCCCGCGCTCTGGGAGACAGAGGCGGTGCTCGACGTGGCGCACGGCGACTGTGGGTCGCGCGGCGGCACACGGCCATGTCTGGCGGGGTGCTGGGGTCGAGGCGGAGCGGCGTGCGGGATCTTATGTCTACTGGCGGTCTGCAGCGTGCTGGCGATGATCACGCTCTAGCGCGCGCTAAGCACGATGCAGAGAGAATGGGCGGCGGCGCTGGGGTGTGGTCCAGGGCCTAGGGGTGATCGAGGGGTGGACAGGGAGTGGCGGTAGGGTTGGACGAAGCTCGTGGTGGCGCTGCACGGTCTAGGCGCTTTGTCCATGATCGGCCGACGGCGACCACAAAATGGCGGCGCTCCACTGCCGCTCTAGGCCGGTTAGTAGCTTAGTTAGGGGCTGGTTAGAGTTAGAGGGGACAAGGGGACCAAATGGAGCCCAATTACTCGACAATGCAATGATCATTGAATAGTAATAGTTAGGCAGAATTTTTGTGCATGCCACCTGTTCGACACAATGGCCGCATGAACTAAAGTTTTGAATTTTTGGATGATTTTTGGTGGAGTTGCTAGGCGCATGCTTAAGCCTCTGTGGTTGCTTGGGTTTTGAAAATGGAGCTCATTTGAGTGGTTTTTGAATAAGTGGGATCTTCCCGTATGAACTACATTCAATTTTCAAATGCCATTTAAAATTAGTGTTTGAAAGTTTTTGGCAGATCACAAAGTGGGCCTTGGTACACTAGTACATGTACTAGCAAGGGGTGCAAAGATCCATATTTGTTTCTATTAAGTATTGAGTTCTAGGAATAGCCAAAGTAGGCATGGTAGTTAAAATGGCACAAATGACCATTTCTTTCTTTTATTCATTTTGATTTGTTTTTCTTTGGGATTTGTTTGGGAATGATCTAGATGATATTTATTTCACCTAAGAATCATTTTACAAGCAATGTATCACTTAAAAAAGGCAATTCAAAACAACTCCTATTTAAATGCACACCCATATGAATGCTTTAATAATATTAATGGGAAAAGTTTTTGTTAACCCTAATTTTTGATGATTTGGATCTTAATAACCATGGATTGAAGTTTTGGGATGTTACAGACACCCAACGTCACTAAGGATTCACCCGCTCAGGGACTCGCCGCGTACCAAAGGAAAATGGGTATTTACTCACCAAGGAGTTTCCGACAGCTCTTCGCCACATGCTTCTCAAGGGTACCAAGGTCGCCCTACAGCCCGAGGATGATCGAGTCAGCAGCCTTCCTCTCCTCCTCCGCTGCAGCGACTGCGTCCTTGGTCCTCTCTTCAGAAGAGATCATCAATGCCGTAGCCTCTTCTAGCTCCTTCACCAACGAGTTGATCCGCCCATTTGCCACATCCAGTTCTACAGCCAGGACGTACCCCTCACGGGACTTGGCAATAGCAGCCGGAAAACCATCTACAAAGCAAGAGCAACACAAGCCAGTCTCGTGTACACATCAACAGCCCAAGCTCGACAAGCAGAACAACAACTCACCAGTAGTTTCCTGGAGACGTCGGTTGGCCTCCTACGCCACGCGCAGGTCATGCTCCAGGCGCTCCTTCGTGGCTTGCCGATCTGCTGACTCCCTCTGCAAGCCCTGCAAACAGAACACTCAGCAACTGCAAAACCACAATTTTTAGTGCCTAGCCACCGAAATTCAGCGACTAGACACTCGGGGACTGGCGACTAGAAGAATTTCAGTGCCTAGCTGCTGCAATTCAGCGACTAGATACTCGGGGACTAGCGACTAGAAGAGTTCTAGTGCCCAACCACTGAAATTCAGCGATCAGGCACTCGGGGACTAGACATACCTGAATGGCAGCACCAAGCATGCCATGAAGTTGGCTGGCATCTGATGAAGGAACCACAAAGGACGTACGCCCGCGAGGAGGCTCAACGTCTTCATCAAGAATCTCTAGAAACTGCGGAGACTAGCTCTCCACCGCGAATGGAAATCCCTTCGCCATGAAGCGCGAAAACGATGCAACCGCCCTCGTCGGAGAGCTAGTCATTGGTGCCGATGGTTCCATGGACGGAGCTCCCTTGACTTGCTCCGATTTAGTGGCCGTGACTTCCTCTGCACGGGCATCAGGGTCATCCCCCCTCGCGACGCCCTCTGTCGCAATGCCAGCAACATCTCCTTTCTTCTTCTTTGTGCTTTCAGCAGGCGTGACCTCTGCAGTAGGCTTCCTCTTCCTGGGGGGACCGGCCTCCTCTGTGGTGACAATTAGCAGAATTTTAGCCACCGAAGGGCGACCTATCTTCTTGGCACTGGACCTGCGAAATCACCAAGGTCAGCAAAGAAATCTTACAAGAAAACACCCAAGAACAGAAAGGGAAATTCACGACTCACTTGGTGACCGGAAGAACGCGTAGCCCTGTGCTGATGTGGGCAGGTTTATCTAGCTCCGAGCCTAGTTTGCGCGAGAGACCCTTCTCAAAAACATCAGAGGCCCATGACATCGCGGGCTTCTTCAATGATGAAGCCGTGGTCATAGGAACTCCTGGCCCGGACGACACGGTCGTCCCCGCTGGTTGTGGTGACCTTGGCGTTGTAGCTTCAGCAGCTCCTAGCCCTGACGTAGCTAAAACTATTGGCGTGATCACCACGAGTGAAACTTCTGTCCCCACCGCCGCGTCCGCAACTTCCAGCCCCATCATCAGAGTCGTATTCTCCGGGATCTCGCGCGAGGTCCTGGCCACATCGTCATCGGACTCATCATCCGACCCAAACGCCACCACCGATCTGGGCGGCGATGCCAACTTTGGAGCCGGCTTCTTCGCAGGCGACTTCGGTTTGCGTGTGGGCTTCGCCGGTGTGGCCGTTCGCCGTGAACTATGCTCTTGCAAAACTTCGTCATCTTCATCACGCTCTTCGAGACCGTGACTAGCCTCGATCTCACGCTGCTTCTGCATGCGAGTCTTGTGAGCCACGGGCGCCGGGGGAGGGACCTCCCTCTCTTCTTCTTCGCTCTCGGAGGATTCTCCTTCAGTTCCCTTCCCGAGCTCCTTGCGGACCTCCTCATCGAGCGGGGGGAGCCAACCCTCGAGGACCTGAAATAACTGAGAATGGCCACGAATGAGCATCTTAATCAAGAGACTGGCCATGAGTCAATTTAACGAGAGTGGCCTACCATGGGAGCTTCATTCTTCTCAGGCACGTACGGAGCATGCCCGACAGACGTGGTGGTAAATTCCACGCCGGTGATCTTCTTCAGAGCGGCCTTGTAATATGCAGCGTCCCATGGCTCCTTGCTGGTCCGGGAAGGATCATTCTTCCCGGTGTATTCATACATCTAATGGGGCCAGGTCGCCAACGGGACCAAGCGCCACCCAAGCCAGCAGTTGTACAAATTGATTATGGACAGTCCCTTGTCCTTCAGCTTCTGGATCTGGTTCATCATCTCCGCAACGTCCATCCTCTGATTGTCGGCGAGCTTGTCCGCTATCAGCCGGCGGGGATCGCTTCTCTCTGTGACGAACTCGGGAGCGCCACTTTGCTGGAGGGGGTGGATTCTTTCACATAGAACCAGCTTTTCTTCCACTTGCTCGCGGCCTTCTTCAGCAGCATGAGCTTGAAGAAGTTTGCCTTCGGCTTCAACTGGAACATAACACCACCTGCCGTCAAGACCGGACCGCCGGACCCGTCGCGCCCGATGCAACCATGGAACAGCTCCAACCACAGTGGGAAGTATGGCCTGCAGCCGAGGTAGCATTCGCAGAAGGCGTCAAAGATTGCCAGTTGCTCGATACTGTGCGGGCCAAGGTCCGACGGCTTGATCGCGTAGTACGCATAGAACTGCCGGAAGAAGTCCAAGGTGGGGAATCCCAAGCCCCTCTCCAAGTGGCTTGGGAAGCAGATGAACTCGCCGGCGCGTGGTTTCATCTTGACCTTGGAGGGCGCGGGAATCCGCCAATTCCCCTTACAGAGGACCCCCGCATCCTCGAACAACTTGAGCTGCGCCGTGGTGCACTTGGACTTCCCCCACAAATCTTTCGGAGGCGCCATCAGGAAAGGGCAAGATCGCTCGGTCTGGGGAATCTAGATCGTGGAGAGACAGAGAGAATGGATGAACGAAGGTGAGGAATGCGGGGAAGGGTCTACAGGACTTTTCTACCGCTCTCCTTATAAAGAAGCATTACCTGCCAATCTCGGGATAGCCGTTACCCGCGGTAATTATGCCGAAGTTACTGTTGGATTACCCAACGGCTAGTTTGACCGAGCTAACGGTCCAACTCCTCCCACTCAACTCGCCTGCAGCTATACCTTGCTCAATCGACAGGAGCAGTGACTCGATAGTAAACGCATTCACCAAAGCTGTGACTGAAAACCCGGAGGAAAATTTCCTCCATTCTTGACAGAGTCCATTGCTGATTCGATTGGGCGTCCAAATTGGACTCGCCTACTCCGACTTTCAAATGAACACTTGCGTTGAATCAACGATGGCCTCAGGGACTACTGGTGGGGATATACCGAATGGGGTATGCTTAGTAGGACGTTCCGATCGGGCCAAAGTCCTCGCGAGTGGGCCTGCAGGACGGCGACTGGAATGCGACTGAGGTGAAGGCCTGGCGATTGGAGATTGGAGGCCCAGAAGCGTAGCTGAAGCTCAGTCGGATTAGGTCAAAGCCTCCGAATCCATATCTTGTTCGGTTGTAAAACTGTAAACCCTAGCGAGGTACCCCCTATATAAGCCTCCCTAGGGTACCTTGAGGACTTACGTTCTATCATACACCCCTTGAGCGACTCGCTGCTTAGACGCTGAGCTCGCTGCCCCTGTAACTCGCTCTCCATCAATCTAATCTAGCAGGAGTACGTCTTTACCCTCCGGGGGCCGAACCTGGGTAAATCCATGTGCATCTGCTCCCATCTCGCACCGCAGATGGCCGCCAGCTCTCGTCCCTGATTCTATCAATCACTGCCCATGGCAGCGACTGCCGTGGCCATTCCCACGACAAGACTCCTCTACTTTATCTATTGCAAGTTTTACGTGGTTGTTAGGCTTTCGATATAGAACTGTTTCTACCTACGAACTTCCAACCACAACATGGATCCAATAGTTGTCTATACTACACCCCTTTCGGGGCCCTTTGTTGCAAATGCCATATCAACTACTGAAAAAGAGACACCCGCTAGCCACTTATACGGTACAAGACGTATATAGAGCGTGTAACCAGTCTCACGTAACACATAAGGTCGCTCCAGACCGCTTCATCAAATAGTGCCACGATATATATCAAGTACACATGGGAGGGTAACAGCTAGAGGATCGATGCCCACATTCTGCATGTTCCTAACCATACAAGCAATACTACGCGTAGATTGGCTCTGATACCACTGAAGGGGTTCGTAGTAGAAAACAAAAAATCCTGACTAGCGTAACACCAATATGCCCAAGATCTATCTATGAGTAGTGATGTAACAAAGAGAGGCTTTGGTAACATACCCTTGTAGACCGAAAGCATTTAACGTTCATGCAAAACGTGGATGATGTAGTCATACTCGTCCGACCTCAAGGTCGCGAAGCTCCTCACAAGTCACCCCTAGTCCTTTTACGACGATCCTAGTGCCACTAATGACAACACCCCCGAGGTCACACACATGTCGGGTGCTCGACGACGACTCCCCGTTCTCTGATCCTTGTCGAGAGTGTGGAAGTAAATCTTCTATCTGGAATCACTACAACACAATGGCGTGCTATAGCGAAGCAGTCTCCCGTGTGTACAGCCTTACTTGGGGCCACAATCACAAGATAAGAGCGAGATAATTCCTAAGTAAATTACCTTAGAAATTATTTGGGTGTATTTCCCTCCCATATAGACCTCTATATATATAGGGGAAAGAGAGCACACCCAACTACTAAAGTCTAGGGGTGGGACTAAGGGGAGGATGAAAGTGCATATATGCCCCATGTGTTGTTTTGGTAATTAGTGACAATCTTTATGGACTTATGTTTGTGTTGAGTTTTACTTGTAGGATTTTCCCATAGGCAATGCTTGAACCATATGTTGGCTTCAAGGTTGAAAGAATAAGAAAGTGAAGAAGATCAAGTGTTAACCAAGTCTTCAAGAGTGACCCAGAGATTGGTCAAGTGAGAGTTGAGCCTATAGCAAGTGTTTCTTGAAGAATAAGATGGAGTGATATCTCCTGTTTACCTTCAAGACACCAACATGATAAAGAAACAAGAAATGAAGTGCAAGTTCAATATGAGCCATCTCAAAGAGATCTTATGATTAAAGCTTTCCATCCTTATGGTGATCATGGATATGTGAAGATATTCTTAAAATATATTCTCTCCCATGGTGGTGAGGGGGGAGAAATTTGCAAGTCTTCACCAGGCTAGAGCAATCAAGAAAGGTGTTCCATCTTGAGGTGGAAAAGATCGTCATCATCAAGCTTAGGTGGAATATGTGCAATGCAAAGGTATTATCTTGATAGGGTTTCTTTCTTACTGGTATCCTAGTGTTAGTTGGGGAGACCGGTTTATACAATAGGTATCCGTACTATCAATAGGGGCTCTCGAGTTAGTAACTTGATCATATCCTTCAGAGAGAGCTCAAACCTTTGCATACTTGGCATCATCCTTATTGGTTCTTATCCACGAGAGGACTTAAAGCTTGTTTTAATCTCCATGACAAGCTCAATTTCATCGAAAACGGATTTCATATGCATTCTCTATCGCGTTTTCAATATTGGAGGTTTTACCAGTTTGTCTTTTATAGATAGGTTAAACCTTTCATAATTTGGTTATATCCTCCTTTTTTGGACTATGATGGTTCCCTGCATTATCTTGTATAGCTTGTTACTATCTTCACAACGATCCCAAGATCATTAAAATCAAAGTCTGGATGCAAAAGTTATGATTATTTTAGTTTTGCTATTTTTGCCAGTTGGGGGGGGGGGGGATTATCCAACCCAAATACCCAAATATATGGCCCGTATTCTGGGGCTCGTGCACAAAGTCCTTAGCCATTTTTCTAGGGTGGCGGATTATCTTGCCCTTCGAGGAGCCGAAATATCCAGCATGGAGGTTCCAAATGGCCATATTTGAGTGGGAGGGGCTATAAAAATCCCCCTTCTTCCTCCTTGGGTATGTTGCTTCTTCCTACTCTCTCTCCTCCATTGTTAACATTGAAGAGCTTTCAATTCCTCTCCATCCCTCCCATATTTCTTTAATCTTTTTGGGGGTTTTGAAAGAGGAGATCTAGATCTAAAGCTCAACCAATCCATCTCTCCTCTATGTGAGGAGAACATCTTGGGATCTAGATCTTGGGGTTTCTTTTGTGGATTTCCTCTTGTCCTCGTCTTCTCTTATTCCCCCAATAGCTTTTGTAGCTTTGGTGTAATTTGGAAGAGAAGGACTTGAGAACTTATTGTGTTCTTGCCATTACATTTGGTGCATCGTTTTAAGTTCTTGATGAGGATTCAATTGGCTGAAAGGTGAGAAGCTTTTTACTCTTAGGTTCTTGGAACCCTAGACAGTTTAGTTATTTTGAATATTGTGGTGATACTTGGGAGCCTCTAATTTAGTTATGGATGTGTGCCCCGAGCTTGTTGTAACGGCGCCGGTTCCCGCCACAAAGGGTACTGATAGTGGAGAAGTGAATCAACCCTCTTATGGCGAGGTTCACAAGAGAATAGGGTGAGGCCTTTTGTGGCGTGGTGGTCTTAGTACCACCCACCCCTTGAACGAGACGTACTCCATTTATGGGAGGAACTCGGTAATACATCATGGTATCTATGTGCCTCGGTTATATCTATACTCGAGCTATTTACTTATGCACTTTACTTTGTGATAGCCTTCTTACTTGATGTCATATATCTAGCTATCACATAGTTGCTTGTATTGCTTAACATAAGTTGTTGGTGCACATAGGTCAACCGTAGTTTATATAGGTTTTGTGCTTGACAAAGTAAATGCTAGTTTTATTCGGCCTTTGTTAAGCCCATCTCGTAAAAGTTTTAAATTGCCTATTCACCCCTCCTCTAGGCATCATACGTGTCCATTCAATTGGTATCAGAGTTTGGTCTCTCATTTTAGGCTTCGCCACCTTGAGATTAAAGATGTCGGCTAGGGGATTAGTGCATGATGGTATTTTCATATTCGATGGCACATATTATGATATTTGGAAAACTCGTATGATTACATTTTTGGGCCATGGACCGATATATGGAGAGAATTGTAGATATATGTTTTTCTCCTCCAATGGATTTCAAAAATCTATCTTATGAGGATGATGAAAACTTATCTTGATGCTCAAGCTTCTAATGTGCTTGTTAATGCTTTGAGCAATGTAGTCACTTCATTAATCATACCTTTTTGGAGCACTCATGAGTAATGGACAAAACTTCAAGATAGATAAGATGTGTCCAATATTATTGAGGATGATGGTATTGCTTCCACTTCCGGTGGTGATGAGTTCTCATCTTCATCCACTTCACCAAAGTGTGGCAAGACACAAGGTACTAATATGGTGAGTGGTGATGAAAATTTCAATGTTGATAGTCATCTTACTTTTATGATCCTTCATCTTTATCTCATTGCAATGCTTCATCTTTGGACATAAACACTAATGGAACTATATATGATTTACATGCTTATGTTGATAGTCCTTCCATATCATGTGTAAATTATTTGAATAAATCTCATGATGATATACTTGCTATGCCTTTTTGCCATGAGAAAAATGCTTCTATTTTCTCTAGTTGTTGTGTGTCTAACATTGTAGAGTAAAACAAAGATTCTATAGGTCAAGACAAGATCTCGAATGGAGCTTCAAGTAATTCTTCATCATCATCGTCTCATGGTACCCACCTATGCCTTATGGCCGAGGCTTCAAAGGTATCTCCTACTTTGGAACCCAATACCTCTTGTGATGACGAGGATGAGGATAATGAGGATGAAGAGGTTGATGTGGCCTCATTACGTAAAATGGGTGAAATTGTTTATCATGTTCTTTGTAAGAATAAAATTTCTTGCTCTAACTTGTATGAAATCTTGACTATAGCTATTGAGAGGCAAAAACTAATTGAGTATCATGAGAAAATCATTGAGGAAAAAGGAATAATTGAAAGAGATGATTCTCTTGAGATTACATCCTTAACGAATGCCCTTGAGGAAGAGCAAGAGACTCAGGTTGTTCTTGAGGAGGAACTCGAATCTATTGAGGAGTCTCATAATGAAATAATTTCTAAAATCACTAAAGAACGTGACCATGCTTGTGCCGAAGTAAAAGTGCTTAAAAATGAAGCACAAGAAACCAAAGAATCTCTTGAGAAGACACTCTAGAAGTGTCTAAAGTAAGGGAAACCTGTGATAAAGCTCTTGAGGTGGCAATTGATCTCAAAAGAAAATATAATGAGCTTGCCAAGTTGTCTTCTTCTATTGCTAATTATAATGATGCCTATGCTACTAACTCTATTTCTTGTGAAGCATCTATTTTGAAGGATAATGTTGAGCTAAAGGCTCCTCTTGCTTTGCTAACTAGCAATTATGTGAAGTTGGAAGAAAGTCATGTTTGTCGGATGTATTTACATGACCTTTTTTGGAAACACCGCTACGACTTAGCTATATAGTAGCCTATTCCACATGTCCTCCATGCCCATGATGCGATCGGTGCATCATTCTCTGCCTCTTATCACTAAGACCTGCATGCTATATATCAAGCAAGGTCAACCATTTTCATCCGATGCATGTTTAGTCCCACCTTAGGAGTGGTTTCAGCTAGCATATAAACTAGACGGCGCATCTCGGGTTAGCCATTTGTTGGTCTTCCCCTTATACTCCTCAAGTGTCTAAGGGAAAGTCCAAAGACTTGGCTTTTACCATTAAGGTACGAATGCGCCGTGATGGACTCAATACTGTTTACCTATGCATTTTTTGTTATCGATGGTGATCTGTGTTTTGTGCAGCGTTTTTGTTTGTCCACCATGCTCGGGGGGCGTAGAGAGAAGTCTAGTTCATAATAATAGTACAACTGTCTTGTCACTCACTCATATGAATAATCATCTCTCAAGATGCAAGACATACTAATAAAGTTCATATACTAATAATGATTACAAAACTTTTATTCAAATCTACTAATCCAAATGATAAACATCGAGGGAAGGAGTGTTGTCGGCCATCAACCATCTTGCTTGCCATCACCACACCATGTCACCTCATTCATTCCACACAACTCTCAAGCAGCAGGTCCCATTTTCGCAAAACAGAACATGTGCCGAAATACTTGGTAAAGGTGCAATAAGTGTTTGTATGGAAAAATATTTATAACTTGAATATAAAATATATACATTCTTCATTGATGACATCCCCTGCAATGGGTTCTACTTTCGTAGTTCTCAACTTAGCCATGAAATCATGAAAGGCACACGATATCCTTCCCATGACATAGCCCGTGAGGACACCTTTGTAACTGGGAGAAAGCAAACACAACACCCCATCTACCGTAAAGTTGTACATCAACCAGTAGCCCATGACATCCACAATATGTTCATGGATCTCTTCTGTCGCACTACCGGCACCGGGGGGACCACGTCCCCTCAAGCAGCAATCCCGCACTACCCAGCCTCAAGAGAGCAGCACTCACTGGATGACCATGTAAACGCGGCCTAGGCAGTGGGGCACGGATGGAGCTCCCTTCTAAAGGCCTTGGTTCTTGGTGAGGGACTGGACAGGGCATCCCGGTAACATGCCTGAGTCCAGCATCGTTACAAGCGGAATGGCTGGTCCAAGCTGGTATCAGGTCGTCTCGAGAAAGTGGATCTCTGCCTAGCTGCTTCAGTGTTAAAGACAGGAGGACGACCTGGGAAGCTACGCAGCAGCCTGAGAATGCCACTTTGGAGCAAGGAGACCAAGATGACGCAGCGGGGCAGAGGGCGTGACATTGGTGACCTCAGTGGCCAGCTACCACGACCGTCAAAACCCGACTAAGGATAAAGAGGGGTAGATGATTAGACACGTCTCGGTGGCGGGAATGTGGTGACCCTTCCTGCCTAATGTTTAGGGGAAGAGGCCCTACCACCCTATAAAAGGAGGCCTTACCCTAACTTGGTGGAGGTCGAGTCCCAGAACTTGTAACCCTAGACATTGGTTCTCCATTGTACCCTCGCGAAGCACATCGATCAATACAACCAAGAAGGAGTAGGGGCTTTACCTCCTCACGAGAGTCTCGAACCTGGGTAAAAAACCAGTGTCAACCTCTCTGTCATTTGTGTGTCGCCATCCTCGCTGTTATTGAGCTGGTCGAAACGCGCGTTGCAGCCCCCTCTCGAACTCAGGGCTCGTTGGACCCCGGTTCCTTTGCGGAACACGTCTATGACATTTGGCGCGCCAGGTAGGGGGCTGAAGCGTGATTTCGAGTGCACCAGATGGCCGGGCCAGATGATGCCTGATGGCTCTAAAATATAGTCATCTACGTCCACATTTAAACTGGATATTTCTCATATTCTTGATGAAATATCTCTCTAAACCCTGCCACTAATGCTAATATTCAGAGGGGTGTACAATCCTTTCTTTTATATTTTTCCTGCATAGATAATGTTGTTTAAAGGAGGGAATCACTACATTAAAGTCAAATGTACGAGATTTCCAACAACCAGAAGAAACCAAGAGCCGTACAACAGAGGTAGACGCTTTAATGACCAACTATACGACCAGATCAAAAATTATTTATCCTCTCTTGTGCATGTTATTTATCATAGATGGGATCGTGTATTAGTCTGTATGACATGATGACTATTGTATCCTCTCTTGCCTCAATCCAAGGACTTGTCAGGTACCCCAAGACCCCGAGGGTTGAGCCTAGTATAGGGAGTATGAGTGATGACTGGTCTGCAGGTTGGGAACCCTAGTGACAGAAGGGATAGTACGGATGTATGTGAGGGATTTGCTTGGGATTAATGGTGACATCACTATGCATATCATTAGTCATTTCTTCTATGGATGAGACTAGTAGGTTATTGCTATAAGCGGTTGCGGAGGCAATAGCAATTATGGATGCACTGCCCACATATAATTTATCTTTCTCTAACAAGTACACGCATACTTTATTTCTATCTTTTATTTCCATCAGATGTTTTGCACAGCTACAGGTGAAACTAAACGCCCTAGGCCCCCTCTCTCCATCATCGATAACAACAAAAATACGAAAGCTATTGGTCCAGTAAAAACACAAAAGGAATTCTAACACCCCCAAAGGTCCGTTAAAGTAACTTCACTACGCATTCGCTTCCTGAGGATTCGATAACCTAGGTCTACTAGGGAAAAAGAAGCTACACTACATCTGTAATCCGGATCGAAGGTATCAACTCTTTTTCTGGCACCGTTGGCGGGGAAGCAATAGCTACCCTAGTGATGTTATTAGGAACCTTGCTAGTTTTAATTCTTGTTTTTAATTTTGTTAGTTTGCTTTCAGTCTTTATTTGATAAACCAAAAAAATTAGTTAGCCTTTAAATTCTTGTTTTTATTATTATAATTCTTTGTTTAAGAAAACTCCAAAACATAGGAAGTATGGCTGAAAAGAAGCTTGGGGAGTTTGCTACTCCCAACAATGATTATTTGCGTACTCCTATTACCCAGCCAACAATTGCTGCTGATGACTATGAAATTAAACCCCATTACTGAAGTTTGGTTCAACAGAATCAATTTGGAGGATGTGTTGTTGAAGAAGCAAGTATGCACTTAAATACTTTCACTAAAATATGTGATATGATGCGTATAAAAGACGTTGACCCTGATGCTGTCAAATTGTGTTTATTTCCTTTCTCTCTAAGAGGGAGAGCAAAAGAATGGTTGCTATCTTTGGCTAGAAATACTATTACATCATGGGTGGGATGTACTTCTTTATTTATGACTAAATTTTTCCCACCAGCAAAGACTATGTAAGTCTGATCTAATATTACTGGCTTTAGACAGGAAGAGCGTGAGCCACTAGCGCTTGCATGGGAGAGGATGAAAGAATGCTTAAGAAACTGTCCTAGTCATGGGATGGAAGATTGGTTAATCCTCCATTTATTTTATAATGCTCTTAATCCTGTGTCTAAGTCTATGCTTGATACTGCAACTGGAGGAACATTTATGGGTAAACATACTATCGAAGCGAAGAAGCTGCTAGACAATATGCAAGACAACCATGCCTAATGGTATGTGGAAAGATCAAACACGAAGAAGGTGAACTCTATTTCACAACAAGAAAATGAAGAACTGAATGCCAAGTTGGATGAGCTCATACTAGCCGTAAAAGGTAAGGAAACCCAGGTAAGTGGCACCCCTGAAACAAATATTGAAGAAATAGACTTTATAGCTCGTAATGATTATAACCCTGCTTGGAAGAAGAGTTACAATCCTAACTTTCAAAAACATTATGCTAGTCCTGCAGGTAACTCTAATAATAATATGGGAACTAGTAACGGTAGTCTCCAAGAAACACTTAAGTCTTTTACAGACTCACAAAATGAACAAAACAATATTCCTGTTAAAATAACGAAGAACCATGATGCCATGCTTGGTAAATTATCTAACCAAGCTGTTAGTTTGAGAAATGATTTGCATGCCCTCCAAGAAAGAACGAGGATCGTTGAGGCACATCTAGGTAAGATAACCGAGAGTCAAACTCTCATTCTAGCTAAATTTGCAGGTAAAGCTGAGCACAATCCTGCTGAAGAACTCAAAATGATGAGGATCCAAAGGGAGGAGCTTGAAGAACTTGACTATAGTAATGCCCCTTCACCAAGCTATACTGTTGAAGATCTCGTAAAAAGGATCAATGTCAATATTCTGGTAAGTGAAGGTAGTGAGGAAGCTAGTACCAACACTTTGTCAATCAAGTAGCAATAAAGGTACGTGAGCTTGAAGAAGAATATAAGCAAATTGCTGAAAAATTACCTGTTAAACTAGATGACATATTTGAGCCCACTATTAAGATTAAAATTGGAACTGATGAGATAGTTGCACTTTGTGATCTAGGTGCAAGCGTCTCAACAATTCCAAAGAATTACTGAGTTAAAAATGCATCTAGCAGATTCTACCTACAAACAAGCTGTAGGAATTAAGGAGATCACTTTAGTATATATATTAAAGGTTGTCCCGCTCTCATTGATTTTGTTATTGTGGACATGCCTGAATATGCTACTACTCCTATTATATTAGGCCATCCTTTCTTAAGAACTATTAAGGCTTTGATTAATCTGCATGAGGGAACATGAAGCTGCAATTGCCTTCACGGGATCCTTTTGTTATGCATTTCCCCAGGAAGAAGAAAGCCAATCATGATGAAAAGGAGGCCATCACTTTGAAGGCCAACTACTTTGGAGTGGGTGTTCCACTCATCTGGCCCAAGTGAGTATCATCAAGGTCAATCTATTGACCATAAAAGAGCACTCCATGGGAGACAACCCATGTGAAATAAAGATTTGAGTTAAGTTTTTAGTTCTAGTTTAAGTTTATGTTTAATAAAGAGTGCTAGAAAACTCCATTTGGGGAGAAGAAGTTCGGTAGTACTTGAAATTCTGCTTTATTCATGCTATTGTTGGTCAACAATATTTACTGTCAATTTTCTATCAAAAACAAGGTATATCACTAAGTTATAGGAAAAGTAATAGTTTTCAAAGAAACATAATTTTTTTTGATGCATATAGAGAGTTTAACGACCAACTATACGACGGGAATAAAAATTCCGGCCGTATAGTTCCGGTCGTATAGATATCTTTGCCATTGAAAATTTTCTACAATATGTACTGAGAGTTTAACGACCAACTATATGGCAGGAATAAAAGTTTCGGCCGTATAGCTCCGGTTGTATAGATATCAGTGCCTCCGTATAATTTCTTTTCATATGTACTGAGAGTTTAACCGACCAACTATACGGCGGGAATAAAAATTCTGACCGTATAGTTCCGGTCGTATAGATATCGATGCCTTTGTATATTTTCATTCGCATGGACACAGTTTAACGACCAACTATACGGTGGGAACATTTTGTTCCGGCGTATAGTTGTGTCCGTATAGCTGAGCCGCCAGGAGGAAACCCTAAATTTTTGACAAAAGGCTAACTATATGGCCGGAACACCTTGTTCTGACCATATAGTTCCGCTCGTATAGTTGAGTCCGACCACAAAAACGCACCGTAAGATGATGAACACAAGGAGCCAAACTCGTGTTCGTGCCACCTCTATCGCTTCTCGGGCTGTCGCTGAGGAACGCATGGGGATATGGTTCAAGGATGAGGCCCATCGTGATCGCTTCAATAGAATCAAGAACCGCGAAGTGAAGGCCACCAAGTGGGCTTGCCCCATATATCTAACCAACTCGGTATTTCTAATGACTTCAATTTACTTTGCAATAGAGCTGGCCTGCAAAACTTTGTGTACAATGATGTACATACTTATCGCCGCTTAACCATTGAATTTATAAGTTCATTGCAAAGCAACATTAAACAATGGCAAGGAGAGGACACTATTTCTTTCCATCTGATGAACAACAACTACACCTTAACATTAGATGAATGGTGCGCATGTTTTAATTTGCCAAATAATGATATTCATGCCTTACGCTCATCCTTTACTGGCTTAGAACCTACCCCGAACAATACTATAATGGAATGAGTTTCACTAGTAGAGTGAACAAGGGGAAGGATATTCAATATCCTCCAATTCGCTATTTGTTCTATGTTATTGCTAACACCTTGCAGGCATGCAATGAGTTCATGAGACTCAACGAGGAGGACATCCTAGTCCTCTCAAAGGCTGCTTACATTAACTACGACTTGTCACTTAACTTGGGCGCCATACTTGTGCGCTACTTGGAGCACCAAGCCTCCCAAAGCCAAGGGCCAATCATAGGTGGAGGTGTTATCACCGTGCTTGCCACTACCCTAGACCTCGATCTAGGTGAGTTGCAACCCATACTAGGTGAGACACGTGTTGGTTTCTCCACTTTGAGAGCCCGTGGGATCCTCACTAGGAGAGGTGGTGCTTATTACCTACATATTCCTGGAGCTGGGCGTATCTACCCCGCTCCTATGCCTAATGGTCTTTTCTCTATCGAGGAAGGATGTTTGCTATATGATTCACAGGTTGAGCAACACCAACCCGAGGAAGAGATTCCGGAAGGAGGATGAGGACCAAGAGGAGGAGCAAGAAGTTCCTTATCAAGAGGAGCAACCACAAACCCGGTTCGCGACATACCAAGATTTCCAAGGACTTGGAGGGACCGTGGAGAGGATGCATAGCCTCTCTTTGAACCTCCGAGAATCAACAAGTAACCTCTCAACTCAATTCATGAACTGGAGTAACAACTTTTTCCCGCCACCATAATAAATTGAAGGGCTTGCAAAAGCCTAAGCTTGGGGAAGTTTCCTCATGTATCTTTATGTGGCGTTCATTTGGTTTTATTTTAGAGATTGTGTTTTATTTGAGTTTATAAGCACTCGTGTTGGTTTTTCCAACACATTATTTTTAGTTCTTCCTATTTCGCTTTCGAAATTTTCTAGCCGAGCTTTGCCGCCAATTTTCTATTCCTTGAAGTCCCTCTTTTAAAAACCACAACAAGATTTCTCCATTTTTCCTTATTTCCCCTCTTTCTTTTCTTTCCGCCTCGTGGTCTTCATATATTTGCAGGAGAATGGCCGACTTCGAGTTTCCAAGAAACAAATGAAAAAGGAAGAGAGAAGTGGAACCAAACATGAGAGGTATGCCTTATGACTCCCCACTTTTGAAGTTTGAGAAATCCATGCTAGTTAGTAGTAAATGTTGAGATATTATATTTATGGAGTGAGTCTTTGTATTTTAGTAAGATTTTCGTTTGCATGGGTATTTAATTGGGTACGTTTTGTTCCAGCTCTCGTAATTAACCAAGTCTTGCCTAAAAATTGCTAAACAATTGTAATAAGAAAAAGTCTAACAATTTAAGGCTTGGGTGTTGTAGTGCTTAGTCTTGAAGGCTTATTTCTAGAGACACTCAACACCACTAAAAATGCTGATTGACTTGATAGCTCTCTTTGAAAAGATTTGTTCGATTGAATTAAATGTTTAGCGGTTTTTGTGAGCATGCCAAAGTTTGACTTGTTAATCATAAGAATGATATAGCTTTATGCGGTTCAAACTTCATGGGATGCCAACAACTCCGCTGGCCTACAAACGATCTTCATGGAGGAAATTCCTAGATTTCGGCTATGAGTTGATTAAACACTTTTAGCAGCAATGCTATAGTGGGTAAGATTCTTGGCACTCCCGGGTAGCTACAATCAGGATGGAATCACTCATCTGGCTATTATGAGAAATCATTATGCAAAAGGAACAAAACCTTAGTGATGCCACGAGAGTCCATCACAACCCGATAAACTAATATTTTTTTGGCATGCTCTCAATTACTTAAAAACTTAAATTCTTGAAGGACAATGAATAGAGAAGTAGTGCTTGAAAAGTCTTGATTTATTGATGTGGGAGAATTGAGATACTCTAGTGTATATGCTTTTCATGAAAACTCTCACACTCTTAATTTACATGATTATACTTTATTGTTCAAAGGCAAGCCTATGAGTTGATTACTTGACATGGAATAAAGTTTACTCATTTGAATCATCCATGTTTACGATATATTTGCTGCACTATAAGGATGCATGAAACCCGTATGATATGCTTCCCATTACTCTATCTATGCTGAAGTTTTTTCAGATTTATGAAGTGGAGGAAACATGAGACTACTAATCATGAGTAAGATCACCATCTCATTATTTCAATTTAAATGCTGAGTTCCTTTTTGATTTTGGTTTTTTTGCTCGGGGAAGATCAAGTTTAAGCTTGGGGAGGTTGATGGCTCTGAAATATAGCCATCTACATCCACATTTAAACTAGATATTACTCATATTCTTGATGAAATATCTCTCTAAACCCTGCCACTAATGCTAATATTTAGAGGGGTATGCAATCCTTTATTTTATATTTTTCTTGTGCAGATAATGTCATTTAAAGGAGGGAATCACTACATTAAAGTCAAAGATACAAGATTTCCAACAACTAGAAGAAACGAGGAGCCGTACAACGGAGGCAGACGCTTTAACGACCAACCATAGGACCGGATCAAAAATTTCGGCTGCATAGCTCTGGTCGTATAGTTGGCGCCGCCATCGTTAGGTCAGACAGAACAACTTTCGTGAAGGGAACCCTATGTAAAGAATCCTCGGGCGACGAGAAAACAAGCCAGACCTCGCAAAAAAGTCTCTGCCACAGATCACCAGCCGCCTCCAGATCTCCAAACCCTTCTCCATCTCCATAGCCATATTCCACCACTTGTAATAGTAGATCTCTTCTCCGATTAGCGACATTGTATGACTATTGCTATCAATCTTATGATTTCCATTACAATGTTTGTCATTGTTGATCTCATCTCTATGTGTGAGTAATTCTCCTTGGGCTAAGGGCTTCAGCCTAGCCATGTAGGAATTGTGCATGTTATTTATCATAGATGGGATCGTGTATTAGTTTGTATGACATGATGATTATTGTATCCTCTCTTACCTTAATCCAAGGACTTGTCAGGTACCCAAGACCCCGAGGGTTGATCCAGGTATAGGGAGTATGAGTGATGACTGATCTGCAGGTTGGGAACCCTAGTGACAGAAGGGGTAGTATGACCGTATGTGAGGGATTTGCTTGGGATTAACGGTGACATCACTATGCATATCATTAGTTCTCTTTCTTCTATGGATGAGACTAGTAGGTTATTGCTATAAGCGGTTGTGGAGGCAATAGCAATTATAGATGCACTGCCGACATATAATTTATCTTGCTCTAACAAGTACACACATACTTTATTTCTATCTTTTATTTCCACCAGATGTTTTGCACAGCTACAGGTGAAACTGAACGCCCTAGGCCCTCTCTCTCCATCATCGACAACAACAAAAAGACACAAGCTATTGGTCCGGTAAAAACACAAAAGGAATTCTAAAACTCTCGAAGGTCCGTTTAAGTAACTTCACTATGCATTCACTTCCCGAGGATTCAATAACCTAGGTCTACTAGGGAAAAAGAAGCTACACTACATCCGTAATCCGGATCGAAGGTACCAATGCCGAGCGACAACGTCCAAGGCGGTCACCCCGAGAGGCGGAAGGCCAGCGGAGGCCGGGGCGCGCGTTGAGAGGAGACCCGCGCTCGGACATCCCCCGAGGCCGGTCGAGGTCACCCCCCGCCGACTCACCTGGTGGGGCACAAGAAGGGACCCCCTCGGGCAGGACTCCGACAACCAAGGGCACACCGTTCTCAACCCTGGAAGCTGCCCAGCTCATCATAAAGGAGCTCCTATGCTATTCACCGGAAGACTCAGCGCGAGAATAATGGAGGTGCGACTCATGACACTTGTGGATGTCGCATGGACAAACCCCACGTCCCCACGGACGTGGTTCAGTGAGATAGCCCATGGCGCACCCCCTTCCCCTTCGCTCTCCCCCGAGCTCGAGGGCTCAGGCAAACCACGGGCACGGCTCGACCCGTGCGGGATTCGGGCTCCGCACAAATTGTTTGCTCGGTCGAGGACGCACGATTAACCCTGGCTGGCGCTAGGGGCGCGAGGCCCGCATCGCCCGGGACGTGGCGGCCGCAGGGCACCAAAACCGGGCAGCGCTCGTCGGCAAGGCCAGGGCACGCAGTGCAAGCTTCCCCGTGCTTGCCGAGCCTCTCCAACAGGTGGTGTGGCCACCCAAGTCAAGCTGGAGATGCCCCCGCGGTACGAAAGTACCACTAGCCCCACTGAGTACTTACAACTCTATGCAACGGGGGTGGAGGCGACCGGCGGGGATAACCGGGTTTTGTCCAACTGGTTCCCCATGGGTCTAGAGGGCGCGGCGCGCGCTTGGCTATTCAACCTTTTGGAGGGTTCCGTCAGGTCTTTGCCCGAGCTCTGCGACCTATTGATACCTTTGATCCAGATTCACGGATGTAGTATAATAGCTTTTTTCCTAAAAGACCTAGGTTTAATCGAACCTTGGAAAGCAATGCTAAAAAGAAATAAAAATGACACGTCTACAAGACTTTGTTTGTTTGTTTGTTTTACCTTATTTTACCAGACCAATCTAGTATACTTTTATAATGGGTTGAATCAATGGATGGAGATAGGCCAATGTTGAAGATCCACCTGCAGTTGCACATCGTATGGGATAAAAGATAATAATAAGCATAGTAATGTGTAATGGTTGAATAAGGGTAATCTCTTGTGGGCAACACATCCTAATATACTAGAGCCCACATGATGAAACGAGCATAAGAATAGTCTTTTAGTCCAACCGAGTGCACCACAAAGCAACGATCTACAAACGATTATTAAGTGTAAAACACAAATTAAAGCATTAAGTGGTGATGTTGTTGTGATCCCTAATGGGTCGCTAAACAAAGACCGTACTACCCTTTCTTTCACTGGAGTTCCTATGACGTCGCCGCTAGCCAAGTATGTCACCTCAAGCTTTTATCAATCTATGGGATCTTGGTGCGGTGACCCAGCATACTACTTCATGATGTACTATACTATAGTCATTGACATAACACCAATGAAACAGGGTTCACTAGTATTACATCCCTCAGAGTGGTACAACAGAAACACAACAGATCCAAGACATGACTATAGATTACAATTCGACTCTTTACAAAAGATCCAGATAACACTCTAGGTTAAAGAGTAAGAAAGAAACTTCTTACAAAGAAGAACCAGAAAGAATAACTCAGAACTATTTGGCTAATAAGACTAGGATCTAAACTATCTGGCTTGCAATTGCTACTAATGCAATGCTCTACAGAAGTAGGTTTTATGGCTAGAGTATCTACTCCTATCTAATCAGAACTTCATCTTCACTTCGGTTGATGTCTATGTTGACTTCATTGACTTTGAAGAACTTGAGTTGTCGATGATGGTTTCTTGAGCATAAGTTGATGTTGACGTTGTCTTCAACGACTTAGAACCTAGCAAGGGTTAAGAAGGTATAGTTGAGTACGAGCGTACTCAGCAAGTTCACTAAAAAGGAGTGTTTGATGCACTATCTCTATAGCCATATACCATAGGTCGTAGGGAATGCAGGTTTTCGAAAACATTTCTTCAAAGGTTGCTTTTATTCTAAAAGGCTATGCCCATCAGCCTTCATAGATTTACCAGAACTTTCATGGAGTTCCTTTCCTGCAGTGTTCGTAGCTCTTTCCCGGAATAGGGAGTAACATGTCATAGTTTTATACACTCTACAAAGGTGCGTCACTTTTCCCATAAGAGACCTTAGCCTTGTTGCACATCTAAGTTGCGAGCTTGTCCATACTTCCTTGGTATGGGTCCCAGTCTAATATCCAAGCCAGTACTTCCCTCTCCACGACCCTGCATGAAGACATGATTTCCCAAGAAGGTTTACCACGAGTAAAGTCCAGGTAGCCTCTTGAAGACTCTATAAGCAGCTCTTCCTGGGAGTCACCATCAGCTATGGTGAACCTCCACCAAGACAGCTATGCACAGATAATCTAGACACCAATATTGCGGGGCACTCAGGGGTCCCTCCCTTGTGTTGGATTTCCACGAGAAATCTGTAGCTTCATGATAAGGTCATCCGTCCATGCAAAAGGGAGAAGATATAACAGACTTCCGAGAGCCATTATAGATCTTATGGTTAACGCGTAATTTACGGTGCAAGAATCACTGGAGACATTGGTTATTAAGTAATAGGTATTATGTTCCTTTACCACTAGAACTATATCAGTAGATTATTACCATTAGGCAAATAATCCATAATCATATTATTATGAATGTAGGGCCACGCAGAGATAAACAAAACTTTTTCCCCTTACGCGGTACTCCCAAGATCTAGCTCAGGTGATAGGCCACGAGATTTACCACTATACGCGTAGGTGCGTATTGTTGATGAAGCGGGTCAGTTGATGCTATGCCGAACGATCCCGTACAACACGTCCAGATCCCCACAGACCACCTTGTCTCCAGCACCGCACGTGCAACGCCTCCACCGGTATCCACACGTACAGGAAGGAGCTCTAGGCAGAGGACTGCTAGATCCTGTCTAGCCCGAAATGGGAGTGGAGAAAGTGATGACTAGGTCAGGGATAATCCCTTATCACTCCACTTATATACACTCCTATATGGGCTCAATGCTTGAGGCCCATTTAGGATGTACCCCAATCTCCACATGGATCGAATCCACATGGGCTCTTTTCCCTTAAGTGTGTGACCCTGTAGGTTTACGTACACCTGGACACGACACGAGTCACCACTACGAGTCAATAGCTTGTAGTGGCCTCTAGCAAGACGTGCCAGTCCCTTTGCCTCATGATATATCTTATCAAGCTATAGGAAAGTTGTTTCCACCCCTTTAATAGCTCGACTCTCTCTTCTCCTTCCATGATATATGATTCACTGGACTAACCCTTGGTCCGACTCCTTGGTTAACACTTAACCAAGTCGCGCATGGCCATGCTTCCGAATCATATCACACGAGAGGGCCCAGAGAATATCTCTCCATTACAGAGGGAAAATACCATCTTGGTAATCCACATCATGCAGCTTGCTTCACAACCAACATGAACCCTACCTTTATAACTACCCATTTAAGGAACAACGTTTGATAGAACCTAAGTTGGTGATCCACAACTCAGATCATGCGATCACCTCAGGTCAAAGGATTCCATTGCTTGAGAATAAAAATGACAACATGCTCGTTGCATCTCAACTGTGGGTAAGTCCGATTCGCTAAACTCTTTAGCTGAATCCATGTAAGTCGGAATAGCATCTCCATGCCCATGACAAGTGGAACTGAGTCATTAGCCGACTTTCACATTAGTCTAAGTTGTGTGTCTAGCACAACCTCAATGACCAAGGACAACTAGTATGAACAACATGAATATATAGTTCCACAATCGAATCACATATTCAATGATACATATCAGTAGTTCATACAAGGACAATAACTTTATGAATACATTGGAAATAACATCATACATGATTGCCTCTAGGGCATATTCCCAACAATGAAAATAGTATTTTTCTGACCTTTTGAAATGCAGGTGATGACAACATTTGAGTTATAAGTATTTGATAGAAAATAACCAAAGGACATGAGCAAGTGTGAACTTGCCTTTTGTGATTGCAAGATTATGCACTCACGGTCTTCAATACAATAGAAGATCCAAAATCTGAAATTAGCATCATTGGTCCGGTAAGGAAAAATGTTTAAAGAAGCAAGATGCAATTATGCATAATTAATGTAATGCAATTTGGTAAACACGAATCCCCAGAATATCCGTATTTGATCTAGGGCTTAAAGCTTGTGATGAGTTCTTTGGAATGTGTTGCACTTTTATACCAGTTTCACACTTGTCCTTCTTATTAAGGCTTGTGAGTGTGTCTGAAACAACTTATAAGTACAATCAAGTAACACACAATGACATAGCACCCAAGGTGTTGACAAATGATTCAGAGTTTATTCTATTCAAGCTTTCTATTATAACTTAGGGAGTTAAAGACAAATGTGGAGTTCTATTTGTAATTACTTTCAAGGAAAATATTATTTTACAAAGTAAGAGCATTTCAATCTTGAAGTTACACTTTTAGGGTTTCTTATTAACTAAAAGTATTTAAGAATAAAACAATTAGCATTTTTGAATAGCTATTCCACTAGTAAGTGGAGACTTTTATATTTTGAATATGGCATCATATTATGGGTGGTTCGCTTCTGAAGGTTTCACAATAGAGGTAATTACAAGTAGTATTACTTTTATGGAAATGGTGTTTCCTTAATGTTATACTTCATAAATTCAAAATAGGCATTATTTTAATTACTTAAAAACTTGGTTTGAATCTTTAAATGGATTCCCAAACTAGTAAAATAATTAGTGGATATTAGCTTGGTGATTTTATGAATGAGGAGAATCCTCAAGACAAGCAACACACTATTTTTGATGGTTTTATAGTTAATAAAATCTTTTTAAGAAATAAAATATAATTACTTTGAATGGTAATTTTAGTAAATACATCTTAAAATAGTTGGACCTATCTTGACTTTACTTAAACATCAATTGAACTTGTTATTTCATTTTTAAGCTTTAAATAAATAATGCCAAAGGCAAAGTAAGGATTCATATATTTATAATGCACTAAAATAAAAGAAAATGGTTTTAAATAGGATTTATTAAACTTTTTCATTTATTTTACTTCAAATGTGAAGGGTTATATTTTAATGTGTAGATTTTATTTTTGTGATCATTTTGGTATATTATATATATTTTTGTGATTTCTAAATGATAAGATATGACTTTTATAAGTTTTATCACTTTATAAAGACTTAATAAATAATAATATTTAGTTAAGTGACACAAAAAATATATGTAACAAGTTTATAAATTTATATTTTGTCTTTCTAAGAATTTTGATATAATATACTTATTTTTCTGAATTTTAAATAATATAGGTTTATTTAAGATTTATCCCTAATAGGCTATTTACTAATAATAGTTATTATCTTATTTAAGTTGGAAAATAAAATATGATAATAGGTTTATAATATAGAATTTATTTTTTGAACATTTTTATATATAATATATGTTTTTCTGAATTATAAAAAATTTGATTTAACAAGATTTAATATTTTTTTGAAATTATAAAACTAATTTCCAAAATATTTCATATCTCATCACTGCTACTTTTGTTACTCACTCCGATGTCAGACATGTGGGGTCAGGGCCACGTCGGCAAGCCACCTCAGCACGGACTAGGTAACATAGCGATGTGGCAGAGGGTCTGACATGGGTCTGACGTCACCACAATGTCAGCCCGGCCTCCACCACTAGGTCGTGGTTGCCGGCAGCGATCGACAACGTATTTTCTAGCGCGGCTTGGTGTGCTGGAATGAGGAGATGATGGTGAGCACAATAGCGGTGGCACCGCCCAGAAACTGTCACCGGAACAGTGACCATGACGACAGACAACAGCGGCGGCATCAGCTGCTCATGAGGACCAATGGCTCACCCCGGTTGTCATGGTAGAGTCGGTGAGGGTAGGCGCGACCGGAATCAAAGGAATCGATGGCGGCTGATATCGGTGCAGAGGTAGCAATCCCGACGCTTGGGACTTCCTCGACTTCCGTGGAGTGGGGCAATCGAACGAGAAGAGTTTGGCGGTCACTACGATGGTCTCAACTTGCCGAGGTAAGAAAAGAATCGACGACACCGACTCACCTCTAAGCTAGGGTTTTCGATAGGGAAGAAGATTTAGAGAGAGAGAGGGAGAATGGGAGGATGAGGATGAGCAGGGGCTTCGTGGCGTTCTTATCTCCCCTAGTGACGGTGGAATGAATCTGAATGGAGACCTACATCATGGCACAACGACAGACAGTGGCGATGCTGATAGGAAGCTGCTTGTGATGTCGGGAGGAAGACGACGATGGAGATTTTACAGAAAACCCCCTATATGTTTTCCAGGCTCAACCCGCAATCCACCATCTATCCCACCTGTCAGTGAGGGAGAGAGAGAGGTTGGGCTGCTATTGTTGGGTCATAGCTGAGTGAGAAGTTTTTTCTTTCTGCTGCTCACGAGCTAGGATTAGAAAATGGGCCGTGGGATGTGCGACTGGCTGATTCATTTTATTTTTCCATTTCTCTTTTCTCTTTGTTTTTTTACAAAACCATTTCAAATATGAATTTCTTCAAGGATTTCAATATCTAGAGAACTTGTAGGTCATTAACATTATTGTATTAATCAAGTATGACCCTCTTCTCCTCATTTCTTATTGTGCATTAGAAATATTCATAATTATATGAAAGGTCCTTTTCATTCGGAAATATTAATAGGAATTAGGGTTTTAGGGATTACTTCTTATTTAATGATCCTTTAAAGATGATTTTATTTTCACTTGATAATTTTAATGGTAATGATTTAATGTTCTGCATAGAATCTTATTCATACTTAACCTCATAAAGGAATTATGTAAATATATTACAAGGTATTAAACCCTGAGGTTTATAATATGGTGATTTGAATTTCATGGTTCTCCATAATTGGTGATTTCTCCTATTCAAACTCTACTTAATTTGTGAGGCTTAGAACTAGCATGGAACAATCTTGGTTGAGTCTTTATGCACAAATGACAATCACTGGTGGAGAAAGTAAATATGCATTAACAAGTGGTTATCCTGAGTTTGGAGAATATTGAATAGACTCACATTCTATTATGGACATGGATAAAGATTAAGAGCTAGGATATATTGCCTTCATGATTTGTGACCATAGACAATAACTCAACTTAGAGTGAGATATTGGGATTGCTTTCCTAATGTGATCTTGATGGTATATAAGCCTAAGTCCTTATTAGGGTTTAAGACAATAATATGGACAAGGCTTTCATTAATACAACACTCCTCTGGTATTCTAACAATCTCTTAGAAACTTCGTTTTACTAAGAGATATTACTTAATGATTACCTAGGAATGGGAAATGGTTCCACTATCCATTTGATTCTAGGGTTTTGAATAATGAAGTAAACATGGCTATGTTCATGGCTTGATAAGACCTTGGTTAAAGGTTTCTCAAGAATTCCTACCCTCACACTTCACTAAGCTTGGGTCATAGTTAAGGAATTCCTTTCCTAAATATACTTTATTTACATATCTCCTCTGCTTCACTATGATCTCTTTTCCCTAAATGAACTAGTCATCTGGCGCCACCATATCTACCATCATATGATGACATGGTCATGCCACTTCATTAACTCTCATTATCCATTCTTCTACATATAACTTCTATTGCTTAGCTACCCTTGATGAATTCATCAATGTAACTACTCTCACTCCATCCATAAACTCCTTTATAATAACCTTGCCTCTACTTTCAAGACTTGCAAGACTACAATCCTCTCGATGTCATATAGGATATCAATCCTATGGAATAGGTATGGTGTTACTCCCATAATACAAGTTTGTTCTTGTATTAGCTTGGTTAAGCTACTATGCCTCCAACTACTCCATACAACTAATATTATATATTTCATCATACTCTAGCTTGACTTCTAATGATCAAGCTAGATGATTCAGCTTACTTGGGCTTGCCTAATTTAGTATACTCACAACTCTTCTTCAATACCTAATCATCTATTCTCAAGTGATATTTGAGAATGATGGCTTCCATACTTTGATCATAATAAGCTTAGGCTTCTAATTGTATGATCAAAATCTATTAACACTAAGTACTAGATTTGTACTAGTCTCTCTGTAGGCTTATCTTGTTAAGGAAACTTACTTTAGGCTTATACCTACTTGGCTTAACAAGATTATCACTAGATTCTCTACTACTACTAGCTTTCTCATAGCTTCATAATTACTATCTAAACTCTTGGGTTTAAATACTTCTTGTAGCTAACTCATGAGTGAGTTAACTCCTCCAACATCCAATGGTTTTATCACCACTAAGGATCTCATTCCATTGATGATGGCACACTCTACCATATCTAGTTCCTTCTTATTATTAATTTACTTAAGGTCTTTGGAAGGTCAATATAATAGGTCAAAGCTAAGAGTCAACAAGTTCTAGGTCAGTAATTGATCACTCACATTGATGATCAATTGACACTAGGACTTGGTTAAATAGGAATGTCACCTCCTAATAAGGTAACAAAGATATGAGATGAACGGTCTTGGCTCAACTTCCTTTCTACTCTATTTGTGAGAAGAGTTAGTGTTTAGGAACTACCATGATTCCCATGGTAGAAATAACTATAGTAAACATGTGTACCAAGGTTTAGTTATTAAGTTTCTTTGCTTAAATTATAGACTTAATTAAGTATTCAAGAGTTGTTGTAATGAATGCCTTGATATGATCTCTATAGGATACTTTATTAATGTGTTGTGGGTTTAGCTTGATTCTATTTGATCTACCCATAGATCAAATTATATTACCAAAGATAAGGTTTTTAGCAAAGGTCATATTGAAACTTATCGCAATCAACTTGATGGTCTACTTTAGTTCCACCAAGTTAAGAGAAGCTTCAATCACTTTGACAAGTTTTATTTAAAAGTGCGAAAATTATGCACACACCACATCTCAGCTTATTTCTAAGCTCTAATGCGAGGATGTTACAGTCTCTCCCCCTTAAAATAAACTTCGTCCCCGAAGTTCGTACTCTCTTTCGTTTCGAAATAAGGAGTTGACTTGTATTGATCATGATCTTTTTCAACTCCATTGTGATCACAAGTGGGGATGATTGTGGCATCCCAAATCAAGATCTTTTATCTTCAATTTTCTTTATACTTGGTAACTTCCAACTACCATTCACAATTTGTAGCATAGCTCCTTTTACTATAATCCCTTGGGTTATGTCATCACAGTCCTACATACGATTGGTTTAGGATACATTTAATCCATTCCAATGAGAGTGTCGTGTTACTCTACACTGGCCTATATTGGAATACTCTCTTCTCTCTTAAGACAAACTTAAGAGTGGTTTCCTCTTCATAACTAGTTTTTAGGATTAATCAATTGTATCCCCTTCGATGTTTCATCTGGACATACTCTTGAGAATACTTTTATAATGATGATTTCTTACAACCTTATGAAGGTAAGGCTTAATCTCATCATAACTAGTATTTATTATCCAATCTTTAGTTGGCAAATCAGATAACCACACCTCTGCATTATTGCTTGCTCTCCCCCTTGGGGTTTTCTAATGGTCTCTAAACTGTATGTATAATACCCATTAACTCAATAGTTAGGTTTTTGGTCTCTGTCTAGCTTATTCTCTACCTCTATAAGGTCTCATGAAAGAATCTGTGGTATACCCACACAATTGTGGATCTCCGAAATGAATCTTCCAACGTTACTTGTCTTACTTTTATCTCCTTTAACATTCTTTCTCACTGATAAACCCGATTTCATGAAACATCTCGAAAAATGACCGCCTTAATTTCATACTTCCTTAGGTCTAACTTAACTTAGACCGAGTTTTATGATATTTAAATCATACAAAGATGACCTAATTAGCTAAAGTGCTAGGATACCAACTTCGGATCCTCCTAGGTGTATGGATTACCCTACGGGTTTTCGACTTACTATTGGCATTCTCTCTGAGTTGTCAGAGCTTGAATACCACTTTGGTTTCAAAACTTGTTCTTTGCACTGATTCATGATACTTCCATGAACTTGGTACAACTACTTCATTAGCTTCTTAGCAACATCACCTATTCTGAGTGAACTTAAGTTTATTCCTTCATGTCGCTCCACACTTTTTCTGCACTAATACTCCTTATTACCAGCTCATAGTGAGTTGGGATTGATCCATCCTTCAAAATAATGTTGATACTCCTTATATTTGGCTTCATTCTTCATGTAAGTCTTCATCTTGATCTTCGGAACTGGGCACTCCCTTATACGAATTCCCTTATCTATCTAGGTCTATGACATCATGTAGTAACGTGATGATGCAACATGCATTTGCACATGAAGTCAAACTTCATGTACAGATCTAGTCAATCAAGAAAATCCAAGAAAAACCAAGAAAGCCAAATGTGGTACATATAATACACATTATTCTAAGCCCATAATATAGTAGGTTAGTAAAACATCTCTAGAATTCAGGCTTAGTGTGTAGTATATGACACCTCCTAGTATAGGTTTACATCGTGATACTTAGCACTTAGGTGTTAAACTACTCTTTGTCTCAATACTTACCCAAACTGCTCAGTTGCAATAGGATAATTTTGAGCAAAGTGGTCTCACTTTGGTTCTGACGAACCTCTTACCTTTCTTTTGGGACTACTAAAGTCTACCAGCTTTCGAGTATATCAAAAATTATCCGCACATGATCTCTCAAAACTACTAACACATTGTCATTACTACCTTAATCCAAAAATTATCGTAAGGTTATGACATCTATGACTTCTATCATAGACCTACACTATTCTTTACTTACTATTATTACAAGATTTATTATTGAGTACTTGTCCTAATTATATCTATATCATGGTCTCTGAGCTAATCCCACCATGATATCTCTTATTTTTATCTTACTATTGTTGATTCTAAACCAAATCCTACTTCATCACGTAGAATTCTCAAGTGAATCCCACATGATTTACTTCCCACTCATCTACACATGTTCTAATGGTCTTCAACATGTAGCCTATCATTACCATCAAATGATAAGATTTTGATACCTTACATGGATCCTATGGATATACTACACCATTAAAACTACTCCACAAGTTATCCTAATCTTAGTCCTAATGTTCTTTGATATTTTAACTCACTTAAGAGATTTTAGTGGTGGTATACCTATTTAGAACTACACTAAGATGATATTTCTCTAGATAATATGGATAAATAATCCTTAAGAAAGATAACAAAAGTATCCAACTTAAGTGTGACAAGGTTATCCCCAAGTGGATACCATCACAAGTCTTGGTTTAGATAAGATGGCTCCTATAGTCACTATCCAACCTATAGATCTTCCTAAAAGGGTTTTAATCCTAAGGTCGAAGCATATGCTCTAATACCAGCTGCGGTGACCCAGCATACCACTTCATGATGTAGTACACTATATTTGTTGACATAACTCCAATGAAACACCGTTCACTAGTATTACATCCCTCAGAGTGGTACAACAGAAACACAGCAGGTCCAAGACGTGACTATAGATTACAACTCCACTCTTTACAAAAGATCTAGATAACACTCTAGGTTAAAGAGGAAGAAAGAAACTTCTTACAAAGAAGAACCAGAAATAATAACTTAGAACTCTTTAGCATCTAAACTATTTGGCTTGTAATTTCTACTAATGCAATGCTCTACAGAAGTAGGTTTTATGGCTAGAGTATCTAATCCTATCTAATCAGAACTTCTTCTTCACTTCGATTGATGTCTATGTTGACTTCATTGACCTTATTGAAGAACTTGAGCTATGGATGATGGTTTCTTGAGCATAAGTTGGTGTTGACATTGTCTTCAACAACTTAGAACCTAGAAAGGGTTAAGAATGTACGGTTGAATATGAGCATACTCAGCAAGTTCACTAAAAAGGAGTGTTTTATGCACTATCTCTATAGCCACAGACCATAGGTCGTAGGCAATGCAGGTTTTTGAAAACATTTCTTCAAAGGTTGCTTTTATTCTGAAAAGCTATGTCCGTCAGCCTTCACAGGTTTACCAGAACTTTTGTGGAGTTCCTTTCTTGCAGCGTTCGTAGGTCCTTCCCGGAACAGGGAGTAACATGTCATAGTTTTACATACTTTGCAGAGGTGCGTCACTTTTCCCATAAGATAC
Source organism: Avena insularis (assembly GCA_023614405.1). Classification (NCBI taxonomy): domain Eukaryota; kingdom Viridiplantae; phylum Streptophyta; class Magnoliopsida; order Poales; family Poaceae; genus Avena; species Avena insularis. The sequence goes on from CM042694.1 coordinate 471,285,834, forward strand.
CTTAGCCTTGTTGCACATCCAAGTCGCGAGCTTGTCCACACTTCCTTGGTATGGGGCCTAGTCTAAGACCCAAGCTAGTACTACCCTCTCCGTGATCCTGCATGAAGACACGATTCCCTAAGAAGGTTTACCACGAGTGCAGTCCGGGTAGCCTCTCGAAGACACTATAAGCAGCTCTGCCTGGCAGCCACCATCAGCTATGGCGAACCTCCACCAAGACAGCTATACATATATAATCTAGACACCAATATCGCGGGGCACTGAGGGGTCCCACCCATGTGCTGGATTCTCCATGAGAAATCTGCAGCTTCATGATAAGGTCATCTGTCCATGCGAAAGGGAGAAGATACAACAGACTTCCCTAGAGCCATTATTAGTAGATCACTGGCGACTTTGGTTGTTAAGTCCTAGGTATTATGTTCCTTTACCACTCAAACTGTATTAGTAGATTATTATCATTTGGTAAATAATCCAAAATCATATTATTATGAAAATAGTATTTTTCTAACCTTTTTGAAATGCAGGTGATGACAACATTTGAGTTACAAGTATTTGATAGAAAATAACCGAAGGACATGAGCAAGTGTGAACTTGCCTTTTGTGATTGCAAGATTATGCACTAACAATCTTCAATACAATAGAAGATCCAAAATCTGATAATTGGATTATTGGTTCAGTAAGGACAAATGTTTAAAGAAGCAAGATGCAATTAAGCATAATTAATGTAATGCAATTTGGTAAACGCGAATCCCTGGAATAATCGTATTTGATCTAGGGTTTGAAGCTTATGATGAGTTCTTTGGAATGTGTTGCACTTTTATACCAGTTTCACACTTGTGCTTCTTATTAAGGCTTATGCGTGTGTGTGAAACAACTTATAAGTACAATCAAGTAACACACAATGACATAGCACCCAAGGTGTTGACAAATGATTCAGAGTTTATTATATTCAAGCTTTCGATCATAACTCAGGGAGTTAAATACAAATGTGGAGTTCTATTTGTAATTACTTTAAAGTAATTTCTTTCGAGGAAAAGATTACTTTACAAAGTAAGAGCATTTCAATCTTGAAGTTACACTTTTAGGGCTTCTTATTAACTAAAAGTATTTAAGAACAAAACAATTAGCATTTTTGAATAGCTATTCCACTAGTAAGTGGAGACTTTTATATTTTGAATATGGCATCATATTATGGGTGGTTCACTTCTTAAGATTTCATAATAGAGGTAATTACAAGTAGTATTACTTTTATGGAAATGGTGTTTCCTTAATGTTATACTTCATAAATTCAGAATAGGCATTACTTTAATTACTTAAAAACTTGGTGTAAATATTTAAATGGATTCCCAAACTAGTAAAATATTTAGTGGATATTAGCTTGGTGATTTTATGAATGAGGAGAATCTTCAAGATAAGCAACACACTATTTTTTGATGGTTTTATAGTTAATACAATCTTTTTTAGAAATAAAATATAATTACTTTGAATGGTAGTTTTAGTAAATACATCTTAAAATGGTTGGACCTATATTGAATTTACTTAAACATCAATTGAACTTGTTATTTCATTTTTAGGCTTTAAACAAATAATGCCAAAGGCAAAGTTAGGATTCATATATTTATAATGCACTAAAATAAAAGAAAATGGTTTTAAATAGGATTTATTAAACCTTTTCATTTATTTTACTTCAAATGTGAACTATTTTATTTTTAATGTGTATATTTTATTTTTGTGATCATTTTGGTATATTATATGTATTTTTGTGATTCTTAAATAATAAGATATCACTTTTATAAGTTTTATCACTTTATAAAGACTTAATAAATAATAATATTTAGTTAAGTGACACAAAAATATATTTAACAAGTTTATAAATGTATATTTTGTCTTTCTAAGAATTTTGATATAATATACTTATTTTTCTGAATTTTAAATAATAAAATATGTTTATTTAAGATTTATCCCTAATAGGCTATTTACTAATAATAATTATTATCTTATTTAAGTTGGAAAATAAAATATGATAATAGGTTTATAATATAGAATTTATTTTTCTGAACATTTTGATATATAATATGTATTTTTATGAATTATAAAACAAAAGATATTGATTTAACAAGATTTAATCATTTTCTAAAATTATAAAACTAATTTCCAAAAGATTTCACATCTCACGCTGATGGCACTGCTACTTTTGTTACTCACTCCGATTCTACCCTAAGACACAGACATGTGGGGTCTGGGCCACGTCGGCAAGCCACCTCAGCGCGGACTAGTAAACACAACGACGTGGTAGAGGGTCTGACGTGGCTCTGACATCACCACAACGTCAGCCCGGCCTCCACCACCAGGTCGTGGTTGCCAGTGGCAATCGACGGTGTATTTTCTAGCGCGACTTGGTGTGCTGGAAAGAGGAGATGATGTCGAGCACAATAGCGGCGGCGTCGCCCAGAAATGGTCATCGGAATAGTGACCACGATGACGGATAGCAGCGGTGGCATCGGCTGCTCGTGACGGGAATGACAGAGAGGATGAGGAGGACGATGGAGATGTCCATGAGGACCAGTGGCTCACCCCGGTTGTCATGGTGGAGTCAGTGAAGGGAGTCGCAGACGGAATCAATGGAATCGACGGCGGCTGGCGTCGGGGCAAAGGTAGCAATCCCGAAGCCTAGGGCTTCCTCGACTTCCATGGAGTGGGACAAACGAACAAGAAAAGCTCAGTGGTCACCACGGTGGTCTCAGCTGGTGTCAACACCCGGATTTTTAATCCCAGATGCCCGTTATGCCATACCTCGCAATCCCAGGATTACCATTTTTGCGAGACATAACGGATTGGATATCACAGTACATCATCCATTACAAACCATACATAAGGTCTTACACAAATAAGGATCTCATGATCCAGTCTTAATACAACAAGCAGCGGAATAAATATAAAGCGTAGCGGTGGGATCCATCTTCATGGGCACAAGCAATGCTAACGAAGGCAGATAGTCCTAGTTATCATAGCCGTCCTGCTGGCCATCATCTTGATAGTCTCCTTCAGAGTCTGGCCATGAGAATAGCCAGGGACAAAAGCCATGAGTACTCTTTAAGTACTCGCAAACTACCACTAACAAGTAGTAAGTGCTAAATCTAAGTTTAACTATAAAGTTCAGTTTGAAACCTAAGCTGAGTTCTGAAGCAAAGAAAGATAAAACAAAGTTCTAGAATCAATTAAGTTGGGAAGCTATTGTCATAAACACAACCCTGTTGTGGTCAAGTCAAGATTCATCATTCATTTCATAAGTTGTTTTGAAAACATCTGACAACGAAACAGTATGGCCATTCCAACTGTCCATAACCATGGACGTGGCTATTAGAATAGTTTGACACTCTGCAGAGGTGGTACATTTTCACCACAAGATTCGATACATCTATCAGGGATAACCCCGAATCATCATACTTAGTATGCAGATAATCAAACATAACATTCCCTTTACACACCCTAGTATAAGCACCTCTCCTATGAGCATGGCCTCCCAACCATGACCATCAGTCATCTTGGGAACTGCATAGGTGGACAACATTGAGAGGTAGCCTCAGCTCAAACCCCTCCCGCGAGGGAACTAATACTAATGCATATAAACTTTCGGCTAAGCCTTACCCAATTCAGGTAGTGTGGTTGTATGGTAAATTTGGAATGGTATCGCATCCGAATCCAACCATCAGTTTTATAAAAGGGTTAAGGCTCATGCCTTAACATTCTCATCATCATAAACCATTTGTGTTTCTCAACACATGTCAAAACATCTCAATAGAATGACTCATTATTCCAAGGTTTTCACAATTCATTTTCACCAATTGTTCCCATCTAAAGTGACGCAAGTTTTTATCTACTCTAAATTACTAAGTTAAGAGTGTTCACTAAGGTGGAAAGATGGGATCAATCTCATGCCATAGAATGACATCTAAGGTTTATCTAAATAGGTCAAGTTTTATACTCTTTATGCTACCTTCAAAACAAGTAATGGACCTTGTGTAAAGTAAAGCAAGTAAAGCTTATAAGGTAATACTTGGGGTAGTAATAGTCAAAGTGGTGTGACCAAAGCATGTCTAAAGCATCTTTGCTCATTCATCTAGCTTAATTTTAGCTTGCTAACAATAGCTTGTCTTGGTTGGTGCAGTGGTTGAAGTTTTCTTCTTCTTCTTCTTGGTAGAACTCCTCCTCCTCATAAGCTTGGTCAGTACTATCTTCTATAAATACATGTGGAGTACACAATCACCAAACAAATACTTAACTAGTTTACTTAGTACGCTAAGGCACCCAATTGATGATGTATTATCATCACAAGCATCACAAGTTTTATTCCATAGTTTCCTCCTTTTTATTTTAGAAAAGTAATTTCTACTCTTTGAAAAATTAACTAAGATTTAATATTCAGCACTTAAAATATGGGATCATGTGGACACATGTCATCACCACATATTCTAACATGTGGGAATGTAATTTAAGGGTTGGATCATAACTATTATGGTTTAAGTTCATTATTTAATGATTTAAAGTGACTAGAAATGCCTATATAGCATTATTTTGGAACTAGTCCAAAGTCACTGCATGTAAATCCTAATATTATTACATATTCAGATAGGTATGGTGAAATGTGATTTTTGACAGTTGGAATCAACTCAAAAGCTAACTTGGTTGATTTTATAAAAATGTTGCAAGGTGCAAAAGCTTCTGTCTTGTTATTTTCACTAGGAGAGATCTATAACTCTAAATGAATTAAATCCAACGGGCTTTGATAGATCTTTTCAGTAGCTTTTCAACAAAATTGGAATCACTTCATTTGGATTAAATCTCTCTGAATTGAATTTTGAACTAAGAGACATAACTAAGTTTAAACTAAAAAGAAAAATGCTAATACAAACTAATCAAGCGCTGGAAAGCATGGGCCACCCGATGGCGTTCGGCAGAGAACGGCTGGTAGGGGGGTCCACCTGTCATTTGCTCTTTACACGCGAAGCGGTACGGGGCGATGTGGGCCGTTAGATTAGAAGGGGAATCTACGGCTTAGAGGTGTCGTCTCCAGCGAATAGTTCGTCGGTGAGGACAAACCCTAGCGGCTCGGTGGGGGTGCTCAGGGGGCATACGACGGCTCCAGCTACGGCGGTGATGGGGGCGATCGAACATGTTGTCGATGGCGGGCTCAGGGGTGGTCGCGGCAGCTCCTGGGGTGGACGAAATTGACGGCGCCTTCTCCTCTTCTGCAGTGGGCTCCTCCGGCGAAATTCCGGCGAACCAAGGCTCGAGCGGCTCCGGCAAGAGGTGGGGAAGGACCAATGAGGAGAGGGGAGTGGAATGGTGTGAGTCTTTGGTGAGTCTGAGGGGGAGGCTCTTTATAGGCGCGACCGAGTAGGCAGAAGGCGGTGCTCGTCGGTGACGACGACATAGCGAGCTAGAGGCATGGGCGGTGTGCTAGGACGGTGGGCGGTGCCCTGGCGAGTGTCACGGTGTTGCTTGTGAAGTGGTTTGCGGTCGGGGAAGTGAAGAGTGCGGTGCGCACTAAGTCTCTGCCGACGGCGAGTTTTACGGCGGCTGGTGACTACGGGGCACGGTCAGGGGATTGGGCATGTCCCTTAGCTTGCTAGGTCGGTGGGGATCGTGTAGACGGGCGGCTGGAGCTAGGCGAGGTCTGGCTACGCGGGGACAGGGCGCACTCTACGGGCGGCGTCGGCATGGTCGACAGGCTCCGGGCACGGCGGTTCCTGGCCGTTCTGGTTGATGTCTTTGTGCTGGGGCTGGTTGGACGGTAGAGGTGGACCACAGGCTACCTCCAGGACACGGTGGATGGCGCTGGCGGCGGCTGTGGCGTGCTGTCACCGGTGAGGTGCCCAAATGGGGGCTCGGCCTTAATGGCCATGACCATTTGGTCGTGGCACAGTGTGTGGCTGGGCTAGAGAGGGGTAGGGGAAGTAGTGGAGAGATTTTGGTGGCAATGTGGGGTACAAGTTTGGCCAGAACACTATTTAAAATAGTGAAATTTGTTTGGTTTGAATTCTGCCTGCCAAGTGTTTGATGAAATGGCCGCATGAACCTTACTTTTGAATTTTGGGTTCAAATTTTTTTAGTGATCTCCACAAGTACTAGGTAGTCTCTAGTTGCAAGGGTTTTGAAAATTGAACCTGTTTGAGTGGTTTTTGAAATAGTGGGATCTTCCCATATGAAATAGATTCAATTTTAAACTGTCATTTAAAATTAGTATTTGATTGTTTTTAGCAGATCACCAAGTGGGACTTGGTATCTCATTATGTTTACTAGCAAGGGGTGCAAAGATTCCGAATTATTTCTGTTGGGAAATGAGTGCTAGGAACACTCAAAGTAGTGTAGTGGATTAAAATGACCAAAATGACCATACCTCATTTTTAATTGTTTTTTATTTGATTTTCTTTTGGATTTTCTTGGGAATGATTTAGATGATGTTTATTTCACCTAAGAATCATTTTACAATCAATGGATCACAGAACCATGGCAATTCAAACAACTCCTATTTTTAAATGCACACACATATGAATGCTTTCATATTTTGAAATGGAAAAGTTTTTGTTAACCCTAATTTGGATGATTTGGATCTTGATAAGCTTGGATTAAAGTTTTGGGATGTTACAGCTGGCCGAGGCGAGCAGGGAATCGATGGCACCGGCTCACCTCCAAGCAAGGGTTTCCGGTGGTGAAGAAGATTCAGAGAGAGAGGGGGGGGGGGGAATTGAAGGATGAGGATGAGCAGGGGCTTCGTGGCGTTCTTATCTCCCATGGTGACAGCGGCACAAATCTGATTGGAGACCTACATCATGGCACGACGGCGGATGGCGGCGATGCCGATAGGCAGGTGCTTGTGACGTCGGGAGGAAGATGACGACAAAGATTTTGTGGAAAACCCCAGGATGTTTTCCAGGCTCAATCCGCAGTCCACCACCTGTCCCACCTGTTAGTGAGGGAGAGAGAGAGAAGTTGGGTTGTATTGTTGGGCCGTAGCTGAGTGAGTGGTTTTTTCTTTCTGCTGCTCGCGAGCTAGGATTAGAGGATGGGCCGTGGGTTGTGCGGCTGGCTGATTCCTTTTCTTTTTCCATTTCTCTTTTCTCTTTTATATTTTTTTACAAAACCATTTCAAGTATGAATTTCTTCAAAGATTTAAATATCCATAGAATTGTAGGTCACAAACATTATCGTATAAAGCAAGTATGACCCTCTTCTCCTCATTTCTTATTCTGCATTAAAAATATTCATAATTATATGAAAAGTCCTTTTCATTTGGAAATATTAATAGGAATTGGGGTTTTAGGGATTACTTCTTATTTAACGATCCTTTAAATATCATTTTATTTTCACTTGATAATTTTAATGGTAAATATATTACAAGGTATTAAACCCTGGGGTTTATAATATGGTGATTTGAATTTTATGGTTCTCCATATTTGGTGATTTCTCCTATTCAAACTCTACTTAGTTTGTGGGTTTTAGAACTAGCATGAAACAATCTTGGTTGGGTCTTTATGCACAAATAACAATTACTGGTGGAGAAAGGAAGATATTCATTAACAAGTGCTTATCCTAAGTTTGGAGAATATTGAATAGACTCAAATTTTATTATGGACATGGATAAATATTAAGAGCTAGGATATATTGCCTTCATGATTTGTGACCATAAATAATAACTCAACTTAGAGTGAACTATTGGGATTGCTTTCCTAATGTGATCTTTATGGTATATAAGACTAAGTCCTTATTAGGGTTTAAGACAATAAGATGGACAAGGCTTTCTTTAATACAACACTCCTCTAGTATTCTAACCATCTCTTAGAAACTTCATTTGACTAAGAGATATTACTCAATGATTACCTAGGAATGGGAAATGGTACCACTATCCATTTGATTATAGGGTTTTGAATAATGAAGTAAACATGGCTATGTAAATGGCTTGATAAGACCTTGGTTAAATGTTTCTCAAGAATTCCTACCCTCACACTTCACTAAGCTTGGATCATAGTTAAGGAATTCCTTTCCAAAATATACTTTATTTAAATCTCTCCTCTGCTTCACTATGATCTCTTTTCCCTAAATGAACTAGTCATCTGGATCCACCATATCTACCATCATATGATGACATGGTCATGCCACTTCATTAACTCTCATTCTCCATTCTTCTACATATAACTTATATTACTTAGCTACCCTTGATGAATTCATCAATGTAACTACTTCGCACTCCATCCATAAACTCCTTTATAATAACCTTGCCTCTACTTTCAAGACTTGCAAGACTACAATCCTCTCGATATCACATAGGATATCAATCCTCTGGAATGGGTATGGTGTTACTCCCATAATACAAGTTTGTTCTTGTATTAGCTTGGTTAAGCTACTATGCCTCCAACTACATCATATAACTAATATTATATATTTCATCAAACTCTAGCTTGACTTCTCATGATCAAGCTAGATGATTTAGCTTACTAGGTATTTCCTAATTTAGTATACTCACAACTCTCCTTCAATACCTAATCATCTATTCTCAAGTGATATTTGAGAATGATGGCTTCGATACTTTGATCATAATAAGCTTAGGCTTCTAATTGTCTGATCAAAATGTACTAACACTAAGTACTAGATTTGTACTAGTCTCTCTATAGGCTTATCTTGTTAAGGAAACTTACTTTAGGCTTATACCTACTTGGCTTAACAAAATTATCATTGGATTCTCTACTACTACTAGCTTTCTCATAGCTTCATAATTACTATCTAAACTCTTGGGTTTAAATACTTCTTCTAGCTAACTCATGAGTGATTTAACTCCTCCAACCTCCAATGGTTTGATCACCACTAAGGATCTCATTCCATTGATGATGGCATACTCTACCATATCTAGTTCCTTCTTCTTATTAATTTACTTAAGGTCTTTGGAAGGTTAATACAATAGGTCAAATCTAAGAGTCAACAAGTTCTAGGTCAGTAATTGATCACTCACATTGATGATCAATTGACACTAGGACTTGGTTAAATAGGAACGCCACCTCCTAATAAGGCAACAAAGATATGAGATGAACGGTCTTGGCTCAACTTCCTTTCTACTCTATTTGTAACAAGAGTTAGTGTTTAGGAACTACCATGATTGTCATGGTAGAAATAACTATAGTAAACATGTGTACCAAGGTTTAGTTATTAAGTTTCTTTGCTTAAATTATAGACTTAATTGAGTATTCAAGAGTTGTTGCAATGAATGCCTTGATATGATCTCTATAAGATACTTTATTAATGGTTGTGGGTTTAGCTTGATTCTATTTGATCTACCCATAGCTCAAATTATATTATCAAAGATAAGGTTTTAGCAAAGGTCATATGAAACTTATCACAATCAACTTGATGATCTACTTTAGTTCCACCAGGTTAAGAGAAGCTTCAATCACTTTGACAAGTTTTATTTAAAAGTGCGAAAATTATGCACACACCACATCTCAGCTTATTTCTAAGCTCTAATGCTGGGATGTTACAGTCTCTCCCCCTTAAAATAAACTTCATCCCCGAAGTTCGTACTCTCTTACATTTCAGAATAAGGAGTTGAGTTGTATTGATCACGATCTTTCTCAACTCCATTGTGATCACAAGTGGGGATGATTGTGGTATCACGTATCCAGATCTTTTTCCTTCAATTTTCTTTATATTTGGTAACTTCCAACTACCATTTCCAATTTGTAGCATAGCTCCTTTTACTATAATCCCTTGGGTTATGTCATGACAGTCCTACATAGGATTGGTTTAGGATACATTTAAAACATTCAAATGAGAGTGTCGTGTTAGTCTACACTGACCTATATTGGAATACTCTCTTCTCTCTTAAGACGAACTTAAGAGTGGTTTCCCCTTCATAACTAGTTTGTTAGGATTAATCAATTGTATCCCCTTCGATGTTTCATCTGGACATACTCTTGAGAATACTTTTATAATGATGATTTCTTACAACCTTATGAAGATAAGGCTTAATCTCATCAAAACTAGTATTTCTTCTCCAACCTTTAGTTGGCAAATCAGATAACCATACCTCTGTGTTATTGCTTGCTTTCCCCCTTGGGGTTTCCTAACGGTCTCTAAACTGTATATATGTATAATACCCATTGACTCAATAGTTAAGTTTTTGGTCTCTGTCTAGCTTATTCTCTACCTCTTAAGGTCTCACGAAAGAATCTGCAGTATACCCACACAATTGTGGATCTCCGAAATGAATCTTCCAACATTATTTGTCTTACTTTTATCTCCTTCGACATTCTTTATCACTGATAAACCCGATTTCACGAAACGTCTAGAAAAACAATTGCCTTAATTTCATACTTCCTTAGGTCTAACTTAACTTAGACCAAGTTTTATGCTCTTTAAATCATACAAAGATGACCTAATTAGCTAAAGTGCTAGGATACCAGCTACAGATACCAGCTTCGGGTCCTCCTAGGCGTATGGATTACCCTACGGGTTTTCGACTTACTATTGGCATTCTCTCTGAGTTGTCAGAGCTTGAATACCACTTTGGTTTCAAAACTTGTTCTTTGCACTGATTCATGATACTTCCATGAACTTGGTACAACTACTTCATTAGCTTCTTAGCAACATCACCTATTCTGAGTGAACTTAAGTTCATTCCTTCATGTCGATCCACACTTTTTCTGCACTAATACTCCTTATTACTAGGTCATAGTGAGTTCGGATTGATCCATCCTTCAAAATAATGTTGATACTCCTTATATTTGGCTTCACTCTTCATGTAAGTCTTCATCTTGATCTTTGGAAGTCGGCACTCCCTTACAGGAATTCTCTTATCTATCTAGGTCTATGACATCAAGTAATAACGTGATGATGCAACATGCATTTGCACATCAAGTCAAACTTCATGTACAGATCTAGTCAATCACAAGGAGATCTAAAGTACAAAGCAATGGCTATGGCTAATGGAGGGGATGGATGATGGAAGTGATGAGTAATGGATGAACAATGGCGTGGATCTCCTTTCGTGGTGTTGTGATGTAATCTAAGAATGGCTGCCCTCTGGCCGGCGGCTGGAGTCCCAAAATATATAGGCGTCTTCATGAAACTTGTAGGGTTTGACAGGACGAAGCCATTGCCACATGGTTCGGGAAGACGGTACGGGCGGGCTCTTCCCGTACCAGTGGTCGTTAAGCTTGCTGACACATGGGAATGACTCCCCAATTACTTGGCCATGTGGACTTCCTCAAAAAACTTCATTATGGATCCTAGTTCCACATTCAAAAGCGTGATTTCCTACAAAACACAATTCAAAGCAATGTTTTGCATATCTTTGCTTATTATTCATTAGTGGCATGGATTGAGAGTTTCTTGTTAATTGCTTGACCAAAAACAATGTTTAAACGCGGTGGAAGATGGCTATTTTTGGAGCCATCAACCTCCCCAAAGCTCAAACATTGATCGCCCTCGAGCAACAAGAAACAAAAGAACTATAAGGAATTCAGCGTTTAAACTTGAAACAACAAGAATAAGAATTCATTTATGGTTGGTAGTCATATGCGCTCAGCACTTCATTCATTTGTGAGGCTTATCAAAGTTAGAGAGATGACAAGAGTACTATACAAGCTTCAGTAAGTCAAGACAATCAAAGTAAAGTTTAATATAATTATAAATAACTAGAAGTGTAGCAATCAATCTAATTCTTCTAGTTAACTCTCAGCTTACCAAGGAACACTAGGATATTTAAATAGCATACTTGAGTAAGAGAGTTTCAAGTAGCATAACAGTGAAGTGTCTTATTTACACCCACATAAATAAATCAAGTCTATCAAAATCACTTCTAATCCAATCATTGTCTTTCAAGAAAATTCATAAAGTAGTAACGAGACCATGCCAAGGACTTGTTATGTGGATCTTCATACATATCTCTTTTCTTTTTTCTTTTTTCTTCCTCTTTCAAGGATTATCACTACAAGAAAAGTTGGTTTACAACGGACGATTTTCGTGGTTGAAGGCCCGTTTTTCGTGGCTAAAAAGTCTTCTACGACGGATGCCCTTCATGGTAAAAGCCCCGTCACAAAAGAATCTACCACGGTTTTTTCTGACCATGGCGGACCGCACCCTTTAGCCACAAAAACTTGTTCCGTCGTAGATCTGGTCGCGTTTTATTTGTGGCATGGCCGATCACCGGGACGTCATGCAAAATTCCGTGGCAACAGAACTACACCCGCCCACGCTGTTAACACCTGACCATAGAAATAAATGGTAGAAACCAGGCCTAGCCAAAGCCTGCTAATAATTAAGTGGGCTGGCCCATTAGGAGAACACAATAAGATTATGGCCCGTTACTGTTTCGTCCGACACTGTTTGAAATGGGCCCAAAGATGTGGCCAGCAGCTAGCGGCCCGTGAATGTCAGACCCATTACTGTTTAGGCCTATAGAAGCCCACATTGTTCGAATACTGTGCGGCCATTAACAGGCTGCGTGAAGTAGGCTTGATACAGTTAAGGCCCATGTCAGCCCGACACTGTTCTCACAGCTCGTTCTAGGCGGCCTACGAATGACCCACTTTTGAGAAGGTCCAATACTATTCTGGCTTTTTACCGTACCGTCCGTCAACTAATCGGGCCCACCGGCGGCTTGCAACTGTTGAGATCTGGTACTGTTCTGGCCTGCCAATATGTTTGGCATGTTACTGTTCCTATCTGGTATTTTTTTTGGCTTGCTACTGTTTACCTCGTTACTATTGTGGCCATCTACTATTCAGGTCCATTACTATTGTGGTCCTTTACTATTCTAGCCTGCCACTTTTCTAGTCTGTTACTAATCTGGCCCGCATCGAGCTGGGTTGCCTGCTTACGCTCATATCTGCTTTGGCCTATTCTTGCTTTCTCGCTTTTTGTCCTATTACTGTTTTGGAATGTTACTGTTTGGCCTCTTACTGTCCTAGCCTATTACTGGTTGCCACCTGACGGTAGGCCCATTACGGTCGTGGACACCTATAGTTTCGGCCTTTCTGAAGCCCAAGCAAATATCATAAAAGGAGTACAATTAGTGAGCATCTTTTACTATTCATGGTAGGCCTAATACAATAAGGTCAAATAACAAAAGAACCAAACTCTTACCTGATCGACCTGGCTGGCGCAGTTATGATACCTCCTACCGCCATGCATGGACGACGTCAACTAAATGCCTACATGGCCCAGCTCAAAAAATGCCTACATGGCCTATGCGAGTTATCTAGATATTACATCAGTTGCAAACTTCTTAAAAATATTACATAATATCAACGCTCGGGAAAGAAAATTCAGCATTTCAATTGAAAATCAAGTTGATTGCATTGTCCTCAATTTTCTTTCTCAATCCATCAACTTCATCTCCCTTTGAGTGTGATATCTACATTGGAAAACCACCTTGAGACTTGATCTTGCAGCCCCCTCTTTGGTGGAAATAACAATAATTGCAGTCTGAAAGTAAGTAATAACAAGTTAATACAATAAACATGACAAATTACTCATAGCTAAGAATGAACCAAATAGAAATTATAATCGGATCATACGAGAACTTGTATAGTAGGAATGAAAATGAGGAATGAACTATATATTGTAGAGGATAGTTATGTCGTTGCTTAGGATGACCCAGAACGAGATGCGAGATATAGTAGCGTCGCACGTGAACCTATAGAACAAGACAAAGAATCATTAGACAAGTGTGCCTACAATGAAATGAGCAATCAAACAAGTGTTTTTTAGAATTTCAGCAAATATAAACTAGGCAGGTCATATAAGAAAATATATGTGGAAGAAGTGGTATTTCCTGGAATGCAAGAGACATACGGTGACTCAGAATTTACGGTGAGCTACACAATGTTATGCACTTTCTATCATAGCTAAGAATCAACCAGATAGAAATATGGCATCATAAGAGAACTTCTAAAGCAGGAATGCAAACCACGAGTGAACTACATAGTAGAGGACATTTATGCCATTGCTTAGGACGAACCAACACTAGATAAGGAAATAATGGCATCGCTTGTGAACCTGTAGAAGAGGCTATGCAAACCATCATGTTCATTGTTCCATTCTGGGCTCTATGCAAGAAAAAGAAAATAGTTAGTGTTGCAGCTTTTGAAGAACCAGATGGCAACAAAAAAATTATAATCGAGTTAGTATGAAGAGTCTAAACAGGTACTACATGACAACATAACAATGCCAAGGAGGAAACAATAACATGAACTTATCTCAGGACGAACCAGATAGATTCCATAACTGTGGAGTAGGGAATCCAAACTAATATTTTCCACTGGTTTTACATTTTGCAAGAACTACACGATAGCAGGCAATTACTATTGTTCGGAGTAGCTTAGAAGATGTGCATGACATCAAAATTTGTAGAGCAGTGAATGCAAACCAACATGTCTAGTGATCTACTTCGTAGTATCTAGCACGAAGAACAGGCGTGCGCTTTGACTAGGTGTACAGGACGATTAGAAAAATGCAGTTCACTGCGATAGGCTTGAACCTGCTGTACTGCTGACAAAACAAAAAAAAGAGTTGGTGATTTGGTTACCATGGTCGGATAGGCTTCTAAGCATCATCCATACCGGCACGGGTGACATCTTTGTCACCCAGGGTGCTTGGGTTGCGCCAGCTGTTTGCATCGGGGAAACAGATCTTGGGTGCTCGATGCCAGCTTGAGCGTGGTGGACGAGGTTGAATCGGTGCACTGCACGGTGGTTCAGGTAAGGTACGGGTGGGGAGGATGTTGGTGGTGTTGATGCAGATCTTGGGCAGTCGTTGACGGATTCAGCGCCATGGAGGGGAAAGTGGGAAAAGAAAATCAGGTGTGGTGGACGACGACGAGACCAAGATCAGGTGTGGTGGATGTCGGTGAAACGGCAATGATGCTTTGAATGAGATCGCAGCTGATGCAGCTCCGGAATACTGTTGGCTGAGGAGTGCATGGTGTCAAGTTCCAGGGCCCCAACCGAGAAGTGAAGCTGGAGGTTAGTGGCGAGAATTTCGCAGTGTTTGAAATGGAGGGGTGCGAGGGAGTGGGGACCACATGATTTTGGTATCATTTGAAACGGAGGGGCGCGAGAAATTTCGCAGTGTTTGAAATGGAAGGGCGCGAGGGAGTGAGGACACATGATTTTGGTATCGTTTGAAATGGAGGGGAGCGAGAAATTTCGCATTGTTTGAAATGGAGGGGCGCGAGGGAGTGGGGACCACGTGATTTTGGTATAGTTTCCCTCTTGCATCACCCTCTTCCTCCGTATCCTTTCCCTCTTGCCTATAGTCATGGACGCTCCGGACGTCCGAAACGACGGCAGGCAAGAAACTACGCACTTCGACATCGAAGTACATGGCGGGAAGAAGATCGATGTCGTCTACACCACCGACCCTCGGATGGTGAGGAACACTCTGAATAATTGCACGAGTTGGCTGCAGTTCGAAGAAAACAGGTTCGTAGGTCTCGACCTCGAGTACAGCCGCGATTGCCGTAGGATCGCCGTGGTGCAACTCTCCATGAAGGGGCACGTCCTCGTATACCAGCCTTTTTGCGAGAAGGGGGATGATGGGATCTGGTAGACTTTGCTATCTTTTTGTTCCTGAACCGTATGTTTGCAAAAGTTATTGCTATATTATTTGTCTAAATTGATTTTCATGCAGGTGGGGCAAAAACATTAGGGATCTGTTTTATGACTTTCTCATGAACCAGCACATAACATTTACCAGCGTTGACATCACGAATGACAGTAAACTGCTTGAAAGCCCGACTGTTAACATTATAATGCCAAAGGAGTGCAGAGTGGACATCCAGGAAATTTACTAGATCCCAGGGACGAAGGGCGGCAAGACCGGGATGGCCGCTCTTGCCTCCGAACTCATAGACCCGTGGTACGCTGACATGAAGGACATATTGCCAAGATGTTTGTGGAGGCATTTAGGGCACGATTACTAGGAGGATAAGCCACTTTCTGAACCTAATCTAAAGTATGCTGCAATTGACGGGTATGTTAGCCACGAGCTGTACCGCCAGATTGTAAAATCTCGTTCCAGGAATCGCATCATTGAAACACCACCAAGGCAGGTTGTTTGTCCCAGATGCCGGATCGTAGATGAATCTACAAACCGGGGCAAGCGACCGAAGGCATCCTGGGATCGGTTGCCTTCTCCAACAGGCTGGGATGTAGACTATTAGTGCATGATTGTTGTGTTTATGAAAACATGTTATTTCATAAGTACACTATGTGAGCAATTACGAACTGCTGTGTATTACCTTTGTCAAACTATAATCTGGTTTATGACTGTATCCTTCTCTATAATCTGGGTTTGGTTATGACTTATGACTGTATCACACCTTATGCATGTCAGTCCTGGATTCTGCCGCATGCAAATGGCACAGACAGAATTTGTAAGAATGAATGTTGAGCATACAAAAGGGGGAATGTAATTCATACAGGTTAAGTAGCTAATAGCACAGGGATCATACGATCTTGGTTCTTACATACAGAATGCTTAGAAAATACAGGCGAGATAAAACTAGGAACGAAATGCGAAACTAGTAGTGGTAAACAACACACTCACCCACCCGCCAGATCCTATTGAGCATCTCGTAGCAGACATACGCGTCCCTGGCTGCGTACTTGATCGCATCGTAATCCAGGTGCCTCCACTCCCATCGCTCATCTAGGTGCTTCGGGAACTCGATTTTCATGCCAGCGTACTCGCGGTCGATGATGTCGGAAGCGAGTCTATCCATGCCGGCTTTCTCCGTACCGCCATGCGGGTACCTCCACAAACGTTGGAGATCGACATGATTGACGACATGAACGAGGAGATCTCGTTCTAGCTTCGGAGTGTCGTTCTTGATGTCGACGCTGGCGAAGTAGATCTCCCTCCTGTGTAGGAACTCGCGAAGCTCCGGGCATACAGATTTGGCCCTACATACATGATATAGTAGGCAGTGGTTGCGCATGGACAGCTGCAAAAGCGCTGTCCTCTTCCTATCTCCGGTATACTCGAGGTCAAGGCCGACGATCTTGTACCTGTCCATCGGATCTTGTAGCCACCGCTCGTACATTACGATGACCTTGGCCACCTCCGCTGACGCATTTGTGTGGACGACTGTCAGCTTGGTGGTGCCATGGGCGGTGACGGTGTACTCGTCGGTCTAGTCGCTCCTGTCGCCGAACACGCCGTACTCTGCATCCATGGCAGCAGCTAATGCGGCGGCGGTGGCCTAGTTTCGGTAGCGATGGCTGGGACTGGGCGTGGAGGTGGAGTGATCTATTGCGGTGGTATGGCCAGGCGGAGGCGGTGCCTGCGGCAGCGACGATGGTTCTTGCGGTATGGCGGCAATGAAGGAATGAGTTGGGGATTTTTGCACAATGATGTGCTGAGGAGACAGAAGGCGATGCTTAAATTCCGTTTACCAATATTCCGGTCATACCCATGCGGAAGCAAGTTTGACCGGGCGAGCACCGATGGTTTCCAATCCTAGCGATTAAATTCGGCGTCCGTCCCGGTAGGCGATGGGATGGGTGTGTGACATGACTTTGGCATGGCAGAGACCGGTCACATAGACCACCGTCCCGTTGCCGATCCACAGCGGGTGCATGGTGCAAGCATATACATGGACCTAGCATCCCTGCACCCCCAGGGCAGCCGCCCAGCCAATCAGGCCTGCCGATTGCGCAAAGCTTGTCCCCAATTTGCCAAAATGAAGCTCGTTTGCCCATGCTTCTATAAGTTTCTCTGTAGGCCACTTGTGTAAGCATGCACGATCAAGCAACTTTGCAACACACGTGTCGGTGGAAAAGCATTAGGTTTCAACGCACCACATAGTTTAGGGATTTAGAATAACTACAGTGTGGAGCTCTAGCCAAATTGCATGGTAAAGCTAAATTCAGCTTTTTGTCAGATTTAGCTATAGCAACATTATGTCTCGTTTGTCCTCACTTTTGCCCTCCCGATATTCCGAAGCCCTCACATGCACTTGGAGGGGGGTGCCGTCTGGTCAAAGGCTTGGCCGTTACGTGCGCCATGACGCCTAAAGTGGCCTTTTAAAGAGCGCATTTTCCCCTCTCTCTAATAGTTGTGTTTTTTGCCCAAAAAGGTAGGGAATCTAGAGCAGCTTCTCTCTTCATTCATTGTTCCTTTTGCGATCGTTTTTCCCCAATCTGGTAGCAAATCTAGAGCAACAAAACAAACCAGCACCATAAATAAATTCAGTAAACATAGCATATGTAGATAAAGAAGCTAATATAGGTTATATAGTATGGTACTTAACGAGGTTCGACAATTAGGCTTTCAAAGCAGCAAAGCAGCGGACCGCTTCAACACATAAGACAAAAGAAGCTTTACAGCAGCAGCAGCAGCTGATCAGTGGCCCCTCGTGGCCTCTGCCAGGAGGGCATCCGCCTCCTCCCTCTGGCGCCTCCTCCACTTCTTGCTGCCCAGCCCCTTGACCTTGGGCACCTTGGGTCTGATAGGGGGCATGCAACCCTCCTCGATAGCCACCTTCTGGAGGTTGCGGAGGTGAAGACCGAGCGCCTGGTGCTTGGCCCTGAAGCCGTGGACGCTCACGGACTCGCCGCAGGTCCTCACGTCCTCGGCATGCTTCACGAGGGAGTTGAAGTCCATGCCACGGAGCCTCCTGGTGGGGCAGAAGGGGCACCTGTACACGTCGTCGGTGAAGAAGTTGTTGTACTGACCGGACTTTAGCCTCCTCAGCACATGACGAGTCTTGGTGTCCTGCGACTCGTCGTTGCTGCGGAGGTCGCTGCTATCCTCCTGTTGGAAAAAAACAGAAGAGTGAAATAAGGACATGATTGAGATACTTTGATTATCGGGATTGATTTTTTGCAGAAATTAACCGAATGAGATCTCTCGATTATTCCCCAAATCTCAAACCAAATCGAATACTGATCCCAACTACGAACAGGGGGATTCATCGAAAATCGAGATATAACACAATAGGATTAGCTACTATAAAAAATACGAACAGCCGAGCCCTAATAACATACGATCTAGCATCCAATGATGGGAACGGGGGAAGAACAAGGGAAGGGGAGAAAACCCTCGTTACCTCAGACCACGGGTCGGCGATGCTGGTGTTGTAGGGGTTCTCCGTCCTTATGTAGACAACCTCCTTGTAGGGGTCCTAGCCGAGCGGGATCTGTCCGAGACCGGCGGGGGCCTCCTCGCCGGAGGCTACGGCGGATGCGGGGACGAGGGCTCCTCGCCGGCTGCCTTCGAGGCGCTGATGGCCACTGCACCGATCTTCTCCATCACCGGCGTGGTTGGGGTTTTGTTGGGCATTTGCAGAAGGTGATGGGACAGTGGAAACGGTTGAGTGAGCGAGTGCGTGATGAGTGGGAGTGGGAGTGGGGAGGCCTCTACTAAAGGAGAAGGGAAGCGGTGTTTCGTTGCACTACCATGCACCGCGTAGGCTAATGCACCATGCACGGCCAGACGTGTCCGCTAGCGCCCCGTGCACCGCACACGCGTACCGTGAGTCACGTTTTTTCCCTCGTGTCTAACCATGGCAATTCAGTTGTACTCAGTTTTGCCCACCAACCGTTGATCCTCTGTGATCTAGCGGACAGGATAACCCTTATATCTATCGGGGGCACCCCTCTATCCATGCAAAATAACGAGTACGCCACCGGAACTTTAACAACATAAACAGATGAACTTGAATATATTTTGAAGGGTACGAAAATAGAAATCCACATAGTTTAAGGGTCTAGATACGGTAAGAGAACTAAATATTATTAGCGGCCGGGCCAACACAGTGACGGGGTTGGTCGACTAGGAGTTGTTGATTCCTAAGTAAGGGGACACTAGGCCGTTCTTGACATACTCCCTCGGGAACTTGCCAGAAGCAGCATGCTTAGCCTTGGTCGCCGACTTGTGTTTACTAGCCGGGCTTTTACCGATGCCAACCGCATGCGGAATCAAGCTGGCAATCCTCGGGTTGACTCCTTTCTTACAGAAAGGGCACCTGAGCTCCCCAAGTCGAGTGCAGAAAGGGATTATCCCGCTCTTGAGCTTCTTCATGACATGGCGGCTCTTGTTGTCCCTGGTCTCCTTGTCAGAGTCCATCTCACTTGAATACACCTGTAATGTATGGAATACAAACCGAAATGAGCAAAATAATAAATATATATTCCTTCCACCATTCCAAGTTACTTTCGATGCAATAACATGTCTATACAGGTTCAGCAGTTCATTACGGCCGTCTCCCCAGCTCGCTCCTAAATTAATGTGGTTTGTGTTCTTGGTAACTTATTAATAAATAAATCATGTGGATTCATTCAGAACAGACGAGATCTCTCCATGTACCGGTTCGTATGTTGCATCTAATCATTAGGACTAGATTTTTTATGACGCCTGGATAGATTAAGCTCGAGCAGAAAATATGAAACATGTAGAAATAGATGTACCTCCGGGTACACGAGCCGAGCATGTTCATCGAACTCCACGCCCTCATCAGCGCCTCCGAAGTCGTCAGCACTGGCGTGCACAGGTCCCCCAAGGGGTTGAACTGCACGTCCTCCTTGGCCTGTGCTGCGTGATGCTTCTCCAAATCTGTCGCGTGAAGCACCACCCTGGCGGCGATGCCCGGACACTCATCCGCACGCACTGGTTTCATGGAGAAGGTTCATGCAAGTACATTCAATATTGTGGTGTTTTGCTGGATAGGAAAGAGAGAGTAGTGGATGAGTGTGAATGGAGGACCCTATAGGCTGGGTTTTTAATGCGGGGACGTTTAGGCCTCATCGAGGGCCCCGGTTGACAGCTCTTTCGGCTGCGGCTGCCGCGTGGAAGGTTCGTGTGGTGGGGGCCTAACGGAAGTGAGAGTGCAGGCGTGCTTCATAGTAAAAATGGTATAGCCGGTGGTCCGTGGACGACCAGTTGCCGTGTAGTAGACTTGTAGCCTTTGAAGACTAGATTAAACATGACATGACCACTCGACCACTTTTTCCATGGACGACATCGTGTTCCTTCTTGTAGGAGTCTCGTTGAGGGAGACGTCCGTGCTGTCTCACGCTGTCCTGTGAAGGGCACGACGTGTGCAACGGGCCTCGTTGGATCACACAGGATCAACGGTTGGTGCGCACGATGCGCGTGACAGCTGTGACAACTAATCAGGGCGTAGCATGCAGAGTGGGCACAGGTTTGGGCTTCTACGAAAGAGAGAGAGAGATAGAGAGAGAGAGGGAGAGAGAGAGGATGTTTGTTCTTATACTAAAACAACAAACAAACATGGATCAACCACTAGAGTCATTGCATGTGTGTTCATATACTAAAACCAACATGGATCCACCAGTGGTCATTGCATGTGTGTTCTTTCCACAAACCACTTATGGATCCATTATAGTCATTGCATGTGTGTTATTTCCACAAACCACACATGGATCAACCACTAGATTCATTGCATGTGTGTTATTTCCACAAACCACACATGGATCAACCACCAGAGTCATTGCATACGTGTTATTTCCACAAACCACACATGGATCAACCACTAGAGTCATTGCATGTGTGTTCTTATACTAAAACCAACACTAGAGTCATTGCATGTGTGTTCTTTTCACAAACCACACATGGATCCACCACTGTCATTGCATGTGTGTTCTTTCCACAAACCACACACGGATCAACCACTAGTCATTACATGTGTGCTCTTTTCCACAAACCACACATGGATCCACCAGTGGTCATTGCATGTGTGTTATTTCCACAAACCACATATGGATCAACCAGAGTCATTGCATGCGTGTTCTTTCCACAAACCACGCATGGATCAACCACTAGAGTCATTGCATGTTTGTTCTTATACTAAATCCACAAACCAGCACTAGAGTAATTGCATGTGTGTTCTTTCCCACAAAACACACATGGATCCACTAGACTCATTGCATGTGTGTTCTTTTCCAGAAACAACTTATGGATCCAACAGTGGTCATTGCATGTGTGTTCTTTCCACAAACCACATGTGGACCCACTAGAGTCATTGCATGTGTGTTATTTCCACAAACCACACATGGATCAACCACTAGAGTCATTGCATGTGTGTTATTTCCACAAACCACACATGGATCAACCACTAGAGTCATTGCATATGTGTTATTTCCACAAACCACACATGGATCAACCACTAGAGTCATTGCACGTGTGTTCTTATACTAAAACAACCACTAGAGTCATTGCATGTGTGTTCTTTCCACAAACCACACATGGATCAACCAGTGGTCATTGCATGTGTGTTCTTTTCCACAAACCACACATGGATCCACCAGTGGTCATTGCATGTGTGTTCTTTCCACAAACCACATTTGGATCAACCAGAGTCATTTCATGTGTGTTCTTTCCACAAACCACACATGGATCAACGACTAGAGTCATTGCATGTTTGTTCTTATACTAAAACCACAAACCAGCACTAGAGTCATTGCATGCGTGTTCTTTTCCACAAACCACACATCGATCCACTAGACTCATTGCATGTGTGTTGTTTTCCACAAACAACTTATGGATCAATTTGTGGTCATTATATGTGTGTTCTTTTCACAAACCACATGTGGACCCACTAGAGTCATTGCATGTGTGTTCTTATACTAAAACTAGCACTAGAGTCATTGCATGTGTGTTCTATCCACAAACCATACATGGATCCACCCCTGTCATTGCATGTGTGTTCTTTCCACAAACCACACATGGATCAACCACTAGAGTCATTGGATGTGTGTTCTTATCACAAACCACATATGGATCAACCAGTGGTCATTGCATGTGTGTTCTTTTCCATAAACCACTTATGGATCCATTACAGTCATTGCATGTGTGTTATTTCCACAAACCACACATGGATCAACCACTAGAGTCATTGCATGTGTGTTATTTCCACAAACCACACATGGATCAACCACTAGAGTCATTGCATGTGTGTTGTTTCCACAAACCACACATGGATCAACCACTAGAGTCATTGCATGTGTGTTCTTATACTAAAACCAACACTAGAGTCATTGCATGTGTTCTTTCGACAAACCACACATGGATCAACCAGTGGTCATTGCATGTGCGTTCTTTTCCACAAACCACACATGGATCCACCAGTGGTCATTCCATGTGTGTTCTTTCCACAAACCACATATGGATCAACCAGAGTCATTGCATGTGTGTTCTTTCCACAAACCACACATGGATCAACCACTAGAGTCATTGCATGTTTGTTCTTATACTAAAACCACAAACCAGCACTAGAGTCATTACATGTGTGTTCTTTTCCACAAAACACACATGGATCCACTAGATTCATTGCATGTGTGTTCTTTTCCACAAACAACTTATAGATCAACCAGTGGTCATTGCATGTGTGTTCTTTTCACAAACCACATGTGGACCCACTAGAGTCATTGCATGTTTGTTCTTATACACAAACTAGCACTATAGTCATTGCATGTGCGTTCTATCCACAAACCACACATGGATCCACCACTGTTATTGCATGTGTGTTTTTTCCACAAACCACACATGGAACAACCACTAGAGTCATTGCATGTTTGTTCTTATACTAAAACCACAAACCAGCACTAGATTCATTGCATGTGTGTTCTTTTCCATAAACCACACATGGATCCACTAGACTCATTGCATGTGTGTTCTTTTCCACAAACAACTTATGGATCAACCAGTGGTCATTGCATGTGTGTTCTTTTCACAAACCACATGTGTACCCACTAGAGTCATTGCATGTGTGTTCCTATACACAAACTAGCACTAGAGTCATTGCATGTGTGTTCTATCCACAAACCACACATGGATCCACCACTGTCATTGCATGTGTGTTCTTTCCACAAACCACACATGGATCAACCACTAGAGTCATTGCATGCGTGGTCTTATCACAAACCACATATGGATCAACTAGTGGTCATTGCATGTGTGTTCTTTCCATAAACCACACATGGATCAACCACTAGAGTCATTGCATGTGTGTTCTTTCCACAAACCACACATGGATCAACCACGATAGTCATTGCATGTTTGTTCTTATACTAAAACCACAAACCAGCACTAGAGTCATTGCATGTGTGTTCTTTTCCACAAACCACACATGGATCCAATAGACTCATTGCATGTGTGTTCTTTTCCACAAACAACTTATGGATCAACTAGTGGTCATTACATGTGTGTTCTTTTCACAAACAACATGTGGACCCACTAGAATCATTGCTTGTGTGTTCTTATACTAAACCTAGCACTAGAGTCATTGCATGTGTGTTCTATCCACAAACCACACATGGATCCACCACTTTCATTGCATGTATGTTATTTCCACAAACCAAAAATGGATCCACCACTTTCATTGCATGTGTGTTCTTTCCACAAACCACACATGGATCAACCACTAGAGTCATTGCATGTGTGTTCTTATCACAAACCACATATGGATCAACCAGTGGTCATTGCATGTGTGTTCTTTTACATAAACCACTTATGGATCCATTACAGTCATTGCATGTGTGTTATTTCCACAAACCACACATGGATCAACCACTAGAGTCATTGCATGTGTGTTATTTCCACAAACCACACATGGATCAACCACTAGAGTCATTGCATGTGTGTTATTTCCACAAACCACACATGGATCCACCACTAGAGTCATTGCATGTGTGTTCTTATACTAAAACCAAGACTAGAGTCATTTCATATGTTCTTTCGACAAACCACACATGGATCAACCAGTGGTCATTGCATGTGTGTACTTTTCCATAAACCACACATGGATCCACCAGTGGTCATTGCATGTGTGTTCTTTCCACAAACCACATATGGATCAACCAGAGTCATTGCATGTGTGTTCTTTCCACAAACCACACATGGATCAACCACTAGAGTCATTGCATGTTTGTTCTTATACTAATACCACAAACCAACACTAGAGTCATTGCATGTGTGTTCTTTTCCACAAACCACACATGGATCCACTAGACTCATTGCATGTGTGTTGTTTTCCACATACAACTTATGGATCAATTTGGGGTCATTGTATATGTGTTCTTTTCACAAACCACATGTGGACCCACTAGAGTCATTGCATGTGTGTCCTATCCACAAACCATACATGGATCCACCCCTGTCATTGCATGTGTGTTCTTTCCACAAAACCAGACATGGATCAACCACTAGAGTCATTGCATGTGTGTTCTTATCACAAACCACATATGGATCAACCAGTGGTCATTGCATGTGTGTTCTTTTCCATAAACCACTTATGGATCTATTACAGTCATTGCATGTGTGTTATTTCCACAAACCACACATGGATCAACCACTAGAGTCATTGCATGTGTGTTATTTCCCCAAACCACACATGGATAAACCACTAGAGTCATTGCATGTGTGTTCTTATACTGAAACCAACACTAGAGTCATTGCATGTGTTCTTTCGACAAACCACACATGGATCAACCAGTGGTCATTGCATGTGCGTTCTTTTCCACAAACCACACATGGATCCACCAGTGGTCATTCCATGTGTGTTATTTCCACAAACCACATATGGATCAACCAGAGTCATTGCATGTGTGGTCTTTCCTCAAACCACACATGGATCAACCACTAGAGTCATTGCATGTTTGTTCTTATACTAAAACCACAAACCAGCACTAGAGTCATTACATGTGTGTTCTTTTCCACAAAACACACATGGATCTACTAGACTCATTGCATGTGTGTTCTTTTCCAGAAACAACTTATGGATCAACCAGTGGTCATTGCATGTGTGTTCTTTTCACAAACCACATGTGGACCCACTAGAGTCATTGCATGTTTGTTCTTATACACAAACTAGCACTATAGTCATTGCATGTGCGTTCTATCCACAAACCACACATGGATCTACCACTGTTATTGCATGTGTGTTCTTTCCACAAACTACACATGGATCAACCACTAGAGTCATTGCATGTTTGTTCTTATACTAAAACCACAAACCAGCACTAGATTCATTGCATGTGTGTTCTTTTCCATAAACCACACATGGATCCACTAGACTCATTGCATGTGTGTTCTTTTCCACAAACAACTTATGGATCAACCAGTGGTCATTGCATGTGTGTTCTTTTCACAAACCACATCTGTACCCACTAGAGTCATTGCATGTGTGTTCTTATACACAAACTAGCACTAGAGTCATTGCATGTGTGTTCTATCCACAAACCACACATGGATCCACCACTGTCATTGCATGTGTGTTCTTTCCACAAACCACACATGGATCAACCACTAGAGTCATTGCATGCGTGTTCTTATCACAAACGACATATGGATCAACTAGTGGTCATTGCATGTGTGTTCTTTCCATAAACCACACATGGATCAACCACTAGAGTCATTGCATGTGTGTTCTTTCCACAAACCACACATGGATCAACCACGAGAGTCATTGCATGTTTGTTCTTATACTAAAACCACAAACCAGCACTAGAGTCATTGCATGTGTGTTCTTTTCCACAAACAACTTATGGATCAACCAGTGGTCATTGCATGTGTGTTCTTTTCACAAACCACATGTGGACCCACTAGAGTCATTGCATGTTTGTTCTTATACACAAACTAGCACTATAGTCATTGCATGTGCGTTCTATCCACAAACCACACATGGATCTACCACTGTTATTGCATGTGTGTTCTTTCCACAAACCACACATGGATCAACCACTAGAGTCATTGCATGTTTGTTCTTATACTAAAACCACAAACCAGCACTAGATTCATTGCATGTGTGTTCTTTTCCATAAACCACACATGGATCCACTAGACTCATTGCATGTGTGTTCTTTTCCACAAACAACTTATGGATCAACCAGTGGTCATTGCATGTGTGTTCTTTTCACAAACCACATGTGTACCCACTAGAGTCATTGCATGTGTGTTCTATCCACAAACCACACATGGATCCACCACTGTCATTGCATGTGTGTTCTTTCCACAAACCACACATGGATCAACCACTAGAGTCATTGCATGCGTGTTCTTATCACAAACCACATATGGATCAACTAGTGGTCATTGCATGTGTGTTCTTTCCATAAACCACACATGGATCAACCACTAGAGTCATTGCATGTGTGTTCTTTCCACAAACCACACATGGATCAACCACGAGAGTCATTGCATGTTTGTTCTTATACTAAAACCACAAACCAGCACTAGAGTCATTGCATGTGTGGTCTTTTCCACAAACCACACATGGATCCAATAGACTCATTGCATGTGTGTTCTTTTCCACAAACAACTTATGGATCAACTAGTGGTCATTACATGTGTGTTCTTTCCACAAACCACACATGGATCAACCACCAGAGTCATTGCATATGTGTTATTTCCACAAACCACACATGGATCAACCACTAGAGTCATTGCATGTGTGTTCTTATACTAAAACCAACACTAGAGTCATTGCATGTGTGTTCTTTTCACAAACCACACATGGATCCACCACTGTCATTGCATATGTGTTCTTTCCACAAACCACACATGGATCAACCACTAGTCATTGCATGTGTGCTCTTTTCCACAAACCACACATGGATCCACCAGTGGTCATTGCATGTGTGTTATTTCCACAAACCACATATGGATCGACCAGAGTCATTGCATGCGTGTTCTTTCCACAAACCACGCATGGATCAACCACTAGAGTCATTGCATGTTTGTTCTTATACTAAAACCACAAACCAGCACTAGAGTCATTGCATCTGTGTTCTTTTCCACAAAACACACATGGATCTACTAGACTCATTGCATGTGTGTTCTTTTCCACAAACAACTTATGGATCAACCAGTGGTCATTGCATGTGTGTTCTTTCCACAAACCACATGTGGACCCACTAGATTCATTGCATGTGTGTTATTTCCGCAAACCACACATGGATCAACCACTAGAGTCATTGCATGTGTGTTATTTCCACAAACCACACATGGATCAACCACTAGAGTCATTGCATATGTGTTCTTTCCACAAACCACATGTGGACCCACTAGAGTCATTGCATGTGTGTTATTTCGACAAACCACACATGGATCAACCACTAGAGTCATTGCATGTGTGTTATTTCCACAAACCACACATGGATCAACCACTAGAGTCATTGCATATGTGTTATTTCCACAAACCACACATGGATCAACCACTAGAGTCATTGCACGTGTGTTATTATACTAAAACAACCACTAGAGTCATTGCATGTGTGTTCTTTCCACAAACCACACATGGATCAACCAGTGGTCATTGCATGTGTGTTCTTTTCCACAAACCACACATGGATCCACCAGTGGTCATTGCATGTGTGTTCTTTCCACAAACCACATATGGATCAACCAGAGTCATTTCATGTGTGTTCTTTCCACAAACCACACATGGATCAACCACTAGAGTCATTGCATGTTTGTTCTTATACTAAAACCACAAACCAGCACTAGAGTCATTGCATGCGTGTTCTTTTCCACAAACCACACATCGATCCACTAGACTCATTGCATGTGTGTTGTTTTCCACAAACAACTTATGGATCAATTTGTGGTCATTGTATGTGTGTTCTTTTCACAAACCACATGTGGACCCACTAGAGTCATTGCATGTGTGTTCTTATACTAAAACTAGCACTAGAGTCATTGCATGTGTGTTCTTTCCACAAACCACACATGGATCAACCACTAGAGTCATTGCTTGTGTGTTCTTATCACAAACCACATATGGATCAACCAGTGGTCATTGCATGTGTGTTCTTTTCCATAAACCACTTATGGATCCATTAGAGTCATTGCATGTGTGTTATTTCCACAAAACACACATGGATCAACCACTAGAGTCATTGCATGTGTGTTATTTCCACAAACCACACATGGATCAACCACTAGAGTCATTGCATGTGTGTTATTTCCACAAACCACACATGGATCAACCACTAGAGTCATTGCATGTGTGTTCTTATACTAAAACCAACACTAGAGTCATTGCATGTGTTCTTTCGACAAACCACACATGGATCAACCAGTGGTCATTGCATGTGCGTTCTTTTCCACAAACCACACATGGATCCACCAGTGGTCATTCCATGTGTGTTCTTTCCAAAAACCACATATGGATCAACCAGAGTCATTGCATGTGTGTTCTTTCCACAAACCACACATGGATCAACCACTAGAGTCATTGCATGTTTGTTCTTATACTAAAACCACAAACCAGCACTAGAGTCATTAGATGTGTGTTCTTTTCCACAAAACACACATGGATCCACTAGACTCATTGCATGTGTGTTCTTTTCCACAAACAACTTATGGATCAACCAGTGGTCATTGCATGTGTGTTCTTTTCACAAACCACATGTGGACCCACTAGAGTCATCGCATGTTTGTTCTTATACACAAACTAGCACTATAGTCATTGCATGTGCGTTCTATCCACAAACCACACATGGATCCACCACTGTTATTGCGTGTGTGTTCTTTCCACAAACCACACATGGATCAACCACTAGAGTCATTGCATGTTTGTTCTTATACTAAAACCACAAACCAGCACTAGATTCATTGCATGTGTGTTCTTTTCCATAAACCACACATGGATCCACTAGACTCATTGCATGTGTGTTCTTTTCCACAAACAACTTATGGATCAACCAGTGGTCATTGCCTGTGTGTTCTTTTCACAAACCACATGTGTACCCACTAGAGTCATTGCATTTGTGTTCTTATACACAAACTAGCACTACAGTCATTGCATGTGTGTTCTATCCACAAACCACACATGGATCCACCACTGTCATTGCATGTGTGTTCTTTCCACAAACCACATATGGATCAACCACTAGAGTCATTGCATGCGTGTTCTTATCACAAACCACATATGGATCAACTAGTGGTCATTGCATGTGTGTTCTTTCCATAAACCACACATGGATCAACCACTAGAGTCATTGCATGTGTGTTCTTTCCACAAACCACACATGGATCAACCACGAGAGTCATTGCATGTTTGTTCTTATACTAAAACCACAAACCAGCACTAGAGTCATTGCATGTGTGTTCTTTTCCACAAACCACACATGGATCCAATAGACTCATTGCATGTGTGTTCTTTTCCACAAACAACTTATGGATCAACTAGTGGTCATTACATGTGTGTTCTTTTCACAAACAACATGTGGACCCACTAGAATCATTGCATGTGTGTTCTTATACTAAACCTAGCACTAGAGTCATTACATGTGTGTTCTATCCACAAACCACACATGGATCCACCACTGTCATTGCATGTGTGTTATTTCCACAAACCACAAATGGATCCACCAATTTCATTGCATGTGTGTTCTTTCCACAAACCACACATGGATCAACCACTAGAGTCATTGCATGTGTGTTCTTATCACAAACCACATATGGATCAACCAGTGGTCATTGCATGTGTGTTCTTTTCCATAAACCACTTATGGATCCATTACAGTCATTGCATGTGTGTTATTTCCACAAACCACACATGGATCAACCACTAGAGTCATTGCATGTGTGTTATTTCCACAAACCACACATGGATCAACCACTAGAGTCATTGCATGTGTGTTATTTCCACAAACCACACATGGATCCACCACTAGAGTCTTTGCATGTGTGTTCTTATACTAAAACCAACACTAGAGTCATTTCATGTGTTCTTTCGACAAACCACACATGGATCAACCAGTGGTCATTGCATGTGTGTACTTTTCCACAAACCACACATGGATCCACCAGTGGTCATTACATGTGTGTTCTTTCCACAAACCACATATGGATCAACCAGAGTCATTGCATGTGTGTTCTTTCCACAAACCACACATGGATCAACCACTAGAGTCATTGCATGTTTGTTCTTATACTAATACCACAAACCAGCACTAGAGTCATTGCATGTGTGTTCTTTTCCACAAACCACACATGGATCCACTAGACTCATTGCATGTGTGTTGTTTTCCACAAACAACTTATGGATCAATTTGTGGTCATTGTATGTGTGTTCTTTTCACAAACCACATGTGGACCCACTAGAGTCATTGCATGTGTGTTCTTATACTAAAACTAGCACTAGAGTCATTGCATGTGTGTTCTATCCACAAACCACACATGGATCCACCACTGTCATTGCATGTGTGTTCTTTCCACAAACCACACATGGATCAACCAATAGACTCATTGCATGCGTGTTCTTTTCCACAAACAACTTATGGATCAACTAGTGGTCATTGCATGTGTGTTCTTTTCACAAACAACATGTGGACCCACTAGAATCATTGCATGTGTGTTGTTATACTAAAACTAGCACTAGAGTCATTGCATGTGTGTTCTATCCACAAACCACACATGGATCCACCACTATCATTGCATGTGTGTTCTTTGCACAAACCACACATGGATCGACCACTTTCATTGGATGTGTGTTCTTTCCAGAAACCACACATGGATCAACCACTAGAGTCATTGCATGTGTGTTCTTATCACAAACCACATATGGATCAACCAGTGGTCATTGCATGTGTGTTCTTTTCCATAAACCACTTATGGATCTATTACAGTCATTGCATGTGTGTTATTTCCACAAACCACACATGGATCAACCACTAGAGTCATTGTATGTGTGTTATTTCCACAAACCACACATGGATCAACCACTAGAGTCATTGCATGTGTGTCCTTTTCCACAAACCACACATGGATCCACTAGACTCATTGCATGTGTGTTCTTTTGCACAAACAACTTATGGATCAACCAGTGGTCATTGCATGTGTGTTCTTTTCACAAACCACATGTGGAACCACTAGAGTCATTGCATGTGTGTTCTTATACACAAACTAGCACTAGAGTCATTGCATGTGTGTTCTATCCAGAAACCACACATGGATCCACCACTGTCATTGCATGTGTGTTCTTTCCACAAACCACACATGGATCAACCTCTAGATTCATTGCATATGTGTTCTTTCCACAAACCACACATGGATCAACCACTAGAGTCATTGCATGTTTGTTCTTATACTAAAACCACAAACCAGCACTAGAGTCATTGCATGTGTGTTCTTTTCCACAAACCACACATGGATCCACTAGACTCATTGCATGTGTGTTCTTTTCCACAAACAACTTATGGATCAACCAGTGGTCATTGCATGTGTGTTCTTTTCACAAACCACATGTGGACCCACTAGAGTCATTGCATGTGTGTTCTTATACACAAACTAGCACTAGAGTCATTGCATGTGTGTTCTATCCACAAACCACACATGGATCCACCACTGTCATTGCATGTGTGTTCTTTCCACAAACCACACATGGATCAACCACTAGAGTCATTGCATGCGTGTTCTTATCACAAACCACATATGGATCAACTAGTGGTCATTGCATGTGTGTTCTTTTCCATAAACCACTTATGGATCCATTATATTCATTGCATGTGTGTTATTTCCGCAAACCACACATGGATCAACCACTAAAGTCATTGCATGTGTGTTATTTCGACAAACCACATATGGATCAACCACTAGAGTCATTGCATGTGTGTGTTCTTTTCCACGAACCACACATGGATCCACCACTAGAGTCATTGCATGTGTGTTCTTATACTAAAACCAACACTAGAGTCATTGCATGTGTGTTCTTTCCACAAACCACACATGGATCAACCAGTGGTCATTGCATGTGTGTTCTTTTCCACAAACAACACATGGATCCACCAGTGGTCATTGCATGTGTGTTCTTTCCACAAACCACACATGGATCAGCTAGTGGTCATTGCATGTGTGTTCTTTTCCACAAACCACACATGGAGCCACCAGTGGTCATTGCATGTGTGTTCTTTCCACAAACCACATATGGATCAACCAGAGTCATTGCATGTGTGTTCTTTCCACAAACCACACATGGATCAACCACTAGAGTCATTGCATGTTTGTTCTTATACGAAAACCAAAAACCAACACTAGAGTCATTGCATGTGTGTTCTTTTCCACAAACCACACATGGATCCACTAGACTCATTGCATGTGTGTTCTTTTCCACAAACAACTTATGGATCAACCAGTGGTCATTGCATGTGTGTTCTTTTCACAAACCACATGTGGACCCACTAGAGTCATTGCATGTGTGTTCTTATACTAAAACTAGCACTAGAGTCATTGCATGTGTGTTCTCTCCACAAACCATAAATGGATCCACCACTATCATTGCATGTGTGTTATTTCCACAAATCACACATGGATCAACCACTAGAGTCATTGCATGTTTGTTCTTATACGAAAACCACAAACCAACACTAGAGTCATTGCATGTGTGTTAATTTCCACAAACCACACATGTATCCACTTGACTCATTGCATGTGTGTTCTTTTCCACAAACAACTTATGGATCAACCAGTGGTCATTGCATGTGTGTTCTGTTCACAAACCACATGTGGACCCACTAGAGTCATTGCATGTGTGTTCTTATACTAAAACTAGCATTGGAGTCATTGCATGTGTGTTCTCTCCACAAACCATACATGGATCCTCCACTGTCATTGCATGTGTGTTCTTTCTACAAACCACACAAGGATCAACCACTAGAGTCATTGCATGTGTGTTATTTCCACAAACCACACATGGATCAACCACTAGAGTCATTGCGTGTGTGTTATTTCCACAAACCACACATGGATCAACCACTAGAGTCATTGCATGTGTTTTCTTATACTAAAACCAACATTAGAGTCATTGCATGTGTGTTCTTTCCACAAACCACTTATGGATCCATTACAGTCATTGCATGTGTGTTATTTCCACAAACCACACATGGATCAACCACTAGAGTCATTGCATGTGTGTTCTTATACTAAAACCAACACTAGAGTCATTGCATGTGTGTTCTTTCCATAAACCACACATGGATCAACCAGTGGTTATTGCATGTGTGTTCTTTTCCACAAACCACACATGGATCCACCAGTGGTCATTGCATGTGTGTTCTTTCCACAAACCACATATGGATCAACCAGAGTCATTGCATGTGTGTTCTTTCCACAAACCACACATGGATCAACCACGAGAGTCGTTGCATGTTTGTTCTTATACTAAAACCACAAACCAGCACTAGAGTCATTGCATGTGAGTTCTTTTCCACAAACCACACATGGATCCACTAGACTCATTGCATGTGTGTTCTTTTCCACAAACAACTTATGGATCAACTAGTGGTCGTTGCATGTGTGTTCTTTTCACAAACCACATGTGGACCCACTAGAGTCATTAAATGTGTGTTCTTATACACAAGCTAGCACTAGAGTCATTGCATGTGTGTTCTATCCACAAACCACACATGGATCCACCACTGTCATTGCATGTGTGTTCCTTCCACAAACCACACATGGATCAACCACTAGAGTCATTGCATGTTTGTTCTTATACTAATACCACAAACCAGCACTAGAGTCATTGCATGTGTGTTCTTTTCCACAAACCACACATGGATCCACTAGAACATTGCATGTGTGTTCTTTTCCACAAATAACTTATGGATCAACCAGTGGTCATTGCATGTGTGTTCTTTTCACAAACCACATGTGGACCCACTAGAGTCATTGCATGTGTGTTCTTATACACAAACTAGCACTATAGTCATTGCATGTGTGTTCTATCCACAAACCACACATGGATCCACCACTGTCATTGCATGTGTGTTCTTTCCACAAACCACACATGGATCAACCACTAGAGTCATTGCATGTGTGTTCTTTCCACAAACCACACATGGATCAACCACTAGAGTCATTGCATGTTTGTTCTTATACTAAAACCACAAACCAGCACTAGAGTCATTGCATGTGTGTTCTTTTCCACAAACCACACATGGATCCACTAGACTCATTGCATGTGTGTACTTTTCCACAAACAACTTATGGATCAACCATTGGTCATTGCATGTGTGTTCTTTTCACAAACCACATGTGGACCCACTAGAGTCATTGCATGTGTGTTCTTATACTAAAACTAGCACTAGAGTCATTGCATGTGTGTTCTCTCCACAAACCATAAATGGATCCACCACTGTCATTGCATGTGTGTTCTTTCCACAAACCACACATGGATCAACCACTAGAGTCATTGCATGTTTGTTCTTATACTAATACCACAAACCAGCACTAGAGTCATTGCATGTGTGTTCTTTTCCACAAACCACACATGGATCCACTAGACTCATTGCATGTGTGTTCTTTTCCACAAATAACTTATGGATCAACCAGTGGTCATTGCATGTGTGTTCTTTTCACAAACCACATGTGGACCCACTAGAGTCATTGCATGTGTGTTCTTATACACAAACTAGCACTAGAGTCATTGCATGTGTGTTCTATCCAGAAACCACACATGGATCCACCACTGTCATTGCATGTGTGTTCTTTCCACAAACCACACATGGATCAACCTCTAGAGTCATTGCATGTGTGTTCTTTCCAGAAACCACACATGGATCAACCACTAGAGTCATTGCATGTTTGTTCTTATACTAAAACCACAAACCAGCACTAGAGTCATTGCATGTGTGTTCTTTTCCACAAACCACACATGGATCCACTAGACTCATTGCATGTGTGTACTTTTCCACAAACAACTTATGGATCAACCAGTGGTCATTGCATGTGTGTTCTTTTCACAAACCACATGTGGACCCACTAGAGTCATTGCATGTGTGTTCTTATACTAAAACTAGCACTAGAGTCATTGCATGTGTGTTCTCTCCACAAACCATAAATGGATCCACCACTGTCATTGCATGTATGTTCTTTCCACAAACCACACATGGATCAACCACTAGAGTCATTGCATGTTTGTTCTTATACGAAAACCACAAACCAACACTAGAGTCATTGCATGTGTGTTCTTTTCCACAAACCACACATGGATCCACTAGACTCATTGCATGTGTGTTCCTTTCCACAAACAACTTATGGATCAACCAGTGGTCATTGCATGTGTGTTCTTTTCACAAACCACATGTGGACCCACTAGAGTCATTGCATGTGTGTTCTTATACTAAAACTAGCACTAGAGTCATTGCATGTGTGTTCTCTCCACAAACCATACATG
Source organism: Avena insularis (assembly GCA_023614405.1). Lineage (NCBI taxonomy): Eukaryota > Viridiplantae > Streptophyta > Magnoliopsida > Poales > Poaceae > Avena > Avena insularis. Next base: position 471,322,027 of record CM042694.1, read on the forward strand.
GATCCACTACTGTCATTGCATGTGTGTTCTTTCCACAAACCACACAAGGATCAACCACTAGAGTCATTGCATGTGTGTTATTTCCACAAACCACACATGGATCAACCACTAGAGTCATTGCATGTGTGTTCTTTCCACAAACCACACATGGATCAACCACTAGAGTCATTGCATGTTTGTTCTTATACTAAAACCACAAACCAGCACTAGAGTCATTGCATGTGTGTTCTTTTCCACAAACCACACATGGATCCACTAGACTCATTGCATGTGTGTTCTTTTCCACAAACAACTTATGGATCAACCATTGGTCATTGCATGTGTGTTCTTTTCACAAACCACATGTGGACCCACTAGAGTCATTGCATGTGTGTTCTTATACTAAAACTAGCACTAGAGTCATTGCATGTGTGTTCTCTCCACAAACCATAAATGGATCCACCACTGTCATTGCATGTGTGTTCTTTCCACAAACCACACATGGATCAACCACTAGAGTCATTGCATGTTTGTTCTTATACTAATACCACAAACCAGCACTAGAGTCATTGCATGTGTGTTCTTTTCCACAAACCACACATGGATCCACTAGACTCATTGCATGTGTGTTCTTTTCCACAAATAACTTATGGATCAACCAGTGGTCATTGCATGTGTGTTCTTTTCACAAACCACATGTGGACCCACTAGAGTCATTGCATGTGTGTTCTTATACACAAACTAGCACTAGAGTCATTGCATGTGTGTTCTATCCAGAAACCACACATGGATCCACCACTGTCATTGCATGTGTGTTCTTTCCACAAACCACACATGGATCAACCTCTAGAGTCATTGCATGTGTGTTCTTTCCACAAACCACACATGGATCAACCACTAGAGTCATTGCATGTTTGTTCTTATACTAAAACCACAAACCAGCACTAGAGTCATTGCATGTGTGTTCTTTTCCACAAACCACACATGGATCCACTAGACTCATTGCATGTGTGTACTTTTCCACAAACAACTTATGGATCAACCAGTGGTCATTGCATGTGTGTTCTTTTCACAAACCACATGTGGACCCACTAGAGTCATTGCATGTGTGTTCTTATACTAAAACTAGCACTAGAGTCATTGCATGTGTGTTCTCTCCACAAACCATAAATGGATCCACCACTGTCATTGCATGTGTGTTCTTTCCACAAACCACACATGGATCAACCACTAGAGTCATTGCATGTTTGTTCTTATACGAAAACCACAAACCAACACTAGAGTCATTGCATGTGTGTTCTTTTCCACAAACCACACATGTATCCACTAGACTCATTGCATGTGTGTTCTTTTCCACAAACAACTTATGGATCAACCAGTGGTCATTGCATGTGTGTTCTTTTCACAAACCACATGTGGACCCACTAGAGTCATTGCATGTGTGTTCTTATACTAAAACTAGCACTAGAGTCATTGCATGTGTGTTCTCTCCACAAACCATACATGGATCCACTACTGTCATTGCATGTGTGTTCTTTCCACAAACCACACAAGGATCAACCACTAGAGTCATTGCATGTGTGTTATTTCCACAAACCACACATGGATCAACCACTAGAGTCATTGCTTGTGTGTTATTTCCACAAACCACACATGGATCAACCACTAGAGTCATTGCATGTGTTTTCTTATACTAAAACCAACATTAGAGTCATTGCATGTGTGTTCTTTCCACAAACCACTTATGGATCCATTACAGTCATTGCATGTGTGTTATTTCCACAAACCACACATGGATCAACCACTAGAGTCATTGCATGTGTGTTCTTATACTAAAACCAACACTAGAGTCATTGCATGTGTGTTCTTTCCATAAACCACACATGGATCAACCAGTGGTTATTGCATGTGTGTTCTTTTCCACAAACCACACATGGATCCACCAGTGGTCATTGCATGTGTGTTCTTTCCACAAACCACATATGGATCAACCAGAGTCATTGCATGTGTGTTCTTTCCACAAACCACACATGGATCAACCACGAGAGTCGTTGCATGTTTGTTCTTATACTAAAACCACAAACCAGCACTAGAGTCATTGCATGTGTGTTCTTTTCCACAAGCCACACATGGATCCACTAGACTCATTGCATGTGTGTTCTTTTCCACAAACAACTTATGGATCAACTAGTGGTCGTTGCATGTGTGTTCTTTTCACAAACCACATGTGGACCCACTAGAGTCATTAAATGTGTGTTCTTATACACAAGCTAGCACTAGAGTCATTGCATGTGTGTTCTATCCACAAACCACACATGGATCCACCACTGTCATTGCATGTGTGTTCTTTCCACAAACCACACATGGATCAACCACTAGAGTCATTGCATGTGTGTTCTATCCACAAACCACACATGGATCCACCACTGTCATTGCATATGTTTTATTTCCACAAACCTCACATGGATCAACTAGTGGTCATTGTATGTGTGTTCTTTTCCATAAACCACTTATGGATCCATTACAGTCATTGCATGTGTGTTATTTCCACAAACCACACATGGATCAACCACTAGAGTCATTGCATGTGTGTTATTTCCACAAACCACACATGTATCAACCACTAGAGTCATTGCATGTGTGTGTTCTTTTCCACAAACCACACATGGATCCACCACTAGAGTGATTGCATGTATGTTCTTATACTAAAACCAACACTAGAGTCATTGCATGTGTGTTCTTTCCACAAACCACACATGGATCAACCAGTGCACATTAGATGTGTGTTCTCTTCCTCAAACCACACATGGATCCACCAGTGGTCATTGCATGTGTGGTCTTTTCCACAAACCACACATGGATCCACCAGTGGTCATTGCATGTGTGTTCTTTCCACAAACCACATATGGATCAACCAGAGTCATTGCATGTGTGTTCTTTCCACAAACCACACATGGATCAACCACTAGAGTCATTGCATGTGTGTTCTTTCAACAAACCACACAAGTATACCCTAGACTCATTGCATGTGTGTTCTTTTCCTAAAACAACATGGATCAGCACTAGAGTCATTGCTTGTGTGTTATTTCCACAAACCCACACATGGATCCACCACTGTCATTGCAGGTGTGTTCTTTCCACAAACCACACATGGATCAACTAGAGTCATTGCATGTGTGTTCTTTCACAAACCACATGGATCAACCAGTGGTCATTGCATGTGTGTTCTTTCCATAAACCACACATGGATCAACCACTAGAGTCATTGCATGTGTGTTCTTTCCACAAACCACACATGGATCAACCACTAGAGTCATTGCATGTGTGTTCTTTCTAAAACCACATGTATCCACCACTAGAGTCATTGCATGTGTGTTCTTTTCCACAAACCACACATGGATCCACTAGAGTCATTGCATGTGTGTTCTTTCCACAAACCACTTATGGATCAACCACTGAGTCATTGCATGTGTGTTCTTTTCACAAACCACATGTGGACCCACTAGAGTCATTGCATGTGTGTTCTTATACTAAAACTAGCACTAGAGTCATTGCATGTGTGTTCTATCCACAAACCACACATGGATCCACCACTGTCATTGCATGTGTGTTCTTTCCACAAACCACACATGGATCAACCACTAGAGTCATTGCATGTGTGTTCTTTCCACAAACCACACATGGATCAACCACTAGAGTCATTGCATGTGTGTTCTTATCACAAACCACCTATGGATCAGCACTAGAGTCATTGCATGTGTGTTCTTTTCCAGAAACCACACATGGATCCACAAGACTAAATGCAAGGTGTTTGTTTTCCACAAACCACATATGGATCAACCACTAGAGTCATTGCATGTGTGTTCTTTCCACAAACCACACATGGTCCCACTAGAGTCATTGCATGTGTGTTCTTATACTAAAACTAGCACTAGAGTCATTGCATGTGTGTTCTTTCCACAAACCACACATGGATCAACCACTGGTCATTGCATGTGTTCTTTCCACAAACCACACATGGATCAACTAGAGTCATTGCATGTGTTCTTTCCACAAACCACATGGATCAGCACTAGAGTCATTGCATGTGTGTTCTTTTCCAGAAACCACACATGGATCCACTAGACTCATTGCATGTGTGTTCTTTTCCACAAACAACTTATGGATCAACCAGTGGTCATTGAATGTGTGTTCTTTTCACAAACCGCATGTGGACCCACTAGAGTCATTGCATGTGTGTTCTTATACTAAAACTAGCACTAGAGTCATTGCATGTGTGTTCTATCCATAAACCACACATGGATCCACCACTGTCATTGCATGTGTCTTCTTTCCACAAACCACACATGGATCAACCACTAGAGTCATTGCGTGTGTGTTCTTTTCACAAACCACATATGGATAAACCAGTGGTCATTGCATGTGTGTTCTTTTCCATAAACCACTTATGGATCCATTAAAGTCATTGCATGTGTGTTATTTCCACAAACCACACATGGATCAACCACTAGAGTCATTGCATGTGTGTTATTTCCACAAACCACACATGGATCAACCACTAGAGTCATTGCATGTGTGTGTTCTTTTACACAAACCACACATGGATCCACCACTACAGTCATTGCATGTGTGTTCTCATACTAAAACCAACACTCGGGTCATTGCATGTGTGTTCTTTCCACAAACCACACATGGATCAACTAGTGGTCATTGCATGTGTGTTCTCTTCCACAAACCACACATGCATCCACTAGTGGTCATTGCATGTGTGTTCTTTACAAACCACATATGGATCAACCAGAGTCATTGCATGTGTGTTCTTTCCACAAACCACACATGGATCAACCACTAGAGTCATTGCATGTTTGTTCTTATACCAAAACCACAAACCAGCACTGGAGTCATTGCATGTGTGTTCTTTTCCACAAACCACACATGGATCCACTAGACTCACTGTATGTGTGTTATTTTCCATAAACAACTTATGGATCAACCAGTGGTCATTGCATGTGTGTTCTTTTCACAAACCACATGTGGACCCACTAGAGTCATTGCATGTGTTTTCTTATACTAAAACTCGCACTAGAGTCATTGCATGTGTGTTCCATCCACAAACCACACATGGATCCACCACTGTCATTGCATGTGTGTTCTTTCCACAAACCACACATGGATCAACCACTAGAGTTATTGCATGTGTGTTCTTTCCACAAACCACATATGGATCAACCAGTGGTTATTACATGTGTGTTCTTTTCCATAAACCACTTATGGATTCATTAAAGTCATTGCATGTGTGTTATTTCCACAAACCACACATGGATCAACCACTAAAGTCATTGCATGTGTGTTATTTCCACAAACCACACATGGATCAGCCACTCGAGTCATTGCATTTGTGTTATTTCCACAAACCACACATGGATCAACCAGTAGAGTCATTGCATGTGTGTTCTTATACTAAACCAGCATTAGAGTCATTGCATGTGTGTTCTTTCCACAAACCATTTATGAATCCATTACAGTCATTGCATGTGTGTTATTTTGCACAAACCACACATGGATCAACCACTAGAATCGTTGCATGTGTGTTATTTCCACAAACCACATATGGATCAACCACTAGAGTCATTGCATGTGTGTTATTTCCACAAACCACACATGGATCAACCACTAGAGTCATTACATGTTTGTTCTTATACTAAACCACAAACCAGCACTAGAGTCATCGCATGTGCGTTCTTTTCCACAAACCACACATGGATCAACTAGACTCATTGCAGGAGTGTTCTTATCCACAAACAACTTATGGATCAACCAGTGGTCATTGCATGTGTGTTCTTTCAACAAACCACATGTGGATCCACTAGAGTCATTGCATGTGTTCTTATATAAAACTAGCACTAGAGTCATTGCATGTGTGTGCTTTCCACAAACCACACATGGATCAACCACTAGAGTCATTGCATGTTTGTTCTTACAAACCACATCTTATACACAAACCAGCACTAGAGTCATTGCCTGTGTGTTCTTTTCCACAAACCACACATGGATCCACTAGACTCATTGCATGTGTGTTCTTTTCCACTAACAACTTATGGATCAACCAGTGGTCATTGCATGTGTGTTCTTTTCACAAACAGCATGTGGACCCACTAGAGTCGTTGCATGTTTATTCTTTTACTAAAACTAGCACTAGAGTCATTCCATGTGTGTTCTATCCACAAACCACACATGGATCCACCACTGTCATTGCATGTGTGTTCTTTCCACAAACCACACATGGATCAACCACTAGAGTCATTGCATGTGTGTTCTTATCACAAACCACATATGGATCAACCACTAGAGTCAGTGCATGTGTGTGTTCTTTTCCACAAACCACACTTGGATCCACCACTAGAGTCATTGCATGTGTGTTCTTATACTAAAACCAACACAAGGATCATTGCATGTGTGTTCTTTCCACAAACCACACATGGATCAACCAGTGGTTATTGCATGTGTGTTCCTTTCCACAAACCACACATAGATCCACTAGTGGTCATTGCATGTGTGTTCTTTCCACAAACCACATATGGATCAACCAGAGTCATTGCATGTGTGTTCTTTCCACAAACTACACATGGATCAACCACTAGAGTCATTGGATGTTTGTTCTTATACCAAAACCACAAACCAGCACTGGAGTCATTGCATGTGTGTTCTTTTCCACAAACCACACATGGATCCACTAGACTCATTGCATGTGTGTTCTTTTCCATAAACAACTTATGGATCAACCAGTGGTCATTGCATGTGTGTTCTTTTCACAAACCACATGTGGACCCACTAGAGTCATTGCATGTGTGTTCTTATACTAAAACTAGCACTAGGGTCATTGCATGTGTGTTCTATCCACAAACCAGACATGGATCCACCACTGTCATTCCTTGAGTGTTCTTTCCACAAACCACACATGGATCAACCACTAGAGTTATTGCATGTGTGTTCTTTCCACAAACGACATATGGATCAACCAGTGGCCATTGAATGTGTGTTCTTTTCCATAAACCACTTATGGATCCATTACAGTCATTGCATGTGTCTTATTTCCACAAACCACACATTGATCAACCACTAGAGTCATTGCATGTGTGTTATTTCCACAAACCACACATGGATCAACCACTAGAGTCATTGCATGTGTGTTCTTTTCCACAAACCACACATGGATCCACCACTAGAGTCATTGCATGTGTGTTCTTATACTAAAACCAACACTAGGGTCATTGCATGTGTGTTCTTTCCACAAACCACACATGGATCAACCAGTGGTCATTGCATGTGTGTTCTTTTCCACAAACCACACATGGATCCACCAGTGGTCATTGCATGTGTGTTCTTTCCACAAACCACATATGGATCAACCAGAGTCATTGCATGTGTGTTCTTTCCACAAACCACACATGGATCAACCACTAGAGTCATTGCATGTTTATTCTTATACCAAAACCACAAACCAGCACTGGAGTCATTGCATGTGTGTTCTTTTCCACAAACCACACATGGATCCACTAGACTCATTGCATGTGTGTTCTTTTCCATAAACAACTTATGGATCAACCAGTGGTCATTGCATGTGTGTTCTTTTCACAAACCACATGTGGACCCACTAGAGTCATTGCATGTGTGTTCTTATACTGAAACTAGCACTAGAGTCATTGCATGTGTGTTCTATCCACAAACCACACATGGATCCACCACTGTCATTGCATGTGTGTTCTTTCCACAAACCACACATGGATCAACCACTAGAGTTATTGCATGTGTGTTCTTTCCACAAACGACATATGGATCAACCTGTGGTCATTGAATGTGTGTTCTTTTCCATAAACCACTTATGGATCCATTACAGTCATTGCATGTGTCTTATTTCCACAAACCACACATGGATCAACCACTAGAGTCATTGCATGTGTGTTATTTCCACAAACCACACATGGATCAACCACTAGAGTCATTGCATGTGTGTTATTTCCACAAACCATACATGGATCAACCATTAGAGTCATTGCATGTGTGTTCTTATACTAAAACCAGCATTAGAGCCATTGCATGTGTGTTCTTTCCACATACCACTTATGGATCCATTACAGTCATTGCATGTGTGTTATTTTGCACAAACCACACATGGATCAACCACTAGAAACATTGAATGTGTGTTATTTCCACAAACCACACATGGATCAACCACTAGAGTCATTGCATGTGTGTTATTTCCACAAACCACACATCAATCAACCACTAGAGTCATTGCATGTGTGTTCTTATACTAAAACCAACACTAGAGTCATTGCACGTGTGTTCTTTCCACAAACCACATGGATCAACCAGTGGTCATTGCATGTGTGTTCTTTTCCACAAACCACATATGGATCCACAAGTGGTCATTGCATGTGTGTTCTTTCCACAAACCACATATGGATCAACCAGAGTCATTGCATGTGTGTTCTTTCCACAAACCACACATGGATCAACCACTAGAGTCATTACATGTTTGTTCTTATACTAAAACCACAAACTAGCACTGGAGTCATTGCATGTGTGTTCTTTTCCACAAACCAAACATGGATCCACTAGACTCATTGCATGTGTGTTCTTTTCCACAAACAACTTATGGATCAACCAGTGGTCATTGCATGTGTGTTCTTTTCACAAACCACATGTTGACCCACTAGAGTCATTGCATGTGTGTTCTTATATTAAAACTAGCACTAGAGTCATTCCATGTGTGTTCTATCCACAAACCACACATGGATCCACCACTGTCATTGCATGTATGTTCTTTCCACAAACCACACATGGATCAACCACTAGAGTCATTGCATGTGTGTTCTTATCACAAACCACATATGGATCAACCAGTGGTCATTGCATGTGTGTTCTTTTCCATAAACCACTTATGGATCCATTACAGTCATTGCATGTGTCTTATTTCCACAAACCACACATGGATCAACCACTAGAGTCATTGCATGTGTGTTATTTCCACAAACCACACATGGATACACCACTAGAGTCGTTGCATGTGTGTGTTCTTTTCCACAAACCACACATGGATCCACCACTAGAGTCATTGCATGTGCGTTCTTATACTAAAACCAATCCTGGGGTCATTGCATGTGTGTTCTTTCCACAAACCACGCATGGATCAACTAGTGGTCATTGCATGTGTGTTCTTTTCCACAAACCACACATGGAGCCACCAGTGGTCATTGCATGTGTGTTCTTTCCACAAACCACATATGGATCAACCAGAGTCATTGCATGTGTGTTCTTTCCACAAACCACACATGGATCAACCACTAGAGTCATTGCATGTTTGTTCTTATACCAAAACCACAAACCAGCACTGGAGTCATTGCATGTGTGTTCTTTTCCACAAACCACACATGCATCCACTAGACTCATTGCATGTGTGTTCTTTTCCACAAACAACTTATGGATCAACCAGTGGTCATTGCATGTGTGTTCTTTTCACAAACCACATGTGGACCCACTAGAGTCATTGCATGTGTGTTCTTATACTAAAACTAGCACTAGAGTCATTGCATGTGTGTTCTATCCACAAACCACACATGGATCCACCACTGTCATTGCATGTGTGTTCTTTCCACAAACCACACATGGATCAACCACTAGAGTTATTGCATGTGTGTTCTTTCCACAAATGACATATGGATCAACCAGTGGTCATTGAATTTGTGTTCTTTTCCATAAACCACTTATGGATCCATTACAGTCATTGCATGTGTCTTATTTCCACAAACCACACATGGATCAACCACTAGAGTCATTGCATGTGTGTTATTTCCACAAGCCACACATGGATCAACCACTAGAGTCATTGCATGTGTGTTATTTCCACAAACCATACATGGATCAACCATTAGAGTCCTTGCATGTGTGTTCTTATACTAAAACCAGCATTAGAGTCATTGCATGTGTGTTCTTTCCACATACCACTTATGGATCCATTACAGACATTGCATGTGTGTTATTTTGCACAAACCACACATGGATCAACCACTAGAAACATTGCATGTGTGTTATTTCCACAAACCACACATGGATAAACCAGTAGAGTCATTGCATGTGTGTTATTTCCACAAACCACACATCAATCAACCACTAGAGTCATTGCATGTGTGTTCTTATACTAAAACCAAGACTAGAGTCATTGCACGTGTGTTCTTTCCACAAACCACACATGGATCAACCAGTGGTCATTGCATGTGTGCTCTTTTCCACAAACCACATATGGATCCACAAGTGGTCATTGCATGTGTGTTCTTTCCACAAACCACATATGGATCAACCAGAGTCATTGCATGTGTGTTCTTTCCACAAACCACACATCGATCAACCACTAGAGTCATTGCATGTTTGTTCTTATACTAAAACCACAAACTAGCACTAGAGTCATTGCATGTGTGTTCTTTTCCACAAACCACACATGGATCCACTAGCCTCATTGCATGTGTGTTCTTTTCCACAAACAACTTATGGATCAACCAGTGGTCCTTGCATGTGTGTTCTTTTCACAAACCGCATGTGGACCCACTAGAGTCATTGCATGTGTGTTCTTATATTAAAACTAGAACTAGAGTCATTCCATGTGTGTTCTGTCCACAAACCACACATGGATCCTCCACTGTCATTGCATGTATGTTCTTTCCACAAACCACACATGGATCAACCACTAGAGTCATTGCATGTGTGTTCTTATCACAAACCACATATGGATCAACCAGTGGTCATTGCATGTGTGTTCTTTTCCATAAACCACTTATGGATCCATTACAGTCATTGCATGTGTCTTATTTCCACAAACCACACATGGATCAACCACTAGAGTCATTGCATGTGTGTTATTTCCACAAACCACACATGGATACACCACTAGAGTCGTTGCATGTGTGTGTTCTTTTCCACAAACCACACATGGATCCACCACTAGAGTCATTGCATGTGTGTTCTTATACTAAAACCAATCCTAGGGTCATTGCATGTGTGTTCTTTCCACAAACCACACATGGATCAACTAGTGGTCATTGCATGTGTGTTCTTTTCCACAAACCACACATGGAGCCACCAGTGGTCATTGCATGTGTGTTCTTTCCACAAACCACATATGGATCAACCAGAGTCATTGCATGTGTGTTCTTTCCACAAACCACACATGGATCAACCACTAGAGTCATTGCATGTTTGTTCTTATACCAAAACCACAAACCAGCACTAGAGTCATTGCATGTGTGTTCTTTTCCACAAACCACACATGCATCCACTAGACTCATTGCATGTGTGTTCTTTTCCACAAAAAATTAATGGATCAACCAGTGGTCATTGCATGTGTGTTCTTTTCACAAACCACATGTGGACCCACTAGAGTTATTGCATGTGTGTTCTTATACTAAAACTAGCACTAGAGTCATTGCATGTGTGTTCTATCCACAAACCACACATGGATCCACCACTGTCATTGCATGTGTGTTCTTTCCACAAACCACACATGGATCAACCACTAGAGTTATTGCATGTGTGTTCTTTCCACAAACGACATATGGATCAACCAGTGGTCATTGAATTTGTGTTCTTTTCCATAAACCACTTATGGATCCATTACAGTCATTGCATGTGTCTTATTTCCACAAACCACACATGGATCAACCACTAGAGTCATTGCATGTGTGTTATTTCCACAAACCACACATGGATCAACCACTAGAGTCATTGCATGTGTGTTATTTCCACAAACCATACATGGATCAACCATTAGAGTCCTTGCATGTGTGTTCTTATACTAAAACTAGCATTAGAATCATTGCATGTGTGTTCTTTCCACATACCACTTATGGATCCATTACAGACATTGCATGTGTGTTATTTTGCACAAACCACACATGGATCAACCACTAGAAACATTGCATGTGTGTTATTTCCACAAACCACACATGGATCAACCACTAGAGTCATTGCATGTGTGTTATTTCCACAAACCACACATCAATCAACCACTAGAGTCATTGCATGTGTGTTCTTATACTAAAACCAACAATAGAGTCATTGCACGTGTGTTCTTTCCACAAACCACACATGGATCAACCAGTGGTCATTGCATGTGTGCTCTTTTCCACAAACCACATATGGATCCACAAGTGGTCATTGCATGTGTGTTCCTTCCACAAACCACATATGGATCAAACAGAGTCATTGCATGTGTGTTCTTTCCACAAACCACACATGGATCAACCACTAGAGTCATTGCATGTTTGTTCTTATACTAAAACCACAAACTAGCACTAGAGTCATTGCATGTGTGTTCTTTTCCACAAACCACACATGGATCCACTAGCCTCATTGCATGTGTGTTTTTTTCCACAAACAACTTATGGATCAACCAGTGGTCATTGCATGTGTGTTCTTTTCACAAACCGCATGTGGACCCACTAGAGTCATTGCATGTGTGTTCTTATATTAAAACTAGCACTAGAGTCATTCCATGTGTGTTCTATCCACAAACCACACATGGATCCACCACTGTCATTGCATGTGTGTTCTTTCCACAAACCACACATGGATCAACCACTAGAGTCATTGCATGTGTGTTCTTATCACAAACCACATATGGATCAACCAGTGGTCATTGCATGTGTGTTCTTTTCCATAAACCACTTATGGATCCATTACAGTCATTGCATGTGTGTTATTTCCACAAACCACACATGGATCAACCACTAGAGTCATTGCATTTGTGTTATTTCCATAAACCACACATTGATCAATCACTAAAGTCATTGTATGTGTGTTATTTCCACAAACCACACATGGATCCACCACTAGAGTCATTGCATGTGTGTTCTTATACTAAAACCAACACTAGAGTCATTGCATGTGTTCTTTCCACAAACTACACATGGATCAACCAGTGGTCATTGCATGTGTGTTCTTTTCCACAAACCACACATGGATCCACCAGTGTTCATTGCATGTGTGTTCTTTCCACAAACCACATATGTATCAACCAGAGTCATTGCATGTGTGTTCTTTCCACAAACCACATATGGATCAACCAGAGTCATTGCATGTGTGTTCTTTCCACAAACCACACATGGATCAACCACTAGAGTCATTGCATGTTTGTTCTTATACCAAAACCACAAACCAGCACTGGAGTCATTGCATGTGTGTTCTTTTTCACAAACCACACATGGATCCACTAGACTCATTGCATGTGTGTTCTTTTCCATAAACAACTTATGGATCAACCAGTGGTCATTGCATGTGTGTTCTTTTCACAAACCACATGTGGACCCACTAGAGTCATTGCATGTGTGTTCTTATACTAAAACTAGCACTAGAGTCATTGCATGTGTGTTCTATCCACAAACCACACATGGATCCACCACTGTCATTGCATGTGTGTTCTTTCCACAAACCACAAATGGATCAACCACTAGAGTTATTGCATGTGTGTTCTTTACCATAAACCACACATGGATCAACCACTAGAGTCATTGCATGTGTGTTATTTCCACAAACCACACATCAATCAACCACTAGAGTCATTGCATGTGTGTTCTTATACTAAAACCAACACTAGAGTCATTGCACGTGTGTTCTTTCCACAAACCACACATGGATCAACCAGTGGTCATTGCATGTGTGCTCTTTTCCACAAACCACATATGGATCCACAAGTGGTCATTGCATGTGTGTTCTTTCCACAAACCACATATGGATCAACCAGAGTCATTGCATGTGTGTTCTTTCCACAAACCACACATCGATCAACCACTAGAGTCATTGCATGTTTGTTCTTATACTAAAACCACAAACTAGCACTAGAGTCATTGCATGTGTGTTCTTTTCCACAAACCACACATGGATCCACTAGCCTCATTGCATGTGTGTTCTTTTCCACAAACAACTTATGGATCAACCAGTGGTCATTGCATGTGTGTTCTTTTCACAAACCGCATGTGGACCCACTAGAGTCATTGCATGTGTGTTCTTATATTAAAACTAGCACTAGAGTCATTCCATGTGTGTTCTATCCACAAACCACACATGGATCCACCACTGTCATTGCATGTGTGTTCTTTCCACAAACCACACATGGATCAACCACTAGAGTCATTGCATGTGTGTTCTTATCACAAACCACATATGGATCAACCAGTGGTCATTGCATGTGTGTTCTTTTCCATAAACCACTTATGGATCCATTACAGTCATTGCATGTGTGTTATTTCCACAAACCACACATGGATCAAGCACTAGAGTCATTGCATTTGTGTTATTTCCATAAACCACACATGGATCAATCACTAGAGTCATTGTATGTGTGTTATTTCCACAAACCACACATGGATCCACCACTAGAGTCATCGCATGTGTGTTCTTATACTAAAACCAACACTAGAGTCATTACATGTGTTCTTTCCACAAACCACACAAGGATCAACCAGTGGTCATTGCATGTGTGTTCTTTTCCACAAACCACACATGGATCCACCAGTGTTCATTGCATGTGTGTTCTTTCCACAAACCACATATGTATCAACCAGAGTCATTGCATGTGTGTTCTTTCCACAAACCACACATGAATCAACCACTACAGTCATTGCATGTTTGTTCTTATACTAAAACCACAAACCAGCACTAGAGTCATTGCATGTGTGTTCTTTTCCACAAAACACACATTGATCCACTAGACTCATTGCATGTGTGTTCTTTTCCACAAACAACTTATGGATCAACCAGTGGTCATTGCATGTGTGTTCTTTTCACAAACCACATGTGGACCCACTAGAGTCATTGCATGTGTGTTCTTATACTAAAACTAGCACTAGAGTCATTCCATGTGTGTTCTATCCACAAACCACACATGGATCCACCACTGTCATTGCATGTATGTTCTTTCCACAAACCACACATGGATCAACCACTAGAGTCATTGCATGTGTGTTCTTATCACAAACCACATATGGATCAACCAGTGGTCATTGCATGTGTGTTCTTTTCCATAAACCACTTATGGATCCATTACAGTCATTGCATGTGTCTTATTTCCACAAACCACACATGGATCAACAACTAGAGTCATTGCATGTGTGTTATTTCCACAAACCACACATGGATACACCACTAGAGTCGTTGCATGTGTGTGTTCTTTTCCACAAACCACACATGGATCCACCACTAGAGTCATTGCATGTGTGTTCTTATACTAAAACCAACACTAGAGTCATTGCATGTGTTCTTTCCACAAACCACACATGGATCAACCAGTGGTCATTGCATGTGTGTTCTTTTCCACAAACCACACATGGAGCCACCAGTGGTCATTGCATGTGTGTTCTTTCCACAAACCACATATGGATCAACCAGAGTCATTGCATGTGTGTTCTTACCACAAACCACACATGGATCAACCACTAGAGTCATTGCATGTTTGTTCTTATACCAAAACCACAAACCAGCACTGGAGTCATTGCATGTGTGTTCTTTTCCACAAACCACACATGGATCCACTAGACTCATTGCATGTGTGTTCTTTTCCATAAACAACTTATGGATCAACCAG
This sequence comes from Avena insularis, assembly GCA_023614405.1. Taxonomy (NCBI): domain Eukaryota; kingdom Viridiplantae; phylum Streptophyta; class Magnoliopsida; order Poales; family Poaceae; genus Avena; species Avena insularis. The sequence continues at coordinate 471,337,640 of CM042694.1, forward strand.
TAGTCATTGCATGTGTGTTCTTTTCACAAACCACATGTGGACCCACTAGAGTCATTGCATGTGTGTTCTTATACTAAAACTAGCACTAGAGTCATTGCATGTGTGTTCTATCCACAAACCACACATGGATCCACCACTGTCATTGCATGTGTGTTCTTTCCACAAACCACAAATGGATCAACCACTAGAGTTATTGCATGTGTGTTCTTTCCACAAACCACATATGGATCAACCGGTGGTCATTGCATGTGTGTTCTTTACCATAAACCACTTATGGATCCATTACAGTCATTGCATGTGTGTTATTTCCACAAACCACACATGGATCAACCACTAGAGTCATTGGATGTGTGTTATTCCCACAAACCACACATGGATACACCACTAGAGTCGTTGCATGTGTGTGTTCTTTTCCACAAACCACACATGGATCCACCACTAGAGTCATTGCATGTGTGTTCTTATACTAAAACCAACATTAGAGTCATTGCATGTGTGTTCTTTCCACAAACACTTATAGATCCATTACAGTCATTGCATGTGTGTTATTTCCACAAACTACACATGGATCAACCACTAGAATCATTGCATGTGTGTTATTTCCACAAACCACACATGGATCAACCACTAGATTCATTACATGTGGGTTATTTCCACAAACCACACATCGATCAACCACTAGAGTCATTGCATGTGTGTTCTTATACTAAAACCAACACTAGAGTCATTGCATGCGTGTTCTTTCCACAAACCACACATGGATCAACCAGAGTCATTGCATGTGTGTTCTTTCCACAAACCACACATGGATCAACCACTAGAGTCATTGCATGTTTGTTCTTATACTAAAACCACAAACTAGCACTAGAGTCATTGCATGTGTGTTCTTTTCCACAAACCACACTTGGATCCACTAGACTCATTGCATGTGTGTTCTTTTCCACAAACAACTTATGGATCAACCAGTGGTCATTGCATGTGCGTTCTTTTCACAAACCACATGTGGACCCACTAGAGTCATTGCATGTGTGTTCTTATACACAAACTAGCACTAGAGTCATTGCATGTGTGTTCTGTCCACAAACCACACATGGATCCACCACTATCATTGCATGTGTGTTGTTTCCACAAACCATACATGGATCAACCACTAGAGTCATTGCATGTGTGTTCTTATCACAAACCACATATGGATCAACCAGTGGTCATTGCATGTGTGTTATTTTCCATAAACCACTTATGGATCCATTACAGTCATTGCATGTGTGTTATTTCCAAAAACCACACATGGATCAACCACTAGAGTCATTGCATTTGTGTTATTTCCGTAAACCACACATGGATCAATCACTAGAGTCATTGTATGTGTGTTATTTCCACAAACCACACATGGATGCACCACTAGAGTCATTGCATGTGTGTTCTTATACTAAAACCAACACTAGAGTCATTGCATGTGTTCTTTCCACAAACCACACATGGATCAACCAGTGGTCATTGCATGTGTGTTCTTTTCCACAAACCACACATGGAGCCACCAGTGGTCATTGCATGTGTGTTCTTTCCACAAACCACATATGGATCAACCAGAGTCATTGCATGTGTGTTCTTTCCACAAACCACACATGGATCAACCACTAGAGTCATTGCATGTTTGTTCTTATACCAAAACCACAAACCAGCACTGGAGTCATTGCATGTGTGTTCTTTTCCACAAACCACACATGGATCCACTAGACTCATTGCATGTGTGTTCTTTTCCATAAACAACTTATGGATCAACCAGTGGTCATTGCATGTGTGTTCTTTTCACAAACCACATGTGGACCCACTAGAGTCATTGCATGTGTGTTCTTATACTAAAACTAGCACTAGAGTCATTGCATGTGTGTTCTATCCACAAACCACACATGGATCCACCACTGTCATTGCATGTGTGTTCTTTCCACAAACCACAAATGGATCAACCACTAGAGTTATTGCATGTGTGTTCTTTCCACAAACCACATATGGATCAACCCGTGGTCATTGCATGTGGGTTCTTTTCCATAAACCACTTATGGATCCATTACAGTCATTGGATGTGTGTTATTTCCACAAACCATACATGGGTCAACCACTGGAGTCATTGCATGTGTGTTATTTCCACAAACCACACATGGATCAACCACTAGAGTCATTGCATGTGTGGTATTTCCACAAACCACACATGGATCAACCACTAGAGTCATTGCATGTGTGTTCTTATACTAAAACCAACATTAGAGTCATTGCATGTGTGTTCTTTCCCCAAACCACTTATGGATCCATTAGAGTCATTGCATGTGTGTTATTTCCACAAACCAAACATGGATCAACCACTAGAGTCATTGCATGTGTGTTATTTCCACAAACCACACATGGATCAACCACTAGAGTCATTACATGTGTGTTCTTATACTAAAACCAACACTAGAGTCATTGCATGTGTGTTCTTTCCACAAACCACACATGGATCAACCAGTGGCCATTACATGCGTGTTATTTTCCACAAACCACACATGGATCCACCAGTGGTCATTGCATGTGTGTTCTTTCCACAAACCACGTATGGATAAACCACTAGAGTCATTGCATGTGTGTTATTTCCACAAACCACACATGGATCAACCACTAGAGTCATTGCATGTGTGTTCTTTTCCATAAACCACTTATGGATCCATTACAGTCATTGCATGTGTCTTATTTCCACAAACCACACATGGATCAACCACTAGAGTCATTGCATGTGTGTTATTTCCACAAACCACACATGGATACACCGCTAGAGTCGTTGCATGTGTGTGTTCTTTTCCACAAACCACACATGGATCCACCACTAGAGTCATTGCATGTGTGTTCTTATACTAAAACCAATCCTAGGGTCATTGCATGTGTGTTCTTTCCACAAACCACACATGGATCAACTAGTAGTCATTGCATGTGTGTTCTTTTCCACAAACCACACATGGAGCCACCAGTGGTCATTGCATGTGTGTTCTTTCCACAAACCACATATGGATCAACCAGAGTCATTGCATGTGTGTTCTTTCCACAAACCACACATGGATCAACCACTAGAGTCATTGCATGTTTGTTCTTATACCAAAACCACAAACCAGCACTGGAGTCATTGCATGTGTGTTCTTTTCCATAAACAACTGATGGATCAACCAGTGGTCATTGCATGTGTGTTCTTTTCACAAACCACATGTGGACCCACTAGAGTCATTGCATGTGTGTTCTTATACTAAAACTAGCACTAGAGTCATTTCATGTGTGTTCTATCCACAAACCACACATGGATCCACCACTGTCATTGCATGTGTGTTCTTTCCACAAACCACACATGGATCAACCACTAGAGTTATTGCATGTGTGTTCTTTCCACAAACCACATATGGATCAACCGGTGGTCATTGCATGTGTGTTCTTTACCATAAACCACTTATGGATCCATTACAGTCATTGCATGTGTGTTATTTGCACAAACCACACATGGATCAACCACTAGAGTCATTGCATGTGTGTTATTCCCACAAACCACACATGGATACACCACTAGAGTCGTTGCATGTGTGTGTTCTTTTCCACAAACCACACATGGATCCACCACTAGAGTCATTGCATGTGTGTTCTTATACTAAAACCAACATTAGAGTCATTGCATGTGTGTTCTTTCCACAAACCACTTATGGATCCATTACAGTCATTGCATGTGTGTTATTTCCACAAACCACACATGGATCAACCACTAGAATCATTGCATGTGTGTTATTTCCACAAACCACACATGGATCAACCACTAGAGTCATTACATGTGGGTTATTTCCACAAACCACACATCTATCAACCACTAGAGTCATTGCATGTGTGTTCTTATACTAAAACCAACACTAGAGTCATTGCATGCGTGTTCCTTCCACAAACCACACATGGATCAACCAGAGTCATTGCATGTGTGTTCTTTCCACAAACCACACATGGATCAACCACTAGAGTCATTGCATGTTTGTTCTTATACTAAAACCACAAACCAGCACTAGAGTCATTGCATGTGTGTTCTTTTCCACAAACCACACATGGATCCACTAGACTCATTGCATGTGTGTTCTTTTCCACAAACAACTTATGGATCAACCAGTGGTCATTGCATGTGCGTTCTTTTCACAAACCACATGTGGACCCACTAGAGTCATTGCATGTGTGTTCTTATACACAAACTAGCACTAGAGTCATTGCATGTGTGTTCTGTCCACAAACCACACATGGATCCACCACTGTCATTGCATGTGTGTTGTTTCCACAAACCATACATGGATCAACCACTAGAGTCATTGCATGTGTGTTCTTATCACAAACCACATATGGATCAACCAGTGGTCATTGCATGTGTGTTCTTTTCCATAAACCACTTATGGATCCATTACAGTCATTGCATGTGTGTTATTTCCACAACCACACATGGATCAACCACTAGAGTCATTGCATTTGTGTTATTTCCGTAAACCACACATGGATCAATCACTAGAGTCATTGTATGTGTGTTATTTCCACAAACCACACATGGATCCACCACTAGAGTCATTGCATGTGTGTTCTTATACTAAAACCAACACTAGAGTCATTGCATGCGTGTTCCTTCCACAAACCACACATGGATCAACCAGAGTCATTGCATGTGTGTTCTTTCCACAAACCACACATGGATCAACCACTAGAGTCATTGCATGTTTGTTCTTATACTAAAACCACAAACCAGCACTAGAGTCATTGCATGTGTGTTCTTTTCCACAAACCACACATGGATCCACTAGACTCATTGCATGTGTGTTCTTTTCCACAAACAACTTATGGATCAACCAGTGGTCATTGCATGTGCGTTCTTTTCACAAACCACATGTGGACCCACTAGAGTCATTGCATGTGTGTTCTTATACACAAACTAGCACTAGAGTCATTGCATGTGTGTTCTGTCCACAAACCACACATGGATCCACCACTGTCATTGCATGTGTGTTGTTTCCACAAACCATACATGGATCAACCACTAGAGTCATTGCATGTGTGTTCTTATCACAAACCACATATGGATCAACCAGTGGTCATTGCATGTGTGTTCTTTTCCATAAACCACTTATGGATCCATTACAGTCATTGCATGTGTGTTATTTCCACAACCACACATGGATCAACCACTAGAGTCATTGCATTTGTGTTATTTCCGTAAACCACACATGGATCAATCACTAGAGTCATTGTATGTGTGTTATTTCCACAAACCACACATGGATCCACCACTAGAGTCATTGCATGTGTGTTCTTATACTAAAACCAACACTAGAGTCATTGCATGTGTTCTTTCCACAAACCACAGATGGATCAACCAGTGGTCATTGCATGTGTGTTCTTTTCCACAAACCACACATGGATCCACCAGTGTTCATTGCATGTGTGTTCTTTCCACAAACCACATATGTATCAACCAGAGTCATTGCATGTGTGTTCTTTCCACAAACCACACATGGATCAACCACTACAGTCATTGCATGTTTGTTCTTATACTAAAACCACAAACCAGCACTAGAGTCATTGCATGTGTGTTCTTTTCCACAAACCACACATGGATCCACTAGACTCATTGCATGTGTGTTCTTTTCTACAAACAACTTATGGATCAACCAGTGGTCATTGCATGTGTGTTCTTTTCACAAACCGCATGTGGACCCACTAGAGTCATTGCATGTGTGTTCTTATACTAAAACTAGCACTAGAGTCATTGCATGTGTGTTCTATCCACAAACCACACATGGATCCACCACTGTCATTGCATGTGTGTTCTTTCCACAAACCACACATGGATCAACCACTAGAGTTATTGCATGTGTGTTCTTTCCACAAACCACATATGGATCAACCAGTGGTCATTGCATGTGGGTTGTTTTCCATAAACCACTTATGGATCCATTACAGTGATTGCATGTGTGTTATTTCCACAAACCATACATGGGTCAACCACTGGAGTCATTGCATGTGTGTTATTTCCACAAACCACACATGGATCAACCACTAGAGTCATTGCATGTGTGTTATTTCCACAAACCACACATGGATCAACCACTAGAGTCATTGCATGTGTGTTCTTATACTAAAACCAACATTAGAGTCATTGCATGTGTGTTCTTTCCCCAAACCACTTATGGATCCATTAGATTCATTGCATGTGTGTTATTTCCACAAACCACACATGGATCAACCACTAGAGTCATTGCATGTGTGTTATTTCCACAAACCACACATGGATCAACCACTAGAGTCATTGCATGTGTGTTCTTATACTAAAACCAACACTAGAGTCATTGCATGTGTGTTCTTTCCAAAAACCACACATGGATCAACCAGTGGCCATTGCATGCATGTTCTTTTCCACAAACCACACATGGATCCACCAGTGGTCATTGCATGTGTGTTCTTTCCACAAACCACGTATGGATAAACCACTAGAGTCATTACATGTGTGTTATTTACACAAACCACACATGGATCAACCACTAGAGTCATTGCATGTGTGTTCTTTTCCATAAACCACTTATGGATCCATTACAGTCATTGCATGTGTGTTATTTCCACAAACCACACATGGATCAACCACTAGAGTCATTGCATGTGTGTTATTTCCACAAACCACACATGGATCCATTTGAGTCATTTCATGCTTGTTCTTATACTAAAAACTAGCACTGCCCCCAATGGATCCACCGTTAGACCGAGTCTTCTATAAGGCACGCCATAACTCAGTTGTTCTGCTTGGCGATTGTTACATACCATTCGATTGGAGCACTTGGACGATTGGGATGGTCTTCGCGAGAGCGATCCTCGAGTAGGCTGTTTTGCGGCATGATTGGCCATGCTTGCTCTGGACAAACTGGCATGTTGCGAGTGTTACGACTCACGAGTTCAGTGGGCCATATCCCAGTGTCACGTCCTCGTTACTTCTCTTCCTCCCCGTACTTCTCTTCCTTCCCCTCGAAGCCACTTTCCCCACTTCACTTCCATCCTGCCGTAGCCACCAGCCGACGACATCCGCCAATTCTTCGGTCGCTACCTTCATGGTAAGAAATCATTTTACAAGCTTTTGAACTTATCCTACACATTCCTTCTATTCGCCAATCTAACTGCTGATCTTTTTTCCGATTTCTCAACGAACTTCAGTTGTGGCAGATGTGGGAGCCCAAGAATCTGGAGATCCTCGTGCGCAACTTCGCAGCAGCGTTCCCACTCGTGTGCTCCCACCCAGGATGCTTTTTCCGTTACTCCTACCGCGAGCTCCCGCTCCACGAGATCGTGTGCCCGCACGGCTCGTGCGCCTGCACGGAGCCGGGATGCAACTACACCGGCCCGCCGGCAGGGCTCGTCGTCCACCTTGTAGATGGGAACTTGATCGAAGTGATTAGGATCTCGTACGGTCAAGCCCAACTTCTCTAAGAGCAGGTGCCGTTCACTGACTCGGCATGCCGCCTGCTAATTTTCCAGGGGGGACGACTCTGTTTTCGTCCTGACCATCACCGCCGGTGTTCCGGGAACCAGAGCCGGGCCCACCATCGTGGGTGCCGTATGCGTCAGGTCGGTCTCGTGCGCCTGGCCCGTATACATGGTGCGCATGTGGGCGAACGCCCAGCCGCCGTCATCGGATAGCATTCTCGTGCTGGCGAGGCGAAACTGCCGTCACGGAGGTGGGGTATGTGGACCTAAGGTCGATCCTATGCGTGCCATCTCAGTACCTTGTCAGTGCTGGACCGAACAGGCAGATGCATTTCTACATTTGTATCGAGAAGAACGACATTCAAATGTAGTACTTGTGCTGTCGTTACTATTAGACTTAAGCGATGCTTCTCACGTGCTTAGAGCATACGTGTTGTGCAAATGTACCCCAGTTGTAGTTTTCAGTACTCCTTAATACTTCGACGAGTTATTATATTGGTCCAATCAGCTTGCTGTTGTCACGTTGCAAAGTCCGCTTGCTCTGGACAGACCAGCAATACCGTGTGCTCCCGCTCCCGCATGTCAGTGTCACGTGTTCCGAGGGCCCACCTGCCAGTGTCCTTCCCCTCGAAGCCACTGTCCCAACTTCTCTTCCATCCTGCCACTCCCGTCCGATGGTTGTAATTTGATGATTTTCGTTGTATTGTTTACAAGTAATCTACATTGATAATGCAACATGCAAATTGCATAGACACAAATTTCTGGAGTGGAAGCACTCACCGGCTGCTATTGCACATATTTCTTAATATATCTCGACAAACACATTACAATAATTGTACTCGCATTAAACACAACCAAAATTGCAACCATCCTAAACAACATCTAAACCCACATCACACAGCTGTCGTCGGAGTCCACCTCGATTGGTGACACCGCCGTGCCCTTACCGGCGACATCCACTCCCGCCCGTGGCTTGCCCTTCACCAAGGAGGCAACAATGGCGTTCTGCACAGCTTCATCCCGTTGCCCTCCACATCGGAATCGACAATGACGAAGGTGACGGGGTTGGCATGGACCGAGCACCGTCGCGCCTGGCGGCTCCTGCTCAAGCTCGACGCCGCATCCGTCCTTCTACAGGTAGGAGGGGCCGATCTCGCATACGTAGCGTCGTCGCTCCTCTCAAGAAACCATGGCCATTTGATACTACGACGGTAGGATCTTGGGGTGGATCCACCGCGGCGAGCCCTACCGGAAGCGGTGGAGAGGATGGATCTGCCGGCGCGAGCCATGACAAGTTCCTAGGAGGGAGTAACATTGTGGGCCAGGCGTGTCTGGTTCCTGAGCAAGACCTCCCAGTGATATGTACGCGGGCAAGGTACCAAAAAATTTCGTCCAATGCACGCGACAGGGCTTTTGAACGACGGAGGCGCGAGTTTTTTTGACAAGTCCACACGCTAGGTCCCCCACCTGTCAGCCAAATGTGGACAGTAGGATTCTGCCCGAGTTATTAAGTAGGGATAAATCACGCTTCACCACTACCCTAACATCCAAAGGCTCCTCTTTCCTCTGCCCTCGCTCGCCTCGCTCATGGCTCGCAGCTCGTGTAGTTCGTCTCGGGCAGAATCAGGGTCGGCTCAACACCGTCAGGCGGGTGCCCCCATCAGGTACCGGAGAGCGCCCTACGATTACTACCTCGATATGCTGTGTTTGTGTGGTGAGAAGATGCCAAGATGGATTTCGTGGACCGACGAAAATACTGCAGGAAAATTCAGCAACTGCAACATCAGAGCGGTAAGTTCCTACTGTAGGTACAATGGTAACCCGGATCCGGAAAGCATAATGTAATTCTTTTTTTGTTTCCTTCGATCTACTACGCAGGAAGGGAGGGGGACTGGCTGTGACAAGTTTGTGTGGATCGAAAAGCCACTGACAGGTTTTCACAGAGAGCTTGTTCAGGATCTGCGTGATGCTGTGTGGGACAAGAAAGAGGAGATTCGTGCGATGGAGCGAGAGATCCGGGAGCTTCGCCAGGTGCAGGGGAGGCAAGGGAAGGGAGGTGGTGAGACAGACGGGCTCAAGATTAGGCCAGATAGTGGACACAATTTCCTCATTATCTGGGCATTATCTGTTGCATTTGCAGTTTATGTTGCCATGTCGTTGTCCAGCAGCTGAAATAAGTTGCTGCTTCGTGGAGTGTAGCGACCATCTTAAGAAATTGTTTTCCAGCCCAGAAACTTATCGTAAGTGTAATGCCAATAGCAGGGATTTATTAAGCGCCTATAAATAAATCATGTCTGTGCCACTAACACCCATCGATTTTGGAGAGGATTTAACCGCTCAGCTATCGCGATTGTTCAGATAGTAGTGGCACAGTCACAGTTTTGGATTCAACTAGTGGCCTCGGCCATATCAAATCCTAAAGTCGCGATACATTTTACTCCGAGTACGAGAGGCAGATTGTTTCGCCCGACAAGTTCCACGCACACAGCTCCAGAGTTTAACCGAACTACATATATAGGTTCAAGTTCAATACACCATTAGGCTACTACACTGCTAGCCCTCTTTCTCTGCTTGGGTACCAACTTTCTTCCTCTTTCCTTCACGTCCACTAGCTTCTTCATCTCCTACCTTCTTCCTCTTCCTGGGTGCCAATTTTCTTACCTTCATGTACCCTGCATCTCCGGGCCGAGGGAAGTCAGGCCAATCAGCACCAGAATCTTGTCCGGCATCATCACTCCACTTGTTTTGGTTTTCTTGCCGCAGCAAAATCACTGAGTCGGCTATCTTGTTTCTTACCTTGTGCTTCCTGTAAAAAAAACAGTACATGGATTACTACCTTATATCTACAGACTATAAACAATTATTGTGTGTGGATGTACCATCTCATACCTCGGTTTGGGAGCATTAAGGGGACATCCAGCTGTTCTATGGCCTATAAGATGGAAGGTCTTGCACCTGTTTTTGCCCTTCTTTGTAGCACAGAAAGCCGAACCCTTCTTCTCGAGAAAATTCTTAAACCTATTCACCTGGGGTCTTCCTCTGCCCCTTTTTGTAACTGGCTGGCAAAGCTCGAAAGACAGTTGGACTTGAGGCCACTGAGATGGGTTTGTACATGGCTCGACGGATCCAGCGTACGCAACTCTAAACTTTTCCATAGAGTAGTAGTCTGACAAATACTGATCCAAATGTGGTAGAGTTCTTTTCTTCACCAAGAAGGCCAAGGCGTGGTTGCAAGGTTTCCTGGTATGCTGCCACTCTAAGCAGGTGCATTCTCGCAGCTGGATGTTCACAACATCCCTTTTGCCACTCTTGGACATATCGACCACCTCACATCTTTTGCGCGTTGACGGGACAACCTTAAGATGAGCAAGTCCTCGGCTTCTCTTGTGCAGTTGCTGTACAACTGGCGGTAGCATATGTCCTCTAAGTCTCCTACCGATCTCTCTCCTTATATTTAACAGCTTCATGATCATACCAATTATCTGTCCATCAAGATATGAACAGGACGCACTTTTATGTCCTTCACCCAGTTATTCAGGCATTCTACAAGGTTGTTGTTTATGTAATCAACTTTGATGTCAGGGTTGAATTGACTCCTCTTCCATAGCTGCGAATGATGGATGGCTAAGTACTCTGGAAGTTTAGGGGCTTCGGCAAAAATCTTGCTCATGAAATAATCGCTGCTACTAGGTTTGTAGACTCTAGCAGAAGGAAACATGTAACGAAATATGTTGCCTACGTAGTGTGAGTACAAGTTGAGCATCATATGGGCATGGCATTCTCTACCTTCAGCTCGCGGGAACACCTCCTTCACTGCATTCGTCAGCCCTTTGCATGCATCCGTGGATATAGCCAATGGATCCATGTGGCCTATTGATCTCCTGAGGTGCCTCATAAACCAGACCCAGTTTTCCTCCGTTTCTGTTTCAAACAGCCTGAATGCCACTGGGAACATCCAGTTGTGACCATCAAGTGCTGTGGCAGATGGTAGGTAGCCTTTCCATTTGCCAGTTAGGACAGTGTTGTCTACACTCAGATACGGCCTACAACCGCCCTTGAATCCATCGATGCAAGGTTTAAGCGCCATGAAAAATCTTTTGAAATATATTTTACCACCTTCTGATTCGGTGTCAATATCCACAACACTCCCCGGACACCTAGCTTGTACCTCCACCTTGAAGTTGTACAACATCCTGAAGCTATTGGTCCAATCACCATGCAAGACCCCCAGAGCTTTCTCTTTACCTTTCCAAACCATGTAATACAGAAGGACAATGTTGTATTTAGAACCGAGGCTAGTCTGAATATTCTTCGCGGTCTCCTTAGGGTTATCCTTTAGTATGGACATAGATTGCATAGCCACCCACTCCGTATCAGCCATTGAGGATTTCAATTTGCTGCCTGTCGGACACATGTGTGGAGGGCCCATTCTGTTCACCTGCAACACAGATCATTTAAAAGATAAGCGGAGTCGACTAGTTGCCAGAAATATATCGCACATCAATTGTAGTTATAGAGTGAAAAGAGAGAAAGAGAGTTCTAATGGTTTGCTGCATTCATTGCCCCAATACCCTAATTGTAGTCGACGCAGGTAAGGATCTTGCTGTGATCCTCCATGGACAATGTACCTCGGCCCGTCCATTCATCCACGTTAACTTGCAAACGGCCTCATATCTCTCGGCAGAGTTCTTCAGTCAATAGACGTCGAACTCCCCCTTGATACAAAAATGCCAGAACGACATCCTGAACTCATGCATTCTCCTGAACTCGGTGCCGACCGGAATTATAGGATACTCGTGGTCATGTTTCATTTCTTCTACTTCAACACCCAAATCATCGACTAGAATACCATCCTCATCATTAAGTTCCTCGTCTATTTCATCATCACCAGATTCTTGATCCTCTATAGTGCCTACTTCTTCATCTGATTCAGAATCTTCGCCATCGTCTCTAATGCCTAGTACTGCACACATCATATTGACTCCCATGGGTGGGGCTGCACCATCGTCTCCACCCGGATGGACAGGAACATTGCCCCAGTCCACCTCACCGGCAACTCTATTTTCTCCAAGACACTCGGTTGGTTCTGCTGCAACCACCTGGGGTGGTCTTACGTTTGCACGCATCCCAGGTACTTCAGTGGACAAACAGCAGTCAGAATCAATTTCATCTTGAGTGTACAGAACCCTCTTGCTCTTCCTATGTACATCCTCCTTCCTGATGTAATCTTTCCTGATGGTATCAGTAGGGCTTGACATCCGCGTTCCATTCCCCATCGAACTAGGCCTTTTGCTACCGCTCTTGGGTGTGATCTCCTTACTGCCTCCCCTCACGGCTGTTGGCTCCAGGGTGCTGGCATTATTGCCTGACCTCTGCAGCGTGTTCTTCTTCGAATTAGCCCTTTTGCTGCTACTATTGGGTGTGTTCTCCTTCGTGCTGGCATTATTGCCTGACCCCAGCGGCGTGTTCCGCTCCAGATTAGCCCTTTTGCTGCTACTATTGGGCATCTTCTCCTTCGTGCTGGCATTATTGCCTGACCTCAGCGGCGTGTTCCGCTCCAAATTAGCCCTTTTGCTATTACTATTGGGCGTGTTCTCCTTCGTGCTGGCATAATTCCCTGACAGCGGTGTGTTGTGCTCCAAATTATTGTTTTTTCTGCTCCCACTGGGTGTGGTAGCCTCCGTGCTGGCCATCTTCGCCTCTTTGCTACCACTCCTGGGAGTGTTCACAACCGTGCTAGCACTCTTAGCGTTTTTGCTGCTACCGTTTGGTGTGGCATTTTGACTGGATCTCAGGGGTGTACTCTGTGGCATGGTGCCTTTTGTCGTGCGACTCTTGGGCGTCCTCTTCTCTGGCGTGGTCTCCTTGGTGACGTTCTTCTTTGGGGTGCCCTTTCTGGGGATGCTCTTCCTGCTCCTCTTTATGACGCTCCTCTGTAAGACTCTCCTCTGTTTGAAGCCACCCTCAGTCGCACCAGCCCCAGTGATGCCATGGATTAGGTCATGCATGCCTTCTAAAAGTCCATCATCTCTAATGTCGAGTTCCAATTCCTCTCCAACCGTGAGCACTACCAAGTGGAAGTAAACTTCACCTCTATAATGTTTCCTTGTAAACGGTACGACTAAATCCCTGGTATCTTTCACTTTGATAGCCTTTTTGCTCCTATAACCATAATATAACAAACGTGCTTCCTGGGAGGACCCACACAGCACCTTCACACGTAACGATGCCATCAGGTCAGATAACTCTACCACTTCAGGGTCGTATCTGCCAAGGATTACATCAAACTTGTCATAGCATTTTCTGTGCCATCATCTAATTTAGCAGTATAATCCGCGACACCGATATGGACGATTACTTTGCCATCATCAGGTTCTTCAGGATAGAAACCTCCGAGAGGTTCGAGAGATGGAGCGGCACCATCAGACCCGGCCCCAATGCCACCGCCACCATCACCAGCGTCATCGTTAGCTGGATCAACCTCGGTGGAAGTACCAGGACCAGGAGCAAGGCTACATTATATGGTGGACAGGCAGGGCCCTTCTAACGGTAGCCACAATAGGATCAACTGCTGCCATGCCACCTCGACGATCAGGAGCAGTTCCCACAACAGAAGTGTTTCAAGTGCTAGCAGAGTCCAGACCATGAGCTGGCTTCAGACCAGCAGCTCGCTGAACCCGAGCACGGGTTCGAGGAGGAGAGAATGGTTCAGTCTTTGCAACAAGAGTGGGGAAGCCTCCGGAAGCCTTAGTTTCCTCAACAACAACAGGGATTGGGTCAACAGTGTCTAGATCAACAACAACACGAGGACGACCAGTACCAGCAGATTCCAGAGCACGGGTTCGCACAACTTGAGGACGGTTTCGAGGAGGAGCATCACACAAGGCGGCGGTCTTGGCAACAACAGCGGGGCAGCCTCCGCACGCCTTAGTTTGCTCAACAGTGACATGGATTGGGCGAGCAGCAGCTGCAGCAACACAGGCACGGGGAAGGGGACGACCAGTACGAGCAGATTCCAGAGCAGAGTTTTCCACAACGGCAATACGGGAACTCCTATGAGGAGGTTGCCTGACAGAAGCATGTCGCGGACGAGGAACCACATTTTGCTCAACAACAGCAGGGGTTCGAGTTAGACCTCCCTATCCAATAATAGCTGGTTTAGGGTTCGAGTTAGACCTCCCAGTAGCAGGAGCTTCCTCATCCACTATGTTACACACCAGCATAACCACGCGAAGCCTAACATGCTGTTTCATCAACCCAATTAGCTGACTGTCACACGCTATAGGAACCTTGAAGCCTTGTTCATCAAGGAGGCTGAACCGTGCAGTCTGCTCCATCCTCATTTTAGCAAGTTCATGCACAGCAGCAACCAAACCAGGGATAGTGCATAACTGCACAGGCGCTACTTCCATCTTCAGATTCTGAGCCTCTTTCCACGTGCTCTTCCCATGTGCTAATTTAATGAGGTAGTCGCAGATGGTGACCATAACCGTGTAGTTGGGTTCAGCGGAGATCCTAGTTGATAGAAAATTGGAGACAAAAGATAAGAATTGTTTGTCAGTGTCGTGCTAGCAAACAATTCTATGTTCGATATATCTCTGTAATGCCAATAGCCAGCTAGCAGTTATAGGTAGTGCGGATAACAAAGAGAAGAGTAGCTCACCTGAAATTAGCCAGAAGTACTTCTTCCTCGGCAAATGGATCTGCCATCCTCCGCGCTGCTCAGCTCGGCGGCCGTAGAGGCGGGCTAGATCGTCGCAATGGCTGGCATGACATTCGGCATTAGAGCTCAGTAGCAGCGAGTAGGCGCAGCAACTTGGCGGCGGAAGTCAAATGCCCAAAGAGATCATTCTGGTTGGAGAGGGGATTTCGACGCTACCGGTGCTAGGGTTCATGCGAAAGGAGGGAGGGGTGGATTTGTGAATTTGGTCAACGCACGATGCTCCTTTACTATCTCGTTTCTCCTACGTGGTTGCCGCGTTGACGCTCGTGTCACGGAAATATTATTGACATGAGGGTGCCGACGGTCTACTTCACGGGGCAGTTTCATGGCATGTTTGGCTTTGGTAGGGGTGAGATGAGTTTGCATCGAAATGGCCCCTCTCGGTAGTTGGCATCCCAACTTTTCGAAACACGGTAATTTCAGGCAACTTAGGTATCGCCATGCGCTGGCCTGCCCACTTTGGTACCGCAGACGAACAAGCCCCTCGCCGTCGCCCCTTCGGTCGCCTCCTCGAGCCTATATAAGGAGGCCTTCCCCAGCCTCAATCGCCACACCATTCGACTTCCCGCTCACCACTAGTCCTTCCCCGCCTCTCGTCGGAGTAGTTCAAGCAGCCACTTGCCAGAATTGAGCCGGAGACAGCCGCAGCAGAGGAGGAGACGCTGCCGTTGATTTCGTACACCTTAGCCTCTACCGCGACTTCGCCTGAGCTTGCCGTCGTCTACTTGTTCATTTGCCCGCCTCACTGCACTAGCTGGAGCCCCGGTACTTCCCCACTGCACCCCCACCGAGCCGCTAGGGTTCAGTCTCGCCGGCGACGTGTTCGTCGTCGATGACAACCGTGAGCCGTTGATCTAGTTCTAATCCTACGGTCTGTGTCGCCCCATACTGCTTCGCGTGTAATGAGCAACTGACAGGCGGACCCCCTGTTAGCAGTCCTTAGTGCCGCGGAGTGAATCTGGGCTGACCCAATTAGTTTCCCGCGTGACCCAGTTAATTCAAATTAAGATTTTTCTTTTTAGACTTATACTTAGTTCTGTCCCTTAGTTTGAAAATCAATTCAGAGAGTTACACAAATCCAAATTGAGTGATTCCAATTTTGTTGGAAAGATAATAAAAATCTCTATCCAAGCCCGTTGGATTTAAATATTTTAGAGTTAGAGATCTCTTCTAGCAAAAATAACAACACAGAAGCTTTTGCACATTCAAATATTTTTATAAAATCAACCATAATAGCTTTTGAGTTAATTCGAACTCTCAAAAATCACATTTACCCATACCTATCTGAATATATAATAAAATTAAGGTTTGCATGCAGTGACTTTGGACTAGTACCAAAATAATGCTATATAGGCATTTCTAGTTACTTTAAATCATTAATTATTAAACTTAAAACTTATTAAAATGTGATCCAACCGTTAAATCACATTCCCATATGTTAGAATATGTGGTGATGACATGTGTCCACATGACCCCATATTTTAATAGGAGAATATTAAATCTTAGTTAATTTCAATGAGTAGAAATTACTTTTCTCAAATAAAAAGAATGGAGCTAGTTCACTAAACCTTGTGATGTTTGTGATGATACTAGATCATCAAGTGTGTGCCTTACTGTGCTAAGTATACTAGTTAAGTATTGTTTGGTGATTGTGTATTCCGTATGTATTTATAGACGATACTACCGACCAAGTCTACGAGGAGGAGGAGTTCTACCAAGAGGAGGAGGAACAGAATTTTAACCACTGCACCAACCAAGGCAATCTATTATTGGCTAACTAATACTTGCAAGCCATCTTTAACAATGCAAGTAGACCTTGCAAGCTAGCATAATACAAGATGACCTAAGAAAGATGCAATAGGCATGCTTTGGTTATACCTTTTGACTTATACCTACTCCTAGTTTTATTTACAAGCTTTACTTTCTTTACTTTACCAAAGTTCCTTACTTTGTTTAAAAGTAGCATAAAGAGTATAAAACTTGACCTATCTAGTTAGGCATAGAGGTCATTCTATGGCATGAGATTGATCTTAGCACCCCACTTTAGTGAACACTCTTAACTTAGTAGCTTAGAGTTATACCAAAAACTTGATCACTTTAGATGGGAATACTTGGTGAAAATGACTTGTGAAAACCTTGGAATGATGAGTCAGTCTATTGAGATGTTTTGACATGTGTTGAGAAACACCAATGGTTTATGATGATGATGAAAATGTTGAGGCATGAGCCTTAGCCCCTTTACAAAAACTGATGGTTCGGTTTGGATGCAATACCATTCCAATTTTACCGTACAACCACAATACCTGAATTGGGTAAGGCTTAGCCAGAAGTTTATATGCATTAGTATTAGTTCCCTCGCGGGAGAGGTTTGAGCTGAGGCTACCTCTCAATGTTGTCCACCTATGTAGTGCCCAGGATGACAGATGGTCATGGCTGGAGGCCATACTCATAGGAGAGGTGGTTATACTAGAGTGTGTAAAGGAAAGGTTATGTTTGATTATCTGCATACTAAGTATGATGATTCATGGTTATCCCTGACAAATGTATCGAATCTTGTGGTGAAAGTGTACCACCTCTGCAGAGTGTCAAACTATTCGAATAGCCGCTTCCGCGGTTATGGACAGTTGGAGTGGCCATACTGTTCCATTGTCAGATGTTTTCAAAATGACTTATGAAATGAATTATGACATGACTTGACCACAACAGAGTTGTGACTATGATAACTAAGTTCCCACTTAGGTGATTTCAACCCTTATTTTATCTTTCTTTGTTTCTGAACTCAGCTTAGGTTTCAAACTTAGCTTTACAAATAAATTTAGAACTTAGCATTCCTATTAGAACTGTTGGCGTTCGCAGCATAGAAAACAAAAATTTTCCTACGATGGGAACTATACGCCAAAATCTATCTACTAGATACTAGCAACGGGTGGATATACATCCATGGAGAACTTACCCTTGAAGACAACAAAGCTTTGTTAACGAGATGGAACTCGTGGATGATGTAGTCATACACTTGCCGATCTCAAGATCGTGATGAAGTCAGTAGGTCCGGCTCCAACACGTCCTTCAGATCCAGCTCCAGCAAGTCTAACACCACCAAGTCCAGCACCACAAAGCAGTGGTGCATACGTGATCGCACACACGTCCGGTACCCTGACAACCTCCGTCCATCGCTCCAGCAAAGCAGCGGAAGTAGCAACTCATTTCCAGATAAAGCCACTGGGAACATGTATCTCGCTAATCCGAGACCATGGAGGAATAATACTAGAGGGGGAGAGATCCTTCACGAGGAGGTGTGAGGAAGAAGGAGTGAGAGGGGGGCCTTTTATAGGAGGAGGGGAGGGTGTCCCTTCACCTCCCCCATTCATGTGGTGGTAACCCCCTCCACATTAAAATGCCCCTTCACATTCTCTTTTAAAGTCTCCACTTTAAATGCATTCAATTTCTCCAAATTTAATGCTCTCTCATTTAATAAAACTCTTTTATTAATTTTATTCAGAATTTTGTTAATTACTTTAATTAACAAACATTCACATAAAACCCCCTGCAAAATTTCAATATTACATGCAGAACCAATTTCAGCAATTTCACCCAAAATAGTTTCGGTGTCTATTGAAATAATTCCAGCGCTTTCTTAAATCTTTATCTGAAACATATTTGCTCCAAATGGTGTCGGTATCCGTTAAGTGTGTCACACTACGGTTCGCGAATAATGCAGACATGATTGAGACCCCTCTCCGATCAATAATCAATAGCGGGACATGGAGATCTGTACTGACTCCCACATATTCAACGATGACTCTTGTGATCGTGTGAACCTTTAACATTGTAACTAAATCCCTTTGTGTCGCGATACATTACATGTACGAGATTCGATCATTGGCATCCAAATACCTAGTTTGATCTCGTTACCGACATGCACTCTTTTCTCGTTCCCGTGATATAACATTCTAGTGATCACATCACTTGCTTGCAAGCTATTTCAATGTGATATCACCAAGAGGGCCCAGAGTATATCTATCCATCATCGGGATGGAAAAATAACACTCTTGATCCATGAGCCTCAACATAACACCTTCGTAGCACTGAACCCACCTTTATAGTCACCCTGTTACGGTGTGATGTTTGATGTTATCAAGATACTCTTTCGGTGTTAGCAATTAACATGATCTCATGGTCTAAGGAATAAGATTACTTCGTATGATGTTATAGTAATATAAACATAATGACTCTGATCGTAATGCTATACTTCGGATGAATGTTCATCACATCATTCCACCAATGTTGTGGCCTCGTTATTAACAACATCCAATGTCCATGATCAGGAAACCTTGATCATCTTGTTAATGAACGAGCTAGTTTATATGAGAGGCATTACTAGGAACTTTGTATTTTGTTTATCAAACACACATGTATTAACGTTTCCAATTAATACAATTATAGCATGCAAAATAAACATTTATCATAAACATGGAATAAGATAATAACCACTTTATTATTGCCTCCCGGGCATATTCCCTTCAGTCTCCCACTTGCACTAGAGTCAATAATCTAGTTTGTAAATTTGTATATACAACACCTAGGTGTTGAATATACGCGTTTGCTAGTGGTTAACATAATCTATGGATCTGGCAGTTTCAGGTCCGTGTGTATTTGCCTGTCTTTGTGTCTCTACGCATCACTCATTCTCAAATGAGATGGCATTGTATAAATTTGGTCCTTTGGTTAGACCTTTAGTTTGTTCGGGTTAAAATATGTTGATATTATTGTCATACAATATATCTTCATAGTATTAGCCCACTTTGAACCACACCTAGTTTGATAGCAAACTTCTTAACACAAATGCCCTCCTTTGCTGCTACTATAGCAGTCATATACTTAGCCTTTTGTTGTGGTATCCGTCACAATGTTTGAACTTTGGAACTTATCCAAATCCATCATGGAACATCCTTTCCATTACATTGTGCCACCCATAGTCTAAATTGAGATAAATTTAATTTGTATCTTGTGAGAGAACTAGTATCAATGTAACACTTTATAGTGAACTACCTTTAACTATTTGTCACTTATACATGATATATTCTTAGTTCTTCCAAAGCTCATAAGAATATCTTTATTATTGTCCAATGATCATCTTATGAATCATTCTGGTATGTGCTCATAACATTTAGAGCATAGGACATTCTGGATATATACATATCATGGTATAATCGATCAAAATCTTCATGTGATTTTACTCACCAAGTGTTGAAACACTTGAATCTTGATACAATCCTTTCCATGCAGCAAGAACCTTTCTTGTTGTTTCCATATTGAACCCTTTCAATATCTCATATATGTATGTCTGGCACAACCATATTAACGCCTCAATCTATCCATATAAATATTGATGCCAAATATTCCGGGTTTTCCCAAGTCTTTCATCGAAATCTTATTTTAATGAAATTCTTAACTTGTGTCAATACAAGATACATAATTTCCAATCAACAATATGTTCTCTACATAATGTATTAGAAATATGTCTCAGTGCTCCCACTTAATTTCTTGCAAATGCAAGCATCTTCATCATCTCCGATGAATTTAAACTCTTTTAACTGTTTCATCATGGTGAAGATTCCAACTCCGCTATGCTTACTTCAACTATTGAAGTTTGCATGCCCTTTTAGCACCCTTTGAATTAACAAAACCCTTCAGACCGTGTCTTGTACACGTCCTGGGTAACCATTCTATTAGAAGAACATTGTTTTGTTTGTTCAACTACCATACATCAAATTATATGTAGTGGTTGCTACATTAATCTATCAAGACTAAATATCGCTATGAAAGATCAAATCTTATCATAGTCAACTCCTTGAACATTGTCATAAACTTATTTCCGACATGTCGACTATTTCATAGATGTTAAACATCCATGCTTATTTCTTTATAGATCCAAACACGACTGATAGGCTTCACGCCTTTCCGGGGGGTCTTCCAAGTTCAGAAACTTGATTTCTCGTGTATGGATACTATCACAGATTCTATGTCTTCTAGTCATTTTATGGAGTCAGGGCCCATCATCGCTTCTTTGCATGCAGTCGGTTCATCATTTTCAAAATAATAACGACTCCTGTTTCAAATCTTACTATTTTATTCTTACCGACCCACATCGTTCAATAGGAACTCTAATCACCGAGATCACAACCTTTGTAATCACGGGAGCCATGAGCATTGTGGCCGCCACCAGGACATTTTCCGGTGCTGCGCTACTTAGCACATATAGCTAAGGTTCAACAACCTTATCAAAGTTCTATTGTTCTCCCACTTAACTTTTAACGAAAAATTCCTTCTCAAGAAACTTGACGTTCCAAGCGACAAACTCTTTTGTCCTTGGTGTTATGGAGAAATTCCCAACAAATTCTTTGGGATAACCTACAAAGACGTGCTTATCCATCTTTGGTTGTAAACATTTTACTTATGCATAGCATACCAAAATTTAAGAAAAGACAATTCGGGTTTTATCCCAAACCATAACTTATATGGTGTCATTTCAACGGATCACGATGGTGCTCTTTTCAGTGTAAAAGCGGTAGTCTCTAAAGCTTTAATCCTTAAAACATAATGGCAGTTTTATAAATGACACCTTTGATCTTACCATGTCAAACATGGTTTGATTTCATCTCTCGAATATGCCATACTCCTATGGTTTACCGGAAAACACAAATCATGGAACAATTCCTCAAATCTTAGGTGTTTTGCTAAACATGTAACTCAAATATCTTCCTTTATGACCAAATCATAAACTCTTTTATTTTATTGTTACAATGATTTTTCACTTCATCTTGAAGGTCTTTGAACAATTTTCAAATGTTTCATACTTCTTCCTTATTAAGTAAATATATAGACATAATCACTCAAATTTCTGGAGAAAGCATATAAAGCAAAAATATCCATCGCATATGGCTACACATAATGGACTATATACATCAATACGTATAATATCCAATAAGTTAGTCATCCGTTCCTCTTTGGCCTATGGACGGAGTTTCAATTATCTTGAGGAAAGTCTCACAAGCATCAATTGATCAAAATCAAAGACTCCAAAAATCCATCAACAATGGAGTTTCTTCATGTTTTCTTTCCAATATAATTTAAAACAGCGATGTAACTTCATAAGTGATCTTTCAATCATTTGTCTTGCGACATTTTAGCAATAGTGTTTATGGATGTGATTTCTCCCACTAGACTCGTAAAAGTTCATCCATCCTTTATGGAATACGGTAATTATTTGAACAACCATTGTTCTCGTAATACCAGAACAAAATAACAATTATTAAAACAAATCTTGAAGGCTAGGTTTGATGACAATGAACAACACAATAACACTTTATTTGTTTTTGATGAACATCATCACTTATTCTCTTGCTAGTTACTTAGGCCATTGCAGTTCATGAATTGCGTTGTCCTGTATGACACTTCATATCAACCAATTCGGTATCCAATACCTCAGAACCACATTGCTTAACAAGCAAGGAATACAACCATAATATGTATATCTTCTATATACCTAAGTTGGACATCTCCAACCTTTTCGTTTCTGCCAAATATTTTATAGATTCTCTTTCAACAATTCCTTTTCTTTTAAAAGAATCTATCAACATCAATAGTGGTATCATTCACATGACACATAGTACAAAGTGTATATAGTCAAATACTAATACCTTTGAACTTGCACTTTGAAGTGGATCACCATCATCAAATGTTTGGTGTTCTTTCAAAAATCCATTCTTTAGTAATATATTAGTGTAGTAAACATTTTACTTACATCTTCTATTAATCCTTATCATGACAACTTTCATGATCAAGCTACTATAGCCTGTAAGGAAGAATCGCGAGTATAATGTTAGTTCCCAAAATCTTTTTGGGAGATCCGGATGCTTAGCATCTCCATCCTTCACAAATTCTCATACAATATGAGAACATGTATTTTGCTAAATTATACTCTATCATAATGCAACCAAAAACATTGTTTCAGATATCACAATATCTTTCACACATGATGGTTTTTGAAACAATTTTCAGCTCCTATATAATCTTGATATTAAAACAACTTTTGAATATCAATAATCATGGAGGAAAACATGATACTTTAAATACTAACATTGGAATTCTTACTCTTGATTTAATACTACTTATTAAACTTCATGGAGTAAATAGAGTTTGCTGAAAGTTTGCAATAGGACTTATAAACTTTAAATTGACATTCAAAACAATACGATACCAGTTCGTAAAGTAAATATCCAGAATTCTATAGTTCTATTATCTCAATTAAAACTAAGCATAAGGTAGTGAACAGACGCTAATCACTACAACAAATTATGCAAATTCACTTCGATTTAGTTTATGACAAATTGAGTTCGACTAATCCAAATTAGAAATGAACTCCTACTCAAAAACGACATCCCTCGTGCCTTTTTGGTGATTACATGAACCAAATCCACTACACCAAGTCCAATCATCACGTGAGTCGGTGTAGCTTCAAAGGCGAGCATCAATATGGGCATCATGTCAACTATATGACTCATGCTTAACCTTTCGGGCCGTGTTCCGAGGCCATGTCTGTACATGCTAGGCTCGCCAAGTAAGAACCTTAATACTCGCGTGTGTAAAACTGTCTTACACCCGTTGTATGAAAGCGCAGAGTCGAGTACACCCGATCATCACGTGATGTCTCGAAACACGATCCATAGAACGGTGCATACTTAAGGAAGAACACATTTTATCTCGATATTTAAATGAGGGATCATCTTATAATGCTACTAAAATTCCAAACAAGCATTATAAGATGCTAACATCTAATGTGTAAAGTGAGATGATATGGTCCATGCATTTGATGTCTATCATTTGCATCGTGGTATGATCTCTATCATTCCTTTGTGTGTAAGGCCAAGGTCTATGGAACTTACACGTTGAGTGTGTTGTAAGAGTATCTATCATACATCTACTTACAACAATACCATATCAAGACACTAGCCCAACAACGATCTAAACTAGACGCCTCTAATTTATCAATTGCAAGTTTTACGTGGCTTAGGGCTTTCGGAGATAGAACCGTTCTTACCTACGAACATGAACCACAACGAGGATAGCCAAGTTATTAGCAACTCGTTGTAAATCAGATATTGACTATAGTAGGAGAGACAGACACCTGCCAGCCACTTATGCAAAACTAGTTGCATGTCAGTTGTGGAACCGGTCTCATGTGCGAGGGCATGTAAGGTTGGTCCGGGCCGCTTCATCCCACTATGCCACCAATATCCAAAATACATGAAAGATGCAATAACATGATCATCACCGCCCACATATAAACATATGTGTACTACCCGTGCAAAGCACCTACGCATAGCTCAGCTCGATACCATTTGTTGGCGTTAAAGATAGAAAACAAAAAATTTCCTATGATGGGAACTATACGCCAAGATCTATCTACTAGATACAAGCAACGGGTGGATATACATCCATGGAGAACTTACCCTCGAAGACAACAAAGCTTTGTTAACGAGATGGAACTCGTGGATGATGTAGTCGTACACTTGCCGATCTCAAGATCGTGATGAAGTCCAGCAGGTCTGGCTCCAACACGTCCTTCAGATCCAGCTCTAGCAAGTCCAGCACCGCAAAGCAGTGGTGCATCCATGATCGCACACACGTCCGGTACCCTGACAACCTCCGTCCCTCGCTCTAGCAAAGCAGCAGAACTAGCAACTCCTTTCCAGATAAAGCCACCGGGAACATGTATCTCGCTAATCCGAGACCATGGGGGAATAATACTAGAGGGGGAGAGAGATCCTTCACGAGGAGGTGTGAGGAATAAGGAGTGAGAGGGGAGCCTTTTATAGGAGGAGGGGAGGGTATCCCTTCACCTCCCCCATTCATGTGGTGGTAACCCCCTCCACATTAAAATGCCCCTTCACATTCTCTTTTAAAGTCTCCACTTTAAATGCATTAAATTTCTCCAAATTTAATGCTCTCTCATTTAATAAAACTCTTTTATTATTTTTATTCAGAATTTTGTTAATTACTTTAATTAACAAACATTCACATAAAACCCCCTGCAACATTTCAATATTACATGCAGAACCAATTTCACCCAAAACAGTTTCGGTGTCTATTAAAATAATTCCAGCGCTTTCTTAAATCTTTATCTGAAACATATTTGCTCCTAAGGTTCACGAATAATGCAGACATGATCGAGACCCCTCTCCGATCAATAATCAGCAGCTGGACCTGGAGATCCGTACTGACTCCCACATATTCAACGATGACTCTTGTGATCGTGTGAACCTTTAACGTTGTAACTAAATCCCTTTGTCTCGCGATATATTACATGTACTATATTCGATCATTGGCATCCAAATACCTAGTTTGATCTCGTTACCGACATGCACTCTTTTCTCGTTCCCGTGATATAACATTCTAGTGATCACATCACTTGCTTGCAAGCTATTTCAATGTGATATCACCGAGAGGGCCCAGAGTATATCTATCCGTCATCGGGATGGACAAATCCCACTCTTGATCCATGAGCCTCAACATAACACCTTCGTAGCACTGAACCCACCTTTATAGTCACCCTGTTACAGTGTGACGTTTGATGTTATCAAGATACTCTTTCGGTGTTAGCAACTAACATGATCTCATGGTCTAAGGAATAAGATTACTTCATATGATATTATAGCAATATAAACATAATGACTCTGATCGTAATGCTATACTTCGGATGAATGTTCATCACATCATTCCACCAATGTTGTGACCTCATTATTAACAACATCCAATGTCCATGATCAGGAAACCTTGATCATCTTGTTAATCAACGAGCTAGTTTATATGAGAGGCATTACTAGGAACTTTGTATTTTGTTTATTAAACACACATGTATTAATGTTTCCAATTAATACAATTATAGCATGCAAAATAAACATTTATCATAAACATGGAATAAGATAATAACCACTTTATTATTGCCTCTCGGCATATTCCCTTCAAGAACTATCTTACTTGTTAGTGGTAGTTTGCGAGTACTTAAAAATTACTCATGGATTTGTCCCTGGCTATTCCTATGGCCAGACTATGAGGAGGACTACCCTGAAAGAGGACAACATGATGGCTACAACAACTAGGATCATCTCCCGTCGTCAGCATTGCCTATGACACTGAAGATGGACCCCACCGCTACGCTATTTATTCTGCTACTTGATTATAGTAAGACTGGATCATGTGATCCTTTATTTGTGTAAGACCTTATTATGGTTTGTAATGGATGATGTACTGTGATATCCAATCTGTTATGTCTCGCAAAAATGGTAATCCTAGGATTGTGCTGTATGGAATAATAGGCATCTGGGATTAAAAATCTGGGTGTTGACAAGTTGGTATCAAAGCCATCCTGACCATATGAGACCCTAGTTAGAATGGACCTCTGAACAAAAACTTAGTTTCCAAAATCAAAGTGAGTATTCATGAAAACTATTTCCTCTCTTACCCTTGGTAATTCTTTCTCTCAAAAAAATCCATGTTCCTCCAAATTCTTACATTACTACATAAAACTTTGACACACTTGATCACTTCACTAACTTTCTCATCCTAAATTCTTATAGATGGAAAGTCAATACAACAAGTTCTACCAGTTGGGCAACGGAGGCCAACTTGTAACATCCCAAAACTTTAATCAAGGTTAATCAAGATCAAATCTACCCAATTTAGGGTTAACAAAACCTTTTTCCATTTAAAATCTTTAAGCATTCATATGTGTGTGCATTTAAAATAGGAGTTGTTTGAAATGCCATTATTGTGTGTTCTAATGGTTGTAAAATGGTTCTATGATGAATGTCACATCATCTAGATCATTCCCAAGCAAAAACCAAAGGAAAAGAATCAAAAAGAATTAAATAAAGGAAATGGTCACTTTTGCAATTTTAATCACCTAGCCCACTTTGGGTGTTCCTAGCACTCAATTTCCAACAGAAAAAATTATGGATCTTTGCACCCCTTGCTAGTACAAGTAGTGATGTGCTAAGGCCCACTTTCTGATATCCCAAAAACGTTCAAACACTAATTTTAAATGACAATTGAAAATGGAATCTAGTTCATATGTCTAGATCATACTTTTTCAAAAACCATCCAAATAAACTCCATTTCAAAATCCCAAGCAACCACGGATGTTTAAGCATGAGACCAACAACTCCACCAAAAATCATCTCAAAATTTGAAAGTTTGGTTCATGCGGCCATTGTGTCGAACAGGTGGCATGCACATTTTATCTGCCTAACTATTACTATTCAATGATCAATGCATTGTCGAGTAATTGGGCTCCATTTGGTCCCCTTGTCCCCTCTAACTCTAACCAGCCCCTAACTAAGCTACTAACTGGCCTAGAGAAGCAGTGCCGCGCCGCCCGTTTTTGGTCACTGCCGGCCGAACGTGGGCAACGCTCCCCAGACCGCGCCACGCCGTTCCAGTACCACCACTAGCTCCGCCCAACCCTACCGCACTCTCTGGTCCACCCCACGGCCACAGCCAGCCCCTGGACCACCTCCACTCGCTCGCACCCATGTCTCTCTGCGTCGCGCCAGAGCACGCCAGAGCGCCATCACCGCCATCACACCACAGACCGCGCCTCGACTATAGACCGTGCGCGCCGCTCCGCCTTGACCACCTCACCCCGCCAGACACGACCGTGCACCGCCGTGCGACCCACAGTCGCCGGGAACCACGTCGATCACCACCTCTGTCCCCTAGAGCGCGCGACACCCCCGACCAATTGCCACCGCCCCTAGCTGCACCATAAAGCCGTAGAGGACTGCCAGGAGGCAAGCAACCGTCCACCTATCTCGCCACACCAGTAGCTCGCTATATCATCATCACCGACGAGCTCGCCGTCGCCCCTTCAGTCCCCTCCTCGAGCCTATATAAGGAGGCCTTCCCCAGCCTCAATCGCCACACCATTTGACTCCCCTCTATCCACTAGTCCTTCCCCACCTCTTGCTGGAGAAACTCGAGCAGCCTCTCGGCGGAATTGAGCCAGAGACCGCCACAACAGAGGAGGAGACGCTACATTGATTTCGTCCACCTCAGCCTCTGCCGCGACTTTGCCTGAGCTCACCGTCGTTGTCTCGTTCGTTTGCCCGCCTCGCCGCACTAGCTGGAGCCCTGGTACGCCCCCACTGCACCCCCACCAAGCGGTTAGGGTTCAGTCTCGCCGACGATGAGTCCGTCGTTGACGACGACCGTGAGCCATTGATCTAGTTCTCATCCTGTGGTCCAGACGCCTGCACCGCTATGCGTGTAGTGAGCCACCGACAAAGTGACTTCCAGCCAGTCCTCGGTACACGGAGTGAATCTGGGCCAGCCCCAATTATTTTCCCGCGCGACCCAATTAATTCAAATTAGGATTTTTCTTTTTACACTTAGACTTAGTTTTGTCCCTTAGTTTCAAAATCAATCCAGGGAGTTTTACAAATCTAAATAGAGTGATTCCAATTTTTTTGGAAGGCTAATGAAAATATCTATCCAAGCCCGTTGGATTTAAATCATTTAGAGTTATAGATCTCGCCTAGCTAAAATAATAAGACAGAAGCGTTTGCACATTCAAACATTTTTATAAAATCAACCATAATAGCTTCTGAGTTGATTCCAACTCTCAAAAATCACATTTAACCATACCTATCTGAATATGTAATAATATTAAGGTTTGCATGTAGTGACTTTGGACTAGTACCAAAATAATGCTATATAAGCATTTCTAGTCACTTTAAATCATTAAATATTAAACTTAAACTTATTAAAATGTGATCCAACCTTTAAATCACATTCCCACATGTTAGAATATGTGGTGATGACATGTGTCCACACGATCCCATATTTTAATTGGAGAATATTAAATCTTAGTTAATTTCAATGAGTAGAAATTACTTTTCTCAAATAAAAAGAATGAAGCTAGTTCATTAAACCTTGTGATGTTTGTGATGATACTAGATCATCAAATGTGTGCCTTAGTGTGCTAAGTAGACTAGTTAAGTATTGTTTGGTGTTTATCTATCCCGTATGTATTTATAGACGATAGTACCGACCAAGCTTTTGAGGAGGAGGAGTTCTACCAAGAAGAGGAGGAAGAGAATTTCAACCACTGCACCAACCAAGGCAAGCTATTGTTAGCAAGTTAGAATTAAGATAGATAACCTAAGCAAATGCATTAGGCATGCTTTGGTTATACCATTTTGACTTATACCTACTCCGAGTTTTATTTACAAGCTTTACCTTCTTTACTTTACCAAAGTCCTTTACTTGTTTAAAGGTAGCATAAAGAGTATAAAACTTGACCTATCTAGTTAGACTTAGATGTCATTCTATGGCATGAGATTGAGAGTAGCATCCCACATTAGTGAACACTCTTAACCTAGTAGTGTAGAGCTAAACAAAAACTTGATCACTTTAGATGGGAATACTCTTAACCTAGTCATTCTATTGAGATGTTTTGACATGTGTTGAGAAACACAAATGGTTTATGATGATGATGAAAATGTTGAGGCATGAGCCTTAGCCCTTTTACAAAAACTAATGGTTGGGTTCGGATGCGATACCATTCCAATTTTACCGTACAGCCACAATACCTGAATTGGGTAAGGCTTAGCCGTAAGTTTATATGCATTAGTATTAGTTCCCTCATGGGAGAGGTTTGAGCTGAGGCCACCTCTCAATGTTGTCCACCGATGAAGTGCCCAGGATGACAAATGGTCATGGTTGGGAGGCCATACTCATAGGAGATATGCTTATACTAGAGTGTGTAAAGGAAAGGTCATGTTTGATTGTCTGCATACTAAGTATGATGATTCAGGGTTATCCCTGATAGATGTATCGAATTTTGTGGTGAAAGTGTACCACCTCTACAGAGTGTCAAACTATTCGAATAGTTGCATGCGCGATTATGGACAGTTGGAGTGGCCATACTGTTCCATTGTCAGATGTTTTCAAAATAACTTATGAAATGAATTGTGACATGACTCGACCACAACAGAATTGTGACTGACAAC
The DNA here is from genome assembly GCA_023614405.1 of Avena insularis. Lineage (NCBI taxonomy): Eukaryota > Viridiplantae > Streptophyta > Magnoliopsida > Poales > Poaceae > Avena > Avena insularis. The sequence goes on from CM042694.1 coordinate 471,367,934, forward strand.
TAAGTTCCCACTTAGGTGTTTTCAAACTTTATTTTATCTTTCTTTGTTTCCGAACTCAGCTTAGGTTTCAAACTTAACTTTACAAGTAGACTTAGAACTTAGCATTCCTACTAGAACTATCTTACTTGTTAGTGGTAGTTTGCGAGTACTTAAAGAGTACTCATGGCTTTTGTCCTTGGCTATTCCTATGGCCTGACTATGAGGAGGACTACCCTGAAGGAGGACAACAGGACGACTACGACAACTAGGATCATCTCCCATCAACAGCATTGCCTGTGACTCTGAAGATGGACCCCACTGCTATGCTATCTTTTCTGCTACTTGATTGTACTCAGACTGGATCATGAGATCCTTTATTTGTGTAAGACCTTATTATGGTTTGTAATGGATGATGTACTGTGATATCCAATCTGTTATGTCTCGCAAAAATGGTAATCTTGGGATTGTGATGTATGGCATAACAGGCATCTAGGATTAAAAATCCGGGTGTTGACACAACTGACCTTCAAGAGGGATCTGGATTCACTGTCGGAGTACTTGGAGCGTCCTCATCTGGAATTTCTTGGAGCTCAACTCCCGGGTCTACCAGGAGGAGATTTACAATGGCTAGTAACTACTAATCTTGGAGGCAAGATAGAAGCACCAATGTCTGAGAGGATCCAGTTCTCAGTGAGGGAGAACAACTGGCTAGATGGATTAGCCAGGGCAATGCATGAAGCTCTCGCTCATCTTTGCACCTAGAGTGTCAACCTAATCTAAGGAACCCGCTTTGTTCACTATGCAAGGCATGATTCTATGGGAATGCCGCTAGAGATGCCAAGTCACCCAATATTGAAGCGTCAAGTGGAGAACCTCGACTTCCTACTGTACGACAGACAGAAGGAATTGGATAATTCTAGAGAATTCGCCAACCATAACCTCGCCCTTGCCGCCCAGAAGGCCCAGACTTTCTCACTGCTAGTCAAGGATCGCCAGTCTCTTCGCTGTCAACGCGCAAAGAAGGATCACACCATCGACCGTCTCTGCAATAAGGTGGCCAAACTCGAGAAGACCATCAAGGAGCAAGAAGCTCAACTTGTAGCAAAGGAAGAAGAAGAAGAAGGTGAAGATATCCAAGGGGACATTGACTCCTACCTCAACAATGATGATGACTATCTAGAGGATGATGCCATGGACTTCTACATCGACGATGATGACTCCGACTTCATCGATGATGAGTAGATGCACTAGAGCACTACCGTAGGAGTGATGAGTATCGGTCCCATTGTATCATAGCTTACAGAATGATTCTTAAAACCATTTGTTTTCCTTTGATGTTGTGGCGTGTGTGTGTTTGTATCGTGTGCTTTGCTTGAATGAATGAAAAGAAGTTAGTTGCAAAACCTGAGTCAAACTCAAAGTTTTAGCTTTGAAACCAAAACCATGAACCTTAGAACTTTCCCTCTTACCCCCTTTATCTATCTCAATCTTCAGATGACTCGTGGAAACCAAGGAGGGAGCAGCTCATCGCAAGACCCAATGCTGCAGATTCTGCAGACTCTCATTGCAGACCGTGAAGCTAGTAGTGTAGAGCACCAAGCTAATCTAGCAACCCTGCAGCAGATTGCCCAGATGGCTCACAACAACCATAACCATGGAAATCAGGATCATCATGGATCCAAACTCAAAAACTTCCAGAATACCAATCCCTCAATCTTTAGCCAGTCTGAAAACCCACTGGATGCTGATGACTGGTTGTAGACCATGGAGAATAACTTAGAAGTAGACGGAGTGGATGCCAACGAGAAGGTTATTTTTGCCACCCACTACTTGGCAGGAGATGCAAGAGCATGGTGGAACAACACCTGCACAATGGACCATGGTCAAGTGATGACATGGGAAGCCTTCAAAGTCAAGTTCAGCCGCACCACGTGCCGCAGGGTCTAGTCACCCGAATGCGAGATGATTCAGAGAGTTAAAGCAAGGCAGAAGGACTGTAGTGGAGTACCGTGATAGATTCTTGTCCCTCGCCAGGTATGCACCTGATGAGATCAACACGGAGGCCAAGAAGGAGAGATTCTGAATGAGCATGATGAGATGCGATCGTCTCGTCAACATCTGTTTCGAGGATCTCGAAGAGCTAGTCGACTCTGCCATTCAGATGGAAGGGAAGATTAATCAAGCAAACGACAACTGCAAACGTCAGATGATGCACCAAGCTGGATCCAACAGCCACCCGAAGTACCATCCCAACCCTTCTTCAGGATATGCACCGTGGAACAATCGACCCCCAATGTCTCACCCAAGCTACCCCAACCGTAGTGGAGGAAATGTGAAGTCCGGAGGAAACAACAATCACCCCGGCAACTCCAGCAATTTCAACCGTGCACCTCCCAAGCACAACAACAACAACAACGACACTGCACCCAGAACTAGAAGCAATGTTGTGCCCGTGGCAGCAAAAGACAAGTCTCAGATTACTTGTTTCGAGTGTGGAGTGAAGGGTCACTACTCAAATGAGTGTCCCAAGAAGATTGTCGCCACTGCCAATGTGAATGCCCCAGCTCAACAGTAGCGTCGTGTTCAACCCAGAAGAAGATTCTCCCCAGGGAACCCTCACAACCGTAACGACCGTCTCTTCCACATGAACGCCGAGGAAGCCCAAGAAGCGCCCGATGTAGTGCTAGGTATGTTTTCTGTCAACTCAGTTTTAGCTATAGTGTTGTTTGATTCTGGAGCATCGCACTCATTTTTCACCGAAGAATTTGCATGCACTAGTAAGATTCACCCAACCAACTTGAAGCATGTCATGATAGTTCAAATCCCTGGTTCAACTACAAAAGCTAGAAAAATTTGCAAAGCTGTGCCTATCAGAATACATGGGATATATTTTTACGCCAACTTAATAGTACTTGGAACCAAAGGTTTGGAAGTAGTACTAGGAATGGATTGGATGTCAAAGCATAAAGGATTGATAGACTGTGCCAAGAAAGCCATCACAATGACCAGTAGCTCTGGAGTATCAGTAGAGCACATATCTGAAACATTGCCCCGTCAATTCAAGTGCAACAAGAGTCTAGCCCTACCTACCATAGACCAGGTCAGAGTAGTCTGTGAATACCCCGACGTATTCCCAGATGAATTGCTCGGTATGCCCCCGAATAGGGCTATTGAGTTCATCATTGAACTAATCCCCGGAACCGGACCCATAGCCTAGAGACCCTATAGTATGAACCCCTCAGAGTTAGTGGAACTGAAGAAACAGCTGGATGCTATGTTGGCAACAGGCTTGATTCAACCAAGCGCATCGCCATGGAGATCGCCTATTTTGTTCATCGACAAGAAAGATGGAGGCAACTGTTTGTGCACAGATTACAGGAAGCTGAATGACGTCACAATCAAGAACAAGTACCCCTTGCCAAAAATAGAGGATCTATATGATCAGTTGACTGGAGCAAATGTATTCTCTAAGATTGATCTTAGGACTGGTTATGACCAACTTAAGATTCGTGCAACGGATATTCCGAAGGCTGCCTTTACTACTCGTTATGGATTATACGAGTATACGGTTATGTCTTTTGGATTAACCAATGCCCTTGCTTATTTCATGAACCTCATGAATAAGATCTTTATGAATTTTCTAGATAAGTTTGTTGTTGTGTTTATCGATGATATCTTTATCTACTCCAAGTCAGAAGAAGACCATGAGAAACATCTAAGAATCATTCTTGAAACACTTAGAGAGCATCGGTTGTATGCCAAGTTTAACAAATGTAATGGCTGACAGGAGTAGGATTCCTAGGACATATTGTGTCTGCCGGAGGAGTCGCTGTTGATCCTACCAAGATCAAAGATGTTGAAGAATGGGAAGCCCCAACCACCTAAACCCAAGTCCGTGCATTTCTCGGATTAGCGGGATATTACCGCAAGTTTGTTGAAGGATTTTAGAGCATCGCAAGACCTATGACTCAATTGTTGAAGAAGGACAAGAAGTTTGAATGGACCGACAAATGTGAAGCAAGTTTCCAAGAGCTGAAGAAGAGATTGATTTCAGCCCCAATATTGATAATGCCAGATATCAAGAAGCCGTTTGATGTTTATTGTGATGCATCCAAGATTGGTCTCGGATGTGTATTGATGCAAGAAGGCAAAGTCATCACATATCTGTCACGACAACTGAAGCAGCATGAGCAGAACTACCCTACCCATGATCTTGAGTTAGTAGCCATAGCTTTGGCACTGAAGACATGGCGTCATTATCTTATGGGTCATTGCTGTGAGATTTACTTAGATCACAAAAGCTTGAAGTATATTTTCACTCAGAAGGAGCTGAATACGAGGCAAAGGAGATGGATAGAGTTAATCAAGGATTATGACCTTGACATTCACTATCACCCCGGCAAAGCCAATGTGGTAGCAGATGCTCTTAGCAGGTTACCGTGTAGGCTAAACACCGTGATCAAGGAGAAGCAACCAAGTTTGTATGAGGAGTTGGAGCGGTTTAGAACTGAGCTAGTTAGCAAAGGATTTTTAGCTAGCATTGAACTTCAAACCACTTTTATTAGCCAAATAAAGGAAGCCCAGAAGGGAAATCAAAGTATCGACAGAATCAAACGTTGTATTGGTACAGGAAAGGTACATGGATTCACCGAAGACGAAGAAGGAGTTATGTGGTACAAATGACGTATCTGTGTGCCAGCAGATTCAGAACTGAAGCAAGTTATAATGAAAGAATCTCATGATACTATTTATTCTATCCACCCAGAGGAACAAAGATGTATCAAGATTTGAAAGAGCAATTTTGGTGGCACAAGATGAAGAGAGAAATCGGAAGCTACATCGCCAAGTGTGATATCTGTCAAAGAGTCAAAGCGGAACATCAGAGGCCCGCATGACTGTTGCAACCATTACAGAATCCGGAATGGAAATGGGATTCCGTCAGAATGGACTTTATCACCGGGTTTCCTACTTCTACTAGGGGAAATGATTCAATCTGGGTCATCGTTGATAGACTGTCCAAGGTAGCTCATTTTATACCAGTCAAGACAACCTACCAAAGTTCAAAGCTAGCAGAGTTGTATATTGCTAGAATCGTCAGTTTTCATGGAACCCCCAAGCCCATAGTATCGGATCGAGGAACCCAATTTACCTCAATATTTTGGCAGAAAGTCCAAGAAGGATTAGGAACCAAGTTAAATTTCAACACAGCTTATCACCCACAAACTGATGGACAGACTAAAAGAGTCAACCAAATCCTAGAAGATATGTTGAGAGCTGGTGTGTTAGAGTATGGATCAAAATGGGAAGATTGTCTGCCTTTCGCAGAATTCTCATACAACAATATTTATCAAGCCAGTTTGCAAATGGCCCCATTTGAGTTCTTATACGGACGAAAGTGTCGTACCCCTTTGAATTGGTCGCAAGTAGGAGAGAGTCAGATTTTTGGACCCGACATTCTCCGAGAAGCCGAAGAGAAGGTTCACAAAGTCCGTGAGCACCTCAAGACTGCCCAATCCCGACAGAAGAGTTATGCTGACAAGAGAAGGAGAGACCTGACTTTCAATATCGGAGATTTTGTGTATCTCAAGGTTTCGTCATTGAAGGGAACCCAACGCTTTAGTCTGAAAGGAAAGTTAGCCCCCAGATATATCGGACCCTTCAAGATTCTAAATCGTCGAGGAGAAGTATCGTACCAACTGGAACTGCATGAAGATATGTCTGCCATCCACAATGTGTTCCATATCTCGTTACTTCGGAAATGCCTAGAAGTGCCAGAGAAGACCGAAGTTTTCAAGAACATCGATCACCGAGCTGTTGATATCAACAAGGATCTGACGTATCATGAAGTGCCCATCCGTATCTTGGAGGAAGCTTACAGAACCTCCTGGACCCGGAGTATCGAATTTCTCAAGATACAATGGAGCAACCATACCGAAGAAGAAGCCACTTGGGAGCGAGAAGATTACATTAGGACTGAGTTCCCATATCTCTTTAGTTCCTAGTTTTCTTTCTTAAATCTCGAGACGAGATTTTGTTTAAGGGGGGAGGTTTGTAACATCCCAAATCTTTAATCAAGGTTAATCAAGATCCAAATCACCCAATTTAGGGTTAACAAAAACTTTTTCTATTTAAAATATTTAAGCATGCATATGAGTGTTGCATTTAAATAGGAGTTGTTTGAAATGCCATGATTGTGTGTTCTAATGGTTGTAAAATGGTTCTATGATGAATGTCACATCATCTAGATCATTCCTAAGCAAAAACCAAAGAAAAAGAAATAAAAAATAATTAAATAAAGGAAATGGTCACTTTTGCCATTTTAATCACCTAGCCCACTTTGGGTATTCCTAGCACTCAATTTCCAATAGAGATAATTGTGTATCTTTGCACCCCTTGCTAGTACAAGTAGTGATGTGCCAAGGCCCACTTTGTGATCTCGCAAAAACATTCAAACTCTAATTTTAAATGACAATTGAAAATGGAATCTAGTTCATATGTCTAGATCACACTTTTCAAAAACCACTCAAATGAATTCCATTTAACAAATCCTAGCAACCACAGATTCTTAAGAATGTGACAAACCACTCCACCAAAATTCAGTCCAAAATTCCAAATTTGAATTCATGTGGCCATTTAATAAAACACTTGGCATGCACTAATCACACTCTAGTTTAGGTTCACTGTTTCTATAGGGTTTTGCCACCCATTTGCACCCCATTTAATCCCTCTGTCCCTCTTTGATCTAACCAAGCAGCAACCAGCCCACCCCCTTGTCCCTAGCAGCAGTGCCATGCCGACCCGAGGACATGAATGCCGGCCAACCTTGCCAACACCACAGCAGACCACCAGCGCCTCTCCGCCGCTCCAAGATGCAAGGCGCCACCTCACCGCCGTCCACGGTCCATCCCACGACCACTGCCACGCCCTGGTCCAACCTAGACCAGCCCCGCACTATCCTCCCTGCGCCGCGCCAGAGCACGCCAGAGCGCCATCACCGCCAACACGCCACATGCCGCGCCTCGACAACAGACTGCGCGTGCCGCTCTGCCTTGACCCCCTCACCCTGCCAGACACGGCCATAACCCACCGCGTGACCCACACTCACTGGGAACCACGTCGAGTACCGCCCCTATCTCCCAGAGCGCACGACGCTCCCGACCGTTAGCCTCCTCCCCTAGCATCACCATAAAGCCATAGGGGACTGCCAGGAGGCAAGCCACCATCCGCCTACGCCGCCCATACCGATAGCACCCTGTATCATCGTCACCGACGAGCTCGCCGTTGCAACTTTGGTCCCCTCCTCGAGCCTATATAAGGAGGACTTCCCAAGCCACAATCGCCACCCCATTTGACTCCCCTCTCACCACCAGTCCTTCCCCGCCTCTCGCCGGAGTAGTTCGAGCAACCTCTCGCCGGAATTGAGCCGGAGACAGCCGCAGCAGAGGAGGAGACGCTGCCGTTGATTTCGTCCACCTCAGCCTCTACTGCGACTTCTCCTGAGCTTGCTGTCGTCTACTCATTCATTTGCCCGCCTTGCCGCACTAGCTGGAGCCCCGGTATGTCCCCACTGCACCCCCACCGAGCTGCTAGGGTTCAGTCTCGCCGGCGACGTGTTCGTCGTCGACGATGACCATGAGCCATTGATCTAGTTCTAATCCTGCGGTCCGTATCGCCACGTACCGCTTCGCGTGTAATGAGCAACTGATAGGCGGACCCCCTTGTCAGCAGTCCTTAGCGCCGCGGAGTGAATCTGGGCCGGCCCAATTAGTTTCCCGCGTGACCCAGTTAATTCAAATTAGGATTTTTCTTTTTAGACTTATACTTAGTTCTGTCCCTTAGTTTAAAAATCAATTCAGAGAGTTACACAAATCCAAATTGAGGGATTCCAACTTTGTTGGAAAGCTAATGAAAATCTCTATCCAAGTATGTTGGATTTAAATCTTTTAGAGTTAGAGATCTCTCCTAGTAAAAATAACAAGACACAAGCTTTTGCGCATTCAAACATTTTTATAAAATCAACCATAATAGCTTTTGAGTTAATTCCAACTCTCAAAAATCACATTTACCCATACCTATCTGAATATATAATAAAATTAAGGTTTGCATGCAGTGACTTTGGACTAGTACCAAGATAATGCTATATAGGCATTTCTAGTCACTTTAAATCATTAATTATTAAACTTAAAACTTATTAAAATGTGATCCAACCTTTAAATCACATTCCCATATGTTCGAATATGTGGTGATGACATGTGTCCACATGATCCCATATTTTAATTGGAGAATATTAAATCTTAGTTAATTTCAATAAATAGAAATTACTTTTCTCAAATAAAAAGAATGAAGCTAGTTCATTAAACCTTGTGATGTTTGTGATGATACTAGATCATCAAATGTGTGCCTTAGTGTGCTAAGTAGACTAGTTAAGTATTGTTTGGTGATTGTGTATTCTGTATGTATTTATAGACGATAGTACCGACCAAGTCTACGAGGAGGAGCAGTTCTATCAAGAGGACGAGGAAGAGAATTTCAACCACTTCACTAACCAAGGCAAGCTATTATTGGCAAGCTAATACTTGCAAGCCATCTTTAACAATGCAAGTAGACCTTGCAAGCTAGCATAACTGTAGCATCCCAAAACTTCAATCCAAGGTTATTAAGATCCAAATCATCAAAATTAGGGTTAACAAAAACTTTTCCAATTAAAAATATTAAAGCATTCATATGTGTGTGCATTTAAATAGGAGTTGTTTTGAATTGCCATGATTAAGTGATCCATTGCTTGTAAAATGATTCTTAGGTGAAATATACATCATCTAAATCATTCCCAAACAAATGCCAAAGAAAAACAAACCAAAATGAATAAAAGAATGAAATAGTCATTTGTGCCATTTTAATCATCATGCCTACTTTGGCTATTCCTAGTACTCAAAACCTAATAGAAACAATTGTGGATATTTGCACCCCTTGCTAGTACATGTAATGATGTACCAAGGCCCACTTTGTGATCTGCCAAAAACTTTCAAACACTATATTTAAATGACATTTAAAAATTGAATCTAGTTCATATGGGAAGATCCCACTATTTCAAAAACCACTCAAATGAGCTCCATTTTCAAAACCCAAGCACCCACAGAGTCTCAAGCTTATTACTAACACACCCACCAAAAATCTTTTCAAAATTCAAAAGTAAATTTCCTGCGGCCATTTTTACAAACACTTGGCAGGCAAGAATCAAACTCTAAACATAGCTCACTGTTTTCAACAGGGTTTTGCCCCCAATTGACCCTCATTTACTCCCACTATCTCCACTTTATCCAACCAGGCCATAAACACCCATCCCCTACCCTCCTAGCAGCAATGCCATACCACCCCAAGGACATGCTCGCCGGCCTAACTTGCCCACGCTGCAGCAGACCACCCCTCTCTCTCTCGCCATGTCTACGAGCTAGCCCAGACCTCACCGCCACCCTCTGTCCCCTCCTCGAGCATAGCCAAGCCGTCGACCACCCTTAGCGTGCCGCGCTCAGATTGTCTGTGTCATGCCGAGAACGCGCCAGAGCGCCGCGCTCGGCACGTGTGCACACGCCGCCCCTCGACCGCCGCCCGTGCTCACCGCGTTGCCATGACCCAGGGAGCACCCCAGACATGCCCGTTCGCTGCCAAATGCACCACAGCCACCGCCCGCCATGAAGATCGCTGCCTCTGCCGCTCAGAGCGTGAGCACCTCCCGACCAATTGCCACTGTCCATAAGCCCGCATTTAAGCCGTAGCGCACTGCCAGGAGACCAGCCACCGTCCCCTACCTCGAGCCACGCCGCTAGCACGCTGTGCAGCCCTCGCTGGAGCCACCCGCCCATTCCTCTCGGTCGCCTCGTCGAGCTATAAATAGAGGCCACCCCAACACAAACCACTCACACCATTCCACTCCCCTCACCTCACTGGTCCTTCCCCACCTCTAGCTGGAGCAGCGCGAGCACTTGCTCGCCGGAATTTAGCCAGAGGAGCCCGCATCAGATGAGGAGAAGGCGATGTCGATTTCGTCCACCCCTGGAGCTGCCTCGACCATCCCTGAGCTCGCCGTCGTCCACTAGTTTGTTTGCCCCCATCGCCGTCATTGCTGGAGCCCTGGTACGCCCCCTGAGCACCCCCACCGAGTCGCTAGGGTTTGTCCTCGCCGGCGACCTGTCTATCGTCGACGAAGAGCCCCAGCCGTCGATCCTAGTTCTAATCTAACGACCCACATCGCCTCGTACCGCTTCACGTGTTATGAGCCGCTGACCGGTGGACCCCCTGTCAGCCGTGCCCGGCGCCGTGTATTGTCACTGGGTCGGCCCATTAGCGTTCCCACGCGCCCCATTTAATTCAAATTAGGATTTTTCTATTTAGTTTGAACCTAGTTCTATCCCTTAGTTTGAAAATCAATTCAGAGAGATTTACAAATCCAAATGGAGTGATTACAATTTTGTTAGAAAGCTACTGAAAAGATCTATCCAAGCCCGTTGGATTTAATTCAATTAGAGTTAGAGATCTCTCCTAGTAAAAATAACAAGACAGAAGCTTTTGCGCATTCAAACATTTTTATAAAATCAACCATGATAGCTTTTGAGTTGATTCCAACTCTCAAAAATCACATTTAACCACACCTACCTAAATTAAGGTTTACATGCAGTGACTTTGGACTAGTACTAAAATAATGCTATATAGGCATTTCTACTCACTTTAAATCATTAAATAATGAACTTAAACCAAAGTAATTGTAATCCAACCCTTAAATCACATTCCCACATGTTATAATATGTGGTGATGACATGTGTCCACATGATCCCATATTTTAAGTGGTGAATATTAAATCTTAGTTAATTTTTCAATGAGTAGAAATTACTTTTCTTAAATAAAAAGAATGAAACTAGTTAATAAAACTTGTGATGCTTGTGATGATAATAGATCATCAAATGTGTGACTTAGAGTGCTAATTAGACTAGTTAAGTATTTTTTGGTGATTGTGTACTCCGTATGTATTTATAGACGATAGTACGGACCAAGCTTTCAAGGGGGAGGAGTTCTATCAAGAGGAGGAAGAAAAATTCAACCACTACACCAACCAAGGCAAGCTATTGTTATCAAGCTAGCACTAAGCAAGCCACCATTAACAATGCAAGATAAGACTTGCAAGTATAATGCTTAACAAGCTAGAATTAAGCTAGATGATTGAGCAAAGATGCTTTAGGCATGCTTTGGTCACACCACTTTGACTATTACTAACCCAAGTATTATTTTTCCAAGCTTTAATTCCTTTACTTTACCAAAGTCCCTTACTTGTTTTGAAGGTAGCATAAAGAGTATAAAACTTGACCTATTTAGGTAACTTTAGATGTCATTCTATGGCATGACATTGATCCCATCTTTCCACCTTAGTGAACACTCTTAACTTAGTAGTTTAGAGTAGATAAAAACTTGAGTCACTTTAGATGGGAACACTTGGTGAAAATGAATTATGAAAACCTTGGAATGATGAGTCATTCTATTGAGATGTTTTGACATGTGTTGATAAACACAAATGGATTATGATGATGAAAATGTTGAGGCATCAGCCTTAGCCCTTTTATAAAAACTGATGGTTGGATTCAGATGCGATACCATTCCAAATTTACCATACAACCACAATACCTGAATTGGGTAAGGCTTAGCCAGAAGTTTATATGCATTAGTATTAGTTCCCTCGCGAGAGAGGTTTGAGCTGAGGCTACCTCTCAATGTAGTCCACCTATGAAGTGCCCAAGATGACAGATGGTCATGGTTGGGAGGCCATGCTCATAGGAGAGGTGCTTATACTAGGGTGTGTAAAGGAAAGGTTATGTTTGATTATCTGCATACTAAGTATGATGATTCAGGGTTATCCCTGATAGATGTATTGAATCTTGTGGTGAAAGTGTACCACCTCTGCAGAGTGTCAAACTATTCGAATAGCCGTGTCCGCGGTTATAGACAGTTGGAATGGCCATACTGTTTCATTGTCATATGTTTTCAAAAGAACTTATAAAATGAATGATGAATCTTGACTTGACCACAACAGGGTTGTGATTATGACACTAGCTTCCCAACTTAAGTGATTCTAGAACTTTATTTTATCTTTCTTTGTTTCAGAACTCTGCTTAGGTTTCAAACTTAACTTTATAGTTAAACATAGAGTTAGCACTTTAACTTTAGAAGTATAGTACTTGTTAGTGGTAGTTTGCGAGTACTTAAAGAGTACTCATGGGTTTTGTCCCTAGCTATTCTCATGGCCACACTATGAAGCAGACTGCCAAGATGATGGCCAGCAGGACGGCTATGATAACTAGGACTATATGCCTTCGTCAGCATTGCTTGTGCCCCTGAAGATGGACCCCACCGCTACGCTTATCTTTTATTTCCGCTGCTTGATGTATTAAGACTGGATCATGAGATCCTTATTTGTGTAAGACCTTATGTATGGTTTGTAATGGATGATGTACTATGATATCCAATCTATTATGTCTCGCAAAAATGGTAATCCTAGGATTGCGATGAATGACATAACAGGCATCTGGGATTAAAAATCCGGGTGTTGACAAGTTGGTATCAGAGCCATCCTGACCATAGGAGACCCTAGTTAGAATGGATGTCCGAACAAAAACTTAGTTTCAAAACCAAAGTGAGTATTTATAAAAAAACTGTTTCCTCTCTTACCCTTGGGAATTCATTCTTTCTCAAAAATTCATGTTCCTCAAAATTCTTACATTACTACTTAAAAATTGACACACTTGATCACTTCACTAATTTCCTCATCCTTAATTCTTGTAGATGGAGACTCAGTTCAGCAAGTTCTACCAGTTGGGAAACGGAGGTCAGCTGATCTTCAAGAGGGATCTGGATTCACTGTCGGAGTTATTGGGACGCCCGCATCCAGAGTTTCTTGGAGATCAACTTCCAGGACCCCCGGGAGGAGATTTGTAGTGGCTAGTCACCGCTGATCTTAGAGGAAGCATTGAAGAACCAACATCCGGGAGAATCCAGTTCTCCGTGAGAGAGAACAACTGGCTAGATGGATTAGCCAAGGCAATGCATGAAGCTCTCGCACGTCTATGTGCCCTTAGTGTCAACCAACTCCAGGGAACCTGTTTTGCTCACTATGCAATACATGACTTCATGGGAATGCCAATGGAGATGCCAAGTCACCCAGAGCTGAAGCGTCAAGTGGAGAACCTTGACTTCCTATTGTACGATCGCCAGAAGGAATTGGATAATGCCAGGGAGTTCGCCAACCACAACCGTGCCATTGCCACCTAGAAGGCCAAGACTTTCTCACTGCTAGTCAAGGATCATCAATCTCTTCGCCTCCAGCACGAAAAGAAGGATCGCACCATCACCCGTCTTCGCAAGAAGGTGGCCGACCTCGAGAAGACCGTCAAGGAGCAAGAAGCTCAGCTTGCCGCAAAGGAGGAAGAAGAGGAAGGTGAAGACATCTAGGGAGACATGGATTCTTACCTCGGCAATGATGATGACTTTCTAGAGGAGGATGCTGTGGACTTCTACACTGACGATGAAGACTTCGACTTCATCGACGATGAGTAGAGGCACTAGAGCACTGTCGTAGCATGAGATGTATCGGTCCCACTCTATTGTAGCTTGCAGAATGGTTCTTCAAACCATCTGTTTTCGTTTGATTGTTGTGGTGTGTGTTTGTATCGTGTGCTTTTTTGCATGAATGAAATGAAGTTAGTTGCAAAACCTGAGTCAAAGTCAAAGTTTTAGCTTGAAACCAAAACCATGAACCTTAGAACTTTCCCTCTTACCCCTTTATCTACCTCAATCTTCAGATGAATCGTGGAAACCAAGGAGGGAGCAGCTCGTCGCAAGACCCAATGCTGCAGATTTTGCAGAATCTCATCGCAGACAGAGAAGCAAGCAGGGCAGAGGGCCAAGCTAACTTAGCAACATTACAGCAGATCACCCAGATGGCTCTCAACAACCAGAACCATGGAAACCAGGATCACCATGGATCCAAACTCAAAAACTTCCAGAATACCAATCCCCAAATCTTTAACCAAGCTGAAAACCCACTAGATGCTGATGACTGGTTACATACCATGGAAAACAACTTAGAAGTTGCAGGAGTTGATGACAATGAGAAAGTTCTCTTCACCACCCACTATTTGGTGGGAGATGCAAGAGCTTGGTGGACTAGTATCCGTAACATGAACCATGGTCAAGTGATGACATGGGAAGCCTTCAAAATCAAGTTCCGCCACACCCACATGCCGCAAGATCTAGTCAACAGAATGAGGGATGAGTTCCGCGACTTGAAGCAAGGCAGAATGACTGTGGTTGAATACCGTGACAAATTCCTATCGCTTGCCAGATATGCCCCTGATGAGATCAACACGGAGCCAAGAAGAAGGAGAGATTCTTGAACAGACTGCATGATGAGATGCAGACTGTCCTCGTCAACATCCGTTTCCAGGATCTCGAAGAGCTAGTCGACTCTGCCATTCAGATGGAAGGGAAGATTAATCAGGCAAACGACAACCGCAAGCGTCATATGAAGCAGCAATCAGGATCCAGCAGTCACCAGAAGTACCGTCCCAACCCCTCACCAGGATATGCACCAAGGAACAATCGACCCCCAATGTCTCGCCCAAGCTACCCCAACCGTAGCGGAGGCAATGCAAAGACCGGAGGAAACAACCACAACTCTGGCAATGCCAACAATTTCAACCATGCACCTCCCAAGAGCAACGACAACAACACTGCACCCAAAACTGGCAGCAATGCTGTGCCCGTCGTAGCAAAAGACAAGTCCCAGATCACTTGTTTCGAGTGTGGAGTGAAGGGTCACTATTCCAATGAGTGTCCTAAGAAGACTGCCACCACTGCCAATGTGAATGCCCCAGCTCAACAGTAGCGTCGTGTTCAACCAGGGAGAAGATTTGCCCCAAGGAACCCTCACAACCGCAAGGGCCGTCTCTTCCACATGAACGCCGAAGAAGCCCAAGAAGCGCCAGATGTAGTGCTGGGTATGTTTTCTGTCAACTCAGTTTTAGCAAGAGTATTGTTTGATTCGAGAGCATCGCATTGATTTGTCACCGAAGAATTTGCATGCACTAGTAAGATTCACCCAACCAACCTGAAGCATGTCATGATAGTTCAAATCCCCAGATCAACTACAAAAGCTAGAAAAATTTGCAAAGCTGTACCTATCAGAATACATGGGATAGATTTTTATGCCAACCTAATTGTACTTGCAACCAAAGGATTGGAAGTAGTACTAGGTATGGACTGGATGTCAAGGCATAAAGGAATGATATACTATGCTAAGAAAGCCATCACCATAACCAGTAGCTCTGGAGTAACAGTAGAGGATATATCTGAAACCTTACCTCGTCAATTCAAGTGTAACAAGAGTCTAGCCCTACCCACCATAGACCAAGTAAGAGTAGTCTGTGAATACCCCGATGTATTCCTAGATGAATTGCCAGGTATGCCCCGGATAGGGATATTGAGTTCATTATCGAACTAATCCCCGGAACCGGACCCATAGCCTAGAGACCCTATAGCATGAACCCCTCAGAGTTAGTGGAACTGAAGAAGCAGTTGGATGCCATGTTAGCAACATGCTTGATTCAACCGAGCGCATCACCATGGAGATCACCAGTATTGTTCGTCGACAAGAAAGATGGAGGCAACCGTCTGTGCGCAGATTACAGAAAGTTGAATGACGTCACCATAAAAAACAAGTATCCCTTGCCAAAGATAGAGGATCTATTTGATCAGTTGACTGGAGCCCAGGTATTCTCAAAGATTCATCTTAGGACTGGTTATCACCAACTTAAGATTCGTGCAACGGATATTCCGAAGACCGCCTTTACTACTCGCTATGGTTTATACGAGTATACGTTTATGTCTTTTGCATTAACCAATGCCCCTGCTTATTTCATGAATCTCATGAATAAGATCTTTATGAATTTCCTAGATAAGTTTGTAGTTGTGTTTATCGACGATATCCTTATCTACTCCAAGTTATAAGAAGAGCATGAGCAGCATCTGAGAATCATCCTAGAAACCCTGAGAGAGCATCGGTTGTATGCCAAGTTCAACAAGTGTTAGTTTTGGCTGAAAGAAGTAGGATTCCTAGGACATATTGTGTCTGCCAGAGGAGTTTCTGTTGATCCCGCCAAGATCAGAGATGTCGAAGCATGGGAAGCCCCAACCACTTAAACTCAAGTCCGTGCATTTCTAGGATTAGCGGGATACTACTGCAAGTTCGTAGAAGGATTCTCGAGCATCGCCAGACCCATGACCTAATTGTTGAAGAAGGATAAGAAGTTTGAATGGACTGACAAGTGTGAAGCCAGTTTCCAGGAGCTGAAGAAGAGATTGATATCCGCCCCAATATTGATCATGCCAGACATCAAGAAGCCGTTTGATGTGTATTGTGATGCATCCAAGATTGGTCTCAGATGTGTATTGATGCAAGAAGGCAAAGTCATCGCTTATCTGTCTCGGCAACTAAAGCAGCATGAGCAGAACTATTCGACCCATGATCTTGAGCTAGCAGCCGTAGTTTTGGCATTGAAGACATGGCATCATTATCTGATGGGTAATCGATGTGAGATTTACTCGGATCACAAAAGCTTGAAGTATATTTTCACTTAGAAGGAGTTGAATATGAGGTAAAGGAGATGGATAGAGTTAATCAAGGATTATGACCTTGACATTCACTATCACCCCGGTAAAGCCAATGTGGTAGCGGATGCTCTTAGCAGATTGCCGTGTAGGCTAAACACCATGATCAAGGAGAAGAAGCCAAGTTTGTATGAGGAGTTGGAGCAGTTCAGAACTGAATTAGTTAGCAAAGGATTCTTAGCTAGCATTGAACTTCAACCCACATTGATCAGCCAAATCAAGGAAGCCTAGGAGGGAAATGAAACTATCAATGGAATCAAACGTCGTATTGGTACAGGAAAGGTACCTGGATTCACGGAAGACGAAGAAGGAGCTCTGTGGTACAAAGGACGTATCTGTGTGCCAGCAGATTCGGAGTTGAAGCAAGTTATCATGAAGGAAGCTCATGATACTCTTTATTCTATCCACCCCGGAGGAACGAAGATGTATCAAGATTTGAAAGAGCAATTTTGGTGGCACAAGATGAAGAGAGAAATCAGAAGCTACATCGCCAAATGTGACATCTGTCAAAGAGTCAAAGAAGAGCATCAGAGACCCGCAGGACTGTTGCAACCATTGCAGATTCCGTAATGGAAATGGGATTCCGTCGGAATGGACTTTATCACCGGTTTGCCTACTTCTAGTAGGGGAAATGACTCAATCTGGGTCATAGTTGGTAGACTGTCCAAGGTAACTCACTTCATACCTGTCAAGACTACCTACCAGAAAAGTTAGCAGAATCAGACATTGCTAGGATTGTTAGTCTGCATGGAACCCCCAAGACCATAGTATCAGACCGAGGAACCCAGTTTACCTCGAGATTTTGGCAGAAAGTTCAGGAAGGATTAGGCACCAAGTTGAATTTCAGCACCACGTATCACCCGCAAACTGATGGACAGACTGAGAGAGTCAACCAGATCTTAGAAGATATGCTCAGATCTTGTGTGTTGGAATACGGAACAAAATGGGAAGACTGCCCGCCTTTCGCAGAATTCTCATATAACAACAGTTATCAAGCTAGTTTGGAAATGGCACCATTTGAGTTCCTATACGGAAGAAAGTGCCGTACCCCTTTGAATTGGTTGCAAGTAGGAGAGAGTCAGATCTTTCAACCCAACATTCTTCGAGAAGCCGAACAGAAAGTTCACAAAGTCTGTGAGCACCTCAAGACCGTCCAATCCAGACAAAAGAGTTATGCTGACAAGAGAAGGAGAGACCTGACTTTCAATGTGGGAGATTTTGTATATCTCAAGGTTTCGCCATTGAAGGGAACCCAACGCTTTAGTCTGAAAGGAAAGTTAGCCCCTAGGTATATCGGGCCCTTCAAGATTCTGAATCGTCAAGGAGAAGTATCATATCAACTGGAACTACCTGAAGAGATGTCAGCCATCCACAATGTGTTCCATATCTCGTTACTACGCACATGTCTGGAAGTGCCAAAGAAGACTGAAGTTTTCAAGAACATCGACCACAGAGCTGTGGAGATCAACAATGACCTGACGTATCGTGAAGTGCCCATCCGCATCTTGGAAGAAGCTTACAGAACCACCAGGACCAGGAGTATCAAATTTCACAAGATTCAATGGAGCAACCATACCAAAGAGGAAGCCACTTGGGAGCGAGAAGATTACATTAGGACAGAGTTCCTAGATCTCCTTAGTTCCTAGTTTTCTTTGTAAATCTCGGGACGAGATTTTGTTTAAGGGGGGAAGGTTTGTAACATCCCAAAACTTCAATCCAAGGTTATTAAGATCCAAATCATCAAAATTAGGGTTAACAAAAACTTTTCCAATTGAAAATATTAAAGAATTCATATGTGTGTGCATTTAAATAGGAGTTGTTTTGAATTGCCATGATTAAGTGATCCATTGCTTGTAAAATGATTCTTAGGTGAAATAAACATCATCTAAATCATTCCCAAACAAATTCCAAAGAAAAACAAACCAAAATGAATAAAAGAATGAAATGGTCATTTGTGCCATTTTAATCATCATGCCTACTTTGGCTATTCCTAGTACTCAAAACCTAATAGAAACAATTGTGGATCTTTGCACCCCTTGCTAGTACATGTAATGATGTACCAAGTCCCACTTTGTGATCTGCCAAAAACTTTCAAACACTATATTTAAATGACATTTAAAAATTGAATCTAGTTCATATGGGAAGATCCCACTATTTCAAAAACCACTCAAATGAGCTCCATTTCCAAAACCCAAGCACCCGCAGAGTCTCAAGCTTATTACTAACACACCCACCAAAAATATTTTCAAAATTCAAAAGTAAATTTCTTGTGACCATTTTTACAAACACTTGGCAGGCAAGAATCAAACTCTAAACATAGCTCACTGTTATCAACAGGGTTTTGCCCCCAATTGACCCCCATTTACTCCCACTGTCTCCCCGTTGATCCAACCAGGCCATAAACACCCATCCCCTACCCTCCTAGCAGCAATGCCATGCCACCCCGAGGACATGCTCGCCGGCCTAACTTTCCCATGCCGCAGCAGACCACCCCTCTCTCTCTCGCCATGTCTACGAGCTAGCCTAGACCTCACCGCCACCCTATGTCCCCTCCCCGAGCACATCCGAGACGTGGACCACCCTCAGCGCGCCGCGCCTAGAGTGTCTATGCCATGTCGAGCACGCGCTAGAGCGCCACGCCCGACACGCGTGCACACGCTGCCCCTTGACCGCAGCCCATGCTCACCGCATTGCCATGACCCATGGAGCACCCCAGACATGCCCGTTCGCTGCCAAATGCGCCATAGCCACCGCCCGCCGTGAAGACCGCCGACTCTGCCGCTCAGAGCGTGAGCACCGCCCGACCAATTGCCATCGTCCCTAAGCTCGCATTTAAGCCGTAGCACACCGCCAGGAGACCAGCCACTATCCCCTACCTCGAGCCATGCCGCTTAGCACATCAGGTGCACTGAGCGCCACCATTCCTCTTCCTCTCGCGTCGAGCTATAAATAGAGGCCACCCCAGCACAAACCACTCACACCATTCCACTCCCCTCACCTCACTGGTCCTTCCCCACCTCTAGCCGGAGCAGCGTGAGCACTTGCTCACCGGAATTTGGCCGGAGGATCCCGCGTCAGAGGAGGATAAGGCGATGTCGATTTCGTCCACCCTCAGAGCTGCCTCGACCACCCCTGAGCTTGTCGCCGTCCACCAGTTCGTTTGCCCCCATCGTCGTCGTCGCTGGAGCCCTAGTACGCCCCTTGAGCACCCCCACCGAGCCGCTTGGGTTTGTCCTCGCCGACGACCTGTTCATTGTCGACGACGAGCCCCAGCCGTCGATTCTAGTTCTAATCTAACGGCCCACAGCGCCCCATACCGCTTCATGTGTTATGAGGAGTCACTGACCGGTGGACCCGTCACCGTGCGGCGCCGATAGTGTCACCGGGCCGCCCGAAGCGCCTCTGGCATCGAAAGAACATTTCATGTTTTACTATGTTTTGCGTGTTAGATAACAATACTGTGGAGACTTTTCATGTGTGCTAAGTGTGCAGGAAGTTTTGAGGGGGGCCGGATAATCCGCCCTTCCAAGGGCTGGATAATCCGGCCTACCTCATCTCTCAAGGAAGCCATGGCGTGTCACTCTCTGTCCAGTCGGATTTTCTCCTGGAAAATCTGAACTGGGGCGGTTTTTCCTCCCAAGGCCAGATAATCCGGGTTTCGCAAGGGCCGGATAATCCGGCCCCTAGTTTTCGAGCAAAAGGAGCCAAGGCGCGTCGCTCGGTATCCGGTCGGATTTTCTCCCGGAAAATCCGAACTGGGGCGATTTTTCTTCCCCAGGCCGGATAATCCGGCCTTCGCATAGGACCAGATAATCTGGCCCCCAGAAGTTGATCAAGGGCAAGCTCGGCACGACGCTCTGTGAGGGGGCGGTTTATATGCCGGATATTCCGAGTCTGGGGCGGTGTTTTCCCCAGGCCGGATAATCTGTCCCTCACTTGGGCCAGATAATCCAGCCCCCAAAATGTGCAATGGCTGGGTTTTGGAAGGGGGTATAAGTACCCCTTCTTCCCCAATGATCAGAACTATTGATTCATTCGAAATTGACCAGACCTTGTGCAAGAGCTCTCATTCTCAATCTCCTACTTCAACCACTCGAAGGTCTTGATCTTTGGTGGAATTGAAGGAGGAGAAGTTCATCATCAACATCAAGAATCAAGCGCTTCAACTCCTCTCCATTCACTTGGAGAAATCCCTGATCTAGTATTCTTGTCAATACCTAGATCTTGTTATTGTGTTTGACAACTTTGTTCTTGTGACAGCTTGTTGTCATTTCGGGAGCCTCCAAGTTGTTGTGGAGTTGTTGCCCGGCTAGTTGTGTAAAGGCGCTGGTGCCCGCCTCGAAGGGTACCTATAGTGGAAGGTGGATCAGGCCTGTTGTGGTGAGATCCATCGGAGAACAGGGTGAGGCCTTTTGTGGCGTGGTGGTCTTAGTACCGCCCACCCCTCCAACGCAGACGTACTTCCCTTAACAAGGAAGGAACTGCGGTCAAACAAATCCTGTGTCTCCGTGTGCTTCTCTTTGGTTCACTTGTTCCCCTTCCTCTCGCTCCTTACTCGCTAGTAGATAGGTTTGCATATAGGGAAATTCCACACATTAGTTTATCTAGAGAATTTACCTTTGTGTTAAGCCTAAAATTTAAAAAGAATTAAAAATTGGTGTAGCACCTATTCACCCCCCCTCTAGGTGCCCATACGATCCATTTCAATTGGTATCAGAGCCCCGGCTCTTAATTCGGGCTTAACCGCCTAAGAGTAGTATGGGTACCAAGGATGATGGAAATGAGGCTGTGGATAAGGTCACAATGGATGATCTCAAGTCATTGGAAACAACCTTGTTGAAATCCTTTGTGGCCAAGGTGGGGGAGATGAATCAAATGATTGCTCGCCTTACATCATCGATAGCCCCATCTCCATCCTCCTCTGAGGCTCCCTCACCATCATCTAAGGAAAAGGGTAACACCGGGTCCAAGGATGATGATGTGGAAGGTGAAAAACTAAATGGCTCCACCTCCAAAAAGGGAAGTGGTAAGGAGGAATATAGTGAGGTTCGCCACGTATATTCCCCCGACCCACCTATCCCTCATCCTCATATAAACAATAGGGGTGATCCACTCAAGCTCACTGCATCCTCTTTTAACAAATGGCAATTTCTAATGAAATCTCATGTTTGCAGCTCCTCTATTGAATTGTGGAGGATTATTGAAGAAGGTCTTCATATTGGAGATCAAACCAATCTAACAAGAAGGGAAGTTGTGGATAGCCAGTTGAATGCCACTGCTCTCCACATGATACAGCTGGGTGTGGGTCCCAAGGACATGCCACACATTAAACATCTCAACACAGCTAAAGAGGCATGGGATGCTCTTACAGACCTTTTTGTTGGAAATGAAAGCATGAGAAGAAACAGGTATGATGCCCTTAGTAATGAAGCTGAGGGATTCTACATGTTGGATGGTGAAAACCATTTGGACATGTATAGAAGACTCAAGGGCATCGCAACAACATTTCGAAAGCATGGGGCCACTCACATTGATGATGCATGGATAAAAAGAAAGTATGCGAGTGCCTTAATGCCTTTCGAACCAACGGATTTGAAGAGCTTGCAAGGTAGACACAACTATCATCAAATGACATCCAATGAAGTCATGCAAGAAATGGCATCATTCAAAGTGGCGGCAAAGAATGCCGAAGATGGCCATGCTCGGGCCATTGGAATGCAAAAGGGTGTCAATGTGGCTCTCAAAGCCAATGTTGTTGAGCAAGAGGACGATGCAGGAGCTTTTGAGAGGATATCCATGGACTGCCCCGATGAGGTCAAACGTGCACATGGTGAGTACATGGCATTCTATGCAAGGAACTTTTGGAAGGACCCTGACAAAGCCAAGTCTGAACTTGAGCGCAAGAACGGGTCAAATGGAAGAAGAGAAAGTGGCCCAAGATTGAGAACTTGCTTCAACTGTGGAGATAGACTGCACTTTGTAGCCGAGTGTCCTTATGAAAATAGAGAAGACAATGGTGGCAGGCTCATTCTCAAAGAGAAATCCAAAGCTCCTAAGAAGAAGCCGTTTGCTAAGAAGAATGGCCCTTTCAAGAAGCAACCCAAGATGGTACTTGTAGCTCAAGAGGAATACTCCTACGCAAGTGAAGATGAAGAGGATGATGATAGTTCCCGAGAAGTGGCTGCTATAGCCACCACATCGAATCCCTCCTCTCTCTTCGACTCGCTGAACAAGAACGCCATCAACAACAACGCCACATGTCTAATGGCAAGAGGATCCGAGGTATCAACTTCTAAATCCTCATTTCCTAATACTAACATAATTTTGGATATGGATGATCATGACAGTCTTGAAATGAAATAAGAAGTTATTGCCTTGGATACTTTTTTCACTAACCTACAAGGTGAGCACAAACTCCATTTGATGCTCTTATGAGACAACTTGCTCAAGCCGAAGATATCCTTGAAGAAAAGGGCAGAATTGAAAGAGAAGATGCCTTGGATATAGCCTCTTTGAAGAATGCTTTGGAAGAGGAAGAGGAAGCTCGAGTTTCTTTGGAATAAAGACTCGAATCCCTAGAGGAGTCACAAGAGGAAGCTGTAGCTCAGCTCATTAAAGAACGTGATCATGCTCTTGCCTAGGTAAAGAAACTAAAGAAAGAAAAGATTGATTTTGGGGCTGTCCATGCTAGACTTTTGGAGAAGTTTGATGCTATTGAAAGTGCTCACAAGGCATTGAAGAGTGATCATTCTACTCTAAATGAGTCTCACGACCAGCTCCAAACTCAATTGAAACGGTATGACGTGCCAAGTACCTCCTCTTCATCCCTTGGAAAAGAAGATCTTACAAGAAGTTCTCAACACAAAGGTAAAGGGGTTATTGATGAGATATTGAGCAGGCAAAGGACAAACCACAGTAAAGAAGGTCTTGGTTACATACCCAAGATAAAGAGCAAGAAAAACAAGAAGAATAAGAAGAACAAGACTGCTCAATCAAAGACTAGCAACATTACAACTGACAAGACTAATTATGATGGTTTTGCAGGGATCAACAATCCTAATTTCGAACTATATTGTGATTCTTATGGTGATGTTTATGCTAGTTATGTAGGGCCTTATGATTGTTACATTCCTTGGTCTATTTGGGTTCCCAAGACCCTTGTTACTAACATGAGAGGACCCATTGAAAAATGGGTACCTAAAACCAAGAAGGTAATTTTCTTGCAGGGTTATGCTTCTGGTGGTTCTAAATGGGTACTCGATAGTGGTTGTACGAGTCATATGACCGGAAGCAAGGAGATCATCACGGAGATGTGGCCAAACCGTGATCACATTACCGTCTCCTATGGTGACAAGTCAAAATCTGAGGTATTGGGTCTCGGCAAAGTTGTGGTGGCTCACGATATCTCCCTCGTGGACGTCATGCTTGTTGAGACTCTCGGGTATAACTTACTTTCAGTTCGTGCCCTTGGTAAGATGGGCTTTGCAGTTTACATTGATGTTGATTTAGTGGTGCTCTTGTGGAGGAAGTCTCTAAAAGTCGCTTTCGTGGGATATGTCGAAAACGACCTGTACGTGGTGGACTTTTTGGGGAAAACCACTACAGGCCCGATGTGTCTTTTTAGTAAGGCTGACGCGGGTTGGCTATGGCATCGCCGACTAGCCCACTTCAATATGAGAACTTTCCAAAGTCTCCACAAGGGTGGCCACATTGTTGGACTAAAAGAAAATGTCTCTTTTGCCAAAGATCATGTTTGCAGGGCGTGTGTTGAAGGGAAAATGCATGATTCACCTCATCGAAGGAAAACCATTATCTCTTCAAAAAGGATCTTGGAGCTCCTTCATGTGGACCTCTTCGGACCTCCATCTCATGCAAGCCTCGGTGGGAAGAAGTATTGTCTAGTGATTGTTGATGATTACTCTAGATACATTTGGGTTTATTTCTTCAAGTTGAAGAGTGAAACTCAACAAACTGTCATCGACTTCGCCAATGAGGTTCAACGTCAACACAATGTCCCCATTCTGGCTATAAGGAGTGATAACGACTCGGAGTTCAAGAACTACACCTTAAATGAGTTCCTAAGTGAAGAGGGGATAAGACATCAATATTCCGCTACGTACACCCCTCAACAAAATGGTGTAGCCGAGAGGAAGAATTGGACTCTAATGGACATGGCAAGATCAATGTTGGCCGAATTCAAATCTCCATATAACTTCTGGGCTGAAGCAATCTCTACTGCTTGTCATTCATCCAACCGTTTATACCTCCGCAAGATTTTGGACAAGACTCCATATGAAATACTTACCGGTAACAAGCCAAACATCTCATACTTTCGGGTATTCGGGTGTAAGTGTTTCTTTCTTATTAAAGGAGTTCGTTTATCTAAGTTTGAATCTAAGGCTCTAGAAGGTATTTTTGTTGGTTATGGTGCCGAATCCCACATTTATAGAGTCTACAATAAGCTCTCCGGAACTGTTGTAGAATCTTGTAGTGTGGTGTTCGAGGAAAATGACGGTTCCCATGTGGAGCAAGTTGGTGTTTGTGATGCAGATGTTGAAATACCCCAAGATGCCATAAGAATAATGGGCGTGGGATTCTTCGGCCCCATTGAGGAACCCCTTGTGGCGGACCGGGAAGGACAATGCTCTATTCATATAGAGCCCTCATCTACACATACGCAACATGCTCCAACCATGAGGGCAACTTCTACACCATCGCCAGCAACTGCTGAAGGTCAAGATGCTCCAGAAAGCTCCAGGCCGGATTTTCCAGTAGACACCGGATTATCCGGCCAACCCGCTCCAGCTGACCTTTCTGCTCCTGGTGGTGAAGATATCATCGCAAGCTCTAGGCCGGATTTTCCCACGACCTCGGATTATCCGCCCTCGCCCGTTCAAGCAAGTCCTAGGCTCCCTGATGAAGATGATGTAAGTACTCCCAGGCCGGATTATCCGGCCTCTTCATCGGCCGGATTATCAGGCCTCTTCATCGGCCGGATTATCCGGCCCTGACTCTCTAGTTCTGTAGCCTCCTGCTACGGCTATGGACTCACCTCAAGGGCATACATCTCCACCACCTGCTACTGATGTTCCAGTTACTAATCAAGGCGGAGAAAATGCTTCCAATGTAGACTCAAGTGATGAATCTCCTCCACCAAGAGACAATAAACTTATTGAACTTCGTCGCAAGGCTCGTGCTGATCGTAACCTTGAGTTGAGGGGTCACACTCTCGACAAGGTTGTTGGTGGTCTTCGACAAAGGGTTTCTACAAGAAGAGAATTGGCCAGTTTTGGTGAGCATCAAGCTCATATCTCCATGGTGGAACCTAAGAAGGTCTTTGAAGCTCTTGAAGACCAAGACTAGGTTGTTTCTATGCATGAAGAATTGAATAATTTCGAGCGCAACAAAGTCTGGAAACTAGTGGAGAAACCCAAAGAGGTGCCGCAATGTTATCGGCACCAAGTGGATTTTCAAGAACAAGCAAGATGAGAATGGCATTGTTGTGAGGAACAAGGCAAGACTTGTGGCACAAGGTTACTCCCAAGTTGAGGGCATCGACTTCGGCCAGACCTATGCTCCTGTGGCTCGCCTTGAGTCCATCCGTATCCTTCTTGCTTATGCTGCCCATAACAATTTTAAGTTGCAGCAAATGGACGTCAAGAGTGCCTTCCTTAACGGTCCTCTACATGAGTTGGTATACGTAAAGCAACCCCCGGGGTTTGAGGATCCTAACTTCCCGAACCATGTCTACAAACTCGATAAGGCACTCTATGGCCTTAAACAAGCCCCATGTGCGTGGTATGAGCACCTTAAAGAGCTTTTGTTAGATCATGGTTTCGAAGTTGGGCAAATCGACCCCACTCTTTTTACTAAGAAGGTTAAGGGGGAGCTCTTCATATGACAACTATATGTAGACGATATCATTTTTGGTTTTACTAACAAAGCTTTTAACGATGAATTTTCAAAGCTTATGACTGACAGGTTTGAGATGTCTATGATGGGGGAATTACGGTTCTTTCTTGGATTCGAGATCAAGCAACTTAGAGAAGGAACCTTTATTAATCAAGCAAAGTACATCCAGACATGCTCAAGAGATTCAAGATGACGGATCTAAATGGTGTCGCTACTCCGATGCAAACAAAGTTTCATCTTTAACTCAACCCTCATGGTAAAGACATGGACCAAAAGGTATACCGGTCCATGATCGGCTCTCTTCTTTACCTCTGTGCATCTAGACCCGATATTGTGTTGAGTGTGGGAGTGTGTGCAAGGTATCAAGCAGCTCCTAAAGAAAGCCACTTAGTGGCAGTCAAGAGGATCTTTCGATATTTAGTTCATTCCCCCAACTTTGGTCTCTGGTGTCCCAAGGGCTCCAATTTCTCTTTATGTGGTTATACTGACTCAGATTGGGCTGGTGATAAGGATGATCGGAAGTCAACTTCTGGAGCTTGTCAATTCTTGGGAAGATCTCTTGTATGTTGGTCCTCCAAAAAGCAGAATTGTATATCCCTCTCCATCGCCGAAGCTGAATATGTTGCTGCTGCCAGCGCTTGTACTAAATTATTGTGGATGAGGCAAACTTTAAAGGAATATGGTGTCAATTGTGACAAAGTGCCTCTTTTGTGTGATAATGAAAGTGCTATCAAAATTGCGTACAATCCAGTTCAGCACACAAGGACGAAGCATATTGAGATTCAGAATCATTTTATTCGTGACCATGTTGCTCGAGGTGATATTGATCTATCTTTTGTGAGCACGAAGAACCAACTGGCGGATATTTTTACAAAGCCACTTGATGAAGCAAGATTCTGCTATTTGAGGAATGAGCTAAATATCATTGATTCCAGGAGTTTGTCTTGATTACCCATGCACCCACTCATACATCTCAATCCTTGTTTGGTCTAGGTGTGGGCATGGATATAGGGGGAGTGTGGTCCTAACTTATTGGGCTAACCCTCCCCCCATAATGCCAACAGCAAGTTATATCATTTCTCTTAATATCATTTTGTGATATGTGAGCTTATTGATGAGTATTGGTCGTGAACCCAAGATATATCTTCGCAGTGTCACACCATACACTCCAACAAGGTGGCTTCGGCCACCGCCCTCTCCTTTGTGGAGAATTGGATCCTTTTGGATGTTATTTGCTCTCTCTTGTTCTTATGGGAATCACACTCAATCTTGGCTTTTATTTGATTTGTTTTTTTGCAATTTTGAGTGTCTAGTACCATCTTAGTTTGGCTCTCTTAATCCTAAGCCTTCCCTACCTCTAAGCCATCTATTCTTGCACACAAGTCCCTTGTACACCTTGTGGGGGTGTTGTTTGGGGACGCGTGGGCCTGGTTCTGTGTATAACAGAATCCCAGAATTTAGGCCGGATAATCTGGGCCAAGTATTGGCTGGATAATCCGGCCCTGGAGGATTTGATCTTAGAGGGCAGGTCTCGGGGAGAAGGGCTAATAATGAGCAACACTTATCCCCCAGCCCCCTCCTTCTCCCCAGCCGCCGCCTGCCGCCCCTAACCCTCCCAAAGCCTCTCCGGCCACCGGATTTTCCGGGCCTCCCCAGATCTTCTTCTCCGCGCCTCCGGGTACCTTCTCCTCCGCGTTCTTCCTCCAATGAGTGAGGGTAACTCCCTCTCTCCCCATCTTTGGCTAGATGTGTATCTTGTTGGGTGGAACGTTGTCTAGAAGGATGTGTTTTCGCATAGAACTCGTAGTCTTGCAGTTTCTAGGCCCGATCTACTTTTTTGCATGCAATCTTGGTGAAATCAAAAATTTCTGCCAGGGCCGGATTATCCGCCCCTGGCCAGGCCGGATAATCCGGCCTGACAGATTTAAGTCTGCTTCAATTTCAGTCTGGTGTATTTATTGAGTAGTTTTGACCTATGAACTTTTTGACTACCTTTTCCATGCTCTCTCCTGGACTTGTGTGTATGCTTTATCCCCATGCTATCACCCTTATTCTCCTCATAGGTGGTTCCGGTGTTTCCAAGACCTACAAGCGCCGTCCTTGCGCCAAGTACTTTCGGGATGACGGACATGGTCACTTAGTGGACGAAGTTGAATTGAGGAGAAGGAAGAACGAAGAGAGGTGCATGGCTGAACAATCCAAGAGGACTCGGAAGGGGGTGTCCAAGATGAAGGGCATGGAGCCCAAGATCAACTACAGGGCTCTGGATGCGGTCTCCTTCTCTGCCATCCGTCACCGTGACTTGTTTGCTGAGCTGCCTAGTGATGATGAGCTGGGGGATACCCGGTTTTGGTGTGCAGAACAGAAAGGGATTTATGAAGACATCTATGCCAGGCTGAACATTAGGCCTATGCACCCACTGGTACTTGCTCATGCTTTGGAGAAAGCGCATCTTGTGGATGCAATGTATGTGGCTGAGAGGATGGGGCTGCACCGTCTCATGTCTCTCCAATGCTCCTTTGACTCTGAGGTGGTGAAGCAATTCTTCTCCACTCTGCAGATTTGTGGTGATGAGCGTCGCACTATGAAGTGGATGACTCATGACAGGCCCATGACTGCTGATTTTCACGTGTTTGCTGAGGTTCTGGGGTACTCCTTCTGCAGCAAGGATAGAGCCAGTGGTCACCGCATCATCACTCAGCTGAAGCCCAACAAGGATGCTGCTCTCTCTCCGTGTACTGTGGACAATGGCATTGTGGGTACTGTGGCTGATCTTGCTCCCATCTATGCTGCTTTGGTGGGTCTCTTCCGTGACTCTATTACACCAAGTGGGGGCAACAATGACAACATGCGTGGTCACCTTGTTCAGCTACTTCAATTTTCTCATGAAGTTGCTTCTTGTGAGGATGAGTCAGTGCAGTACAGGTTGGATGTCATGGACTTCATTTACCATGAGCTGTGTGATGCTATGTTCAACCGTCTATCCATTCCCAATGCGCCCTACATTATGATGCTAATCCGCCACCTACTTTCTGCTGGGGAGTTCTACATTGACTCGGTGCACAAGGCCAAGAAGATATACAACAAGGTTCGGAAGACCTCTCACCCCTCCTCTGCTCCTGAGGGCCTCATGAGGGATGCTCGCAGGCTGCCTGTACCTCCCGTGGCCCATGAGATCAAGCAGCTGAACTAGTTCCAGCGTCACATTCTCTACATGGGCGTGGACACGCGCAAGGGTCAGTACGAGGCTTACAAGCAGCGCCATGACTTGGCTCACTCCCAGCAGATCATTCTCCAACATGTGTCTGGCGCTTTGGGTGCTCCTCCAGCTCCTACACCTCCCACTCCGTATGCTCGGTGGAACTCTTCCTCCGGGCTGAACTATGGTGAGCTGGAGCATCACTTGTTCCTGTCTGCGCCTGCTGCTGATGATGAAGATGAGGAAGGTGACACTGAGGAGCTTGAAGATGAGGATGAGGAAGAGAATGAAGAAGAGGACGAGGACGCGCACAAGGACTACGATGAGTGTTCCCATGGGGCGCTAGCATCGCTCTTCTCCCTTTTTGGTGTCTCGATGCTAAAGGGGGAGAAGTAGTTCTATTAGGTTGTCCGTGGATTTTCATCGGTCAGGCATAAGCACTTGCACTTTTCTATTCGTTATTTCCTGCTTATGCCCATTTAGCGTTGAACTTTTAAATTCGTGGTTTGTGATTTGTGGTTGAGACTTTATGTGATTGTCTGGATGATACCTATGGTCTTCATATCGTGGATTTTGCTCATGGTTATATCTATTCATATCCTATTGCTGGAGGTTTATCACGGAAGGCGCGCACTCATAATGGTTATCCAGTAATAATTGTGATTTATGTCAAGGATGCCTATTCTCTACTTCGGTGGTATGTGTTTTTGCCCTCTTGTCTATGGAATAGATTCACCTATTTGTGTGCATTTGTATTCCAATGCAAAACTCTATTATGCACACATTGAGGGGGAGTCTCTTTCATAGTTATCTCTGTTTGTCTTGTGTCTTTCTCCTGCAAATCCTGGTATTGTCATCTAACACCAAAAAGGGGAGATTGAAAGAACATTTCATGTTTTCCTATGTTTTGTGTGTTAGATAACAATACTATGGAGACTTTTCATGTGTGCTATGTGTGCAGGAAGTTTTGAGGGGGGACGGATAATCTGCCCATCCAAGGGCCGGATAATCCGGCCTACCTCATCTCTCAAGGAAGCCAAGGCGCGTCACTCTGTGTATAGTCGGATTTTCTCCCGGAAAATCCGAACTGGGGCGGTTTTTCCTCCCCAGGCCGGATAATCCGGGTTTCGCAAGGGCCGGATAATCCGGCCCCTAGTTTTCGAGCAAAAGGAGCCAAGGCGTGTCGCTCGGTATCCAGTCGGATTTTCTCCCGGAAAATCTGAACTGGGGCGATTTTTCTTCCCCAGGCCGGATAATCCGGCCTTCGCATAGGACCGGATAATCCGGCCCCCAGAAGTTGATCAAGGGCAAGCTCGGCGCGACGCTCTATGAGGGGGCGGATTATCTGCTGGATATTCCGAGTCTGGGGCGGTGTTTTCCCCAGGCCGGATAATCCGGCCCTCACTTGTGCCGGATAATCCGGCCCCTAAAATGTGCAACGGCTGGTTTTTGGAAGGGGGTATAAGTACCCCTTCTTCCCCAACGATCAGAACTCTTGATTCATTCGAAATTAACCAGACCTTGTGCAAGAGCTCTCATTCTCAATCTCCCACTTCAACCTCTCAAAGGTCTTGATCTTTGGTGGAATTGAAGGAGGAGAAGTTCATCATCAACATCAAGAATCAAGCGCTTCAACTCCTCTCCATTCACTTGGATAAATCCCTGATCTAGTATTCTTGTCAATACCTAGATCTTGTTATTGTGTTTGACAACTTTGTTCTTGTGACAGCTTGTTCTCATTTCGGGAGCCTCCAAGTTGTTGTGGAGTTGTTGCCCCGCTAGTTGTGTAAAGGCGTCGGTGCCCGCCTCGAAGGGTACCTATAGTGGAAGGTGGATCAGGCCTGTTGTGGCGAGATCCATCGGAGAACAGGGTGAGGCCTTTTGTGGCGTGGTGGTCTTAGTACTGCCCACCCCTCCAACGCAGACGTACTTCCCTTAACAAGGAAGGAACTGCGGTCAAACAAATCCTGTGTCTCTGCGTGCTTCTCTTCGGTTCACTCGTTCCTCTTCCTCTTGTTCCTTACTCGCTAGTAGATAGGTTTGCATATAGGGAAATTCCACACATTAGTTTATCTAGAGAATTTACCTTTGTGCTAAGCCTAAAATTGAAAAAGAATTAAAAATTGGTGTAGCACCTATTCACCCCCCTCTAGGTGCCCATATGATCCATTTCAGCGACCCATTTAATTCAAATTAGGATTTTTCTATTTAGTTTGAACCTAGTTCTGTCCCTTAGTTTGAAAATCAATTCAGAGATATTTACAAATCCAAATGGAGTGATTCCAATTTTGTTAGAAAGCTACTGAAAAGATATATCAAAGCCCATTGGATTTAATTCAATTAGAGTTAGAGATCTCTCCTAGTAAAAATAACAAGACAGAAGCTTTTGCACATTCAAACATTTTTATAAAATCAACCATGATAGCTTTTGAGTTGATTCCAACTCTCAAAAATCACATTTAACAATACCTACCTGAATATGTAATAATATTAAGGTTTACATGCAGTGACTTTGGACTAGTACCAAAATAATGCTATATAGGCCATTCTAGTCACTTTAAATCATTAAATAATGAACTTAAACCAAAGTTATGGTAATCAAACCCTTAAATCACATTCCCACATGTTATAATATGTGGTGATGACATGTGTCCACATGATCCCATATTTTAAGTGGTGAATATTAATCTTAGTTAATTTTTCAATTAGTAGAAATTACTTTTCTTAAATAAAAAGAATGAAACTAGTTAATAAAACTTGTGATGCTTGTGATGATAATAGATCATCAAATGTGTGCCTTAGAGTGCTAATTAGACTAGTTAAGTATTGTTTGGTGATTGTGTACTCCGTATGTATTTATAGACGATAGTACCAACCAAGCTTTCGAGGAGGAGGAGGAGTTATATCAAGAGGAGGAAGAAAACTTCAACCACTTCACCAACCAAGGCAAGCTATTGTTATCAAGCTAGCACTAAGCAAGCCACCATTAACAATGCAAGCTAACACTTGCAAGTATAAAGCTTAACAAGCTAGAATTAAGCTAGATGATTGAGCAAAGATGCTTTAGGCATGCTTTGGTCACACCACTATGACTAACCCAAGTATTATTTTTCCAAGCTTTACTTCCTTTACTTTACCAAAGTCCCTTACTTGTTTTGAAGGTAGCATAAAGAGTATAAAACTTGACCTATTTAGGTAACTTTAGATGTCATTCTATGGCATGAGATTGATCCCATCTTTCCACCTTAGTGAACACTCTTAACTTAGTAGTTTAGAGTAGATAAAAACTTGAGTCACTTTAGATGGGAACACTTGGTGAAAATGAATTATGAAAACCTTGGAATGATGAGTCATTCTATAGAGATGTTTTGACATGTGTTGAGAAACACAAATGGTTTATGATGATGAAAATGTTTAGGCATGAGCCTTAGCCCTTTTATAAAAACTGATGGTTGGATTTGGATGCGATACCATTCCAAATTTACCGTACAACCGCAATACCTGAATTGGTTAAGGCTTAGCCGGAAGTTTATATGCATTAGTATTTGTTCCCTCGCGGGAGAGGTTTGAGCTAAGGCTACTTCTCAATGTTGTCCACCTATGCAGTGCCCAAGATGACAGATGGTCATGATTGGGAGGCCATGCTCATAGGAGAGGTCCTTATACAAGGGTGTGTAAAGGAAAGGTTATGTTTGATTATCTGCATACTAAGTATGATTATTCAGGGTTATCCCTGATAGATGTATTGAATCTTGTGGTGAAAGTGTACCACCTCTGCAGAGTGTCAAACTATTCGAATAGCCGCGTCCGCGGTTATGGACAGTTGGAATGGCCATACTGTTTCGTTGTCAGATGTTTTCAAAAGAACTTATAAAATGAATGATGAATCTTGACTTGACCACAACAGGGTTGTGATTATGACACTAGCTTCCCAACTTAAGTGATTCTAGAACTTTATTTTATCTTTCTTTGTTTGAGAACTCAGCTTAGCATTCAAACTTAACTTTATAGTTAAACATAGAGTTTGCACTTTAACTTTAGAACTATAGTACTTGTTAGTGGTAGTTTGCGAGTACTTAAAGAGTACTCATGGATTTTGTCCCTGGCTATTCTCATGGCCAGACTATGAAGGAGACTACCAAGATGATGGCCAGCAGGACGGCTATGATAACTAGGACTATCTGCCTTCGTCAGCATTGCTTGTGCCCCTGAAGATGGACCCCACCGCTATGCTTATCTTTTATTCCGCTGCTTGTTGTATTAAGACTGGATCATGAGATCCTTATTTGTGTAAGACCTTATGTATGGTTTGTAATGGATGATGTACTGTGATATCCAATCTGTTATGTCTCGCAAAAATGGTAATCCTGGGATTGCGATTTATGACATAACAGGCATCTGGGATTAAAAATCCGGGTATTGACAATAATACAAGATGACCTAAGCAAGATGCAATAGGCATGCTTTGGTTATACCTTTTGACTTATACCTACTCCAAGTATTATTTACAAGCTTTACTTTCTTTACTTTACCAAAGTTCTTTACTTTGTTTAAAGGTAGCATAAAGAGTATAAAACTTGACCTATCTAGTTAGACATAGAGGTCATTCTATGGCATGAGATTGATCTTAGCACCCCACTTTAGTGACCACTCTTAACTTAGTAGCTTAGAGTTATACCAAAAACTTGATCACTTTAGATGGGAATACTTGGTGAAAATGACTTGTGAAAACCTTGGAATGATGAGGCATTCTATTGAGATGTTTTGACATGTGTTGAGAAACACCAATGGTTTATGATGATGATGAAAATGTTAAGGCATGAGCCTTAGCCCCTTTACAAAAACTGATGGTTGGGTTCGGATGCGATACCATTCCAATTTTACAGTACAACCACAATACCTAAATTGGGTAAGGCTTAGCCAGAAGTTTATATGCATTAGTATTAGTTCCCTCGCGGGAGAGGTTTGAGCTGAGGCTACCTCTTAATGTTGTCCACCTATGCAGTGCCCAGGATGGCAGATGGTCATGGCTGGGAGGCCATACTCATAGGAGATATGCTTATACTAGAGTGTGTGAAGGAAAGGTTATGTTTGATTATCTGCATACTAAGTATGATGATTCAATGTTATCCCTGATAGATGTATCGAATCTTGTGGTGAAAGTATACCACCTCTGCAGAGTGTCAAACTATTCGAATAGCCGCATCCGCGGTTATGGACAGTTGGAGTGGCCATACTGTTCCATTGTCAGATGTTTTCAAAATGACTTATGAAAATAATTGTGACATGACTTGACCACACAGAGTTGTGACTATGATAACTAAGTTCCCACTTAGGTGATTTCAACCCTTGTTTTACCTTTCTTTGTTTCTGAACTCAGCTTAGGTTTCAAACTTAGCTTTACAAATAAACTTAGAACTTAGCATTCCTATTAGAACTATCTTACTTGTTAGTGGTAGTTTGCGAGTACTTAAAAAGTACTCATGGCTTTCTCCCTGGCTATTCCTATGGCCAGACTATGAGGAGGACTACCCTAAAGGAGGACAGCAGGATGGCTACGACAACTAGGATCATCTCCCATCGTCAGCATTGCCTGTGACACTGAAGATGGACCCCACCACTATGCTATTTATTCCGCTACTTGATTGTACTAAGACTGGATCATGAGATCCTTTATTTGTGTAAGAACTTATTATGGTTTGTAATGGATGATGTACTGTGATATCCAATCTGTTATGTCTCGCAAAAATGGTAATCCTGGGATTGCGATGTATGGCATAACAGGCATCTGGGATTAAAAATCTGGGTATTAACAGCGGTGACCTTGAACATAAGGCAGTCACCCTCCTTCAACTCATGGAAAGCAGCAAAGGTATCCCACTCTTTATCCGAGACGATCTGGTCTTTCTTGCGGTTGGCATGGACAACCCACTCGCATTCCTTGCATGCTTGGACCACCACTAGTTATGGGTAGGGGCGTCCCTTCAAGTAAGGCTTGAAGTAAGTCGGGATGATAAGCATATACAAGTCATGCTGGACTAATTGGATGTAGAAGCACCTAGGACGATGCGCCACGGCATGGTGTCCAACCGACCTAGGGCGTCTTCTCGGTTTGGCAGAACTAGCGACCGACCTAGCAGCACTTGCCCAAGGCCTCCACTCTCCTGCCCGGTAGCTTCAACTCCCTTGGTATGACGGGGAGAGCATCTTCATAGCCACCTAGAGTTGGAGCTGTCGGGTCAAGAATGTAGTCTAAGTTCGGCATTACAACTGGGCCATCCTACATGAAAATGACCACTGCGTCAGTCCTTTGGAATTATCAAAACACCACAATGCATTGTATAAATTGACTAAAGATCACAATGAGTCATTGCACCATCAAAATTACCTACACAACACAAGGTTAGGTAAATTAAATTGCCTATACAGCACAATGCATCATCAGAATGACCTAATCCGATGGGTCCTCAAAATTATCTGAACAGCTATTAGAAGGCATAACATTTAATTAGATTGATTAAATAGCACAATGCATAATCTGAATGGCTAAAACATCACAATGCATTATCTGGATAGACAAAACAGCATATATGCAGTGCATCATCAAAAATACCAAAACAGTAAAAGGTATCATGTAATTAAATTTAATAAACAGTGTTTGCACAATCAAAATTACCTAAACTGATGGGTCATTGAAATAATCTGAATAACTAGA
Organism: Avena insularis; assembly: GCA_023614405.1. NCBI lineage: Eukaryota > Viridiplantae > Streptophyta > Magnoliopsida > Poales > Poaceae > Avena > Avena insularis. The sequence goes on from CM042694.1 coordinate 471,404,446, forward strand.
AGGCATATCATTTAATCCTAAACAACAGAACACATATCAAAATGGACAAAACAACACAGTGAGGAGACATGACACAATGCATCATAAAAATAATAACCAAAACAGCACAATGCGTCATGGAAAATTCCTAAACAACACAATGCATCATCTAAGTACCAAAATAGAACCCTACATCATCATCATCAAGAATATTCCATAACTAAGTAGAACAACACAAAAGACAAATATAGATACATTTGAATCTAGGCAAAGTCAAGTCAGTTATTTCTGGATGGAGGGAGTATAAAGAACATCACAAAAGACAATTATCAAGAATATGACATACAACTAAGCAGTTCAACAAAGGACCTATAGTACACGTTGCAAAAACATGACTAGATGCACGTCGGATTTGGGTTAAAGCCCCAATCCTCCAGATCTAACCTTGTTGTAGTTGTAGGGGCACAAACTTGCACATGGGTCGATGGGTTGAGCAGATGAACAAGGTGCCACTGACGAAGAACCAGCCACATACACCGAAGAAGCATAGACAATCGCTAATGAAGGGCGGCCACCAATAGGGGTTTCACAGCGTACACTCTGAAATTTGGCACATTGGGAATGAGAGTCCAACCTGCAGACGAAAAGGACGTGCCCGTCGCCGCATGAGAATTCGGTCCCAACGCACGCGGGGCCAGAGGCTTGGATGACCGCTCGACGGGCGACGAGGGTTTTGGCGCGATCGACTGAAACCCTAAGGGTGACAGACGCCTCACCTTGGGCACGACCCGCACACACACGAAAGGCGAAGGACGCTTCAGAGAGGGCGCTGAGGCCATCGGAATCAAACAAGCCACCTACAGCTTCGAAGCAAAGCTTGATGAGGACCCCAGCTCAACCACAGACAAAGGTTTTGGCATTAGTTCCATCGACGCAATGACTAGTTTAATGACTAATAGTTGTGAGGTGAGTGCGGGAATGTGATAGCGAGCGAGGGAATGGTGGGGGAGGAGTGGGAGTGGGTAACCCTCTATCCGCTTTAGTAGTACCGTACTACAAAAAAACTACGTTTCACATATCATCACTTTTTGACGAACTAGTTCATTTCTTTGAACCAACAAAAATAGTGGGTACCCTTTAGGTTTCAAACGTCCATCTGGTACCTGTTTTGCTAGTAGTAAGTACAGTACAATACTTTGTATTACCCTCCATCCAAAAATATAAGGCTCCTAAGGATTAGTCAAAAGTCAACATTTTTAAAGTTTGACCATGATTATACACAAAAAAATATAAAAATTTATAATACTAAATTAATATCAATAGATTCACCATAAAGTATATTTTCTTAATATGTCCATTCAATATTGTAGATGTAGATTTTTTTTCTAAATATTTGGTCAAAGTTAGTAAAGTTTGACTTTTGACCAATCCTTAGACGCCTTATATTTTGGGACTGAGGGAGTAGTATAAAACATTTTTTTAGATAGAGGAAATTGCACGATCCACCATCTTTTCATCGCAATTTTGTACAAAGCACTTGGTGGACGTCATTTTTTCACATTTTAACAGTTTTTGGCCTAATATGCACAAATTTGGCCAGTTAGTCCTGTAATGACCGATTTAACCTCATTGGTAGCAAGACTGATAAGTGGTCCCCGAATGCCATTGCTCCCATTCACACACAAAGATTTGAATGATGCTAAAAACGTGATACTAACGATATTTATCACCCACAATACTTTTTGGATGGATGTAGCTGGTATGTAAGAGACTTATTTCATATGAAACGTCAATGTTTACACAAAGGTACCAACATAACAGTCCATCACACATTGAATTTGTGAAGGCTTTATTTGGTTGTAATAAACTTGTTTTTGAACATAACTTGTTTGTACATAAGATTTGACGTTTCATTCACATATCCAAATGTCCATCGAAGAGTTTCTTTTAAAGTGTCGGCCGAATGATATATGTCGGTTTATTACACCTCACACAGAAAAACACCCCGATTTATCATAAACTTTAAGCAGATTATTATTTTTCTGGGATTTATTTTCCTGAGAACAAGCACGGTGAATATGCCTCAGTAAGCCATAAGCCCAGTTTCAAGAAAAAGTTTATACATGTTTCACTTACGATTATGAACTTTTTTGAGTTCTCAAGGTTTCCTAGCAAACTTCACATTATTAAACTAATTTAAGCTGATTTATCAATGTTAGATAAAATTTGAACTATGAGTAAGTAGTAGATTGCTCTTAAAGTTATACAAGTATCTTTTGAAGGTACCCACACCCAGACTGTCAATATATCGCAAACCAATGAATTTGTTGAATTCACCTTCTTGCTAAGCATTTGCATGTACAAAATTTGTCTTTTATTTGAAAACAATAAAAAAACATTGCACGGTGACCTCTGACTTGTCCTACTTGTTGTGAAAAATGATTATTATCAAGAGAGTTCGCATATAAAAAACAATGTAATTGAAAATATGGCCTGCCATGTATGAATATATCCTTAGGCTTCAGGCCAAAAGACAAGCTAAATGGCCTTATATATGTACAACATACTTTATGGTAATGTTCCCATATTTGGTAGATGAGTGCATCTTGGCATGGTGAGCAATAATGCTACCAGCACTCGGAGTTTCCAAAATTTAGGAATAAAAAATCATTTTCAAATTTGAACTACAAGTAAACATGATAGAATGCTCTTAAAAAGTTACAAACATCCTTTGAGTCTTTATGGTACCGAGGCGGTCAATACTTCAAAAACCAACGAGAGTTCTATAGGATTAAAATTCTTGCTATGAAATATGCATGTTGACAATTTGATCCTCACTAGATATGAACAAAAATAATGGAAACCCTAAAAATGTAGCCTTCTTCATGGCGTCCTCTTGCGTGTACTATTATTTGCACTGAAAAATAATTAATAACCGTGAGTCATCATAAATTACAAAAAAATAGTTACACAATATATATGGCCCACGATGTATGAACACTCTTGGGTTTCAGGCCGAATGACAAAGGTAACAACCATATGCACATCGTATTTTATTGTAATGTTCCCATATTTGGTAGATGTGTGCATCTTGGCAAGGTGAAAAATGGAGGCAACCACAGTTTCCTACTTATAGGAACAATAAAACTAAAAGCGACAATATTTTTTCTGTAAGCAAGTATGAAGAAAAATGGCTCAGAGTACCACAACAACAATCCTAGTTTTCAAACAAAGCGTGGACCTTGATACACTTACGATTGATTACCAAGTTTTATGAGTTCTCAAGCTTCCCAACTATAGCACCCTGGGTAAAACCACTACTAGAAGATCGCTGTTGTTTTTACTTTGTGCATCATCATGATAGCATGCTCATGTCATCCTGACACATTGCATTTGAGCATCATCGTCATGCATATGTTTTCCTAAAAGTATCTTGCTCAAAGCCTAGTTTTGTTTTCTAATTATGATCCTCTTTTATTTCAATTAAAACCCCGGTCTCTTCTGGCTGTATAAAAACTATTTACAAAAGTCTTTAAAATTAAAACAGATAAAATAAGTATTTTATCAGGGGAGGCAGCCGCCGGCCAGGCCCAAAAGCCCAGCTAGCAGCAGCCTACCACCCCGAAGTAAACCCTAACCCTAAACCACACCTACCCTCTACCCCGCCACCACAACCAACACACGCACATATAGAAACCCTGCAACCCCGGTCCTACCCCCACGCGGTAATGTGTCATGTACTCTACGCCTTAGCATGACCGACCTAGCCACCTACCGCTGCCATGCACCATACCTAGCGACACGCCAAGCCCCGCCCACATCGCGCTCACCTTGGCCCCACCATCCTGTTGTCTTGATGAGCGACCGACGCGCCCGGTCCACCCTGCTCCCCTTGTTCCCCGCCCCGCCTCTTCCTCCCCGGCTCCGCAATCGCCGCCGCCTCTCTGCATCCCGACGGCCAGGCTCCGCTGCTTTCTCCTTCGCCCACACCCAGTCGTCACCAAGTCCTTCGTCCTCGTTGGCCTCTGCGTGCTCCCGTCCCCACGTGCCCTCGCTCGTGTCACCAAGCGCCGTGGTGCCACCTTCCTCCTCGACGAGCCTGACCATCACTAGCGCCCCGCCTTCTACCCCAGCAGCGTCGCGGGCACCCTCCTCCTAACCGGATGCTGCTCTACAGCAGTGCGCTCTCTGAACTCGCACGACCACCTCTCGCTACTCCCCGGCCCACCGGCTCCCTCTTCACTGATCCCGTAGGAGCCGCCGCCTCCAGACCCTCCTCGCCGTGACGAGCCCGCGGATCTCGACCACGTACTTGATCCCACCGCGGCCTCCTCCAACAGCCACCCCGAGCTCCACCGTGTCTCCACCTCGGACGCTGAGCAGTCCTTGCGCGCGCCGCCATCTACGTCTCCATCCCTCCTGCGAGCTCAACACCGACAAGCCTGTTCTGATTTCCCTCTGGTGGCTATCATAGTCCCCTGCCCGCGTGCTTCTATTGTTGAGGAGTGTGATGAAGTGGTGGTTGTTTTGCTAGGGTGCCACCTGAAAGACATCCTTGAGGACCATGCCTAGGAGGAATGTTAAGTACCAAGATCTTTGACGTATATCCGTCCAGAGTCCACATATTTCCTGAAGCCGATCCGAAGACCCCCGGATCCGAATCCCAATGTGTGGCCCCTATCCGAGATCCCCTTATTTTTATAAAATATGACATTCATCTATTGCATAATAAATTGTTCACGATGGCATACATATTGTGTGGTTTGGGGGCATTATGCCGATTCACGTCATAATTAAATATGGAGCGCATCTGCAGGCTATTCTTGTCTTATACCGCCTCCATATAAATTTGTGTAGCAAACTGATGCCATGTTTTGCCTTGTTATTACAACATTTAAATTGCGGGGTATGTAAATAACTTGGATCTTAAAATTAATGGTCGAGACCCTGGTTTCGCTTAATATTGCCTAATTGCATTGTACCTTTGCCATGTCATGCATCATATCATGAACATGCCTGATCTTCTGCCGTAGTATTAAATAGTGCATCCGGTGTTTCTTCTAGTGCTTTGCTTCTTCACGAATTAGGCCGATGAGTTGATGCGAGTGTCGAACCGATCTTCGGATGTATCTTTGGTAGTGTTTCCCAGGTTAGCAATCTCCCTCTTTCTACCTATTTTGCATTTATAGTCTTTACTTCCTTCCTGTTGATCTATTGCTATCCGTGTTGCGATTCTTTAGTTTCTGTTCCATTTATATTACTTCTAGCCTCTATATAGCCTTGGACACCTCCTATTTCCTATTGTTTGGTAGACAGTTGGCCTTGCGAGTCATAGTTGCTTGCTTAGATGTTGGTTCGAGTTGTCGTTCCACTGTTGTTGAAAGGTTGGCACATGTTTAATGATGGAGATGATCATGACTTTAATTACAACTTCTTAATTAAAATACTGGGAATAGATATAACTAATGTAGAGGCATCGGTGGGCAATAGCTAATATTTGGTTTTTAACCGCTCACTTGTGTCCCGTAGGCCCCGAGTACTTGATACCTGTTCCTTGACTATCGCACTATCCGCATGTGGGACCATGAATCCCCTTAGCCAGAGCTTGATTCATTTCTTATTTCTTGGGGCCACAAACTAGTTTGGGGCTTTATTACTATCTTGTACTTATGCAATGCTTTACTGCTTTATTTACGATTGTGCGTGGAGCACCTGTACTATTTAGGATTGCGGAGTGTTTTCGCGGTATCGACAAGCCCAATCACACTTTCGGGTTCCTAGTCGTTTACAACCATTGGCGCAAACCTTGGGTCCGTCTCGGAGCCGGCCAACTTCGTTGCGGGTAGCTTAATGGGGCGCCCCCCTGAAATATTTTATGAATCTTGTGATTGCTTTGTCGTGAAAGCCTCGTTGGGTTTTTATTTGGTTTTTCCGAGGTTGATCATGCGTGTGTTGCTATTTGTGCACCCTTGCAGGGTAAATCTTTCTGAAAGACATGTCCGCGGTTATGGACGACTTGGAGCACAATATCTCAATCATAGACAACCATAACTAAAGTAGTGCTATAAATTTGACTTTGACATGTCTAGTAATCAGTTTCACTACAATGGAATGAGTAAATAAAAGTGCCAACCACTGCTGGATTTGGGGTATCTCTGGCTAATTGCATCCGACTAGTAAGTATTGCAACTACAACGGAATGGTTAACTAAAACTGCCCACTACTTATGTTATCAGGATGACTCATGATATCTATATCTGACTAGTAAGTGCTGCAACTATAATGGAATGAATAAAACTGTCAACTGTGTGAGTTCCTTGGTTTGACTTCCTCGTTTGGTCTCGAGGGGGAAATACCAGGATGGGTATGATTGGTGTTAGTATCAGGTTGGTTCCGAATAAGTCTTTCTTATCTCTCTCTAATAGCCGATAGTTGAATTGAATATCTATAGGTTATTTAGTGCATGCTTCGATGCCACTTCAGTCCACCATACCTATCTAGGCGAGAGCCACCGAATTCTAGAGTCGCCATGTACTGGTCTCAGTACTGACCACTCCATTTTTCCATTGCCCTTTGTCGGCACCCCTTTTGTTTTAGCAAGTGTAAGTTCGACGTTGTTAGCAGGGTTACCCTTTTGGCTTGGACTGGGCAGGGTTATGGACGCCATTGCTTATTCTTTAGGGCTCTTAGCCCCATTTGCATCTTATCCGTACTCGGATGTTGTATCGTTTTCAAGGTGATTTGGATCTTTGTATTATATATCTGTATTCTTGACTCATGGAGTCATTGTTGTATATATATGTTCTATGGGTTCCATCATGGACTAATGTGTAATGATATTACTTAGTTTTCCACCCGCACGCAAGTGCCTGGTGGGCATCTTTGAATCGTTTCTATGCGGGTTTGGCAGGAATCACTAAAATTTGCATAGGGCCGATTTGAGGGTGTTACACCAGCCAACTGTTTCCTTTCTTAATTTTAGGGTGCTTCGTGCTAAATGTATGGACATCGATGTAATTATACCTTTTTTAGGTCCTTGATGTAAAATGTACTTCCACCATCCGTGTAAAATTCGAACCTAGAAGCAAGTGGTAAAATTGAAACATATTTAAGATTATTAGTTGTTAATGAGTATAAACATTCTTGGAGTTTCAAGCCGAACGACCAAGTTCATGGCCATATCAACATCACACTTTATGCTGATGATGATCCCATATCCAAGAATTTGCATGCCACCAAATTTGGCTATATATTTTGAAAACAAACGAATAGGAAGTAGCGGTATGAAGAGTATGGCTCGATCAGGTGCTCTCTCGAGAATGTGCTGAACTCGACTGTTTTATTTCTTTGCTTAATTCTTGGGTACTTCATGCTAAATGTAAGGTTCTCGATGTAATTTCCCCCTTTTAAGGTCCTTGATGTAAATTATACTCCCACAGTCCATGTAAAATTCGAACCTAAAAGCAAGTGGTAAAATTTTAAACATATTTAAGATTATTAGTTGATGATGAGTATGAACATTCTTGGGTTTCAAGACAAACGACCAAGGTCATGGCCATATCTACATCATACTTTATGTTGATGATTCGTGATCCCATATCCAAGAATTTGCATGTCGCCAAATTTGGCCATATTTTGAAAACAAACGAAGAGGAAGTAGTATGAAGATTATGGCTCAATAAGCTTCTCTCATGAGAAGGAGCAAAACATGACTGTTTCCCTTCTTAATTTTAGGGTGCTTCGTGATAAATGTATGGACCACGTTGTAATTTTACCTTTTTTTTAGGGTAAAACAGTAGGGCAAAAAAACCCCACTGCAACTTTTATAGATTATATAGAGTTACAAAAGAAAATTTACAACCATATTCCACCTCAAAAAAGAGGGATAACATGCTAATCAACTATCTCCTGTCTAAATTGGTTTCAATCCAAATCTTAAGGCCCTGATAATACTTCTTAATTCTATAAAGGACCCATCTTAATTCCTGGGCTACAATAGCCTTCCAGGTCTCCATCGATGCATGCTGATTGTTGAAAATTTCATTATTTCTGCAAATCCAGATGCTCCAAGTTCCAATAATCAGAATTTCCATTGCAAAAGGGACCTTGAGATCTTTTTTAATACTGTCTAAAACTGTAAAGATGCTTTGATCTGAATTGACTTTGTGAAATTTCAGCCCAGCAGGCTCTTGCAAAGGGGCATGCCCAAAACAAATGTAAACTGGTTTCTTCACTATTGCAGCACTGGAAGACACAATCATAAGATGCCAGAGAAAAACATTTCCTTTTCAGAAGATTTCTTGTGTTGAGTCTATCAAGCAGTAAGAGCCAGAAGAAGAATTTGTGCTTTTCTTGACAAGAAGATTTCCATATCCAAGAGAAATGTGGCTGCACTGGTTGGTAACCGACTAAAGAGCAGTAAGCCATTTTGACCGAAAAATTACTGCCCCAAATGTAAGACCAACAATCAGATTCCCCTTCCCTGCCAGAATTGAGAATTTGATCAAGACTTTGGTATTCCTGATAAGCTTGCTGGGACAAAGGAAGATAAAAGAGATCCCAAATGTAATTTTACCTTTTTAAACAAATTTAAGATTATTTGTTGTTGATGAGTATGAACATTCTTGGATTTCAAGACAAACGACCAAGGTCATGGCCATATCTACATCATACTTTATGCTGATGATGATCACATATCCTAGAATTTTCATGCCGCCAAATTTGGCCATATTTTGAAAACAAATGAAGAGGAAGTAATATGAAGAGTATGGCTTGATTAGCTTCTCTCTCTCGAGAAGGAGCCAAACATGATTGTTTTCCCTTCTTAAATTTAGAGTGCTTTGTTCTAAAAGTATGGACCTCGATGTAATTTTACCCCTTTTTAGGTCCTTGCTGTAAAATGTACTCCCACCATCCATGTAAAATTCGAAGATAAAAGAAAGTTGTAAAATTTAAATGTATTTAGGCTTAGTTGTGAATTAGTATGAACAATCTTGGATTCGAAGCCGAACGACCAACGTCATCGCCATATCGATCTACATCATACTTTATATCGATGATTCATGATCCCATATCCAAGAATTTGCATGCCGCCAAATTGGGCCATATTTTGAAAACAAATGAAAAGGAAGTAGTATGAAGAGTATGACCCGACCAGCTGCTCTCTCGAGAAGAAGCCAAACCCGATTGTTTTCCCTACTTAATTTTAGGGTGCTTCGTGCTAAATGTATGGACCTCGATGTAATTTTACCTTTTTTGGAATGTATTTAAGATTATTAGTTGTCGATGAGTATGAACATTCTTCAATTTCAAGACGAACGACCAAGGTCATGGCCATATCTATATCATACTTTATGCTGATGATGATCACTTATCCAAGAATTTTCATGCCGCCAAATTTGGCCATATTTTGAAAACAAATGAAGAGGAAGTAGTATGAAGAGTATGGCTCGATTAACTTCTCTCTGAAGAAGGAGCCAAACATGACTATTTTCCTTGCTTAATTTTAGGGTGCTTTGTGCTAAAAGTATGGACCTCGATGTAATTTTACCCCTTTTTAGGTCCTTGCTATAAAATGTACTCCCACCGTCTGTGTAAAATTCGAAGATAAAAGCAAGTGGTAAGATTCAAACATATTTAAGCTTAGTTGTGAATGAGTATGAACAATCTTGGATTTCAAGCCAAACTACCAAGGTCATGGCCATATCTACATCATACTTTATATGGATGATTCATGATCCCATATCTCTACTACTATAATGGAGCAGGTTTGAATTGGATCCATAGCACCAATCCTAACCATTGGGCTGTTAAATCCAATGGTTCAGAGAAGTTGGATTCGTGTTGAATAGTACCTAGAGAAAACTCCACCATGCATATTCTAGAAGCATCATGCCACCACCCCCAAAATTTCATAGCATAGTAGGCTGTATCCTCTCAATTATTGTAGTGGAGCAGTTTTGAATTGGATCCATAGCACCAATCCTGACCGTTGGGCTGTTAGATCCAATGCTTCAGAGCAACTGGTTTCGTGTTGAATCGTACATACCTAGAGAAAACTCCACCATGTTCTAGAACCATCATGTCACCACCCCCAAAATGCATAAATTAAGTCTATTAATAATAACTCTCTACACATATTGATAATACAACCTGTTGCGCTATGAAATTTTGGGGGTGGTGAAATGATGGTTCTAGAACATGGTGGAGTTTGCTCTAGGTACTATTTAACACGAATCTAGCTGCTCTGAACCATTGGATCTAACAGCCCAACGGTCAGGATTGCTGCTATGGATCCAATTCAAAACTACTAAATTATAGCAGTAGAGATAATTTTATATAGTGATGATATGTTAGGCGTCTATTATCTAAGTCTCACGTTTAGGGCATGTGCAATTTACTAATAGTGGTAAGATACGAATAACTTTGAATGCTTACCGTTGGATCAATACTTGTGAATCCCAATATTTCCAACCGTTGGATCTTCTTTTCCATTCCAGCATTTAGAAGATTTATAGATAGTTTTCAGCATAATGAATGCTATGCACAAACTTCAAAACACACTTCTCCATCATACTCCTAGAATCCTCCCCCTCGTTTCTCTAGACGATGTCAACAAAAATTTCAAGTGTTAGGTAGCTAATAATCTTTGACTTCTACATGATGATACAAAGTACAAGAACCAAATATACACCCATACTTTATATATGTTGATCAAATTTATAATTTTTTGTGCTTTACCTATTATAATTTTATATAATGATGATATGTCATATGTCTATTATCTGAGTCTCACGTGCATGGCATGTGCAATTTACTAGTCCAAGAATTTGCATGGCGCCAAATTGGGACATATTTGGAAAACAACCGAAGAGGGAATAGTATGAAGAGTATGACTTGATCAGATTTTCTCTCAAGAAGGAGAAAAACATGACTTTTCCCTGCTTAATTTTAGGGTGCTTCGTGCTAAATGCATGGATCTCAATGTAATTTTACCTTTTTTAGGTCCTTGATGTAAAATGTACCTACACCGTCCGTACGTGTAAAATTCGTACCTAAAAGCAAGTGGTAAAATTTAAATGTATTTAAAATTATTAGTTGCCAATGAATATGAACATTCTTGCATTTCAAGCCGAACGAATAGGGTCATGGACATATATACATCATACTTTATGCTGATGATTCATGATCCCATATCAAAGAATTTCCATGCTGCCAAATTTGGCCATATATTTTGAAAACAAATGAAGAGAAAGTAGTATGAAGAGTATGGCTCGATCAGCTTCTCTCTCGAGAAGGAGCCGCACCCAACTATTTCCATTTCTTAATTTTAGGGGGCTTCGTGCTAAATGTAAGGACCTTTATATAATTTTTTTCATTTTTAGGTCCTTGATGTAAATTTTACTCCCACCATCCGTGATGGTCCCATATTTGGGCTAAAATGGGTGTGAATCATGGCATGGTAACAATGTTTCCACTCGGAGTTTCCAACCATGAGGAAAGGAAACAAAATCAAATTCCAAGTGAGAGGAGTGTATTTTCTATAAAGCAAGTAGGAAGAACATGTATTTCTGTAGAAAAGAAACAAAGAGAAAGAAGAGAAACTTTGGGCACAGAGGAAGCAGCTCGAGAGAGCAGCAAAGAGGAGGAATTGAAGGCGGTGCGATATGAGAGCAAAGCTATGATGGCTTCCTGACACGAGGTACATGGTACATTCACCTAGTAGTACTAGTAGTACTAGTAAATTTCAGGACCATTACTATATACTGTATGCATGCAAAACAAATTGTGTTTTCTCTCTCCTTCACTGCCTCACCATCCCCACACTCCGGCTAGGTGATCTCTCCCTCGTCCAAAATGTGGCGATGCGCATGTGTGTTGACTTGCCTTGTCGTCGGCTCCGTGTCAGGCATGCTTCATAGAAGGAACCATTTTGGGGCTTGGCGACAAAAGGGAAAGTACTCATACTATTATTAGAGTCGGAGTTCAAACTTTCGTAGTTTCAAAATTTTCACTTCCTTCCCAAATATCCGGAGGGAAGGTTATTCAAAAGATTCAAAAGATAGTGGTGCACAAGGGATTGTTTATACTGTCTGTAGTACGTCCCATCACATTCAATGCACTTCATTATGATCTGGCCAGCTTTACCACTACTCTGTAGTACTCCATTGTCGTTCCATTTCACACCCGGTGAAGAGGAAGCCACCAAGCACACCTGTAACACGCTGGATCGAAAGTACAGTAGTAGGATTAGTACGAAGGGTATGGCTCGGCCGCTCGCTCGAGAAGGACCCACACCCGACTGTTTTTCATTCTTCATTTTAGCGCCCTTTGTGCTAAATGTATGGACCTCTATGCAATTTTCTATTTTTGAGGTCTTCGATGTTAACTGTACTCCCACTGACCATATCAAATTTTAACTAAACGTAAGCGCGATAGGTTGCTCTTAAAATTTTCCAAAAAGTTGACACGGTTTTCATAACATTTCAAAAAAGAATAAGAAGTATAATTTTTTTATGGCATCATGTTACGTGTATCTAGAAACATGTGTTATAAAAGTATAATACAAACATTATTAATTATTCGTTGGTTTCGATAATACTTTATGTTAATGAAATTAGTCCAAACTTGAACTACAAGTAATAAATTGTAGGTTGCTTTGAAAGTTTTATGAAAAAAGCTTTTGGAGGTACCCATCGAGCGGTTAATTAATATATCAGAAACCACATAGAGTTTGACGAGTGGTTCAACTTCTAGCTAAGATTTTGTATCATGAAAATTTTGAACACCTTTTGAAAATAATCACATGGAATAGGGAGAGAGGGGAAATGATTTTTCTATTCTCTATGGGCAACCCACAAGCTTGAGGTGCACCTTATTAGGCTTAAAGATACAAACTCTATTTTATCCACAATATATATGGTGAACCTTAGCGGATGACACATACTAGGCCTTAAGGTGTGCTTTTGTACACATTGTTGATGGCCTTATTAGGGAAAAAGCAAATAGTACTCCCTCGATCCAAATTAGTGTTCTCACATTTGTCTAGATTCGGATGTACCTAGTCATGTTTTAGGGAGTAGTATATTAGTACTAGTACACTAGTATAGTAGTACTCATTTCTTTGCTTAGACATATGCTCACCTCTGTCCACAAGCTGTACACGCTGAGAGAACAAAATGTAGGAAGGGTAAAAGAGGGTAGCAGCAAAGAGGAGTTGAAGGCGGTTCAATGTCAGAGGAAAGTTATGATGGGTTCCTGACACGAGGTACTCCTACGGCCACTCTACTAGTAGTAAATTTCAGGACCTATGCACGCAAAAAAAATTGTGTGTTTTTCTCTCCTTTGTTGCCTCTCACCATCCATCCTCCCTCTCTTCTACCCTTTCCCCTCGTGCACTGGCCCGGCTAATCTCTCCCTCGTCCACAACATGGTGTTGCGCATGTGTGCCTTGGTATGGCGGCTCTATGTCTCTGGCGTGTTAGGCATCCGTGTTGGTGAGGAGTAGGGACGAGGGAAGGTTTTCCGGTTTTCGAAATTTTCACTTGCTTCCCAAACATCCGAAGGGAAGGTTACTCAAAAGATTGGCCATTCACAGTACTTCTTATCTTATCATTATCTTTTTTATCTCTTCCAATACCATACCATACCACTGTATAGTGTACGGATAACTTCGAACATTGACCGTTGGATCAACACCGGCAAATCCAAACATTGCTAACCGTTGGATCTTCTTTTCCATTCTTAGCATCTACAAAGATTCTACTGATAGTCTTTAGCACGATGAACACTATTAGTATGCGCAAACCTCAAAACACACACTTCATTGCTCAGTTTCAGGGTCCTTGTGCTAAATGCATGGACTTGGGTGCAATTTTCATTTTTATGAGATCCTTGATGTAACTTGTACTTCCACCGACCGTGTTAACTCTCAAGCACCTCGCTCCTATGAGACCTACCACCATTAAAAGAAAATGCAACCACCCCAATTATCAAAAAAACTGGAGCACAGTTTCTTTTATGTAATACCCAAGTTTTTATTACGAGGATTTTTCACGCTTCCTCGCACAATTCAGTGACTTCTTGTCGATTAATGAAATTAGGTCAAACTTGAGCTACAAGTAAGCGCGATAGATTGGTCTTGAATTAAATGTATTTTCGGAGGTAGTGTTGGGGTTCCGCATATGAAAACAATAAATTTTACTCTATGCTCCTGAACCCCTAAAGCTGCCAGGACCTATCTATTAGTAATACAGTAACAGGAGGGGCTTTTCGCGAACTTTACCTTGAAGACCAAAAAGCGTTGTCCACGCTCAGGAGAGCGTGGTTGATGTAGACGAGCCGAAGCCAACCTCAAGGTCGTGATGAAGTCCTTGTGCTCCTTGGCTCCAACGACTTGAGTTCCTCAAGTGTGACAACTCGCGGGGAGTTACACATGTCCGGTGCCTAACGATGACTCCCGCTTCCCCGATCCAGCAGCAGTTGCGGAAGTAGAGCTCCCGGATCCGAATCCCGCAGTGCGACGGCGCTCCACGGTGAAGATGTCTCTCGCTCGCGTAGTACAGACTTGGGACCACGGTCACGAGAGAGAGGGGGAGAGATAAAATATCAATTAGAGGTCCTCCCAAAAGTGGGGAGACCTTTATTGATTATTGGTGTATTTATCTTGGCCAAATACCGCACTATATATAGGGGGAGGAGGGGGTACACCCACCCTCAAAGTCCCAGGGTGGGACTAAAGGAGAGGAGGGGAGAGGGGTGGCTGTCGGCCACTCTAGTGGGCCCCGCGCGGGGGGGCTAGGCCCAGCCGGCCTCCCCCTTTGGCCCCTTCCCTCTCTCCTTTCCCCTAATGGGCCCTCTCCCTCCGGAATTGGCCCATTAAGCATTTGACCATTAAAATTGATTTTCTCTTTATTTAAATAATTATGAATAAATGGTTAAATCAACATTTAACATTCATTCACACATTATTCAATCTCCGTGGCTATGGAACTCCTTCCACCTCCACTCCGGACATCCTCCGGACTTACCGAAACCCTTCCGGTTTTCTCCCTACTCTTCTTTAGTGATTCCACCGATCCTATAGTCAAGCCCTTAAGCGTGATACCCCACGGTTTGGGAACACTCCAGACATGGTAGGGACACTCCCGCACCAATGATCGACAGAGGGACCTGGATGGCCATGTGACCCCTGTGCGTTCCACGAAGATCTTTTGTCGTTTGAACCGGGACAATCGTGTATTATTCCCTTTGTCACTCGATACTTGCATTGCCCGAGATCTGATCAATGACATCACCATGTCGTGTTCAATATCGTTACTGAATAATGCTACTTGACTCGTTCCGACAAGGGATATCCATGTGATCAAATCACACGGTGCGCAGCTATTGGATATAACTTCTCCGAGTAGGCCCTTGAGTATCTTCCCGTAACATGGACGAACAAATCCCGCTCTTGACATATATTGCCTCTACGGTTTCCTCCGAGTACCTGAACACACCTTTATAACCACTGTATTACTAGATGGCATTTGATGCTATCTAAGCACTCTCGGGAGACAGTGATTGATATAGCCTCACGGTCTAAGGAATAGTCTACGAGGATCCATTTCTAATCATCGTAACTTGAACTTCGTGACATGATTGGGTCATGATGTTTAGGTTGGGTATTGGTTCATCATCTCATTCTCAGAATAAGATGACCTCATTTCCAACTGGCATAAATGCCACATGATCGAGAAACTTGATCATCTGTTGACCAATGAACCAGTGACTAGAGTTTCACTAGGAACCCCTGGTTGTTTGTATATCACACTTGTATTGATGTTTCCACTCAATACAGTTATAGCATGATATAAAACTTAATCATAAAATATATGAAATATGATAATAGTCCTTACTACTATTTGTCTCTAGGGCATATTTCCAACAGTCTCCCACTTGCACTAGAGTACAAATACACTAGCTGCATTTGTTCTCAATCATTGGCACCATATACCCGGTACCCTGAACATGCTTGCTCATGGAAGAGGTTGAGTCTTGGGTCTATACTTTACTGTCCCAAATCCTTTGCAACTTACTAATGTCACCTTGATCGACATTAATACTTTATCATCTCATGATAGCATCTGTGTGTATGCATCGTCGCTATGGTAGTAGAACGAGGCCTGATTCCAGGAGCCTACAGTGACGTTAGATCAACCTCGAGGGCTTTCTCATGGGAACTATGCCCTAGGACACATCCTTCTATGTTAAAAGCGAACTAGCCCCGCCATAACATTATACAACACTTTAGATGGTACCCTTATCTATTATTATAAATGTATTCATTGAAACACTAGTGCACTCTGTGTAACTTTCAATGTTTTGTTCACCTCTCTTCCTACTTGACTTTAACTGGTATCTACAGGAGTTTCCAACATATTGCCTTATAACATAACCCTTTATGCTTTAAGATATGTCATCCTTTATGGATTTGGAAAACATGTCTATAGTTCTCTATTAGACACTGCGGACAAAAACTTAGATCAACGTTCTGTGATTCAAACTTAATCACTTTCAAACGTTCCTTATTTGGATCACATAATATGCTAAGTTATCATCATGGTTTAGAACCTATGTCTCAACATAGTGGATGACGATCATCCTTTTCTTTCTTTCAACCATTGATGTTCAACTTAATACTATTCCTAATTTTGAGTCATTAAGGACCAGTTCCTTAATTAACTCCAATTTTGAAACCCTTTCTAGAATCCTTTAAGGAATACTGCATAATATCATAATACACCCATTATCAAATTCTACATCTTATAAATCATTATTTATAAGTATTTGCGCTTTCATTCTTAACATACTTAAGAATTACTCCTATAAGCTCACACTCAAAATATTTTTCTACATATTTGAATTTGAGACTTATATTGCTCCCACTTAAAAAATATGTCAATCACATATTGTTTCAGGAAGTCTTTCATAGCTCCCACTCAATTTTATGCAAATTGCACATCCACTCACTATTTTGAACAACTTCAAAATCCTTTGATCAAATATCAAACTTGGAGATTTTACTATGAGATACTAGTACTTTACTAGTTTTAAATCCACTAGACATTTAGCACATTTGAATCAAATTCATTTGAATTTGTCCAATACCTGACAAATTGTGCTTTTGTCATTTACCCCATTTTTCCTCTATGGCTTTGCAGTCATTTGGGAAAATTCCAAGTAACCCTCTTACTTATGAGATTCAGCAACGAATTGCTTCCTAATCTCCAGGGAAGTTTGCTTCTAGGATTTCTCATAATTTTAGTTTACCATTATTTCCTTTGTAGTTCGTAGGTATGTCACATTCTAAGAATCATGACAATTGATTCACAAGTGGAGAAAACACAATGATCAATATCAATATCAATATCAATATCAATATCAATATCAATACCATTACTAGATATGGATTTACATTTTGAATCCTACTTTATGTAGTGAAAACACTAGTGGAGAAAACACAATGATCAATATCATTGATTCTTTCCTTCTATGAAGAGAATCGTTCAGGAACGTTGTCCGTTGCGTTTCTTAACACTCTGATGCAGGGTTTTGAATTCTCATCGTGTTTTTCACTATCTTCCATTTGCTCCATAATCGAGAAACATCACTAAAAGTGAGATTTCTCAAGAATGTACCAAAATCCAAGCAATACGAATCTTGCTTTCCTTTTGGTTTCAGCTATGGGTTTCGTATTCAAAGTTTCCAATGAATACGCTACAAGGGCTTATTCGCTATTGTTTTGGTTATATCGAATAACCCCAAAACTTTCACGAATTCAAATGGTTCACTGCCTTCTAATTGAGTGCTAATTATTTCTAAGCTATTGGTCTCTACATCTACACTACAACGATTTATTTGGTTCCTTCTATTCAACCCACTTTGGTATCTAATATCACATTGTGATGCTTTGCATTTTGACGTTTCAAAACGCTTTGCATTCTACAATTCCTTTTATTCCATTCTCATAAAGTTGAATTTCATTACTATTGATCAAATCATAGTAATTAGATTCTCTTTTACATTCATACCCTTTGTTGATGAAACACTTTGATCAAATCAAATAGTTTCATATTCATGTTTCCTTTGGTAAACTTACTTTACACATTTAAACAATCATTTAATGATAATTACCATTTTCATTAAAACACAATACATCGAATATGTATTGACTTTTAACAATTCTTTAAACAGTTTGTATTCAAGTAATACACGGTGTTCAAGTTATTTTGCTGAACTTAGGCATGATTTATATGTGATAAGAAATCGAATGACTTTCACATATTATCACATAAATTGGAATTTAAACAATGGTTTTTCATACATTAATGAACATATCATTAAGTTGGGTATTTTAAACAAGGAATTTTAATGTTTTACAAATGTTCATGCATGATCAATTAGTTTCAAACAACAAGGATAATTCACACATAATCAAACAAGATATGAACACAAATAGAAATCATTCATAAAAGTGGAACAACTGTTGAAAGTGCATGTGTGTGGTTTTGGTAATTAATGACAATCTTTATGGACTTATGTTTGCATTGAGTTTTACCTGTAGATTTGTCCATAGGCAATGCTTGAACCATATGTTGGCTTCAAGGTTGGGATAAGAATAAAGTGAAGAAGATTAAGTGTTGACCAAGGTTTCAATGAGTCTTGAAGACTAAAGTTGGAGATATATCTCTTATATACCTTCAAGACACCAACATAATGAATAAAGAAGAATTGATGTGCAAGCTCAAGATGAGCCATCTCGAAGAGATCATTTGCTTAAAGCTTGCCATCCTATGGTTATCATGGATATGGTAAGATGGTATACCCAAAAGAGAAGCTCTACCATAGTGGAGTATGGGGAGCAATTTGCAAGTCTTCACCAAGCTAGCGCAATCAAGAAATGTGTTCCATCTTGAGGTGGACAAGATCGCTATCGTCAAGCTCAAGTGGAATGTGCTCAAGGCAAAGGTATGTCCTTGATAGGGTTTCTTTCTTATCGGTCTCATGGTGTTAGTTGGGGATACCAGTTTGTAGGATAGATAGCCGTACTATCAAGAGGGGCTCTCGAGTGAGTAACTTGATCATATCCTTCAGAGAGAGCTCAAACCTTTGCATACTTGGCTTCATCTTTCTTGGTTGTTATGTGGATCTTATCCATGTGAGGTTCTTGAGCTTGTGTTAATCATGACAAGCCCAAGTTCATCGAAAACGGATTTCATATGCATTCTCTATTGCGTTTTCGATGTTGGAGGTTTTACCGGTTTGTCTTTTCTAGATAGGTTAAACCTATCATCATTTGGTTCTATCCTGCCTTGCTGGACTATGATGGTTCTCTACACGATCTTGTAGATCTCGTTACTATCTTCGAAACGATCCCAAGATCATCAAAATCGGAGTCTGGATGCAAAAGTTATGGTCGTTTTAGTTTTGCCTTGGGCGGAATGTCCGGCCGTTTTCAGCCGGAGTGTCCGGCCCAGCTGGAATGTCCGGCTAATTCACGCTAGACTGTCCAGCCCTAGGATCTTGTCGACCTCCCCGGACATTCAGAACACCATATCGGATTCCTCCCGGACTCTGGCCGGAATCTTCGTAGGCCGGAGTGTCCGGTCAGCATCTCTCGGAGTGTCCGGCTGATGCTGGTCGGACTGTCCGGGTAAGTTGCTCCCAATGGCTCTAATTCCAGGGGCCCTATATAAAGGCCCCTTATTCTACCTTTGTTGCTGCGGTTTTTCCAACCTCAAGAACCCTAAAACTGAGCCACCATTGTTGATCTCTTGAGCTTGCATCCCTCTCAATCCCTCCTATGATTCTTGCATATTCTTGAGGGATTTGAAAGAGGAGATCTAGATCTACAATCCCACCAATCAATCTCTCCTCTAAGTGAGGGGAACATATTGGAATCTAGATCTTGGAGTCTTTTGTGGATTTCCTCCATTGTTCTTCCTCTCTTATTCGCCCATAAGCTTTTGTAGCTTTGGTGGAATTTGGGAGTGAAGGACTTGAGCACTTCCTGTGTTCTTGCCATTGCATTTGGTGCATCGGTTTGAGTTCTCGGTGAGGATTCGATTGGGTGAAAGGTGAGAAGCTTTTTACTCTTGGGTTCATTGGAACCCTAGACGGTTTGGTGGTTTTGTAGGTTTATGGATTACTTGGGGCCTCCAATTAAGTTGTGGATATTTCCCGAAGCTTGTTTGTTGGGAGCCTCCAATTGTGTTGTGGAGAAGTGCCCCAACCTTGTGAGAGGTTCCGGATTGCCACCGACAAGTGCACCGATAGTGGAAGTGTGGATCGATCCCGTTGGGGTGAGATTCACAGGAGAACAAGGCAGGCCTTTTGTGGCATTGGTGGTTTGATACCACCCCCTCTCCAAACGAGACGTACTCCATGTTGGGAGGAACTCGGTAAAATATCATCGTCTTCATGTGCCTCGGTTATCTCTATATCTTAGCTCTTACTTATGCACTTTACTTTGTGATAGCCTTCGTGCTTGAAGTATATATATCTAGCTATCACATAGTTTCTTGTCTTGCTTAGCATAAGTTGTTGGTGCAAATAGGTGAACCCTAGTTGTTCTAGGTTTTGTGCTTAACAAAGTAAACGCTAGTTTAATTCCGCCTTTGTTGAGCCACTCTCGGAAAAGTTTTTAAACCGCCTATTCACCCCCTCCTCTAGGCGGCATCTATATCCTTTCAATTGGTATCAGAGCCCGGTCTCTCATTTTAGGCTTCACCGCCTTGAGAGTAAAGATGTCGGCTAGGGGATTAGTGCATAATGAAATATTCACATTCGATGGCACAAATTATGATATATGGAAAACTCGTATGCTTATTCATTTTCAGGACATGGACCCAAATTTGGAGCGTATTGTAGATATAGGTGTTTCTCCTCCTATGGATTTCGAAAATCTATCTTGTGAGGATGAGAAAAATTTATATCTTGATGCTCAAGCTTCTAATGTGCTTGTTAATGCTTTGATCCATGTAGTTACATCTTCAATCATTCCTTTTTGGAGCGCCCATGAGTTATCGACAAAACTTCAAGATAAATATGTTGTGTCCAATATTCTTGAGGATGATTGTGTTGCTTCCTCTTCCGGTCGAGATGAGTTCTCATCTTCTTCCACTTCACCAACATGTGAGTTGTCACAAGGTAATGATATGGTGAGTGGTGATAGAACTTGCATTATGGATAGTGAGCTTACCATTCATGATCCTTCATATCTATCTCATTGCAATGTTGTATCTTTGGGCATGAACACTCGTAGGACTATATGTGATTTACATCCTAGTGTTGATTTCCCTTGCATATCATGTAGAAATGGATTGAATATAACTCATGATGATATGCTTGCTTTGCCTTGTTTCCATGATAAACGTGCTTCTATTTCCTCTAGTACCTGTGTTGCTAACCATGTAGAGGAAATTGAAGAATGTGTGGGCCAAGGCAAGGTTGCTATTGGAGCTTCAAGTGTTCCCCCATCATCACCTTCTCCCAACATTCACCTATGCCTCATGGCTAAGGAATCAAAAGGTAACTTCTCCTTTGGATCCCAAGGCACCTAATGATGATGTGAATGTCAACTTAGATGAGGTAGAAGATGATTTTGCTTCTTTAAAAGAGAAGGGGGAGCTTGTTCTTCGTGCTCTACACAAAAATAAAAATGCTTGCTCCACTTTCATTGAAATCTTGAACTTTGCCATTGAAAGTAAGGAATTAATTTATGAGCATGAGGACACAATTGAAAACATGAGTAGTCTTGAGCGTGAGTATGCTAATGACATTGCAAACCTAAATGATGCTCTTGAGGAGGAACAAACCACCAAGGAATCTCTTGAGGAGACCTTTGCTCTAGAGCTTTCTAGAGTGAAGAAATCTCATGATAGAGAATTTGAGGTGGTAAGTGCCCTCCAAATTAAAAATGATGAGCTTGAATTTGCTTATGCTAAACTCCTTGAGCATTTTGAGCACCTCAACAATGGATCTAGGGTTATCAAGGGGGATCTCATCAAACTCACTGAGTCACATGACCAACTTAAAGCTTCATACTCTAAAGAGCTTTCCAAGTTACCCTCACCTCTTACTACTATTAGTGATGCTTGTGCTACTAACTCTATCCCTTGTGAAGCATCTATTGTGAAGGAGAATGTTGAGCTACACGCTCAACTTGCTTTGCTAACTAGAAACTATGGTAAATTGGAAGAGAGTCATGCTAAGCTATCAAGCTCGCATGAGGATCTTCTAGTTTCCCATGGTAGGCTAAAAGTTGGCACATGAGGCCATCATGTCAAAGGTAACATCTAGTGGGCCTCATGTGGACATTAGCACTATATCTACTCCAAATGTTATATTGCCATGTGCTAGTCCTTGTAATTCATCCTCTCACAACCATGCTATATCTCATGATGAATTACATTTCGTGCCTTGTTGCTCTAACAATGTAGCATCCACTTCCTCTAGTACTTTTGTTGAAACTAACCATGTAGAGGAAATCAAAGTTCTCAAGGCTCAAGTCACTTCTTTGAAGAATGACTTGAAAAAGGGTCATCAAGGGAAAACCGCACTCAATAAAATCTTGAGTGTGCAAAAATCTCCCAATGACAAGAGTGGGCTTGGATTCAACTCCAATGTCAAGAACAATTCCGCTATCTATTTGAAGCACAAGGACAACAATAAGAATGGCCAAGATCAAGTCAAGAATCCGGCCAACATTGTTTGCTTCAAGTGCAAGGAAGAAGGGAATCATGTTAGATCTTGCCCATTGAAGAAGAAGTCTCTTAGTGTGAAGCAACAAGGGAAGCGGCCTCAAGCTCCACCTCAAGTCGTGGATGGGCCCCTTCCTAAGAGGACTACTCGAGCTCTTCCTCGAGTTGTGGCCTCACCTAAGAAGAAAGATGGCAAGATAAGAACTTGCTATATATGCCGTGAGAAGGGGCATATTTCTTCCTCATGCACTATTGATATCTCCTCATCCAACCCTATTATTATTGATGATGCTTATTCTCTTTGTAAGGATGAGATTGGCAATGTGTTTGCCAAATTTGTTGGTTCTCAATGTGGGTTCATGAAAAGAACCATTTGGGTTGCCAAGCCTATTGTGACTAACCTCTTAGGACCCAACTTGGTTGGGTACCAACAAGCCAAAACTTGATCAATAGGTATTGTTGGAGGACATTGGAGGCTTGGCTACATTATGAAGAATTGAGGGATCTTCATCATTTATTCTTGTCAAGTCAAGCCATTTGGACAATCATGCTTCTATCATATATCCAATGTTCCTCCTTGCGGTAACATGTACCTAACTCATTTACATTGAAAGTTACTTGCTCCCTTGTGCATGTGTTGGTTTTGTACCTTTGTATGGGTTTGTACGTGTTGTGCTTCCCTCATACTTATATTGAGTAATCAAGTATACTTGTGTATATTGGGTGGCACACCATGTATTTGTGTCTCTTGGGTTGGAGCCTTTGTTGAAATTATTTGGTATCTTTCTTGGCTCTTGTGAGAGATTAATGGACTATCCCATTTTGGGGGAGTGTTATGCTTGGGCATTCCACAATCCAAAAATGTGTGTACATGAGGAATACCACTTAGCATGTATATTGCAAGTTTATCTAATCTCTATGTGGCATGTCTTTCTCATGAGAAATTCAAGTTCCATAATGTCCATTAATCATCTCTATTTGGATGTTTTTACCTCTTGTTGAGTATTCTTGGTTTATCACATTATGGGGGAGTCATATGCTTTGTGCATATTACAAACCTAGAAAATGTAGTCATTTGAGGTAGTTTCACTTAGAATTAATATTTATATTTATCTAGCTCCTAAGTGGCACTTTTAGCTCAAACAAGTTCCAATTCCCTTGGATTGAGTTTATTGCTCATCTTTTGGATCTTGGTTGTGAGAGTTTTCTTGGGATGTGTTTCCCCATATTTGTACCTCCATATCCTACATGGAAACCATTTGCTTCAAGTTACCTTAAACTTTTATGATTGTGTGACTGTTTGGAGCTATCAAGAATCTCTATCTAAGCATTAAGCTTAATTTTTATATTTCGTAATATGCTTCTTGTTGTTAATATGATCATGATATCCTTGAGAACTACCTTGGGAAATGTTTCCCCATAATTCTTGTCGTTGGACAAGTATTACTCCATATATGGTAGAATTTATTGATCATGTTCACTTTGACCTTTGGTTTTCTTGTCCTATCTTTTGACATTTGCTTTCTCTTTTGTGAATATGATCTTGGATATATTTGCTATCTACCATCGGGAAATATTTGCAAGACCCTTGTCCTTGGACAATCGGTACTATAATATGTGGTAGATCTTCTTGATCATTTTCACATTGGTTTTTGCTCGAGTTTCCTCATCTCTTGCTAAGAAGTTGTTGTGTCTTATCTCCCATGTATTCATCAATCCATATGGATCTTTCTTTATCTTGAAATCATTTAGTTCTCTAGTTGATGTAGATAGGGATGATGATCCCATGTGTGTGCATTTTGTATTCAAATGCAGAATCTTAAATAATGCACTAATCATGGGGGAGTTCTCCTATATTATTTCGAACACTTTTTATGCTTCTTCATAATATGTTTTGATCCATACCATGTTTTATGCCTTTGAATATAAATATTTTCTTTGATACTTTGTGCCATTCTTGTAAAATGTTGAGAGTTTGGCTCCTTTGTTGTAACCTTTTATTTTTCAATTGGTATGTTGTTTGGAAGTTTATTTTCTCATTCCATGCTTTATATTTAACCATTTGAATGAGATAAATCATTGAACATTTTTATTTGTATATCCTATTTTGCTCTTTGGATTTAGCTTAGTTCATTGGTTGAACTTGTGTTTGGTTATGTGTTGATTTGACTCTTTGATGCAATTTGGACACCTTCTATTGTGTCACTCTCTTGTGTGTGACTTCTTGGTTTACTTCGTGTGTTTTTTCAAATTGTATCTTCTTTTTGGTTCTTGAAAGTCTTGTGCATGCATATTTACTAAATGTATATATTATGGTATGGTTGCTTTCTTTGGTCCAATATATAAGGGAAACTCCACCAAATCCTATTTTGGCTAAGATGTGCATGAAATTCAATTTCATATCAATATGCACATGTTTTTGTGGAGTTTGTCCTATGTATTGTAGTGTATCTAACTACTTTGGACCCAATGAGTTTTGGGACCATTGTGTACTTGAATGTGTTTTAGGTACACTGGGGATACATTGGTTGCTTGTCTCAATAATAAGAAGATGTGGTGACTAAATGATTATTGGAGGCAAGCTAGGATGATCAACAAACGCATATCTACTACATCCTACCAATGGTATCTTGGTAACAAGTATCCCTCTAATGCATACTTTTCTAGCATCCAACCATTGTGGTTTCATCATGGCATGATTTCCTTTAGTTGCTTTTATTGTGGTTCTTGCAAGAATTTTATTGTATCATCCTCTTGTGGTATGAGTAAGTTGAGATGAATGCATATTTTGGGGAGTATATCAAAATCATGTTGATGATTCACTGATCCCATATATGCCAATCTAGCAATTATATTGTCAATATTTTCCTCAATTTCTCTCATGTGCAATATGGATGAATTTGCAAGGTTTATTTTCTCTTTATGATACTTGTTGCCTTTCCCAATGCATTCCAACTATCTCTTGTTCCCCTATGATAGTTGTGATGTATTTGTTGGTGTTTTAAGGTCATTGATGTTCAATAAGATAAATTTGAGCCTTTGGCCATGCCTTCTAGCAAAAATCTTATTGGCATTATCTATGACTTTTGTTTGGATATCTTGTTCTTTCTTGAGTATCCATTTTGTGTGTACATGTTTCTTTGTGGATGTATATCTTGGTGATTGTTGTCTACCTAGAAACTTATACACATGATTATGGCTAAATATCTAGTTGATATCCTTTTGGCTTTGGAGTCCACCTTGTGCTCCTTCTTTATTCTTTAGTGGCTCCAAAAGTTTTTTTTGAGTGCTTGACAGTTTCATTTGCATCTTTTGGCACTTGTTGGTGTTAAGAAAGTTGATCTCTCATGCCTTGAGTTGTTATGTAAGTTTGGGGGAGCAAGGATACCACGTTTATGCACTCTTTATTCAAAGCAATTATTATATTTGGTGCATAAACCTTGGGGAGCTTTCCTAATTTACCTAAGAACACACATTTGCCTTCTTGTTCTTGTTTGGTGTATTGTTTGATTATGGGGAGTTAGGATTCCATAATTGTGAACTTTGTTGTGCATGAACCTTGGGGAGCTTCCTATTTTCATCTAAACACCCATTTTCTCTCATCATAATATCTTCTCTCTTGCTTGTGCTCGTGGTTTAAATGATATAGAGGGAATGAGGATGCCATGTTTGTGCATATTGTATTCAAACGCAGATTATAATTTGTGCACAAACCTTGGGGAGTCTCCTCATATTATTTAGATCACTCTCTTTTCAACCTTATCATAATATCTATCTTTCTTTTGGTATCTTCCTTTTGTGAAGTGCTTCTTTTGATCTTTGATTGCTTGCTTCATTCGTTGATGCTTCTTCACCATTTTATTTCTTTGTAATCTTTGGATCCTCTGTTTAGTTTGATTTCCTCATGGTATTCATCATTGTATACATGCATTTGATTCCACTCATATTATGATAAATGCACACCATATGGAGGAACTCTCACTAAATTGGCCCTCTAAAGTTTTTCACCCATTTCGGTAATCGATGCCAATGGGGGAGAGGTTTTAGAGGGTTGTAGGGAATTTGGTTGTGTGTTGTGTGTTGTGAGTTGTGTACTTAAACACTTGCCTCGTGTACTTTGCATCCTAGTGTGTTGCATGGCATCTTGAATATATAGAGAAAACTCCACCACCGGTAATGGTTGGCAATATATGCAATGAAATTCAAGTTCATCCACACGTGCATAGATTGTGGGGAGTTTGCTCTATATTGTGTTTGTACTAACATCACATACTTGTGTTGTATTTGATGTTAGCACAATGTTTTGTTTGATTAATTCCTGATATAAACCCTCTCAAAGGGATTGTCATCAATGACCAAAATGGGGGAGATTGAAAGTGCATGTGTGCCCCCATGTGTGGTTTTGGTAATTAATGACAATCTTTATGGACTTATGTTTGCATTGAGTTTTACCTGTATATTTGTCCATAGGCAATGCATGAACCATATGTTGGCTTCAAGGTTGGGATAAGAATAAAGTGAAGAAGATTAAGTGTTGACCAAGGTTTCAATGAGTGATCCGGAGATTGGTCAAGTGAGAGTTGATCCTACAGCAAGTGTGTCTTGAAGACTAAAGTTGGAGATATATCTCTTATATACCTTCAAGAACCAACATAATGAAGAAAGAAGAATTGATGTGCAAGCTCAAGATGAGCCATCTCGAAGAGATCATTTGCTTAAAGCTTGCCATCCTATGGTGATCATGGATATGGTAAGATGGTATACCCAAAAGAGAAGCTCTACCATAGTGGAGTATGGGGAGCAATTTGCAAGTCTTCACCAAGCTAGCGCAATCAAGAAATGTGTTCCATCTTGAGGTGGACAAGATCGCTATTGTCAAGCTCAAGTGGAATATGCTCAAGGCAAAGGTATGTCCTTGATAGGGTTTCTTTCTTATCGGTCTCATGGAGTTAGTTGGCAAGATAGGTTTATAGGATAGATAGTCGTACTATCAAGAGGGGCTCTCGAGTGAGTAACTTGATCATATCCTTCAGAGAGAGCTCAAACCTTTGCATACTTGGCTTCATCTTTCTTGGTTGTCATGTGGATCTTATCCATGTGAGGTTCTTGAGCTTGTGTTAATCATGACAAGCCCAAGTTCATCGAAAACGGATTTCATATGCATTCTCTATTGCGTTTTCGATGTTGGAGGTTTTACCGGTTTGTCTTTTCTAGATAGGTTAAACCTATCATCATTTGGTTCTATCCTGCCTTGCTGGACTATGATGGTTCTCTACACGATCTTGTATATCTCGTTACTATCTTCGAAACGAGCCCAAGATCATCAAAATCGGAGTCTGGATGCAAAAGTTATGGTCGTTTCAGTTTTGCCTTGGGCGGAATGTCCGGCCGTTTTCAGCCGGAGTGTCTGGCCCGGCCGGAATGTACGGCTAATTCATGCTGGACTGTCCGTCCCTGGGATCTTGTCGACCTCCCTGGACATTCAGAACACCATATGGGACTCCTCCCGGACTCTGGCCAGAATCTTCGTAGGCCAGAGTGTCCGGTCAGCATCTCCCCGAGTGTCCGGCTCTACCGGACTGTCCGGCTGATGCTGGCCGGACTGTCTGGGGTAAGTTGCTCCCAACGACTCTAATTCCAGGGGCCCTATATAAAGGCCCCTTATTCTACCTTGGTTGCTGCAGTTTTTCCAACCTCAAGAACCCTAAAACTGAGCCACCATTATTGATCTCTTGAGCTTGATTCCCTCTCAATCCCTCCTATGATTCTTGCATATTCTTGAGGGATTTGAAAGAGGAGATCTAGATCTACAATCCCACCAATCAATCTCTCCTCTAAGTGAGGGGAACATATTGGGATCTGGATCTTGGAGTCTTTTGTGGATTTCCTCCATTGTTCTTCCTCTCTTATTCCCCCATAAGCTTTTGTAGCTTTGGTGGAATTTGGGAGTGAAGGACTTGAGCACTTATTGTGTTCTTGCCATTGCATTTGGTGCATCGGTTTGAGTTCTCGGTGAGGATTCGATTGGGTGAAAGGTGAGAAGCTTTTGACTCTTGGGTTCATTGGAACCCTAGACGGTTTGGTGGTTTTGCAGGTTTGTGGATTACTTGGGGCCTCCAATTAAGTCGTGGAGATTTCCCCAAGCTTGTTTGTTGGGAGCCTCCAATTGAGTTGTGGAGAAGTGCCCCAACCTTGTGAGAGGTTCCGGATCGCCACCGACAAGTGCACCGATAGTGGAAGTGTGGATCGATCCCGTTGGGGTGAGATTCATAGGAGAACAAGGGAGGCCTTTTGTGGCATTGGTGGTTTCATACCACCCCCTCTCCAAACGAGACCTACTCCATGTTGGGAGGAACTCGGTAAAATATCGTCGTCTTCGTGTGCCTCGGTATCTCTATATCCGAGCTCTTACTTATGCACTTTACTTTGTGATAGCCTTCGTGCTTGAAGTATATATATCTAGGTATCACATAGTTGCTTGTCTTGCTTAGCATAAGTTGTTGGTGCAAATAGGTGAACCCTAGTTGTTCTAGGTTTTGTGCTTAACAAAGTAAACGCTAGTTTAATCCCGCCTTTGTTGAGCCACTCTCGAAAAAGTTTTTAAACCGCCTATTCACCCCCCCTAGGCGGCATCTATATCCTTTCAACTGTTTGTTACAAACTCATATGAATGACCATATCACGAAGTGTGAGACACACTAAAGAAGTTCACAATCTCTTGATTACAATAATCATCCTAAAACATAAACTAAATGATAAATGTCGAGGGAGAGTGTCGTCGGCCATCATCATCATGCTCGCCATCAACACGCAACGTCACCTCCTCTCCAGCAAGCACCTCTCATGCAGAAGGACCTGTTTTCAGCAAAACAGAACAAGTATCAAATATACTTAACACTACAAATGTGTTTGCAAGATTATAACATTTATAAAGCTGTATATCAAATATATACCTTTGTCATCTGCGGTGATTGGTTCAACCTTTACGTTCCTGAAACGTAATACGGACTCATGGAAATCCAATGTTTCCGTATCACCACTCATGATGCTACTCCGGACATGTTCTTCGTAGCTAGAAGGCAATGATCGAAGAAGTACGTCTATCGCAAATGGATTAGCTATCCAGTAATCCACGAAGTGAACCAGTCTCACGTGTGCATCAAGCATGCGCTCCAAGTGACCCTTCAGACATGTATGCTCCTCCATCTGTATGGAAAGGAACTCTCCAAGTAGCTCGTGCTTCCACATGCGCACATGGCCTATGAACTCTGCTCTCAGCTGATCCACCATCGAATATGGATCAAGATCACCCATGAGCGGATGTAGTTCATCCACCATCCCATAACGCATTATTATCTGAATGTAGGTGGACATCTCTTAACGATAGTAGCGGTTTGCCAGCTCTTGTGGGGTCTCATAGTAGTCTGGCTCAGTCAAATCCATCATGTGGCGTATGTAGTCTACCACATGATTCCTACTAAGGAGATCATTCAGGCGCACAAGCCAACTAGGGAAGTTGGATCCATCAAGTCTAAGTTTCTCACCCTTTACCCAATCCTCAATGACAAAGTAAGCTTCACGGTGAGCCATCTACATTTATAATTGCAAAAGGAATTTAGACTAAGTTTATAATTAAATGAGTTAATAATAACTCCACTCAGAAACACCTATCCCCAAAAGGGTTCCTAGTGATAACACGACCCCTATCAGCCACATCTCCCCCAATTGATCACGGCCATTGATGTGGGTTCCAAGGTGGACACTAAACGTCGGTCACATCATTCATGCGACTCGTGCTCGATCTTTCGACCATCCGTTTTCTGAGGCCACGCTTCTGTGGCGTGCTAGGCTTGCTAACTCAACCTTAGTGTATTCGCTGTGCAACATGGCTTACACCCACTGTATGCGAACGTAGATATGTCTGACACCCAAGCCTGTAACCCTGGACCGCCTCATACCGAAGAACTTTCTTGGTGGTGCATGCTAAGGGGGAATACAATCGAGTATCTAATACTAGAACTCAATAAGACATACAAACAATAACATTGAATGTAAATGCTATGTGATATGGTCCTTCATGTCGTGATCTCCATCCATTGTCATCAGGTTCCGGCGCCAGGGTTCCGGCGCCGTAGACACCAGGGTACCGGTGTCTTTCTGGCGTGGTAGTTCGTCACTTCCATGACTATCTACTACTACGTAACAAAAGGTAATCACTTTACCTTTGCCACAGCCATATCACAAAGCAACGCCCCCCTACAAAACAAAGTTAGACGCCTCACTTTATCTTTGCATGTTTTACGTGGCTGAATGGGCTTTCGCACAAGAACCGTTCTTACCTACGAACTTTCAGCACAACGTTGATCAAGTAGTTGTCTATACTACACTCCTTTCGGGGCCCTCCGTTGCAAATGGTATACCAACTAATGCGAGAGAGACAGACACCCCCCTAAGCCACTTTATACAGTACAAGCCGTATGTCAAGCGTGGACTGATACATTGCAAATGTATCTATAATTTTTGATGTTCCATGCTTGGTTTCATCCACTTTCTTGTGTTTGTTCCAACTTTGGAGTTCTTTTCTTATGATTTCTTGGACTAACCTATTAATAAGAGCCACAGTGCTAGCGCTTGTTTTCTGCTGTTTTTGGTTCCAGGAAAGTCAGAAAATGAATATTCTCGGAATTGGACGGGACAAAAGCCAAAGTGCCTATTTTTCCGGATGTCATCAAGTGCCAGAATACGAGACGGAGAAGGGCCAGAGGGCCACCACACCACCTGGTCGCGCGGCCAGGCCTGGCCCACGCCAGGGGTGGTGTGGCCGCTCCCGGCACCACCTCGGCCTCTCCTTCCGCCTATATATTGCCCTCGGGACGTAAACCCTAAGTGCTCGATCAAAAATCCATGAAAGAGTTTGTAGCCGCCGTCATATCCATCCCTAGATCGGGAGGGATCTGAAGCTCTTCCCGGCACCCTGCCGGAGAGGGGAATTCACCCTGGAGGCCTTCTTCATCACCATGCAAGCCTCCGGTGTGATGTGTGAGTAGTTCATCTTTGGACTACGGATCCATGTAGTAGCTAGATGGCTGGTTCTCCTCCTTTGCGCTTTCATGTCTAGATCTTGTGAGCTCCGTTCATGATCAAGATCATTTATTTGTAATTCTGCATGTTGTGTTTGCAAGGATCCGATGGATATTGAGATGCTATTTCAGATTGATTATTTATTCTATCATGTCTTTGTTATTTGTGATCTTGCATGCTTTCCGTTGTTAGTAGCTATCTTGGCCAAGTAGATGCTAGCAACTCCAAGAGTTAGTATTTATGCTCGATAGTGGGTTCATGCCTCTGGTAATCTTGGGAAGTGACAGAAATCTCTAAGGTACTAGATGTGTTGTTGCTACTAGGGAGAAAACAACAATCCTTTGTTCATAGAACAATCGTATTGTTTACTTTACACATGATTCAGTAAAGCAATAATTTGTTGCTTGCAACTTAATACTAGAGGGGGTTTGGATGATAACCTGAAGGTGGATTATTAGTCATAGATGCAGTTGGATGGCGGTCTATGTATAATGTTGTAATGCCCAATCAAGTCTCAAAGGAGTCAAGATGATTAGTATATGCATGTATTGCTTTCTCGGTGTTTGTCAATTGCCCCGCTGTAATTTGTTCACCCAGCATGTTATCTATCTAAGGAGAGCCACCTCTAGTGAACTATGGATCCCGGTCCTTGTCTTTTATATTCAATCTATAAACTGTTTACTGTTTTGTGTTTACTTTCTTTGAACTTTTACTTCTTTCCATTTGATACGTTTAATCCTTTGTTTTCAGCAAAACACGGTGAGATTGACAACCTCATCGCAAGTTGGGGACAAAGTTCTGTGGTTGTGTTGTGTAGGTCTCCACGTTGCTACTAGCACCGGTAGTCATACCGCCAAAGCTCAGCTAGTAACACCTTTGGGGTGTTTCCTTGCTCCTACTGGTTCGATTAAACCTTGGTTTCATAACTGAGGGAAACTTGCTGCTGTGCTCATCATACCTTTCTCTTGGGGTTCCCAATGAGCTCTACATCAACCACGCTCCAGCATTTTTCTGGCGCCATACACAGAGCCATCATGGACCAGTCTCGCGAATGAACACATAAAGTCGGTTTGGGGCCGCTTCATCAAGCATTACTGCGGTATACACAAGTACACGTGGGAGGGTAACAACTAAAAGATCAACACCCACACGCTACATCTCGTGTGTTCTACCCGTACTAGTATTACTGCGCATAGATCTAGCTCTGATACCACTATTGGGGTTCCGCGTATGAAAACAATAAATTTTACTCTACGCCCCTAAACCCCTGAAGATGCTAGGACCTATCTATTAGTAATACAGTAATGGGAGGGGCTTTTCGTGAACTTACCTTTGAAGACCGAAAAGCATTGTCAACGCTTAGGAGAGCGTGGTTGATGTAGACGAGCCAAAGCCAACCTCAAGGTCGCGATGAAGTCCTCGCTCCTTGGCTCCAACGACTCGAGTGCCTCAAGTGTGACACCTCGCAGGGAGTTACACACGTTCGGTGCCTGACGATGACTCCCGCTTCCCCGATCCAGCAGCGATTGGAGTAGAGCTCCTCGGATCCGAATCCTGGCCGAGCCCTCCGCGGTGAAGATGTCTCTCGCTTGCGCAGTCCAGACTTGGGACCACGGTCACGAGAGAGAGAGGCGGAGAGAGAAAATATCAATTAGAGGTCCTCCCAAAAGTGGGGAGACCTTTATTGATTATTGGTGTATTTATCTTGGCCAAATACCCCACTATATATAGGGGGAGGAGGGGGTACACCCACCCTCAAAGTCCCGGGGTGGGACTAAAGAGAGGAGGGGGAGGGGTGGCCGCCGGACATCCTAGTGGGCCCCGTGCGGGGGGGGGCTAGGCCCAGCCGGCCTCCCCCTTTGGCCCCTTCCCTCTCTCCTTTCCCCTAATGGGCCCTCTCCCTCCAGAATTGGCCCATTAAGCCTTTGACCATTAAAATTGATTTTCTCTTTATTTAAATAATTATGAATAAATGATTAAATCAACATTTAACATTCATTCACACATTATTCAATCTCTGTGGCTATGTAACTCCTTCCACCTCCACTCCAGACATCCTCCGGACTTACCGAAACCCTTCCGGTTTTCTCCCTACTCTTCTTCAGTGATTCCACCGATCCTATAAACACTCTCTAAGCATCATCAACCCCTTAAGCGTGATACCCCACGGTTCGGGAACACTCTAGACATGGTCGGGACACTCCCGCACCCATGATCGACAGAGGGACCTGGATGGCCATGTGACCCCTATGCGTTCCACGAAGATCTTTCATCGTTTGAACTGGGATAGTCGTGTCTTATTCCCTTTGTCACTCGATACTTGCATTACTCGAGATCTAATCAATGACATCACCATGTCGTGTTTAATCTCGTTACTGAACAATGCTACTTGACTCGTTTCGACAAGTGATATCCCTGTGATCAAATCACATGCTGCGCAGCTATTGGATATAACTTCTCCGAGTGGGCCCTTGAGTATCTTTCGTCACATGGACGGATAAATCCCGCTCTTGACATATATTGCCTCTATGGTTTCCTCCGAGTACCTGAACACACCTTTATAACCACCGTATTACCAAATGGTGTTTGATGCTATCTAAGCACTCTCGGGAGACAATGATTGATATAGCCTCACGGTCCAAAGAATAGTCTACGAGGATCAATTTCTAATCATCGTAACTTGAACTTCGTGACATGATCGGGTCATGATGTTTAGGTTGGGTATTGGTTCATCATCTCATTCACAGAATGAGATGACCTCATTTACAACAGGCATAAATGCCACATGATCAAGAATCTTGATCATCTGTTGACCAATGAACTAGTGACTAGAGTTTCACTAGGAACCCCTGGTTGTTTGTATATCACATGTGTATTGATGTTTCCACTCAATACAGTTATAGCATGATATAAAACTTAATCATAAACTATATGAAATATGATAATAGTCCTTACTATTATTTGTCTCTAGGGCATATTTCCAACAGGTAGATGGGTTCATCTTCTTGTAGTAAACAATGTCGTCAGTGTGAGTTTCCAACTATTAGGAAATAAAATTCTCAGTTTTCCGAGTGATGACGAGATGGTTCTTTTCCGTAAAGAAAGCTCAAAGAATATGGATCTCAATGCCATAAGCCAAGCTTCTAGACATATTAAGTGGACCAACATGTTTTACTTACGATTCCCATATGGTTTTTGAGTTTTCAAACTCCCTAGCTAACTAACTCTGCCCACTTGAATGACTACATGCCGATTTATCAAAATTAGGTTAAACTTGAACTATAACTAAATTGTAGATTGCTCTGAAAGTTTTATGAAAAAGCTTTTGGAGGTACCGTACTGATCAGGGGGTGTCACAATCAATATATGAGAAACAACCGAGAGTTCTGACAATTGGTTTGACTTCTTGCTAAGATTTTGCATTGCATGACACTATTTAACGAAATTGGGTCAAGCTTGAGGTACAAGTAAGCGCGATAGATTGCTGTTGAAATATATGACTTTTCAGAGAGGTGGATGGGTGCATTTTCTTGTAGTAAACAGTGTCGTCGGTGTGATTTTCCAACTATATTAGGAAAGAACATTCAATTATTCTCAATTTTCCGAGTGCTGACGAGCGAGGTTGTTCTTTCTTTAAAGAAATGTCCGAAGAATATTGGATATGAATGCCATAAGCCAAGTTTACCAACATGTTGTACCAATGATTCCCCTGTTTTATTTATGAGTTTTCAAACTTCCTAGCTAACTCTACCCATTTGACCGAATGACTTTATGTCGATTTATCGAAATTAGGTCAAATTTGAAACTACAAGTAAATTGTAGATTGCTTTGAAAGTTTTATGAAAAATCTTTTGGAGGTACCAATCGAGGAGTCACAACTAATATATCATAAAACACCAAGAGTTTTGACGATAGGTTCAACTTCTTGCTAAGATTTTGCATCTTGACAATTTAATGAAATTAGGTCAAACTTGAGCTACAAGTAAGTGCGATAGATTGCTCTAGAATTTAATGTATTTTTAGAGGTAGATTGGTGCATCTTGTTGTAGTAAACAATACTATCAGTGTGAGTTTCCAACTATCAGGAAAGAACATTCAATTCTACATTTTCCGAGTGAAGATGAGCGAGGTTAGTTGTTCTTTAATTTTCTATAAATACAAGTCTAAAGAATATTGGATGTGGATCAACAACATGTTGAACTTGCGATTCCCATGTTTTATGAGTTTTCAAGCTTCCTAGCTAACACCGCCCATTTGAATGACTTTATGTCGATATCTCAGAATTAGGTCAAATTTGAAAATACAAGTAAATTATAGGTTTTGCTTTGATAGATTTACAAAAAATCTTCTGGAGGTACCCATCAAGGAGTCAAAATTAATATATCAAAAACCAGCGAGAGTTTCGACGATAGGTTCAACTTCATGCTAAGACTTTGCATCTTGACAATTTAACGAAATTAGGTCAAACTTGAGCTAGCTACAAGTAAACGCCATAGATTGCTCTTGAATTAAATGTTTTTTCATAGGTAGATCATCGGTGCATCTTCTTGTAGTAAACAGTGTCGTCGGTGTGAGTTTCCAACTATCAAGAAAGAACATTCAATTCTACATTTTCCGAGTGAAGAATATGAGCGAGGTTGTTTTTTTCCTAAAGAAAAGTCCGAAGAATATTGGATCTGAATGCCACAAGCCAATTTTACATACATATATATTGGACCAACATGTTGTACCAACAATTCCCATGTTTTATGAGTTTTCAAACTTCCCAGCTAACTCTGCCCATTAGAATGACTTTATGTTGATTTATCGAAATTAGGTCAAATTTGAAACTACAAGTACTATTAAATTAAACGTGCCTTGCACGTGAGACTCAGATTATAGACATATAGCATATCATCACTATATAAAATTATAATAGGTAAAGCAGAAACAATATAATAGGTAAATTTTGTACTACTACAAGTAAACTATGTAGGTTGCTTTGAAAGTTTTACGAAAAAGCTCTTAGAGGTACCCATCGGAGGGGCGCAGGGGGGGAGGGGGGTCAATTAATATACTATCAGAAACCACAGAGAGTTCTGACGATAGGTTCATCTTCTTGCTTTGATTTTGCGTCTTGACAGTTTAATGAAATTAGGTCAAACTTCAGCTACAACTAAGTGCGATAGATTGCTCTTGAATTTAATGAAATTAGGTCAAACTTGAACTACAAGTAATAAATTGTTGGTTTCTTTGAAAGTTTTATGAAAAAAGCTTTTGGAGGTACCCATCGAGCGGTTAATTAATATATCAGAAACCACATAGAGTTTTGACGAGTGGTTCGACTTCTAGCAAAGATTTTGCATCATGAAAATTTTGAACACCTTTTGAAAACGATCACATGGAATAGGGAGAGAGGGAAAATGATTTTTCTATTCTCTATGGGAAACCCACAAGCTTGAGGTGCACCTTATTAGGCTTAAAGATACAAACTCTATTTTCTCCACAATGTATATGGTGAACCTTAGCGGATGCCACATACTAGGCCTTAAGGTGTGCTTTTGTACGTTGCTGATGACCTTATTAGGGAAAAGGCAAATAGTACTCCCTCGATCCAAATTAGTGTTCTCACATTTGTCTAGATTCAGATGTATCTAGTCATGTTTTAGGGAGTAGTATATTAGTACTAGTACACTAGTATAGTAGTACTCATTTCTTTGCTTAGACATATGCTCACCTCTGTCCATGCGCTGTCCATGCTGAGAGAATAAAACGTAGGTAGGGTAAAAGAGGGCATCAGCAAAGAGGAGTTGAAGGCGGTTCGATGTCAGAGGAAAGTTATGATGGCTTCCTGACACGAGGTACTCCTGTGGCCACTCTACTAGTAGTAAATTTTAGGACCTATGCACGAAAAACCAATTGTGTGTTTTCTCTCTCCTTTGCTGCCTCTCACCATCCATCCTCCCTCTCTCCTACCCTTTCCCCTCGCTCACCGGCCCGGATGATCTCTCCCTCATCCACAGCATGGTGCTACGCATGTGTGCCTTGGTACGGTGGCTCTATGTCTCTGGCATGTTCGGTAGCCGCGTTGGTGTGGAGTAGGGACGAGGAGTACATAGGAAGGAAACCACTTTGGTCCTTGGAGGCAAAAAAATTCAAATTTTCCAGTTTTCGAAATTTTCACTTGCTTCCCAAACATCCGGAAGGAAGGTTACTCAAAATATCCGCCATTCGCAGTACTTCTTATCTTATCTTTATCTTTTCTTATCTCTTACAATATCATACCATTCCACTATATAGTGTACGGATAACTTCGAACATTTACCGTTGGATGAAGGCCGACAAATCCAAACATTGCTAACCTTTGGATATTCTTTTCCATTCTTAGCATCTACAAAGATTCTACTGATAGTCTTTAGCACGATGCACACTATTAGTATGCGCAAACCTCAAAACACACACTTCATTGCTCAGTTTCAGGGTCTTGTGCTAAATGCATGGACTTGGGTGCAATTTTCATTTTTATGAGGTCCTTAATGTAACTTGTACTTTCACCGACCATGTTAACTCTCAAGCACCTCGCTCCTACGAGACCTACCATAGTTAAAAGAAAATGCAACTGCCCCAATTTTCATTTTTATGAGGTCCTTAATGTAACTTGTACTTCCACCGACCATGTTAACTCTCAAGTAAGCGCGATATATTGCTCTTGAATTAAATGTATTTTCGGAGGTAGATGGGTGCATCTTCTTGTAGTAAACAATGTCGTCAGTGTGAGTTTCCAACTATCAAGAAATAAAATTCTCAGTTTTCCGAGTGATGACGAGATGGTTATTTTCCGTAAAGAAAGCTCGAAGAATATGGATCTCAATGCCATAAGTCAATCTTCTAGACATATTAAGTGGACCAACGTGTTTTAGTTACGATTCCCTTATGTTTTTTGAGTTTTCAAACTCCTTAGCTAATTAACTCTGCCCACTTGAATGACTACATGCCAGTTTATCAAAATTAGGTCAAACTTGAACTATAACTAAATTGTAGGTTGCTCTGAAAGTTTTACGAAAAAGCTTTTGGAGGTGCTGTACCGATCGGGGGGTCACAATCAATATATGAGGATCAACCGAGAGTTTTGACAATAGGTTTGACATCTTGCTAAGATTTTGCATCGCATGACACTATTTAACGAAATTGTGTCAAACTTGAGCTACAAGTAAGCGCGAAAGATTGCTGTTGAAAGATATGACTTTTCGGAGAGGTAGATGGGTGCATTTTCTTGTAGTAAATAGTGTCGTCGGTGTTATTTTCCAACTATATCAGGAAAGAACATTCAATCATTCTCAAATTTCCGAGTGCTGACGAGCGAGGTTGTTCTTTTTCGTAAAGAAATGTCCAAAGAATATTGGATCTGAATGCCAGAAGCCAAGTGTACCAACATGTTGTACCAACGATTTCCCTGTTTTATTTATGAGTTTTTAAACTTCCTAGCTAACTCTACCCATTTGACCGAATGACTTTATGTTGATTTATCGAAATTAGGTTAAATTTGAAACTACAAGTAAATTGTAGGTTGCTTTGAAAGTTTTATGAAAAATCTTTTGGAGGTACCCATCATGGGGTCACAATTAATATATCATAAAATACTGAGAGTTTAACGATAGGTTCCACTTCTTGCTATAATTTTGCATCTTGACAATTTACGAAATTAGGTCAAACTTGAACTACAAGTAAGCGTGATAGATTGCTCTTGAATTAAATGTATTTTCGGAGGTAGATGATTTCATATTCTTGTAGTAAACAATGTCGTCAGTGTGAGTTTCCAACTATCAGGAAATAAAATTCTCAGTTTTCTGAGTGATGACATGGCGTGCTATTAAATGAGGAAAGAGTTGGATGTAGAAACTAGCTAAGTTACCATAACATCACACTTTTCAAGTGAAAATATGTATGCAAGATAATTAATATAGTCTTATATGACACTACCTATTAGTTACTATGCACTATGAAGGTGGTAACTTAGACTAGCGTTAGGTGCATGACACTAGTTGAAGTTTCTCTCCACTATGACCAGCCTTAGCATCTACACAAGTAAGGGAAATTGATTGCTATTGAATTAAATGTATATTCAGAGGTAGATGGGTGTATCCTCATGTAGTAAACAATGTCGTTAGTGTTAGTTTCCAACTATCACGAAAGAACATTTAATTCTAAATTTTTCGAGTGATGACAAGATTGTTCTTTTAAGTAAAGAAACACCAAAGAATATGGATCTGAATACCACAAGACAAGTTTTCAGACATAAATATATGGATGTCGATGTAATTTTACCTTTTTAGGTCCTTGATGTAAAATGTACTCGCACTGTTCTTGTAAAATTCAAACCTAAAAGAAAGTGGTAGCATTTAAACGTATTTAAGATTATTAGTTGTCGATGAGTATGAAAGTTCTTGGATTTCAAGACAAGCGACCAAGGTCATGGCCATATCTACATCATACTTTATGCTGCTGATGATCCCATGTCCATGAATTTTCATGCCGCCAACTCTAGCCATATATTTTGAAAACAAATGAAGAGAAAGTAGTATGAAGAGTATGGCTAGATGATCTTCTCTCTCGAGAAGGAGCCAAACATGACTTTTTTTCCTTCTTAATTTTAGGGTGCTTCGTTCTAAATGTATGGACCTCGATGTAATTTTACCCCTTTTTAGGTCCTTGCTATAAAATGTACTCCCACTGTCCATGTAAAATTTGAACACAAAAGCATGTGGTAAAATTTAAACGTATTTAAGCTTATTAGTTGTCAATGAGTATGAACATTCTTGCATTTCAAGCCGAACGACCAGGGTCATGGACATATGTACATAATACTTTATGTTGATGATTCATGATCCCATATCGAAGAATTTGCATGACGCAAAATTTGGCCATGTATTTTGAACACAAACAAAGAGGAAGTAGTACGAACAGTATGGCTTGGTCAGGTTCTTTCTCGAGAAGGAGCCAAACCCGACTATTTTCCTTTGCTTAATTTTAAGGCGTGCTTCGTGCTAAATTTTTGTACCTCGATGTAATTTTCCCCTTTTAGGTCCTTGATGAAAACAAACGAAGAGGAAGAAGTACTATGAAGAGTACGACTCAATCAGCCGCTCTCTCGAGAAGGAGCCGAACCAGACTGTTTTATTTGCTTAATTTTAGGGTACTTCATGCTAAATGTATGGACCTCGATGTAATTTTCCCCTTTTTAGGTTGTTGATGTAAAATGTACTCCTACTGTCCGTTTAAAATTCAAACCTACAAGTTAGTGGTAAAAGTTAAACAAATTTAAGGTTAGTTGTGAATGAGTATGAACAATCTTGGATTTCAAGCCGAACGGCCAAGGTCATGGCCATATCTACATCTTACTTTACATTGATGATTCACGATCCCATATCCAAGAATTTCATGTCGCCAAATTGGGCAATATTTTGAAAACAAACAAAGAGGGAAGTAATACGAAGAGTATGGCTCGACCAACTACTGTCTCGAGAAGGAGCCGAACCCGACTATTTTCCCTGCTTAATTTTAGGGTGCTCCGTGGTAATTAAATGTATAGATCTCGATGTAATTTTACCTTTTTTAGGTCCATGCTGTAAAATGTACTCCCACCATCCGTGTAAAATTTGAACATAAAAGAAAGTGGTAAAATTTAAACGTAATGAAGCTTATTAGCTATCAATGAATATGAAAATTCTTGCATTTTAAGCCGAACGACTAGGGTCATACATATCTAGATCATACTTTATATGTTGATGATATATGATCCCATAGCGAAGAATTTGCATGCCGCCAAATTTGGCCATATTTTGAAAACAAACAAAGAGGAAGTAGTATGAAGAGTATGGCTCGATCAGGTTCTCTCTCTAGAAGGAGCAAAACATGACGGTTTCCCTGCTTAATTTTAGGGTGCTTCATGCTAAATGTATGGACCTCGATGTAATTTTACCTTTTTCAGGTCCTTGATGTAAAATATACTCCGATCGTCCATGTAAAAATCGAACCTAAAAGCAAGTTATAAAATTTAAACATATTTAAGATTATTATATGTTGATGAGTATGAACATTCTTGGATTTCAAGACGAAGGACCAAGGTCATGGCCATATCTACATCATACTTTATGCCGATGATTCGTGACCCTATATCCAAGAATTTGCATGCCCCCAAATTTGGCCATATTTTGAAAACAAACAAAGAGGAAGTAGTATGAAGAGTATGGATCGATCAACTTCTGTCACGAGAAGGAGCAAACCATGACTATTTTCCCTACTTAATTTTAGGGTGCTTCGTTCTAAATGTATGGACCTCGATGTAATTTTACCTTTTTAGGTCCTTGGTGTAAAATGTGCTCCCATCGTCCGTACGTGTAAAATTCGAACCTAAAATCATGTGGTAAAATTTAAATGTATTTAAGATTATTAGTTGTCAACAAGTATGAACATTCTTGGATTTCAAGACGAATGATCAAGGTCATGGACATATCTACATCATACTTTATGGTGATGGTTCCTGATCCCATATCCAAGAATTTGCATATTGCCAAATTTGGCCATATGTTGAAAACAAATGAAGATGAAGAGGTATGAAGAGTATGGCTCGATCAACTTTTCTCTCAAGAAGGAGCAAAACATGATTGTTTTCCCTACTTAATTTTAGGGTGCTTCATGCTAAATGTATGGACCTCGATGTAATTTTACCTTTTTTGGTCCTTGATGTAAAATGTACTCCCACCATCCGTACATGTAAAATTCAAACCAAAAAGGAACTGTAAAAATTTAAATGTATTTAAGATTATTAGTTGTTGATAGGTATGAACATTCTTGGATTTCAAGAAGAACGACCAAGGTCATGAGCCTCATGGCCATATCTACATCATACTTTATGCTAATGATTCATGATCCCATATCCAAGAATTTGCAAGGCACCAAATTTGGACATATTTTGAAAACAAACCAAGAGGAAGTAGTATGAAGAGTATGGCTCGATCAGCTTTTCTCTCGAGAAAGAGCAAAACATGACTGTTTTCCCTTCTTAATTTTAGGGTGCTTCGTGCTAAATGTATGGACCACGATAAAATTTTACCTTTTTAGGTCATTGATTTAAAATGTAATCCCTCCGTCCTTACGTGTAAAATTCGAACCTAAAAGCAAGTGGTAAAATTTAAACGTATTTAATTTTATTAGTTGTCGATGAGTATGAACATTCTTGGATTTCAAGCCGAATGACCAAGGTCATGGCCATATCTACATCATACTTTATGCCGATGATGATCCCATCTCCAGGAATTTTCATGCCGCCAAATTTGGCCATATATTTTGAAAACAAACAAAGAGAAAGTAGTATGAGGAGTATGGCTCTGCTCTCTCGAGAAGGAGCTGGACCCGGCTATTTCCCTTGCTTATTTTTAGGGTGCTTCGTGCTAAATGTAA
Source organism: Avena insularis (assembly GCA_023614405.1). Taxonomy (NCBI): domain Eukaryota; kingdom Viridiplantae; phylum Streptophyta; class Magnoliopsida; order Poales; family Poaceae; genus Avena; species Avena insularis. The sequence goes on from CM042694.1 coordinate 471,447,690, forward strand.
GGACCTCTAGTAATTTTCTCCATTTTTAGGTCCTTGATGTAAATTGTACTCCCACCATCCATGATGTTCCCATATTTGGGAGTAAATGGGTGAGTCATGTCATGGCAACAATGTTGCCACTCGGAGTTTCCAACCATTATATAAATCTAGCACGAAAACATGAATATATACATTCTAATCTAGATAAATCTGAGAACATTATATGGATCAGAGGTAGTAGTATATATGCATTCAAAACAAATTGTATTTGCTCTATCCTTTAGTGCGGCATCACCATTCCCACACGCAAAGCAAATTTGAGGGAATTTCAATTTTTTTTCTTCAGCACGGTGTGATTTGCTATCCCTAGCTACCTACCAGAAAAAAACAGTAGCGCCTCAAACTAGGGGCCAGCATTGCAAGCTGGAGCATTTAAGAAATACTACTATATCTAATTTTCTGTTATTATTCCTTTTTTGCATAAGCGTCTATGTTAATGTCACGCGTTAGTTTTGCCCTAATATACCGGGTCGGAGTACTCAATCTGACAACCGGAGGAGAACCGCCCCGTGCCCCTCACCGTCTTCCTCTGTCGCTCCGGCCGCTTGTGCACCATCGTATCCCCTCTCCACCCTTGCAGAAAGGTAGAAACCGCCAACCCATCCAGACTAATCTTCCGCAGTACTCTTCCCCGGAACAACATATGGAGCGATGAAGCGTAAGATATTTCAGCACTAAAGCAAGGCAATCGGATTTGGCAACCTCCACTACGGACTGTTGAGCAACATCACCGGTCGCGCCGATCTTCTGAGCACCGCTTGCCTGGATCGCAACATGGTTGTCATGCGTCGAGGGATTGCAGAATATCCTGGTCTCCCGTTTGGTTTGCCCTGCCTACTTCACTCTAACCCACGGACATGGCCACTAGACCATGACGAGCAGGTAAAAATCAGTTTTGCATGATGTTTGTAGGACTCAAATCCTTAGATTCTTTCCTATGGATTGAATTTGGATCAAAGGAATCATGGTAAGCAAATTCTTTTGAACTAGAACCCGCACCCATGCTTAAATCCCGTAGGAATTGGAACAACTACTTGAGTCTCAACTCTCATCGTGCCAATCACATAGGCAGTTTTCCTACATTTTATAATCGCCTATTTTTCACCGGCAAACCTGTGAAATTCCTATGTTCTCAATCCTGCGATCGAAAGAGGCCCAAGGCTCCTGCTTTAGTGGCCCCCCTCTCCTCCAAACATACTAATCTGAAAACACAAGAACGACTAGGATTTTTGATACCCGTAACAGAAGGTGTATTGGCCAATCAAGGCTAGCATTGTATTTTAAGTTTCATGTGTTTTACAAACACAACATTTCTGTAAAAAGTTGGCTGTTTGGTTTACATGAATACAAAAACATAGGATTACTTTAAAACATGGTAAAACCAAAGTCAAACCTCATGGGAGAGTATATTTATGATGTTATCGTGTCTCATGGGACCTCATTCTTGTTATTTGCGTGCGTAGGAATTTGAAAATAAGGTCCAAGTTGGATATGAAGAATTGCATATGAGTTTTGGAGGATTCTAACCCATAGGATTTTGGAAGATATCAAATTCCTATGGAGTCACTTCTTAGTTCCTGTGCCCTCCGTTCCACAAGAATCTAAACATGAGCTCCAACCTTATTTTATTTCTCCTTGGAGAAGTCCAATGCGCTTACACTATATTCCTGCAAAACTCCTATGTTTGTTTCCTATTCACCATCCAAAGACACCTGTTACAAAATTCCTGTGTTTTTAATTCGTAATATGAATTTACTGTACCTACCATGTCAATCCTGTGTTTTTCCTATTCCTACGTTTTTTGAAAACCATTAATCGAAAGAGGCCCCTAATCTTGTTAATCAATCATAGGAAAATTGCCTGTGTTTTTTCCTCTGGTCCATTCCTCTGAACAGTGCCAGCATAGGAAACTTAACTATTCCTACACTTTTTCTTTAATGCAAACAAGACCTTATTCCTTGGTTTGTTTGTCTGCATGCATTCATGATTTATTCATCACGTTTCTATATCTTTCTGTCAACACCCGGATTTTTAATCCCAGATGCCTGTTATGTCATTCATCGCAATCCTAGGATTACCATTTTTGCGAGACATAACAGATTGGATATCATAGTACATCATCCATTACAAACCATACATAAGGTCTTACACAAATAAGGATCTCATGATCCAGTCTTAATACATCAAGCAGCGGAAATAAAAGATAAGCGTAGCGGTGGGGTCCATCTTCAGGGCCACAAGCAATGCTGACGAAGGCATATAGTCCTAGTTATCATAGCCGTCCTGCTGGCCATGAGAATAGCCAGGGACAAAAGCCATGAGAACTCTTTAAGTACTCGCAAACTACCACTAACAAGTAGTATAATTCTAATATAAAGTACTAACTCTAAGTTTAACTATAAGGTCAAGTTTGAAACCTAAGCTGAGTTCAGAAGAAAAGAAAGATAAAATAAAGTTCTAGAATCACTTAAGTTGGGAAGCTAGTGTCATAAACACAACCCTGTTGTGGTCAAGTCAAGATTCCTCATTCATTTCATAAGTTATTTTGAAAACATCTGACAATGAAACAGTATGGCCATTCCAACTGTCCATAACCGTGGATGCAGCTATTCGAATAGTTTGACACTCTGTAGAGGTGGTACACTTTCACCACAAGATTCGATACATCTGTCAGGGATAACCCTGAATCATCATATTAGTATGCAGATAATCAAACATAACCTTTCCTTTACACACCCTAGTATAAGCACCTCTCCTATGAGCATGGCCTCCTAACCATGACTATCTGTCATCTTGGGCACTGCATAGGTGGACAACATTGAGAGGTAGCCTCAGCTCAAAACCTCTCCCGCGAGGGAACTAATACTAATGCATATAAACTTCTGGCTAAGCCTTACCCAATTCAGGTATTGTGGTTGTATGGTAAATTTGGAATGGTATCGCATCCAAATCCAACCATCAGTTTTGTAAAAGGGCTAAGGCTCATGCCTCAACATTTTCATCATCATAAACCATTTGTATTTCTCAACACGTGTCAAAACACTTCAATAGAATGACTCATCATTCCAAGGTTTTCTCAATTCATTTTCACCAAGTGTTCCCATCTAAAGTGACTCAAGTTTTTATCTAACTCTAAACTACTAAGTGAAGAGTGTTCACTAAGGTGGAAAGATGGGATCAATAGGATGACATCTAAAGTTATCTAAATAGGTCAAGTTTTATACTCTTTATGCTACCTTCAAAACAAGTAAAAGACTTTGGGTAAAGTAGAGGAAGTAAATCTTGAAAATAATACTTGTGGTAAGTAATAGTCAAGGGGTATGACCAAAGCATGCCTAATGCATCTTGCTTATTTTCTCTAGCTTAATTATAGCTTGCTAACAATAGCTTGCCTTGGTTGGTGCAGTAGTTGAAGTTTTCTTCCTCCTCTTGATAGAACTCCTCCTCCTCTAAAGCTTGGTCGGTACTATCATCTATAAATACATACGGAGTACACAATCACCAAACAATACTTAACTAGTCTTATTAGCACTCTAAGGTACACATTTGATGATCTATTATCATCACAAGCATCACAAGTTTTATAACTAGTTTCATTCTTTTTATTTAAGAAAAGTAATTTCTACTCATTGAAAAATAACTAAGCTTTCATATTCACCACTTAAATATGGTATCATGTGGATACATGTCATCACCACATATACTAACATGTGGGAACGTGATTTAAGGGTTGGTTCATAATTACTTTGGTTTAAGTTCATTATTTAATGATTTAAAGTGACTAGAAATGCCTATGTAGCATTATTTTGGTACTAGTCCAAAGTCACTGCATGTAAACCTTAATATTATTACATATTCAGATAGGTATGGTTAAATGTGATTTTTGAGAGTTGGAATCAACTCAAAAGCTATCATGGTTGATTTTATAAAAAATGTTTGAATGTGCAAAAGCTTCTGTCTTATTATTTTTACTAGGAGAGATATCTAACTCTAAATGAATTAAATCCAACGGGCTTGGGTAGATCTTTTCAGTAGCTTTCTAACAAAATTGGAATCACTCCATTTGGATTTGTAGATCTCTCTTAATTGATTTTCAAACTAGGGGATAGAACTAAGTTCAAACTAAAATAGAAAAATCCTAATTTGAATTAAATGGGTCGCGCGGGAAAGCTAACGGGCCGGCATAATGGCACTCCACGGCGTGAGGCACAGCTGACAGGGGGGTCCACCGGTCAGCGGCTATTTACACTCGAAGCGGTACAAGGCGATGTGGGCCATTAGATTAGAACTAGGATCTACGACTGGGGATCGTCGTTGATGACGGACAGGTCGCCGACGAGGTATAACCCTAGCGGCTCGGTGGGGGTGCTTAGGGGGCATACCAGGGCTCCAGCAAAAATGGCGAGGCAGGCAAACGAACTGGTGGACGATGGTGAGGTCAGGGGTGGTCGCGGCAGCTCCTGGGGTGGTCGCAATCAGCGGGGTCCTTCTCCTCTAGAGGCGGCCAGCTCCGGTGGAATTCTGGTGACTACGAGCTTGAGCGGCTCCGGGAAGAAGTGGGGACTGATCAGTGGTGAGAGGGGAGGTGAGTGGTGTGCAGAATAAGGCTGGGGGTGGCCTCCTTACATAGGCTCGATGACGGGACATCGCACGTGGCCATGCGACGGTGGCGACATGCCTACGGGCTGCTAGCGGCATGGCTGCGAGCGGCGATCGATGCGCGGTCTCCTGGCGGTGCTCTACAGGGTAATGGCGCTGCTAGGGGCGGTGGCAAATGGTCTGGCGGTGCTCACTCTCTGAGCGGCAGAGGCGGCGTTCCACACGGCGTGCGGTGGCTGCGGGTCAAACGACGGTGAACGGGCATATCCGGGCGGTTCCTGGCTTCGTTGTTGAGCGGTGAGCGTGGGTTGTGGTCGAGGCGAGGCGTGTGCATGCTTGTCGGGCGCGGCGCTCTAGCGCGTGCTCGGCATGGTGTAGACTCTTTGGGCGCGGCGCTGGGCGAGTGGTCCACGGCTTGGCTCTGCTTGGGGAGGGGACAGAGGGTGGCGGTGCGGTCTGGTCTAGCTCCTAGACATGGCGAGAGAGAGAGGGGCGGTCTGCTGCTGTGTTGGCAAGGTTGGCCGGTGAGCATGGTGCTCGGGGTGGCATGGCACTGCTGCTAGGGGATAGGGGATGGGGTGTTTATTGATTGTTTAGATCAGGTGGAGACAGAGAGAGTGATTGGAGGTCAATTGGGTGGCAAAACCCTGTAGAAAAAGTGAGCTAATACTAGGTGTAATTTCTGCCTGCCAAGTATTTGTGAAAATGGCCACAAGAAAATTAGTTTTGAATTTTGAAAAGATTTTTGGTAGGTGTGTTAGTCATAAGCTTGATCATCTGTGGTTGCTTGGGTTTTGAAAATAAAGCTCATTTGAGTGGTTTTTGAAGAAGTGGGATCTTCCCATATGAACTAGATTCAATTTTCAAATGCCATTTAAAATTAATGTTTGAAAGTTTTTGGCAGTTCACAAAGTGGGCCTTGGTACATCATTACATGTACTAGCAAGGGGTGCAAAGATCCACATTTATTTCTATTAAGAATTGAGTCCTAGGAATAGCCAAAGTAGGCATGTTGATTAAAATGGCACAAATGACCATTTGGTTATTTTATTCATTTTGATTTATTTTCTTTGGGATTTGTTTGGGAATGATCTAGATGATGTTTATTTCACCTAAGAATCATTTTACAAGCAATGGATCACTTAATCATGGCAATTCAAAACAACTCCTATTTAAATGCACACACATATGAATGCTTTAATAATTTTAATTGGAAAAGTTTTTGTTAACCCCAATTTTGATGATTTGGATCTTAATAACCTTGGATTAAAGTTTTGGGATCTTACGAACCTTCCCCCTTAAACAAAATCTCGTCCCGAGATTTACAAAAGAAAACTAGGAACTAAAGAGATCTGGGAACTCTGTCCTAATGTAATCTTCTTGCTCCCAAGTGGCTTCCTCTTCGGTATGGTTGCTCCATTGAATCTTGAGAAACTTGATACTTATGGTTCTGGTGGTTCTGTAAGCTTCTTCTAGGATACAGATGGGCACTTCACGAAATGTCAGGTCCTTGTTGATCTCCACAGCTCTGTGATCGATGTTCCTGAAAACTTCCGTCTTCTCCGGCACTTCCAAGCATTTGCGAAGTAACAAAATATGGAACACATTGTGGATGGCTGACATCTCTTGACGATTCTGTTGATCGATACTTCTCCTCGACGGTTCAGAATCTTGAAGGGCCCGATATATCTGGGGGCTAACTTTCCTTTCAGACTAAAGCGTTGGGTTCCTTTTAATGGCGAAACCTTGAGATATACAAAATATCCGACATTGAAAGTCAGGTCTCTCCTTCTCTTGTCGGCATAACTCTTCTGTCTTGATTGGGCGGTCTTGAGGTGCTCACGGACTTTGTGAACTTTCTCTTCGGCTTCTCGGAGAATGTCGGGTCCAAAGATCTGACTCTCTCCTACTTGCGACCAATTCAAAGGGGTGCTACACTTTCTTCTGTATTGGAACTCAAATGGTGCCATTTGCAAACTAGCTTGATAACTGTTGTTATATGAGAATTCTGCGAAATGCAGGCAGTCTTCCCATTTTGATCCCTCTAACACACAAGCTCTTAACATATCTTCTAGGATCTGGTTAACTCTCTTAGTCTGTCCATCAGTTTGCAGGTGATAAGCGGTGCTGATTCAACTTGGTTCCCAATCCTTCCTGAACTTTCTGCCAAAATCTCGAGGTGAACTGGGTTCCTTGATTCGATACTATGGTCTTGGGGGTTCCATGCAGACTAACAATCCTAGCAATGTACAACTCTGCTAGCTTCGCACTCTGGTAGGTAGTCTTGACAGGTATGAAGTGAGCTACCTTGGATAGTCTATCAACTATGACCCAGATTGAGTCATTTCCCCTACTGGAAGTAGGCAAACCGGTGATAAAGTCCATTCTGACGGAATCCCATTTCCATTCCGGAATCTACAATGGTTGCAATAGTCCTGCGGGTCTCTGATGCTCTGCTTTGACTCTTTGACAGATCCCACATTTGGTGATGTAGCTTCCGATTTCTCTCTTCATCTTGTGCCACCAAAATTGCTCTTTCAAATATTGATACATCTTCGTTCCTCCGGGGTGGATAGAATAAAGAGTATCATGAGCTTCCTGCATGATAGCTTGCTTCAGCTCCGAATCTGCTGGCACACAGATACGTCGTTTGTACCACAGAACTCCTTCTTCGTCTTCCGTGAATCCTGGTCCCTTTCCTATACCAATACGATGTTTGATTCCGTCGATACTTTCATTTCCCTTCTAGGCTTCCTTGATTTGGCTAATCAATGTGGGTTGAAGTTCAATGCTAGCTAAGAATCCTTTGCTAACTAGCTCAGTCCTAAACTGCTCCAACTCCTCATACAAACTTGGCTGCTTCTCCTTGATCATGGTGTTTAGCCTGCAAGGCAATCTACTAAGAGCATCCGCTACCACATTGGCTTTGCCGGGGTGATAGTGAATGTCAAGGTCATAATCTTTGATTAACTCTATCAATCTCCTTTGCCTCATATTCAGCTCCTTCTAAGTGAAAATATACTTTAAGCTCTTGTGTTCTGAGTAAATCTCATAGCGATTTCCCATCAGATAATGATGCCATGTCTTCAATTCCAAAACTACGGCTGCTAATTCAAGATCATGGGTCGGATAGTTCTGCTCATGATGCTTCAGTTGTCGAGACAGATACGCGATGACTTTGCCTTCTTGCATCAATACACATCCTAGACCAATCTTGGATGCATCACAATATACATCAAACGGCTTCTTGATGTTTCGCATGATTAATATTGGGGCTGATATCAATCTCTTCTTTAGTTCTTGAAAACTGGCTTCACATTTGTCTGTCCATTCAAACTTCTTGTCCTTCTTCAACACTTGGGTCATGGGTCTAGCGATGCTTAAAAATCCTTCGACGAACTTTCGGTAGTATCTCGCTAATCCGAGGAATGCACGGACTTGGGTTTGAGTGGTTGGGTCTTCCCATGCTTCGACATCTCTGATCTTGGCGGGATCAACAGAAACTCCTCCGGCAGACACAATATGTCCTAGGAATCCTACTTCTTTCAGCCAAAACTCACACTTGCTGAACTTGGCATACAACCAATGTTCTCTCAGGGTTTCTAGGATGATTCTCAAATGCTGCTCATGCTCTTCTTCTGACTTGGAGTAGATAAGGATATCGTTGATGAACACAACTACAAACTTATCTAGGAAATTCATAAAGATCTTATTCATGAGGTTCATGAAATAAGCAGGGGCATTGGTTAATCCAAAAGACATAACCGTATACTCGTATAAACCATAGCGAGTAGTGAAGGCGGTATTTGGAATATCCGATGCACGAATCTGAAGTTGGTGATAACCAGTCCTAAGATCAATCTTTGAGAATACCTGAGCTCCAGTCAACTGATCAAATAGATCCTTGATGACCCACAAGTATAGGGGGTGTATCGTAGTATTTTTGATAAGTAAGAGTGTCGAACCCAATGAGGAGCAGAAGGTGCTGGCTAGTGGTATGGATCAGGAATTCTCTGCAAATACTTAGCAAACGGATTTTTAGGGTTTTTTGATAAAGCAAGTAAACAAAGTACGAGTAAATAAAAGACAGTAGGAATAAATGCAGTAAGTGGCCCAATCCTTTATGCAGCAAGGGACAAGCCGGTTGTATTACTTAAGATGACCAAACCTTCTCGAGGACACATGGGAAGACTGTCAAGTGCTTTCGCTTCATATAGTTGATTAATCTTCTTTAGCTTGCTAAGTGTTGTGTGGGTGAACCTGTGCTAATGTACCGCCCCATCCAAGACTAATACATACTTGTGATTATACCCCTTGCAAACATGCGTAAGTACAAGAAAGTAATTAAGGTAGAACCTAACCACAGCTTTAAACTCTAAGACCCTTACGTTCCTTGTGCAATGGTTTCCTAACAGGCGTTCAGGTTTCTATCACTCCGGCAACCCCTACGATTAGTAGCCAAATACACAATGCATTCCCCTAGGCCCATATAGGTGAAGTGTCATGTAGTCGACGTTCACATGACACCACTAGAAGAAGTACACCACAACTTAAATAACAATCTATTGAATCTTTCTCAACACAACTCCACTACTAACAACAAGACTTCTCCCATGTCCTCAAGAACAAAACGAACTACTCACAAGACATCATATGGATCATGATCAGAGATGGAATAATGATGTATAAAAATCTGAACATAAACAATAATTCAACGGTTCACTCAATAGCATCAACTACAAGGAGTAATCAACACCAGGAAAGTTTCCCCTATGAACTAATGCAAGATTCAACTCAATTGTTATAGCAATATGGAGATGGTGATGAGGGTGCTGATGGTAATGATGGTGGTGATGATGATGATGATCTCGATGAAGTCCAGCTGGATGGTGGTGTTGATGGCGACGATCTCCCCTCTCCGGGAAGGAATTTCCCTGGCAGAAATCTGTCTGCCGGAGAGATCTTTCTCTCTCGGTGTTTTCCGCCCCGTAGAGGCGGTGGAATCTTTCTGTGGTCGCTCCCCGAGTCTTAGGGTTTCGGGAGGATGATATACGCCAGAGGGGAGAGGCTGGAGTGGGCCAGAGTGGCCACACCACCTCCAGGCGCGGCCTAGGGCTACCCGCGCCAGGGGGTGGTGTGGGCCCCCTGTGGCCCATCTCCACTCTGTCTTATGGCATCCTTAGTCTTCTGGAAAAATAGGATTTTCCATATATTTTCCCGGATTTTCTGATCTTCGTGAATTTTGCCTCCAAACAACACCTTTTCCATCAGAATCCTGACTGCAGCGGTCCATGCTCCAAAAGTCATCAACCATGCAAAAACAAATGAAATAACATAAGTATCACCTCTCAATATGAAATATATCAATGAATAATAGTGAATTAAGACATAGAATAGTGATGCAAAATGGACGTATCAACTCCCCCCAAGCTTAGACTTCGCTTGTCCCCAGGCGAAACTGAGCTCAATAAACATGGCCTCAGGTTTATGGAGTGAAGAGTCGATAAAAGAATACGGACAAGAAGCATCACATCCATCAAATATATAGATCATAATAGAAGACAACTCACTATTATATAACTCAACTTGTAATGAGTAAAGGAAACACAATAAAGATACATAAAGTGAATCATAATTGGTAATGGCAAACTTAGCTCTTGGTCGAAGAATAGTTGATAATTTGCTGGAGTTCACAAATAGCTGGTTTTTCAATGATAGCTTTCAAAGTAGTAAACATCAAGATAAGAGCAATGTGCAAAACAAGGAACATAAGAAACATGATTGAATAAATCATCATATGAATGAATGAAACACAACAACTCAAAATACTTGCTGAGATAGAAGGGAGTAGGTTTACTGAGTCAAATACAAAGTAAAAGAAAGGCCCTTCGCAGAGGGAAGCAGGGATTGCAAGTCTCATAAAGAGCTCCCAAAAATTATGATACTTACTAGCTTTCAACTCTCATTGCCCCTATCATAGGCATCTTTAGGTGATTAAGGTTAAAGTGATCAAATATGAGGATATGCATTGACAAGTTGTAAGTTGAGAATCTCATGTCCCTTGAATACGAGGTCCGCTCCCATATCAAAATGACAAGGCAAGCAGACAACAAGTATCTCAGCAATCTTCTTATTTACCATGGGAATATGGTGCTTTTTTCTCTCTTTCCTCTTTTCATAATATCTCTTTTTTTTCTTTTCTCTTTTTCTCAATCTCTATCTCTTTTTTATAAGAAGAATGCTTCATAGATACTCGTTATGGTTACACTGCAGGTTTCCACCATGTCAGCATGGATTAGACCAGCGGCCCAGGCGTTTCTCTAACACATATGCATAACTCCATGGACTTACAAGCTCCCCTTTCATTTCACACTGACGACATCCATAGACAAAAGAACATGATATCAACTAGGTGCAAGTACCCGGTAATGTTGAAAACGTTCCCCATGACAGCATGGTTCTGCTAATCCACAACTTACAAAGCACAAGCATATACGCAACATAGGTGAGCACAATGGTTCAAGTTTATTAAATGCAAGAAAGTAAAATGTGCCATCAAGTTCATGAGAGCTTTAATCACTAATTTTCACATAACAAGTTTAATTTGGGAGGTAGATAAAACAAGAATTTACTTGGAATAGCAATAATGCTAATAGGTAGGTATGGTGGACACAAATGGCAAAGGTTTTGGTTTAAAGGAGGTGGATGCACGAGAAGAATACCCTCTCAGTACAGTTTTTGGCTAGCAAGGCTGGGTAGCAAGTACAAGAGTTGAAGGAAACAACCAAACATACAGGTGATAAAAACAAACATGCAATCTTCCTTGGAAGCACAAAAGATCTTAACTAGAGAATACTAGACTTATGAGCAAATCAAGAAAGAAAGATGATGAAATAATTTTTCTTTAGAGTACTTTTATCTTTTTCATTCAACTCTCAAAAATAGTGTTCCTACTGACCAAGCCAGGTTTGCCAAAACCAACTAAATTAACTCAATGATCCCAAAGTGATACCAATACTAACAACAAGATCAACCATATAACCACGAATTGAAAACTAATATAAGCTATGCAAAAGAGTAAATGATAGAACTTCTCATTAATATTCCATAACGGCAAACTCACACCAAGGGATACATATCTAACGAGAGAGGGGACACTTCCATAATGCAAACCATCCTACATAATAACTCCTCTATTCAAGATATGACTCTACTAAAAAGGTAAAAAGATAGAAGATAGTGATGTGATACCGTGGCACTCCCCCAAGCTTGGAACAAACCAAGGGGATGCCAAACCTGATGACGAATTACTCCTTTGGTGGTGGTGGTATCCTCTCGATGAGCTTCTTGACCAATTTCCCCAAGTCCTCAATCTTGAAAGTGAGATTACGAATCAGCTGTGAGTTTTGCTCAATGCGGCTCATGATCATGTCGTGTTGAGAATTCCAGCTCTTGCTATTCTTTCCCCACTCTTCCTCCTTGAAGTCTTCTTTTCCTGCATGGCTAGAACGAGGGCAATCCCAATTGGAGGGTAATTTCCCTTTGGGCATATTCTGGTATTGATGCTCATGGATAAGGGTATGGAAAGGATTCTTGGTGTGTGGAGGAAGTGACCGTGGAGCCAAAATGTGACGAGGAGCTTTTCCCCAGTCTGCATCCGCGCAGTCCTTCTAACCCTGGCAGGTTCCATCACCACTCCAATGCTTGCAATGGTAGTGCCGGTGAGCGGATGTTGGCCTTGTTCCTCTTCATCTTCACTTTTGATCTCCTTCTCCTTCCCGGGGTCTTGGAGGTCTTCCTCCATAGGCTCATTCCCTTTATCCTTGGCGGACACCATTGTGCTTCTAAACCTTCAAAGAGTATGTCCTGGCAGAAACAGATTGAAATGAAAATACGATATATGAACCTCAGAAGATCCGGGGGGTTATATATTATGAAGTTTCATAACAAGAGGAAAGTACTGGGTGAAAACGGGTCGGAGGCGGAGTCTGAGATGGCCTCACCACCTGGTGGGGCGGCCAGGGGTGGGCCTGCGCCACAGGGTGGTGTGAGCCACCCTGGCTCCGGTTCCGTCCCTTTTTCGCTTAGTAACTTTCCTTATTGACTGAAAACTGCAAAAATATAGTTGTATAGTATTTTCGTGGAACTTTTCTTACCAGAACCATTACCTATTTGAAAACAGACTCTGCAGGTTTCTGAATTTGGTATCTAGTAGATTCTTCCGGAGTCATCACTTGAATAACATCAATATCTTCATCTTCATACACTTATTACTTGAGTCATAAAACCCTTCTCTTCCTTATTACACCATTGTCTCCACTTCCTGGAAATTTTTCTCACACAAAACTTCACACCGTTCTCATTAGCAACATTAGTATAAGTGAAGTGGTAAAACCTTTTGTGTCCAAATTCAACTGAAAACCAACAAAACATAAGCTATTGTAGCAACTCCTTCCGAAAACCAAAAAATAATTCAAAAAGGAAATCGAATAAAGAAGCAAATGCAAGATTGGCTAAATCTGTCAAAACAGACCAGCAGGTAAAGATCAATTTTTTAGAAAATCTTCTGTTGCTCAAATCAAAAAGTGCAAAACTAACGAAAGTTAAATAACAACCTGGGTCAGAAGCACAAAAAATTACAACTCAATCCGAAAGACAGAGATCTCTCACGAATTTTTACGGTGAAGCACACAAAAAAATCTGTTTCGGGATATCAACTTCCCCAAATATTACTTCTCTCTCATTAGAGGTTGATCTTGACACAAAACCAAATAAAATGGATAAGGAGCAGTTATTACTGAAGTAATAACTTCCAAGACACAAAGAAACAAAAACAAACTGAAAGCAAAAACAAATTGGGTTGTCTCCCAAAAAGCTCTTTCTTTATAGCCATTAAGATGGGCATGATAATTTTGAAGATGCTCACATAAGAATATGAATTGAAGTGAAAGGGAGCATTAAGAAGCAAAAATACACACATTTAAGTCTAACCCACTTCCTATGCAAGGGAATTTTGTAAACAAACAAGTTATTGAAACCAGAGGCTACTTGCATAAGAAGGCAAAAGAAGTGCAACATAAAAACTTTCAGCATAAAACGAGGAAACTTGAGATTATTGAGATGCATAAGAACACTTTTCCCTCTTTCATAGTAACTTTCAGTATCATGCATAAACTTAACAATATAGATATCACAAGGACCATCATAGCAATGATCACTTATTCTAACAGAAAACACATGAATACTAGCTCTCATAACACTACTATGTGAAATAATATTAGAGGTATCCTTACAAAGGATAGTGTGTCCCGCTTTTTCATATTTAGTGAAAAAGTCTTTCACACTTGCTATTATAGGTTCATCAACCATTTGTTTATCAGGTTCAACAGCTTTATTTGTACTTTCATTAACCATAGTAGCTATCATAGAATGTTCCTTTACCTTAACTGGAAAAGGCATTTTCTCAATATAAGGATCAGGTAAAACATGATTAGCAGTATAAACTTCAGTATTTCTTGAAGGAACACACTTAGCAATATCTTTATAAGGTTCATGATACTTATTCCACTTCTTTTTAGGCACTTCAATGTAGGAAGCAAAAGCCTTAAAATAAGAAGCAATAGCTTGAGAGTCTAGACCATAAGCATTTTTAATATTTTGAAAGTCATCAGTTCCCATAAAAGATTCAATGCATTCATAATCATAATTTATACCTAACTTTCTACCTTTGTCATTCTCCCAAGCTTCAGCATTGTCTTGAATACGGTCCAGAAGATCCCATTTAGCTTCTTCTTTTATGCGAGTGAATGATCCATCACAAGAAGCATCCAATAAATCCTTATCATGTAGAGGAAGCCTTGCATAGAAGTTATTGATAATAATATTGTTGGGGAGCTCATTAATGGGACATTTGAGCATTAGTAACTTCAATCTCCCCCAAGCTTGAGCTGTACTCTCTCCATCAAGAGGCCAAAAGTTGTATATTTGATTCCGATCTTTATGAATCTCACTAGGAGGATATAACTTTGAATAAAGGAGAGGCACTATTTCCTCCCATTCCAGAGCTTGACCATTCTTCAGCAGCTTATACCATTCCTCAGCTCTTCCTTTCAGCGATAAAGAGAATAACTTCTTCTTGACTTGATCTGTAGTAATACCAGCACACTTGAACAACCCGCATAATTCGTGTATAAAGAGCAAATGATCACCGGGATGGACAGTTCCATCCCCAACATAGTAGTTATCCATAACACGATCAATAATTCTTGTAGGTATTTTAAAAACATCATTCTTAGCAGGTGGTGGCTTATCTACTACCTTAGCAGTGGTAGTCGCATTACCAAATAAGAAACTCAGTGAATTATCCATAACGAAAATAAAGCAACTAACAGAAGTAAACAATACTCACAGTAGAAGTTTCCTTTACCAGTTCCACTCTCCAATAGCGCTTCAGTCCCCGGCAATGGCGCCAGAAAATAGTCTTGATGACCCACAAGTATAGGGGGTGTATCGCAGTATTTTCAATAAGTAAGAGTGTCGAACCCAACAAGGAGTAGAAGGTGCTGGCTAGTGGTATGGATCAGGAATTCTCTGCAAATACTAAGCAAACGGATTTTTAGGGGTTTTCGATAAAGCAAGTAAACAAAGTACGAGTAAATAAAAGACAGTAGGAATAAATGCAGCAAGTGGCCCAATCCTTTATGCAGGAAGCTCACCTGGCGTGTGGCAGAAGCAAGATTTTCGTTTCCTCACGCGATGTTGACTCGCCGAAGTCTTTTGAGGCATATGGGTCCCCGACGTCAGTGTCTCTAGTGGACCATACTTTTCGGTCGTGCCTCTCTGATTTGAACTCGATAACGTTGCTTGATCCGTCTGCTGTTTAGTCAGGCTGCTAGGTCCCACATGTCAGCCTCTCATTAGAAGGACCGTGTGTATGATGGAATTTTTTTCCTTCACTCGCGCTACCCTGTTCCGAAGTTGATAGCGATGCTTGATGCATCTACCATTTAATCAACATCCTGGGACCCACATGTCATCCTCCCATTAGAAGAAACGTGTGTATAATGGAATTTTTTCCCTTGGCTATTGCCTCCCTGATTTCAACTTGATAACGTTGCTCGATCTATCTGCCGCCTAGTCACACTGCTGGGTCCTCCATGTCAGCCTCACATTATAAGAATCTTGTGCATGATGGAATTTTTTTCTTCGCTCGTGCTACCCTATTCCGAACTTGATAGCGCTGCTCGATGCATCTACCGTTTAATCAAACTCCTAGACCCCACATGTCATCCTCTCATTAGAAGAAACATGTGTATGATAGAATTTTTCCCCTCGGTCGCGCCTCCATGTTCTGAACTTGATAGCGTTGCTCGCTGCATCTACCGTTTAATCATGATGTAGGGCCCCACCCCCACATGTCATACACTCATTAGAAGAAACGTGTGTATGATGGAATTTTTGCTCGCAATCACGCCTCCGTGTTTCGAACATGATCATGTTGCTCGATGAATCAGCCGTTTTTCAGGCTGCTGAGTCCCCCATGTGAGCCTCTCATTAGAATAAACGTGTGCTCCCTGGGTCCCACATGCCAGTCTCTCTGTATATCAAACCTGCGTATGATGGACTTTTTTCGGCCACGTCCACTATTTTTCCTTGGCAACGTTGCTCGATGTGGCAGCCGTGTATGGTCTTGCTGGTGATGCCCCCATGTCACCCTCTCTGGTATGTTCTGGCGGGTGGGTCCCTGATGCCAGCCTCTCTATACAAGTATTTAACTTTTTTTCAAACCCGACCATTAAACTCGAGGGATGACGCGGGCTGGTGGGTTCGCGATGTCAGCCTCTTCGTAAGGCGATATTAAAAAGTAAACCCTTTCTCAAAAAAAGTAAACCCAAGATATATATAAATATATACACATAGTGGATTCGAACTAAAGACCTTCAAACCAAATCAAATAGACATAAACTAAGTGTTTTTCCACAATTCCAAAGATACTAATAGAAATTGAATCATTAAACATGTATTAGTACTACAACTTATGTATCAGTCTTCTAAAAAATATTGTTGTGTTTCCATGTTATCTCTCTTAAAATAAAAGTGCTACTGGAACCTCGATTTATAAAAAGCCAGATAATGGATTAGTTTCTTAAAAACATGGGTAGGCAGAGTTTTTTTAGAGGTGGGGGCAATGCCAAAAAGGCCAAATTAAAAAGTTTTTGGGCTATGGTCAATGGGATCCTATCTCAAATTTCACTAGGCTGTGTATCGCCAGATTAAAACACAGACCTCTTCGAGGAAGGAAAAAAGCGATAATTCCTTTGACAGATATTCATGTAAAAATATATAATGAACACACACCACATGTGCCAAAACGGGGCTAGTATCCAATGACTTCACTTGGTGAAATCACGTTGTATATCTTTACCCTCTCATCTCTGTCCAAAATGCATCAAACGGTTCCGATGACAGAAAGGCAAAAGCTCTAGAGCAAGCAGCAACGACAGAACTTTTGACAAATTCAATACCATTTGAAAGATTAAGGAGTACAGAATAATAAGACATAAAAAAATTGACAGATTCCTAGTTCATATTCAACAGCACTTGACCAGTTCAGAAGTATTTCAAAGTAACTGATTCAGCAATACAAACACTGAAATTCAATATAACTACAGAGAGAGACAATTCTTGTTTCAGCTCTAAAAACCATGCCACGCGATCAGTTTGCCCTTTTCTCCAAACACACTTGATCACTGGAACACAATCATTCTCATAATATTTGGTCATATAGGGAACCGTCATATAGATACAGATATACCATACCAGTATGTACTAGTCATAGCTCCAATCCAGCAAAAGGTTATCACAGTTTTACCACCCATATATGATCAGTGGAGATAAGATAACCACATAATTAATTACAATAGCATGCGGCAAAAGAGCTACACAACTAGGAAGTTCATGAACAACATGCCGCATTCAGGGCAGCGAGATACATCGACCTTGACCGTTCTTAAAATAGTAAGTTTGGCTGCTTTCCGAAACTTGATCCACCTAGAAGTAGCTGCCAAGCGCCCATCAGTCGAGCTAATGGCGTAGCGTCCCTCGATTCGCAATCCTTCACTCTGCATTGTGAAGACTATTGTGCCCTTTAAATGCGGCACAGGTTGCTTTGTGGCACTCTTAGGCAATTTCTGAGTCAAAGCAAGAGATAGACGCATAATTACTAAGAGCGATGCACTGAATCATGTGAAACTTGAGAAGACATTCAGAACAGTTTATCTGCCGCCATATACTCACAAACATAATCTGGTGTGACCTTGTGATGACACATGTGTAGGATATGGTCTGACAAGGTGCTTCCCGGGGTTATGAAGGAGCTTATGCCAGTGCCTGTGCTAGGGTTGGTGCTCATGCAGGAGATGGTGCCACTAATTGTAGAGGGGCTAGTGCAGGAGCCAGAAGGCCCAGAACCGGTGCCGACGCCAGCAGCTTGATGCTAGATTCCTTCTGAGGGGTAGCTAAGCTGACTGTAGGGATGGTAGAGGCAGATGAGAACTGTACAAGCAAAATGATCTCTTATACAACAGTTACTCACAAGACAGTGATCAGAGGATATTATGAGTATACAAGCAAATTAAGTTACTACCTCCATTCTTTCTACTTAGGTCAATAGGTGCCGGAGCAGGAACTAGGGCCAGTGCCGTTGGGGGTGCCAGTAGCTTGGTGCTGGTTACCTTCTGAGGGGAAGGTAAGGGGACTACAAGAGTGGTCAGGGAGGCATATGAGATGTGGACAAGCAAAATGGTTTCTTATACAACAGTAACTCCTAGACAGAGATGAGAGTATACAAGCAAATTAAGTTACTACCTCTATTCTTTCTCCTACTGAGGTCAACAGGTGTCATTGCAGGAACAGGGGCCGGTGCTGGTGCCGGTGCCAACAGCTTGATGCTGGCACCCTTCTAGGTGGTACATAAGGGGAAGCGGACTGCAGAAGTGGTCAGGGTCATATGATGAGTAAAGACAATGGTGCAGAACAGTTAGTCGCAAGAAAATCATTAGAGGTTGTGATGAGTACATAATCAAATTAATTAGTACTACCTCTGTTCTTGGTCCTTCGGTCAACAGGTGTACGATGGCGTGCAAGTATCTGTCCAGGCTTGCTAAAATAGAATGTTATCTCGTCCCCTTGCTTCAGACCATTCTCACGGACATACTTGGACCAACCTCGGCCACCCAAATAGGTGGTGGCCATCGTCCGGGAGACATCCACATCATACAGTTGTCGTATGCCTTTAGGGCCCTCACTATACAGAGTTAGAAACTTGTCATTTCCGAACATCTTGTTTATAATGGGGCGGGCGACACAAGGGACAACCTTCATGAGAAAATTCATAGAGAAGTAAGGCGACAGCAAAAAGAAGTGAGATACAAGATCTTACATCAAGTTGGTCTAAACCACTTGGAATCCATACCTGATACCATGGGTACCCTTTGTGAAGGGTGGCCAAGCACCATTTTTCATCCCTCTGCCTTTGGAATGGCATACAGGGCCCCCCTTTCAATCCACAAGCTTGACAAGAGGAGGGTAGCAGAAAGGGCTGAGTAGCTGGTGTGTGGTACTGATTGAAATTAAGTGGAAAGGTTAAATTATGTAAAGAGCAAGTAAATCTAATAATATAGGACAAAATCATTGCCTGTAAAGCAAACAAATTTTATTTTTGTGAACTTCTAATGAGCGTAAACATATAGTACTAGCTGATAACAATAACATGGAAAATCATAACATGTGAAATTGTGGATTTCCAAATTATACCCACTTCTTAGAGAGGTCACTACCCACTTGGGTACTGTGTTGGCACTTCCTCGTTGTGTAGAGTATTTCCTCTTTTGGTGCGGGCATCAGAAATCTACTAGCCTCTACAGCAGCCTCAGCCTCCGCAGCAACACCTTCAATCTGCATAAATAGCAACAGAGCTCAACAGTTCAATACTATGTAAAGTTTGGTCAAACTTTCTGTCGCTTGACTTTTCAAAAAATACAGTATATGCCTAAGCCTTGGGACGGAGGGAGTACAGTACATAGTATTCATATACTGACTGTATGAGACAGTCTGACAGATCCAGATCTGGATTCACATAAACACAGTGCCAGAATTAATAAAATCACACATATGTTTGTGAACATCTGATAAGCATGCATCACACCAAGCGGGTAATACTTATATCTGTCTTCACCATGGTAATAAGGGTATTAAGAACAAATACCTTTCTCTTTAGGTTGGGCGCTCCTAGCTGGTCGGTGGCCTTGTGCTTGTTTTTTGGTGAGTAGTGGTACTCGCTGGATCATGTGGCATGTGGGGGTACCATCATGTTTTCTGCACCTAGAGCACTGCATGTTCGCATGTATGTACCACCATGCTACAGTAAATGAAGAAGAGATGGTGTTATAGAGGCTTCCACAAAAATAGGATGAAGACAGAGACAACTTTTAGCACAGGGATACATCCAGGTTGCAGCCAACCACTTTCAGAATTGAAAGAATGGAAGAACGCAACGAATATACTGCTACATTACCTTTTTAGGCAACTTTTAAGGGAACTGACGGGACCATCCCTGTCCGTAGTGGCTGTGCACCCCACTGAGCCATAGTTCTCCATACAAAATCTAACGCAAAATCTATTGCACATTACGAGCAGCAACTAAAGGTTACAGAAGTGAAGAACACCAAAATCGAACCCGACCAAATGCCCCAATCAGAACAGCGGTGACCATGCCCTAATCCGGAATCCATATGAAATCAGTACCACCTCCCCCCACCCCCACCCCCATGCCCACCACCACCCCCACCCCACCCAAATGACCCAATCGATTAGAGAAGAGGAAAAATATCCTAATTAGGTGATATCGAGGTGAGCAATAAGCAAGAACTCCACAATCAAAGCATACTGAATACTACTAATCCTAGTACTAATAGTACCCCCAATGGCCCAATGGGAAGCAAATTAAGCAAAGCCGGATTTCGAGGTGAGCAAATACACCCACCTATTTCAACAAGAACTCCCCAATCGGAGGTTGCACCAGTTCCAATAGTTGCTTTCTGGATGTGAGCTAGCTAGTGATGGTTTCTTGTCTTATCGGCGGTAGAAAGGCATGGGAAGGGGAGTAGTAGTACTAGTAGTAGTAGGGCTGGGCAGTACACTTTTTTCTACAATAAGTATTTTTAAGTGGCAGTGGCAGCAACATTTTGCCATGAGAGAATCCTGAAATTTTGATCCCAGCTATCACATGGCGACCTACAGCTGTTTCAAGAGGGACCCACGTCAGGGGTGAGTTAAAGCAGGTCCCACATCAAGTGGGTGAGATAATTGACCGAGCCAACCTCCTCCTTCCCTTGGTACCAGTACTAGTTCTCACGGGTTCCTCTCCAAGGACAGAGAAAATCGCCCCTCTTCAAAGCAAATTGATCCCAACTTATTATCCTTTTGCTAATTCGTCTCACGGAGCAGTGGACAAGATGGCAGTAGTTGCAGCATAGGGCACCAGCGCTGGGGCCTAAAAATAGTTTAGGAACCGATAAAATGATAAGCTCGGATTTCAGACTAGAAACACACACAAACACACATATACTCCATATATACTAATATACAGAATAGTTTCCAATTACAGTTCTAATAACAAAGGTCTAGAAATCATAATAAGGTAGCTCCATATTATAGAACTACGACAGTAGCGAACCAATCATGGGATAGCTCTACACCCCAAGAGTTTTGCAGCTGGGATAGTGGTCATGAACAGCACCAAAAGTACACCCCTGATGATCAGTAGCCCTGCATCAAATCCATCCAGAAGCAGTGTACCCGATCCACAGCCTCATGTCTAGGCTCATCAATGAACAAGTCATCGTCATTACCATCAAAGTCCTCTTCGGTTGTTTGCTTCTGCGATTAGTAGATGAACAGATACATTTATAGAGAAACATCAAAGACACACAACCTGAACATTTGTCGTTCTATAGATATACCTTGTCATCTGGCATAGCGGTAGTACCAGAAATGAAACCTGTTTCATGCAGCTTGCGCTTTTTCTCTCCTCCCCCTTCTCAAAGTTGATCTAGATGCTCAGGAGCTACCTCTGTCAGTTGATCTGGTTGTTCAACATCTTCTTCCCCTACTTGATCTTGATGATAAAGATGTGCTTCCCCCGGTTCATATGGAGGATCATATGGTTCACCATGAAATACCCATCTAACATATGTGCTTAGCATCCCAAATGTAAAAATATGGTCTTCCACTATACTTTGAGGCAGCACCCTACGATTCGCACACAACCGGCAGGGGCAATGTACTTTTGAGTTATCACAATGAGTTCTAACAAATCCCATAAATCGTAGAACATCAAGGATACGTTTAGCGCTGCCTAATGGAGCAATCTCTATCCAAAATCTGCCCATCTATTTAATTATGATATACAAGGTTGGTTATTATTAAAGGAAAAGCACGAAACATTTAGATGGAGTACAGAAACTATATATTACTATGCGTTTCAGCAAACATATTAACATCAAAAATCACCAGATCCAGCGCAGAATAAACTATGACCATGCAGATTGAGGGCAAATTAAACTACGTAGGAGTATTTGAAAGGGAAATAAAATGCCAACCAATCGAGCTAGAGATAGAAGGACTACCATGGGATCGACGTGCCCACCGGTGCGTCTCAAGAAGACCGACAGGTAGGGAACGCTTCATCGTGCACATTGGTGATGAGGAGCGGTCGTAAGCGCGTTTGTTTTGTGGGGAAGGGGGTGAGGCCTAGGTGGTGGAGGGTGGAAGTTAATACATAGCGCGAAGGGGTGCAGAGGGATAACTTTGGAAATTCTGACCTACCCTGCTTTGGGCACCACCATATACGTGGCCCACCTGCCAGTCAGCATAGATCAAAATTGATCCAAAACTTGTCAAAATACAAGTTTATGTTTTACCATGGAAACTAATGCACATAGCATTGCACTTTGCGAACGAATGTCTTTATGTCAAAAAGTTATTTAATTTCAGCATGTTCAGCTAGGAAGCTTGGAAACTCATGAAAGTAGGGCATTATCCATCAAATCTGGAATCTCCTTTGTAAACAATTGCTTGAAATGCCAAGATGCACCGATCTACCAAATATGGATAGGTTTGTAAGCCATGTTGGCGAAGATGCTTCAATGTATGGAGTAGTACAAAACATGAAAAAGGTACAGAAACTATGGCTGTGACCTTGCTCCTCTTGTTTGAAAGCCTTGAATTAATGTTCATTAATTTCGGCAGATGTCTATAAACTCATTAAATGCTGGAAAGCATACAGGCCTGCGGGTCTATCTGACAGGGACAACATCCCAAGTGGGAGTAGCGTATCTTAGAAGCTTCAACTTCAAAATTTCGGCAGAGCGCCAAAATATCCTGCCCACCCATACAAACATCCCGCCCATCCATTCAAACATCCAGCCCCAAAAATTATTTTATTGCACAAATTTAGCCTGGAAGCTTGAAAGGGCATTATACATTGTGTGAAAAAAGGGGGCCGTGGCATTTTGAGCCATCATCTTTGTAGTTGCTTCACAACAAAACACATTGTTGTTACTTGGAAATTCGAAAACAAACTTCAAATTTGGAAACAGTCATATTGGTTGATTTGCAAAGATGCATCGATCTACCAAATACAAACACGTCATCATAAACTATTTCCATGACCTTGGTCACCTTTTTTTGGACGATGGTCATCTTCTTGAAAGCCTTAAATTGTTCAAAAATTTCAGCAAATGCCTAGAAACTCGTTTAAATGCTGGGAAGCAACTCTCGCTGGCGTGTGGGCCTAGACGGTGACAGCGTGTCTGAGAGGCCCCACGTCGGGGTAGTGTATGCTAGAAGCTTTGACCTCAAAATTTGGTATGGCGCCTAGACATCACACCCATCCATTAAAATATCCCGCGCATCCATTCAAACATGCTTCACCTCTTTCTAGAATGCAAAATTCCTCTTCTATCCCTGCTCCAGAAATAAGAATCTGAGGGAGCACTGCAATAATAAAGGGATATAGATGGTAAATTTGCATTCTACCAAGTGCATCACCCCATCCACGTTTCCTAGCCCTTCTTCAATACTTACCTGCCCGCCCACTCTGACCTACACTGACTTTTTGGACCCACTATGCAATTGAACCACATGTTAGTGAGCTATAATTACGGGAAGTAGAGATTCCCATCGCTTGATGTGCAAAATTCGAATATTTTTCGCTAAACCGAGATAAAATCGTTAAAATCATCCAACCTGGCTTATACTATCATTCCACTATGTCAGAGTAAAAGCTAAAAAACAAAGCCAAAAACACGTTCGTAGCTTTATAAGCCAAAAATCAAAAGCCAGAATTAGATCCCAACCAAATAGTGCCTAAATCTCAAGGAACTCTTCCTATTTCTCCCTTGTTTTAGTACTTGGGTACCTTCAATTTTATTTAACAAAAAATATGACCAAGCAGGATATCATCGACTTATAGATCAATTTTTGAGATACTTTCATTAAACTGCAGTAACACCATTCTGTTCCACGATTATATATAACCATAAAGTTTGAAAATATTATTGAGAATTCATGGAATCGTAAACCATAAAATCAAGACCCCTAAACCCTAACCAAGCAGGTATCGTGCAACTATAGATCAAAAATTGAGATACTTTCGTTAAATCAGGTAACACCAATCTATTAGACGAATATAAGCATAAATCCTGAGCATTACCAAACATTCTCTGAACCCTAAACCAGAAATAACTCATAAAACTAAACTATAAAACCCTAAACCCTCGACCCATAAATCCTAATCAAGCAGGTACCGTGCAATTATATATCAAAATTTGAGATACTTTCATTAAATTGCGGTAACGCCATTCTATTCCACGAATATAAGCATAAAGCTTGAACATTATTTAAATTTCCCAAAACCCTAAAATCTAAACATTAAACACTAAATCCTTACCAAACATGTAGCATGCACTTATCGATCAAAAATTGATATATTTTCATTAAACTAGTAACTCCATTCTATTTGATGAATATAAGCATAAATCTTGAGCATTATCGAAAATACCCTAAACCCTAAAGAACCCCTAATAAAACCTAAACCTAAAACCCAAACCCTCAACCCATAAACCCTAACAGATCAGGTATCATGCACTTATAGATCAAATTTGGAGATACTTTCAATGAGTTAGGTAACACCATATATATTCTATTCGTCAAATATAAGCATAAAGCTTGAGTATTATTGAAAATTCGATAAACCCAGTAACCCCTATTCAGTCTATAAAACCTAAACCGTAAAACCCTAACACCCTAAACCCTGGACACATATAAACCCAAACCAAGCAGGTATCTGATGACCCACAAGTAAAGGGGCTGTATCGCAGTATTTTCGAGGAGTGTGAAACCCAATTTATTGATTCGACACAAGGGGAGCCAAAGAATATTTATAAGCCTTAACAACTGAGTTGTCAATTCAGCTGCACCTAGAAACAATCTTGCTCACAGCAGTTTATCAGTAGCAACATTTTTGTAGTAGCAATAGTAAAGTAACAGCAGTAGTAAAAGTAAAGACAGTAGTAACAATTGCATCAAACAGTAGGATTAAAGCGCGGTAGGCATAGGTATGGATGGACGGGGGTTGCATGGACAAGACAATTCATATGGCAATCGGAACATAGGGCATTTGTAGATAAATAAGATAAAGCATCCAAGTACTAAATAATCATAGGCATGTGTTCCATATATAGTCATACGTGCTCGCAATGAGAACTTGCACAACATCTTTTGTCCCGCTAGCCCGTTTGCAGCGGGGCCTCAAGGGAACTACTAGCAATTAAGGTGCTCCTTTTAATAGAGCACCGTAGCAAAGCATTAACACTCCGTGAACACATGTGATCCTCACATCAAAGCCATTCCCTCCGGTTATCCCGATTGCTATCACTTTAGGGCCTTTGGTTCCGGACAACAACATGTGTATAAAACTTGCAGGTAAGACCATAAACAATACTATCATAATGAATTAATAACATGTTCAAATCTAAAATCATGGCATCGGGCCCTAGTGACGAGCATTAAGCATAACAAGTTGCAACAAAGTCAAAAAGCACTAATAGTAGATACTAGGCACCAAGCCCTAACAATCCGATGCCATTACATGAACGATCTCATCCAATCCCTACCATCCCCATAGCCTACAGTAGGGGATTACTCACTCATAGATGGGGGAAACATGGATGGTCGATGGAGAAGTGATGGTGATGATGATGGAGATGATCTCCTCCAATTCCTCGTCCCAGCAGAGTGCCATAATGGAGTTTCTGGTTCCGAATCGTGAAATCGAGTGGTGGCGGTGCAGCGGAACTCTTTTTGGAAAAACGTCAAATCCCCCTTGGTTCTTAGGTCAAGAGGCAACTTATAGGAAAAGAGGGAGGCCGAGGGGGCAGCCGAGGTGGCCACACCACCCCAAGGCGCGGCCTGGCCTGGCCCGCGTGGCCAGGTGTGTGGGCCCCTCGTGGCCCTACGCTGTCCCGTCTTCTGGCTCCGTGAGTCTTCTGGTGAAATAGGATTTTTGGCATATTTTCTAGGATTTTTCTTGATAGTTGATTTTTTGCACAAAAACTAGACACCAAGGTAATTCTGCTCAAAACAGCGTCAGTCCGTGTTAGTTACATCCAATTCACTCAAGTTTAGAGAAAAAATAATAGCAAAAGTGTTTGAGAAAGTAGATACGTTTTGGACGTATCAACTCCCCCCAAGCTTAGTTTATTGCTTGTCCTCAAGCAATTCAGTTGAAAACTGAGTGCGATAAAAGAAACTTTCACGAACACATTTGCTTCATAAGATGTATATATTCTCAGCATATGATCAACTACTCAGGCAATTCATAATAAAGAGTATGCAACTAAGTTTACTTAATAGTCACTGCAAGCTATGAAGAGATTCCCACTCAAAAATAATAAGTAGCATGAAACATAAACATAAGCAACATTGCAATGCTCATAACAAGGTATGATAAAGTGGTATCTCGCTTGCCTTTGATTGTAGAGCATAAGTGCCAAGGCACCTCTGAAATTCAAGTGAAGACTAGAAGTAAAGATGTCAAAGATACAAGCATCAAAGTCATAACACAATTAATCAAGTTTTGAGACAAGCACATTACACTAAGAATGACAATTATGCTCTCAAGAATGTGCTCATAGAATGTGTGGAGACTCAACAAGGAAATGAAAAGATTTTGAAAAGTTTGAAAGGCTTCCAAATGTTGAAAGTATGGTACTCATTAGCTTTGAGCTCTCATTGTCCCTATCATAAGCATCTTTAAATGGTTAAGGTGAAAGTGAGGTCCAATCTGAGTTATATGCTTGACAGACTATAAACTGGAAATCTCATGTCCCTTGAGTACGAGGGCCACTCCTTATGCTACTCAACTTTAGTTACCGGTAAGTTCCTGTCATAGTAAATACGTGCGTATCATAGAGAACCACCAATGGGGTACCCCTTGCCTGATGATACGGAAGAATCCCCATATCAAAATGACAAGGCAAGCAGACAACGAGTATCTCAGCAATCTCCTTATTTACCATGGGAAAATGGTGCTTTTTTTTCTTTCCTCTTTTCTCATATCTCTTTTTTTTTCTTTTTCTCCATAGCTATATCTCTCTTTTTTTATAAGAAGAATGCTTCATAGATACTCATTATGGTTACGCTACAGGTTTCCACCATGATTAGGCATGGATTAGACTAGCGGCCTAGGTGTTTCTCTAACACACATACATAACTCCATGGACTTACAAGCTCCCCTTTTATTTCACACCAACGACATCCGTAAACAAAAGAGCATGATATCAACTAGGTATATATTTACAGGTGTTGAAAGCGTTCTCCGTGACAGCACGATTCTGCTAATCCCTAGCCTATAATTTGCAAGCATATAACTTTCATGAAAAGTCACAATGGTTCAGGTTTATTAAGTGCAAGAAATAAAATGTGCCATCAAGTTCATGAGAGCTTACTAACTAACTTTCTCATAACAAGCAAACATTTTATTCGGAAGAAAACAAGGCATATTGAATATGCACGGAATAGAAAATGATGCTAATAGGTAGGTATGATGGACACTTTTGGCAGTATTGGTTTTGGGGAATGGGAAACACGAGTAGAGCTCATACTCAGTGCAGGTGAAGGCTAGCAATAGTAAGGGAGCGACAAACGAGAGAGCAATAACTGTCATAATCACGCTTGCAACAAAACAGGACTAATCATGGCATGAAAGTGATTCAAGACCCCTGAGGCAAAATAATTCATCGAGGCTTAACTGATTATTGTTTCAGTCATATGCATGCATGAGCATGTGCCAAGTCAATTCAAGTGAAACATTCAGAGGAGGATACCACAGTGTCATACCAAGTTATGAATAGAGCAATGCAAGCAAACATTCATATGACATGCTACAAGCTATTAGCAAGCTCGAGTTAATCATAAGAAAGCAAGAACTACTAAGCATCCATAATAACATACACCCTACATGAACAGACTAAGCATGCCCACAATGATGAGTATATGTACAAAAATGAAAACAAATAGAGTTTGTTACCAGCCTCTTACCACACCTCAAGTTGTCATTAATCCTCATTATTGCCCTTCACTTGTGTGGCTTGAATACTAACATGAAACCAAATTCCATTGAGCTCTGCTGCACCCTGCAACGAACTCACAAAACCAAAGAAGAAAAACAAATATTTTTGGTGTTTTAGATTTTTAAAAGCAAGAACCAAAAAGGAAGAACAATCAAAGCAAAATCTTTTTGGGTTGTTCGAATAGTTCAAACTAAGCAAAAAGGGAAAAGCAAACCAAGGTAAAAAGAAGAAGAAGCAAACAAAGAGAAACAACAGAGATATTTTTGGTCTTTTTGTGTTTTAGAAAGCAAAAACAAAGAGAGAACGAAAACTAAAAAGAGAACGAAACATGAATATACAAAGTACCGACAAAAAATGATATGGAGATGAGTGTGATGTCGGTGTACCTCCCCCCAAGCTTAGGCTTTTTGCCTAAGTGGGTATCAATCCAAATGCGAGTAAGGGTTCCAAGCAGGCGGGTCATTCTAAGAATGATTGTGGTTAGGCCCTTGGGAAGAAGAAGAAGTTCCCCAATCATAGGTAGGCTGCTGATATGAAGACTCCCCCTCATATGAGGGCTGGACCGAATCATCTGTAACCTCCCTTCTAGTATACTGGTCCTGTTGGGAGAGCTATCCCAAGTACGTATCAAGCTCCTCCTTAGTGAGTGACCATCCTACCCTGGTATCAAGGTTAAACAAAACAGGTGCAGGCAAACGAACAAATCGCCCGGACTTACTCCTTCTCCAACTAGCCTTGAGAAAGGTTATTTCATAAGACAACTCACTCAAATTAGCCCAAGAAGAAACAAATTTATGCTGTATCATGGAATTAAGGTCAAGCCTTTCTATGGGAAACTGTAGGTCTAGATGATGAGGCACTAAACCATGCAAAGCTAATAAACAAGAGGCAATGAGGCCTCCACAAATTCCACCTTTCTCGCAGTTAGCAGCAAGGCGAAAGCTATCAAGGAACCCAAATTATAAGTTCTATCTCGTTTAAGAGCAGCTGAGATGAATGCTAGATCATACGAGGATAACTTATTGGCAGTTTTCCTAGCAAGAACACACTTGGCAATAAAGTAAGAAAAGTAGTGAATAGACGGGAGATGAATGTTACGGATTTTCCCGCTCTCCTTCGAGAAGCTGCTCCCTTGGCAAATCTCCGCATACAAGTCGATGAGTGGTGCAGGTCGCTCTTTAATCCTCCCACACAATCCCCACTGAGGTACCTTAATAGCTGCACAAAAGTCTTCAAAAGGAAGGTCGACAACTATATTATAAATTTTGTAGTGGACCATGGGGTTAGGCAAAGAGCAACTAAATCGAAAGTCCTACACTACAAACATAGTTAGTTTCACAAATTGACTAGGTTCATATTCCACAAAGTGCTCCAATCCTGCATTAGCAACTAAAGTATGGAAGTCCTAGGAAATTCCTGGAGCCCTCATGAATTCGAAGCATGCGTAGATGGAAGGAAAAACTTCCTCCTCTCGGTGAACCTTCATAACCTCAGGCACCCTCAGTTCATGTTGGTTGAGTTGATGCTCATTCATCTTGTATTCTGAAATTTAAACATCCATTAAACAAGTGATTGCAAAGTGAATATATAATGAAGGGCACTACTCATGGGGACTTGCAAGAGGCCTAAACATGCATCAAAACAATATATCTAAGCATTGAATAATCTTACAAGCTCTCATAACCTGTCACCTACAGCAGCAAAATACTCAAGATATAAACCACTAAACACAAATCTACTTGGACAAGCGGAGGAGTCACATACTGGAGAACAAATGCTCCAAATTTCAGTAGCAAAGATGGGCTGAGCAAGGAGATCAAAAAATTGTGGGCAAGAACAGCAAGAACGCGATTTCGAGCAATGAACTGGTGTTTTCTCGGGAGAGAGAAGAAAGTGGAAAGTGAGAGAGTGAGTGGAGGGCCAGGGGTGGCCCATAGCATGGCCAGGCGCGCCCCTGGGCTGGCCACGCCACCATGTGGTGTGCCTGCCTGGTGGGCCCCCTGGTACTCTCCAGGCACTTCTTTGCCCCTTTTTTCACGTAAAAAAATAATATGAATTTTCTGGATTTTTTCGAGACACTTTATTTTTGGCCAATTTTCAGGTATAGATGAATGATTTTCTGACAGAAAAAAGGTTTCTGGAATGATGTAATGACAAAACAAAGCTAAACTTTAGAAGTTCTAAGGCACTCTAATTTGCAAGCAACTAATAACAGAAAAGTAAACTAAATGAAAACAAAAACTAAAATGGATAGAATAAAAGTAAACGGAGATAATCATGGTGAAAACATTGTTTTGTTCATTGAAATCCTTTTGTTAACAAGGTTGATCAGGTCTTGTTACAAAAACAATTTTATATGAAACAAAACTTTATGTTCCACTAATGATTATGTTACCTCAACCTTGATAGCAATGGTCCCAATCATAATGGTTTCATATTTTTCTCTTGGTATGGGACAATATATTTCTCCAACTTGAATGCCCTCAACATGTTCAATTGAATTCAAACCATAAGTCCTATCAATCTTCTTGGGGAAATAGATAGTATGCTCCTTGTCATTAACATTGAAAGTCACCTTTCCTTGAATACAATTAATAACGGCTCCTACAGTATTAAGAAAAGGTCTCCAAAGAATAATAGACATATTATCATCTTCAGGCATTTCAAGCACAACAAAATCAGTTAATATCAAGCAATTATGAGCCACTTGAACAGGTACATCTTCACATATACCAACAGGAATAGTAGTAGATTTATCAACCATTTGCAAAGATATATCAGTTGATATTAGTTTTTCCAGTTGAAGTCTCTTGTAGAGAGAAAAAGGCATAACACTAACCCCCGCTCCCAAATCACACAAAGCAGTTCTAACATAACTATTTTTAATAGAGCACGGGATAGTTGGAATCCCTAGTTCTCCAAGTTTCTTTGGAACCTTACCATTAAAGGAATAATTAGCAAGAAAAGTAGAGATTTCTTCATTAGGGATCTTCCTTTTATTCGAGACATTATCCTTCATATACTTTGAATAAGGAGGCAATTTAATAGCATCAGTCAAAGGAATTTGCAAGAATAAAGGTTTCATCCACTCACAAAACTTATTATAGTGTTCATCTTCCTTTGACTTGTGTTTCTTATCAGGGAAAGGCGTAGGTTTTTGGACCCAAGGCTCTCTTTCACTACCATGTTTCTTAGCAACAAAATCTTCTTTAGTGTATTTAGTATTCTTAGTGTTCCTTTCAGGTTCTTCTTCAACTTTTTCTTTATCAGGAACATCATTTTCTTCATTACCACTTTTAGTTTCGGCATCAGAGACAGATATACTATTAGGATCTTTAGCAGGTTCAGAGGATTCTACAATAGTTTTATGTTTCTTCTTTCCTTTCTTTGGAGTAGTACCATTATTTTCAGCTTGTTGAGAATCCTGCTCAATTCTTTTACGATGCCCCTCAGGATATAGAGGATCCTGGGTAGCAGCACCACTTCTAGTTCTAATTTCATAAGCATGTTTTTCTTTAGCAGCATTAACTAGCAAGTCTTTTTGTACTTTAATAAGCTAATTAATTTGAGTTTGGACCATTTGAAAATGTTTTACACGCATTTTAACATCATTAGAGGTTCTTTCCACAATATCCTTCAACTCAACGATAGCTCTAGAGTTTTACTTTAAATGATTTTGCACCCTTTTATTGAAATTATCTTTCTTAACAATAAAAATATCGAATTCTTGTAAGCATTGATCGAGAGGTTTAGAGTAGGGGATATCACCTTCATCAAAATGTTGGAGCAAGTGTACCTCAATAGTGGATGAGTGGGGGATTGGCTTACATAATTCTTCTATAGGAGGTAAATTTTTCACATCATCCGCTTTAATTCCCTTCTCCTTAAGACATTTCTTAGCTTCCTTCATCACTTCATCATTTAGTTTAATAACTCCCCTCTTCTTTGATGTTGGAATATGCACATGAATAGTTGATTCAGGTATAGTTGTCATAGGTATAGCTGGTTCAGGAGGAGTCCAGTCTTCATAATTCTTGCTTATTTTAGCCATTAATTCCTCAGCTTCCTTGGGAGTCCTATTCCTGAAAACACAATCAGCACAACTATCCAGGTATGTCCTAGATTCTTAAGTTAGTGTATTATAAAATAAATCAAGAAACTCATTCTTAGGTAATGGACATCCAGCCTATGCATGAATCAAAGCACAAAACCTTGCCCATGATTCAGGCAATATCTCTTTTTCTCCTTGTTTAAAATCAAAAAGTTCCTACAAAATAGCATGTCTAGAACTAGGAGGAAAATATTTCTGCAAGAAAGTACTAATCAAGCAATCAGGGCTATCAATAGATCCAGGAGGTAAATTATTAAACCAAGTTTTAGCTTCTCCTTTCAGTGAAAAAGGGAAAAATTTAGCAACAAAGTAGGTGCACATCTTAATATCATCAGAAAACAGGCCACTCATGGAAGAAAGCTCAGTCATATGTGCTACCACACTTTCATTCTTAGTCCCACAAAAAGGTTCTTTCTCAACAATAGCTATGTAAGATAGATCAAGAGATAAATCATAATCCTTATCTTTAATGTTTATGGGAGATGCATCAAACTTAGCATTAGGAGACAATTTGGGTTTTATAGTACGCCTCTCAAGGAGACTCTTAATATCACTCCTATCATGGGTGTTTTGACATTCTTTAATAAATTCACCGGTCATCTCAATATAACTGTCTTCACTATCATAGCTCTCTCTAGACTCAGGTGAACTAACAGGTGTAGTAGTGTCTTCATTAGGAGTTTCAGTATTTCCAGCTATAGTTCTAGCAATCGTAGCATCTAGGAAAGGACCTAATGAACCACTCTTATCAAGCACAATAGAAGCAGCATCATAAGTATCAGAAGTTTCAGATTCAGCAGTAGTAGCAGTGTGTGTAGCATGTGTATGTGGTGGTGTAAGGAGCTTACTCATAACAGATGGTGAATCGAGAGCAACAGAGGTGTTCAGAACCGTACCTCTTCTTGTAGTGGATGGTAAAATAGGAACCTTGCCATCACGAGACTTACCCATGATGGATGGATGGAAGCGAACAATAGTTATTCCAAGTGGACTTGATAAATAAATCTATGCTCCCCGGCAACGGCGCCAAAAAATAGTCTTGATGACCCACAAGTATAGGGGGTGTATCGCAGTATTTTCTAGGGAAGTGAAACACAATTTATTGATTCGACACAAGGGGAGCCAAAGAATATTTATAAGCCTTAACAACTGAGTTGTCAATTCAGCTGCACCTGGAAACAATCTTGCTCACAGTAGTTTATTAGTACCAACAGTTTTGTAGTAGCAATAGTAAAGTATCAGCAGTATTAAAAGTAAAGACAATAGTAACAATTGCAGCAAACAGTAGGATTAAAGCGCGGTAGGCATAGGGATGGATGAACGGGCGTTGCATGGACAAGACAATTCATATGGCAATCAGAACATAGGGCATTTGTAGATAAATAAGATAAAGCATCCAAGTACTAAATAATCATAGGCATGTGTTCTATATATAGTCATACATGCTCGCAATGAGAACTTGCACAACATCTTTTGTCCTGCCAGCCCATTTGCAGCGGGGCCTCAAGGGGACTACTGGAAATTAAGGTGCTCCTTTTAATAGAGCACCGGAGCAAAGCATTAACACTCCGTGAATACATGTGATCTTCACATCAAAGCCATTCCCTCCGGTTATCCTGATTGTTGTCACTTTGGGGCCTTTGGTTCCGGACAACAACGTGTGTATACAACTTGCAGGTAAGACCATAAACAATACTATCAGAATGAATCAATAACATGTTCAGATCTGAAATCATGGCACTCGGGCCCTAGTGACAAGCATTAAGCATAACAAGTTGCAACAAAGTCAAAAAGCACTAATAGTAGATACTAGGCACCAAGCCCTAACAATCTGATGCCATTACATGAACGATCTCATCTAATCCCTACCATCCCCATAGCCTACATCGAGGGATTACTCACTCATAGATGGGCAAAACATGGATGGTCGATGGAGAAGCGATGGTGATGATGATGGCGATGATCTCCTCCAATTCCCCGTCTCGGCAGAGTGCTAGAATGGAGTTTCTGGTTCCAAATCGTGAAATCTGGTGGTGGCGGCGCAGTGAAACTCTTTCTAGAAAAACGTCGAACCCCACTTGGTTTTTAGGTCAAGAGGCAACTTATAGGCGAAGAGGGAGGCCGAGGGGGAAGCCGAGGTGGCCACACCACCCCCAGGCGCGGCATGGCCTGGCCCGCATGGCCAGGGGGTGTGGGTCCCTCGTGGCCCTACTCCGTCTCGTCTTCTGGCTCCATGAGTCTTCTGGTGAAATAGGATTTTTGGCATATTTTCCGGGATTTTTCCTGATAGTTGATTTTCTGCACAAAAACTAGACACCAAGGTAATTCTGCTGAAAACAGCGTCAGTCCATGTTAGTTGCATCCAATTCACGCAAGTTTAGAGGAAAAAACAATAGCAAAAGTGTTCGGGAAAGTAGATACGTTTTGGACGTATCAGTATCATGGACTTATAGATCAAAATCTAAGATTCGATCTTTCATTAAATTGCGGTAATGTCATTCTATTCCACGAATATAACATTAGAGTATGAACATTATTGGAAATGCCCTAAACCCTAAAACCCAAAACCCTCAACCCCGCACGTAGCATGCACTTATCGATCAAAAATTGATATATTTTCATTAAACTGGTAACTCCATTATATTCGATGAATATAAGCATAAATTTTGAGCATTATCGAAAATACCCTAAACAACCCCTAATAAAACCTAAACCTAAAACCCAAACCCTCAACCCATAAACCCTAACCAATCAGGTATCATGCACTTATAGATCAAATTTTGAGATATTTTGAATGAGTTAGGTAACGCCATATTCTATTCGACGAATATAAGAATAAAGCTTGAGTATTATTGAAAATTCGATAAACCCCCTAAACCCTATTCAGTCCATAAAACCTAAACCATAAAACCATAAAACCCTAAACCCTCGACCCATATAAACCCTAACCAAGCAGATATCGTGGACTTATAGATCAAAATCCGAGATTCGATCTTTCATTAAATTGCAGTAACGCCATTCTATTACACGAATATAACAATAAAGTTTGAACATTATTGAAAATGCCCTAAACCCTAAAACTCTAAACCCTCAACCCCGCCGAAACGACATTGGCAAATGAAGTATCACATGCACTTGTAGATCAAAATTTCATATAAACTTTCCTCAAATTGTGCTAACGCCATTCAATTCCATGAATAGAAGCATATATAAAGAAGCTTGAACAATATCGAAAATTCTCCAAAAATCTAAACCCTCATCCCCTCAACCCCTTACCAAGCAGGTATGATGCACTTATAGATCAAAATCCGAGATACTTTCATTAAATTGCGATAACACTATTCTATTCCATGAATATATATAAGCATATATATATACGCTTGAACATTATTATTGAAAATACATAAACACTGAAACCTAGAGAACCATAAACCGTAAAACCCTAAACCCTAAATACAAACCTTAAACTCCTAAGCCCTAAACCCTAAAATCCTAAATCATATACCATAAACCCTAAACCCCTAAACCCTCAACCCAAAAACACGAACCCTAAATCCTAGGCTATATATATCTTATGTGGAAACTAGGCAATGGGATTTTGAGGCATACTTATTTGTAGTTTCTTCATGACAAAAGCCATTGTCATCGCTTGAAAAATTGAAAATAACTTCAAATTCACAAGCTTCCTTTGTAAATAATATTTTAAATGCCAATAATACGGACCAATCTACCAAATACAAACATGTTGTTATAAATTATAGCAAAGGTGTGGCCATGACCTTGGTCACCTGGTTTGAAATCCATGAAAATTCATACATGGTACGCCATATATCGTATGACAAAATTAAAGCCATTATTATCGATTGGAGCTTTTAAAATAACTCCAAATATGGAAGCTCTTTTTCTAAACAATGTTGAAATACCAATATGCACCAATTTACCAAACATGGTTACATTATCATAAAGTATGGTAACACATATGGCCTTGACATTGGTCATCTAGTTTTTGAAAGCCATGAATGTTCAAACATGGTACGCCATATTGTGAAATGAGTTTTTCAAGAGTTATCAAAATTTATATATTTTCATGGAAATTAGCCAATGCACATAGTGAGACAACAGAGAAACGAATGGTTGTATTTTGTTTCTTTATTTTAAAAAAAAAACTGGCCCAAATTTGGTGTCATTACTATTCATATCAAAAAATTGAAATCTTGCAAAACTCTCGCTGGTTCTCCAATATTTGACTAATTCGGTACCTTTAAACTGTTTTTAAAAAGTCAAGAGCAAGCTATATCACACACTTTGTAGTTCATAAATAGACATAGTTACTTTCAATCATCAAAAACTTATTTAATTTCAGCATCTTCATCTGCGAAGCTTGGAAAGTCATGAAAGTAGGGCATTATCCATCAAATCTGGAATCTCCTTTGTAAACAATTGCTTGAACTGTCAAGATGTACCGATCTACCAAATATGGACAGGTTTGTAATCTTGGTTGGCGAAGATGCTTAAATGTACGGAGTAGTACAAAACATGAAGAAGGTACAGAAACTATGGCTATGACCTTGCTCCTCTTGTTTGAAAGCCTTGAATTAATGTTCATTAATTTCGGCAGATGTCTATAAACTCATTAAATGCTGAAAAGCATACAGGCATGTGGGTCTATCTAAAGGGGACAACATCCCAAGTGGGAGTAGCGTACCTTAGAAGCTTCAACTTCAAAATTTCGGCAGAGCGCCGAAATATCCCGCTCGCCCATTCAAACATCCCGCACATCCATTCAAACATCCAGCCCCCAAAAAACATCTAGCCCCAAAAATTATTTTATTGCACAAATTTAGCCTAGTAGCTTGAAAGGGCGTTATACATTGGGTGAAAAAAGGGGGCGGTGGAATTTTGAGCCATCATATTTGTAGTTGCTTCACAACAAAACACATTGTTGATTTGCAAAGATGCACCGATATACCAAATACGGACACGTCATCATAAACTCTTTCCATGACCTTGGTCACCTTTTTTTGGACGATGGTTATCTTCTTGAAAGCCTTAAATTGTTTGAAAATTTCAGCAAATGCTTAGAAACTCGTTTAAATGCTAGGAAGCAACTCTCGCTGGTGTGTGGGCCTAGACGGTGATAGCGCGTCTGAGAGGCCCCATGCTAGAGTAGCGTCAAAATTTGGTACGGCGCCCCAACATCGCACCCATCCATTAAAATATCCCACACATCCATTCAAACATGCTTCACCTCCTTCTAGAATGCAAAATTCCTTTTCTATCTCTGCTCTGGAAATAAGAATCCGAGGGAGAACTTCAAAAATAGAGGGATATAGGTGGTAAATTTGCGTTCTCCCAAGTGCATCACCCCATCTATGTTTCCCACCCCTTCTTCAATATTTACCTGCCCGCCCACTCCGACCTATGCTGACTTTGTGGACCCACTATGCAAGTGACCCACATGTCAGTGAGCCAGAATTACGGGAAGTAGAGTTTCCCATCGTTTGTTGTTCAAAATTCGAACATTTTTCACTAAACTGAGATAAAATCGTTAAAATCATCCAACCTGGCTTATAGTATCATTCCACTATGTCATAGTAAAAGCTAAAAAAACAAAGCCAAAACACGTTTGTAGCTTTCTAAGCCAAAAATCAAAAGCCAGAATTAGAGCCCAACCAAACAGCGCCTAAATCTCAAGGAACTCTTCCTGTTTCTCCCTTGATTTAGTACTTGGGAACCTTCAATTTTATTTAACAAAAAATATGACCAAGCAGGATATCATCGACTTGTAGATCAATTTTTGAGATACTTTCATTAAATTGCGGTAACACCATTCTGTTTCACGAATATATATAACCATAAAGTTTGAAAATATTATTGAGAATTCACGGAATCCTAAACCATAAAATCTAAACCCATAAACACTGACCAAGAAGGTATCGTGCAACTATAGATCAAAAATTGAGATACTTTCGTTAAATCAGGTAACGCCATTCTATTAGACGAATATAAGCATAAATCCTGAGCATTACCAAAAATTCTCTGAACCCTAAACCGAAAACAACCCATAAAACTAAACTATAAAATCCTAAACCCTAAACCCTCGACCCATAAACCCTAATCAAGCTGGTACCATGCACTTATATATCAAAATTTGAGATACTTTCATTAAATTGCAGTAACGCCATTCTATTCCACGAATATAAGCATAAATCTTGAACATTATTTAAAATTCCCGAAACCCTAAAATCTAAACACTAAACCCAAAATCATTACCAAACACGTAGCATGCACTTATCGATCAAAAATTGATATATTTTCATTAAACTGGTAACGCCATTCTATTCGATGAATTTAAGCATAAATCTTGAGCACTATCGAAAATACCCTAAACCCTAAACAACCCTTTCTGTTCGACGAGTATAAGCATAAATCTTGAGCATTATTGAAAATTCGCTATACCCTGAACCCTAAACAACCCATAAAACTAAATTGTAAAAACCTATAACCCTAAACCCTTGACCCATAAACCCTAACCAAAGCAGGTATTGCGCACTTATACATCAAAATTTGAGATACTTTCAATAAATTGATGTAATGCCATTCTATTCAACGAATATAAGCATAAAGCAACTTGAACATTATTGAAAATTCCTAAAACCCAAAACCCTGAACCCCTAAAACCTAAAACCCTAAACCCTTACCAAGCACGTAGCATGCACTTATAGATCAAAATTTGATATATACTTTTGTTTAATTTGGTAACGCCATTTTATTCAACGAATATAAGCATAAATCTTGAGCATTATCTAAAATTACCTAAACCCTAAACCCTAAACAAGCCCTAAAACCTAAACCCTAAAACCCCAAACCCTTAACCCATAAACACTAACCAAGCAGGTACCATGCATTTTGTAGATCAAAATTTGAGATACTTTCAATAAATTAGGTAACATCATTCTATTCGACGAATATAACAATAAAGCTTGAGCATTATTCTAAATTCGCTAAACTCTAAACCCTATACAAGGATAAAACCTAAACTGTAAAACCCTAACCAAGAAGGTATCATGCACTTATAGATCAACATTTGTGATACTTTCATTAAAGTAGGTAACGCCATTCTATTCGACGAATATAAGCATAAATCTTTGAGCATTATTGAAAATCGCTAATCCCTATACCCTAAACAACCCATAAAACCTAAACCGTAAAACCCTAAATCATCGACCCATAAACCCTAAACCAGCAGGTACCTTGCACTTATAGATCAAAATTTGAGATACTTTCGTTAAATTGTGATAACACCATTCTAGTACATGAATATAAGCATAAAGCTTGACCATTATTGAAAATAAAAAATCCTTAACCGTAAACCCTAATAACCTCCTAAGTCCTAACCCTAGAACTCTAACTTCCTAACCCTAGAACCCTAAACCCTTACCAAGGAGGTATAATGCACTTATAGATCAAAATTTGAAATACTTTTATTAAATTGCGATAATGCCATTCTATTCCATGAATATAACCATATATATAAAGCTTGAACATTATTATTGAAAATTCCCTAAACCCTAAAACCAAAACAATCATAAACCCTAAAACCTTGAACAACCGTAAACCCTAAATCATGAACCCTAAACCACTAAATCCTAAAATCCTAAACCCTAAAATCCCAAACCATAAACCATGAACACTG
The DNA here is from genome assembly GCA_023614405.1 of Avena insularis. Lineage (NCBI taxonomy): Eukaryota > Viridiplantae > Streptophyta > Magnoliopsida > Poales > Poaceae > Avena > Avena insularis. Next base: position 471,487,828 of record CM042694.1, read on the forward strand.
AAACCCTCAACCCAAAATAAAACCCCAAACCCGAAACTTAACCCTAGGCGGTGGGATTTTAAGCCATGTTTTGTAGTAGCTTCATGACTAAAGCCATTATTGTGCCTTAGAAAATTGAAATAACTTCCAATTCGGAAGCTTCCTTTGTAAATAATATTTTAAATGCCAATACAAACCATAACAAATATGGATAGGTTATTATAAACTATAGAAAAGATATGGCCATGACCTTGGTCATCTGGTTTGAAAGCCATGCACATTCTTACATGGTACTCCATATATTGTGATACAATTTTTTCTCAGAAATTATCAAATTTCCAGATTATATTTTTTCATGGAAACTAGCTAGTGCACATAGTGAGACATGAAGAGAGAAAATAATGGATGCATTTTTTATATATTTTGTTTCTTTGTAATTTTTTAAAATGGCTGAAATTAGGTGTCATTGCCATTCATATGAAAAAGTTGAATTTTCCGAAACTCTCGGTGGTTCTCCAGTATTTGACTACTTGATATCTTTGAATTATTTTAAAAAGTGAAGAGCAAGGTATATCACACACTTTCTAGTTCGAAATTAGACATAATTACTTCAGATTGTCAAAAAGTCATTTTATTGTATAGATTTAGCTAGAAAGTTTGGAAATTCATGAAAGTTGGGCATTGTCCATCAAATCTAGAATCATCTTTTGAAATGCCAAGATGCAGCTATCTACCAGATTTGGACATGCTATTATAAACTATAATAGAGATATGGTCGTGACCTTGGTCATCTTGTATGAAAGCCTTCAAAATATATTGTTTATCAATTTTAGCAAATGTGTGGAAACTCATATATATGTTGGTAAGCATATTGTCGCTGGCGTGTGGTTCTAGACGAGGCTAACATGTCAGAGCAGCCGCGTCGGAGTAGCGTACGTCGGAAGCTTCAACCTCAAAATTTCCGCATGGCGCCGAAACATCCCGTGCACATCTATTCAAATATCCCGCGCATCTATTCAAAAATCCCGCCCCGCTTTTTGCAAATGAAAAATTCCTCTTCTATCCCTGCTCCAGAAACAAGGACCGTGGGAGTACTACAATAATAGAGGGGTATAGGTCGTAAATGTGCGTCATCCCACCTATATCCCCCCATCGCCTGTTCCCCACTCACACCCCTCCAACCTCGACCTTCCTCTAGCTGCTTCACGGTCGACCCTCTCTTCCACACCAGAGCTCTTCCACGCAAGAGCTCTTCACCGGAACTATTTCACCGACTCCCTCGCAGCACCGGATCTGCTTCACCAACACCGTCGTCTACCCTACCGGGGCCGTTTCACTGAATCATTCGTTGCTGACCCCGAAATGTCGAGCCGCCGACCCGCCGCCCACTTGTGCGTCCCACCCGTCCTCGCTGCACAGCGTTAATTTCTCTTGCCCGTTTGCTATATTTTTGGTACTCGTAAGCTACAAAATCTTTAGGATGTTGCTCAATATCCTGGATGCTATTGCCATTTCGTTTGCACCCTTCATCTTGTAGGTCCTATCCACCTCATTAGCTTCTTCCTTTAATTCCCTTTCTTTATTATCACGCTATCGGTTTAATCCTCCAACACGAACTCATAGATTCTATTCTTTCTGAGCGCTCACACGGGTCATGCAAATAACTCATAGAGGATCCAACACTGACAATCTGACGCCCAGCAAGGCTGAATCGTGAGGTTTCCTTGTGTTACTTAGGCCAGTTCCTTGTCATGTTAATTAGTTGTATAACCTGCATGCCTAATAAGTTAATAAGTCATTATACATAAGAACTTGCCATGACATTTGCATTTATGTTCAATTGTGAATATATGTGCGAATGCTTAATTCGGGAAATGTCCATCTAGTTTGGATGATATATCGGGTCATTTCTAATGCTATATGTTGGTGTTTTCACCTGCTTTCATCCTTCCAAACCAGCTATCTAGTTTGAAACATACATCTGGTAATTTTTAATGCTATGTTCACTACAAGAAAAGTTTCCTTCCGCAACGCCTTGGCCCGATGGTCGTCCTAGAAGGCGCGCCTTCTGCGACGAAATTCTCGGCTCGGCCGTGGCCGATGGAAACCTTTTTTTCCGGTTTCGCGGCCCTATACTACGATGGATCTGCTAAAAACATGGAGGAAGCCCGGCTGGCACATGGTAGCAGCAAGATTTTCGTTTCCTCATGCGATGTTGACTCACCGAACTCTTTTGAGGCGCGTGGGTGCCGAACGTCATTGTCTCTAGTGGACCATACTTTTCGGTCGCGTCTCCCTGATTTGAACTCGATAGCGTTGCTCGAAGCATATGCCGTTTAGTCAGGCTGCTAGGTCCCACATGTCAGCCTCTCATTGGAAGGTTTGTGTGTATGTTGGAATTTTTTTCCTTCGCTCGCGCTACCCTGTTACGAAATTGATAGTGTTGCTCGATGCATCTACCGTCTAATCAACCTTCTGGGACCCACATGTCATCCTCTCATTAGAAGAAACGTGTGGATGATGGAATTTTTTCCTTCACTGGCGCTACCCCATTTCGAGTTGATAGCGCTGCTCGACACATCTACCGTTTAACCAACCTCCTGAGCCCAACATGTCATCCTCTCATTAGAAGAAACGTGTGTATGATGGATTTTTTTCCTTCGCTGCACTACCCTATTCCGAACTTGATAGCGATGTTCGATGCATCTACCATTTAATCACGATGATGGGCCCCACATGTCATCCTCTCATTAAAAGAAACATGTGTATGATGGATTTTTTACCCTCTATAGCGTCTTCGTGTTCCGAACTTGATAGCTTGGATCGCTACATCAGTCGTTTATTCAGGCTGGTGGGTCCCTTATGTCAGCCTCACATTAGAAGAATCGTGGGTACAATGGAATTTTTTTATTCTCTAGCGCTGCCCTGTTCCGAACTAGATAGCGTTGCTCAACGAATCTGCTGTTTGCTCACGCTGCTGGGTCCTCCATTTCAACCTCTCATTAAAAGAAATGTGTACATGTTAAACTTTTTTCTTGTCCGCGCCTTCCTAAACTGGCTACGTTGCTCAATGCAGCATTTGTATAAGGTCGCACTGTTGGGTCCCACATATCATCCTCTCTGTAAATGAAACGTGCGTATGATGGATGTTTTTTTGGCCATGTCCGTTGTTTTGACCTTGGCAACTTGCTGGGTCCCAGATGTCAACCACCTCTGTGCAGGAAACGTGTCTATCTTGGGTCCCACCTCATAGCTTCTATTTGAAAGAAATGTGTGTATGTTGGACTGTTTTTTCGGGTCCTAGATGTCAGCCTCAGAATACAAAAAATTCTCATCAAGGCCAAATTAAAAAGATTCTGCGCTAACTCAGGGCGGATGCCCTATTCGTCATGGCTTATATTCCATGGGCTCACTCCTAAATTGAATGGGTTATGGTTGGTGGCCACAAGACCACGAAAAGGCCTAATTAGAAGGTATTGGGCTATGCGGCTGATAGGCTAATTTCATGGGCTATGCTTGGGCCTGCCGGGTCCGACATGTCAGCTTCTCTATAAATGCAACGTGTGTGTGATGGACATTTTTTTCGGCTGCGTCCGCTGTTTTCACCTTCGCCATGTATGGTCTTACTGCTGGGGCCCTTATGTCAGCCTCTCTGGCATGTTCTGGCTTGTGGGTCCCTGATGCAGCCCTGTATGTTCTGTCTGGTGGGTCCCTGGTGCGAGCCTCTTTGTACAAGTATTTAAACTTTTGTTTCGAACCACCCTCAAAACAAACTGGGTCCGTGATGTCAGCCTCTCCGTAATGCAATATTGCTACTCCCTCCGACCCAAATTAGTTGATTTGGTTTGTCTAGATTCGGAGGTATCTAGCACTAAAACAAGTCTAGATATATTCGAATCTAGACAAATCTAAATCAACTAATTTGGGTCGGAGGGAGTAGAAGAAAAAAATGTAAACCCAAGATAAATTTGAACAAAAGACCTTCAAATCAAATAAATGTAAACTGAGTGTGTTCCCACTACAACAAAGATATTTATAGAATAAATATCATTAAACTTTTATTAGTACTAAAATTTATGTATTAGTCTTCTTAAAAATATTTTGGGTGTCTATGTTTATCTCTTTTAAAATAGAAAAGGGCAGCGCTCCTGGCATCTCAATTTATAAAATGACACATAATGGAGTATTTTCTTAAAAACATGGGTAGGCAGAGTTACTTATTTTATTTTGAGAGGTGGGAGCAATGTCCAAAAGGCCGAATTAAAAGGAGTTTGGCTATTCTACATAGGCTGCTCTACGTGGGTTATACTCCGTAGGACAGGCTCCATGGACATCATTCTCAAATTTTAGTGGGATGTGCTCAGCAGTCCCCTGACCCCTAAAAGGCCAAATTAATATGTTCTCAGCTATGCTCCATGGGCTCCTTTTTAAAATTTCACTGGGCTATGGTCAGTAGTCCCCTAACCCCGAAAAGAATGAATAAAAATGTTCTGGGCTAAAGAGGGGCCGAATGAGCTACTAGATTTCTTCTCCTGGTTAATAAAAATGGCATTGTGATGTGCTCGGCCGCAATCGAAACAAACACCTCAGAGAGGGAGGGGAAAGCGATAATTCTTTTTGGCAGCTATTCATGTCAAAATTCAGTAGTACAGAATAAGGTAGAAAAATTATCAACAGATTCAAAGTTCATATTCAGGAGCACTTGACCAATTCAGTAGCATTTCCAAAGTGACCAATTCAGGAATAGAGACAATGAAATACCATAACAGTACAGAGAGAACCAGTTTTTGTTTCAGCTCTAAAAACCTTGTCGCATAATCAGTTTGTCGTTTTCACCAATAACACTCGGCCATTGGAGCCAACAAAACTGACGATCAAGTCTGCTTTGAGTACCTTCTTCTCACATCAATGCCTGTGTGACCCCCATATGTAACCCAAAATGCCCAAGTCTCATCTAGATTGTGACATGGCCATGTACAAGGGCGACGAGCACGCGTCCATTCCAAATTCAACAGCACATGACAGATTCAGCAGCAATTTAAAGTGACCGATTCAACTGTGGCTGAAATTGACCAAAAGCATTGACAGATTCAGCAATGCTGACATTGAAATTCAATGGATGTACAACAATGTGGCAAAGCCAAGTTTCAAAAGGAAATCATGACCATGCATTTTCTCCACTCGATCTGAATAAGTCCAAGTACATAGGTATTACTACAAATTAGATTAGCAGTAGGTCAACTCCATACAAAATACTTAGTAGAAGTGTAGAACTACAAGGCTACACTAATCTAGGAACCACTACATGTCCCATCATACGGACTCGAAGAAACGAGAGTGCTGGCCAGGCTGCGCCCTTGATTTCCTGCGTAAGACGCGTCTCTCGTTTCATGGTCGCCTGTCGGCCTCTAGGTTAGCAACATACATGTAAAATTCATACGACAAACTAGGAAATTCGGTATCCTTAATTTCGGCAATTCCAATTATGAAGGGAATCTGCCACCAACATAAACTAGCTAATTAGTACAACATGACATACACTCACAGTAGGATCATCACAAGAGGATTAAGATGTGATATCTCACTGGTGAATCTTGTCCGATGACAGGTTCAGTAGTATGCCAGTAAAGACGTGGCTTGGACAGGAAAGACATGAGCACTTCCTGTGAGGCGTTGGCCGGCGACAGCCTAATCATTGTCTCGGGTGACCTCTTTACTACAACCTGATTGAAACTAGCAAACAAGACTAATGACCAAAACCTCACCTCGTACAGCGGTGATCCGCACGCTGCCGACCTGAGTGGCCTGATGGACAGGAGCAAGTCCGTGCTATGCCCATCAATTTGGGCGACGAACAGCTTGCCCTCCTTCCCGATGTCGATGACCTCAGCTCTGAGCGAGCCCGGTGCACGAACCAACATAGACAGGTCCCATTTTTTGGGGCTGTATCTGGGCACTGTCATCGAGTGGGTAGATATGAGGTGCTCGACGAACACTTTATTGACGCCGGTGAACTCGCATCCTGGCTCCATGCAGACACACCGGCAGTAGTTGCATGCGATCTTGTGGTCATAGACGTCCTTGTAGGAGACCAAAGTCTAGCAGATGTTGTTGGGGCATCTACTACCTTTTGAAACTTCCTAGCCAACTCTGCTACACAAGTAGATAACAGGAGGGAGGCAACACGATACTTTCAAAAAAAAGCAGCGCAAGATCAGCGCAGAAGAGGACTTGAAGGCTGTGCGATGTCAGAGCCAAGCTATGATGGGCTGCTGACACGAGGTACAGCGTACACTCCAATAGTAGTAAATGTATGGATCTACTACTAGTAGGAGTATATGCATGCAAACAAGTTGCGTTTTCTCTCTCCTTCGCTGGCTCTCACCATCCATCCTCCATTGATTTCTTCTCTGCAGCCGCAGGTGCATAGTCCGGCTTGTCTCTTCCTCGTCCACAATAGGTTCAACTTCTTGCTAAGATTTTGCATCTTGACAATTTATCAAAATTAGGTCAAACTTGAGCTACAAGTAAGCGTGATAGTTTGCTCTTAAATTAATTGTCTTTTCAAAGGTATATGGGTGCATCTCTTCTTGTAAAAGCAGTGTAGTCGGTGTGAGTGTCCAACTACCAGGAAAGAACATTCTCAGCTGATGACGACTGGTTCGCCCTCTAGTTAATATTTTGCATATTCCTCAAAGAAAAAAAGATTTTGCATCTTGAAAATTTTGAACCCCTTTTGAAAACGATCACATGAAATACGGAGAGAGGGGAAATGATATTTCTATTCTCTATGGGCAACCCACAAGCTTGAAGTGCACCTTAGGCTTAAAGATAATTTTATTTTTTCCACTATGTATAAGGTGAACCTTAGCGGATGCCACATAGTAGTCCTTATTAAGGTGTGCTTTTTTACACAATGCGGGAGTAGTATATTTCTTTGCTTAGACATATGGTCACCTGTGTCCACGCGCTGTACATGCTGAAAGAATAAAACGTTGGCAGGGGAAGAGGACAGCAACGAAGAGAAGTTGAAGGCGGTTCCATGTCAGAGCAAAGTTATGATGGGTTTCTAACACGAGGTACTCCTGCGGCCACTCTACTAGTAGTAAATTTCAGGACCTATGCAATACAATACAATAAACCACTTCATAGTGTACAGATTAACTTTGAACATTGACCGTTGGATCAAGACTAGCAAATCCAAACATTGCCAACCTCTTGATCTTTTCTTCCATTCTTAGCATCTAGAAAGATTCTACTTTAGCACGATGAACGCTAGTATGCGCAAACCTGAAAACACAATCTCCATTGCTCAGTTTTCAGGTTCCCTGTGTTAATAAATGCATGGACTTCGATGCAATTTTCATTTTTATGAGGTCCTTGATGTAACTTGTACTTCCACCGACCATGTTAACTCTCAAGCACCTCTCTCCTATGAGACCTACCATTTGATAGGCCATTCGCAGTAATTCTTATCTTCTCTTTATCGTGTCTTATCTCTTACAATACAATAAACCACTACATAGTGTACATATTAACTTCAAACATTGACCGTTGGATCAAGACTAGCAAATCAAAACATTCCCAACCTCTTGATCTTCTTTTGCATTCTTAGCATCTAGAAAGATTCTACTTTAGCACGATGAACACTACTATGCGCAAACCTAAAAAGAAAAACTCTATTGCACAGTTTTTAGGGTCCCTGTGCTATATATGCTTGGACTTGGGTGGAATTTTCATTTTTATGAGGTCCTTGATGTAGCTTGTACTTCCACCGACCATGTTAACTCTCAAGCACCTGTCTCCTACGATACCTACCATTTGATAGCCATTCGCAGTACTTCTTATCTTCTCTTTATCGTGTCTTATCTCTTACAATACAATAAACCACTACATAGTGTACAACTTAACTTTGAACATTGATCGTTGGATCAAGACTAGAAAATCCAAACATTGCCAACCTCTTGATCTTCTTTTCCATTCTTAGCATCTATAAGATTCTACTTTAGCACGATGAAAACTACTATGCATAAACCTAAAAAAACAAATTCCATTGCTCAGTTTTTAGGGTCCTTGTGCTAATAAATGCGTGGACTTGGATGCAATTTTCATTTTTATGAGGTCCTTGATGTAACTTGTACTTCCACCGACCGTGTTAACTCTCAAGCGCCTCTCTCCTACGAGACCTACCATTTGGTAGGCCATTCGCAGTACTTCTTATCTTCTCTTTATCGTGTCTTATCTCTTATAATAAAATAAACCACTACATAGTGTATGGATTAACTTTAAACATTGACCGTTGGATCAAGACTAGCAAATCCAAACATTGCCAACGCTGGATCTTCTTTTCCATTCTTAGCATCTAGAAAGATTCTACTTTAGCATGGTGAATGCTATTATGCGCAAACCTCAAAACACAAACTCCATTGGTTAGTTTTCAAGGTCCTTGTTATAATAAATGCATGGACTTGGACGCAATTTTCAATTTTATGAAGTCCTTGATGTAACTTGTTCTTCCACCGACCATGTTCACTCATCTCAAGCACCTCTCTCCTACAAGACCTGCCATTTGGTAGGCCATTCGAATACTTCTTATCTTCTCTTTATCATCTTTTATCTGTTACAATACAATAAACCACTACATAGTGTATGGATTATCTTTGAACATTGACTGTTGGATCAAGACTAGCAAATCCAAACATTGCCAACCGCTGGATCTTCTTTTCCATTCTTAGCATCTAGAAAGATTCTACTTTAGCATGATGAACGCTATTATGTGCAAACCTCAAAACACAAACTCCATTGCCTAGTTTTCAAGGTCCTTGTTATAATAAATGTGTGGACTAGCACACAATTTTCATTTTTATGAAGTCCTTGATGTAACTTGTTCTTCCACCGACCATGTTAACTCATATCAAACACCTCTCTCCTACGAGACCTACCATTTGATAGGCCATTCGCAGTACTTCTTGTCTTCTATTTATCGTGTCTTGTCTCTTACAATACAATAAACCACTGCATAATGTACGGATTAACTTTGAACATTGACCGTTGGATCAAGACTAGCAAATCCAAACATTGCCAACCGCTGGATCTTCTTTTCCATTCTTAGCATCTAGAAAGATTCTACTTTAGCTCGATGAACGCTATTATGTGCAAACGTCAAAACACAAACTCGATTGCTTGGTTTTCAGGGTCTTGGTGCTAATAAATGCATGGACTTGGATGCAATTTTCATTTTTATGAGGTCCATGATGTAACTTGTACTTCCAGTAACCATGTTAACTCATCTCAAGCACCTCTCTCCTACGAGACCTACCATTTGGTAGGCCATTCATAGTACCTCTTATCTTCTCTTTATCATGTCTTATCTCTTACAATACAATAAACCACTTCCTAGTGTACGAATTAACTTTGAACATTGACCATTGGATCAAGACTAGCAAATCCAAACATTGCCAACCGCTGGATCTTCTTTTCCATTCTTAGCATCTAGAAAGATTCTACTTTAGCATGATGAACCGCCGTATTACAAGGGTTTCGCCTGTGCGAGTTGAGGGTCTCAAGTATTGGGTGTGCCCTAAAGGCTCTCCCTAGGATGGCTTATATAGATATCCGGCCTAGGGTTTACAGGAGAGGCCTATCCGGCTACGTCTAAGAGTCGGTTACAGAGTACATCTTGAACTACAAGTAACATTATGGGCCTAAGTCGGTAAGTCTTCTGGACCTTCCCGTAGCCGGATTGGACTCCATATTTCTCCCTGACTGGGCCGCCCGTGAAACAAAGCTCTAACCCGAAGTGGGCCACCCTGGTTAGTGAGGAACTATGAGGATACCCGGAAAGTATATCCCCAACAGCAGCCTGATACATTGCAAATGTATCTATAATTTTTGATGTTCCATGCTTGGTTTTATCCACTTGCTTGTGTTTTGTTCCAACTTTGGAGTACTTTTATTATGATTTCTTGTACTAACCTATTAACAAGAGCCACAGTGCCAGCTGCCTGTTTTTCTGTTGTATTTGGTTCCAGAAAAGTCAGAAATTGAATATTCTCGGAATTGGACACGACAAAAGCCAAAGTGCCTATTTTTCCGGAAGGGATCTAGTGCCAGAATACGAGGCGAAGAAGGGCTGGGGGCCGGCCACACCACCTGGCCGCACGGCCAGGCCTGCCCTGCGCCAGGGGGTGGTCTTGCCACCCCCAGCACCCCCTCGGCCTCTCCTTCCGCCTATAAGTTTCCCTCGGGACGAAAACCCTAAGTACCCAATCAAAAATCCATTAAAGAGTCTGTAGCCGCCGTCATCTCCATCCCTAGATCGGGAGGGATCTGAAGCTCTTCCCGGCACCCTGCCGGAGAGGGGAATTTACCCTGGAGGCCTTCTTCATTACCATGCAAGCCTCCGGTGTGATGCGTGAGTAGTTCATCCTTGGACTACGGATCCATGTAGTAGCTAGATGGCTGGTTTCTCCTCCTTTGTGCTTTCATGTTTCGACCTTGTGAGCTCCGTTCATGATCAAGATCATCTATTTGTAATTCATACATGTTGTGTTTGCGGGGATCCGATGGATATTGAGATGCTATTTCAGATTGATTATTGATTCTATCATGTCTTTGTTATTTGAGATCTTGCATGCTTTCTGTTGTTAGTAGATATCTTGGCCAAGAAGATGCTAGCAACTCCAAGAGTTAGTATTTATGCTCGATAGTGGGTTCATGCCTCTCGTAATCTGGGGAAGTGACAGAAATCTCTAAGGTACTAGATGTGCTGTTGCTACTAGGGAGAAAACAACAATCCTTTGTTCATAGAACAATCGTATTGTTTACCTTACACGTAGTTCGTAAAGCAATAATCTGTTGCTTGCAACTTAATACTGGAGGGGGTTCGGATGATAACCTGAAGGTGGATTATTAGTCATAGACACAGTTGGATGGCAGTCTATGTATTATATTGTATTGCCCAATCAAGTCTCAAAGGAGTCAAGATGCTTAGTATATGCATGTATTGCTTTCTCGGTGTTTGTCAATTGCCCCGCTGTAATTTGTTCACCCAACATGTTATCTATCTAAGGAGAGCCACCTCTAGTGAACTATGGATCCCGGTCCTTTACTTTACATACAATCTACAATCTTTTACTGCTTTGTGTTTACTTTCTGCAAACTTTTACTTCTTTCCATTCGATACGTTTAATCCTTTGTTTTCCGCAAAACACGGTGAGGTTGACAACCTCATCACAAGTTGGGGACAAAGTTCTGTGGTTGTGTTGTGCAGGTCTCCACGTTGCTACTAGCACCGGTAGTGCACCCTGCCAAAGCTCAGCTAGTAACACCTTTGAGGTGTTTCCTTGCTCCTACTGGTTCGATTAAACCTTGGTTTCATAACTGAGGGAAACTTGTTGTTGTGCTCATCATACCTTCCTCTTGGGGTTCCCAACGATCTCTACATCAACACCATGCACCAAGCACTTTTCTGGGCACCGTGTATTGAGCCATCAAGCGATTTTCTGGCGCCGTTGCCATGGACTCAAGGACATCTTCACAAGGGGAGTCCCTCATAACCAATCTCTTTACTTTATTGTTTTTGTTTTGCTTAGTTTCTTTTTGCTTTGTTTGCTTGTTTTGTTCTTGAAAAAACACAAAAAAATTAGTTTTACTTGTTTGCTTTCTTATTTGAAAACCCAAAAAAATGACTACTCTTGAAAACACTAAGTTGGGTGACTTCACTAGCACCAACAACAATGATTTTATGAGCACTCCTATTGCTCCACCTGTGGCTGAAAATACTTTCTTTGAGATAAAACCTGCTTTGCTCAATCTTGTTATGAGAGAACAATTTTCTGGTATTGGTAATGAAGATGCTGCTTCCCATCTAAATAACTTTGTTGAACTTTGTGAGATGCAAAAGCATAGGGATATAGATGGTGATATTATTAAGCTGAAATTGTTTCCTTTCTCTTTGAGAGGAAAAGCTAAAGAGTGGTTGAATTCCTTAACTAGGAATAGTATTGATTCTTGGACTAAGTGCAAAGATGCTTTTATTGGAAAATATTATCCCCTGCTAAGATTATATCCATGAGAAGTGAAATAATGAAGTTTAAACAACTTGATAATGAGCATGTTTCTCAAGCTTGGGAAAGAATGAAATCTTTGGTAAAGAATTGTCCCACTCATGGACCGACTGCTTGGATGATCATCCAAACTTTTTATGCAGGATTGAACTATTCTTCAAGGAACCTATTGGATTCAGCTGCTGGAGGTACCTTTATGACCATCACTTTGGGTGCTGCAAAAAAACTATTGGATAATATGATGGTTAATTATTCTGAATGGCATACTGAGAGAGCTCCACAAGGTAAGAAGGTCAATTCTGTTGAGGAAACCTCTTCCTTGAGTGATAAGATTGATATTATTATGTCTATGATTGTTAATGGGAAAGCCCATATTGATCCAAATAATGTTCCTTTAGCCTCTTTGGTTGCTCAAGAAGAGCAAGTTGACGTGAACTTCATAAGAAATAACAATTTTGGCAACAATGCTTATGGTAATAATGCTTATAGGAACAATTTTGGTAACAACAATTATAAGCCATATCCTCCCAACAATGGTAAATCTGAATTACCTAGTGAAGGTAGAATTTTGGAAGTTGAAAGAGCCACTAAAAACTCTATGCAAATGCAATATGAGCAAAATAGACTATTTACTAAAACAATGGAGGAGCAATCTATCATTTTGAAGAACATTAGCCATCAACTTGAGAGTCTAAATAGGGAAATTCCTGGTTTACAATTGAAACTCTCTAATGCTGAAAGAAATATATCATCTTTGTCTGAAGCTCAATCTTCATTGATTAATAAAATGGCTGTTAAACCTGAAACTAATGACAATCCCTTTGCAGCTACCAATGCTATACAAGTAAGAATTGATGAAAATGTTAGACTGTTAGCTGAATTACATGCTAAGTGGGAAAGAGAAGATGAAATTGCTAGAAACATTAGTGTTTCTACTATCACCACCTGTAGTGTTGAGGCTAGTAATAGTTCTACCACTTTAGATGATAAAGTTGATTTTGATCTTGATGGTTGCAACATCTCTGAAGTTATTAAGTTCCTACAAAAGCTTGCTAAAATTCCTAATGCTAGTGCTATTAACATGGCTTTTACAAAACACATTACTGATGCTCTCATAAATATTAAGGAAGAAAAGATGAAACACAAAGCTTATATTCCTATAAAACAAGAGGATGGTTGGGAACCCATCATTAATATGAAAGTGAATGACTTTGATTTTAAAGCTTTGTGTGATCTTGATAGTAGTGTTTCTATTATGCCTAGAAGGATTTATGATATGCTTGATTTGCCTCCTCTTGAAGATTGTTATTTGAATGTCCCACTTGATGCTAATGCTAAAAAGAAACTCATGGGGAGTCTTAATGATGTTCTTATTATGGTAATGATTCCTATGTCCCCGTTGATTTCTATGTTTTGGATGTTGAATACAATGCTTCTTGTCCTATTACTTTGGGAAGACCTTTTCTTAGAACTGTTGGTGCCATCATTGATATGAAGGAAGGCACCATTAAATATCAACTCCCACTCAAGAAAGGTATAGAACACTTCCCTAAAAAGGGAGAAAAGATTTCTTTTGCTTCTCCTATGAAAACAAAATTTGGTCTTAATGCTTCTTCATTTGAGAACACTTGATTCTTCCTTTGGTTCTTATGCCTAACTTAAAGGCGTTAAAGAAAAGTACTTGTTGGGAGATAACCCAAGAGTTTTAGTTGAGTCTTGGAAGTTATTACCTCTGTAATAACCTCTCCTTATCCTTTTTATTTACTTTTTGTGCCAAGAGTAACCTCTAATGAGAGTGAAGTAATGATTGGGAAAGTTGCTGTCCCGAAACAGATTTCTGTGCTTCACCGTAAAAATTCCTGAGAGAGTTCTGTATGTCGGATTGAGCTGTTTTTGTTTGTGATTCTGACCCAGGTTGTTATCTAACTTTCTTTACTCCAACACTTTTTTATTTGAGCAACAGAAGGTCTTCGAAAAAATTCATCTTTACCTGCTGGTCTGTTTTGACAGATTTCTGTCATTTTCTGCATTTGCTTCTTGTGGGTTCCTTTTTGAGTTCTTTTGGGGAATTGAGATTTTTGAGGGAAGTGATACAGTAGCTAGTGTTCTAATGGAAGTTTATTTGGTGTTAGAACTGAACCTTGAGACTTATTTATCTTAAGTGTACTAATGTCGATAATGAGATTGTGTGAAGTTTTGTATGAAGGAAAATTTTCAGGTGTATGGAAGGAATGAGTAATGAGATGAAGGATGGACTAAAGCTCAAGCTTGGGGATTCCACGCGTGTCACCCCAAGAAATATCCAAGAAGTGCAAGCGTCAAAGCTTGGGGATGCCCAAGGCATCCCCTTCTTCATCAATAAAAATTTCAGGTTTCTTCCAAACGCTTCATTTTTATTGTTTCATGCACAGTTGTGTTTTTCTTGGAGCGTCTTCCTTTTCGTTTTCGTTTTGGTTTTTAGTTTGCTTGGTTTGCTTAGTTTTCTTAATAAGTTGGTTGGACCCCCTCTTTCATACATTGGTTTGCAAATAGTTTGGTTTGGTTTGGAAAAGAGTAGGAAAGTTCATGCTTATGTGGTAAAAAGAGCTCGTTTTTGACTGTGGCTATGCTTTGTCATGCCATGCTTGATATTGTTTTGGCTTTATGCTTAGTATTCTTTGATATAGCATGACTTGTTATAAACAATTGATCTTTCTTAATGTGCCTTGGATGAATCATGCGTTGTTTTAGCATATTAAAGCATAGTATAGTAGTATTCTCCTTTGATGCTTTATTTGGGTTGACTTGGCGCATGCTCACACCATGTTATGACTATCTCAAGTCACCATAGCCTTTATGATACTTTAGTTTTCAACTTGTAGCATCACTTTATGCTTTGATCAATGATGTTTTGTCGCTCTGCATGATTATGGCCATTATTGCTCTCTTAGTTTGTCGCTCCCAGTCTTTTGCTAGCCTCCACAACAAAGTATGAGTTCCACTCATGCATCCAACTCCCTAAACCAAGTTTTTCCAGAGAGTCCACCATACCTACCTACTAGCTTATGCTATTCCAAGTATATTCATGCTTTTGTCTACCTTTCACTTGTTATGAGAAAACTAGTGATTAAAGCTCTCACGAACTTGATGGCACACTTTACTTTATTGCCTCTAATAAACTTGAACCATTGGGTCCTTCTTTGTTGCGTATATGCTTGCGCCCTATAAGTTGAAATTAGCAGAACCATGTACCATGGGGAATGCTTTCAACATTGCACTTGTACTTTGTACCCCGTTGATATTATGTTCTTTTGCTTACGGATCCCGGCGGTGTGAAATAAATGTGGAACTTGTATGATCATGGAGTTTGTATGTGTGTTAGAGAATCGCCTGGGCCACTAGCCTAAGCCATGCCTAATCATGGTGGAAACTTGCAGCATCACCATAATGAGCTCTCTATGAAGCATCCTCAATAAAAACCTATGCAAATAGCAAATAAAAAGAACGATGAGATGCTCATTGTCTGCTTGCCTTGTCATTTTGATTATGGGAAAGCTCCCGTATCATGTGCAAGGGTACCCGTTAGGTTCTTAATGATACATATATACTTACAATGACAAGAGCTTACTCGTGACTGAAGTTGAGTAGCATGAGGATCGGTCTTCGTAAGTAAGGGGCATAAGATTTCGGTTTATAACTTGTCAAGCATATCCTCTTAGTTGTGTCACTTTAACCTTAATCACCTTCAAGATGCTTATGATAGGGGCAATGAGATCTGAAAGCTACAAGTACCATAATTTTTGGAAGCTCTTTATGAGACTTGAATCCCTACTTCCTTTTACAAAAGGCCTTTCTTCCACCATTATATTGAGTCTCCACCTTCTATCTTTATGCACTACTTTGAGAGCATAGTGGCCATTCTTAGTTCTATGTGCATTGTCCCAAGACTAGTTGATTGATGCATCACTTTTTATTGCATGTTTGAAACTATTGTATCTAGTGACTCTTATGAACTTTGAAGGTGTCCTATGCATTTATATTTGCTACTCTATTGAGGGACAAGCTGAATACTTTTATGCTATGTTTTCTTTATGTGAAACAAACAAACGTCTTGCAAAGCATGTTATTCATGAATCTTTTGTTTGTGCCTTTTCATGTTGCATCTTAGTTTCTTTGGTTATTGCTAGAACTTTGTCTTTCATGTTATGATTGAAGTACTTTGATCCTAGCTTTGAGTTTTGCAAATACTTTTGATCAAGTTTTTGATGGTGCATGTCACCTAAAAAATTATTCTTTTTATCACTTACCTACTCGAGGACGAGCAGGAGTTAAGCTTGGGGATGTTGATACATTGCAAATGTATCTATAATTTTTGATGTTCCATGCTTGGTTTTATCCACTTTCTTGTGTTTTGTTCCAACTTTGGAGTACTTTTATTATGATTTCTTAGACTAACCTATTAACAAGAGCCACAATGCCAGCTGCCTGTTTTCTGTTGTTTTTGGTTCCAGAAAAGTCAAAAAATGAATATTCTCGGAATTGGACGGGACAAAAGCCAAAGTGCCTATTCTAGAAGGGATCAAGTGCTAGAATACGAGACGGAGAAGGGATGGGGGCCGGCCAAACCACCTGGCCACGCGGCCAGGCCTGGCCCGCGCCAGGGGGTGGTCTAGCCGCCCCAGCACCCTCTCGGCCTCTCCTTCCGCCTATAAGTTGCCCTCGGGACGAAAACCCTAAGTACCCGATCAAAAATCCACGAAAGAGTCTGTAGCCGCCATCATCTCCATCCCTAGATCGGGAGGGATCTGAAGCTCTTCCCGACACCCTGCTGGAGAGGGGAATTCACCCTGGAGGCCTTCTTCATCACCATGCAAGCCTCCGGTGTGATGCGTGAGTAGTTCATCTTTGGACTACGGATCCATGTAGTAGCTAGATGGCTGGTTTCTCCTCCTTTGTGCTTTCATGTTTAGATCTTGTGAGCTCCGTTCATGATCAAGATCATCTATTTGTAATTCATACATGTTGTGTTTGCGGGGATCCGATGGATATTGAGATGCTATTTCAGATTGATTATTGATTCTATCATGTCTTTGTTATTTGAGATCTTGCATGCTTTCCGTTGTTAGTAGATATCTTGGCCAAGTAGATGCTAGCAACTCCAAGAGTTAGTATTTATGCTCGATAGTGGGTTCATGCCTCCGTAACTGGGAAGTGACAGAAATCTCTAAGGTACTAGATGTGTTGTTGCTACTAGGAGAAAACAACAATCCTTTGTTCATAGAACAATCGTATTGTTTACCTTACACAGTTCATAAAGCAATAACTGTTGCTTGCAACTTAATCTTGGAGGGGTTGGATGATAACCTGAAGGTGGATTATTAGTCATAGATGCAGTTGGATGGCGGTCTATGTATTATGTTGTATTGCCCAATCAAGTCTCAAAGGAGTCAAGATGATTAGTATATGCATGTATTGCTTTCTCGGTGTTTGTCAATTGCCCCGCTGTAATTTGTTCACCCAGCATGTTATCTATCTAAGGAGAGCCACCTCTAGTGAACTATGGATCCCGGTCCTTTACTTTACATACAATCTACAATCTTTTACTGCTTTGTGTTTACTTTCTACAAACTTTTACTTCTTTCCATTCGATACGTTTAATCCTTTGTTTTCCGCAAAACACGGTGAGATTGACAACCTCGTCGCAAGTTGGGGACAAAGTTCTGTGGTTGTGTTATGCAGGTCTCCACGTTGCTACTAGCACCGGTAGTGCGCCCTGCCAAAGCTCAGCTAGTAACACCTTTGAGGTGTTTCCTTGCTCCTACTGGTTCGATTAAACCTTGGTTTCATAACTAAGGGAAACTTGTTGCTGTGCTCATCATACCTTCCTCTTGGGGTTCCCAACGAGCTTTACATCAACACCACGCACCAAGCACTTTTCTAGGCGCCGTGTATTGAGCCATCACAGCCCCCGGAGGCCTCCAAGATCCAAAGTCGGATTTATCATCGTCTAGCTTGATCTTCGGCTTGCAGAATCTTGAAGGGTTCCTGAAACTTCACAACAAAAGATACGATCCGGGTCTTAAAAATAAGTCGGACTTATCAGTAGGTTACTCGGATTTTCTAGCTCGATTTAGAACTAAGACGGAACTTCGTCTCTAATGCCACCTGACACAAATATGGTCAAGTCACGTCATCTGATAGGCGTTCCGTCAGCACGACCGTTGGTGGGTCCGCGGTCCGCGGAACCGAGGCGCCGTTTTAATGCGTGCGTGGAGATCGAGGCGACGCAATCATCGCACGGGTCCTTCCCAGTTCTTTCCACGACGCGTGGCGGTTACACTGTAGCGTTTGCATGAATCTTGGCGCAGGTAGGTGGATATAAGGGGTTCAGATTTCTTCTTCTCCTTTCCACTAGCCCTTTGCCGTTTCCTTTCTTCCCAATCTTCCTGCGTGCACAGAGCCCCCTCGTCCTCCCCCCATAGAGCTCCCAACGCCGCCCCTTTAAGGTCACCCTCTCACCGGATAAAATGGCTTCATCATCTTCTTCCTCCGGTTTGGCGGAGGCAGCGGCAAAGGCAGAAGCTGCAGCAGAGAAAGAAAGGTACAGGGGAATTTGGATCCCCTGCGCCCTTGACGAAGCAGGCCTCAAGAACGTGGAGAAGGAGGGGCTTCTCGCTGCCAGCGACTGGCGGAGCGGCTCCGGTGAAACCGTACCCAACCCGCGTGACGGCGAGCGAGTCCACTTCGGCACCCATCTGGACCGAGGTCTGTCTTTTCCTCCCTCGGAGTTCTTCTCCGAGGTGATAGATCACTATGGAGTTCAACTCCACAATCTTCCTCCCAATTCACATCTAGAAATGAGCGCATATGCTGCGCTTTGCGAGGGCTTTCTCGGCATTAGGCTGAGTTTGCTTCTCTTCCAGTTTTATTTCCATTTCTGAAGGAATTCCATTACTGCCAGTGTTCCTTACATCACCGGCACCATTAGTTTTTCTCTTAGACGAGACCGGGCATATCCCAAAATTTCTGCCAGTGAATCGGTCAAACAATGGCCAGCCACTTTTTTCTACCATAGGGATATTCCGGCTCCCGGCAAAGCTACTGCTTTGCCGGCTTTTGTCGACAGAGCCGCCATGGCCCAGCCTTCCTGGGACGAATATCTGATCAAGCACAGTGGTCTGAAGGGATCCGACTTGGTCCAATGCTGGGTCACACGTCGGATCCATCCACTTCAGTACCACGGGGATAGACTGATGCACTCCATCACGTCTTCTCCAACCGACTCCCTCCGCATCAGCTCCAAAGCCTACACCACTCAAGGCTACATAAGCCAAATCAAGTGGCTGATCAGGGAGCGGATCGAAAGGCGGATTCCGGAGGTTTCTCTGGACATGCACACAGCGGAAAACCCCGTGGTGCCGGTAAGCTTTCATCATCACATATTTTATGTGTTTCTATCTTCGAGTTATATTGCAATACTGATATATTTTCTTGTTTTTAGCTTGTTGACATCCCCGAGTCAGAACTTGCTCCGCTCGAAGGATACCCTCCGGAGTTTTCTTAGGAGGTAGAAGTAGTTCCACTGCCAGATCTTGCGCTCAAGAAGCGCAAAGCTCTGACGGTAGCGGTTGGCACAAAGGAGGTGCGCGTCGTGAAGAGGTATCTTTTCAGTCACAACTTTTCCGTCTTTGTACTTTTACTCAAATTTCTTTCTGAGATGTAACGTTTCGGACTTTGTTACCTTCTTAGAGCAAAATCAATCATCAAGCGCAAGGGGAAAGGGATTTCTTCGAAGCCCTTATGTCAGACGAAGCTTACCATAGCTTCGCCTGTCGTGGCTCCTCCGACTCCAGCCCCTCAACCTTCTGCAACTCCGGTTATCTCGTCGGATGCTGGAGAAGATCCGACTCTTCAAACGGAGCCTGCGATCCTTGGGTCGCAAACTGACGTCACCGTGGGTGTGTCAGCTCAAGATAAGGGTGAACCCTCCTCGGGTAATGATCCCTCGGCTGAAGTCTTCGCCGGAAACCTCCTCAGCAATCCGGGTCTTGCAAAGTTTGGCCTGACCCAGAAATCTGTAGAGGAGATCCAGCGGCTAGCCAGGCAAGTCCTGGACAAAAGCCATTTATCCCCCGAGGAGGAAGCGCAAGAAGCAGAGGACGTCAAGTTCTCTGACGTTCTCACTCAAGTCTGCCTTCGCGACGAGAGGATTAGGACTGGGGAGCTTCCAACAGCCCAGTGATCCCTCTTACTCTTGCCGAAAAGGTGGCCGCTGAAGTGAACGCGGGTTTAGATAAACTCACCCGCGAGCAATATGTAAGCCGGAATTCCAACTCTTGTTTTTTCTATTATGTTATATCATATCCTCTAGCCCCCAAGCATGAAGTAGGATATAGAATCCAAGTTTATGCTTCATTAGGATCCCAAAGAACGAACTAGTGTAGCCCCCAAGGCCCGTGTTGATATTTAGCAAAAATACTAGCCCGAGTCTTAAGTAGCTTTCTGACTTTGGGTATTCTGACTTACAGAAAGTATGTTCCTATAACCAGGAATTATTGACCAATGTCTGTGATAAGCGGAGAGAGATCAAAGCTCTCTGGCTTAAAAATGCTGAGCTCAAAGTAGCCAAGGATGAAGCCGAAGGTAAATATTCTGAGATTCAAACCTTGTCTTTGCTTTTTTCGATGTCGAATTTTTCTAAACTTGTTGTTCTTTTTTGTCTTACAACGCTGGTGAAACAATCCATCGCTATGATTGAAGAGGCCGAGAACCTCAAGACCCTGGTGGTGGAGAACAAGGGACTTCGCCAAGAGCTGGATAAGCTCAAGGCAGATCATGAAAAGACCATAGCTCAAGTCCTTGAATCCTCCTCCATGGCCATGGATGAGCGTGATCGCAAGATTGCTGCTCAGGATAAAATAATCTCGGACCTCAAGAATGAGCTTGGCAGAGAGAAGGACATATCCCAGGCGCACCGGGCTGAACTCCAGAGTCTTCGGGAGGAGAAGACCAAGATTGACGACGTCATTTTTGGTACGTTCCACCTCTCTGACTTATCTTTTTCTTCGACTTCTATCAATGTCTATTTTTTCTTAACTTTATTTTGATGTATAGGTCCTCTAAACTTGACGGACTCTTCCTCGTCCGAGCCCCGCACCCACCGGCTTACCCAAGTCGGTGATCTTCTTCATGACCACCGTCAGTCCCTTGAGGACATTGGCGAGTCTCTCAGGATTCCGGACATGCCAAGCATGTCGGATTTTGAGGTGGAGGGCCAAGGAGATGCCGAGCTTGTTCGGGATGGAACATATCCTCACGCTACGATCGTTGCTGAGAACGCTCTCACCATGGTCATGAGCCACCATGGAAACATGGAAATATGGCAAGTGACTAGAGGGTACTGCAAGGTAGACGAAGACGGCCAGGAGCAGGACCTTCAAGCCATCATGCACTCCTGCGCCGGATACGAGTGCCACGTAGCTGATCTGACCAGCTACAAGATCCCCTTCTTCACCCGCGTGGATACTCTGCCTCCTCCTGCAGAAGAAACCTCAGAACGATATCAAGGCGGAGTGACCAGCGAGCCGGCAGATCCTTCATCTCCTCCTGCATCATAGACCAGAAATTTATGTATTATTCCAGAAAAATCTGATGCGATTGTAAATATTAAGTACTATTTATCTTTGCAAGTGCTAAGCTTTTGATCTACTCAGCACATTTGACTTTTGAAATTTTTGTGTGCCTGAAATGTTTTCATAAGCACTTGTATTTTTTCGTCTCTGCTTATTGTTTATCTGGCTTTCTGTCTCGTCCCTTTCGTGAGCCAGCTAAACTTTCCGCCGGAAACTTTGCCGAGCAACGGAGCTCAATTGCTAAACCAGTTTAAACTCGGAAACAAAGCCGGCTTCCAGTACCCACAATTCACTACTCGGAAAATGCCCACATCCAGCAATCAGACAAATAACTAAAGTAAAGACTATAAATTTTAGAGTTATACCTGAAGGTAGCGGTTTTTAGAATCAGAAATCTAAACCAGAACGAACATGAGCATAAAGTACTTTCAAGCATTCTGGGATTTTCGACTATGACATGATCATTCGGAAATAAGATGGTTTAAGAACTTCTCAGAAAAAACTTGAGGTAACCAACACTTTTATTTCTCATAGAACATGTACATATGTATAATTACAAAGAAGGATAAACTAAGAATAAAAGGGACATAGCTGAGCAATATTCCACGGTCTGTCTAACTCATCCGGATTTGTACTGCCTCTAGCTCTCTTTCTCTTCTTAGTAGCAGGTCTTTCTTTGGCTGCCCTCATGTCAGTTAAGTAGTACGATCCATTGTGCAATACTCGACTAACTAAAAAGGGCCCTTCCCATACTTGGGAAAGTTTGTGCTTTCTTTGTTGCACAAGCCGGCGAACCAAATCACCTTTATTGAAAGATCTATTTCGGACTCTCAGGCTATGAAACTTGCGTAACTTCTCCTGATAGGATCTAGACCTCATTTCAGCAACGACGCGAACTTCTTCGACTAAGTCGAGATCATTTTGTCGAGAAATCTCGGCATCCTCTTCGATATACGCGGCCACTCTAGGAGAAGTATGAATTAAATCACTAGGAAGAACTGCTTCTATGCCATAGACCAAGAAGAAAGGTGTGTATCCTGTTGACCTGTTCGGAGTTGTTCGTAAACTCCAAATTACAGAGGGTACTTCCTCTGCCCAAGCCCCCGCAACACGTCATAGTGGTGCTTCGAGTCTTGGTTTCAGGCCTTATAGAATTAAACCATTTGCTCTTTCGACTTGTCTGTTAGCCTGTGGATGTGCGACTGACGCAATGTCAAGCCGGATATTTTGCTCATCGTGGAATTCGGCCAGTTATCCCATAGAAAAGTTACTCCCGTTGTCCGTGATAATGCTATGCGGATAACCATACCGGATTATAACATCCTCGACAAATCTTTTGGCCGTTGCTCCATCACAACTAGTGACAGGTTTAGCCTCGATCAACTTGGTGAATTTATCCACCATCACTAAGAGGTGAGTAAATCCACTTGGATCTCCTTTAAAAGGTCCTACCATATCAAGCCCCCAGACCGCAAAAGGCCATGTTATAGGTATTGTTCGCAGCTGATCAGCCGGAACATGAGCTTGCTTGGTGTACTCTTGGCAGCATTTGCATGTCTTGACTAATCGTTCGGCATCTTCCTGAGTTGTAAGCCAGAAAAATCCATGTCGAAAAGCTTTTGCCACTAAAGATTTGGCTACAGCGTGGTGACCACACTCGCCTTCGTGGATTTCCCTTAAGATTTCCACTCCTTCTTCAAGAGATACACAACACTAAAAAACCCCAGAAACACTCCATTTATGGAGCTCACCCTTAAAAATAGTATAGGCTTTTGCTCGTCGGATAATCTGCCGGCTCAGCACCTCGTCTTCGGGTAATTTGCCATCTACCAAATAATCGAGGTAGGGTTGAGTCCAGCTGGGAATTACAGCCAGAACTGCTATGAAAGGTGAGTCGGATTTGGTCGAATATTCCTCATCTACTCCCTTTATCGAGGGAACTTTGAGGTGCTCTAAAAATTGCCATCCGGGACCTCTTTCCGCGCAGAGCCTATTCGAGATAGTGCATTTGCTTCCTCATTTTCCGCTCGAGGGATGTGTTGAAATTCAAACCCTTCGAACGATTTAGATAGATCATCCACGACAGCTTTATATGCTTCCATGTGCTTATTTGCATTACAAATATCCGAGACTTGCTGAGCAACAAGATCCGAATCTCCGTAACACATCAAACGTCGGATGCCAATATCCTTGGCAATCCGGATTCCATGCAGCAGTGCTTCATACTCGGCAATATTGTTTGTCGCTATGAAGTGGATCTGCAACACGTATAATAGTTTATCTCCTTGGGGTGATTTGAGCACCACGCCAGCCCCCGAGCCCCCTCAAGCCTTAGACCCATCGAAAAAGAGGGTCCAGTATTCCGACTCAGGGAGGACCATGTTCTCCTTCGTCTCTGTCCAATCAGCGACAAAGTCAGCAAGGATCTGGGATTTGATTGCTGTCCGAGGTTTATACTCAATATCGAAAGCTGAGAGCTCTATGCCCCCATTTGGCTACACGTCCTGTGGCGTTGCTGTTGTTGATTATTTCTCTCATGGGAGCTTTGCTCACCACGGTAATTGGATACTCCTGAAAATAGTGTCGTAACTTACGAGATGCTAGGAAAACACCGTAAGCCAACTTTTGATAGTGCGGATATCGCTGTTTTCATTCTGTCAAGACCTCGCATACAAAGTAAGTCGGACGCTGCACCAGGTGTTCCTGATTTTCCTCTGGTCTCTCCACCACCATGACGCTACTAACGACCTTATTTGTCGCAGCAATATAAAGCAACGTCGGTTCCTGAGGTTCCGACGCTGCGAGGATAGGAGCAGATGAGAGTACTTTCTTCAGGTCTTGCAGTGCACCTTCAGCTTCGTCAGTCCAGACAAAATCTTTGGTCTTCTTCATGAGTTTGTATAATGGTGCGGCCCTTTCACCAAGCCAGCTTACAAATCGACTGACCGCAGGAATGCAACCAGTTAATCTTTGTACGTCCTTCAGGCGAGTTGGCCTAGAAATATTGAGTATAGCCTTGATTTTGTCGCGGTTCACCTCTATGCCTCTTTGAGACACGATGAAACCTAACAATTTTCCGGCTGGTATTCCAAAGAAGCATTTCTTTGGGTTAAGCATGATGTTGCATTTTCGTAGATTGGCGAACGTTTCCTCCAAGTCAGAAATGAGTGTTTCCTTCTTTTTGGACATCACCGCGATATCATCCACGTATGCATGTACATTGCGTCCGAGTTGGTCGTGGAGGCAATGCTGCATCGTGCGCTGGTACGTAGCTCCTGCGTTCTTTAGCCCAAAGGGCACCATAACAAAACAGAAGGTTCCGAAGGGGGTTATGAATGAAGTTTTGACTTTGTCAGATTGCTTCATCCGGATTTGGTGATAACCAGAATATGCGTCAAGAAAACAGAGGAGTTCCGAGCCTGCCGTAGAATCGATAACTTGATCAATTATAGGCAGAGCGAACGGATCTTTTGGACAGGCCGTGTTCAAGGCAGTATAATCAACACACATTCTTAAATCAGTGGTGTCCTTTTTAGGGACCATTACAGGATTAGCCGACCACTCAGTGTGGATGACCTCTTCTATGAATCCGGCTAACTCGAGTCGTGCTAGTTCCTTAGCTATTGCCTTACGCTTTTTGTCGCCAAACCGCCGTAAGGATTGTTTAATGGGTTTAGCGTTCAGGTTTACATTTAGAGAGTGTTTGGCAAGTTCCCTAGGTACTCCGGTCATGTCAGATGGCTGCCATGTGAAGATATCTTGATCTGCTTGGAGGAACTTGACGAGCGCGCTTTCCTATGCGCTATCTAGGCCTACGCCTATCTGGGTCACCTTGGAGGGGTCATCATCCTTCAACGGCATTTTCTTCGTCTCTTCTGATGCCTTGAACTCTGGATTTGTCTTGGTAACCTCCTTCTTCGTTGCGGGCATCTCGGACGGATCTATGCTCTTCTTGATCTCCTGGTACTCCTGGGCATGCAGCACGGCTTCGGCAAAGGCGGCATTTCCATCCTCGCACCCTCGCGCTTTCTTCAGGTCTCCCCTGATGGTGATCACGCCATTGGGACCTGGAATTTTCATCATATTGTAAATGTAACACGGACGAGCCATAAAAGCCCAGTAAGCTGGACGTCCGAATATAGCGTGGTATGCACTCTTGAATGGGACCACTTCGAAGGAAAGTGCCTCCGTCCGATAGTTCTTTGGAGTTCCAAAGGTAACATCCAAAGTGATCTCTCCTAGGGAATTAGCTTGCCTTCCTGGGACAACTCCATGAAAAATCACAGAGCTATGGTTCAGCTGGGTCTCCGAGATCTTCATCCGGCGTAGCGTTTCAACATAGAGAATATTGATGCTGCTACCACCGTCCATGAGTGTCTTGGAGAAACCATAACCTTCAATAAGTGGGTTGATGATTAAGGCGTACTTTCCTTGCCTGTGTAACTTAGGCGGATGATCATCGTGGTCAAACGTGATTGCCACTTCCGACCAGTCCAGATACTGGGGGACAGCCGGAACTGTTGCATTGAGCTCGTGTAGAACTACTTTCTTGACCTTTGCTGGTTGAGATCCGAGGAAGGTGACATAAGTGTCCTTCTTGGTAGGAAAATTTTTCTTCCCTTCCGACTTGGGATTTGAAGCATCAGCTTCCTCCATGTCGGAATCTTCCTTGGTCTCCTTGTCTTTTTCGGGATTTTTCTTTCCCTTCATCCGCTTAGCTTTGTAGCCCGTGGTATCATCTCACTTGATGTCGTCATTAAAACGACATTCAGCGTTGGTGTGGGACGAGCCCACATTGGCGTCTAAGTGATGCACACATGGGTTATTGGCAATGTCGGCCCAAGAGTAGGTTTTGCCTGGTTGTTGTCCTCCTCTACCTTGGACCCTTGATGTCCCACGGCCACGCCCGCAGCCTCCGCCACGTCCTCCTCATCCTCTAGACCCAGAAACAGTAGTAACTACCGTTGTTTCCGTGTTGGGTTTTTCTTCCGAGGTATTTTTGCACTTCTGAGCTTGTTGCTTTGGTTGTTTTGTTGCATCGTCGTCAGCATCTGCATACTTGCTCCCTGTTTCTATCATCTCTCCCAAATCAGTAACCTTGTCACACTTCAAGCGATGGCGCAGTAAACCAATAGGGAGACCTGCGATGAAAGCTTCAATCGCAGTTTGATCATTTACTCCTTCGCAGGAGTTCTTGGTGTCGATCCATCGTCCGAGGTAATCCCGACAAGTTTCTCCGGCTTTCTGGGTGCAACGCTGTAGGTCTCCAACCGTACAGGGCCTCCGATATGTGCCTTAGAAATTCCGAAAGAACGCACTTTGCAAATCATACCAGTTATGGATGGTGTTCGCTGGAAGTTCATTGAGCCATGATCGTGCCATCTTCCGCAACATAAGCGGGAGATATCTGGTTGCGACCAGGCTGTTTCTGCCTTTGGTGATGCAGAAAGCTTGGAAGAAATCCTATAACCAGGTGTATGGCCGAGCAATGCCGTCGTAGGCTTGGATATGTCTTGAGATAGCAAATCCGTCCAGGAATTTTGTAGCGCTGATGCGTGGACCGAAGCACTTTGGGCCCACGTACACGTCATCGTTTTCATAGCACCGAGCCTCTATGTTGGAGTTGATCCTGTGTCTTGCATCGTTCGGGGATAGAGATCGTCCCGAAAGCCGGTTGTGGCTGCGGTGCAATGGAGCCAGACTTCGGCTTCTTCCACCACCTCCTCCGCCATGTCGTCCTCCTTGCCCTCCATGGGAGCCGTTGTGATGACTGTGTGGTGGAGAGGGTGGAGCAGCTTGACTACGACGAACCCCCTGCCGGCTTGTACCGGCATGGTTTCCGTCGTTTCTTCGTCCGTCATTCCTACCATGGTGAGGCTCAGCGGGACGGTTCTCATGTCTAGGAGGTGGCATTCTCTAACGATCCTCCTCCCGACGTTTCTCTTTATCTTCTCCCCTTCGATCCTTAAATTCTCGTCGGGGAGGGTTCGTCGGATTTAGGGCAGCGATGGCATCTTTCTCGGCCGCTGGGGCGACGTTGCTCCAGTTACGCGAAGTTTTGTGATGCTCTCCTAAAGATCCGGTTCTTGAATAGTTGTCTTCCCGGCATTTGGGGTGATGGTACTGCGCCCGAATGTAATGGGATCTTACGCCAGCCCATGCCGGATCTGTGCGACACTGGTCAGAATCTGAGACCAGTTTTTGAATTCTGGACAGGGCTACCTTTTGCTGCTCCAGTCCCTTGTTGAGTAGCTTAGTACCCAAACGGATCTCCTCTGGTCCTGGATTAGCCGATAGAAGTTCTCGGGCTACCACGGTATTTTGTACTGGTGTTGGGTATACCCAATCTCCGTTGCTATCTTTCTGTGGCTTCCCCATCTCATCTCCAAAAAGGACGGCACGGACACGTGGGAATTGGTTGTCATCTATGTGACGCTTCCATGTCTTCTGATGTAGACGAGACATGTATTCCTTGTTTTACATGCGTTTCTTCTCCACCTCGATGTTTTTGGCTTCATCGAGCAGTTGTTGACGACGCGCTTCTAGGGCTTGCACCCTTTCGTCCAGCTCATCTGCAGTAAGATCTGCAGCTGTAGGGATATCTGTGGTTAATGCGGCATTGAAGAGTTTATGCGCACCTTCAGTGATCACGTGTCCATCCACCGATGCTTCTTTTTTCAGCTCGTCTGGGATAAGTGCTCCATCCGAGTCTTCCTCGTATTCCCCGACAATCACCTCCTCTGCCAGACGGTCTTTTGCCGGGGTCTTGTTTTTCTTGTTCTTCTTCTTTGCCTTCTTGGCAGCGCCGGTAGCAAAGACGTCTTTGGGCCCGTTTCCCGGAGTCAAGCTCTGATCGGTACTTTCGAACATTTGGACTTCGGGATTATCTCCGACGTCCATGTCATCCTGGGCTTTGGGAGAGTGTTCCCCGGATCCTTCATCCATGGCTTCTCCATCTTCTGCAGCTTTGGAGTTATACTCCTCTTCATATTCCGCAGAGAACTTTCGGAAATCTGCTGACATCATCAGCTCATCCGAGGATGCGGGTACGTCGGTGTTTGTTCCAATTGCCTCCAGCACCGAGTCGGTGTTTTCTCCAGCATCGGCAGAGCCGGATCCGGATCCCACGTATCCGATGAAGTGCGACTCGTACTTCCTGAGGTACCTGCGGCTTTCGCGATCAACCATATCGAAACTTTTTATGGTCTCGAGGATTGCATCTGCGCTTTCGCCTTGGAGTATCATGCGTTTTAGTGTGTACCTTAGGAAAGGCCTGTCTGTCCTGGCATCATCAGAGCCGGAATTAGTGTCATTGATATGCTCCTCCTGGATTTCGACTTCCGCGGGTAGATCGATCTGGGATCTGGCTCCTCCAAGGAGATCCACTCCAGATTCGACATGGACCGCTAGGTCTTCTTCAGGTTCGGGTTTCTCCACTATCTCCGCAAGTGGTGCGGGCTGGGTGGGATTGGAGTTTTCTGAGATCCGGAACTCTGCCGCCTCCGTGGACAAAGGGGACCCAGAAAATTCTTTTGCCTCTATCATCACCGCTGGGGTGGGTTGGGCAGGTTTAGAGAAACCGACGTAAACATCGATCTCGCCAAAAGACATGATTGTGTAGGCAGTCACGGCCTCCCTTGCCGGAATCCAAGTCTCGTCGAGAACGATGAGAGGGACATCGCTAGCGTAGAGGATGCGACCGACGGTGATAGTCTCGCCGATTCTGATTTATGCAGATTCTGCTCGGAACGCAGATCCGAAGCTCACATGCCCCACGGTGGGCGCCAACTATCGTCGGATTGATAACAAGTACGCCATGAGGGGGTCCCCGAGGCGTGTGGAAGAGAGGGGTGTGAGACGTACGGTGTTCCGGGACGGTGAGCACACAAGTTTACCTAGGTTCGAATCCGCCGGCTTTGAACGGATCCTACTCCTGCTAGCAATCCAGTAATACGGCGGAGCCGGAATATGGGTTACAAGGGTTTCGCCTATGCGAGATGAGGGTCTAAAGTATTGGGTGTGCCCTAAAGGCTCTCCCTAGGAGGGCTTATATAAATATCCGGCCTAGGGTTTATAGGAGAGGTCTATCTGGCTACGTCTAAGAGTCGGTTACACAGTACATCTTGAACTACAAGTAACATTATGGGCCTAAGTCGGTAAGTCCTATGGACCTTCCCGTAGCCGGATTGGACTCCGTCTTTCTCCCTGACTGGGCCGCCCGTGAAGCAAATCTCTAACCCGAAGTGGGCCACCCTGGTCAGTGAGGAACTGTGAGGATACCCGGAAAGTATATCCCCAGCAGTTGGATCAAGACTAGCAAATCCAAACATTGCCAACCACTGGATCGTATTTTCCATTCTTCGCATCTAGAAAGATTCTACTTTAGCATGATGAACGCTATTATGTGCAAACCTCAAAAAACAAACTCCATTGCTTAGTTTTCAAGGTCCTTGTTATAATAAATGCATGGACTTGGATGCAATTTTCATTTTTATGAGGTCCATGATGTAACTTGTACTTCCACCGACCGTGTTAACTCATCTCAAGCACCTCTCTCCTACGAGACCTACCATTTGGTAGGCCATTCGCAGTACTTCTTATCTTATCTTTATCATGTCTTATCTCTTACAATACAATAAACCACTTCCTAGTGTAAGGATTAACTTTGAACATTGACCATTGGATCAAGACTAGCAAATCCAAATATTGCCAACCGCTGGATCTTCTTTTCCATTCGTAGCATCTAGAAAGATTCTACTTTAACACGATGAACACTATTATGTGCAAACCTCAAAACACAAACTCCATTGCTCAGTTTTCAGGGTCCTTGTGCTAATAAATGCATGGACTTGGATGCAATTTTCATTTTTATGAGGTCCATGATGTAACTTGTACTTCCACCGACTGTGTTACCTCATCTCAAGAACCTCTCTCCTACGAGACCTACCATTTGGTAGGCCATTCTCAATACTTCTTATCTTCTATTTATCGAGTCTTATCTCTTACAATATAATAAACCACTTCATACTATACAGATTAACTTTGAACATTGACTGTTGGATCAAGACTAGCAAATCCAAACATTGCCAACCGCTGGAACTTCTTTTCAATTCTTAGCATCTAGAAAAATTCTACTTTAGCATGATGAGCGCTAGTATGTGCAAACCTAAAAACACAAACTCCATTGCTCTGTTTTCAGGGTCCTTGTGCTAATAAATGCGTCGACTTGGATGCAATTTTCATTTTTATGAGGTCCTTGATGTAACTTGTACTTTCACTGACCGTGTTAACTCATCTCAAGCACCTCTCTCCTATGAGACATCCCATTTGGTAGGCCATTAGCAATACTTCTTATCTTCTCTTTATCATTTCTTATCTCTTAAAATACAATAAATCACTGCATAGTGTACGGATTAACTTTGAACATTGATCGTTGGATCAAAACTAGCAAATCCAAACAGTGCCAACCGCTGGATCTTCTTTTCCTGTCAGGGGGATGACCCCTGGGTAGGCCAAGACGGGACCAACTGGCCAGATCCAAAAGAGCTCTGGCCGTCTGGACCCAAGACAAGGAACAACAGCCGGATGGGATTCTCCACCCGGTCTGTATCCAAGTTTCCCCGGCTGGCCCGTCTAGCCGGGTGGCTAGAAGAACCGGCTGGAAGGCTGCTCCTAGCTGGCCGCCTCGGATCCGCTGGCCCTGGTACTATGGGGGTGACGCTCCTTCCTGAGCGCACCTCTGACCGGACAGGCTGGCTGGCCCGGTTGGCGCTATCGGACAACTGTTCCAAAGCTGGACGCTGACAAGCAAAGCAAGGGCTGACGAGTAAAGCTCTGGATTATGCATAAAGAGCCGGCTGACAGAGAAAGAACCCGACTAACGAGTAAAGCAGGGCCACTGGACACTATAGCGTTGTACTGGAGGCTTGACTGGACCCGGGCCTACCATTCGGGCCCGTCCAGCCAGCCCACTGTGTAAGCCCAGATCCAAACAGTAAACCCTAGAACCCATTCTGTAAGCTACCTCCCAAACCAGTATATAAGGAGGGGTAGTGCTAGGGTTCTAGGTAGGCAATGAGAAGTTAGAAGTTCCCTAGATTTGACAAGTTGAGCACTTCCTTCTCCTTCCTCTAGCAAGGAGTAGCTAGGAAAACAGCTCAATGAGCATCTGTATTGGGTGTTCGCCCCTTGATAGTAGATCCTTGCAGGAGTAGGAGTTTTACCTCGCCAAGAGGGCTCCGAACCTGGGTACAACGCTGTGTTTGCAGTATCTGTGCCCAACCCGTTGCGAGTAGCCATCGATAGCATCCTAATTGTCCCCTCTTATGCCATCCCCGATGGCACTGCCGTGTTCCACACCACGAAAATTGGCGCCCAACGTGGGGCACAACACTTCGGCTGGGGTCATCTTTCGCACGGGACTTCCGCTCGTCGCCGGTGAGCGAGTCGCCTCCAGCCTCGTCCTCACCTTTGGCTCCTTCGACTGAGTCCTCGACAACGCATCCTGCTTCGCTGGGGGAACCTTCCCAAGCGGCAGCTCCATCATGCACTTCGGCGAGCACCGCGTTTACGTCACCTTCATCACCGAGACCTTTCCTCGCGAGGTCAACACCGTGCCCGGCGCGCCTCCTGGCTTCTCCGCTTCGCGCGTCGTTAGTGGCAGTGTCGAGGTCATGATGGCGGGCTCAGGCGAGAACCGCCGCCCACCTCTGGAGCACAACGTGGAAAGCCGCGCCGCTAACTCGCGCCTCCCAAACCAGGACTTGCTCAAAGAATCCATCGAGCACCTCTGCAACCCCATCACACCCATCGAGGCGGATCTAGCAGCAGTTGCGGCAGCGCTGGAGGCCACTCGCTAGAGCCTCCTAGAAGAAGCTGGCAAGGTGGCAGCCGCACAACGGCGGATGAACGCAACCATGCACGAGAACAACATTGTGCACGGCTTCACCCTCTTACCCGGCACCAACCGCCTAGCCCAGCCCCAAGGCTGAAACCTCAGTTCAGAGATGAGGGCCGTGGAGGCAGTAGTCGCCGAACTAAGCCACTGGAGGGCGAGGATCTTCACTGTCAGCAGGCACGTGTCCAGCTCCTCGTGGTCATGACAAACAAATAGCAGGCTGAGGCAGAACTCAGCATGGGTGGCAACAGCAGGACCCAACCGGCTCGCCAGATGGCGGATCCGGCTGTAGGCTTCAGGAAGGCATCTTCCCCAAACAGAGCCAGGCCAAGCAACCGTCCACGCGGCAGATCGGCGGGCCGTGGGCACAACACCCGTAACGCAGCAGCTGTCACTAGCAGAAACCGCGAGCCGGCCGACGAAGCCAGAAAAGGCCAAGCAATACCCAAATCCCGCCTATCCGGCCGGCTGGGAATGCTCGAGCCACAAGAACCGCAAGGCGCGCGCATTGACATGCTGGTCCAGTCGCGCGCGCTAGAAGAGGAAAGCCCAGCTGGTCCAAGATGCTTCGGACCGCGAATCTGGAATGAACCGTTTCCAAAGGGATTTTCGCTCCCAAGGGATACGCCAAAGTACAACGGCTCGGTCAAGCCAGAGGACTGGCTGGTGGACTACACCACCGCGGTAGGCATCACGAATGGCAACTGCCGGGTGGTTGTGCGCTACGCCCCCTCATGCTCCTCGACTTGGCCAGGACATGGCTCAACAGCCTCCCCGACAACAGCATCAACGCTTGGATTGATTTTGAGCAGGCGTTCATCCGCAACTTCACTGGCACCTACAAGCGCCCAGGTCAACCCGGAGAGCTCTCTCTTTGCATGAAGGGTCCGGACGAATCTGATTGCTCCTACATCACCAGGTGGACGAGCATGCACAACTCCTGCGAGGGGGTACGCGAGCACCAGGCGGTCGACTTCTTCGTCAACGGCTGCAGAGTTGGCACCATGCTCAAGCACAAGCTTCGCTGGGTAGAGCCTAACACCATGGCGCAGACCATGGCCATCGCGAACAAGTACACCATCGCCGACGCGACAATGAAAAGATCCATCCGAGTGGACGACTAGGGGCAGATCATCGTTGATGTCGCTGTGGATCGGCGCTAGTCGGAGGGAAATGGCCATAGCTCCAGGTGGCATGACAACCACCATAGCAAGAGAAAGGACGACCAGCCGGATAACCAATACAGTTCCAGGCAGGTGGCAGCGGTGCAGGAGGATCTGGCTGCAGGCGGAAGCTGGAGACAGAGGCCTGATGACCAGCCTCCCAGGCCCAAGTACACCATCGAGTCAATTCTTAATGGGCCATGCAAGTTCCATAGCGGAGGCAACAAACCAGATACACATACCACGCACCAGTGCACGTGCACGAAGAAGATGGCGGAAATTGCTGGCGCGCTGGCTGCGCAGGCACCACCACCCCCAGCAGGTGGGCCACCAGGCGACCATGATAACCAGCGCCGGAGAGAGAATGACGATGACAACTACCCCCGCCAGGTGGGAAACTACCATATCTTCATGACGGAGCCAGAGACTAAGCACAACAAGAGACACTGCGAGGCAGAGGTGAATGTGATCGATCCTCCCGTCCCCCAGTACCTCAACTGGTCGGAGCAAGAAGTTGCATGGAGCCGAAAGGACCAGCCCGCCAAGCTTCCTCACCCAAGCACTTACACGATGGTTTTGGATCCTATCATTGTCTCGAAAAAGCATTCCTACAGGTTCTCCTGCGTCCTCGTAGACGGTTGGAGCAACATCAACCTCTTGTACCGCAACTCGTGAGACCGGCTTGGTATCAGCGAGTCGCAGTTCGAGCCGTCAAGCACCTCCTTCCACGAAGCCATTCCGGGCCCATCGCATTTGCCCATCAGAAAGATCTGGCTGGACGTCATCTTTGGCATGAAGGATAACTTCTGCCGCGAGTCTATCTGGTTTGAGGTGGTCAACCTCTCCAGCGCATACCACGCAATCCTGGGGCACCCGGCGCTCACCAACTTCATGGTGGTACCTCACTATGTGTACCTCAAGATGAAGCTCCTAGGGCCAAAGGGTGTCATCACAGTGGTCGGCTGCTATAGGCAGTCTGTGGAATGCACCACAAATGGGTCCAAGATAGCGGAGGCCATGATCATCGCGGAAGAGAAGCGCATTATCATGCAGAATGTGGCAGCCCTGCATAAGGACAAGCCGGCTGGCGAACCCAAGCCGGCCGGGGAAGCACAATTCAAGCCGTCCAAGGGCACGAAAAAGATCCTGCTGGACGAGGCTGAGCCGGACAAGTTAGTCCTAGTCAGAGACCGCCTTGACATCAAATAGGAAAGCGCGCTCATCGATTTCCTCCGTGAGAATCGGGATATCTTTGCATGGTCCCCCAAGGACATGCCAGGTGTTCTGAGGGAGCTCTTCGAGAACTCTTTACATGTCAGGACGGACGCAAAGCCGATCAAACAGTCACTACGCTGTTTCACGGAAGAAAAAAGAACCATCGGTGAAGAGATCACCTGGCTGCTCGCAGCCAGATTCATCATGGAGGTTTTCCACCCAAAATGGTTCACAAACCCTGTACTAGTGCTGAAGAAGAACAAGACTTGGCGCATGTGTGTTGACTACACTAGCCTCAACAAAGCATGTCCCAAAGATCCATTCGCCCTGCCAAGGATAAACCAAGTGATCGATTCCACGACTGGCTGCAAACTGTTGTCATTTCTGGATGCGTATTCCGGCTACCACCAGATCTGGCTGAACCCCACTGATCAACTAAAGACAACATTCATCACTCCATATGGAGCTTACTGCTACACCACCATGCCGTTTGGACTGAAGAACGCTGGGGCAACGTACTAGCGCTGCATGCAGAAATGCCTGCAAACTCAGATCAGCAGAAACATACACACCTACGTCGACGATGTAGTGGTCAAGACCAAGGAGCGCTAGACACTCCTTGAAGATCTGATGGAAACATTCACCAACCTCCGCCGGTTCCAGATAAAGCTGAACCCGGAGAAGTGTGTGTTTGGCGTCCCAGTCGGCCAGCTACTCGGTTTGCTCGTATCAGAACAGGGAATCGAGGCGAGCCCATAGAAGATTGGCGCAATCGAGCGCATGCAGCCACCTAAGAACTTGCGAGACATCCAGAAGTTCACTGGATGCCTGGCCTCCCTCAGCCGGTTCATCAGCCTGCTGGGCGAGAAAGCACTCCCGCTGTACCAACTCATGAAGAAGATGGACAAGTTCGTCTGGACATCGCAGGCGGATGAAGCCTTCCGCGACCTCAAGCGCATGCTCACCTCACCACCTATACTGGCAGCACCAGCGGCAAAGGAGCCCATGCTAATGTACATCGCAGCCACTAACAGGGTTGTCAGTGTGGTGCTAGTAGTGGAGAGGTCAGAAGAAGGAAAGGCACAGTCGGTGCAATGACCGGTGTACTACTTGAGTTAGGTACTCTCGCTCTCGAAGCAGAACTACCCCCACTACCAGAAGCTGGTGTACGGTGTATACATGGCCGCCAAGAAGTTGAAGCACTACTTCCAAGAACATTCCATCCGGGTGGTGGCGCTAGCGCCACTTTTGTAGATCATCGGCAACAGGGATGCCACAGGCCCGGTGGCGAAAGGGACCATAGAGCTCGCCGCCCACAACATACAATACGAGCCGAGAACGGCGATCAAGTCTCAGGCCTTGGCAGATTTCCTTGTTGATTGGGCAGAAATGCAATACCTACCGCCTTGCCCTAACTCCATGCATTGGAAGCTACACTTTGATGGCTCCAAGATGTACGGGGGCTCGGAGCCGGAGTGGTCATCACCTCTCCCAAGGGAGACCGGCTAGAGTACGTGTTGCAGATCCACTTCCGCGCATCCAACAACGTCGCTGAGTATGAGGCGCTCGTCCATGGCCTCAAAATGGCAAAAGAGATCGGCATACGATGCATCCTATGCTTTGGTGACTCGGACTTGGTGGTGCAGCAAGTGTCCGGCGATTGGGACGCCAGGGACGCAAACATGGGTTTATATCGCTTCTTTGTACAACAGTTGTGTGCATGTTTCGAAGGATGCGAGTTCCACCATGTCCCCAGAATAAACAACGAGGCCGCAGACACGCTTGCCCGCATCGGGTCAACAAGACATCCAATTCCGCCTAGAGTTTCCCTCGAGCACCTGCGCAAGCCGTCAATCACGCCGTCTCCAGAATCCGACTCCATCATACTGGACGCGGACCGAGGAACTGCCGGCTCCAAGACCTCCGCGACGGCTGCATCACGCCCGGGGACTGCTTCACCGCACCCGGGGACTGCTCCACCGCACCCGGGGACTGCTTCACCGCGCCCGGGGGCTGCCGCGTCCAGCCTAGAAGCTTTCGGCTCCACTACTCCACCGGGTCAACCTCCATACAAGCCCAACCCGGTCATCCGCGCATAAGTAAACCTGCTCATACAGACGGTATGGGCCATCCGGGAAACTCCAACATGGGCCAAGCCGTTCATGGATTTCCTAGCTAGACGAGATCTGCCCGAAGAGGAGGTAGAGGCAAGGCAAGTAAAGCGCAGGGCCAGCGCATACACTATCATCAACAACGAGCTCTACAAACACAGTGTTGGGGGCATTTATCAGCGGTGCGTGAGCCAGGAGGAGGGGATCCGACTGCTGGTTGGCATTCACTAGGGAGAATGTGGACACCACGCATCATCACGGGCCATAGTGGCAAAGGCATTTCGCCATGGGTTCTACTGGCCCACGGCACTAGAAGATGCTGAACAACTAGTCAATGCATGCAACGGTTGCTAGCGGTTCAGCCAGCAGAAGCACACTCCGTCTGCGGCACTCAAGATGATTCCCATCACCTGCCCCTTTGCCGTCTGGGGGCTGGACATGGTCGGGCCTTTTAAAATAGCCTGATCTAGCATGACACACCTACTAGTGGCGGTGGACAAATTCACCAAGTGGATCGAGGCAAAACCAATAAAGAAGTTGTATGGTCCAACAGTGGTCAAATTCTTCACGGACATAATCACACGCTTTGGCTACCCCAACAGCATCATAATGGACAACGACATTAATTTTTCGAAGGGGCTTTTGTGCGCTTCTGCGGAGACAAGGACATCCGTTTGGACCTGGCATCCGTGGCATGCCCCCAGTCCAACGGGCAATGCGAGCGGGCAAATGGTCTGGTCCTATCTAGAATCAAGCCCCGGTTGATCGAGCCACTAATGCGATCCCCCTGCTGCCGGATAGAAGAGCTACCGGCTATCCTTTGGAGGCTTCGCACCACGCCAAGCCGGTCCACCGGCTACACCCCTTTCTTCCTCGTCTACGGGGCGGAGGCAGTCTTGCCAATGGACATCAAGTTCGACGCACCTTGCAAGTTGCTATACTCAGAGCAGAAAGCCAAGGAAGCACATGAGGACAATGTCGACCTCCTCGAAGAAGCATGTGAGCTAGCCTTGTCCAGATCCGCCATCTACCAGCAAAACTTACGCCGTTACCACGCCAGCCGGATCCGCAGCGTCTTGTTCCGCGAGGGCAACCTGGTACTAAGGCTGGTACGGGACACCAAGGGGAGGCACAAGTTATCTCCACCTTGGGAGGGCCCATTCATCATCAGTCGGGCACTACAGAACAAGTCATACTATCTCATCGACACCCGCCAGCCGGAAAAGAACAAGATGGACCGTTCGGGTGAAGAAACCGAGCGCCCATGGAACGCAAGCCTGCTTTTCCTCTTTTACACTTGAACAAGAAGTGTATGTATATTACCTTTATGTAATAAACAAGCATGGGAGCCTCGGCATAGTCTCGGGTCTTCGTAATAAATTAGCAAGTCATGCTGCACAATTTGGCTTTTCCGGCTGCATTATTCTAACCCCGGAGCCGGCGATCTCCACCGGGGACTCGCTAGTTGGCCCAGACGGCTGTGCAATCCACGCGACAAAGTACTGTACGCGGCTCCTAGGGCTTCCTCTTCGGTTCCGGCTGTAGACCGCAAGCCGGCTGACAGATCCAGCAAAAGCAGAACGCTCGACGACCCTTACACGAAAAAGCTACGAGGAAAACAAAGACATCTCGATGTTCCGGTTTCGCTCGCTCGCCCAAGGTCAATGACCCAAACCCGAAGTATCGTGCAGTACGCCTACTAAGCTACCCCTTGGACTCCGGCTCGAAGCTGGCAAGGGCACAACATCAAAATGGCCAATGCTCACTGAGAAAAGGTCAAAGTCATCGGCTTCATGCAAAACAGCTAAATTTCAAGACTACCGAATCTCAGATTACAATTCAACTTGCATCTGTTTAACCAGGCAAACAACTTGTTTGTTTTTCATCTTTGCATGAGCCAAGTTCCACGACAAACACCCAAGCTGGAGGCTAATAGCTTCTAGGCGGTAGCAGAGCAGGTCAAGGAGCTTCGACCCAGCTGTATTCTCCAGCCGGCTTGAACCTCGGGGACTACACCATGTGGGTGCGCCTGCGCACCCCCACACAGGAACCTGCAAACAGACAACAATATAAAGGAGCTTCGACCCGGGTGTATTCTCCAGCCGGCTCGAACCTCGGGGACTACACCCTATGGGTGCACTCGTGCGCCCCCACACAGAAACAAGCATGCAACAAATGCAAAACTGAAAGTGCAAATGAAAAGCACGAGCAAATATTAAAAGGGAGGCGATGCTCCCACCAGAGTTCAGTACAGCATAAAGGCAGTTGTTCACCAACACAAAATAACAAGTTTTTCACCTACAAATACTCCCGGCATCCCAGGGATCAAGATTGCTGACTGGCAGAAGGGCCGGAGGCGTCGGCTGGGGCTTAGCTGCTAGAAGCGACGCTGGACAAGGCGGTCTCGGGTGCAGCCGGGGCTTCGGTGCGCGCCACATCCAGACTGAAGTGGTACGACTCTGTGCCAGCCAGGTCACTGAAGTCACGGTCCAGCTGGACGAAGCTCCCAATCTTCACACCACAGGAGCGCATATCAGGAACCTCGGCACGGAGCTGCTCGTAGCTGGTCCCTTGGCGAAACCCGCGAGAGAGACTCCGCAGATCCACGTCCGGGTACTAGGACTTCAGTAGGGCCAGCACCATCTCCGTGCCACCGCGTGCCGCCCACTCCTGAGCCACGTCCATGAGGTCCGGAGCGCCCGAAAGCCACTCGGCCAGAGCATCCATGGTGGCCGACTGGACGGTGTCAGGCCAGACATAGTCGTAGACCTCGAGAGCAGTGGCACGCAGCCGGTTTGCCTCCTTGCTGACAACCGCCACCAGCTCCCCCGGGTGGAGATCCCGCTCCAGATCCATCTCGGGGATGCGTGCCAGCGCCTGGTCAGTCGCCTCAGGATACTGAGCTGCACCCAAGAGAAGGGACAAAGATCAATATTAGATGCGGAAGACAAATGAAAATGCTGGTCTGGTTTGAGAACACTTACTGACGACAATCTCGATGATCTGTCAAAGCTCTCCTAGCACCGCCATCTCCTTCGCCTAGGAGGCCTTGAGAGCATCCGCCTGCGTGGCATGGATCTGCTCAAGGTTCTTCAGCGCCTCCGCCCGGATGTCCGCCCACTTCTTGGCTTGGCCAGCCTTGACCTCCATCTACTGCTGATGTGCAGTCAGCTAGGCGATCTGGTCCTGGCGAGCTCTGTTGGACTCCTCCAGCCGGGCGACCTCCCCCGTCATCCTAGCCACCTCGTGGTCCTGGTCCGCCAGCAAAGCTATAGGAGGGTACCCAATAGTCAACAACAATTAGGAAGACACGACAGAACAAGCAATCTTACGGTCCAGATTCCGCGAGGTCTTGGCGGTGTCGGCAAGAGCCCTCTGCGTAAGAGAGAGAAGTAAGAACCAAACGAACCGACTGCGGTGCAAGACGGTGAAAAAACATCAAAATCGGCAAAAGGACACATACCTCGACGGAGGCGCCCAACGCCTTGGCCTGGCTAAGCCCTTGCTCCAGTGCCTCCACCAGCTGGCGAGTCTGGCCGACAGCCAGGCGCACCGCCCCTACAGCTGCAACAAGGCGGCGTCCAGCAGCGGTGCAGCCTAAGCCGGCGTCCAGCCGGTAACTTGGAGGTCATCATCGCTCCCCGCAGCCGTGGAGGGCCCACCTGTCGGCTAGGCAGAGACCTCTGGCGGTGGCACCTCCACTGGCTCCTCCACCCGGTAGGCGTCAGAGCCATCCCCTGTCGTTAGGCTAAGGGTAGGCATGGTCGCACAACTCCGCCTAGGTAGGAGCGCCTCGGCGAGCCGAGAGACGGCGCTGGCCCGGTGCAGCATCACGGGTGCAGCCAGCAGCACCACCTCCGCCACGTCCGTGTTGGCCCCTGCAGGCGCAGCCTCAGAGGTCACAGCCGGCTCGCTGGAGTCCCCAGCCCCGGCAGGCAGAGGGGCAGACGCGGTGGCGACGGTCACGGAGCCGGGAAAGGCCATCGCCTCGCTGCAGGAAGGACAAGGGCGAAATAAGCAAGTGTGAGCCCATCAATGCAAGCAAGGAGTAAAGGAGCATGTACCCAGTGATGCTCGACATGGTGGCCGCGGCTCTGGGATGGCGGCTTTTCTTGGTGACACCCCCAGCCGTGCAGTGCTAGTCGAGGCGGCCCGCTTCCCCCTGGCCCTGGGCGCGGCGCCTTCAACCAGATCCACATCCTCGCCGTGCACGGCTGCTCCAACATACAAGCGGAGTATCAAGTTACAGATAAAATGCAATGGATGCAAGGCAGGCAAGGACAAAGCAAAACTTCTCACCGGGTGGGAACTGCAGCCCTCGTCTGCCCGCATGGGGAACCGCTCTGGCTCCGTATGCGGGTACTTCACGTGCTTGTAGTCCACATAGAAGTTGGGGAGATGCGCCGTAAAAAGCTACTCAACAAGGGAAGATAAGAGGCACGAAGCAAGAATCCCTGGGAAAAATCCACCCAGAAAAGGGGAGAAAAGGCCTACCTTCAGCGGAAGCCGGCTGCGGTGGTACGGCTGGCAGGAGAACTCCTAGTCCTCCGCTAGCACCTCCTTGGAGATGGTGGTAAGCCACTCATGGAGGGCCGCGTACGACACTGATGGCGCAAAATATATCGAGCTTGTTGGGGAACCCCAAGAGGAAGGTATGATGAGCACAACAGCAAGTTTTCCCTCAGTTATGAAACCAAGGTTATCGAACCAGTAGGAGCAAGGAAACACCTCCAAGGTGTTGTTTCCAACATGGAATCCCGCACAACACAACCACATAACTTTGCCCCCAACTTATAGTGATGTTGTCAATCTCACCGGTTTTACTGAAAACAAAGGATTAAACGTATTGTGTGGAAGATAATAATACCTTGAAGAAAGTAAACAGAAAACAATAAATAGCTTGTAGATTGATAGTAAAAGAAAGGACCGGGGTCCATAGTTCACTAGTAGTGATTCTCCTTAAGATAGATGACATGTTGGGTGAACAAATTACAGTGGGGCAATCGACAAACATCGAGAAAGCATACATGCATATACTAATCATCTTGACTTCTATGAGATTTGATTGGGCATTACAACATTATACATAGACCGTAATCCAACTGCATCTATGACTAATAATCCACCTTCAGGTTATCATCCGAACCCCCTCCAGTATTAAGTTGCAAGCAATAGATAATTGCATTAAGCATTGCCTGTAAAGTAAACAATACGATTGTTCTATGAACAAAGTATTGATGTTTTCTCCCTAGTAGCAACATCACATCTAGTACCTTAGAGATTTCTGTCACTTCCCCAGATTACTAGAGGCATGAACCCACTATCGAGCATAAATACTCCCTCTTGGAGTTGCTAGCATCTACTCGGCCAAGATAGCTACTAACAACGGAGAGCATTCAAGATTACAAATAACAAAGACATGATAAATAAATAATCAATCTGAAATAGCATGTCAATATCCATCGGATCCCCGCAAACACAACATGTAGGATTACAAATAGACGATCTTGATCATGAACGGAGCTCACAAGATCTAGACATGGTAGCACAAAGGAGAAGAACCAACCATCTAGCTACTACATGGACCCGTAGTCCAGGGATGAACTAATCACGCATCACACAGGAGGCTTGAATGGTGATGAAGAAGGCCTCCAGGGTGAATTCTCCCCTCCGGCAGGGTGCCGGGAAGAGCTTCAGATCCCTCCCGATCTAGGGATGGAGATGACGGCGGCTACAGACTCTTTCGTGGATTTTGATTGGGTACTTAGGGTTTCTGTATCGGATGCAT
Source organism: Avena insularis (assembly GCA_023614405.1). Classification (NCBI taxonomy): domain Eukaryota; kingdom Viridiplantae; phylum Streptophyta; class Magnoliopsida; order Poales; family Poaceae; genus Avena; species Avena insularis. The sequence continues at coordinate 471,530,660 of CM042694.1, forward strand.
CTTATAGGTGAAAGGGGAGACCGAGGGGGTGCCTTAGGCGGCCGCACTACCCCCTGGCACGGGCCAGGCCTGGCCGCGCGGCCATGTGGTGTGGCCGGCCCCTGGACCCTCTCCGTCTTGTCTTCTGGCTCTATGTCCCCCTCGGTGAAATATTGACTTTGGCTTTTGTCCCGTCCAATTCCAAGAATATTCATTTTCTGACTTTCCTGGAACCAAAAACAGTAGAAAATAGGCAGCTGGCACTGTGGCATCTTGTTAATAGGTTAGTCCAAGAAAGTGTATAAAAATACTCCAAAGTGTGGACAAAACATAAGAAATTAGATATACAACAAGCATGGAACGTCAAAAATTGTAGATACGTTAGCAACGTATCAACATCCCCAAGCTTAACTCCTGCTCGTCCTCGAGTAGGTAAGTGATAAAAAGAAAGAATAATTATGGTACTCAACATAAAAGTAAAAGAAAGGTCTTCATAGAAGGAAGCAGGGATTCAAGTCTCATAAAGAGCTTCCAGAAATTATGGTACTTATTAGCATTCAGCTCTCATTTCCCCTATCATAAGCATCTTGAAGTGATTAAGGTTAAAGTGAACAAACAATGGAGTATATGCTTGACAAAGTATAAGTTGGAAATCTCATGTCCCTTGAATACGAGGGCCGCTCCTCATGCTACTCAAGTTTAGTTACCGGTAAGTTCTTGTCATAGTAAGTACATGTGTATCCTAGAGAACCGCCAATGGGGTACCCCTTGCCCGATGATACGAAAGAATCCCCATATCAAAATGACAAGGCAAGCAGACAATAAGCATCTCAGCAATCTTCTTATTTACCATGGGAAAATGGTGCTTTTTTCTCTCTCCTTTTTTCTCGTCTTGTTTTTCTTTTTCTCTTTTTCTTAATCTCTATCTCTTTTTTATAAGAAGAATGCTTAATAGATTGCTCATTATGGTTACGATGCAGGTTTCCACCATGATTAGGTATGGATTAGACCAGCGTCCTAGGCGTTTCTCTAACACACATACATAACTCCATGTACTTACAAGCTCCCCTTTCATTTCACATCGAAGACATCCATAGACAAAAGAGCATGATATCAACTAGCTACAATGTACAAGTGCAATGTTGAAAGCATTCCACATGACAGCATGGTTCTGCTAATCCCCAACATATAAGTGCAAGCACCTACAACATAGATGACATAATGGTTCAAGTTTATTAGGGGCAAAAAAATAAAGTGTGCCATCAAGTTCGTGAGAGCTTTAATCACTAGTTTTCTCATAATAAGTTTAATTCGGAAGATAGATAAAACATGAATATACTTGGAATAGCAAATGCTAATAGGTAGGAATGGTGGACTCTTTTGAATAACTTGGTTTTATTTGGAGTTGGATGCATGAGTGGAACTCATACTTGGTTATGGAGGCTAGCAAAAGACTGGGAGCGACCAACTAAGAGAGCAATAATAGCCATAATCATGCAAAGCGACAAAACATCATTAATTAAAGCATAAAGTGATATTACAAGTCAAAAACTAAAGGATCATAGAGGCTATGGTGACTTGGGATAGTCTTAACATGGTGTGAGCATGTGGCAAGTCAACCCAAATAAAGCATCAAAGGAGAATACCACAATACTATGCTTTAATATGCTAAAACAACGCATGATTCTTTCAAGGCACATTAAGCAATCTCAATTGTTTATAACATGTCCTGCTACAGAAAAAATCACTAAGTATAAAGCCAAAACAATATCAAGCATGACATGACAAAGCACAAGCCACAGTCAAAACCAAACTCCTTTTTACCACTTAAGCATGACTGTACCTTCTCTTTTCCGATCCAAACCAATCTTATTTGAAAACTAATGTATGAATGAGGGGGTCCAGCCAATTTATTTAAGCGAACTAAGCAAACCAAGCAAACGAAAACCAAAAAAAAGACGCTCCAAGAAAAACACAACTATGCATGAAACAATAAAAATGAAGTGTTTGGAAGAAACCTGAGATTTTTATTGATATAGAAGGGGATGCCTTGGGCATCCCCAAGCTTTGACGCGTGTACTTCTTGGACATTTCTTGGGGTGACACGGGTGGCATCCCCAAGATTGAGCTTTAGTCCATTCTTCATCGCATTACATCATTCTTTCTGTACACCTGAAAATTTTCCTTCATACAAAACTTCACACAATCTTTATTGGCAACTTTAGTGTACTCAAGATAATAAGTATTTTGGTTCAGTTTCAATAAAACTTCCATTAAAACACAAGCTACTGTAGCACTTCCCTCAAAAAGCTCAATTCCCCAAAAAGAACCCAAAAAGGAATCAACAAGAAGCAAATGCAAACAATGGCAGAAATCTGTCAAAACTGCCCAGCAGGTAAAAACCAATTTTTTCAAAGACCTTCTGTTACTCAAATCGAAAAGTGTTGAACTAACGAAAGTTGGATAACAACCTGGGACAGAAGCACAAATAATCAAAGCTCAAACCGACGTACAGAGATTGTACACGAATTTTTACAGAGAAGCGCAAAAATCTGTTTCAGGACAGCAACTTTCCCAAGCATTACTTCTCTCTCATTAGTTGTTACTCTTGGCACAAAAAGCAAATAAAAAGGATAAGGAGAGGTTATTACAGAGGTAATAACTTCCAAGACTCGTCTAAAATTTTTGGGTTATCTCCCAATAAGTACTTTTCTTTAACGCCTTTAAGTTAGGCATAAGAAGCAAGAAAGGCATCAAGTATTCTCAAATGAGGAAGCATTAAAACCAAATTTCTTGCCCATACCTCTCTTACTTTTATTCTTAACCTTGGGGAACATATGATTGTTTGGTGGAGAAGCAAAGTGCGTGGTGCCCTTTTCCACATCTATTATTGTGCCAAGGAGTTTTAATAGGGATCTTCCAAGTGTAATTTGGCCTTTTCCTACACATTCAATGACAAGATAATCAGTAGAAACCATTTTACCTAGGATCTTTGTACACACTCCTTTAGCTATTCCAATGGGTAATATTGTGGCATTATTATCAAGAAATATTTATTATCCTCCTTCAGAAAGTCCCCAAAGATTCAAAGATTCATACATATCTTTAGGCATAAGACAGAATTCAGACATGATATCACAGCGGGCATGAAAAGTTTCATTATTTATAACAATCTTTACTATAGGAAGCCATTTTGAGGGTTCGGAATTTATTGGAACATAATCATGATGCTCTCTAAGCATACTATAGCATTGTTTTAAACAAGTAGTGTGGGGCTCAAGAGTGTTCAACCTAGCAAATATGTTTATAAAAGAAGAATCAGATTTAGTAGGTAAGTTATATGTCAACACCAACTTATTTATGGCATTAAAAGCTTCATCCTTGTTGCATTGGAGGAAATATCCTCCCACTACAGCATCCAAAGCATATCTATAGCAAAGAGCGGTTCCAAAGTAAAAACTGCTAAGAAACAAGCTTTGAGTCATTTTAGGTTTAGTTTTTTCATGCAATTCAGAGATTCTAGACCAAGCTTCTTTAAAACTCTCTTCAATTCCTTGTTTGAAAGTAAAAATCATTTCCTCAGGTGACATAGTGATTGGAGCAATGCTAGACATAATGAAAACTTAAGGTAGGAATTAATAATAATATTTTTTGTGTTTTTAATAAAGAAAGCAAACTAGTACAACTACTTTTTTTGTGTTTTTGATAAAGAAACAAGAAAACAAAGCATAAAATAAACTAAGCAAAAAGAATATAACAAAGTAAAGAGATTTGTTATGAGGGACTCCCCTTGTGAAGATGTCCTTGACTCCCAGGCAACGACGCCAGAAAAATAGCTTGATGGCCAAAAATATATTGAGCTTGTTGGGGAACCCAGAGAGGAAGGTACGATGAGCATAGCAACAAGTTTTCCCTTAGTTATGAAACCAAGGTTATCGAACCAGTAGGAGCAAGGAAACACCTCCAAGGTGTTGTTTCCAACTTGGAATCCTGCACAACACAACCATAGAACTTTGCCCCCAACTTACAGTGAGGTTGTCAATCTCACAGGTTTTACTGAAAACAAAGGATTAAACGTATTGTGTGGAAGATAGTAATAGCTTGTAGAAAGTAAATAGAAAGCAGTAAATAGCTTGTAGATTGATAGTAAAAGAAAGCACCGGGGTCCATAGTTCACTAGTGGTGATTCTCCTTAAGATAGATGACATGTTGGGTGAACCAATTACAGCGGGGCAATTGACAAACATCGAGAAAGCATACATGCATATACTCATCATCTTGACTTCTATGAGATTTGATTGGGCATTACAACATTATACATAGATCATAATACAACTGCATCTATGACTAATAATCCACCTTGAGGTTATCATTCGAACCCCCTCCAGTATTAAGTTGCAAGCAACAGATAATTGCATTAAGCATTGCATGTAAAGTAAACAATATGATTGTTCTATGAAAAAAGGATTGTTGTTTTTTCTCCCTAGTAGCAACATCACATCTGGTACCTTAGAGATTTTTATCACTTCCCTAGATTACTAGAGGCATGAACCCACTATCGAGCATAAATACTCCCTCTTGGAGTTGCTAGCATCTACTCGGCCAAGATAGCTACTAACAATGGAGAGCATGCAAGATCAAAAATAACAAAGACATGATAGAGTCAATAATCAATCTGAAATAGCATCTCAATATCCATCGGATCCCCACAAACACAACATGTAGGATTACAAATAGATGATCTTGATCATGAATGGAGCTCACAAGATCTAGACATGGTAGCACAAAGGAGAAGAACCAACCATCTAGCTACTACATGCACCCATAGTCCAGGGATGAACTACTCACGCATCACTCCGGAGGCTTGCATGGTGATGAAGAAGGCCTCTAAGGTGAATTCTCCCCTCCGGCAGGGTGCCGGGAAGAGCTTTAGATCCCTCCCGATCTAGGGATGGATATGATGATGGCTACAGACTCTTTCGTGGAATTTTGTATTGGGTACTTAGGGTTTCTGTATCAGAGGCATCTTATAGGCGAAAGGGGAGGCCGAGGGGGTTCCCTAGTGTAACACCCTTGAATCGGTCCTATGCAAGTTTTAGCGCTTCCTGCCAAACCCGCATAGAAACGATTTAAGGATGCCCACCAGGCACGTGCGTGCGGGTGGAAAACAAAGTAATACCATTACACAATAGTTCACGATGGAACCCATAGAAAAGATATATATAAAGACGACTCCATGAGTCAAGAATACAGATATACAATACAAAGACCCAAATCACCTTGAAAATGATACAACATCCAAGTACGGACAAGATGCAAATTGGGCTAAGTGCCCTGAAGAATAACCAATGGCGTCCATAACCCTACCCAGGCCAAGTCGGAAGGGTAGCCCTGCTAACGACGTCGATCTCAAACCTTCTAAAACAAAAGGGGTGCCGACAAAGGGCAAAGGAAAAAAGAGAGCGGTCAGTACCGAGGACAGTACACGGCGAGGCTAGAATTCGGCAGCTCTCGCGTACATAGGTATGGTGGACTGGAGCGGTAGCGCAGCATGCACTAAACAACCTATAGAGACTCGATACAACTGACAGCTATTGGAGAGAGATAAGAAAGACCTATGCGGAACCAACCTGATACTAACACCAATCATACCCATCCTGATATTCCCCCTCGATACCAAACGAGGAAGTCAAACCGAGGAACTCGCACAGTTGGCAGTTTTATTCATTCCATTATAGTTGCAGTACTTACTAGTCAGATATAGATAGCATTAGTCATCCTGATATCATAAGCAGTGGACAGTTTTAGTTAATCATTCCGTTGTAGTTGCAATACTTACTAATCAGATACAGATAGCATGAGACCTCCCAAATCCAGTAGTTGTTGGCACTTATATTTACTCATTCCGTTGTAGTGAAACTGATTACTAGACATGTAGAAGTCAAATTTATAGCACTACTTTAGTTATGCTTGTCTATGATCGAGATATTGTGCTCCAAGTCGTCCATAACCACGGACACAGCTTTCAGAAAGATTTACCCTGTAGGGGTGCACAAATAGCATCACACGCACGATCAACCTCGGAAAAACCAAATAGAAACCCAACGAGGCTTTCACGACAAAGCAATCACAGGATTCATAAATTATTTCAGAGGGGCACCACACTAAGCTACCCGCAACGAAGTTGGCCGACTCCAAGATGGACCCAGGGTTTGTGTCAATGGTTGTAAATGACTAGGAACCCGAAAGTGTGACTAGGCTTGTCGATACCGCGAAAACATTCCATGTTACAAAACAGTACAGGTGGTCCACGCACAATCGTAAATAAAATAGTAAAGCATGGCATAAGTACAGAATAGTAATAAAGCTCCAAACTACTTTGTGGCCCAAGAAATAATAAATGAATCAAGCTCTGGCTAAGGGGATTCATGGTCCCACATGCGGATAGTGCGATAGTCAAGGAACAGGTATCAAGTACTCGGGGCCTACGGGACACAAGTGAGCGGTTAAAAACCAAATATTAGCTATTGCCCACCAGTGCCTCTGCATTAGTTATATCTATTCCCAACATTTTAATTGACAAGTTGAAATTAAAGTCATGATCATCTGCAACATTAAGCATCTCCACCATTAAGTATGTGCCAACCTTCCATCAATGATGGAATAACACTGACACGAAGCACCACCTAAGCAAGCAACTACGACTCGCAAGGCTGACTATCTATCAAACAAAAGGCAATAGGATGTGTCCAAGGCAATATAGAGGTTGTAAGAAATATAAATGGTGCACGGGAACTAAAGCATCGCAACACGGATAGCAATAGATCAAGAGGAGGAAGTAAAGACTATAAACACAAAAAAGGTAGAAAGGGGGAGAATGCTCGCCTAGGAAAACACTGCCGAAAATATATTATCCGAAGGACTTGTCGATAATCGCATCCACTCAATGGCCTAATCCGCGAAGAAGCAAAGCACTAAAAGAAGCACCAGATGCAATATTTAGTACTACGGCAGAACATAGAGCATGATGCATGTATGATGTATGATATGGCAAGATACGATGCAACTAGACAATTTTAAGCGAAATCGGAGTTCCAATGATTAAATAGAAGGTTCAAGTTATTTTTCTAACCATCAAATTAAATATTTATTAATATGGTAACACATGGCAAGGAATATCTACATCAGTTAAATGAAGCGGGAAAATATTATAAGCATTTCCCAAATTACTCCATATGTTACTTAATAAGTGTTATGCAAACCGTAATCAACCCACGTGATACATGATGCAAATAATTATGAGGATAACATATTAATATTCTATGCATTTTTCTGATATACTTTCATATAAAATATATATCATTTTGAGTTATAGAGAAAAAGATATAAAATAAACAAATTTGCAAAAGAGAAACAAAAGAACATGCCAGCAGAGAGGGGACTTGGGCTGCGACTGTGCTGTTGGGCAGAACTATGCCAGGTGATGAATAAGCCATGTACATGTACCATAGCTGATAGAAATTAGAGATACAAGTAATGAGCGTTTTGCATTGCAGAATTGAAGATTTTGACATCAGGACCAGAGTAGAAAGGGTGCAGGGCTATAGACACTAAGCTATTGTTCAGGTTATGTCCAAAGTGAGAGAAAAGATACATCGAACCAACAACCTAGATATTACATAGAGGAAACAACACAAAAAGAGGTGGGATTAAATTGTGCCAAGAGGTATTTGGACTGGGGATCACTCAAACAGTCTAGAGAAAACAAACCAGCTTCGTTTACTGAATTGATGATGACATGGTTCAGGCACCGATGTCCATCCAGTACACCCGATTAATTGTTTGTACATACTAGGAGGCAACAATGTTTAAGTAGACAAAACAGAGACATAGCTCGCCAAGCTAATAGCAACACAGCTGAATTGATCGATCCTATTCGGTGCAAAACGAGATAGCTGAGCTGGTCATCGCCAGATTATTATGAGAGATCGAGTAGGATTTTGAACATGTCGTAATAGACAAAATTGTAGAGGAGTCCGAGATCTATAACGTTGGTCATTGGGTCTCTTCGAGATTTGGATGGGAACAAATAGTTTTGGAGACGCTTTGCTTGCAAGAGACAAAACAGAAATGGACGATGCAGTGACATTTTCTGTCGGTAGCGTAGTAGATGTTGGCGTTGCTTCGGTGAGGGTTTTAGAGGGTGGAGTCAATGAAACATTGCGGATCGACGAGGCCGAGCTGTGAGACAAGGTGGCCTAGGTCTGTGACATCGGGAGCCGTGGCGGCGGCGAAAGAAGCGATGCAGGTATGGTCTTCGTCCGAAGGCACATGCCAGGCTAAAGGGGTAATGAAAGAAAAGGGGCAGGCCTGGAAGGAGGAGGGGCTCACCGAGATGGTTCAGAAGACATCAATGAAGCTCGAGGACGACGGAGTCGACCAGAAGAGGAAGTAGGCAGCAGCGAGTCTCGGGTGAACGGCGATGTGCGCGCATGATATGCTTGGACGATGTTGGCGTCCTGCAGCTGCTCCAGGACTCATCTAGTAAGCTCCAGGTTCTGATCGGCTTCAGCATCTCCTCGTGGTACTCCGGGCATCGTGAAGGTCCTTCTCCGGTGGTAGAACAATGAGACAGAGAGGAAGTAGAGGCCACGACAATGGCGTGGATAGGAAGAAAGAAAGAAAAGGGGAAAAGGAGGTCCCGATCTGGTTGGGTTAGGGACATGTTGTTGCTGTTTTTTATTGGCAAGGTGAGGACCAGAGAAGAGAGGCCAGAGAGAGAGAAAAGATGGAGAGGGAGGCTTGGTACAAAATAAGAGAGATGCGGTGGTTGCTTGGGGTAGATGTTTAGGTTGGGTTGTAGGTAGCTTGTCCCAACGACTGGGCTGCCTTCCCTCGGTTTTCGGAAAGGTTTTATTTATTTGAATGTTTCAATTTGAATAAAAGATTTCTAAAATAGTTTAGACAAACAAAATATCCAGGGAGTCTGGGTTTTGATTTGAAATAAAGACGGGGATATTTAGATAATAAAGATAGGCTTTTAGAGAATAGTTTTAGGGAAACCAAGCATGATGTCATGATGATGCTCAAATGCAATATGGCATGATGACATGAGCATGTGGTCATGGTGATGCACAAAATAAAAATAACACCCGATTTTCTAGTAGTGGTTTTACCTGGGTTGCTACAATTCGACACCACTAACCATGGATCTCGCCCTCGAGATCCACCTCATGGTACGGGGAAGAAGGCCGACGATCTGAATCTGCTCGCTTCATGTAGGTCCTCGCGACACCACTAACAAAGATTCTTGCTCCATCTTGAAATTGGCAACACCACCAACAAGGGTCATTGTTCATGTCCGTCGAGAGAACGCTCTGGATAAACAAAGACGAAGTTAAAGGTCCCAAAAGGTAAGGTCACCTCTAACTTCCATGAAAGGAGTAAAAGTCACATTGATCCACCAATTCGATGTACAAGAGCAAACAGTAAGAGTCGGGCAGGGTGATCAGTCCATCCCGCACTCGAAGCATTACTCTGTACATGAATAGAAGTATCGTGCAGCCAACTCTCGGAATTCAGACTAAAGATCTTCACAAGCAATGTTTAGAAACAAAGGAGTGATGCAGGCTCTTCGTTGGATCTGGCATAGGTGATGGTGTCGAGAAGGGAAACACCGGAAGATACAAAGAAAATCGTATGAAAAGACACAATGATTAGGTTTCGCGATGGTTCCATTGGCGTGAACAACACATTCTCAAGGTATACTCCAACTTCACCAATGTTCATCCTTCTCATAATGTTTTTCAATGATACAAATATATGTCAACGGGCACATACAAATAAAACGTTCAAGAACACTAGATTGGATAAAGGGTACGACAAACAAGATGCAGATTAGATGATTGTAGCTCTGCCATTAAAAAAAGGAGGAAGAGAAACCCTGAAGGTACAACAAAGACCCAACCACGAGAAATTCCTAGACTCGAAGAAAAGATAAGAGTAGATTCAAAACACGCAGAGGTAAGAGAAGAATAGCATATGGGTAAGGAGTAAAAACTGACCTACTCAGATCTATCCAACCGTTTTTGCAAAATAGTTTTGACACTCTACTTCGTCCGTTAGCTAGGTTATCCTACATGTTGGACCAGTGGGGTATCGCAACTGCTGAGCTCTGATACCACTTTATAAGACCCTCGAATCGGTCCTATGCAAGTTTTAGCGCTTCCTGCCAAACCCGCATAGAAACGATTCAAGGACGCCCACCAGGCACGTGCGTGCGGGTGGAAAACAAAGTAATACCATTACACAATAGTTCACGATGGAACCCACAGAACATATATATATATATACAAGACGACTCCATGAGTCAAGAATATAGATATACAATGCAAAGATCCAAATCACCTTGAAAACGATACAACATCCGAGTACAGACAAGATGCAAATTGGGGTAATAGCCCTGAAGAATAACCAATGGCGTCCATAACCCTGCCCAGGCCAAGCCGGAAGGGTAACCCTGCTAACAATGTCGATTTGAAACCTGCTAAAACAAAAGGGGTGCCGACAAAGGGCAAAGGAAAAGAGAGCGGTCAGTATTGAGGCCAGTACACGGCGAGGCTAGAATTCGGCGGATCTTGCCTACATAGGTATGGTGGACTGAAGCAGCAGCGCAACATGCACTAAACAACCTATAGAGACTCGTTACAACTGATGGCTATTGGAGAGAGATAAGAAAGACTATGCGGAACCAACCTGATACTAACACCAATCATACCCATCCTGATATTCCCCCTCGATACCAAATGAGGAAGTCAAACCGAGGAACTCACACAGTTGGCAGTTTTATTCATTCCATTATAGTTGCAGTACTTACTAGTCAGATATAGATAGCATGAGTCATCTTGATATCATAAGCAGTGGACAGTTTTAGTTAATCATTCCGTTGTAGTTGCAATACTTACTAATCAGATACAGATAGCATGAGACCTCCCAAATACAGCAGTTGTTGGCACTTATATTTACTCATTCCGTTGTAGTGAAACTGATTACTAGACATGTAGAAGTCCAATTTATAGCACTACTTTAGTTATGCTTGTCTAGGATCGAGATACTGTGCTCCAAGTCATCCATAACCGCGGACACGGCTTTTTAGAAAGATTTACCCTGCAGGGGTGCACAAATAGCAACACACGCATGATCAACCTCGGAAAAACAAAATAGAAACCCAACAAGGTTTTCACGACAAAGAAATCACATGATTCATAAATTATTTTAGGGGGCCACCCCACTAAGCTACCCGCAACGAAGTTGGCCGACTCCAAGACGGACCCAGGATTTGTGTCAATGACTATAAATGACTGGAAACCCGAAAGTGTGACTAGGCTTGTCGATACCGCGAAAACATTCCACATTCCAAAACAGTACAGGTGCTCCACGCACAATCGTAAATAAAGCAGTAAAGCATGGCATAAGTACAGAATAGTAATAAAGCCCCAAACTACTTTGTGGCCCCAAGAAATAAGAAATGAATCAAGCTCTGACTAAGGGGATTCATGGTCCCACATACGGATAGTGCGATAGTCAAGGAACATGTATCATGTACTCGGGGCCTACGGGACACAAGTGAGCGGTTAAAAACCAAATATTAGCTATTGCCCACCATTGCCTCTGCATTAGTTATATCTATTCCCAGTATTTTAATTGACAAGTTGAAATTAAAGTCATGATCATCTCCACCATTAAGTATGTGCAACCTTCCATCAACGGTGGAACGACAATGACACGAAGCAGCACCTGAGCAACCAACTACGACTCGTAAGACCGACTATCTATCAAATAACAGGCAATATGATGTGTCTAAGGAAATATAGAGGTTGTAAGGAATATAAATGGTGCACGGAAACTAAAGCATCGCAACACAGATAGCAATAGATCAAGAGGAGGAAGTGAAGACTATAAACACAAAATAGGTAGAAAGGGGGAGAATGCTCGCCAGGGAAAATACTACCGAAGATATATTATCCGAAGGACTTGTCGGTACTCGCATCCACTCAATATCCTAATCCGCGAAGAAGCATAGCACTAAAAGAAACACCAGATGCAATATTTAGTACTACAGCAGAAGATCGAGCTTGATGCATGTATGATGAATGACATGGCAAGATTCGATGCAACTAGACAATTTTAAGCGAAATCGGAGTTCCAATGATTAAATAGAAGGTTCAAGTTATTTTTATAACCACCAAATTAAATATTGATTAATATGGTAACACATGGCAGGGAAGATCTACATCAAAGTTAAATGAAGCGGGAAAATATTATAAGCATTTCCCAATTACTCCATATGTTACTTAATAAGTGTTATGCAAACCATAACGAACCCACATGATACATGATGCAAATAATTATGAGGATGACATATTAATATTCTATGCATTTTTCTGATATACTTTCATATAAAATATATATCATTTTGAGTTATAGAGAAAAAGATATAAAATAAACAGATTTGCAAAAGAGAAATAAAAGAACATGCCAGCAGAGAGGGGACTTGGGCTGCGACTGTGCTGTTGGGCAGAACTGTGCCAGGTGATCAATAAGACATGTACATGTACCATAGCTGATAGAAATTAGAGATACAAGAAATGAGCGTTTTGCATTGCAGAATTGAAGATTTTGACATCAGGACCAGAGTAGAAAGGGTGCAGGGCTGTAGACACTAAGTTGTTGTTCAGTTTATGTCCAAAGTGAGAGCAAAGATACATCAAGCCAACAACCTAGATATTGCAGAGAGGAAACAACACAAGAGGAGGTGGGATTAAGTTGTGCAAAGAGGTATTTGGACTAGGGATCACTCAAACAGTCTAGAGAAAACAAACCAGCTTCGTTTACTGAATTGATGATGACATGGTTCAGGCGGCGATGTCGAGCCAGTACACCCGATCAATGGTTTGCATAGAATAGGAGGCAACAATGTTTAAGTGGACAAAACAGAGACATAGCTCGCCAAGCTAATAGCAACACAGTTGAATTGATCGATCCTATTCGGTGCAAAACGAGCTAGCTGAGCTGACCTTCACCAGATTATTATGAGAGATCGAGTAGGATTTTGAACATGCCGTAATAGACAAAATTGGAGAGGAGTCCGAGATCTACAACATTGGTCATTGGGTCTCTTCAAGATTCGGATGATAATAAATAGTTTTGGAGATGTTTTGCTCGCAAGAGACAAAACAGAAATGGATGGTGCAGTGACATTTTCTGCGGCAGCGTAGTAGATGCTGGCATTGCTTCGGTGAGGATTTTCTACGGTGGAGTTGATGAAACATTGCGGATCGACGAGGCCGAGCTATGAGAGAAGGTGGCCTGGGTTGGTGACATCGAGAGCCGCGGCGGCAGCAAAAGAAGCGATGCAGGTATGGTGTTCGTATGAAGGCACATGCCAGGCTAAAGGGGGAATGAAAGAAAAGGGGCAGGCCTAGAAGGAGGATGGGCTCACCGAGATGGTTCAAAAGACATCGACGAAGCTTGAGGACGACAGAGTCGACCATAAGAGGAAGTAGACGACCACGAGTCTCGGGTGAACGGTGATCCGCACGCATGGTACACTGGGACGACGTTGGCGTCCTACAGCTGCTCCAGGACTCATCCAGTAAGGTCCGGGTTCTGATAGGCTTTAGGATCTCCTCGTGGTACTCCGGGCATCGTCCAGGTCCTTCTTCGGTGGTAGAACAACGGGACAGAGAGGAAGTAGAGGCCACGACAATGGCATGGATAGGAAGAAAGAAAGAAAAGGGGAAAAGGAGGTCCCGATCAGGTTGGGTTAGGGACATGTTGTTGCTGCTGTTTTATTGGCAAGGTGAGGACCAGAGAAGAGAGGCCAGAGAGAGAGAAAAGTTGGAGAGGGAGGCTCGGTCCAAAATAAGTGAGATATGATGGTTGCTTCGGGTAGATGTTTAGGTTGGGGTTGTAGGTAGCTTGGCCCAACGGCTGAACTGCCTCCCCTAGGTTTTTGGAAAGGTTTTATTTATTTGAATGTTTCAATTTGAATAAAAGATTTATAAAATAGTTTAGACAAACAAAATATTCAGGGAGTCTAGGGTTTTGATTTAAAATAAAGACGTGGATATTTAGATAATAAAGATAGGCTTTTAGAGAATAGTTTTAGGCAAACCAAGCATGATGTCATGATAATGCTCAAATGCAATGTGGCATGATGACATGAGCATGTGGTCATGGTGATGCACAAAATAAAATAACACGCGATTTTCTAGTAGTGGTTTTAACCGGGGTGCTACACCTAGGAGGCCGCACCACCCCCTGGCACGGGCCAGGCCTGGCCGCGCAGCCAGGTGGTGTGGCCGGCCTCTGGCCCCTCTCCGTCTCGTCTTCTGGCTCTGTGTCCCCCTCAGTGAAATATTGACTTTGGATTTTATCCTGTCCAATTCCGAGAATATTCATTTTCTGACTGTCCTGGAACCAAAAACAGCAGAAAACAGGCAGCTGGCACTGTGGCATCTTGTTAATAGGTTAGTCCAACCCATTGTGTTTGCAGTATCTATGCCCAACCCGTTGCGAGTATCCACCGACAACATCCAGATTGTCCCCTCTTATGCCATCCCCGATGGCACTTCTGTGTTCCACACCACGACATTTCCATTCTTAGCATCTAGAAAAATTCTACTTTAACACGATCAACGCTAGTATGCGCAAACCTCAAAACACGAACTCCGTTGCTCAGTTTTTAGGGTCCTTGTTATAATAAATGTGTGGACTTGGACGCAATTTTCATTTTTATGAAGTCCTTGATATAACTTGTTCTTCCACCGACCATGTTAACTCTCAAGCACCTCTCTCCTATGAGACCTACCATTTGATAGGCCATTTGCAGTACTTCTTATCTTCTCTTTATCGGGTCTTATCTCTTAAAATACAATAAACTACTACATAGTGTATGGATTAACTTTGAACATTGACCGATGGATCAAGACTAGCAATTCCAAACATTGCCAACTGATACATTGCAAATGTGTCTATAATTTTTGATGTTCCATGCTTGGTTTTTTCCACTTTCTTGTGTTTTGTTCCAATTTTGGAGTGCTTTTCATATGAGTTCTTGGACTAACCTATTAACAAGAGCCATAGTGCCAGTTGCCTGTTTTCTGCTGTTTTTGGTTCCAGGAAAGTCAGAAAATGAATATTCTCGGAATTGGACGGGACAAAAGCCAAAGTGCCTATTTTTCCGGAAGTCATTAGATGCCAGAATACGAGACGGAGAGGGGCCAGAGGCCGGCCACACCACCTGGCCGCGCGGCCAGGCTTGGCCCACGCCAGGGGGTGGTGTGGTGGCCCCTAACACCCCCTCGGCCTCTCCTTCCGCCTATATATTGCCCTCGGGACAAAAACCCTAAGTACCCGATAAAAAATCCACGAAAGAGTCTGTAGCCGCCGTCATATCCATCCCTAGATCAGGAGGGATCTGAAGCTCTTCCCGGCACCCTACCGGAGTGGGAATTCACCTTGGAGGCCTTCTTCATCACCATGCAAGCCTCCAGTGTGATGCGCGAGTAGTTCATCCTTGGACTACGGATCCATGTAGTAGCTAGATGGCTGGTTATCCTCCTTTGTGCTTTCATGTTTAGATCTTGTGAGCTCCATTCATGATCAAGATCATCTATTTGTAATCATACATGTTGTGTTTGTGGGGATCCGATGGATATTGAGATGCTATTTCAGATTGATCATTGATTGTTTCATGTCTTTGTTATTTGTGATCTTGCATGCTTTCCGTTGTTAGTAGCTATCTTGGCCAAGTAGATGCTAGCAACTCCAACAGTTAGTATTTATGCTCGATAGTGGGTTCATGCCTCTGGTAATCTAGGGAAGTGACAGAAATCTCTAAGGTACTAGCTGTGCTATTCCTACTAGGGAGAAAACAACAATCCTTTGTTCATAGAACAATCGTATTGTTTACTTTACACGCAATTCGTAAAGCAATAATCGGTTGCTTGCAACTTAATACTGGAGGGGGGTCGGATGATAACCTGAAGGTGGATTATTAGTTATAGATGCAGTTGGATGGCGGTCTATGTATAATGTTGTAATTCCCAATCAAGTCTCAAAGGAGTCAAGATGATTAGTATATGCATGTATTGATTTCTCGATGTTTGTCAATTGCCCCGCTGTAATTTGTTCACCCAACATGTTATCTATCTAAGGAGAGCCACCTCTAGTGAACTATGGATCCCGGTCCTTTTCTTTTACATACTGTCTACAATCTTTTACTACTTTGTGTTTACTTTCTGCAAACTATTACTTCGTTCCATTCGATACGTTTAATCCTTTGTTTTCCGCAAAACACGGTGAGATTGACAACCTCATCGCAAGTTGGGGACAAAGTTCTGTGGTTGTGTTGTGCAGGTCTCCACGTTGCTACTAGCACCGGTAGTGCGCCCTGCCAAAGCTCAGCTAGTAACACCTTTGGGGTGTTTCCTTGCTCCTACTGGTTCGATTAAACCTTGGTTTCATACTGAGGGAAACTTGCTGCTGTGCTCATCATACCTTCCTCTTCGGGTTCCCAATGAGCTCTACATCAACACCGCTCCAGCATTTTTCTGGCGCCATACACAGAGCCATCAAGCATTTTTCTGGCGCCGTTGCCGGGGAGTCAAGGACATCTTCACAAGGGGAGTCCCTCATAACCAATCTCTTTACTTTGTTATTTTTGTTTTGCTTAGTTTTTGTTTCCTTAGTTTCTGTTTGCTTTGTTTGCTTGTTTTGTTATCAAAAATACAAAAAAATAGTTCTACTAGTTTGCTTTCTTATTTGAAAACCCAAAAAAATGACTACTCTTGAAAACACTAAGTTATGTGACTTCACTAGCACCAACAACAATGATTTTATGAGCACACCTATTGCTCCACCTGTGCCTGAAGATACTTTCTTTGAGATAAAACCTGCTTTGCTCAATCTTGTTATGAGAGAACAATTTTTTGGTATTGGTAATGGAGATGCTGCTGCCCATCTAAATAACTTTGTTGAACTTTGTGAGATGAAAAAGCATAGGGATGTAGATGGTGATATTATTAAGCTGAAATTGTTTCCTTTCTCTTTGAGAGGAAAAGCTAAAGAATGGTTGAATTCCTTAACTAGGAATAGTATTGATTCTTGGACTAAATGCAAAGATGCTTTCATTGGAAAATACTATCCTCCTGCTAAGATTATATCTATGAGAAGTGAAATAATGAAGTTTAAACAACTTGATAATGAACATGTTGCTCAAGCTTGGGAAAGAATGAAATCTTTGGTAAAGGATTGTCCCACTCATGGACTGACTGCTTGGATGATCATCCAAACTTTTTATGCAGGATTGAACTATTCTTCAAGGAACCTATTGGATTCTGCTGCTGGAGGTACCTTTATGACCATCACTTTGGGTGCTGCAACAAAACTTCTGGACAATATGATGGTTAATTATTCTGAATGGCATACTAAGAGAGATCCACAAGGTAGGAAGGTAAATTCTATTGAGGAAACTTCCTCCTTGAGTGATAAGATTGATATTATTATGTCTATGCTTGTGAATGGGAAAGCCCATATTGATCCAAATAATGTTCCTTTGGCTTCTTTGGTTGCTCAAGATGCAACAACTTTGGCAATAATGCTTATAGGAGTAATTTTGGTAACAACAATTATAAGCCATATCCTCCCAGCAATGGTAATGCTTATGGAAATTCTTACAACAATAATAGGAGTGCTTCCTCTAAACTTGAAGTTCTGCTTAAAGAGTTTATTAGTAAGCAAACTACTTTCAATAAAACTATTGAGGAAAAACTCTCTAATGCTGAAAGAAATATATCATCTTTGTCTGAAGCTCAATCCTCTTTGATCCATAAAATAGCTGCTAAACCTGAAACTAATGATAATCCCTTTGCAGCCACCAATGCTATACAAGTAAGAATTGATGAAAATGTTAGACTATTAGCTGAATTACATGCTAAGTGGGAAAGAGAAGATGAAATTGCTAGAAACATTAGTGTTTCTACTATCACCACCACTAGTGTTGAGGCTAGTAATAGTTCTACTACTCTAGATGATAAATTTGATTTTGATCTTGATGGTTGCAATATCTCTGAAGTTATTAAGTTCCTACAAAAGCTTGCTAAAAGTCCTAATTCTAGTTCTATGAACATGGCCTTTACAAAACACATTACTGATGCTCTCATAAAGATTAAAGAAGAGAAGATGAAACATAAAGCTTCTATTCCTATTAAACAAGAAGATGGTTGGGAACCCATCATTAATATGAAAGTGCATGACTTTGATTTCAAAGCTTTATGTGACCTTGATAGTAGTGTTTCTATTATGCCTAGAAGGATTTTTGATATGCTTGATTTGCCTCCACTTGAAGATTGTTATTTGAATGTCCCACTTGATGATAATGCTAAAAAGAAACTCATGGGGAGTCTTAATGATGTTCTTATTATGGTTAACAATGCCTATGTCCCCGTTGATTTCTATGTTTTGGATGTTGAATACAATGCTTCTTATCCTATTACTTTGGGAAGACCTTTTCTTATAACTGTTGGTGCCATCATTGATATGAAAGAAGGCACCATTAAATATCAACTCCCACTCAAGAAAGGTATATAACACTTCCCTAAGAAGAGAGAGAAGATTTCTTTTGCTTATCCTATGAAATCAAAATTTGGTCTTAATGCTTCTTCATTTGAGAACACTTGATTCTTTTTCTTGCTTCTTATGCCTAACTTAAAGGCGTTAAAGAAAAGTACTTATTGGGAGATAACCCAAAAGTTTTAGATGAGTCTTGGAAGTTATTACTTCAGTAATAACCGCTCCTTATCCTTTTTATTTGCTTTTTGTGCCAAGAGTAACCTCTAATGAGAGAGAAGTAATGATTGGGAAAGTTGTTATCCCGAAACAGATATCTGTGCTTCACTGTAAATATTTGTGCAAAATCTCTGTACGTCTTTTTGAGGCGTGAATGTTTGTTCTTATGCCCCAGGTTGTTATCTAACTTTCATTAGTTCAACACTTTTTGATTTGAGCAACAGAAGGTCTTTGAAAAAATTCGTCTTTACCTGCTGGTCTGTTTTGACAGATTTCTGCCATTTTCTGCATTTGCTTCTTGTTGGTTCCTTTTTGAGTTCTTTTGGGGAATTGAGATTTTTGAGGGAAGTGCTACAGTAGCTAGTGTTCTAATGGAAGTTTATTTGGTGTTAGAACTGAACCTTAAGACCTATTATCTTGAGTGCACTAATGTTGCTAATAAAGATTGTGTGAAGTTTTGTATGAAGGAAAAATTTCAGGTGTATGGAAGGAATGAGTAATGAGATGAAGGA
Source organism: Avena insularis (assembly GCA_023614405.1). NCBI lineage: Eukaryota > Viridiplantae > Streptophyta > Magnoliopsida > Poales > Poaceae > Avena > Avena insularis. The sequence goes on from CM042694.1 coordinate 471,550,003, forward strand.
TGGACTAAATCTCAAGCCTGGGGATGCCACGCGTGTCACCCCAAGAAATATCCAAGAAGTACAAGCGTCAAAGCTTGGGGATGCCCAAGGCATCCCCTTCTTCATCAATAAAAATCCCAGGTTTCTTCCAAACACTTCATTTTTATTGTTTCATGCACAGTTGTGTTGTTCTTGGAGCGTCTTCTTTTTCGTTTTCATTTTGGTTTTTAGTTTGCTTTTGTTTTCTTAGTTTTCTGAATAAATTGGTTGGACCCCCTCTTTCATACATTGGTTTGCAAATAGTTTGGTTTCGTTTGGAAAAGAGTAGGACAGTTCATGCTTATGTGGTAAAAAGAACTCGTTTTTTACTGTGGCCTATGCTTTGTCATGACATGCTTGATATTGTTTTGGCTTTATGCTTAGTATTCTTTGCTGTTGCATGACTTGTTATAAACAATTGAGATTGCTTAATGTGCCTTGGATGAATCATGCGTTGTTTTAGCATATTAAAGCATAGTATAGTGGTATTCTCCTTTGATGCTTTATTTGGGTTGACTTGGCGCATGCTCACACCATGTTATGACTATCTCAAGTCACCATAGCCTTTATGAGCCTTTAGTTTTCAACTTGTAGTATCACTTTATGCTTTGATCAATGATGTTTTATCCCTCTGCATGATTATGGCCATTATTGCTCTCTTAGTTTGTCGCTCCCAGTCTTTTGCTAGCCTGCACAACAAAGTATGAGTTCTACTCATGCATCCAACTCCCTAAACCAAGTTATCCCAAAGAGTCCACCATACCTACCTATTAGCTTATGCTATTCCAAGTATATTCATGCTTTTGTTTATCTTCCAAATTAATCTTGTTATGAGAAAACTAGTGATTAAAGCTCTCACGAACTTGATGGCACACTTTACTTTTCTTTCCCTTAATAAACTTGAACCATTGTGTCGTCTATGTTGTATATGCTTGCACTTATTTGTTGGGGATTAGCAGAACCATGCTTTCATGGGGAACGTTTTCAACATTGCACTTGGTACTTGTACCTAGTTGATATCATGCTCTTTTGTATATGGATGTCATCGGTGTGAAATGAAAGGGGAGCTTGTAAGTCCATGGAGTTATGTATATGTGTTAGAGAAACACCTGGGCCGCTGGTCTAATACATGCTGACATGGTGGAAACCTGCAGCGTAACCATAATGAGCTGTCTATGAAGCATTCTTCTTATAAAAAAAAGAGTCCTATTGAGAAAAAAAGAGAAAAAGAAAAAAAGATATTATGAAAATAGGAAAGAGAGAAAAAAACACCATATTCCCATGGTAAATAAGAAGATTGCGGAGATGCTCGTTGTCTGCTTGCCTTGTCATTTTGATATGGGGATTCTTCCATATCATCGGGCAAGGGGTACCCCGTTGGCGGTTCTCTATGATACACATGTACTTACGAAGACAATAACTTACCGGTGACTAAACTTTAGTAGCATGAGGAGCGGCCCTCCTATACAAGGGACATGAGATTCCTGACTTATACTTCGTCAAGCATGTACACCATAGTTTGTACAGTTTAACCTTAATCACTTCAAGATGCTTATGATAGGGGAAATGAGAGCTGAAAGCTATAAGTACCATAATTTTTGGAAGCTCTTTATGAGACTTGAATCCCTACTTCCTTCTATGAAGGCCTTTCTTCCACCATTATATTTAGTCTCCATATTCTACCTTTATGCACCTACTTTGAGAGCGTACTGGCCATTCTTAGTTCTATGTGCATTGTCCCAGGACTAGTTGATTGATGCATAACTTGGTATTGCTTGTTTTAAACTTTTGTATCTAGTCACTCTTATGAACTTTGAAGGTGTCCTATGCATTTATGTTTGCTACTCTATGAGGGACAAGCTGAATGCTATTATGCTATGTTTTCTTTATGTGAAACAAACAAACGTCTTGCAAAACATTTTTATTCATGGATCTTTTGTTTGTGCCTTTTCATGTTGCATCATAGTTTCTTTGTCTTATTGCTAGAACTTTGTCTTTCATGTTATGATTGAAGTACTATGATCCCAGCTTTGAATGTTTTACAAATACTTTGATCAAGCCTTTGATGGTGCATGTCACCTCAAAAATTATTCTTTCTTTTTATCACTTACCTACTCGAGGACGAGCAAGAGTTAAGCTTGGGGATGTTGATACATTGCAAATGTATCTATAATTTTTGATGTTCCATGCTTGGTTTTATCCACTTTCTTGTGTTTTGTTCCAACTTTGGAGTGCTTTTCATATGATTTCTTGGACTAACATATTAACAAGAGCCACAATGCTAGCTGCCTGTTTTCTGCTGTTTTTGGTTCCAGGAAAGTCAGAAAATGAATATTCTCGGAATTGGACGGGACAAAAGCCAAAGTGCCTATTTTTCCGGAAGTCATCAGATGCCAGAATATGAGACGGAGAGGGGCCAGAGGCCGGCCACACCACCTGGTCGCGCGGCCAGGCTTGGCCCGCGCCAGGGGTGGTGTGGTGGCCCCTGGCACCCCCTCGGCCTCTCCTTCCGCCTATATATTGCCCTCAGGACGAAAACCCTAAGTACCCGATCAAAAATCCACGAAAGAGTCTATAGCCGCCGCCATTTCCATCCCTAGATCGGGAGGGATCTGAAGCTCTTCCCGACACCCTGCCAGAGAGGGGAATTCACCCTAGAGGCCTTCTTCATCACCATGCAAGCCTCCGGTGTGATGCGTGAGTAGTTCATCCTTGGACTACGGATCCATGTAGTACGTAGATGGCTGGTTCTCCTCCTTTGTGCTTTCATGTTTAGATCTTGTGAGCTCCGTTCATTATCAAGATCATCTATTTTTAATCATACATGTTGTGTTTGTGGGGATCCGATGGATATTGAGATGCTATTTCAGATTGATTATTGATTCTATCATGTCTTTTTTATTTGTGATATTGCATGCTTTCTGTTGTTAGTAGCTATCTTGCCAAGTAGATGCTAGCAACTCCAAGAGTTAGTATCTATGCTCGATAGTGGGTTCATTCCTCTGGTAATCTGGGGAAGTGACAGAAATCTCTAAGGTACTAGATGTGATGTTGCTACTAGGGAGAAAACAACAATACTTTGTTCAAAGAACAATCGTATTGTTTACTTTACACGCAATTCGTAAAGCAAAAATTTGGTGCTTGCAACTTAATACTGGAGGGGGGTTGGATAATAACCTGAAGGTGGATTATTAGTCATAGATGCAGTTGGATGGTGGTCTATGTATAATTTTGTAATGACCAATCAAGTCTCAAAGGAGTAAAGATGATTAGTATATGCATGTATTGCTTTCTAGATGTTTGTCAATTGCCCCGCTATAATTTGTTCACCCAGCATGTTATCTATCTAAGGAGAGCCACCTCTAGTGAACTATGGATCCCGGTCCTTTTCTTTTACATACAATCTACAATCTTTTACTGCTTTGTGTTTACTTTCTGCAAACTATTACTTCTTTCGATTCCATACGTTTAATCCTTTGTTTTCCGCAAAACACGGTGAGATTGACAACCTCATCGCAAGTTGGGGACAAAGTTCTATGGTTGTGTTGTGCAGGTCTTCACGTTGCTACTAGCACCGGTAGTGTGCCCTGCCAAAGCTTAGCTAGTAACACCTTTGGGGTGTTTCCTTGCTCCTACTGGTTCGATTAAACCTTGGTTTCATACTGAGGGAAACTTGCTGCTGTGCTCATCATACCTTCCTCTTGGGGTTCCCAACGAGCTCTACATCAACACCGCTCCAGCATTTTTCTGGCGCCATACATAGAGCCATCACCAACCGCTGGATCTTCTTTTCTATTCTTAGCATCTGGAAAGATTCTACTTTAGCACAATGAATGCTAGTATGCGCAAACCTCAAACCACCGAGAGTTTGGACAACAGGTTTAACTTTTTGATACTCCACCTAATGAGGGTTTAACTCGTCAATACTCATTGTTATGGACTTGGGTTTTGGAGAAGGAGGGAGTGCTGGAGGCATCGGTCGGCTAGCAAACAGGGACACAAGATTTACCCAGGTTCAGGCCTCATAGAGGTCCCTACTCAAAACAACGCAATCTACTCAAACTCGAGTCCCCGGACTCGAATTCGGAAAAGTGCTGGCGTAATTCGACTCAGGCCGTGGAGGTCTTACAGGAGTCGAATTCCAGTGTATAAGTGTGAGCACTCGACGCGTCCGTTGAGGCATGTTCATCGTACTTGTAGGTATGGATATATTTCTGGTAGTGCGCAGCAGATGCGTTGCCAGAACTTATTTAGGTCTTATCTTCATGCTATAAGCATGGCATCCAAATTTTTGTCATCACGGAGATGATTCGGGTGGCCCAGAAGACATAATCTCTTTGTAGGGAAAATATGAGGCGGAGTCGCCATAACATTTGAGTGTGGACGTTGTCAACACACAGTACGATGTACAAATAATCATAGGATGCGTGACCAGCGCTCCCTATGGGAGTAGCCCCCGAGTGCCTACTCGAGTCGTAGACTCGAGTGGGAACTAAGAACATTTGTGACTGCTGTCGTCTTTTGGTGCTTGTTTCAGTCGAATGTGCTTCTAGTTCTCCCTATGGGATTAACCCGTAATTCACAATCGAATCGTTGACTCGAGTGAAGGGTTTCCGTGAAGCTGGATACCTGCATAAAAGTTCTTTCGGGTGTGCAGCCAGTGCTCCTGTTAGGAGTAGCCCCCGAGTGCTTGGTTGAGTTGAAGACTCAAGCAAGGACTAAAGTAGTCAAAAATCTTCTTCTGCTGGAATCAATGACATCAGTGCTGACAATTTGATGACCTCGGTTGCCTGCGTGAGCGGGTTTGACGGGACGTGACGAGCGGTGGGTCCCACTTTCTGACTTTGATTTGACTAGGCGTGCGTAATCTTCTGTTTTAACTGCGTCTCCTTGATTCCCGCGTGTAATGGGAGTAGTGGGGGATGGTTCGTAGTTCAGCTTCGCCACGTGTCGATGGCGATGTGTGCCACGCATCCAGTAGGGTTTTTGCTGGTCGTTGGATGACATCCGCGAGGAGGTTAAGTAGCAGTGCAGCCGCGGTAATTTTCCCATCTCTCTTCTTGCTTGTGCCTCCTTCGCCATTGTTGTTCTCTCTACTTCCTTGCACGCTTCCTCTTCGTGGCACTGGACCAGCTCCGCGTTTTCCCTAGTTACTTTCTCCGCCCGCATCGCCATCGAAAGATGGGCAATAAGAAGGGAGGCGCCGCCATTGGATCTGCGGCAACCATTTCCGCCGCCAAGAAGAAGGGCGGCACCACTGCTGTGGGTACCAGTGCCACCGCCGCTGGGAAGAAGAAGGGTGGCACCCGCGTCACCAACGGCTCCTGGCGCGCTTCTATCATCAAGTTCTCTGAGCTGCATCTTATTCGTCAAGATGGAGCTCTTCCGTCCACGGAAGATGACTCGCGAGTGCCTGGCGATGAGGTAATCCCCTCGTCCTCCTCCAGGTTTCCGGGTGATGTTCCTTGCGTTCATCATTCGAGGTCTCTCTCTTCCCCTGCATCCTTTTGTCAGGGGTCTTCTGTGTTTCTAGGGGCTCCAGCTGCACCAGCTGTCCCCAAATTCCATTTTCCACATCTCTTGCTTCATCACACTTTGCATGTGCTGGCTCGGAATCGAGCCACACTTTGGTCTCTTCAAGATGCTATTTAAGCTCAAACGACAGTCGGCTTCTAGTTCGTAGTCTACGACGTAGGAGGCTGCGGAATCCATGTTGACTCCTCTGCCATCTACTTCGACATCAAGCTCACCGCGTCTGTCCAAGGGTGGAGAGACAAGTGGTTCTGCATCCGCGACCAGAAGGACGACGGGGAGCACTATGGACCCGCGCCCTTTGACCCCGTGGCGACTTGTAAGAGGAGGCAGTCCTGGAAGAACGTCGTGATGCCTGGCGATTCCGAGCAAACGGAGGTGCTGTATCAGCGTGTCTGCGACCTCGAAGGCCGCATAGGCAAAGAAGAGGGTGGAGCCGCTCTCATTCGTGCGTGGTTGCGCCGCCGCATCCAGCCTCTGTAGGCTAGAGTCCATCCAATGTACCGCTGGGTCGGTCCTGGAAATGTCACTCGCATATCTGCGGATGGCATTTCCGCGGGTCAGGTAGATAGGAGGTTGCGACTGGTGACCAAGTACACCTTCAAGGAGGATCTCCCAGGCGAACCAGACGTGCTCCCTTTTGATGCCAGCAATCCTCCTCCTAAGGTAGAACTGTACTGTGAAGTAGTTTTCTTCGTTGATTGTCACCAAGTACTTGATATATAATGATGTATCTTCTGATTGCAGGACTGGAGCATGGCGGCCAGTTTGCCTCCTCAGCCCGAAGGGACTATTCCTCGTGAAGCGGAAGAAGAGGACGAGTCAGAATCGACCATCCAAATTGAAGAAGAGCAGGGAGCCCCCAAGTCCAGCGACCACGACACTCGCAAGCGGTCCGGCAGTAAGGATTCTGACGCTTCTTTGCCGACGACGCCGGAAGGTCCTTCTCCTGCTGCGGAGGAGCCAATTCCTGCCGTACCTGTTGATACGTTGCTAACGTATCCACAATTTTTGATGTTCCATGCTTGGTTTTATCTACTTTCTTATGTTTTGTTCCAACTTTGGAGTACTTTCTATACACTTTCTTGGACTAACCTATTAACAAGAGCCACAGTGCCAGCTGCCTATTTTCTGCTGTTTTTGGTTCCAGGAAAGTCAGAAAATGAATATTCTCGAAATTGGACGGGACAAAAGCCAAAGTCATTTTTTCACCGAGGGACACCTGGAGCCAGAATATGAGATGGAGAGGGGCCAGGGGGCCGCCACACCACCTGGCCATGCAGCCCAGCCTGTCCCGCGCCAGGGGGTGGTCTGGCCGCCCTAGGCACCCCCTCGGCCTCCCCTTTTGCCTATAAGATGCCTCCGATACAGAAACCCTAAGTACCCGATCAAAATTCCATGAAATATTCTGTACCCGCCGTCATCTCCATCCCTAGATCGGGAGGGATCTGAAGCTCTTCTCGGCACCCTTCTGGAGGGGAGAATTCACCCTGGAGGCCTTCTTCATCACCATGCAAGCCTCCGGTGTGATGCGTGAGTAGTTTATCTCAGGACTATGGGTCCATGTAGTAGCTAGATGGCTTGTTCTCCTCCTTTGTGCTATCATGTTTAGATCTTGTGAGCTCCGTTCATGATCAAGATCATCTATTTGTAATCCTACATGTTGTGTTTGCGAGGATCCAATGGATATTGAGATGCTATTTCAGATTGATTATTGATTCTATCATGTGTTTGTTATTTGTGATCTTGCACGCTTTCCGTTGTTAGTAGCTATCTTGGCCAAGTAGATGCTAGCAACTCCAAGAGTTAGTATTTATGCTCGATAGTGGGTTCATGCCTCTAGTAATCTGGGGAAGTTACAGAAATCTCTAAGGTACTAGATGTATTGTTGCTACTAGGGAGAAAACAACAATCCTTTGTTCATAGAACAATCGTATTGTTTACTTTACACGCAATGCGTAATGCAAATATTTGTTGCTTGCAACTTAATACTGGAGGGGGTTCGGATGATAACCTGATGGTGGATTATTAGTCATATATGTAGTTGGATTACGGTCTATGTATAATGTTGTAATGCCCAATCGAATCTTAAAGGAGTCAAGATGAGTAGTATATGCATGATTTCTTTATCGATGTTTGTCAATTGCCCCGCTGTAATTTGTTCACCCAACATGTCATCTATCTTAAGGAGAGCCACCACTAGTGAACTATGGACCCCGATCCTGTCTTCTATCATCAATCTACAATCAACTATTTACTGCTTTCTGTTTACTTTTTGCAAACTATTACTTTCTTCCACTCGATACGTTTAATCCTTTGTTTTCAGTAAAACCGGTGAGCTTGACAACCTCATCGCAAGTTGGGGGCAAAGTTCTGTGGTTGTGTTGTGTAGGTCTCCACATTACTGCTGGCACTGGTAGTGCGCCCTGACAAAGTTCAGCTAGCAACACCTTTGGGGTGTTTCCTTGCTCCTACTAGATAGATAACCTTGGTTTCATAACTGAGGGAAAACTTGCTGCTGTGCTCATCATACCTTCCTCTTGGGGTTCCCCAACGGGCTCGATATATTTTGGGCTTAGCAACTGATTTTCTGGCGCCGTTGCCGGGGAGTCAAGGACATCTTCACAAGGGGAGTCCCTCATAACTAATCTCTTTACTTTGTTGTTTTTGTTTTTTCTTAGTTTACTTTTGCTTTTTTTGCTTGTTTCTTTATCAAAAAAACAAAAAAAAATAGTTTTACTAGTTTGCTTTCTTGTTTAAAACCACAAAAAAATGACTACTTTGGAAAATACTAAGTTGTGTGACTTCACTAGCACAGACAACAATCATTTTATGAGCACACCTATTGCTCCACCTATTCCTGAAGCTACTTTCTTTGAAATTAAACCTGCTTTACTCAATCTTGTTATGAGAGAACAATTTTTTGGTATTGGTAATGAAGATGTTGCTGCTCATCTAAATAACTTTGTTGAACTTTGTGATATACAAAAGCATAGGGATATAGATGGAGATATCATTAAGCTTAAATTGTTTCCTTTCTCTTTGAGAGGAAAAGCTAAAGAATGGTTGAATTCCTTAACTAGGAATAGTATTGATTCTTGGACTAAATGCAAAGATGCTTTCATTGGAAAATACTATCTTCCTGCTAAGATTATATCTATGAGAAGTGAAATAATGAAGTTTAAACAATTTGATAATGAACATGTTGCTCAAGCTTGGGAAAGAATGAAATCTTTGGTCAAGAATTGCCCCACTCATGGACTGACTGTTGGATGATTATACAAACTTTTTATGCAGGATTGAACTATTCTTCAAGAAATCTATTGGATTTTGCTGCTAGAGGTACCTTTATGACTATTACTTTGGGTTCTTCAACAAGCTTCTAGATAATATGATGGTTAACTATTCTGAATGGCATACTGAGAGAGCTCCACAAGGTAAGAAGGTAAATTATGTTGAAGAAACCTCCTCCTTGAGTGATAAGATTGATGTTATTATGTCTATGCTTGTTAATGGGAAAGCCTATATTGATCCAAATGATGTTCCCTTAGCCTCTTTGGTTGCTCAAGAAGAGCAAGTTGATGTGAACTTTATAAGAAATAACAATTTTGGCAATAATGCCTACAGGAATAATTTTGGTAACAACAATTATAGGCCATATCCTCCCAGCAATGGTAATGCTTATGGAAATTCCTACCACAATAATAGGAGTGCTCCCACTGACCTTGAAGTTATGCTTAAAGACTTTATTAGTAAACAAACTGCTTTCAATAACACTATTGAGGAAAAACTCTCTAATGCTGAAAGAAATATAGCATCACTAGCTAAAGCTCAATCTTCTTTGAATAAAATGGCCACTAAACCTGAAACTATTGATAATCCCTTTGCTGCTACTAATGTCATACAAGTAAGAATTGATGAAAATGTTAGACTATTAGTTGAATTGCATGCTAAGTGGGAAAGAGAAGATGAAATTGCTAGAAACATTAGTGTTTCTACTATAACCACCACTAGTGTTGAGGCTAGTAACGGCTCTACTACTTTAGATAATAATTATGATTTTGATCTTGATGGTTGCAACATCTCTGAAGTTATTAAGTTCCTACAAAATCTTGCTAAAATTCCTAATGCTAGTGCTATGAATATGGCCTTTACAAAACACATTACTGATGCTCTCATAAAAATTAAAGAAGAAAAGATGAAACATAAAGCTTCTATTCCTATGAAACAAGAAGATGGTTGGGAACCCATCATTAATATGAAAGTGAATGATTTTGATTTCAAAGCTTTATGTGATCTTGATAGTAGTGTTTCTATTATGCCTAGAAGGATTTATGATATGCTTGATTTGCCACCATTGGAAGATTGTTATTTGAATGTCCCACTTGATGATAATGCTAAAAAGAAACTCATGGGGAGTATTAATGATGTTCTTATTATGGTTAACAATGCCTATGTCCCCGTTGATTTCTATGTTTTGGATGTTGAATGCAATGCTTCTTGTCCTATTACTTTGGGAAGACCTTTTCTTAGAACTGTTGGTGTCATCATTGATATGAAAGAAGGCACCATTAAATATGAACTTCCACTCAAGAAAGGTATAGAACACTTCCCTAAGAAGAGAGAGAAGATTTATTTTGCCTCTCTTATGAAATCAAAATTTGCTCTTAATGCTTCTTCATTTGAAAACACTTGATTCTTTTTCTTGCTTCTTATGCCTAACTTAAAGGTGTTAAAGAAAAGTACTTATTGGGAGATAACCCAAAAGTTTTAGATGAGTCTTGGAAGTTATTACTTCAGTAATAACCGCTCCTTATCTTTTTTATTTGCTTTTTGTGCCAAGAGTAACCTCTAATGAGAGAGAAGTAATGATTGAGAAAGTTGTTGTCTTGAAACAGATTTTTGTTCTTCACCGTAAAAATTCCTGTAAAATATTTGTACGTCCTTTTGAGGCGTGAGTTTTTGGTCTTCTGCCCCAGGTTGTTATCTAACTTTCTTTGGTTCAACACTTTTTGATTCGAGCAATAGAAGGTCTTCGAAAAAATTCGTCTTTACCTGCTGGTCTGTTTTGACAGATTTCTGTCTTTATTTGCATTTGCTTCTTGTTGGTTCCTTTTTGAGTTCTTTTGGGGAATTGAGATTTTTGAGGGAAGTTCTAGAGTAGCTTGTGTTTTAATGGAAGTTTTATTGGTGTTGGAACTGAATCCAAAGACCTATTATCTTGAATGCACTAATGTTGCTAATAAAGATTGTGTGAAGTTATGTATGAAGGAAAATTTTCAGGTGTATGGAAGAAATGATTAATGAGATGAAGGATGGACTAAAGCTCAAGCTTGGGGATGCCACCCCATGTCACCCCAAGAAATATCCAAGTAGTACAAGCTTCAAAGCTTGGGGAAGCCCAAGGCATCCCCTTCTTCATCAATAAAAATTCCAGGTTTCTTCCAGACACTTCATTTTTGTTGTTTCATGCACAGTTGTGTTGTTCTTGGATCGTCTTCTTTTTTGTTTTTCGTTTGCTTGGTTTGCTTAGTTTGTTGAATAAATTGGTTGGACCCCCTCTTTCATGCATTGGTTTTCAAATAGTTTGGTTTGGATTGGAAAAGAGTAGGAAAGTTCATGCTTAAGTGGTAGAGAGAGCTTCTTTTTGAGTGTCGCCTATGCTTTGTCATGCCATGCTTGATATTGTTTTGGCTTTATGCTTAGTATTCTTTGCTATAGCATGACATGTTATAAACAATTGTGATTGCTTAATGTGCCTTGGAAGAATCATGCGTTGTTTTAGCATATTAAAGCATAGTATTGTGGTCTCCTTTGATGCTTTATTTGGGTTGACTTGGCGCATGCTCACACCATGTTATGTCTCTCCCAAGTCACCATAGCCTTTATGATCCTTTTGTTTTCAACTTGTAGTATCACTTTATGCTTCGATTGATGATGTTTTGTCGCTCTACATGATTATGGCCATTATTGCTCTCTTAGTTGGTCGCTCCCAGTCTTTTGCTAGCCTCCATAACCAAGTATGAGTCCCACTCATGCATCCAATTTCTAAAACCAAGTTATTCCAAAGAGTCCACCATACCTACCTATTAGCATATGCTATTCCAAGTATATTCTTGTTTTTGTATACCTTCCGAATTAAACTTGTTATGAGAAAACTAGTGATTAAAGCTCTCACGAACTTGATGGCACACTTTACTTTTCGTGCATTTAATAAACTTGAACCATTGCATCCATCTTTGTTGAGTATATGCTTGCGCTTGATAAGTTGAAGTTAGCAGAACCATGTATCATGGGGAACGCTTTCAACATTGCACTTGTACCTTGTACCCCGTTGATATCATGTTCTTTTGCTTATGGATCCCGGCGATGTGAAATAAAAGGGGAACTTGTAAGATCATGTAGTTTGTATTTGTGTTAGAGAAACGCCTGGGCCGCTAGCCTAAGCCATGCCTAATCATGGTGGAAACTTGCAGCATAATCATAATGAGCACTCTATGAAGCATCCTCAATAAAAACCTATGCAGATATTAAATAAAAAGTCGCTGAGATGCTCATTGTCTGCTTGCCTTGTCATTTTGATTATGGGATAGCTCCTGTATCATGTGCAAGGGGTACCCCGTTGGCGGTTCTCTATGATACATATGTACTTACAATGACAAGAGCTTACTTGTGACTAAAGTTGAGTAGCATGAGATTCGGTCTTCGCAAGTAAGGGGCATGAGATTTCGGCTTATAACTTGTCAAGCATATTCTCTTAGTTGTGTCACTTTAACCTTAATCACCTTCAAGATGCTTATGATAGGGGCAATGAGAGCTGAAAGCTAATAAGTACCATAATTTTTGGAAGCTCTTTATGAAACTTGAATCCCTACTTCCTTCTATGAAGGCCTTTCTTTCACTTTTATGTTGAGTCTCCACCTTCTATCTTTATGCACCTACTTTGAGAGCATAATGGCCATTCTTAGTTCTATGTGCATTGTCCAAAGACTTATTGATTGATGCATAGCTTTGATATTGCTTGTTTTAAACTATTATTATCTAGTCACTCTTATGAACTTTGAAGGTGTTCTATGCATTTATGTTTGCTACTCTATGAGGGACAAGCTAAATGCTACTATGCTATGTTTTCTTTATGTGAAACAAACAAACGTCTTGCAAAGAATTGTTATTCATGAATCTTTTGTTTGTGCCTTTTCATGTTGCAACATAGTTGATTTGTCTTATTTTTAGAACTTTGTCTTTCATGTTATGATTGAAGTACTATGATCCGAGCTATCATTGTTTTACAAATACTTTGATCAAGTTTATTATGGTGCATGTCACCTAAAAAATTATTCTTTCTTTTTATCACTTACCTACTCGAGGACGAGCAGGAGTTAAGCTTGGGGATGTTGATACGTTGCTAACGTATCCATAATTTTTGATGTTCCATGCTTGGTTTTATCTACTTTCTTATGTTTTCTTCCAACTTTGGAGTACTTTCTATACACTTTCTTGGACTAACCTATTAACAAGAGCCACAGTGCCAGCTGCCTGTTTTCTGCTGTTTTTGGTTCCAGGAAAGTCAGAAAATGAATATTCTCAGAATTGGACGGGACAAAAGCCAAAGTCAGTTTTTCACCGAGGGACACCCGAGAATCTGAGATGGAGAGGCAGGGGGCCACCACACGACCTGGCACATGGCCAGCTGGCCCGCGCCAGGGGGTGGTCTGGCCGCCCTAGGCACCCCCTCGGCCTCCCCTTTTTCCTATAAGATGCCTCCGATACAGAAACCCTAAGTACCCGATCAAAATTCCACGAAAGAGTCTATAGCTGCCGTCATCTCCATCCCTAGATCGGGAGGGATCTGAAGCTCTTCCCCACACCCTGCCGGAGGGGAGAATTCACCCTGGAGGCCTTCTTCATCACCATGCAAGCCTCCGGTGTCATGCGTGAGTAGTTCATCTCTGGACTACGAGTCCATGTAGTAGCTAGATGGATGGTTCTCCTCCTTTGTGCTATCATGTTTAGATCTTGTGAGCTCCGTTCATGATCAAGATCATCTATTTGTAATCCTACATGTTATGTTTGCGGGGATCCGATGGATATTGAGATGCTATTTCAGATTGATTATTGATTCTATCATGTCTTTGTTATTTGTGATCTTGCATGCTTTCCGTTGTTAGTAGCTATCTTGGGCAAGTAGATGCTAGCAACTCCAAGAGTTAGTATTTATGCTCGATAGTGGGTTCATGCCTCTAGTAATCTGGGGAAGTGACAGAAATCTCTAAGGTACTAGATGTATTGTTGCTACTAGGGAGAAAACAACAATCCTTTGTTCATAGAACAATCGTATTGTTTACTTTACACGCAATGCGTAATGCAAATATTTGTTGCTTGCAACTTAATACTGGAGGGGGTTCGGATGATAACCTGATGGTGCATTATTAGTCATATATGTAGTTGGATTACGGTCTATGTATAATGTTGTAATGCCCAATCGAATCTTAAAGGAGTCAAGATGAGTAGTATATGCATGATTTCTTTCTCGATGTTTGTCAATTGCCCCGCTGTAATTTGTTCACCCAACATGTCATCTATCTTAAGGAGAGCCACCACTAGTGAACTATGGACCCCGATCCTGTCTTCTATCATCAATCTACAATCAACTATTTACTGCTTTCTGTTTACTTTTTGCAAACTATTACTTTCTTCCACTCGATACGTTTAATCCTTTGTTTTCGGTAAAACCGGTGAGATTGACAACCTCATCGCAAGTTGGGGGCAAAGTTCTGTGGTTGAGTTGTGCAGGTCTCCATGTTGCTACTGGTACCGGTAGTGCGTCCTACCAAAGTTCAGCTAGCAACACCTTTGGGGTGTTTCCTTGCTCCCACTGGATTGATAACCTTGGTTTCATAACTGAGGGAAAACTTTGTACTATGCTCATCATACCTTCCTCTTGGGGTTCCCCAATGGGCTAGATATATTTTGGGCTTAGCACCTGTGCGCGCCATGGCTCTTCCTGCTCAGAAGAAGCTGCGACCGTCGGAGGAGTCATCGGATGACTCCTTTGACCCCGACAAATTCAACTCGTAAGCTTTTAATGTCCGCGAGTTTGTCTTTGTTTTCTTCGAGGTTGCTTTTTCTGAAGTGGTGTTGGCATGTTTTGCAGTCAAGCGGCGTCGTCATCTTCTAACGGTGTCCAATTTGTGAAAGAGTCCAGAGTCGCAGACTCCAAGGCCAAGGATGTGGCCGAACGGTCTACTTCTCCTCTAGTGGCGGCCCACTCCAGCACCAATTCTTCGAGTTCCCCACATGCTGGAGAGCACTAGATGGTTGCCCGGACGACTGCACGAAAGTCATCTTTAGAGTCCTTGGAGGAACATGTGAGTGTGTTCTTGCTGCTTGGCAGTCGAATTTGTACTTTGGGCTGCTGCTGAGTCTTTGTTTCCCTTGGTGTAGCTCATTGTTAAGGAAGCTTCTCGTCTTGCGGAGCAAGTCTTTGCCATGGGTCGACAACATGCTCTACTAGACAATCGCCACCGTGCTGTCGAAGGTTAGTTTTGGCTTTATCTTTGTCTTCGTGGAAATTTGTTAGCTCGATTGGTGATACACCCTGTGCTTTATGTAGTTAAACACAATGAACTTCTCCATCACGTTACGTCCCTCGAGAAGGGGCTTGTCGCAGCTCTGAAAGAGTCGCAGAGGCGCGAGGAAGAGTTGCGCTCTTCCAATGCTGAAAGGGAAAAGTTGTTCAAAGAACAACCTTTTTCGATTGCTAAGGCTCTCTCAGGTAAGTTTCAGTTTGATTTGCATTGCTCCTTGTTTGACGTCACGTTGTTGTGCTGATGCCCTATATACGCAGATGCCACTGGCCTGAGGTTTGACGACCAGTCTCTGTGTGACGCGGATGCTTTGGCTGGCACTGTTGCCATAGTCGAGGACCGTAGTGTTTCTGACGAGGGTTTAACTCATCAATGCGCGCCATGGCTGGAGACATCTATCGGCTAGCAAACAAGAACATAGGGGACTCAAAGATTTACCTAGGTTCAGGCCTCGTAGAGGTCCCTACTCCTGCTTGTCTGCTCGTGGAATTATTGCAGGAATCGAAGATTACAATGGTGCATAGATGCAATCTGGGGAGGGTTGTGGAAAGTAGGGTTGCGTGTGTCCTCCTCGCCGCCCCCTCCTAACCTTTATATAGGTAGGTTAGTTCTCGGGTAACAGGTCGAGTCGGTTACAAGTTAGGGTTTTCCCCTTCAAACTTTCTATCGTTAGCTTCTTCTTGTTCTTCAAGCAATCGAGAGTCTATAGGTTACTCGAGCCCTTCATTTGGGCCTTGGCGACACCGTGGGCCTTTACGTATTTAGGCCGTATATACCAAACTCGAGTACCTGTAGGGTATACCCATGTCAGTAGCCCCCGAGTGTCCAGTGGAATCGCAGATTCGACTAGGGACTATTTGAAGTCTTTCGAGTGCATGAATGAGTATATTTCGACTGCTTTGTTTGTGTCATAGGGATTGTTGATGTACATGCCTGTTTTAACCGAAGTATCGGTATCAGTTAACCACCTTAGGGTGAAACAACGCAATCTACTCGGATTCGAGTCCCCGGACTCGAATACGGAAAAGTGCTGGCGTAATTCGACTCAAACCGCGGAGGTCTTACAGGAGTCGAATTCCAGTTATATGGGTGTGAGCACTCGACGCGTCCGTCAAGTCATGTTCATCATACCTGTAGGTACGGATACATTTCTGGTAGTGCGCAGCTAATGCGTTGCCAGGCCTTATTCAGGTCTTACATTCACACTGTAAGCGCGGCATCCGAATTTTATCATCACGGAGACGATTCGGGTGACCCAGGAGACGTAGTCTCTTTGTAGGGAAAATTTATGAGGCGGTGTCGCCATGAGTTTCGAGTGTGGATGTTATCAACACACAGTTTTTGTATAAATAATCATAGAGTGCGCGACCAGCGCTCCCTATGGGAGTAGCCCCCGAGTGTCTGGTTGAGCCAAAGACTCAGGAAGGGACTAAAGAATCATTTTGCGACTGCTGTCATCTTTTGTTTGCTTGTTTCAGTCGAATTTGTTTCCGGCGCTCCCTATGCGAGTAACCCATGTCTATAGTCAAGCCATGCTTCGAGTGGTTGGGTTTTCTTTGATTATCCATGTTCTTGGAAAAGAAGAAGAAAGAATATCGTAGGGTGCGCGACCAGCGCTCCCTATGGGAGTATCCCCCGAGTGCTTGGTGGAGTCGAAGACTCGAGCAAGGACTAAAGTAGTCGAAGTCTTCTGCTGCGTAGCTTTGATGATGTTAGTGCTGACGATTTCATGACCTCAGTTGCCCGTGTGAGCGAGTTTGACGGGACGTGACGAATAGTGGGTCCCACTTTCTGACTTTGATTTGACTGGGCGTGCGTAATCTTTATTTTAACTCCACCTCCTCGATTTCCGTGCATAATGGGAGCAGTGGACGGACGGTTCACGCTTCCACTCCTCCACGTGTCCAGCACGACTTTTGCCACGCGCCCAATAGGGTTTTTCTAAGTCGTTGGATTGCATATTCCAGGGGTTAAGTAGTAGTGTTGTGACGGTAATTTCTCTTCTGCTCGTATTCACCCTTTGCTTCCATTTCCATTGCCGCTACTCCTCTGCTTTCTCTGCGCTCGTCTCGTCCTTGACGCTGGACCAGCTCCGCTCGTTTCCAAGCTACTTCCTTCGGTCGCATCGCCGCCGCGCCATGGGGAAGAAGAAAGGAGGTGTTGTGGCCGATTCCACGGCCACCGCTGCTGCGACGAAGAAGAAAGGCGACTCCACCGTTGCGGGCACCAGCACCGCCATCGGCGGGAGGATTAAGGGCACGGGCACCCGCGTCACGAATGGCGCATGGCGCCCCTCCATCATCAAGTTGTCGGATCTCCGTCTTCTTCGTAAAGAGGGAGTGTTGTCTAGCGCAGTCGCCGACGCGCGCGTCCCCGGCGGTGAGGCAATTCCTTCTCCTCCCGCTGGTTTTCGAGTGATGTTTTTGGCATTCATCATTCGAGGTCTCTCCTCGCCCCTTCACCCCTTTTTTAGGGGCCTCCTTTGTTTCTACGGGCTTTAGCTCCATCAGCTGACCCCGAAATCGATCCTCCACATCTCTTGCTTCATTACCCTCTGCGAGTGCTGGATCGGAATCGAGCCGCACTTCGGCCTCTTCAAGCGCCTCTTCAAATTGAAGCGCTAATCTGCATCTGGCTCTTTAGTCTATGATGTAGGTGGTTGCGGGATTCACGTCGACCCATCCGCCACCTATTTCGACATCAAGCTCACAATGTCCGTCCAAGGGTGGAGGGACAAGTGGTTCTACATCCGCGATGAGAAGGTTGGCGACGAGCACTTCGGACTCGCACCGTTCGATCCCGCGACGCCGTGCAATAGGAGGCGCTCCTAGAAAAATGTAGTTATGCCTGGCGAATCCGAGCGTGCAGACGTGGCGTGTGTGCGACCTCGAGAGTCGCCTCGGCACAGAGGAGGGAGGCTGCGCCCTCATTCGCACGTGGCTGCGCCGTCGCGTCTAGCCTATGCAGGCCAGAGTCCACCCCATGTTTCAGTGGACTAGCGCTGACGATCCCACTCGCGTGTCTGCCGATGGCATGTCCACGAGTGAAGTGGACAAAAGGGTTCGACTGGTCACCAAGTACACTGTCAAAGATGTTCTCCCAGTGAGCCAGTTGTTCCTCCGTTTGATGCTGCTAAACCTCCTCATGGGGTATAGTTGTGCTACGCAGTAGCTTAATTTGTCATTTTCTTTTCTGTTGTTTATTTATTTTTTGCTGAACTTGTTGTCTGTATGCAGGATTGGACGGTGTCGCCTTGTATGCCCCCTCTTCCTGAGGATATTATTCCTCATGAAGCCTTGGAGGAGGACGAGTCGGAGTCGACCGTCCCCTCTGATGTGGAGGAGGAAGCCCCCGAGTCCGGTAGTCCGGATACTCGCAAGCGTTCGCACAGCAAGGATTCCGATGCGTCGTCTCCTTTGACTCTGGAAGGTGCAGGTGTAGGTGCAGAGTGGCCGATCCCTGCCATTCCTGTGAGCGCTGTGGCACCATCCTCTCGCAAGAAGATGCGATTGCCCAAGGAGTCCTCGTCAGAGTCGAAGGAGGCCACTTTTGACTTTGATAAATTTGATTGGTAAGTTTTCTAATTTGTTTTGCTCTTCTCTGGATTTGCCCTTGTTTGGATCGTCTCTGTGTTTGTCCTTTTCTTGATGTGGATTTTGTCTTGCAACCAAGATGCATCGTCATCTTCTGGCGACGTTCCATTCTTGAAAGAATCAGGAGTCGCGACCTCAAGGGCCAAGAAAGAGGTCGAGCGTGCCCCTTCCCCTCCATTGGAAGCCCACTCCAGGCACAACTCTTCCAGTTCTCCTCATGCAGGAGAGCATCGAATGGTTGCCCGGGTGACTGCGCACCAAACGACTTCGGAGTTTTTGGAGGATCACGTAAGTGTAGGATTTTTTTTCTTTTCGATGTTGCAGTCGATGGTTTCTGCTGATCCTTTGTTATGCGATAGCTCCTTGTGAAGGAGGCCGCGCACCTAGCGGAGCAAGTGCTCGCGATGGGCCACCAGCATGCAATGCTGGAGACGCGTCATCGCGTGGTCGAGAGTGAGTGTCCTGCACTTATTCTTATTCTCCTTTGATATAGTCGACTGATAGTCAAACCTTTTTTGCTTGTGTAGCTGAACATAATGCCCTCCTGCGCGACGCTGCCGCCATGGAGAAAACTCTTGCCGCAGCTGTGAAGGGTCACGATGAGGCAATCGCCGTGCGTGACGAGGCCCAAAGGCGCGAAGAGGATCTTCGTGCTTCCATTGCTTCCAAGGAGAAGTTGTTCGAAGAACAGCTTTTCTCGATCGCCAAAGCCCTCTCAGGTACCTTGTCTGGATATCATTGTTGTTCTCTGTTTGTTATTTTGTTGTTGGCATTGATGTATGATATTCATGTGTTGGTTTGTGTGCAGATGCTAGCGGTTTAAGCTTCGATCCTCAGGCCCTCCGCCGTGACGACGCTTTGGCGGGCGCGCTTTCAGCAGTCGAGGACCGTAGCATCGCTGTTCAAAATACGCTCTCCAAGGCCAAGGACATTCTTAGTCGCCTCCGGGAGGAGCTGATGCCCAAGGCTGAGTTAATCGAGAAAATGGGCAAGCTGGTGGAGTCTTTCGCCGGGGTGTTCCTTCCAGCTTCAAGAATTCACTCCGCGCGGCTGGTGCGTCCATGTCACTTGCCATGGTGCAGGCCCACGGAGTTGCGATTGATCCTGCCGCTGTGTCGAAGGCGATGCCTGTTAGCACGGACGACCAGCAGGTAGTCTTTGCTCCTTTCACGACTGCCTGTGGTAAATATGGGCCACAGCTAATAAACACGGTCGCGAAGTATTCTGAGGAGCTGCAGCGCGTTAAGAAGGCGGTGAAGGCTACGGCATCAGGGGCTGGCGGAAAGTCAGTGGCATCTGACACTGCCACGGACTCAATGAAGCCCCCGAAGCCATCGAAGTCGACGAAGCCAATCGCTTCATAGTAGATTTGTAATAGTTAACTAGTTTATGTCCTTTGTTAAGAACATGCCTGCTGGCGAGTGTATGCAGTCTTGAATGCACTTGAATCTTTTGTCCTTGTGTTGATTTGGTCGTATTATTTGTTTCTATCTTGGCTTGTGGTAGGGTACATCGAGTGATCCTTTGAGGGAAACTCGGGACTCGACGCCTCTTGATGATACTTTGGCACCGCCGCGCTCAAGGGTAGATGAGCTGTCGTTGCTTTCGCGACTGCACGACCGCGTGAAGCAGCTGGAGCGTGAGTTTCCCGTGCTCCGCGGTAACGCGGATGTATGGAAGTCGAAGGCAGAGAAGGCCGCTGCCTGCGAGCAGTATCTGCTTGCCGAGGTGACGCAGCTGGGCGAACAATTCAAGTGTTAGTTTGCTTGCTCTTATCTTTTCCTTGTAGTCACTCCGATGGTGCACTGTACTTATGCCACTGTTGCTGCTTCGTGTAGTTGCCAGTGCACGTCATCCGCAGGATGAGAAGGATAGAATTGCCATTCACATGCATGATCTCACCCAGGAGCAACTTCAAGAGAGTGGATACTTCTGGGTAGATCATGATCGTGCGACTGCGCTGGCGACCCTACAGGATCGTGCGTCGCGAGTGTTGTACTTCCTGAAGAAGTCGCAGTCATGCTTGAAGAACGTTTATCGGACGATGTTTCTGCTGGATGTTACTCCGTCGAGCTTGCTGGCCCTCATTGCCAAGTTTCAAGATCTGTCCGCGGTTCGCGAGTGCGTGAGGCAACAATTGGTGGTTGGTGCCAAGGCCGCTCTATCGTTGGTGCAACTGCATAGGCCTGACGTAGATGTGCGGCAATTGCGACTGGGCCGACTGCGCCACCACTAGGTTCTGCCTGGAATATGGTGCCGCAATACCAGGCTGTGGATCGCCCAGCAGAAGAGATCGTCGACTTCTTTGAGGAGCAAACCAACGTTCTCTTACTGCAGTAGTGTCTTAGTTTATATCCTGCACATAAGTGTACCCGTGTTGTAAGGTTTGTATAAATGTTGTACATAATTTATTGTCGAATATGTATAAAGAGCTTGCTAGCGTGTGAGTGCGTTGCACTATGCGACTCCTTTTCGTTAGCCTGGCCATGCGTTTTATCTCAGTCCCTTGTCAACCTGTCAGTTGCGTTGCAACTGGGTTGATGTTGTGTCAAGGGTTTTGATTGATGTGCCAGCTACTCGGGATATCGCGTTTTTAGTTCGTATAACGGATGTGTGTAGGGTGGCGTAGCCCCCGAGTCGATAAGTTCCGAAAAATAAAGGAAGATACAGAGTTTTGCGGCACTTAGCTTTATTTATTTGTGAGACTGTACAAAGTACAATTTGTGGCTAAGTAGCCTTGGCTGAGTGCCTTATTTGCGATGCAAAAGTAAAACGACTAAGGGTAGAAGCATCGAAGCTGTGCGATGTTCCAGGGGTTGGAGTATGCGACTCCTGTCTCTAAATCTTGAAGGCGATATGCGCCACCTGGGATTACTTCTATAATCACATAAGGTCCTTCCCACGGGGACTGGAGTTTGAGATGTCCCTACTGCTTCAGTCGCAGGACCAGGTCACCTTCGATGATGGATCTAGGGCGTAGCCTCCTACTGTGGTAGTTGCGCAGGTTCTGCTGGTAGATCGTTGATCTTTCTGCGGCGATTTCTCTTGCCTCGTCAAGGAGATCGACGGAGTCTTCGAGTGCGAGGGATGACTCTTGTTCGTTTACCACGTGGCGCCTTTGTATGCACCTCGGCGGGTAGCACTGCCTCGGCTCCATGCACCATAAAGAATGGCGTGTAGCCCGTGGCACTGTTTGGAGTTGTGTGTAGGATCCAGAGTACGGGTTGCAGTTCGTCTGGCCAGCAGCCCGCGGCCTGTTCGAGTGGCCGGAGGAGTCGCTTCTTGATGCCTCCGCAAACGAGCCCGTTTGCTTTTTCCACCTGACCGTTGGTCTGTGGATGTGCTACAGAGGCGTAGCTGATGGTGATCCCCAGTTTCTCGCAGAATTCTTGGAACTCCTTGGATATGAAGTTCATCCCATTGTCGGTGATGATGCTGTGCGGTACTCCGAAGCGGTAGACGATAGATTCGAAGAACTTGACTGCGATGTGTCCTGATTGGTTGGTAACTGGCATGGCTTCAATCCACTTGGTGAACTTGTCGACTGCGACCAAGAGGTAGACGTAGCCTCCTCGTGAGGACCTTGGGAGTTTGCCGACCATGTCGAGTCCGCATTGTGCGAAGGGCCAGGCCAATGGGATTGGTCAGAGCTCTGTGCCCGGTGCATGCGGCTTATTCACGAATCGTTGGCAAGCGTTGCATTTTTGGACGATGTCCTTGGCATCACGCATGGCCGTAGGACAATAGAACCCAGCTCGTAGAGCTTTGGTGACGAGGGCGCGACTGCCGGCGTGGTGTCCGCAGGTTCCCTCATGGATGTCGAGGAGAACAGCTCTTCCGTCAGCCATGGAGACGCATCGTTGTAGTACTCCTATGATGCTGCGTTTATACAGTTTGCCGTTGATAACAGTGAATGCCTTGGATCGCCGCGCGATGTGTCGTGCATTAGTCGGATCGTCCGGTAGCCTTTTGCTGAGGAGGTACGTGATGTACGGTTGCGTCCAGGATTGCTCAATTATCATGACGCTCATTGGTCCCTCGAGTCCTATATCCAGCTCCAAGTCATTGAGTGCCATTGACTCATTGGGCGGCATAGCCCCCGAGTCTGTTGATGCGCTTGTTTTCTTCTCTGCGGCCTTTGGCTTGATGGAGCATTCGCAGATGCGCTCGAGAAATACCCCAGGTGGTATGGGGCGCAGGTAGAGCCTATGTTGGCGAGTGCGTCCGCCTCTTTGTTGCTTTCGTGACCTACGTGCCGCAGCACGCAACCGTCGAAGTCTCCTTCGAGTGTGTCATAGAGGTCGCGGTACGCAATCATGTTGTCGTTCAGTGCGT
This sequence comes from Avena insularis, assembly GCA_023614405.1. Classification (NCBI taxonomy): domain Eukaryota; kingdom Viridiplantae; phylum Streptophyta; class Magnoliopsida; order Poales; family Poaceae; genus Avena; species Avena insularis. The sequence goes on from CM042694.1 coordinate 471,573,068, forward strand.
CCCACTCATGCATTGTTTGGTTGACGACCAGCTTGGAGTCGCCATATATGATGAGCCTCTTGGCGCCGCAGGCTTTTGCCATCCTCATCCCGTGCAACAGGGCCTCGTATTTAGCCTCGTTGTTGGAGGCTGTGAACTGCATTCGCAGGATATACTTCAACTTGTCCCCTTGAGGTGATGTTAGTATGACACCTGCGCCTGCTCCATCCTTCTGCTTGGACCCATCGAAGTGCATTGTCCAGAGGTAGGACATATCTGGTTTGTCTGGGAGCTGGTTCTCCATCTAGTGCACGAGGAAGTCAGGGAGAACTTGCGACTTGATTGCGTCGCGCTTTTCGTATGTGATGTCTCATGGAGACAATTATATTCCCCAAAGCGCGACTCGTCCCGTGGCATCAAGGTTATTAAGGATATGCCCCAACGGGGCGTCGGTGACCACCACGATTGGGTGTTCCTGGAAGTAATGGCGCAGTCGTCGGGCGGTCATGAAGACACCGTACGCCAACTTCTGGTAGTGCGGGTACTGCTGTTTTGTTGGTGTGAGGACCTCGCTGAGGTAGTATACTGGGCGTTGTACCCCATGGACCTTGTTTTCCTCGGCTCGCTCGACGATGAGCACTGTGCTAACCACCTGGTTGGTGGCGGAGATATATAGAAACAGTGGTTCCCTTTCTCGTGGGGTCACGAGTACTGGCGAGGTGGATAGAAGGTGCTTGAGGTCTTCGAATGCTTCCTGCGCTTCGTTGGTCCACTCGAACTTTTTGGATTTGCGGAGGAGTTGGTAGAAGGGCAGCGCCTTTTCACCCATCCGACTGATGAATCGATTGAGGGCTACGATTCGCCTAGCCAGCTGCTGAACGCCCCATATGTTTTTCGGCTTCTCCATGGCCAGTATGGCTTTTATTTTCTTCGGGTTTGCCTCGATTCCCCTCGCGGAGATGAGGTACCCGAGTAGTTGCCCAGATGGCACGCCGAAGGCGCATTTGTCCAGATTGAGCTTGATCTGGTAGCGGTCGAGGTTGGCGAAGGTTTCACGCAGATCGTCGATTAACAAGGCTTCCTCCTTGGTCTTGATTACAACATTGTCGACATAGACTTGGATATTGCGACCCAGTTGTTCCTTGAGGCAAGCCTGCATGCACCGCTGGTAGTTAGCTCCCGCGTTCTTTAGCCCGAAGGGCATTGTGTTGTAGCAGAACACACCAAAGGGCGTTGTAAACACTGTTTTTTCTTTATCTTCCTCCTTCATTCGAATCTGATTATAGCCTAAGTAGGCGTCGAGGAAGCAGAGGCGCTCGCATCCCACAGTGGAGTTGATGATCTGGTCGATGCGTGGCAACGGGAAGTGATCCTTTGGGCAATGCTTATTTAGAGAGGTGAAGTCCACGCACATCCGCAGGATATCCGTGTCCTTTTTTGGTACCAGCACTGTGTTGGCGAGCCAAGTGCTTTCCTTGATCTCGCGTATGAATTTTGCGTCGAGGAGTCTATTGATCTCCATGCCAACTGCCTGCGCTCGTGGCTCGGACAATCGCCGAATTGTTTGCTTGACTGGACTTGCGTCGGGGTTGACGTTGAGTGCGTGCTCGGCGAATTCCCTGGGAACTCCTAGCATGTCCATGGGACACCAGGAGAAACTTTCCCAGTGCTCACGGAGGAATTCGATGAGCGCGAGTTCCTATGCGGGACTCAAGTTGGTTGCAATGAGGGCCGTCTTGGCGGGATCTGATGGGTGGACCTGTACTTTCTTGGTGTGCACCGATGAGTCGAAGGATAGATCGGGCGAGCTCGGCCGGCTCAGGGGAGGCAGACTGTTGTCTATTGACTCTTTCAGTCTTGCGGGTTCTTCCTGCATGCCGAAGGACTGGGAAATTATGTTGAATTCCCTGTCGCAGCTGTCGGATCTCTCGAAGTTCCCATTGATCGTGATGACGCCATTGGGACCTGGCATTTTCATCTGCAGGTAGGCGTAGTGCGACACTGCCATGAACCTAGCAAACGCGACACATCCAAGGATGTAGTGGTATTGAGAGGGCCAGTCGATGCGTTCACGCCAGAAGTTCTTCGGCGTGCCAAAGATGACATCGAGGTTGATTTTGCCCAGGGGATATACGCCTTTCCCTGGGACGATGCCATGGAATGTTGTGTCCGAGGCTTCCAGGCAGGTTAGAGGGATCCTCATTGCTCGCAAGGTACTCACAAATATGAGGTTGATGCCGCTTCCGCCATCCATGAAGACGCGGCTCATGTCAAAGCCTCCGATTTGCGCCTCGAGTATGAGAGGACAGTGTCCTGGACGAGTTACTTGAGGCGGGTGGTCGCTTTTATCGAAGGTGATGCATGACTCGCTTCCACTGAGGTACTCAGTGGTAGATGGTGGCGAGTGTGTGGCCAAGTTGACTTGGCGAGTGATAGCCTTCTGCACCCGATTGGCGGGACGTCCTTTTTGGATCATCATGGTACCCATGGCCCTAGGGTAGGGTTCGCCTCTGTGGTGCTGGTCCGGCGCGGCTGCATTCGGTGGTGGCCCAGGTGATGGTGACGGAGCGCCATGTGCCACAGCGCCTGGGGCGGCGCCGTAACCTCTTTTGACTGTGTTGCGGTTCATCCGAGCTAATCCCTCATGTAGTTTGAGGAACTAGCAGAAGTCCTTTAGGAGGTGGCTGGACTTCTTCTTCCCATCATGCTTGTCGATGTAGAAGTGCACCGTGCATGGCCCAGACAGTTTGTCTTCAATGGTTGTTGCGGGTGCTTCATCACGGTCTCGGTGTTGCCACACTTGCGTGGTCTTCCCGGAGTCGCGATATCCACCGTTACGGTATCCGCTGTTGCGGTTATCGTCGCGTCTGTCGGCATAGCCGGATGTGACCATGTTGACGTCATCGCGGTCATCGTAGATGCGCATACGGTGTTTGCTTCGGCGGTCGCGTCTACGCTCGATTTCCACCTCCTCATCGGAATGAACGCGATTCTTCACCGAATCTTCCCCATCGGCCCACCAATTCGCGATCTCCATCAGGTGGTCGATGGTCTTGGGCTTTGAGATGCCCAACTCCTCCCTGAGTTCTAGGCGGTGAACGCCGCTGTTGAATGCATCAATCGCACGATCCTCCGAGATGTTCTCTGTGGACTTCTTGATGATGGACCACCTTTGGATGTAGGAGCGTAGCGATTCGCCTGATCGTTGCTGGCAGCATCTTAACTCTTCGATTGATGTAGGCCGCTTGTACGTGCCCTTGAAATTGCGCACGAAGCTGTAAACCAGCTCGTCCCAACTGCGAATGGATCCGCGTGGGAAGTTGTTGAGCCATGCTCGGGCGGCGCCCTGCAGTTGTAGCTGCAAGCATTGCATGGCCGTGCTTCGACTGCCTCCGTGGAGCCTGACGGAGGAGATGTGGTCCTCCAGCCAGATTTTTGGGTCCTGTTGGCCGTCGAACTTCGAGTTTTCCGATGGGAGTTTAAACCCTTTAGGCATTCGCTTCTGCCTAATGGATCTGCTGAAGCATCTGGCGCCGTAGAGCTCCACATCCTCCTCTTCTGAGTCAGTCGACCGAGCACGTCACGCCCTTGATTTGTCAATCTTGCGCTGCGTGAGTTCATCGCGCGCATCATAGTTGCGGTCGTGTCGCCGTGAGCGGCGGCGTCGAGACAGATCGTGATTGTCGTCATTAGATGAGGGCGAGGAGTAGCGCTTTGCTAGCGCTTTGCCATTTTTCGGCTCTAGTGTTGGCTCCTTGTCGAGGGCGGCCTCGATTAATCCCAAGCCCGCGATCGTAGATCAGTTCATAGTGGCTCGGGGATCTCCAGCTAGCAGCTGGTTATTGAGGAGGTACATGGTGGCTGCTGTCACCGCGGCTTGCGGCGTCTTGGGGACCACGTTGCCCTGTGTGTCGACTGTCATAGAGCTGAAGTCGAGGACCTTTGCAGCTTCTATGCGCTCTTGCTCGGTGAGATGGGCCATCCGAGATTGCCTCTTTTTGGCAACATATTCGTTGCCTCTTGAGGAGGATCCTCCATAGGAGGAGAGCCCTGCACGACGAAGGCTCAAATCATCTGCTGCCTTTTTGCGCGCCTCGAGTTGCGCGATTGTTTGTACTTGGCGCTTGAATTCTTCCGTCAGGAGCCAATGGTAGCCCATTAGCAGCTCTTGCGGAGATTCGAAGGGTAGACGAGTACCTCGTAGGGCCTCACGGCAGCAAGCCCACTCTTGCTCGTTGAGCTTGATCACGACGCGTTCACCGGTTTGCTTGTTTATTATGGTTGGAGGCTCGGCTGCTCCTCCATTGTTGGCGTTGGTGCGATCGCCACCGTTACCGCCGTTAGCTCCATTGCCGCTGTTGCCGCCGTTTGGCGGGTCGGTTCCATTGCCGCGATTTCCCGTGTTGTCGCGGTTGGCGGAGGTGTCGCCTGCGTTGATGACGGCGCACATGAAGTGATTGGGGAAGCTGCTGCTCCCACAACTCTCAGATCCGGAATCGTAGGTTCCGTCTTCAGTGGCCAGGTCGCCTAGATCAGAGTCGTGACTGCTGTCACTGACCGTGTTTTCGACTGTTGTCGAGGCGTTGAGCTTACTGAGTGTGCCGATCGATGGGGAGAACCATGATGCTGGAGCAATCGACGGCGCCGTCGGCTGATTAGGCAGGCGAAGCGTGCCCATCTGACCAACTTGGAAGTGGAAGCTCCCTATTGCCAGGCTGATCCCATCGCCTACGGACTCGAAAGCCTGGCGAGTGGCTGGCGTGTGGACGGTGAAGTCGAACGCGCCGAAGAGCTGGCGAATCTCTGCTGTTGCGGAGTTGTAGATCGTGGTTGATGGGGATGAAGAAGCCGCAACATCAGCACTCCCAATTCCCAGAGACGGCACCAATTGACGAGGGTTTAACTCATCAATGCCCATTGTTATGGACTTGGGTTTTGGCGAAGGAGGGAGCGCTGGACACATCTATCGGCTAGCAAACAAGCACACAGGGGACTCCAAGATTTACCCAGGTTCAGGCCTCATAGAGATCCCTACTCCTGCTTGTCTGCTCGTGGAATTATCGAAGGAATCGAAGATTACAATGGTGCGCAGATGCAATATGGCGAGGGTTGTGGAAACTAGGGTTGCGTGTGTCCTCCTCGCCGCCCCTCCTAACCTTTATATAGGTAGGTTAGGTCTCGAGTAACAGGTCGAGTCGGTTACAAGTTAGGGTTTTCCCCTTCAAACTTTCTATCTTTAGCTTCTTCTTGTTCTTCAAGCAATCGAGAGTCCGTAGGTTACTCGAGTCCTTCATTTGGGCCTTGGCGACACCATGGGCCTTTACGTATTTAGGCCGTATATACCAAACTCGAGTACCTGTAGGGTATACCCATGTCAGTTTCCCTTCAGGAAACATTGGGGAAGGCCAAGGATGTGCTCAGTCACCTCCGTGAGGACCTGACTCCCAAAGCCGGGCTAATCGACAATCTTGATGACCTGGTGGACTCCTTCGCTGGGGGTATCCCCATGGAATTCAGGAATTCCTAGCGGTCTGTTAGCGCCACCATGGCACTCGCGATGGTGCAAGCCCATGGCATGGAGTTGGATCCCGCCACGATCTCCGAGGCGATGCCTGGTGGAAATTTGTCAGCTCGATTGGTGATACACCCTGTGCTTTATGTAGTTGAACACAATGAACTTCTCCATCATGTTACGTCCCTCGAGAAGGGTCTTGTCGTGGTGGAGAAAGGGCGTGATTAGGCAGTCGTGGCTCTGAAAGAGTCACAGAAGCGCGAGGAAGAGTTGCGCTCTTCCAATGCTAAAAGGGAAAAGCTGTTCAAAGAACAACTTTTTTCGATTGCTAAGGCTCTCTCAGGTAAGTTTCAGTTTGATTTGCATTGCTCCTTATTTGACGTCATGTTGTTGTGCTGATGCCCTATATACGCAGATGTCGCTGCCTGAGCTTTGACGCCCAGTCTCTGTGTCGCACGGATGCTTTGGCTGGTGATGTTGCCGTAGTCGAGGACCGTAGTTTTTCCCTTCAGGAAACATTAGGGAAGGCCAAGGATGTGCTCACTCACCTCTGTGAGGACCTGACTCCCAAAGCCGGGCTAATCGACAATCTTGATGACCTGGTGGACTCCTTCGCTGGGGGTATCCCCATGGAATTCAGGAATTCCTAGCGGTCTGTCAGCGCCACCATGGCACTCGCGATGTTGCAAGCCCATGGCGTGGAGTTGGATCCCGTCGCGATCTCCGAGGTGATGCCTGTCGACGCCAGTGGCCAGCAGGTAGTGTTCGCTCCCTTTGCTACTAACTATGGTAAATATGGGCCGCGGCTGATCGAGATAGTCACCAAGTACTCTGAAGAGTGGCGGCGAGCAAAGGCAGTGAAGACCGCGACATCTGGGGCTGCCACCGGCAAATCCATGGCGTCAGAGACTACCACGGATGCAATAAATCCCCCGAAGTCGAAGTCGAAAACGAAGAAGCAGAATGCTCCTTAGTCGCCATGTGTAATAGTTGTAGCTTAGCCTTTTGTCTGAACCATGCTCTTGAGGGGGGTGCTCCCTTGACATTTTATCGAATTTGAATGCAGTCCTCTGTTTATCGATGTGTGATGAGTCTCATTTGCCTCTTGCTTGATTGTACCTAGGGTCCTTCAAGTGGTCCTCATGATTCTCCTCCCACCAATGACACCACGGCGTAACCGCATTCAAAGGTGGAGGAGTTGTCGTTGCTTTCGCGACTACGCGACCGCATTAAACAGTTGGAGCGTGAGTTTCCCATCGTCCGCGGTAACGCAGATGTGTGGAAGTCCAAAGCTGAGAAGGCCGCCACCCGAGAGAAGTATATCTTGGAGGAGGTGGCACAGTTAAATGAGCAGTTTAAATGTTAGCTTTTTGCCTTCTCATATTTTTTTAGTCAATCGTGGTGATGCCTCGTCTTCACACTTTGCTGCATGCTTGGTGTAGTTGTTAGCAATCGTCATCCGCAGGATGAGAAGGACCGGGTGGCCATTCGGATGAACAACATGTCCCAGGAGCAGCTGTAGGCGAGTGGGTATTTTTGGGTGGACCACGACCGTGCCGTCGTGTTGGCGACCTTGCAGGATCGTTCTTCTCGATTTCTTCCATGCTTGAAGAAGGCGCAGTCGTGCCTCAAGCACATTTATCAGATGATGTTTCCTATGGATGTCGCCCCTTCAAGCCTCTTGGCCCTTCTGGTCAAGTTTCAAGATATAAGCGTGGTACGCGAGTGCGTGCATCAACAACTGGTCACAGGTGCGAAGGCTGCTCAGAGCTGGTGCGACCGAATCGGCCAGATGTGGACATAGCGTCCGTTGCTGCTGGGCCGCTGCCACCGCCTGAAGGGATGACTTGGGATATGGTGCCGCACTACCGGGCGGTTGACTAGCCAGCGGAGGACATTGTCGATTTTTTTGAAGAGCAGTCGAATGTTCTTCTATTGCAGTAGTAGCGTAGGTTGTATCCTGCACATAGATGTATAAGTGTTGTAAACTTTTCGTATGATTATGTTGGGTGTATATAATACCCATTAATATATGAAGATCTTGCTAGCTAGTATATTTTTCGAGTGTATTGTACTCTGCGGTTCCTTTTCGTTAGCCTAACATGTGTTTATCTCAACACCTTGCCAACCTGTTAGGCGCGTTGCGACTGGGTTGGTGTTTTATCAAGGGTTCGATTGGTATTGTGTCAGCTACTCAAGATACTGCAATTTGTTCGTGGAATGAAAATGTAAAGGGTGGCACAGCCCCCGAGTGACGAAATTACGAGAAAATAAGGAAAAACACAGAGTTTTGGGGAGCTTAGCTTTATTTATTCACAGAATAGTATGAGGCACAATGTGTGGCTAAGTAGCCTGGCTGAATAGCCTTATTTGTAATGTAAAAATGAGTAGGGGTAGAAACGACGCAGCTGCGCGACGTTCCAAGGGTTGGAGTATGTGACTCTGCTCTTGAAATCTTTAAGGCGCGCCACCTGGGATTACTTCTCTAATCACGTAAGGTCCTTCCCAAGGGGACTCGAGCTTGAGATGCCCTTGTTGCTTCAGTCGTAGGACCAGGTCTCCTTCGACGAAGGATCTGGAGCGTAGCCTTCTACGGTGGTAGTTGCGGAGGCTCTGCTGGTAGATCATTGATCTCTCCGCTGCTATCTCAGGTGCCTCGTCAAGGAGGTCGATGGAGTGTTCGAGTGCGAAGGTTGACTCCTTCTCGCTGTATGCAACCACACATGGGGCTTTGTAGCGTACTTTTGCGGGTAGTACCGCTTTAGCACCATGCACCATGAAGAATGGAGTGTATCCCGTGGCGCTGTTTGGAGTTGTGTGTAGGCTCCAAAGTACAGATTGTAGCTCGTCTGGCCAGCATCCAACGGCTTGTTCGAATGGCCAGAGGAGTCGCTTCTTGATTCCACCGCAAACGAGGCCGTTGGCCTTTTTGACTTGACCGTTGGTCTGCGGGTGAGCCACTGAGGAGTAGCTTATGTTGATTCCTAGGCTTTCGCAGAACTCCTGGGACTCCTTGGAGGTAAAGTTCGTCCCATTGTCCGTGATGATGCTATGTGGTACTCCAAAGTGATAGACAATGGACTCAAAGAACTTAACAGCGTTGGCTCCTGATTGATTCGTCACCAGCATGGCCTCGATCCACTTGGTGAATTTGTCGACCACTACAAAGAGGTAGACGTAACCTCCTCGCAAAGACTTTGGGAGCTTGCCGACCATGTCAAGTCCCCATTGTGCAAAGGGCCAAGCCAATGGTATTGGCCTGAGTTCCACACCAGGCGCATGTGGTTTGTCTGCGAATCGGTGGCAAGCGTTGCAGCGTTGGACGATGTCCTTGGCGTCGCACATGGTCGTGGGCCAGTAGAATCCAGCTCGTAGAGCTTTGGCAACAAGGGCGCGACTGCTAGCATGGTGTCCGTAGGTTCCTTCATGTATGTCGAGGAGGATGGCCCTTCCGTCCCTGTTGGAGAGGCACCGTTGAAGTACTCCTGTGATGTTGTGCTTGTACAGTTCGCCGTTGATGAGGGGGAATTCCTTGGATCGTCGCGCGATGTGTCGCGCATCAGTCGGGTCATCTAGCAGCCTCTTGTTGAGTAGATATGTGATGTAGGGTTGTGTCTAGGATGGCTCGATCATTATGACGCCCATTGGTCCTTCGAGTCCTGTATCGAGCTCCATGTCGTCGAGTGCCCTTGGCTCATTGGGTGGTGTAGCCCCCGACTCCGTTGGCGTGCTTGCTTTCTTATCTGGAGCTTTGGGCTTGATGGAGCATTCGTAGATGCGCTCGAGGAATACCTAGGTGGTATGGGGGCGATGTCGTCGGATTCATGACAAGTACGCCATGAGGGGGTCCTCGAGACGTGCGGAAGAGAGTGGTGTGAGACATACGGTGTTCCGGGACGGTGAACACACAAGTTTACCTAGGTTTGAATCCACCGGCTTTGGACAGATCCTACTCCTGCTAGCAATCCAGTAATACGGCAGAGCCGGAATATGGGTTACAAGGGTTCGCCTGTGCGAGTTGAGATTGTGATTGTAAGGGGTGCCCTAAAGGCTCTCCCTAGGACGGCTTATATAGATATCCGGCCTAGAGTTTACAGGAGAGATCTATCCGGCTACGACTAAGAGTCGGTTATAGAGTACATCTTGAACTACAAGTAACACTATGGGCCTATATCAGTAAGTCTTCTGGGCCTTCCCGTAGCCGGGCTGGACTCCGTTTCTTCTCCCTGACTAGGCTACCCATGAAGCAAGAGCTTTAACCGGAAGTGGGCCACCCTGGTCAGTGAGGAACTGTGAGGATACCCGGAAAGTATATCCCCAACAGCAGCCCCCGGAAGTCTCCAAGATCCAAAGTCGGATTCATCATCGTCTAGCTTGATCTTCGGCTTGCAGAATCTTGAAGGGTTCCTGAAACTTCAAAACAAAAGATACGATCCGAGTCTCAAAAGTAAGTCGGACCTATCAGTAAGTTATTCGGATTTTCGAGCTTGATATTCAAACTAAGTCGAAACTTGGTCTCTGACGTCATCTGACATTGGTCATGGTCAAGTCACGTCACTGACAAACATCCTGTCAGCACGACCATTGGTGGGTCCGCCGTTCGCGGAACCGAGGCACCGTTTCAATGCGTACGTGGAGATCGAGGCGATGTAGTCATCGCGTGGGACCTTCCCAGTTCTTTCTACGACGTGTGGCGGATTTACTGTGGCTTTTGCACGAATCTTGGCGCAGTTAGGTGGTTATAAGGGGTGAGGATTCTCTTTCCCTCATCTTCACCTCTTCCCCTTTCCATTTCCTCTCCTCCACTTCTCCCTCGCGCACAAAGCTCCCCTGCTTCCGAGATTCCCAGCGCCGCCCATCCAAGGTCACCGACGCACCGGAAGAATGGCTTCATCTTCATCCTCCGGCTTGGCTGGAGCTACAGCGGCGGCAGCGGAGAAAGGAACCAATCGCGGGGTCTAGATCCCCTGCGTCCTCGACGACGAGAAGCTCCGCGACATGGAGAATGAAGGGCTCCTCCGCGCCGGCGAATGGTAGAGCGGTTTCGGTGAAACCATCCCCAATCCACACACTGACGAGCGGGTGCACTTTGACACCCACCTCGATAGAGGTTTGTCTTTCCCTCCCTCAGAATTATTTTCCGAGGTGATAGACCACTATGGTGTTCAACTTCACCATCTTCCCCCCAACTCCATCTTAGAGATGAGCGCCTATGCGGCTTTGTGTGAGGGATATATTGGCATGAGGCCGAGTCTCACTTTATTCCGGTTCTATTTTCACGTCCGAAGAAACTCCATCACTGCCGGTAATCCTTATATTATCGGCATGATTAGCCTTTCAGTTAGACACGAGCGTGTTTATCCTCGCATTTTAGCTAGTGAGTCGGTCAAACAGTGGCCGACCACCTTCTTTTATCATAGGGATATTCCTGCTCCTGGCAAAGCTACTGCTTTGCCGGCTTTCATCGACGGAGCCGCCACGGCCTTAGCATCTTGGGACGAAGCTCCTCAGGCTCTCAGTGACGATCCGATCCTCGCTGAGAGGCGGATCGAATATCTGATGAAACACAAGGGCCTGAGAGGGTCCGACTTAGTCCAGTTCTGGGTTGCACGCCGGATCCAGCCTCTCCAGTACCACGACGGCCGACCGATGCATTCCATCACGGCATCGAAAAATGACTCCCTCTGCATCAGTCCCAAGGATTTAAAGCCACAGGATTACATAAGCCAGATCAAATTGCTAATAAAGGAGCAGATTGAGAGAAAGATCCCGGATTTGTCATTGGACATGCACACAACAGAAGACCCTGTAGTGCCGGTAAGCTTTAGCAATAAACCCCTTTTTATATGTTTCACCTTTAACTTGTTTTGCAATACTGAGATATTATCTTCTTTTCAGCTTGCCGACCTCCCCGAGTCGGAACTGGCTCTGATCGAGGGATATCCTCTGGAGTTTTCTCAAGAGGAGGAACTGGTTCCACTGCCGTGTGTTGTGCCCAGGAACCACAAAGCTCCGATAGTGGCCGTCGGCACAAAGGAAGTGCCAGTTGTGAAGAGGTAACTTTCCACACAACTTCGGCCTTTGTACTCTACTCGTAATTTCTTCCTAGACATAATGTTCTTTATTCTATTACTTTCTCAGAGCTAAGCAGCTCATCAAGGGCAAGGGGAAGGGAAACATCTCGAGGCCCTTCCGTTAGACGAAGCTAACCATGGCTTCTCCTGTCGCAGCTCCTTCGACTCCTGCCCCTGAACCTTCTGCAACGTCGGTGATTACTCCATCGTCGGTTGTCGCAGAAGATCCGGCTCCCTCAATAGGGCCAGCGACCCTTGAGTCATAGACTAACACCACCATGGGTGGCTCAGGTTTTGATAAGGGTGAACCCTCTTCGGGTAATGATCCCTCGGCAGAGACTTTCGCCAAAAACCTCCTGAACAATCCGGGACTTGCCAAATTTGGCTTGTCTCGGAAATCTGTGGAGGAAATCCAGCGACTGGCCCGGCAATGCCTGGAAAGCCGTAATCTCTCTATCGAAGAAGAAGCACAAGAAGCGGAGGATGGCAAGTACTCCGATCTTCTTGAACAAGTCCGCCTTCACGACGAGGGACTAAGAGCTGGTGTGCTTCCACTCACCCTCGCCGAGAAGGTTACCACTGAGATGAACATGTGCCTGAGCAAACTCACACATGAACATCATGTAAGTCGGAATTCCAACTCACATTTTTATTTATTGTACTTTATTTCATATCCTCTAGCCCCCAAGCATGAAGTTGGATATACAATCCGAGTTTATGCTTCCTTAGGATGCCAAAGAATGAACTAGTGTAGCCCCCAAGGCTCGTGCTAATATTAGCTACAATATTAGCCCGAGTCTTTAGTAGACCTCTGACTCTGGGTATTCTGACTTAAAGAAAGTTAATTCATATAACCAGGAATTGTTGAAGAATGTCTGCAATAAGCGGAGAGAGATCAGAGCTATCCAACTTAAAAATGTCGAGCTTAAGGTTTCCAAAGATGAGGTCGAAGGTAAACATTTCGAGACTCAAACCTTGTCCTGTATTTTCATAGTCGAATAATTTTGCTGAACTGTTGTTCTTCTTGACTTATAGCACTGGTAAAACAGTCTTGTGCTATGATCAAAGAGGCTGAAAATCTGAAGACCCTGGTGGTGGAAAACAAGGATCTCCGCTGAGAGCTTGACCAGCTTAAGGTGTATCACGAGAAGAGCATAGCTCAAGTTCTTGAATCCTCCTCCATGGCCACCATGGAGCGTGATCGCAAGATTGCACTCCATGAGCAAAAAAAATCAGATCTCAATGACGAGCTTTGGAGAGAGAAGGACCTTTCCAAGGCACTCCGGGCTGAACTCCAGAGTCTTCGAGAAGAGAAGTCCAAAGTTGATGACGTCATCTTTGGTATGTTTCCATCTTTCTGACTTGTCTACATTCTTCGACTCTTTCAATGTCGGATTTACTTAAACATTTTGCGTTATATATATAGTTCCTCTGAACTTGACGGACTCCACCTCTGCCGAGCCACGCACCCACCGGCTTACCCAAGTCAGTGATCTGCTTCATGACTTCCACCAATCCATTGAGGATATTGGCCAAGCTCCCAAGGTTCCGGACATGCATAACATGTTTGACTTTCAGGTGTGGGACAAGGCAAAGGAAATGCCGCAGCTCATCCGGGACTGGAACATGTCCTACGCGCGATCAGTAGCGCAGAATGCCCTCACAATGGTCATGAGCCACCATGGAAGCATGGAAATCTGGCAAGTGACCAGAAGGTACTGCAAGGTGGACGAAGACGGACAGGAGCAAGACATCAAGGCCATACTCCTGCGCCGGATATGGGTGTCATGTAGCTGACTTAACCAGCTACGACACTCCCTTCTTCACCCGCGTGGACATGCCGCCTCTACATCCCGAAGAAGCAGCCGAAGTGTCCGACGATGAATAAACCATATCGGATTTCAACATCTCGGATCGTTACCAGGGCGCGGCTGATGTGTCCAGTGAGCCGGCAGCTCCTACCTCTTCTCCTGCATCATAGATGATCAGAAACAAATGTGTTATTCTGAAAAACATTATGGATCTATAAATATGTACTATGATACTCTTTTTTGCTAGTGCTAAGTTTTAATCTATTCAGCACTTTTGGCTTAAATTTTTGTGTGCCTGAAATGTTTGCATAAGCACTTATAATTTTTTGTCTATACTTATCGTTTATCTGGCTTTCCGCCTCGTACCTTTCGTGAGCCGGCTAAACTTTCTGCACGGAAACTTTGCCGAGCAACGGAGCACAATTTCTAAACTAGTTTAAACTCGGAAACAAAGCCGGCTTCCAGTACCAACAATTCACTAATCAGAAAATACCTGCATCCGGCAATCAGAAAAATAACCAAAGTATAGACTAGAAACTTTAGAGTTATACCCGAAGGTAGCATTTTGAGAATCGAAAAGCTAAACCAGAACAAACATGAGCATAAAGTACTTTCAAGTATTCTGGGACTTTCGACTATGACATGATCATTCGGAAATAAGATGGTAAAAACTTCTCAGAAAAACTTGAGGCAACCAAAACATTTATTTCTCACAGAACATGTACATATGTATGATTACAAAGAAGGATAAACTAAGAATACAAGGGACGTAGCTGAGCGATATTCCATGGTCTGTCTAACTCATCCGGATTTGTACTTCCCCCAGCTCTCTTTCTCTTCTTAGTAGCAGGTCTTTCTTTGACTGGCCTCATATCAGTTAGGTAGTATGAACCATTGTGCAATACTCGACTAACTAAAATGGGCCCTTCCCATACTGGGGAAAGTTTGTGCTTTCTTTGTTGCACAAGCCAGAGAACCAAATCACCCTTATTGAAAGATCTATTTCTGACTCTCTGGCTATGATACTTGCATAACTTCTACTGATAGGCTGTTGATCTCATTTCAGCAACGACACGAACTTCTTCGACTAAGTCGAGATCATTTTGTCAAGAAATCTCGGCATCCTCTTCGATATATGCGGCCACTCTAGGAGAAGTGTGAATCAAATCACTAGGAAGAACTGCTTCTGCGCCATAGACCAAGAAGAAAGGTGTGTATCCGGTTGACCTGTTCGGAGTTGTTCGTAAACTCCATATTACATAAGGTAATTCCTCTGTCCAAGCCCCCGCAACACGTCGTAGTGGTGCTTCGAGCCTCGGTTTTAGGCCTTGTAGGATTAAACCATTTGCTCTTCCGACTTGTCCATTAGCCTGCGGATGTGTGACTGATGCAATGTCAAGCTGTATGTTTTGTTCGTTGCAGAATTCGGCATGTTTTCCCATAGAGAAATTACTCCCGTTGTCCGTGATAATACTATTTGGATAACCATACCGGATTATAACATCCTCGACAAATCTTTTGGTTGTCGCTCCATCACAACTAGTGACGGGTTTGGCCTCAATCCATTTGGTGAACTTATCCACCATCACTAAGAGGTGAGTAAATCCACTTGGAGCCTGTCTAAACGGTCCTACCATGTCAAGCCCCCAGACCGCGAAAGGCCATGTTATAGGTATTGTTCGCAGCTGATCAGCCGGAACGTTAGCTTGTTTGGCATACTTTTGGCAGCCTTTGCACGTCTTGACTAGCCGTTCGACATCTGCCTGAGCTATAGGCCAGAAAAAACCGTGTCAGAAAGCTTTTTCCACTAAAGATTTGGCTGCATCATGGTGACCACACTCGCCTTCGTGGATTTCTCTTAAGATTTCCACTCCTTCTTCCGAAGATACGCAACACTCAAATACCCCAAATACACTCCACTTATAGAGATCACCACTAACTATAGTATAGGCTTTTGCTCGTCGGATGATCTGCCGGCTCAGAACTTCGTCTTCGGGTAATTTGCCATCTACCAAATAATCAAGGTAGGGTTGAGTCCAGCTGGGAATTACAGCCAGAACTGCTATCAAAGGTGAGTCGGATTTGGTCGGATATTCCTCATCCACTCCCTTTATTGAGGGAACTTTGAGGTGCTCTAAAAAAGCGCCATCCGGAACCTCTTTCCGTGCAGAGTCTATCCGAGATAGTGCATCTGCTTCCTCATTTTCTGCTCGAGGGATGTGTTGAACCTCAAACCCTTCGAACGATTTAGATAGATCATCCACGACAGCTTTATAAGCTGCCATGAGTTTATTTGCATTACAAATATTCAACACTTGCTGAGCAACAAGATCCGAATATCCGTAACACATCAATCATCGAATGCCGATATCCTTAGCAATCCGGATTCCAAGCAGCAGTGCTTCATACTCGGCAATATTATTTGTTGCTGTGAAGTGGATCTGCAACATGTATAAAAGTTTATCTCCTTTGGGTGATTTGAGCACCATGCCAGCCCCCGAGCCCCCGCGAGCCTTAGACCCATCAAAATATAGGGTCCAATATTCCGACTCAGGGAGGGTCATATTCTCCTTCGTCTATGTCCAATCAGCAACAAAGTCGGCAAGGATTTGGGATTTGATTGCTGTCCGAGGTTTGTACTCAATATTGAAAAATGAAAGCTCTATGCCCCATTTGGCGACGTGTCTTGTGGCGTCACTATTGTTGATTATATCTCTCATGGGAGCTGTGCTCACCACGGTAATTGGATGCTCCTGAAAATAATGTCGCAGCTTACGAGATGCCAAGAACACACCATAAGCTAGCTTTTGATAGTGCGGATACCGCTGTTTCGATTCTGTTAAAACCTTGCTAACAAAGTAAGTCGGACGCTGCACCAAGTGTTCCTGATTTTCCTCTGGTCTCTCCACTACCATGACGATACTGACGACTTTGTTTGTCGCAGCAAGATAAAGCAACATCGGTTCCTGTGGTTCCGGTGCATCAAGGATAGGAGCAGATGAGAGTACTTTTTTTAGGTCTTTTAGCGCAGCTTCAGCTTCGTCGGTCCACACAAAATCCTTGGTATTTTTCAGGAGTTTGTATAATGGTGCGTCTCTCTCACCGAGCCGGCTTACAAACCGACTGACTGCAGCGATGCAACCAGTTAGTCTTTGTACTTCCTTCAGGCGAGTTGGCCTAGAAATATTGAGTATAGCCTTCATTTTGTCCCGGTTCACCTCTATGGCTCTTTGAGACACGATGAAACCTAACAATTTTCTGGCTAGGATTCCAAAGAAGCATTTCTTCGAATTAAGCATTATGTTGTATTTTCGTAGATTGGCAAATGTTTCCTCCAAGTCGGAAATCAATGTTTCCTTCTTTTTGGACATCACCGCAATATCATCCACATATGCATGCACATTGTGTCCGATTTGATCGTGGAGGCAACATTGCATTGTGCGCTGGTACGTAGCTCCCGCGTTCTTCAGCCCAAAGGGCATTGTAACAAAACAGAAGGTTCTGAAGGGGGTTATGAATGAAGTTTTGACTTTGTCAGATTCCTTCATCTGGATTTGGTGATAACCGGAATATGCGTCGAGGAAACAGAGGAGTTCCGAGCCTGCCGTAGAATCAATAACTTGATCAATCCTAGGCAGAGCAAACGGATCTTTAGGACAAGCCTTGTTCAAGGAAGTATAATCAACACACATCCTTAAATCAATGGTGTCCTTTTTAGGTACCATTACAGGATTGGCCGACCACTCAGTGTGGATGACCTCTTCTATGAATCCGGCTAACTCGAGCCGTGCTAGTTCCTTAGCTATTGCCTTACGCTTTTCATCGCTGAAATGTTGTAAGGACTGTTTGACGGGTTTAGCATTCGGGTTTACATTTAAAGAGTGCTCGACAAGTTCCCTAGGTACCCCGGCCATGTCAGATGGCTGCCATGCGAAGATATTTTGATTTGCTTTGAGGAACTTGACGAGCGTGCTTTCCTATGCGCTATCTAGGCCTACGCCTATCTGGGTCACCTTGGAGGGGTCATCATCCTTCAACGGTGTCTTCTTCATCTCTTCTGATGCCTTGAACTCCGGATTCGGCTTTGTCACCTCCTTCTTCGTTGCTGGCATCTCGGACGGATCTATGCTCTTCTTGATCTCCTGGTACTCCTGGGCGGCAAAGACGGCTTCAGCAAAGGCGGCATTTCCATCCTCGCACTCTCGCGCTTTCTTCGGGTCTCCCCTGATGGTGATCACGCCGTTGGGACCTGGAATTTTCATCATATTGTAAATGTAACACGGACGAGCCATAAAAGCCCAGTAAGCCGGACGTCCGAATATAGCGTGGTACGCGCTCTTGAACGGGACTACATCGAAGGAAAGTGCCTCTGTCCGATAGTTCTTTGGAGTTCCAAAGGTAACATCCAAAGTGATTTCTCCCAGCGAATTTGCTTGTCTTCCTGGGACAACCGCATGAAATATCACAGAGCTGTGGTTCAGCTGGGTCTCCGAGATTTTCATCCGGCACAGCGTTTCGACATACAGAATATTAATACTGCTACCACCGTCCATGAGAGTCTTGGAGAAACCATCACCATAAATAAGTGGATTGATGATTAAGGCGTATTTTCCTTGCCTGTGCAACTTAGGCGGATGATCAGCGCGGTCAAATGTTGCCACTTCTGACCAGTCCATGAATTGAGGGACAGCCGAAACTGTTGCATTGAGATCATGTAGCACTGCCTTTTTGACCTTTGCTGGTTGAGATCCGAGGAAGGTGACATAAGTGTCTTTCTTGGTCGGAAAATTTTTCTTCCCTTCTGGCTTGGGATTTGAAGCGGCAGCTTCCTCCATGTCGGAATCTTCCTTGGTCTCTTTATCCTTTTCGGGATTTTTCTTTCCCTTCTTCCCCTTAGCTTTGTAGCTAGCGGTATCATCTCTTTTAATGTCGTCATTGAAACGACACTCGACGTTTGTGTGGGACGAGCCCCCATTGGCGTCTAAGTGATGCACACATGGGTTAATGGCAATGTCAGCCCAAGAGTAGGTTTTTCTGGGTTGCTGGTCTCCTCTACCTTGGACTCTTGACGTCCCACGACCGCGTCCGCGGCCACCGCCATGTCCTCCTCGTCCTCCAGACCCGAAAGTAGCAGTGACCACTGTCGTTTCCGCGTTAGGTTTTTCTTCCGAGGTATTCTTGCGCTTTTGAGCTTGTTGCTTTGGTTGTTTTGCCGCCTGTGGCATAGCCAGGGTGTTGAGTAATCCCTCTGCATCGTCGTTAGCATCTACATACTTGCTCGTTGTTTCTATCATCTCTCCCAAATCAGTGACCTTGTCACACTTCAAACGATGATGTAGTAAACCAATTGGGAGACCTACAATGAAAGCTTCAATCGCAGTTTGGTCATTTACTCCTCCATAGGAGTTCTTGGTGTCGATCCATTGTCCGAGATAATCCTGGCAAGTTTCTCCGGCTTTCTGGGTGCAACGCTGTAGGTCTCCGACCGTACAGGGCCTCCGGTATGTGCCTTCAAAATTCCAAAAGAACAAACTTTGCATGTAATACCAGTTGTGGATGGTGTTCTTTGGAAGTTCATTGAGCCATGATCGTGCCGTCTTCCGCAACATAAGTGAGAGATATCGGGTTGCGACGAGGCTGTTTCCACCTTTGGTGATGCAGCAAGCTTGGAAGAAGTCCTGTAGCCAAGTATCTGGCCGAGCTATGCCGTCGTAGGCTTGGATATGTCTTGAGATAGCAAATCCTTCCGGGAATCTTGTAGCTCTTATGCATGGTCTGAAGCACTTTGGGCCCACGTATATGTCATCATTTTCATAGCGCCGCGCCTCTATATTGGAGTTAATCTTGTGCCTTGCGTCATTTTGGGATAGAGATCGTCCCGAGTGACGGCTGTGGCTGCAGTGCCTTGGAGCCGGACTTCGGCTTCTACCACCACCTCCTCCACCACGACGCCCTCCTTGGCCTCCTCGGGAGCCGTTGTGATGGCTACTTGGCCGAGAGGGTGGAGAAGCTAGGTTATTTCTGGCTGATCGCCGGCCTCCATACGGAGCGTCATTATTCAGGTTCTGGGGAGGGTCTTCATTGTGACGAGCCCCCTACCGGCTTGTGTCGGCACGGTGTCCGTCGTTCCTTCGCCCATCATTCGGACGGCTAGCATGTCTAGGAGGTGGCACTCTTTGTCGGTCCTCCTCCCGACGTTTCACTTTATCTTCTTCCCTGTGGTCTTTCGACTCTCGCCGAGGAGGATTTCTTGGATTCAGTGCAGCGATTGCCTCTTGCTCCGCAACTGGGTTAACGTTACGCCAGTCACGCGCAGCTTTGTGGTGTTGTCCTGAAGATCCTGTTCTTGAGTAGTTGTCTTCCCGAAGGTCAGAATGATGTTGCTATTCCGGAACACGTTGGGGTCTAATGTTGTCCCATGCCGGATTTGTGCGACATTGGTCAGAATCGGAGACCAGTTTTTGACTTCCGGAAAAGGCGACCTTTTGCTGCTCCAGTCCTTTGTCGATAGGATTTCCCGAGCCGCAACGGTGTTCTGTACTGGCGTTGGATACACCCAATCCCCGTTGCTGTCACGTCGAGGCATCCCAAGTTCTCCTCCTAAAAGGACTTTGTAAATCTGCAGGAATTGGTTGTCATGAGTATGACGTTTCCTGGTCTTCTGATGTTGCCTGGAGTTGTTCTTCTCCACAGTTGAGATGCGTTTCTTTTCCTCCTCAATGTTTTTGGCTTCATCGAGGAGTACTTGGCGACGCCCTTCTAGGGCCTGGGCCCTCTCGTCCAGCTCTTCAGCAGTAAGTTCTGCAGCTGTAGGAATAGGTGTGGTTAATGCAGCATCGATGAGTTTACGCGCACCTTCAGTGATCACGTGTCCATCCACCGACTCTTCTTTGGGCTCGTCTGGCATAAGAGCTCCATCCAAGTATTCCTCGTATTCCTCGACAATCACCTCCTCTGCCGGAGGGTCTTTCGTCGGGGTCTTGTTCTTCTTGTTCTTCTTCTTTGCCTTCTTGGCAGCACCGGTAGCAAAGACGGCTTTGGGTCCGTTTCCCGGAGTTAAGCTCTGATCGGTACTTTCGGACATCTGGACCTCGGGCTTATCTCTGATTTCCATGTCGTCCTGCGCTTTGCCTGGATCCTTCATCCATGGCTTCTCCTTCCTCTGCATCTTTGGAGTTATACTCCTCTTCATATTCCACGGAGAACTTTCGGAAATCTGCCGACGTCATCGATTCATCCGAGGATGTGGGTACGTCGGTGTTTGTTCCGATCGCCTCCATCACAGAGTCGGTGTTGTCTCCGGCATCGGCAGAGCTGGATCCAGATCCCACATATCCGATAAAGTGCGATGCGCCCCTCCCGAGATAACTGCGGTCTTCATAGTAGGCTTCGTCGAAATGTTTGATGGTCTTGAGGATTTCTTCTACGCCTGAGTTTTGCATCATCATGCGCCTTAGTGTGTATCTCAGGAAAGGCCTGTTTGTTCCGGCGTCATCAAAGCCGGAACCAACGTTGTTGTTGTGCTCCTCCTGGATTTCGACTTCAGCGGGTGGGTCGATTTGGGATTCAATCTCTCTAGGGAGATCCACTCCAGATTCAACTTGGACCGCTAGGTCTGCTTTAGGGTTGGATTTCTCCACTATCTCTGCAACTAGTGCGGTTTGGGTGGGTTTAGGGTTTTCTGAGATCCAGAACTCTATCGCCTCCGCGGACAAAGGGGACCTAGAAATTTCTTCTGCCTCTATCATCACCGCTGGGGTGGGTGGGGCAGGTTCAGCAAAGCCGATGTAAACATCGATCTCGCCAAAAGACATGATGGTGTAGGCAGTCACAACCTACCTAGCCGGAATCCAGGACTCGTCGAGAACAATGAGAGGGACGTCACTGGCGTAGAGGATGCGACCGACGGTGATAGTCTCGCCGGTTCTGATTCTTGCAGATTTTGCTCGGAACGCAGATCCGAAGCTCACATGCCCCACGGTGGGTGCCAACTGTCGTCAGATTGATGACAAGTACGCCATGAGGGGTTCCTCGAGGCGTGCGGAAGAGAGGGGTGTGAGACGTACGGTGTTCTAGGACGGCGAGCACACAAGTTTACCCAGGTTCGAATCCGCCGGCTTTGGACAGATCCTACTCCTGCTAGCAATCCAGTAATACAGCAGAGCCGGAATATGGGTTACAAGGGTTCGCCTGTGCGAGTTGAGATTGTGATTGTAAGGGGTGCCCTAAAGGCTCTCCCTAGGACGGCTTATATAGATATCCATCCTAGGTTTTACAGGAGATATCTATCCGGCTATGACTAAGAGTCGGTTACAGAGTACATCTTGAACTACAAGTAACACTATGGGCCTATGTCGCTAAGTCTTCTGGGCCTTCTCGTAGCCGGACTAGACTCCGTTTCTTCTCCCTGACTGGGCCACCCATGAAGCAAAGCTTTAACCCGAAGTGGGCCACCCTGGTCAGTGAGGAACTGTGAGGATACCCGGAAAGTATATCCCCAACAGGCGCAGGTGGAGCCAATGTTGGTGAGTAGGTCCGCCTCTTCAGTGCTTTCACGGCCCACATGTCGCAGCTCGCAGCCGTCAAAGTCTCCCTCGAGTGTGTCGTAGAGGTCGCGATAGACGATCATGTTGTCACTTGGGGTGATGTCAGTATGACACCTGCGCCAGCTCCGTCCTTTTGCTTGGACCCATCGAAGTGCATTGTCCAAAGATAGGACATATCTGGCTTGTCGGGAAGCTGGTTCTCCATCAAGTGCACGAGAAAGTCCGGGAGAACTTGTGACTTGATCGCTCGTGCTTCTCGTCTATGATGTCTCGTGGAGACAGTTTGATTCCCCAGAGCGCGACTGGTCCGGTGGCATCAGGATTATTGAGTATATGCCCGAGCGGGGCGTCATTTACCACCACGATTGGGTGCTCTTGGAAGTAGTGGTGCAGTCGCCTCGCTGTCATGAAGACGCCATAGGCCAGCTTCTGGTAGTGCGGGTACCACTGCTTTGTTGGCGTGAGCACCTCGCTGAGGTAGTATACTGGGCGCTGGACCGCATGGACCTTATTTTCTTCGGCTCGTTCTACTAAGAGCACCGTGCTGGCCACCTGGTTGGTGGCGGAGATGTAGAGAAGTAGTGGTTCCTTTTCACGAGGCGTCACCAGTACTAGCGAGGTGGATAGTAGGCGTTTGAGGTCTTCAAATGCTTCTTGCGCCTCATCTGTCCACTCGAACTTGTCGGCTTTGCGGAGGAGTTGGTAGAAGGGTGGTGCCTTTTCGCCCATTCGACTGATAAATCGACTGAGCGCCGCGATTTGTCCAGCGAGCTGCTGGACGCCTTTTACGTTCTTCGGCTTCTCCATGGCCAGTATGGCCTTTATTTTCTTCGAGTTTGCTTCGATCCCTCTCGTAGAGATGAGATACCCGAGTAGTTTCCTCGATGGCACGCCGAAGGCGCATTTGTCCAGATTGAGCTTGATCTGGTAGCGGTCGAGGTTAGTGAAGGTTTCACGGAGATTGCCGATTAATGTGGCTTCCTCTTTGGTTTTGATGATGATGTCGTCAACATAGACTTGGATGTTGCGACCAAGTTGGTTCTTGAGGCAAGCCTGCATGCACCACTGATAGGTGGCTCCTGCGTTTTTTAGCCCGAAAGGCATCGTGTTGTAGCAGAACACGCCAAAAGGCGTTGTAAACGTTGTTTTCTCCTGGTCATCGTCCTTCATTCGAATCTGATTGTAGCCTGAGGAGGCGTCGAGGAAGCAGAGGCGCTCGCATCCCGCGGTGAAGGCGATGATTTGATCGATCCGTAGCAATGGGAAGTGATCCTTTGGGCAGTGCTTATTCGAAAAGGTGAAGTCCATGAACATCCGCAGGATATCCGTGTCCTTTTTAGGCACAAGCACTGTATTTGCAAGACAAGTGCTCTCCTTGATCTCGCGTATGAAGTTTGCATCGAGGAGTCTGTTGATCTCCATACCGACCACTTTTTCTATTGGTTCAGACAGTCGCCATATTGTCTGCTTGAATGGCCTTGTGTCTGGGTTCATGTTGAGTGAGTGCTTGGCGAATTCTCTGGGAACCCTTGGCATGTCCGCTGGACACTAGGCGAATATTTCCCAGTGCTCACGGAGGAATTCGACGAGCGCGAGTTCCTATGCGGGACTCAAGTTGTTGGCGATGAGGGCCGTTTTGGTCGGGTCCGTGGGGTGGACCTGGACTTTCTTCCTGTGTACCGATGAGTCGAAGGATAGGTCATGTGAACTTGGCCTGCTCAGGGGAGGCAGACTATTGTCTATCGACTCCTTCAATCTCGTGAGTTCCTCCTGCATGCCAAAGGACTAGGAGATTCTGTTGAATTCCCTGTCGCAGCTGTCGGACCTCTGGAAGCTTCCATTGATTGTGATGACGCTGTTTGGACCTGGAATTTTCATCTGCAGGTAGGCATAATGCAGCACTGCCATGAACCGTACGAACCCGACACGTTCGGGGATGCAGTGGTATTGTGAGGGCCAGTCGACGACTTCAAAGTCGATGTGCTCTCGCCGAAAGTTTTGCGGCGTGCCGAAGATAACGTCGAGGTTGATCTTGCCCAGGGGATATACACCCTTCCCTAGGACGATGCCATGGAACATCGTGTCTGAAACTTCCAGGCAAGTCAGAGGGATCCTCATCACGTGCAAGGTACTTGCGAACATGAGGTTGATGCCACTCCCGCCGTCCATGAAGACGCGATTCATATCGAAGCCTCTAATCTACGCCTCGAGTACGAGGAGACAGTGGCCTGGACGAGGAACTTGGCACGGGTGGTCGCGCTTGTCGAAGGTAATGCAGGACTCGCTTCCACTGAGGTACTCAGTGGTGGAAGGTGGAGAGTTTATCGCCAGATTGACTTGGTGAGTGATGGCCTTCTGCACTCGATTTAAGGGACGCCCTTTTTTGTATCATCCCCATGTTGCCCACGACTCGTGGGTACGACTCGCCTCCATGATGCTGGACTGGCGCGGCCGCGGGTGGTGGTGGTCCGGGCGGTGGTGGAGGAGCTCCATGTGCCACAGCGCCTGGAGCAGCTCCATAGTGTCTGTTGACCGCGTCGCAATTCATCTAGGCGAGGCCCTCGTGGAGTTTGAGGAACTCGCGGCAATCCTTGAGAAGGTGGCTGGATTTTTTCTTGCCGTCATGCTTGTCTATGTAAAAGTGCACGTTGCATGGCCCAAACAGTTTGTCCTGGATGGATGTTGTGGGTGCCTCTTCGCGAGTGCGATGCTGCCACACCTGTGTGGTTTTCCCGCTGTCGCGGTATCCGCTGCTGCGATATCCACTATTGCGGTTGTCATCACGTTTTTCGATGTAGCGAGCTGCGACCATGTTAACCTTGCCGTGGTCCTCGTAGACGTGCATTCGACGTTTTCCTCGGTGGTCGCGTCTACACCCAAGGTCATCGTCATCATCGGAGTAGGTGCGGTTTTTCATCGAGTCTTCTCCGTCCGTCCACCGATTCGTGATTTTCATCAGGTGGTCAATCATTTTGGGCTTTGAGCAGCCTAGCTCCTCCCTGAGCTCTATACTGCGGACAACGCTATTGAACAGGTCGATTGTGCGGTCCTCCGAGATGTTTTCTGTGGAGCTCTTGATGATGGACCACCTTTGGATGTACGAGCACAGCGACTCACCAGACCTTTGTTGGCAGCCTCTCAGTTCTTCGATTGATGCGGGCCTTTTGTAAGTGCCCTTGAAGTTGCACACGAAGCTGTAGACCAGCTCTTCCCAGCTGCGAATGGAACCACGCGGGAGGTTGTTGAGCCATGCGCGAGCGGCGCCCTGCAGCTGTAGCTGCAGGCATTGCATGGCCGTGCTTCGACTCCCGCCGTACATCCTGACGGAGGAGATGTGATCCTCCAGCCAAATCTTTGGGGCCTGCAGGACATCAAATTTTGGGTTCTCCAAGGAGAGTTTGAACCCTTTAGGCATTCTCTTCTGCCTGATGGCCCTGCTGAAGCATCTAGAGCCGCAGTGTTCCACCTCGTCGTCCTCTGAGTCAGTCGAACGAGCACATCTTGCGCGCATTGATACGTCCGTTTTGCATCACTATTCTATGTCTTAATTCACTATTATTCATTGATATATTTCGTATTGAGAAGTGATACTTATGTTATTTCATCTATTTTTGCATGGTTGATGACTTTTGGAGCATGGACCGCTATAGTCAGGATTCTGATGGAAAAGGTGCTGTTTGGAGGCAAATTCGTGAAGATCAGAAAATCCGGGAAAATATAAGGAAAATACTATTTTTCCAGAAGACTAAGGATGCTAGAAGATGGAGTGGAGGTGGGCCACACCACCCCATGGCACGGGCAGGCCTAGGCCGCGCTTGGAGGTGGTGTGGCCACCCTGGCCCACTCCAGCCTCTCCCCTCTGGCGTATATTATCCCCACAAAACCCTAAGACTCGGGGAGTGACCACAGAAAGATTCCGCCGCCTCTGCGGGGTGGAAAACACCAAGAGAGAAAGATCTCTCCGGCAGACAGATTTCTGCCGGGGGAATTCCTTCCGGGAGAGGGGAGATCGTCGCCATCAACACCACCATCAAGCTGGACTTCATCGGGATCATCATCATCACCACCATCATCACCATCAGCAGCCTCATCAACATCTCCATATTGATGTAACAATTGCGTTGAATCTTGCATAGTTCATAGGGGAAACTTTCCCGGTGTTGATTACTCTTTGTAGTTGATGCTATTGAGTGAACCATTGAATTATTGTTTATGTTCAGATTGTTATACATCATTATTCCATCTCTGATCATGATCCATATGATGTCTTGTGAGTAGTTCGTTTTGTTCTTGAGGACATGGGAGAAGTCTTGTTGTTAGTAGTGGAGTTGTGTTGAGAAAGATTCAATAGATTGTTATTTAAGTTCTGGGGTACTTCTTCTAGTGGTGTCATGTGAACGTCGACTACATGACACTTCACCTATATGGGCCTAGGGGAATGCATTGTGTATTTGGATACTAATCGTAGGGGTTGCTGGAGTGATAGAAACCTGAACCCCCGTTAGGAAACCATTGCACAAGGGACGTAAGGGTCTTAGAGTTTAAAGCTATGGTTAGGTTTCTACCTTAAATACTTTCTTGTACTTACGGATGTTTGCAAGGGGTTTAATCACAAGTATGTATTAGTCTTGGATGGGGCGGTACATTAGCACAGGTTCACCCACACAACACTTAGCAAGCTAGAGAAGATTAATCAGCTATATGAAGCGAAAGCACTTGACAGTCTTCCCATGTGTCCTCGAGAACGTTTGGTCATCTATAGAAATACAACCGGCTTGTCCTTTGCTGCATAAAGTATTGGGCCACTTGCTGCATTTATTCCTACTATCTTTTATTTACTCGTACTTTGTTTACTTGCTTTATCGAAGATTACTCGTATTTGCAGAGAATTGCTGATCCATACCACTAGCCAGCACCTTCTGCTCCTCGTTGGGTTCGACACTCTTACTTATCGAAAATACTGTGATACACCCCTTATACTTGTGGGTCATCAAGACTATTTTCTGGCGCCGTTGCCGGGGAGTGAAGCGCTATTGGAGAGTGGCACTGGTAAAGGAAACTTCTACTGTGAGTATTGTTTACTACTATTAGTTGCTTTATTTTTGTTATGGATAATTCACTGAGTTTCTTATTTGGTAATGCTACTACCACTGCTAAGGTAGTAGATAAGCCACCACCTGCTGAGAAAGATGTTTTCAAAATACCTACAAGAATTATTGATCGTGTTATGGATAACTACTATGTTGGGGATGGAATTGTCCATCCCGGTGATCATTTACTCTTTATACACGAATTATGCGGGTTGTTCAAGTGT
This sequence comes from Avena insularis, assembly GCA_023614405.1. Taxonomy (NCBI): domain Eukaryota; kingdom Viridiplantae; phylum Streptophyta; class Magnoliopsida; order Poales; family Poaceae; genus Avena; species Avena insularis. Next base: position 471,600,304 of record CM042694.1, read on the forward strand.
GCAGGTATTACTACAGATCAAGTTAAGAAGAAGTTATTCTCATTATAATTAAAAGGAAGAGCCGAGGAATGGTATAAGCTGCTGAAGAATGGTCAAGCTCTGGAATGGGAGGAAATAGTGCCTCTCTTTTATTCAAAGTTTTATCCTCCTAGTGAGATTCATAAAGATCGGAATCAAATATACAACTTTTGGCCTCTTGATGGAGAGAGTACAGCTCAAGCTTGGGGGAGATTGAAGTTACTAATGCTCAAATGTCCCATTCATGAGCTCCCCAACAATATTATTATCAATAACTTTTATGCAAGGCTCCCTCTACATGATAAAGATTTAATGGATGCTTCTTGTGCTGGATCATTCACCCGTATGGAAGAAGAAGCTAAATGGGACCTTCTAGACCATATTCAAGACAATGCTGAAGCTTGGGAGAATGACAAAGGTAGAAAGTTAGGTATAAATTATGATTATGAATGCATTGAATCTTTTATGGGAACTAATGACTTTCAAAATATTAAATATGCTTATGGTCTAGATTCTCAAGCTATTGCTTCTTATTTTAAGGCTTTTGCTTCCTATATTGAAGTCCCTAAAAAGAAGTGGAATAAGTATCATGAACCTTATAAAGATATTGCTAAGAGTGTTCCTGCAAGAAATACTGAAGTTTATACTGCTAATCATGTTTTACATGAACCTTATATTGAGAAAATGCCTTTTCCAGTTAAGGTAAAGGAACATTCTATGATAGCTAGTATGGTTAATGAAAGTATAAGTAAAGCTGTTGAACCTGATAAACAAATGGTTGATAAACCTATAATAGCAAATGTGGAAGACTTTGTCACTAAATATGAAAAAGAGGGACACACTATCCTTTGCAAGGATACCTCTAATATTGTTTCACATAGTAGTGTTATGAGAGCTAGTATTCCCGTGTTTTCTATTAGAATAAGTGATCATTGCTATGATAGTCCTTGTGATAGCTATATTGTTAAGTTTATGCATGATACAGAAAGTTACTATGAGAGAGGGAAAAGTGTTCTTATGTATCTCAATAATATCAAGTTTCCTCGTTTTATGCTGAAAGTTTTTATATTGCGTTTCTTTTGCCTTCTTATGCAAGTTGCCTCTGGTTTCAATAACTTGTTTGTTTACAAAATTCCCTTGCATAGGAAGTGGGTTAGACTTAAAAGTGTATGTTTTTGCTTCTTAATTCTCTCTTTCACTTCAATTCATATCCCTATGAGAGCCTCTTCAAAATTATCATGCCCATCTTAAAGGCTATAAAGAAAGAGCTTTATGGGAGACAACCCAATTTGTTTTTTGCTTCCAGTTTGGTTTTGTTTATTTGAGTCTTGGAAGTTATTACTTCGGTAATAACCGCTCCTTATCCATTTTTTTGGTTTTTGTGTCAAGATCAACCTCTAATGAGAGAGAAGTAAGATTTGGGGAAGTTGCTGTCCTGAAACAGATTTTTGTGCTTCACCGTAAAAATTCATGAGAGATCTCTGTATGTCGAATTGAGCTGTAATTTTTGTGCTTCTGTCCCAGGTTGTTATTTAACTTTCGTTAGTTTTGCACTTTTTGATTTGAGCAACAGAAGATTTTCGAAAAAATTGATCTTTACCTCCTGGTCTGTTTTGACAGATTTTGCCACTCTTGCATTTGCTTCTTTATTCGATTTCCTTTTTGAATTCTTTTTGGGTTTTCGGAAGGAGTTGCTACAGTAGCTTTTGTTTTGATGGTTTTTAGTCGAAGTTGGACTCAAAAGGTTTTATCACTTCACTTATACTAATGTTGCTAATAAGAACTGTGTGAAGCTTTGTGTGAAAGAAATTTCCAGGAAGTGGAGATAATGGTGTAATAAGGAAGAGAAGGGTTTTATGACTCAAGTAATAAGTGTATGAAGATGAAGATATCGATGATATTCAAGTGATGACTCCAGAAGAATCTACTAGATAACAAATTCAGAGACACAGAGAGTCTGTTTCAAATAGGTATGATTACGTAAGAAAAGTTCATCGAAAATACAATCCAACTATATTTTTGCAGTTTTCAGTCAATAAGGAAAGTTACGAAGCGAAAAAGGGACGGAAACGAAGCCAGGGTGGCCCACACCACCCCATGGCGCGGGCCCACCCCTGGCCGCGCCACCAGGTGGTGAGGCCACCCAGGACTCCGCCTCCGACCCGTTTTCTCCCAGTACCTTCCTTTTGATACAAAACTTCGTAATATATAACCCCCCCGGATCCCCCGAGGTCCGTATATCATGTTTTAGTCGTGTTTTTGTTTTGATCTGTTTCTGTCAGGACATACTCTTTGAAAGCTTAGAAGGACAATGGTATCCGCCAAGGATAAAGGGAAGGAGCCCATGGAGGAAGACCTCCAAGACCCCGGGAAGGAGAAGGAGATCAAGAGTGAAGGTGAAGAGGAGCAAGGCCAACGTCCGCATACCGGCACCACCATTGCAAGCATTGGAGTGGTGAAACCTACCAAGATTAGAAGGACTGCACGGATGCAGACTAGGGGGAAAGTTCCCCATCACAGTTTGGCTCCAAGGTCACTTCCTCCACACACCAAGAATCCCTTGCATACCTTCATCCATAACCATGCAGGAAAAGAAGACTCCAAGAGGGAAGAACGGAAAAAGAATCACGAGAGCTGGGTTCCACGAACTGAAATGATCACGAGCTGTATTGAGCACAACTCAGAGTTGATTCGTACTCTCACCTTTGAGATTGAGGACTTGGGGAAACTGATCAAGGAGCTCATCAAGAGGATACCACTACCACCTAAGGAGTAATTCGTCATCAGGTTTGGCATCCCCTTGGTTTGTTCCAAGCTTGGGGGAGTGCCGCGGTATCATATCACCATCTTCTATATTTTTACCTTATTAGTAGAGTCATATCATGAATAGATGAGTTATTATGTAGTATGGTTTGCATTATGGAAGTGTCCCCTCTCTCGTTAGATGTGTATCCCTTGGTGTGAGTTGCCGTTATGGAATATTAATGAGAAGTTCTATCATTCACTTTTTTCATAGCTTATATTAGTTTTCAATTCGTGGTTATATGATTGATCTTGTTGTTAGTATTGGTAGCACTTTGGGATCATTGAGTTAATTTAGTAGGTTTTGGCAAACCTGGCTCGGTCAGTAGCAAGACCTTTTTGAGAGTTGAAAAGAAAACGATAGAAGTACTCTAAAGAAAAATAATTTCATCATCTTTCTTTCTTGATTTGCTCATAAGTCTAGTATTCTCTAGTTAAGATCTTTTGTGCTTCCAAGGAAGATTGCATGTTTGTCTTTATCACTTGTATGTTTGTTTGTTTCCTTCAACTCTTATACTTGCTACCCAGCCTTGCTAGCCAAAAACCTGTATTAAGAGGGTATTCTTCTCGTGCATCCACCTCCTTTAAACCAAAACCCTTGCCATTTGTGTCCACCATACCTACCTAGTAGCATTATTGCTATTCCAAGTAAATTCTTGTTTTATCTACCTCCAAAATTAAACTTGTTATGTGAAAATGAGTGATTAAATCTCCCACGAACTTGATGGCACACTTTACTTTCTTGCACTTAATAAACTTGAACCATTGTGCTCACCTATGTTGCGTATATGCTTGCGCTTTGTAAGTTGTGAATTAGCGTAACCATCGTCATCATGGGGAACGCTTTCAACATTACCTTGGTACTTTGTACCAAGTTGATATCGTGTTCTTTTGTCTATGGATGTCGTCGTTGTGAAATGAAAGGGAGCTTGTAAGTCCATGGAGTTATGCATGTGTTAGAGAAACGTCAGCATTGGTCTAATCCATGCTGACATGGTGGAAACCTGCAGCGTAACCATAACGAGTATCTATGAAGCATTCTTCTTATAAAAAAAGAGAGATAGATATTGAGAAAAAGAGAAAAGAAAAAAAAAGAGGTTATGAAAAGAGGAAAGAGATAAAAAAGCACCATATTCCCATGGTAAATAAGAAGATTGCTGAGATACTTGTTGTCTGCTTGCCTTGTCATTTTGATATGGGGATTCTTCTGTATCATCGGGCAAGGGGTACCTCGTTGGCAGTTCTCTATGATACACATATGCTTACGATGGCAAGAACTTACCGGTGACTAAACTTGAGTAGCATGAGGAGTGGCCCTCGTATTCAAGGGACATGAGATTCTCCTAAAGATGCCTATGATAGGGGCAATGAGAGCTGAAAGCTAGTAAGTATCATAATTTTTGGGAGCTCTTTATGAGACTTGCAATCCCTGCTTCCCTCTTTGAAGGGCCTTTCTTTTACTTTGTAGTTGAGTCAGTAAACCTACTTCCTCTCTATCTCAGCAAGTATTTTGAGTTGATGTGTTTCGTTCATTCATATGATGATTTATTCAATCATGTCTTATGTTCCTTGTTTTGCACATTGCTCTTATCTTGATGTTTACTACTTTGAAAGATTTCATTGAAAAACCAGCTATTTGTGAACTCTAGCAAATTATCAACTATTCTTCGATCAAGAGCTAAGTTTGCCATTACCAATTATGATTCACTTTATGTATCTTTATTGTGTTTCCTTTACTCATTACAAGATGAGTTATATAATAGTGAGTTGTCTTCTATTATGATCTATGTATTTGATGAATGTGATGCTTCTTGTCCGTATTCTTTTATCGACTCTTCACTCCATAAACTTGAGGTCATGTTTATCGAGCTCGGTTTGCAAGGGACAAGCAAAGTCTAAGCTTGGGGGGAGTTGATACGTCCATTTTGCATCACTATTCTATGTCTTAATTCACTATTGTTCATTGATATATTTCATATTGAGAAGTGATACTTATGTTATTTCATCTATTTTTGCATGGTTGATGACTTTTGGAGCATGTACCGCTGCAGTAAGGATTCTGATGGAAAAGGTGTTGTTTGGAGGCAAAATTCGTGAAGATCAGAAAATCCAGGAAAATATATGGAAAATCCTATTTTTCCAGAAGACTAAGGATGCCAGAAGATGGAGTGGAGGTGGGCCACAGGGGGCCCACACCACCCCATGGCGCGGGCATGCCTAGGCCGCGCTTGGAGGTGGTGTGGCCACCCTGGCCCACTCCAGCCTCTCCCCTCTGGCGTATATTATCCCCACGAAACCCTAAGACTCGGGGAGCAACCACAGAAAGATTCCGCTGCCTCTGCGGGGCGGAAAACACCGAGAGAGAAAGATCTCTCCAGCAGACAGATTTCTATCGGGGCAATTCCTTCCCGGAGAGGGGAGATCATCGCCATCAACACCACCATCAAGCTGGACTTCATCGGGATCATCATCATCATCACGACCATCATCACCATCAGCACCCTCATCTCCATCTCCATATTGCTGTAACAATTGTGTTGAATCTTGCATAGTTCATAGGAGAAACTTTCCCGGTGTTGATTACTCTTTGTAGTTGATGCTATTGAGTGAACCATTGAATTATTGTTTATGTTTAGATTGTTATACATAATTATTCCATCTCTGATCATGATCCATATGATGTCTTGTGAGTAGTTCGTTTTGTTCTTGAGGACATGGGAGAAGTCGTGTTGTTAGTAGTGGAGTTGTGTTGAGAAAGATTCAATAGATTGTTATTTAAGTTGTGGTGTAATTCTTCTAGTGGTGTCATGTGAACATCGACTACATGACACTTCACCTATATGGGCCTAGGGGAATGCATTGTGTATTTGGCTACTAATCGTAGGGGTTGCCGGAGTGACAGAAACCTGAACCCCCGTTAGGAAACCATTGTACAAGGGACATAAGGGTCTTAGAGTTTAAAGCTATGGTTAGGTTTCTACCTTAAATACTTTCTTGTACTTAGGGATGTTTGCAAGGGGTTTAATCACAAGTATGTATTAGTCTTGGATGGGGCGGTACATTAGCACAGGTTCACCCACACAACACTTAGCAAGCTAGAGAAGATTAATCAGCTATATGAAGCGAAAGCACTTGACAGTCTTCCCATGTGTCCTCGAGAACGTTTGGTCATCTATAGAAATACAGCCGGCTTGTCCTTTGCTGCATAAAGGATTGGGCCACTTGCTGCATTTATTCCTACTATCTTTTATTTACTCGTACTTTGTTTACTTGCTTTATCGAAAACCCCTAAAATTCCGTTTGCAGAGAATTTCTGATCCATACCACAAGCCAGCACCTTCTGGTCCTCGTTGGGTTCGACACTCTTACTTATCGAAAATACTGCGATACACCCCCTATACTTGTGGGTCATCACGCATCTTGTTGACTTTGCGTTGTCTGATGTCATCACACGCATCATAGTCGTGATCATGTCACCGTGAGCGACGACAGCAAGACAGGTCATGGCTATCCTCGCTGGACGAGGGCGAGGAGTAGCGTTTGGCCAAAGCCTTGCTTTTCTTCAGCTCTAGTGTTGGTTCTTTGTCGAGGGTGGCCTCGATTAATCCCAAGCCCGCGATCGTAGATCGGTGCATGGCAGCTCGCGGGTCTCCAACCGGTGGCTGGTTGTTGAGGAGGTACATGGTGGCCATTGTCACCGCAGCTTGCGGCGTCTTCGGGAGCATGTTGCCCCGCATATCCACCGTCATAGAGCCGAAGTCGAGGACTTTCGTGGCTTCTACGCGCCCTTGTTTGGTGAGGTGGGCCAGTCGAGATTGCCTTTTGTTGGTCAGGTACTCATTGCCTTTGGAGGAGGATCCTGCGTGGGAGGAGAGCCCAGCTCACCGGAGGCTCGACTCGTCCGCTGCCTTTCTACGCGCCTCGAGTTGCGTGATTACTTGCTGTTGGCGCTTGAATTCTTCCTTTAACAGCCAATGGTAGCGGATTGGGGGGTACAGGATTGCCCCGTAGAGCTTCTTGAAATCGGGCCCACTCGTTGTCGTTGAGCTTGATCAGCATGCGCTCTCCGGTGTTTTCATTCGCCGTGAGCGACGGTTCTGCTCCTATCCATTATTGGTGGGGGCACCGCTGGTGGGGCCACCGTTGGGTGTACTACCGTTGGGTGTACTGCCGTTGGGTATACCGATGTTGGTCGGTCCGGTGCCAGATATCCCCTCTGGCGTTTTTGCGATTGACGCCGATATCGCCCGTGTTAATGACGGCGCACATGAAGTGATTGGGGAAGTTGTTGCTCCCACAACATTCAGATCCGGGGCCGTAGGCTCCATCTTCTGTGGCTAAGTCACCCAGATCGGATTTGCTGTCATTGTCCATGCTCCCAGCTGTTGCCAGGGTGTTGAGGTTGCTGAGGGCGCCGATTGGTGGCGGGAACCACGATGCTGGAGCAATCGTGGGTGTCGTTGGTTGGTCGGGCATGCGAAGCGTACCCAGTTGACCGACATGGAACTCGAAGCTCCCGATTGTCAGGCTGATCCCATTGCCTACGGACTCGAAAGATGGGCGAGTGGCTGGCATATGGGCGGTGAAGTCGAAAGCACCGAAAAGCTGGCGAATCTCCGTTGTTGCAGAGTTGTTGATCGCGGTTGATGGGGCCGAAGAAGCCGCAACATCAGCACTCCCAATTCCCACAGACGGTGCCAATTGACGAGGGTTTGAACTCTTCAATGCCCATTGTTATGGACTTGGGTTTTGGAGGAGGGAGTGCTGGAGGCATCAGTCGGCTAGCAAACAAGCACACAGGGACGCAAGATTTACCCAGGTTCAGGCCTCGTAGAGGTCCCTACTCCTGCTTGTCTGCTCTTGGAATTATCGAAGGAATCAAAGATTACAGCGGTGCGTAGATGCAATCTGGCAATGGTGGTGAAAACTAGGGTTGTGATTGTCCTCCTCGCCGCCCCCTCCTAGCCTTTATATAGATAGGCTAGGTCTCGGGTAGCAGGTCGAGTCGGTAATAGATTAGGGTTCGTCCCTTTGAACTTTCTATCTTAAGCTTCTTCTTTCATTGCAAGCAAGCGTAGAGTCCGTGGGTCACTCAAATTCTTCATTGGGCCTTGGAAACGCCATGGGCTTCTGCCGTATGTGGACCGTATATTCTGAACTCGAGTACCTATAGGGTATACCCATGTCACCACCCGATCCAAATTAATTGACTCAAGCTTTTCTAGATTCAGATGTATCTACTACTAAAATTGTCTAGATACATCCGAGTGTAGACAAATCTGAGTCAATTAATTTGGATCGGAGGGAGTAAGATTTTGCATCTTGAAAATTTAACGAAATTTGGTTAAACCTGAGCTACACAAGTAGAGAACAGGAGCAAGGCAGCGCAAGACTTTCAAAAAAAGCAGCGCAAGATCAGCGTAGAAGAGGACTTGAAGGCGGTGCGATGTCAGAGCAAAGCTATGATGGGCTGCTGACACGAGGTACAGGGTACACTCCAATAGTAGTAAATGTATGGACCTACTACTAGTAGGAGTATATGCACGCAAAACAAGTTGCATTTTCTCTCTCCTTCGCTAGCTCTCACCATCCATCCTCCATCGATTTCTTCTCTGTAGCCGCGAGTGCACAGTCCGGCTTGTTTCTTCCTCGTCCACAACAGGTTCAACTTCTTGCTAAGATTTTGCATCTTGATAGTTTATCAAAATTAGGTCAAACTTGAGCTACAAGTAAGCGTCATAGATTGCCCTTAAATTAATTGTCTTTTCGAAGGTATATGGGTGCATCTCTTCTTGTATAAGCAGTGTAGTCGGTGTGAGTGTCCAACTACCAGGAAAGAACATTCTCAATTGATGACGACTGGTTCGGCCTCTAGCTAAGATTTTGCATCTTCCTCAAAGAAAAAAAGATTTTGCATCTTGAAAATTTTGAACCCCTTTTGAAAACGATCACCTGAAATAGGGAGAGAGGGGAAATCATATTTATATTCTCTATGGGCAACCCACAAACTTGAGGACACTTTAAATTTTCCTTCATACAAAACTTCACACAATCTTCATTAGCAACATTAGTGTATTCAAGATAATAAGTCTTTTGGTTCAGTTTCAACACTAGTAAAACTTCCATTAAAACACAAGCTACTGTAGAAATTCCTTTTAAAAGTTCAAGAATTTTAGCAAGAACTCAAAGAGAAAGAGATTTAAGAAGCAAATGCAAATAATGGCAGAAATCTATCAAAACAGACCAGCAGGTAAAAACCGATTTTTTCCAAGACCTTATGTTGCTCAAAACTAAAAGTGTTAAACTAACGAAAGTTGGATAACAACCTGGGGCATAAGCCCGAACAATTACAGCTCAATCCGACATACAGAGATTTTTCACGAATTTTTACAGCGAAGCACAAAAATCTGTTTCGGGACAGCAACTTTCCCAAGCATTATTTCTCTCTTATTAAAGGTTATTCTTGGCACAAAAACCACACAAATAGGATAAGGAGAGGTTATTACTGAAGCAAGAACTTCCAAGACTCAACAAAAGAAAAACTTATTGACAAAAAATTTGGGTTATCTCCCAATAAGTGCTTTTCTTTAACGCCTTTAAGCTCGGCATGATAATTTCGATGATGCTCACATAAGAAATATGAATTGAAGTAAAAGAGAGCATCAAGAAGAAAATTTAAAACACATTTAAGTCTAACCCACTTCCTATGCATATGAATCTTATACGCAAATAAATTCACAAAGAACAAAGTGACAGGCATAGGAAGATAAAACGAGAGTAACTTCAAAACTTTCAGCAAATAGAGAGCCGTTTTAGTACCATGAAAACTTTTACAACCATATTTTCCTCTCTCATAATATTTTTCAGTAGCCTCATGAATAAAGTCAACAATATAACTATCACATAAAGCATGCTTTTCATGATCTACAAACACATAATTTTTATAACAAGATAGTGGGATTAAAACCTTCAAACCCACTTTTAACAATTTTATAACAAGATGACTGATCAATCTCATTTTCAATAGTACTACAATTAATATTATCAACCAATATAGGAACATCATCTAGAGATTTATTATAAACATTTTCAAAAGAATCCACAGGAACATAACATTCATCCTCCTTTGGTAAGTATGGGAGACAATCAAATAATGTAAGGGGTAAAGAGTTACTCTCATTAGAAGGTAGGAATTGGTAGATCCATTCTTCCTCCTCTTTATCATCTCTCTCCTCCTCTTTTTCATCCAGTGAGCTTCCAATTTCAGAAATTTCTTCTTCCATAGGCTCCTGCAAGGCATTAGTCTCTTCCGCTGGTGGAGAGCATCTATTAAGATATTCAATAATATAGCCATTTTCTTCCTTGTAATTATCAAAGCAAAATTTAAGTATATCATAAACCTCATATTTATAAGGTGCAAAATCAATATTTTCAAGCAAATAAGCTAGTTCAAATGCACCCTTCCAAGAAATAAATTCATTAATTTGTTCCACATCATAAAAGTCATAATTTCCCTTAACATAAGAAGATATGGTAACATCATCATTATACTCACATTGAAAAGGGAGGTGTTTATACCTCTTACAACAACAAGATTTATCAAAGCAATTAGTAACATTATAAGTAGAGCACACCTTTCTAGCAACGGTAAACAATTTATGAATTTGTTCCCATAAGTGTTTCCCTTTTTGTGACAAGCGGTGTTCCTTATAATAATATTTTTGTTCTTCCATGAACCTACCTTGCCAATAAGATTCATTTTCATAGAAACCAACCATTGATAGAAAGCATGATAAAGCAAGACAATAACAGACCAAAAAAAAATAACAACTATAGTAGGAATATTTTTTTGTATTTTTGATAAAAAGAAGAAGCAAACAAAGAAGAAATAAACTAAGCAAAACAAAAAAAAGTAAAGAGATTGGTTGTGAGGGACTCCCCTTGTGAAGATGTCTTTGACTCCCCGGCAACAGCGCCAAATAAGGCTTGATGGCTAAAAATATATCGAGCTTGTTGGGGAACCCCAAGAGGAAGGTATGATGAGCACAGCAGCAAGTTTTCCATCAATTATGAAACCAAGGTTATCAAACCAGTAGGAGCAAGGAAACACCTCCAAGGTGTTGTTTCCAACTTGGAATCCTGCATAACACAACCACAAAACTTTGCCCCCAACTTACAGTGAGGTTGTCAATCTCACCGGTTTTGCTGAAAACAAATGATTAAACGTATTGTGTGGAAGATAGTAATTGCTTGCAGAAAGTAAATAGTAAACAGTAAATAGTAGATTGTAGATTGATGGTAAGAGAATGGACCGGGGTCCAAAATTCACTAGAGGTGATTCTCCTTAAGATAGATGACATGTTGGGTGAACAAATTATAGCGGGGCAATTGACAAACACCGAGAAAGCATACATGCATATACTAATGATCTTGACTCCTATGAGATTTGATTGGGCATTACAACATTATACATAGACCATAATCCAACTGCATATATGACTAATAATCCACCTTCAGGTAATCATCAGAACCCCCTCTAGTATTAAGTTGCAAGCAACAGATAATTGCATTAATCAAAGTGTGTAAACTAAACAATACGATTTCCCCATGGAAAAAGTATTGCTGTTTTCTCCCTAGTAGCAATAGCACATCTAGTACCTTAGAGATTTCTGTCACCTCCCCAGATTACTAGAGGCATGAACCCACTATCGAGCATGAATACTCCCTCTTGGAGTTGCTATCTACTTGGCCAAGATAGCTACTAACAACGGAAAGCATGCAATATCACGAATAACAAAGACATGATAGAATCAATAATCAATCCGAAATAGCATCTCAATATCCATCGGATCCCCGCAAACACAACATGTAAGATTACAAACAGATGATCTTGATCATGAAAGGATCTCACAATATCTAAACATGGTAGCACAAAGGAGGAAAACCAACCATCTAGCTACTACATGGACCCGTAGTCCAGAGATGAACTACTCACGCATCACATCGGAGGCAGGCATGGTGATGAAGAAGGCCTCCAGGGTGATCTCTCCCCTCCGGTAGGGTGCCGGGAAGAGCTTCAGATCCCTCCCGATCTAGGGATAGAGATGACGGCGGCTACAGACTCTTTCATGGAATTTTGATCGGGTAATTAGGGTTTTCGTCTCGAGGGGTCTTTATAGGCGAAGGGGCAAGGTCGGTGGAGTACCAGGGGGCCCACACCCCCTGGTGGCACGCCCCCCTAGGACGCTGCGCCACCAGGTGTGGCTTCGTTTCCCCTCCGAACTACGTGTTGCTTCGGGTAAAATATTGAGTTTGGCTTTTGTCCGGTCCAATTCCAAGAATATTTCATTACTAGCTTTTCTGAAACCAAAAACAGCAGAAAACAGGCAACTAGCACTCTGTGGCATCTTGTTAATAGCTTAGTTCCAGAAAATGTGTAAAAATACTCCAAAGTGTGGACAAAACATAAGAAAGTAGATACTAAACAAGCATGGAACATCAAAAATTATAGATACGTTTGCAACGTATCAACATCCCCAAGCTTAACTCCTACTCGTCCTCAAGTAGGTAAGTGATAAAAAAGAAAGAATCATTTTTTAGGTGACATGCACCATTTGATCAAGGTGTTTGTAAAACATTGATAGCTGGGATCATAGTACTTTAACATAGCATGAAAGATATAGTTCTAACAATAAGACATAACAACTATGTTGTAACATGAAAAGGTACAAAACAAAAGATTCATGAATAATAGTGCATTGAAAGACGTTTGTTTGTTTCACATATAGAAAGCATAATGAGAATGGTATTCAGCTTGTCCCTCATAGTGTAGCAAAACATAAATGCATAGGACACCTTCAAGATTCATAAGGGTGACTAGACACAAATAGTTTAAGAACAAGCAATATCAAAGTTATGAATCAATCAACAAGTTTTGGGACAATGCAAATTAAACTAAGAATGATCACTATGCTCTCTCAATAGGTTCATAAATATAGAAGATGGAGACTCAACATAAAAGGTAAAAGAAAGGCCCTTCATAGAAGGAAGCAGGGATTCAAGTCTCATAAAGAGCTTCTAAAAATTATGGTAATTATTAGCTTTCAGCTCTCATTGCCCCTATCATAAGCATCTTTAGGTGATTAAGGTTAAAGTGAACAAATATGAGGATATGATTGACAAGTTATAAGTTGAAAATCTCATGCCCCATGCTTACGAGTACCGAACCTCATGCTACTCAACTTTAGGCACGAGTAAGTTCTTGTCATTGTAAGTACATGTGTATCATAGAGAACCGCCAACAGGGTACCCCTTGCCCGATGATACGGAAGCTTTCCAATATCAAAATGACAAGGCAAGCAGACAATGAGCATCTCAGTGATCTTTTTATTTGCTATTTGCATAGGTTTTTATTGAGGATGCTTCACAGATTTCTCACCATGGTTATGCTGCAAGTTTCCACCATGATTAGGCATGGCTTAGGCTAGCCGCCCAGGTGTTTCTCTAACACATATACAAACTCCATGAGCTTACAAGCTCCCCTTTTATTTCACACCACCGGGATCCATAAGCAAAATAATTATGATATCAACTAAATAATGTGCAATGTTGAAAGCGTTCCCCATGGTAACATGGTTCTGCAAATTCACAACTTATAAAGTGCAAGCATATATGCAACATAGATGGGCACAATGGTTTAAGTTTATTAAGTGCAAGAAAGTAAAGTGTGCCATCTAGTTTGTGAGAGCTTTAATCACTATTTTTCACATAACAAGTTTAATTCGGAAGGTAAATAAAAACATGAATACACTTGGAATATCAAATGCTCATAGGTAGGTATGGTGGACTCTTTGTAATAACTTGGTTTTATTTGGAGTTCGATGCATGAGTGGAACTCATACTTGGTATGGAGGCTAGCAAAAGTCTGGGAGCGACGAAATAAGAGAGCAATAATGGCCATAATCATGCAAAGCGACAAAACATTATTAATTAAAGCATAAAGTGATATTACAAGTCGATAACTAAATGATCATAGAGGCTATGGTGACTTGGTATAGTCTTAACATGGTGTGAGCATGCTCCAAGTCAACCCAAATAAAACATCAAAGGAGAATACCACAATATTATGCTTTTGTATGCTGAAATAACGCATGATTGTTTCAAGGAACATTAAGCAATCTCAATTGTTTGGAACAAGTCATGCTACAACAATAATGACTAAGCATAAAGTCAAAATAATATCAAGCATGACATGATAAATTCTAAGTCATAGTCAAAAACAAGCTCCTTTTGTACCACTTATAAGCATGAACTTTCCTACTCTTTTCCAATCCAAATCAACTTATTTGAAACTATGTATGAATACGGGGGTCCAAAAAAATTATTAAATCAAACTAAGCAAACTAAAACTAAAAACAAAACAAAGACGCTCCAAGAACAACACAATTGTGAATGAAACAATAAAAATGAAGTGTTTGGAAGAAACCTGAGATTTTTATTGATGAAGAAGGGAATGCCTTGGGCATCCCCAAGATTTGACGCTTGTACTTCTTGAATATTTGTTGGGGTGACACGGGTGGCATCCCCAATATTGAGCCTTTGTCCATACTTCATCTTATCACATTACTCTTCCCTACACTTTAAATTTTCCTTCATACAAAACTTCACACAATCTTCATTAGCAACATTAGTGTATTCAAGATAATAAGTCTTTTGGTTCAGTTTCAACACAAGTAAAACTTCCATTAAAACACAAGATATTGTAGCAATTCCTTTTAAAAGTTCAAGAATTTTGGCAAGAACGCAAAGAGAAAGAGATTTAAGAAGCAAATGCAAATAATGGCAGAAATCTGTCAAAACAGACCAGCAGATAAAAACGGATTTTTTCGAAGACCTTATGTTGCTCAAATCGAAAAGTGTTAAATTAACGAAAGTTGGATAACAACCTGGGGCATAAGCCCGAACAATTACAGCTTAATCCGACATACACATATTTTTCACGAATTTTTACAGCGAAGCACAAAAATCTGTTTCGGGACAGCAACTTTCCCAAGCATTATTTCTCTCTTATTAAAGGTTATTCTTGGCACAAAAACCACACAAAAAGGATAATGAGAGGTTATTACTGAAGCAATAACTTCAAAGACTCTACAAAAGAAAAACTTATTGACTACGATTTTGGGTTATCTCCCAATAAGTGTTTTTCTTTAACGCCTTTGAGCTTGGCATGATAATTTCGATGATGCTCACATAAGAAATATGAATTGAAGTAAAAGAGAGCATCAAGAAGAAAATTAAAAACACATTTAAGTATAACCCACTTCCTATGCATAGGAATCTTATATGCAAATAAATTCACAAAGAACAAAGTGATAGGCATAGGAAGATAAAACGAGAGTAACTTCAAAACTTTCAACAAATAGGGAGGTGTTTCAGTACCATGAAAACTTTTACAACCATATTTTCCTCTCACATAATAATTTTCAGTAGCCTCATGAAAAAAGTCAACAATATAACTATCACATAAAGCATGCTTTTCATGATCTACAAACACATAATTTTTATCAAGATCAAAAATCGTGGGATTAAAACCTTCAAACCCACTTTTAACAATTTTATAACAAGATGACTGATCAATCTCATTTTCAATAGTAGTACAATTAATATTATCAACCAATATAGGACCATCATCTAGAGCTTTATTATAAACATTTTCAAAAGAATCCACATGAACATGACATTCATCCTCCTTTGGTAAGTATGGGAGACACCCAAATAATGTAAGGGGTAAAGAGTTACTCTCATTAGAAGGTACAAATGGGTAGATCCATTCTTTCTCCTCTTGATCATCACTCTCCTCCTCTTTTTCATCCAGTGAGCTTCCAGTTTCAGCAATTTCTTCTTCCATAGGCTCCTGCAAGGCATTAGTCTCTTCCGCTGGTGGAGAGCATCTATTAAGATATTCAATGATATAGCTATTTTCTTCCTTGTAATTATCAAAGAAAAATTTAAGTATATCATAAACCTCTTATTTATAAGGTGCATAATCAGTATTTTCAAGCAAATAAGCTAGTTCGAATGCACCCTTCCAAGCAATAAATTCTTCAATTTGTTCCACATCATAAAAGTCATAATTTCCCTTAACATAATAAGATATGGTAACATCATCATTATACTCACATTGAAAAGGGAGGTGTTTATACCTCTTACAGCAACAAGATTTATCAAAGCAATAAGTAAAATTATAAGTAGAGCACACGTTTCTTGCAATGGTATACAATTTATCAGTTTGTTCCCATAAGTGTTCCCTTTTTATGACAAGCGGTGTTCCTTATAATAATATTTTTGTTCTTCCGTGAACCTACCTTGCCAATAAGATTTACTTTCAAAGAAACCAACCATTGAAAGAAAGCATGATAAAGCAAGACAATAACATACCAACGAAAATAACAACTATAGTAGGAACTAATTTTTTTGTATTTTTTATAAAAAGAACAAGCAAACAAAGCAGAAATAAACTAAGCAAAACAAAAAACAAAGTAAAGAGATTGGTTGTGAGGGACTCCCCTTGTGAAGATGTCCTTAACTCCCCAGCAACGGCGCCAGAAAAAAGGCTTGATGGCTCAAAATATATCAAGCTCATTGGGGAACCCCAAGAGGAAGGTATGATGAGCACAACAACAAGTTTTCCCTCAGTTATGAAACCAAGCTTATTCAAACAGTAGGAGCAAGGAAACACCTCCAAGGTGTTGTTTCAAACATGGAATCCTGCACAACACAACCACAGAACATTGCCCCCAACTTACATGAGGTTGTCAATCTCACCGGTTTTGCTGAAAACAAAGGATTAAACATATGGTGTGGAAGATAGTAATTGCTTGTAGAAAGTAAATAGTAAACATTAAATAGTAGATTGTAGATTGATGGTAAAAGAATGGACCGGGGTCCATAGTTCACTAGAGTCGATTCTCCTTAAGATAGATGACATGTTGGGTGAACAAATTACAGTGGGGCAATTGATAAACACCGAGAAAGCATACATGCATATACTAATCATCTTGACTCCTATGAGATTTGATTGGGCATTACAACATTATACATAGATTGTAATCCAACTACATCTATGACTAATAATCCACCTTCAGGTTATCATCCGAACCCCCTCTAGTATTAAGTTGCAAGCAACAGATAATTGCAGTAAGCAAAGTGTGTAAAGTAAACAATACGATTTCCCCATGGACAAAGGATTGTTGTTTTCTCCCTAGTAGCAACATCACATCTAGTACCTTAGAGATTTTTGTCACTTCCCCAGATTACTAGAGGCATGAACCCACTATCGAGCATAAATACTCCCTCTTGGAGTTGCTAGCATCTACTTGGCCAAGATAGCTACTAACAATGGAAAGCATGCAAGATCACAAATAACAAAGACATGATAGAATCAATAATCAATCTAAAATAGCATCTCAATATCCATTGGATCCCCGCAAACATAACATGTAAGATTACAAATAGATGATCTTGATCATGAACGGAGCTCAGAAGATCTAAACATGGTAGCACAAATGAGGAGAACCAACCATCTAGTTACTACATGGACCCATAGTCCAGAGATGAACTACTCACGCATCACACTGGAGGCAGGCATGGTGATGAAGAAGGCCTCCAGGGTGATCTCTCCCCTCCGGCAGGGTGCCGGGAAGAGCTTCAGATCCCTCCCGATCTAGGTATGGAGATGACGGCGGCTACAGACTCTTTCGTGGAATTTTGATCGGGTACTTAGGGTTTTCATCCCAAGTGGTATTTATAGGCGAAGGGGCAAGGTCGATGGAGTACTAGGGGGCCCACACCCCCTGGTGGCGCCCCCCCTAGGCCACGCCGCCACAAGGTGTGGCCGCCCTGGTGCGCCACTTTGTCTCCCCTCCGGACTCCTTGTTGCTTCGAGTAAAATATTAACTTTGGCTTTTGTCCGGTCCAATTCCGAGAATATTCCCTTACAAGCTTTTTTAAAACCAAAAATAGCAGAAAACAGGCAACAGGCACTATGGCATCTTGTTAATAGCTTAGTTCCAGAAAATGTGTAAAAATACTCCAAAGTGTGGACAAAACATAAGAAAGTAGATACTAAACAAGCATGGAACATCAAAAATTATAGATACGTTTGCAACGTATCAACCATTCATTATGCCGAAGACTATCAATAGAATCTTCTAGATGCTAGAATGGAAAAGAAGATCCAACGGCTAGAAAAGATGGCATTCAGGAGTCTTGATCCAATGGTCAACATTCAAAGTTATTCGTACACTATATAGTGGTTTGTAATGAAGACTATCAATAGAATCTTCAAGATGCTAGAATGCAAAAGGAGATCCAACGACTAGAAATGTTGGGATTCGCGAGTCTTGATCCAACAGTCAATATTCAAAGTTGTTTATACACTATATAGTGGTAAGATCATGTAGAAGCCAACGATTATTAGCTACTAGTAAGTTGCAAGTGAGACTCAGATAGTAGACGTATGACATATCATCACTATATAAAATTATAATTGGTAAAGAACAAAAAATTATAAATTTGATCAACATCTATAAAGTATGGGTGTATATTTGATCCTTGTAGTTTGTATCATCATGTATAAGTAAAAGATTATTAGCTACCTAACACATGATATTTTTGATAACATATTCTAGAGAAACAAGGGAGAAGATTCTAGTATGATGGTGAAGTGTGTTTTGAGGTTTATGCATAGCATTCATTATGCCGAAGACTATTAGTAGAATCTTCTCGATGCTAGAATGGAAATAAGATCCAACATCTAGAAATGCAGGGATTCGCGAGTCTTGATCCAACGGTCAACATTCATAGTTATCCATACACTATATACTGGTAAGATAAGATAAGATAAGATCATGTAGAAGTCAACGATTATTAGCTACGAGGGAGAAGATTCTAGTATGATGGAGAAGTATGTTTTGAGGTTTGTGCATAGCATTCGTTATGCTGAAGACTATCAATAGAATCTTCTAGATGCTAAATGGAAAAGAAGATCCAACAGCTAGAAATGCTGGGATTCGTGAGTCTTGATCCAACAGTCAACATTCAAAGTTATCCGTACACTATATAGTGGTTTGTAACAAAGACTATCAATAGAATCTTTAAGATGCTAGAATGGAAAAGAAGATCCAACGACTGGAAATGTTGGGATTCGCGAGTCTTGATCCAACGGTCAATATTTAAAGTTGTTTGTACACTATATAGTGGTAAGATCATGTAGAAGTCGACGATTATTAGCTACTAGTAAGTTGCACGTGAGACTTAGATAGTAGACGTATGACATATCATCACTATATACAATTATAATTGGTAAAGCACAAAAATTTATAAATTTTATCAACATCTATAAAGTATGGGTGTACATTTGGTCCTTGTACTTTGTATCATCATGTAGAAGTCAAAGATTATTAGCTACCTAACACATGATTTTTTTTCATAACATGGTCTAGAGAAACAAGGGAGAAGCTTCTAGTATGACGGAGAAGTGTGTTTTGAGGTTTGTGCATAGTATTCATTATGCCGAAGACTATCAGTAGAATCTTCTCGATCCTAGAATGGAAAAGAAGATCCAACGGTTAGAAATGCAGGGATTCGCGAGTCTTGATCCGACGATCAACATTCAAAGTTTTTCGTACACTATATAGTGGTAAGATAAGATACTAGTAAGTTGCACGTGCCCTGCACGTGAGGCTCAGATAATAGACGTCTGACTTATCATCACTATATAAAATTATAATAGGTAAAGTGGAAAAAATATAAATTTGATCAACATCTATAAAGTATGGGTGTATATTTGGTTCTTCTACTTTGTATCATCATGTGTAGAAGTCAAAGATTATTAGCTACCTAACACTTGATATTTTTGGTAACATGCTCTAGAGAAACGAGGGAGAAGATTCTAGTATGATGGAGAAGTGTGTTTTGAGATGTTTATGCATAGTGCATTCATTGTGGTCAAGACTATCAATATAATCTTCTAGATGCTAGAATGGAAAAGAAGATCCAATGGCTAGAAATGTTCGGATTCGCGAGTCTCGATCCAACGGTGAATATTCAAAGTTATTCGTACACTATATAGTGGTAAGATAAGATGTCTAAAAACATGGCTTGTGGAATTTAGATCCATACGCTTCAGACTGTCTTTACAAAAAGGAACAATCTCGTCATCACTCGGAAAATTAAGAATGATATTTCCTGATATTTGGAAACTCACATCGACGAAATTGTTTACTACAAGAAGATGCACCCGTCTACCTCTGTAAAGACAATTAATTCAAGAGCAATCTATCGCATTTACTTGTAGCTCAAGTCTGATCTAATTTCGTTAAATTGTCAAGATGCAAAATGTTAGCAAGAAGTTGAACTTGTTGTAATAACTATCAATGGTGGTTTGTGATATATTAAATCAGCCCCCAATGGTTACCTCCAAAAAATGTAAAACTTTCAATGCAACCTACAATTTACTTGTAGTTCAAAATTGACCTAATTTCAATAAATCGACATAAAATCAATTTCAAGTGGGCAAACTTAGCTATAGGAATAAGTTTGAAAACTCATACAACATGGGAATCATAAGTACAACATGACGGTCCACTATATATGTCTGAAAGCTTGGCTTGTGGCGTTCAGGTCCATATCCTTCGGACTTTGTTTACGAAAACGAATAATAATCTCATCATCACTCGGAAAATTGAGAAAGTGTTTTCCTGATAGTTGGAACTCACACCGGTGGTACTGATTACTACAAGCATATGCATCCATCTACCTCCAAAGAGACATTTAATTAAAGAAAAATTGATTGCATTTACTTGTAGCTCAAGTTTGAGCTAATTTTTTGTTAAATTGTCAAGATGCAAAATCTTAATTAGAAAGGAGTTAAAAACCTATTGTCAAAACTCTCGGTTGATTTCTGATATATTAATTGAGCCCCCAATGTGTACACCTCCAAAAGTTTTTTGTAATTCTTTAGAGGCAGCCTACAATAATTTAGTTGTTGTAGTTCAAGTTTGACCAAATTTCGATAAATATAGGCATGAAGTCATTCAAGTGGGGAAAAGTTAATTAGCTATATAGGGAGTTTGAAAACTCATAAAACATGGGAATCGTAAGTAAACTATGTTGGTCCACTTAATATGTCTAAAAGCTTGGCTTGTGGCATTGAGATCCATATTCTTCAGACTTTCTTTACATAAAAGAACCATCTCGTCAACACTCCAAAAACTGAGGATTTTCTTTCCTCATAGTTAGAAACTCACACCGACGACATTGTTTACTAGAAGAAGATGCACCCATCTACCTACAAAAATACATTTAATTCAACAGTAATCTATCGCGCTTACTTGTAGCTCAAGTTTGACCTAATTTCGTTAAATTGACAAGAAGTCACTGAAGTGTGCAAAGTTTGCTAGGAAGCTTGAAAAATGCTAGTACTAAAAACTTGGGCATTACAGATAAGAAACCATTGGTCCAGTTTGTGTGATAATTGGGGTGGTTGCATTTTCTTTTAATATGGTAGGTCTCGTAGGAGAGAGGTGCTTAAGAGTTAACATGATCGATGGAAGTACAACTTACATCAAGGACCTCATAAAAAATGAAAATTGCATCCAAGTCTATCCATTTAACACTATGACCCTAAAACTGAATAATGAAGTGTGTGTGTTTTGAGGTTTGCGCATACTAGCATTCATCGTGCTAAAGACTATCAATAGAATCTTCCTCGATGCTAAGGGAAAATAGAATATCTAACGGTTAGCAATGTTTGGACTTGCTGGTCTTGATCTAGCGGTCAATGTTCGAAGTTAATTTGTACACTATACAATGGTGGTATGTTATTGTAAGAGATAAGACAAGATAAAGATAAGATACGAAGTACCGTGAATGGCCGATCTAATGGTTGGTCTCGTAGGAGCGAGGTGCTTGAGAGTTAAGATGGTCGGTGATAGTACAAGTTACATTAAGGACCTCATAAAAAATGAAAATTGCATCCAAATCCATGCATGCATTTAGCACAAGGACCCTAAAACTGAGCAATGAAGTGTGTGTTTTGAGGTTTGCGCATAATAGCGTCCATTGTGCTAAAGACTATCGGTAGAATCTTTCTAGATGCTAATAATGGAAAAGAAGATCCAACGGTTAGCAAAGTTTGGATTTGCCAGTCTTGATCCATCGGTCAATGTTTAAAGTTTGGATTTGCCAGTCTTGATCCAACAGTCAATGTTCAAAATGGGTTCAAAATTGCTTCCCTCCTAATGTTTGGCCGGTATTTTGAATAACCTTCCCTCCTGATGTTTGGGAAGAAAGTGAAAATTTCGAAAACCGGAAAACTTTGAATTTTGGTGCCGCCAAGGACCAAAGTAGTTTCCTTCCTATGTACTCCTCGTCCCTACTCCACACCAGCGCACGGCTGCCGAACACGCCAGAGACACGGAGCCGCCGTACCAAGGCACACATGCGAAGTGCCACACTGTGGACGAGGGGAGAGAGATTAGCCAGACCGGTGCGCAAGGGGAAAGGGGAGGAGAGATGGAGCATAGGGAAGGAGAGAGAAAACACACGATTTATCTTGCATCCATAGGTCCTGAAATTTACTACTAGTAGAGTGTACACTGTAAGGCCGCAGGAGTACCTCGTGTCAGAAACCCATCATAACTTTGCTGTGACATGAAACCGCCTTCAACTTCTCTTCGCTGCTGCCCTCTTCCCCAGCCAACGTTTTATTCTCTCAGCATGTACAGCGCATGGACAAACATGACCATATGTCTAAGCAAATAAATATACTACTCCCGCATTGTGTAAAAAAGCACACCTTAATAAGGCACACATAGTAAACGTATGACATATCATCCCTATATAAAATTATAATTGGTAAAGCACAAAAAATTATAAATTTGATCAACATCTATAAAGTACGGGTGTATATTTGGTCCTTGTACTTTGTATCATCATGTATAAGTCAAAGATTATTAGCTACCTAACACATGAAATTTTTCATGACATGTTCTAGAGAAATAAGGGAGAACATTCTAGTATGATGGAGAAGTGTGTTTTGAGGTTTGAGCATAGCATTCATTATGCCGAAAACTATCAATAGAATCTTCTAGATGCTAGAATGGAAAAGAAGATCCAATGGCTGGAAATGTTGGGATTCACGAGTCTTGATCCAACGGTCAATATTCAAAGTTATTCGTACACTATATAGTGGTAAGATAATATATCTCTATCTCTACTACTATAGTGGAGCAGTTTTGAATTTGATCCATAGCACCAATCCTGACCGTTGGGCTGTTGGATCCAATGATTTAGAGAAGTGGATTCGTGTTGAATAGTACCTAGAGCAAACTCCACCATGCATATTCTAGAACCATCATGTCACCACCCCCAAAATTTCATAGCACAATACGCTGTATTCTCTCTACTACTATAGTGGAGTAGTTTTGAATTGGATCCATAGCACCAATCATGACCGTTGGGCTGTTAGATCCAATGGTTCAGAGCAACTGGATTCGTGTTGAATACTACTCCCTCCGCCAAAATATAAGGCGCCTAAGGATTAGTCAAAAGTAAACAATTTTTAAGTTTGACCATGATTATACACAAAAATATAAAAATTTATAACACTAAATTAATACCAATAGATTCACCATAAAGTATATTTTCTTAATATGTCTATTCAATATTGTAGATGTAGATTTTTGTTCTAAATATTTGGTCAAAGTTAGTAAGATTTGACTTTTGACCAATCCTTAAGCCTATATTTGGGGACGAGAGAATCTAGAGCAAACTCCACCATGTTCTAGAACCATCATGTCACCACCACCAAAATGCAAAAATTAAGTCTATTAATAATAATTATCTACACATATTGAGAATATAACCTACCGTACTTTGAAATTTTGCGGTTGGTGACATGATGGTTCTAGAACATGGTGGAGTTTGCTCTAGGTACTATTCAACACGAATCCAGCATCTCTGAACCATTGGACCTAATAGCCCAACGGTCAGGATTGGTGCTATATATGGATCCAATTCAAAACTGCTCCATTATAGTAGTAGATATAGATAAAAAAAGCACACCTTAATAAGACCTACTATGTGGCATCCGCTAAGGTTCACCTTATACATAGTGGAAACTATAAAGTATATTTAAGCCTAAGGTGCACCTCAAGCTTGTGTGTTGACCGTAGAAAATAGAAAAATAATTTCCCCTCTCTCCTTATTTGATGTGATCGTTTTCAAAAGGGGTTCAAAATTTTCAAGATGCAAAATCTTAGTAGCTAGAAGTCGAAAAGTCTCAACTGATATATTAATTGACCGCTCGATGGTTACGCCCAAAAGATTTTTACATAAAACTTTCACACCAACCTACAATTTATTGCTTGTAGTTCAAATTTGACCTTTTATTTTGATACCTCGTCATAAAGTCATTCAACAAGTGGACGGGGTCAGCTAGGAACCTTGAAAACTCATAAAACATGGGAATCGTAAGTAAAACACATTGGTCCACCTAGCTAATATGTATAAAACCTAAAGTTTGACTTAATTTCATTAAATTGACAAGAAGTCACCAAAGTGCACGAAGTTAGCTAGGAATCCTAGTACTAAAAACTTGGGTATTACGCATAAGAACCCGTGGTCCAGTTTGTGTGATAATTTGGGCGGTTGCATTTTCTTTTAACCTTGGTAGGTCTCATAGGAGCGAGGTGCTTGAGAGTTAACACGGTCGGTGGAAGTACAAGTTACATCAAGGACCTCATAAAGAATGAAAATTGCATCCAAGACCATGCATTTAGCACAAGGACCCTTAAACTGAGCAATGAAGTATTGTGTTTTGAGGTTTGCGCATATTATAGTTCATCGTGTTAAAGACTATCAGTAGAATCTTTCTAGATGCTAAGAATGGAAAAGAAGATCCAACGGTTAGCAATGTTTGGATTTGCTAGTCTTGATCCAACTGTTAATGTTCAAAGTTAATCTCTACACTATATGTAGTGGTATGGTATTGTAAGAGATAAGAGACAAGATAAAGATAAGACAGAAGTATTGCGAATGGCTGATCTAATGGTAGGTCTCGTAAGAGCAAGGTGCTTGAGAGCTAGCACGATCGGTGGAAGTACAAGTTACATTAAGGACCTCATAAAAAATGAAAATTGCATCCAACAAGTCCATGCATTTAGAATAATGACCCTTAAACCGAGTAATGAAGTACTATGTGTTTTGAGGTTTGCGCATACTAGTGTTCATTGTGCTAAAGACTATCAGTATAATCTTTCTAGATGCTAAGAATGGAAAAGAAGATCCAATGGTTAGCAATGTTTGGATTTGCCAGTCTTGATCCAATGGTCAATGTTCAAATAAGTTAATCCCTACACTATTTAGTGGTGGTATGCATGGTAGTGTAAGAGATAAGAGACAAGATAAAGGTAAGATAAGAAGTACTGTGAATGGCCGATCTAATGGTAGGTCCCATAGGAGCGAGGTGATTGAGAGTTAACACGGTCGGTGGAAGTACAAGTTACATCAAGAACCTCGTAAAAAATGAAAATTGCATCCAAGTCCATGCATTTTAGCACAAGGACCCTGACACTGAGCAATGAAGTACTCTGTGTTTTTAGTTTTGTGCATACTAGCGTTCATCATGGTAAAGACTATCAATAGATCGAATCTTTCTTGATGCTAAGAATGGAAAAAAGATCCAACAGTTAGCAATGTTTGGATTTGCCAGTCTTGATCCAACGGTTAATATGTTCAAACTTAATCCCTACACTATGTAGTGGTATGGTATTGTAAGAGATAAGAGACAAGATAAAAGATAAGATAAGAAGTACTGTGAATGGCCGATATAATGGTAGGTCTCGTAAGAGCGAGGTGCTTGAGAGTTAACACAGTGAGTAGAATTACAATTTACATCAAGGACCTCATAGAAAATTGCATCCAAGTCCATGCATTTATCACAAGGACCCTGAAACCGAGTAATGAAGTGCTGTGTGTTTTGAGGTTTGCGCGTACTAGTGTTAATCATGCTAAATACTATCAATAAAATCTTTATAGATGTTAAGAATGGAAAAGAAGATCCAATGATTAGAAATGTTTGGATTTGCTAGTCTTGAGATCCAACGGTCAATGTTCAAAATAAGTTAATCCCTACAGTATGTAGTGGTGGTATATATGGTATTGTAAGAGATAAGAGACAAGATAAAGATAAGATAAGAAGTACTGTGAATGGCTGATCTAATGGTAGGTCTCATAAGAGCGAGGTGCTTGAGAGGTCGGTGGAAGTACAAGTTACATCAAGGACCTCATAAAAATGAAAATTCCATCCAAGTCTGTGCATTTGGCACAAGGACCCTGAAACCGAGTAATAATGAAGTACTGTGTGTTTTGAGGTTTGCGCATACTAGTGTTTATCGTGCTAAAGACTATCAGTAGAATCTTTCTAGATGCTAAGAATGGAAAAGATTATCCAATGGTTAACAATGTTTCGATTTGCTAGTCTTGATCCAACGGTCAATGTTCAAAGTTAATCGGTTAGCAAAGTTTGACCTCATTTCATGAAACAGTGAGCAAAGTTTGACCTAATTTCATTAAATAGTTAGGATGCAAAATCTTAGCAAGAAGATGCACCTGTCGTCAAAACTCTCGGTAGTTTCTGATATATATATTAATTGACCCTCCCCCGATGGGTACCTCCAAGAGTTTTTTTGTAAAACTTTCAAAGCAACCTACAATTTACCTGTAGTAGTCCAAATTTTACCTAATTTTGATAAATCTTCATAAAATCATTCAAGTGGGTGAAGTTAGCTAGGAAATTTGAGAACTAATTAAACATGGGAAATCATAAGTGCATCGTGTTGGTCCACTCTATATGTGTGAAAACTTGGCTTGTGGCATTCAGATCCATAGTCTTTGGACTTTCTTTAGGGGAAAGATCAATCTAGTCATCGGTCGAAAAATTAAGAATGTTGTTTCCTAAGATACTTGGAAACTCACACTGGTGGCATTGTTTACTACAAGAAGATGCACCTATATCTACCTCCTAAAAGACTTTTAAATCAAGAGGAATCTATTGCGCTTAATTGTAGCTAAAGTTTGGCCTAGTTTTGTTAAACTAGCAAGATGCAAAATCTTAGCAAGAAGTTGAATTTGTCTTCAAAAATCTCGTTGGATGGTTTCTCATATATTAATTGTGACACCCCAATGGGTACCTTCAAAAGCTTTTTCGTAAAACTTTCACAGTAACCTACAATTTACTTGTAGTAGTTCAAATTTGACATAAATTTGATAAATAAACATAAGGTCATTCAAGTGGGCGAAGTTAGGTAGTGAGTTTGAGAATTCATAAAACACAGGAAATCAAAAGTACAATATGTTGGTACACTATATATATGTGTGTGAAAACTTGGCTTCTAGCATTTAGATCGATATTCTTCGAACTTCCTTTACGAGAGAGAATAATCTTGACATCACTCAGAAAATTGAGAATGGCCTTTCCTGATAGTTGGAAACTCACACCGACGACATTGTTTACTACAAGAAGATGCACCCATCTACCTCCGAAAATACATTTAATTCAAGAGAAATCTATCGCACTTACATGTAGCTCAATTCTAACTTAATTTTGTTAAATTGTCAAGAAGAAAAATCTTAGAAAGAAGTTGAACCTATCATCAAAGCTCATAGTGGTTTCTGATATATTAATTCACCCCCGCCCCTCCCGGAAGGGTACCTCCAAAAGCTTTTTCATGAAACTTTCAAAGCAACCTACAATTTAATTGCAGTTCAAATTTGACCTAATATAATTTCGATAAATCGGGATAAAGTCATTCAAGTTGGTAGAGTTAGATAGGAAGTTTGAAAGCACGTAAAACATGGGTATCATGAGTACAACATGTCGGTCCAGTATATATGTCTGAAACCTGGATTGTGGCATTGAGATCCATATTCTTTGGACTTTCTTTACGAAAAAGAACAACCTCGCTTATCATCTATCGGAAAATTGAGAATTGAATGTTCTTTTCTAATAGTTTGAAACTCACACCGATGACATTGTTTAGTGTATATTGATTTTTTTAATGAGTATACTATTTAATACTATATATAGTTGGTCAAACTTTATAACGTTTGACTTTGACTAAACCTAATACGATGAGTAATTGTAACATCCCAAAAATATTAATCAAGCTTATAAAGATCTAATCACCCAAGTTTAGGGTTAACCAAATCTTTTATTATTAAACTTAATATGAGTGCATCTATGATTTGCATGAGTGTATGAATGATTGAAATTGCCATAATTGATTGCTACAAATGATAAGGCTTAGTTTAAAAATGAATACTACATCATCTAGATCATTCCCAAGCAAAACCCAATAAGAAGAAAATCAAATATCAATCATATAACCATATGGTCACTTTGGCCAAAATTATCCACTAGACCACTTTGAGTGTTCTTAGTAAAAGATTTCCAACATAAACAATTCCAATTATTTTCACCCCTTGCTAGACCAACTCGAAGTGAATCCAGGCAAACTTTACAAAGTGACAGAAACTATTTTCAAATCTATTTAAGAGGCATTGCAAAATTGAATCAATTCATATGCCTAGATCATCACTTTTTAAAAACCCTTTCAAACCAATTTCCCTTGACAAATCCCAACAACCATAGACTACTAAGAAAGTAACAAGATCACTCACCAAAAATCATTCAAAAATTTGAAAGTAAAGTTCATGTGGCCATTTGGTCGAACACCTCACACACATAGTACAACCTCAACAACTATACACTGTTTTGAGCTATCAATTGCTCATCTCTTGTACTGCAATCAACCCATTCAATTGTCCATGATCAAGCCTGGTACTTGGCCGTGCAGTGGAGAGCCTCCTCCCCACCTTTGCACTAGTGCCATGCTTGTAACGATCTGGCCATGCTGGTCGAGCATGAACCACTTGCTGCACGCCGCGCCGCCCTCGCCCACGATGTCCAACAAGTAGCCATGACCTCACCGCCACCCCCTGTCCACCCCTTGACCAACGGCAAGGTGAGAAGGAGCTAGACCAGCCACGCCCATTTAATCCCTTGCCATGCCGAGAGCACGACGGAGCGCCGCAGCTGCCTCGCACGCACACACCGCGCCTCGCTCTCTTCGCTCGTACCCATGATCGCCATAGCCCCAGTGACCTCCCAGACATGATCGTTCGCCGTTGCGTGCCCCATGACCACCGTATCAAGTGATGAATGCATGCGTACCCGAACAGAGCACCGACGTCGCCCGACCGATGGAGACAACCCCTTGCGGTGCCGTCACTCGCGTGACGATCACCATAGTCCGCCGCACCAACCCATGCCCTCCGCCATGCTCAGCAAGACCTATAGCAACGTCGCTGGAGAAGCCAGACCATGCCGCCCTGCCTCCACCCTTGGTGTATAAATAGAGGCCACCCAGACCTCATTCTCCACAGGGTACCACTCCCCACTCACCCAGGAACGTCACCGACCTTTCACCGGAGCAAGGCGAGCACCACGACACCAGAAATTGGCCAGAGTTCGCCGCTGCAGTAGAGGAAGGAAGCCATTGATTGCGGCCACCCCAGGAGCCGCCGTGACCGCCAATCAACTCGCCGTCGACGACCAGCCTGTTCACCCCCATCGCCGACCATAGCTGGAGCCCCGGTAAGTCCCCAGCGACCACCACCGCCGTGTTAGGGTTCGAGTCTCGCCGGAGAAGTTCGACAGAGACGACGAACCACAGCCTTAGATCCTAGTCTAATTGTAGGGCTGAGATTGAAAGATACTGTTTCGGTTTAGATGAGTCACTGACACGTGGGACCGTTCTGTCAGCAGCCTGCT
Source organism: Avena insularis (assembly GCA_023614405.1). Taxonomy (NCBI): domain Eukaryota; kingdom Viridiplantae; phylum Streptophyta; class Magnoliopsida; order Poales; family Poaceae; genus Avena; species Avena insularis. The sequence continues at coordinate 471,630,020 of CM042694.1, forward strand.
GCGTCAGCGCTGTGCAGTTGGGCCGGCCCATGTCTTTCCCCATGCAGAGCCCGGTGATTCAAATAATATTTTTTCATTTTAGTTAAAACCCTATTCTATCGATGGATTCAAAATTCAATTTAAAAAGATTCACTGAACCAAAATGCATGATTCCAATTTTTTTGGAAAGGTATTGAAGTTATATAATCACTCCCATTGGATTCAAACCATTTAGACTTATAGATCACCTATACCAAAAATAACAAGACAGAGTCTTTTGACACTTCAAACATTTTTCTAAAATAAACTATAAATTATTTTGAGATGATTCAACCTCTCAAAAATCACATTTGCCATGATCTACATTAATATGTAAAAAGATTTGGTTTTACAAATATGAAACATGGCTTAGTATTAAAAGAGTGCAATATCAGCATTTCTAGTCACTTTAATATTATTAAATAGTAATATTAAATCTTGTAATATATGATCACCATTTTAAATCACATTCCCAAGTATTGGAATAGATGGTGATGACATGTGTCAACATGATCCACTATTTTAATTGGAGAAAATTAAATATTAAGGATTTAAAATGAGTAGAAATTACTTTTCTAAAATAAGAAGATTAAGAAAATGTTAATAGTCCATATGATGATTGAGAAGATGCTAGATCATCTAGTAGGAGCGCTTGTGTGTTAAATAGTAGTAGTGAAGTGTTGTTTGGTGATTGTGTACATTGAATGTATTTATAGACGATAGTACCGACCCAGGATACACTGAGGAGGAGTACTTCGAGGAGGAGGAGGAGGAGGAGAACTTCAACGACTTCAACCAACAAGGCAAGCTATCCATGCAAGTATAGCTATGCAAGTTAACTTGTATAGATACCATATGCAAACCTCTGAGATGCAACTTTACCAATTCCTAGTTTTAAACCAAGCTTTGCTTTTCTTTTTGCTACAATATTACTTAGTTAATGAATTGTGATTACTGGAAAATAGGATGGATATCCTCAGAATCATAGAACTAGCCTTGGATACTTATACTTGATTAGCACCCCCAATAGTGATACCCTCAATACTAGTGGCTAGTGCTAAATTAAACTTGATTACTTTAGATGGGAATACTTGGTAAAAATGATTATGGAAACCTTGGAATGATGGTTCATTCAATTGAAATGTTTTGACATGTGTTATGATACACCCTGGTTTGATGATGAAAATGATGAGGCATGAGCCTTGACTTTAATAAAATTTGATGGTTGGGTTCGAATGCGATACCATTCCAATTTTACCGTACAACCACAATACCTGAGTTGGGTAGGGCTTGACTAGAAGTTTATATGTCTTAGTATGGGTTCCCTTGCGGAAGAGGTTGAACTAAGGCTACCTCGTGATGAATGTCCACCTATGCAGTACCCAGGATGGCAGATGGCCATGGCTGGGAGGCCAAACTCATAGGGGAGGTGCCTATACTAGGGTGTGTAACTAAAAGGTTAAGATTGATTATCCGCATACCAAGTATGATGATTCAGGGTTATCCCTGATGGATGTATCAAATTTTGTGGTCAAAGTGTACCACCTCTGTAGAGTGTCAAACTATTCGAATAGCCGCATCCGCGGTTATGGACAGTTGGAGTGGCCATACTGTTCCATTGTCAGATGTTTTCAAAATGAATTATGACTTGAAGAATGACCTTGACTTGACCACAACAGAGTTGTGGACATGAAATCTAAGTTCCCACTTAAGTAATTTAGAGAACTAAACTTAGGTCTTTACCCTTAAGGCTTTGTGAAATAAACCTGGCTTTTTGCAAACAAACCTAGAGCTTATGAATCCTACTAGTTTTACCTTACTTATGCTAGTGTTAGTTTGCGAGTACTTAAAGAGTACTCATGGCTTTGTCCCTGGCTATTCCCATGGCCAGACTATGAGGAGGATTACCCGGAAGATGGACAGCAGGAGGTCTATGACAACTAGGATCATCTCCGATCGTCAGCATTGCCTGTGACCCTGAAGATGGAGCCTACTACGTTTACTTTTCACTGCTTTGATTGTATTAAGACTAGATCATGAGATCCTTTATTTGTAAGACCTTTATTATCTTTTGTAATGGATGATGTACTGTGGTACCACTTCTGTTATGTATCGCAAAATTGATAATCCTGGGATTGCGATGTACGGCATAACAGGCATCTAGACTTAAAAATCCGGGTGTTGACAAGTTGGTATCAGAGCCATCCTGACCATAGGAGACCCTAGTTAGAATGGACGCCTGAAGAATCTAGTTTCAAAACAAAAGAAGTAAGTATTTACAAAAACTATTCTCATTCTTATCCTTGCGATTCTTTCCAAAAGAGATCAGTCGTGACTCAAAACTCTTACAATTCTACCTAAAATTTGACACACTTGATCACCCCACTAACTTACTCATCTTAATTGCTTATAGATGGATGTCAGCTATAGCAAGTTTTACCAGTTGGGCAATGGAGGACATCTTATCTTTGAGAGGGATCTGGACCATATTTCAGAGTATCTTGGATGCCCGCACCTAGAGTTCTTCGGAGCATAGCTCAACGATTAATCTGGAGGGGAGCTACAGTGGCTGATAGTTGCTGACCTGAGAGGCAAAATGGAGGCACCTCTTTCTGATAAGATTCAGTTCAGCGTTCGGGAGAACAACTGGATAGACGGATTAGCCAGGGCTATGCAAGAAGCTCTCGCTCGCTTGTGTGCTTAGAACATCAACCAGATCATCGGCATCCGTTTTTCTCACTATGCCAGACGTGATTCTACGGGACAACCTTTGGCCATGCCTGCACACCTAGAGTTGACGCATCACGTGGACCACATGGCCTTCATGCTACACGAGACACATAAAGAGTTAGACAATGCCCGTGCTTACGCCAACCAGAACCATGCCGAAGCTATTGAAAGGAAGCAAACCATCGCCCTTCTCTCCAAGGATCGCAAGTCACTTCACAGCCAGCAAGACAAAAAGGATCGCACCATCGCCCGTCTTCGTCAGAAGATAGCCACCTTGAAGGAGACCATCCACGACCAGGAGTTCCAGCTGGAGGAACAACAGGAGGAGGAGGAGGGTTAAGACATCTAGGGGGATATTCACTCTTACCTCAGTGATGAAAATGACTACCTGGAGGATGAAGCCATGGAGGACAACACTAATAAGGATGATGCTGACTTCATTGATGATGAGTAGTCGCACCTGAGCACTATCGTAGGTGTGAGTTGTACCTGGTCCCTTTGTATCGTAGCTTGCCAGAATGGTCCTTAAGACCATCTGTTTCTCTCTAGTTGTGGTGTGTGTTTGGGATGAATGAATGAGAAGAAGTTGCTAGTTTGCAAAAAAAAACTGAGTTATACTCAAAGCTTAATGTTTTAAAACAAACCCATGAACCCTAGAAATTTCCCTCTTGTCTCATTATTTATCTCAATCTTCAGATGACTCACGGAAATCCCAAAGGAAGTAGTTCATCTCAGGACCCAATGTTGCAGATTCTGCAAATGTTAGTTTCTAACCGTGAAGCTGGTAGAGCTAAACGTCAAGCCAACTTAGCCACTATGCAACAGATAGCCAAGATGGCCAACAATAATCAAGGCCATGGAAACCAAGATCACCATGGATCCAAACTTAAGAACTTTCAGAATACCAACCCACCCATGTTTAGTAAGTCCGAGGAGCCTCTAGATGCTGATGATTAGCTGCAAACCATGGAGAACAATCTAGAAGTGGCTGGAGTGGATGCTAATGAGAAGGTGTTATTTGCTACCCACTACCTATCCGGCTATGCCAGATCATGGTGGAATAGTACCCGTACCATGAACGGAGGTCAGATGATGACTTGGGAGGAGTTCAAACTCAAGTTCAGCAGGACCAATGTGCCCCCGGGTCTAATCAAGAGGATGAGAGATGAATTTAGAGATATGAAACAAGGAAGGATGACTGTGGTTGAGTACCATGACAGATTTCTGTCACTAGCTAGGTATGCACCTGATGAGGTTGACACAGAAGCAAAGAAGAAAGAGAGATTCCTGAACGGACTGCATGATGAGATGCAAACCGTGTTAGTCAACATCTGCTTTGATGACCTTGAAGCTTTAGTGGATTCAGCCATTCAGATGGAAGGGAAGATAAACCAAGCCAGTGAAAATCACAAGCGCAGAATGATGCACCAACTAGGACCCCACCATACCCCACAGTATCGCCGCAACTCGTCTGCAGGATATGCACCCAAAAACAACAGACCCCCAATGAATCGTCCGAACTACCCCAATCATGGAGGAGGAAACCCAAGGCCCGGAGGAAACCACAACAACAACCCTGACAACTCCAATAATTTCAACCGTGCACCGCCAAAGTCCAACAACAACAACAATACTGCCCCAAGGACTGGAAGCAATCATGTGCCTGTCACAGGGAAAGGCAAGTCAATGATAACTCGCTTTGAATGCGGAGTCATGGGCCACTACTCCAACGAGTGCCCCAAGAAGCTTGCCGCAGCAACCAATGTTACTGCACCTGCCCAACAGCAATGCCGTGTCCAGCCTGGAAGAAGATTTTCCCCAGGAAACCCGCACAACCGTAATGGCTGTCTGTTCCACATGAATGCTGAGGAAGCCCAGGAATCGCCAGATGTCGTGCTGGGTATGTTTTTTGTTAACTCAGTTCTAGCAAGAGTGTTGTTTGATTCTGGAGCATCGCACTCGTTTGTTACAGAAGAATTTGCATGCACTAGTAAGATTCAACCAACAAATTTGAAGCATGTCATGATAGTTGAAATACCTGGTTCAACTACAAAAGCTAGAAAAGTTTGCAAGGCCATACCTATCAGAATACATGGGATAGATTTTTATGCCAATCTAATAGTACTTGGAACCAAAGGTTTGGAAGTAGTGCTAGGAATGGATTGGATGTCGAAACATCAAGGATTAATCGACTGTGCCAAGAAAGCCACAACCATGACCAGTATCACTGGAGTATCAGTCGAACATGTATCTGAGACATTGCCCCGTCAATTCAAGTGCAACAAGAGTTTAGCCAAAACCATCATTGACCAAGTCAGAGTAGTCCGTGAATACCCCGACATGTTCCCAGATGTATTGCCCGGTATGCCCCTAGATCGGGATACCGAGTTTATCATTGAACTAATCCCTGGAACCGGACACATAGCTCAGAGACCCTATAGTATGAACCATATGAACTAGTGGAGCTGAAGAAGCAACTTGATGATATGCTGGCAAAAGGACTAATTCAACCAAGTGCATCGCCATGGAGATCACCCGTTTTGTTTGTTGATAAGAAGGATGGTGCCAATAGTCTTTGTACGGATTATCAGAAGTTGAATGATGTCACCATCAAGAACAAGTACCCTTTGACAAAGATAGAAGATTTGTTTGATCAACTGACTGGTGCTAGAGTGTATTCTAAGATTGATCTTAGAACTGGTTATCATCAATTGAAAATCCGTGCGACGGATATCCCAAAGACTGCCTTCACCACCACATATGGATTGTATGAGTACAATGTCATGTCTTTTTGGATTAACCAATGCCCCCTCTTTTTTCATGAATCTCATGAATAAGATTTTTATGAATTTTCTGGATAAGTTTATCGTTGTGTTTATCGATGACATTCTGATCTACTCCAAATCAGAAGAGGACCATGAGCAACATCTGAGAACCATCCTTGAAACCCTTAGAGAGCATCAACCATATGCCAAGTTCAGCAAGTGTGAATTCCGGATAAAAGAAGTAGGATTCTGATGTCTACGCACTTCTATTCTTGTAGACAGTTGTTGCGTGATGTCTACGCACTTATATTCTTGTAGACAGTTGTTGGGCCTCCAAGTGCATAGGTTTGTAGAACAGCAGCAAGTTTTCCCTTAAGTGGATTACCCAAGGTTTATCGAACTCAGGGAGGAAGTGGTCAAAGGTATCCCCTCTCAAGCAATCCTGCAATCAAGATACAAGAAGTCTCTTGTGTCCCCAACACACCCAATACACTTGTCAGGTGTATAGGTGCACTAGTTCGGCGAAGAGATAGTGAAATACAAGTGGTATAGATAATTATAAGTGGTAACGATGATAGAAAAGACTAAAATAAAACTGAAATAAAGATAGAGGCAAGCAAACATGTAACAGATCTAGTAGCAAACGGTGTCTCAGTGCTTACAAACAAGGCCTAGGGATCATACTTTCACTAGTGAACACTCTCATATAAATATATTCTTCTTTATGATACTACGCTGAACTACTCTCCGGTTGGACACTCTAATCGTTGGTAGGGCTATAACAGCACACCGCAAAGTAAGCCTTTCCCATCTAGATAACCCCACACTGTCACCTTGAGTACTAGAGGAGTCCAACAAACACCACAATTTCATAGAAACATCCAACTCTAGATATAACTCATAACAAGTATTTGTAATCTCTAGCCTAAGTGCCACCATGGTGTGCACGCTGTCACTTTCACACACATGGGGAGAGCGGAGATCTATTAAAGCACTTGAGTAGCAAGGTAGATCTACTTGATTACAAAGCTCATGATCACAATATGATCATGCATAGAGAGAGAGATGAACACATAGCTACCGGTAGAACCCTTAGCCTCGAGAGAGAACTACTCCCTCCTCGTCATGGGAATCAGCAATGGTGATGGAGATGGCGGTGGAGATCGATGGAGATGGCTCCGGGGGCACTTCCCCGTCCCGGCAGGGTGCCGGAACAGAGACTTTCTGTCCCCCGAATCTCCCCTTCGGTGGCGCGGGCCATGGAACTTTTCGTGGATTGATTGATGATTTAGGTTTACGCATCGGAGGCTTCTTATAGGATGAGGCAAGGTGGGCGTCCAGGGGGGCCACACCATGCCCTGGCGCGGCCTAGGTGGACCCGCGCCTAGGGGTGGTGTGGCCACCCTGTGGCCCCCCGCCGGCTCTCCTTCTGGCTCTATGAGTCTTCCGGGAAAATAGGAACTTTGGCTTTTGTCCCGTCCAATTCTGAGAATATTCATTTTCTGACTTCTCGAACCAAAACAAAAAAACAGGCAAACCACTGTGGCATCTTGTTAATAGGTTAGTCCAAGAAATCATATGAAAAGTACTCCAAAGTTGGAACAAAACATAAGAAAGTAGATAAAACCAAGCATGGAACATCAAAAATTATAGATACATTTGCAATGTATCATTCGGCCTCCAAGTGCAGAGGTTTGTATAATAGTAGCAAGTTTTTCCTTTAAGTGGATCACCCAAGGTTTATCGAACTCAGGGAGGAAGTGGTCAAAGGTATCCCCTCGCAAGCAACCCTGTAATCAAGATACAAGAAGTCTCTTATGTCCCCAACACACCCAATACACTTGTCATGTGTATAGGTGCACTAGTTCGGTGAAGAGATAGTAAAACAGAAGTGGGATGGGTAATTATAAGTGGTAATGGTGATATAAAATATCTTGATGGCGTGGAAAAGGCTAAAGTAAAACTGAAATAAAGATAGAAGCAAGCAAACATGTAATAGATCTAATAGCAAACGGTGTTTTAGTGCTTAGAAACAAGGCCTAGGGATCATACTTTCACTAGTTAACACTCTCATATAAATATATTCTTCTTTATGATACTACGCTGAACTACTCTCCGGTTGGACACTCTAATCGCTGGTAGGGCTATAACAGCACACCTCAAAGTAAGCCTTTCCCATCTAGAAAACCACACACTATCACCTTGAGTACTAGATGAGTCCAACAAACACCAAAATTTCATAAAGACATCCAACTCCAAATATATCTCATAACAAGTATTTGTAATCTCTAACCTAAGTGCCACCATGGTGTGCACGCTGTCACTTTCACACACATGGGGAGAGAAGAGATCTATTAAGGCACTTGAGTAGCAAGGTAGATCTATAGATTACAAGCTCATGATCTCAATAAGATCATGCATAGAGAGAGAGATGACCACATAGCTACTGGTAGAACCCTTAGCCTCGAGAGGGAACTACTCCCTCCTCATCATGGGAATCAGCAATGGTGATGGAGATGGTGGTGGAGATCGATGGAGATGGCTCCAGGGGCACTTCCCCGTCCCGGCAGGGTGCCGGAACAGTGACTTTCTGTCCCCCGAATCTCCCCTTCGGTGGCGGTGGCGCTGTGGAACTTTTCATGGATTTCTGATTGACGATCAAGGGTTTTTGCCTCGGGAGGAATATATAGGCGAAGGAGGCAAGGTCGGTGGCCAGCCAGGGGGCCCACACCATACCCTGTGGCCCCTCTCCGACTCTCCTTCTGGCTCCGTGAGTCTTCCAGGAAAATAGTAACTTTGGCTTTTGTCCCGTCCAATTCCGAGAATATTCATTTTCTGACTTCCTGGAACCAAAAACAGCAGAAAACAGGCAACTGGCACTGTGGCATCTTGTTAATAGGTTATTCCAAGAAAGTCTATGAAAAGTACTCCAAAGTGTGGAAAAAACATAAGAAAGTAGATAAAACCAAGCATGAAACATCAAAAATTATAGATACATTTGCAATGTATCAACATCCCCAAGCTTAACTCCTGCTCGTTCTCGAGTAGGTAAGTGATAAACAGAAAGAATAATTTTTGAGGTGACATGCACCATCAAAGACTTGATCAAAGTATTTGTAAAACATTCAAAGCTGGGATCATAGTACTTCAATCATAACATGAAAGACAAAGTTCTAGCAATAAGACAAAGAAACTATGATGCAACATGAAAAGGCACAAACAAAAGATTCATGAATAACAATGCTTTGCAAGACGTTTGTTTGTTTCACATAAATAAAACATAGAATAGTGGCATTCAGCTTGTCCCTCATGGAGTAGCAAATATAAATGCATAGGACACCTTCAAAGTTCATAAGAGTGACTAGATACAAATAGTTTAAAGCAAGCAATATCAAGGTATGCATCAAGCAACAAGTCTTGGGACAATGCACATAGAACTAAGAATGGCCACTATGCTCTCAAAGTAGGTGCATAAAGATAGAAGGTGGAGACTCAATATAATGGTGGAAGAAAGGCCTTCATAGAAGGAAGTAGGGATTCAAGTCTCATAAAGAGGTTCCAAAAATTATGGTACTTATAGCTTTCATCTCTCATTACCCCTATCATAAGCATCTTGAAGTGATTAAGGTTAAAGTGAACAAACTATGGTGTACATGCTTGACGAAGTAAAAGTTAGGAATCTCATGTCCCTTGAATATGAGGGCCGCTCCTCATGCTACTCAAGTTTAGTCACCGGTAAGTTCTTGTCATCGTAAGTACATGTGTATCATAGAGAACCACCAACGGGGTATCCCTTGCCCGATGATACGAAAGAATCCCCATATCAAAATGACAAGGCAAGCAAACAACAAGCATCTCAGCAATCTTCTTATTTACCATGGGAATATGGTGCTTTTTTCTCTCTTTCCTCTTTTCATAATCTCTTTTTTTTTATTTTTCTTTTTTTTCTCAATATAGGACTCTTTTTTTATAAGAAGAATGCTTCATAGACAGCTCATTATGGTTACGCTACAGGTTTCCACCATGTCAGCATGGATTAGACATGCCAAAGTGCTTTCTAACACATATACATAACTCCATGGACTTACAAGCTCCCTTTCATTTCACACCGACGACATCCATATACAAAAGAGCATGATATCAACTAGGTACAAGTACCCGTGCAATGTTGAAAGCGTTCCCCATGAAAACATGGTTCTGCAAATTCCCAACAAATAAGTGCAAGCATATACAACATAGACGACACAATGGTTCAAGTTTATTAAGGGCAAGAAAAGTAAAGTGTGCCATCAAGTTCGTGAGAGCTTTAATCACTAGTTTTCTCATAACAAGTTTAATTCAGAAGGTAGATAAAAACATGAATATACTTAGAATAGCATAAGCTAGTAGGTAGGTATGGTGGACTCTTTGGAATAACTTGGTTTAAGGAGTTGGATGCATGAGTTGAACTCATACTTGGTTGTGGAGGCTAGCAAAAGACTGGGAGCGACAAACTAAGAGAGCAATAATGGCCATAATCATGCAGAGCGACAAAACATCATTGATCAAAGCATAAAGTGATACAACAAGTTCAAAACTAAAGGATCATAAAGGCTTATGGTGACTTGAGATAGTCATAACATGGTGTGAGCATGCGCCAAGTCAACCCAAATAAAGCATCAAAGGAGAATACCACTATACTATGCTTTAATATGCTAAAACAACGCATGATTCATCCAAGGCACATTAAGCAATCTCAATTGTTTATAACAAGTCATGCTACAAAAAAGAATACTAAGCATAAAGCCAAAACAATATCAAGCATGGCATGACAAAGCATAGGCCATAGTCAAAAACAAGCTCTTTTTACCACATAAGCTTGAACTTTCCTACTCTTTTCCAATCCAAACCAAACTATTTGAAAACCAATGTATGAAAGAGGGGGTCCAACCAATTTATTCAGCAAACTAAGAAAACCAAGCAAACGAAAACAAAAACGAAAACAAAGACGCTCCAAGAACAACACAACTGTGCATGAAACAATAAAAATGAAGTGTTTGGAAGAAACCTGAGATTTTTATTGATGAAGAAGGGGATGCCTTGGGCATCCCCAAGCTTTGACGCTTGTACTTCTTGGATATTTCTTGGGGTGACAATGGGTGGCATCTCCAATCTTGAGCATTTGTCCATTCTTCATCTCATTACTCATTCCTTCCATACACCTGAAATTTTTCCTTCATACAAAACTTCACACAATCTTTATTAGCAACATTAGTGCACTCAAGATAAATAAGTCTTAAGTTTCAGTTCCAACATCAAATAAACTTCCATTAGAACACTAGCTACTGTAGGACTTCCCTCAAAAAGCTCAATTCCCCAAAAGAACTCAAAAAGGAACCAACAAGAAGCAAATGCAGAAAATGGCAGAAATCTGTCAAAACAGACCAGCAGGTAAAGACGAATTTTTTCAAAGATCTTCTGTTGCTCAAATAAAAAAGTGTTGAACTAACGAATGTTAGATAACAACCTGGGGCAGAAGCCCAAAAATTCACGCCTCAAAAATACTTTCAGATATTTTACACGAATTTTTACGGTGAAGCACAGAAATCTGTTTCGGGACAGCAACTTTCCCAATCATTACTTCTCTCTCATTAGAGGTTACTCTTGGCACAAAAAGCAAATAAAAAGGATAAGGAGCGGTTATTACTGAGGTAATAACTTCTAAGACTCATCTAAAACTTTTGGGTTATCTCCCAATAAGTACTTTCTTTAAGGCCTTTAAGTTAGGCATGATAGTTTGAGAAGATGCTCACATAAGAAATATGAATTGAAGTAAAATAGAGCATCAAGAAGCAAATTCAAAGAAAATTTAAGTCTAACCCACTTCCTATGCATAGGTATCTTGTAAAGAAACAATTCATGAAAGCATAAAGCAACAAGCATAGTAAAGAAAACAAGTGCAACTTCAAGACTTTCAACATAAAGAGGGGAAACTTAATATTGTTGAGACACATAAAACCATGTTTCCCTCTCTCATAATAACTTTCAGTAGCATCATGAATGAAATTAACAATATAACTATCACAAGAAATATTCTTATCATGAGCCATATGCATAAAATAATTAATACTCCCCACATAAACATAGTCATTCTTATTAATCATAGTGGGAGCAAATTCAACAAAATAGCTATCATTATTATTCTCATCACCATAGTCATCAAATATAGGAGGCATATTGTAATCATAATGAATTTTCTCCTCAATAGTAGGTGGACTGAAAATATCATATTCATCATTATAATCATCATATATTGGAGGCATAGTATCATCAAAGTAAATTTTCTCCTCCGTGCTTGCGGGACTAAAAATATCATGCTCATCAAAACCAGCTTCCCCAAGCTTAGACTTTTCCATAGCATTAGCAATAATTGTGTTCAAAGAATTCATACTAACAACATTGCTATTAGCATGCAAATAAAGTTTCATAGGTTTGTTAATTTTCTCTTCAAACACTTCATGTCCTAACTCAAGATAAATACTATAAAGCCCTCTAATTTTTTTGTTGTTTTCCATTAAGCCTAACTAGTGAAAACAAGAAACAAAATGACAAAATTGCAGAATATAAAGGAAATAACTTTGAGCACTCACACCAAAGGATCTGAGTACCTTTTACCTTACCTCCCCGGCAACGGCGCCAGAAAATAGGCGTTTACCGTGGGAGGTTCTTCTTCTTTAATCCTCCAGTGTGAATACCTTTTACCTTACCTCCCCGGCAACAGCGCCAGAAAATAGCTTGATGTCTACGCACTTCTATTCTTGTAGACAGTTGTTGGGCCTCCAAGTGCAGAGGTTTGTAGAACAGCAGCAAGTTTTTCCCTTAAGTGGATCACCCAAGGTTTATCGAACTCAGGAAGGAAGTGGTCAAAAGTATCCCCTCTCAAGCAACCCTGCAATGAAGATACAAGAAGTCTCTTGTGTCCCCAACACACCCAATACACTTGTTAGGTGTATAGGTGTAGTAGTTCGGCGAAGAGATAGTGAAACACAAGTGGGATGGATAATTATAAGTGGTAATGGTGATATAAAATAGCTTGATGGCGTGGAAAAGGCTAAAGTAAAACTGAAATAAAGATAGAAGCAAGCAAACATGTAATAGATCTAATAGCAAACGGTGTTTCAGTGCTTAGAAACAAGGCCTAGGGATCATACTTTCACTAGTGAACACTCTCATATAAATATATTCTTCTTTATGATACTACGCTGAACTACTCTCCGGTTGGACACTCTAGTCATTGGTAGGGCTATAACAGCACACCTCAAAGTAAGCCTTTCCCATCTAGAAAACCCCACACTGTCACCTTGAGTACTATATGATTCCAACAAACACCACAATTTCATACAGACATCCAACTCCAAATATAACTCATAACAAGTATTTGTAATCTCTAGCCTAAGTGCCACCATGGTGTGCACGCTGTCACTTTCACACACATGGGGAGAGCAGAGATCTATTAAAGCACTTGAGTAGCAAGGTAGATCTATAGATTACAAGATCATGATCTCAATAAGATCATGCATAGAGAGAGAGATGAACACATAGCTACCGGTAGAACCCTTAGCCTCGAGAGAGAACTACTCCCTCCTCATCATGGGAATCAGCAATGGGGATGGAGATGGTGGTGGAGATCGATGGAGATGGCTCCGGGGGCACTTCCCCATCCCGGCAGGGTGCCAGAATAGAGACTTTCTGTCCCCCGAATCTCCCCTTTGGTGGTGGCGGTGCTAGAGAACTTTTCGTGGATTTTTGATTGACTATTTAGGGTTTTGGTATCGGGAGGCTCTTATAGGCGAATGAGGCAATGTCGGTGGCCAGCCAGGGGGTTTCACACCATGCCCTGGGGCGGCCTAGGCTGGCCCGCGCCAAGGGGGGGGGTGGCCACCCTGTGGCCCCTCTCCGACTCTCCTTCTGGCTCCGTGAGTCTTCCGGGAAAATAGTAACTTTGGCTTTTGTCCCGTCCAATTCCGAGAATATTCATTTTCTGACTTCCTGGAACGAGGGAGACCGAGGGGGTGCCTGGGGCCACCACACCATGCCCTGGTGCGGCCAGGCCCAGCCCACGCCTAGGGGTGGTGTGGCCAGCCCCTGGCTCTCCTCCGTCTCGTATTCTGGCTCCTGGAGTCTTCTGAAAAAATAGGCACTTTGGCTTTTGTCCCGTCCAATTCCGAGAATATTCATTTTCTGACTTCCTGGAACCAAAAACAGCAGAAAACAGGCAACTGGCACTGTGGCATCTTGTTAATAGGTTAGTCCAAGAAAGTCTATGAAAATTACTCCAAAGTGTGGACAAAACACAAGAAAGTAGATAAAACCAAGCATGGAACATCAAAAATTATAGATACATTTGCAATGTATCAGATTCCTAGGCCATATCCTGTCAGCAGGAGGAGTCGCTGTCGACCCCACCAAGATCAAAGATGTTGAAGAATGGAAAGCCCCGACCACCCAAACAGAAGTCCGTGCATTTGTTGGATTAGCCGGATACTACCGCAAGTTTGTAGATGGATTCTCGAGCATCGCAATACCAATGACCCAGTTGTTGAAGAAAGATAAGAAGTTTGAATGGACTGACAAATGTGAAGCAAGTTTTCAAGATCTCAAGAAGATATTGATTTCATCCCCAATTTTGATCATGCCGGATATCAATAAGACCTTTGTGCATTGGGACGCATCCAAGATTGGTCTCGGATGTGTATTGATGGAAGAAGGCAAAGTCATATCCTATCTGTTCAGACAACTGAAGCAGCATGAGTAGAACTACCCTACACATGACCTAGAACTGGCAGCCATAGTTTTAGCTTTGAAGTGGAGTCATTACCTTATGAGTAACCGTTGTGAGATTTATTCGAATCACAAGAGTCTGAAGTATATCTTCACCTAGAAGGAGCTGAATATGAGGAAAATGAGATGGATAGAGTTAATCAAGGATTATGACCTTGACATTCACTACCACCCTAGCAAAGCCAATGTGGTAGCGGATGCTCTTAGCAGATTGCCGTGTAGATTAAACACCATAATTAAGGAAGCCCAACCAAGTCTGCATGAGGAGATGGAGAATTTCAGAGTGGAGCTAGTTAGAGAAGGATTCTTAGCTAGCATAGAACTCCAACCCACTTTGATTAGTCAGATAAAAGAGGCCTAGAAAGGAAATGCTAGTATTGATGGAATCAAGCGTCGTATCGGAACAGGGAAGGTACCTAGATTCACCGAAGATGAAGAAGGAGTTTTGTGGTACAAAGGACGTATTTGTGTGCCAGCAGATTCAGAGTCGAAGCAAGTCATTATGCAAGAAGCTCATGATACTCTTTATTCTATCCACCCGGGAGGAACGAAGATGTATCAGGATTTGAAGGAGCAATTTTGGTGGCACAAAATGAAGAGAGAAGTCGGAAGCTACATAGCCAAGTGTGATATCTGTCAGAGAGTCAAAGCGGAACATCAGAGACCCGCCGGACTTTTGCAGCCATTGCAGATTCCGGAATGGAAATAGGATTCCATCGGAATGGACTTTATCACAGGTTTTCCTACATCTCGTAGGGGAAATTACTCTATTTGGGTCATAGTAGATGGATTATCCAAGGTAGCCCATTTCATACCCGTCAAGACAACCTACCAAAGTTCAAAGCTAGCAGAGTTGTATATCGCTAGAATAGTGAGTCTGCATGGAGCCCCCAAGACCATAGTCTCGGATCGAGGAACCCAGTTTACCTCAAGATTTTGGCAGAAAGTCCAAGAAGGATTAGGAACCAAACTGAATTTCAGCACAGCTTATCACCCGCAAACCGACAGACAAACTGAAAGAGTCAACCAGATCTTAGAAGATATGTTGAGAGCTTGTGTGTTAGAATATGGATCTAAATGGGAGGATTGTCTGCCTTTCGATGAATTCTCATACAACAATAGTAATCAAGCCAGTCTGCAAATGGCCCCATTTGAATATCTGTATGGAAGAAAGTGCCGTACCCCATTGAATTGGTCACAAGTTGGAGAGAGTCAAATCTTTGGACCAGACATTCTACGAGAAGTTGAAGAGAAGGTTCACAAAGTCCGTGAGCACCTCAAGACCGCTCAATCCAGAAAGAAGAGTTATGCAGATAAAAGATGTTGAGACTTGACCTTCAATGTCGAAGATTTTGTGTATCTCAAAGTATCACCCTTGAAGGGAATGCAGCGTTTTCGTCTAAAAGGAAATCTAGCCCCCAGATATATTGGACACTTCAAGATTTTGAATCGCCAAGGAGAAGTATCCTATCAACTAGAACTGGCTGAGGAGATGTCAGCCGTACATGATGTGTTCCATATCTCGTTACTGCGCAAATGCTTAGAAGTTCTGGAGAAGACCGAAGTTTTCAAGAACATCGATCACATAGCCATAGATATCGATAAGGATCTAACTTATCGTGAAGTGCCCATCCATATATTGGAAGAAGCATTTAGAACCACCCGGACCAGAAGTATATCAAGTTTCTCAAGATCCAATGGAGTAACCATACCGAAGAAGAAGCCACTTGGGAACAAGAAGACCATATTAGGACTGAGTTTCCAAATCTCTTTACTTGCTAGTTTTTCCTGAATCTCGGGACGAGATTCTGTTTAAGGAGGGAAGGTTTGTAACATCCCAAAAATATTAATCAAGCTTATCAAGCTCTAATCACCCAAGTTTAGGGTTAACCAAAAACTTTATTATTAAACTTAATATGAGTGCATGTGTGATTTACATTAGTGTATGAATGACTGAAATTGCAATGATTGATTGCTACAAATGATAAGTTGGAAAATGAATACTACATTATCTAGATCATTCCCAAGCAAAACCCAATAAGAAGAAAATCAAATATGAATCATATAACCATATGGTCACTTTGGCCAAAATTATCATTCACCAAAAATCATTCAAAAATTTGAAAGTAAAGTTCATGCGGCCATTTGGTCGAACACCTCATAGACACAGTACAACCTCAACAACTATACACTATTTTGAGCTATCAATTGCTCATCTCTTGTACTATAATCAACCCATTAAATTGTCCGTGATCAAGCCTGGTACTTGGCCGTGCAGTGGAGAGCCTCCTCCCAACCTTTGCACCAGTGTCATGCTTGTACCGAGCCGGCCATGCCGGTCGAGAACGAACCACTCGCTACACGCCGTGCCGCCCTCACCCATGATTACAGCAAGTAGCCATGACCTCACCGCCCCCCTTGTCCACCCCTTGACCAACGACGAGGCAAGAAGGAGCCATACTAGCCACGTCCATTTAATCCCTTGCCATGCCGAGAGCACGACGGAGCGCCGCAACTACCTCGCACACACATGCCACGCCTCTCTCTCTCTCCGCTCGTACCCACGATCGCTGTAGCCTCAGTGACCTCCCAGACATGACCGTTCGCCGCCGCATGCCCCATGACCACCGTACCAAGTGACGAACGCCCGTGTACCCGAACAGAGCACCGACATTGGCCAACCGATGGAGACCGCCCCTTGTCGTGCCGTCACTAGTGTGACGATCGCCATAGTCCGCCGCACCTATCCATGCCCTCCGCCATGCTCAACGAGACCTATAGCAACGTCACCAGAGAAACCAGACCATGCCGCCCTACCTCCACCCTTGGTGTATAAATAGAGGCCACCCCAGACCTCATTCTCCACACCATTCCACTCGCCACTCACCCAGGAACCTCACCGACCTTTCCCCGGAGCAAGGCGAGCACCACGATGCCGGAATTTGGTCGGATTCCGCCGCTATAGTAGAGGAAGGAAGTCATTCATTGCGGCCATCCTAGGAGCCGCCGTGACCGCCAATCGACTCGCCGTCGATGACCAGCCCATTCGCCCCCATCGCCGACCCTAGCTAGAGCCCCGGTAAGTCCCGAGTGACCCCCACCGCCGCGTTAGCGTTTGAGTCTCGTTGGAGCAGTTCGACGGAGACGATGAACCACAGCCGTAGATCCTAGTCTAATCATAGGGCTGAGATTGAAAGATACCGTTTTGGTTTAGATGAGTCACTAACACGTGGGACCGTTCTGTCAGCAGCCCGCTGTGCCAATGCTGTGCAGTTGGGCCAGTCAATGTGTTTTCCCACGCAGAGCCTAGTGATTCAAATAAAACAATTCATTTTAGTTAAAACCCTATTCTGTCAGTGGATTCAAAATTGAATTCAAAAATATTCACTAAACCAAAATACATGATTCCAATTTTGTTGGAAAGGTATTGAAATTATCTGATCACTCCTGTTGGATTCAAACCATTTAGAATTATAGATCACCTATACCAAAAATAACAAGATAGAGACTTTTGACACTTCAAACATTTTTCTAAAATAAACTATAAATGCTTTTGATATGATTCCACCTCTCAAAAATCACATTTGCCATGCTCTACATGAATATGTAAAGAGATTTAGTTCTACAACTATGAAATATGGCTTAGTATTAGAAGAGTGCTATATAGACATTTCTAGTCACTTTAATATTATTAAATAGTAATATTAAATCTTGTAATATATGATCACCATTTTAAATCACATTCCCAAGTATTGGAATAGATGGTGATGACATGTGTTAACATGATCCACAATTTTAATTAGAGAATATTAAATCTTAAGGATTTAAAATGAGTAGAAATTAATTTTCTAAAATAAGAAGATTAAGAAAATGTTAATAGTCCATATGATGATTGAGAAGATGCTAGATCATCTAGTAGGAGCCCTTGTGTGCTAAATAGAAGTAGTGAAGTGTTGTTTGGTGATTGTGTACATTGAATGTATTTATAGACGATAGTACCGACTCGGGATACACTGAGGAGGAGTACTTCGAGGAGGAGGAGGAGAACTTCAACGACTGCAACCAACAAGGCAAGCTAGAACTATGCAAGCTAGAAGTATGCAAGCTATCCATGCAAGTTTAGATATGCAAGTTAACTTGTATAGATACCATATGCAAACCTCTGAGATGCAACTTTACCAATTCCCAGTTTTAAACCAAGCTTTGCTTTTCTTTTTGCTACAATATTACTTAGTTAATGAATTGTGATTAGTGGAAAATAGGATGGATATCCTCAAGATCACAGAACTAGCCTTGGATACTTATACTTGATTAGCACCCCCAATAGTGATACCCTCAATACTAGTGGCTAGTGCTAAATTAAACTTGATTACTTTAGATGGGAATACTTGGTAAAAATGATTATGAAAACCTTGGAATGATGGTTCATTCTATTGAAATGTTTTGAGATGTGTTATGATACACCCTGGTTTGATGATGAAAATGATGAGGCATTAGCCTTGACTTTAATAAAAGCTGATGGTTGGGTTTGGATGCGATACCATTCCAATTTTACCGTACAACCACAATACCTGAGTTGGGTAGGGCTTGACTAGAAGTTTATATGTCTTAGTATGGGTTCCCTTGCAAAAGAGGTTGAGCTGAGGCTACCTCGTGATGAATGTCCACCTATGCAATACCCAGGATGGCAGATGGCCATGGCTGGGTGGCCAAACTCATAGGGGAGGTGCCTGTACTAGGGTGTGTAATTGAAAGGTTATGTTTGATTATCCGCATACCAAGTATGATGATCCAGGGTTATCCCTGATGGATGTATCGAATTTTGTGGTGAAAGTGTATCACCTATGTAGACTGTCAAACTATTCAAATAGCCGTGTCTGCGGTTATGGACAGTTGGAGTGGCCATAATGTTCTGTTGTCAGATGTTTCAAAATGAATTATGACTTGAAGGATGACCTTGACTTGACCACAACAGAGTTGTGGACATTAAATCTAAGTTCCCACTTAAGTAATTTAGAGAACCAAACTTAGGTCTTTACCCTTAAGGCTTTGTGAAATTAACCTGGATTTTTGCAAACAAACCTAGAGCTTATGAATCCTACTAGATTTACCTTACTTATGCTAGTGTTAGTTTGCGAGTACTTAAAGAGTACTCATGGCTTTGACCCTGGCTATTCCCATGGCCAGACTATGAGGAGGATTACCCGAAAGATGGACAGCAGGAGGTCTATGACAACTAGGATCATCTCCCATCGTCAGCATTGCCTGTGACCCTGAAGATGGAGCCTACTACGTTTAATTTCTGCTTCTTTGATTGTATTAATACTGGATCATGAGATCCTTTATTTGTAAGACCTTTATTATGGTTTGTAATGGATGATGTACTGTGGTACCACTTCTATTATGTATCGCAAAAATGATAATCCTGGGATTGCGATGTACGGCATAACTGGCATCTGGACTTAAAAATCCGGGTGTTGACAGTAATACCCCCCCCCCCCCCCCGTTTAGAAATATAAGACGTTTTAGCTTTGTGAATAGAATGTATCTAGATGCCTTTTAGTGTATGGGTTCGTAGAGGTTCATAGTGAACCTATACACTAAAAGGCGTCTAAATACATTCATTTCACAAAGCTAAAATGTCTTATATTTCTGAACGGAGGGAGTATTAAGTATAGGATAAGATTAGGAAAACAACATTTTTTTAGAACCCTCACAAGCTTTTTCTTAACATCACAGATCTGAATATTACATTGACACTGATGATTAACCAAACTACAAACAGAGCAAACCCAAACACATACTAAGTAGTAGTAGTACAACTTAACGACTTCTAGGGGGACTCCATGGTCTTCTCAGGCGACTTGGTAGCATCCTCCGCGGGCAACTTGGTTGCGTCCTCCGCAGTACCATCGCCAAGTAGGGACTCGTGGATGTTGGGAAGCACGCCGCTATGCGCAATGGTAACACCGGCCAGCAGCTTGCTGAGCTCCTCGTCGCACATGACGCCGAGCATCACGTGCCTCGCGATGAGGCGGATCTTCTTGCTGTCCTTCGCGGCTTGCCCGGCGAGCTCCAGCACCTCGGAGGTGAGGTACTCGAGAACGGCCACGAGGTAAACAGGAGCCCCGAAGCCTATGTGCTGGGAGTACCAACCCTCCTTGAGGTAGCACCTGATCCGGCCGACGGGGAAATGCAGCCCGGCCTTGACGGACCTCGACACATGCTTCTTCCTACAGCTGCCTGGTGCGAGACTGCGACTTGGAGTGGCCAAAGCAGGATTCGGAAGCCGGCGACATGTCTTCTTTTTCTCCACGGCCTTTGTCACCGCCACCTGGGTCTTCTTCTTCTTCCCACGGGGAGCTCCGGTCTTCGGAGCCATAGCTACAAAGTCTTAAGAGGAAGAAAGGTTAATTGTGGAGGGCCGGTGAAGGTGCCCAGGTCTCTTGTATTGAAATTAACAGTGCCATCTTTACTATTTTACAAGTATGAATTTTTAATACTACTAAAAGGTTGTGTGCATGTTTCTTTATTTTCTTTCACTTTTTTGAAACATGGTCAGATGTGTGAGCATGAAAATTCATATAAAGAAGTTGTATCTTTCAAAACAATAGTCGGTTTTCAGTATGACTGCGTGGGTACAATAATTAGTACTATATGAATTTCTGACAAATTTACAAGCAATCTATCACGCACTTGTAGTTCAAAATTTACCTACTTTGATTTTATTGACAAAATGTTATTTAATTATGCGAAATTAGCTAGAAGGCTTGAAAATTCATGAAACTTGTTAACCATGAAACATACTCTATTTTGTGTGAAATTTAGTGTTTTGTGGCATTTAGAGCCATACTCTTTGCCTTTTCTTCAAAAAAATAATTATATGTGGCACTTCTAAAATAATTTAACAAAATTCTATACATAAAAGTTGAAAAGTCCAATTAACAACATTAGTATTCCATGCCAAGATGCACCCCATCTACCCGAAATGGACACGACCTTTGTCATTATTTAACTTGAAACCCAAGTATGTTAACACATCGTTGCTCATATTGTGAAGAAGTATTTTTAAACCTTGTCAAAATTCATATTTATCATTTACGGAAGAGGACACCATACATAAGTGCTTAACATTTTTTATTGCTTTCTTTACTTTTCTTTAATTTATCCCAATAAACGGGACGAGTCACGCAGATATGACCTTGACATTGATAACTTGTCTTAAAATGTGAAAAATGTTCATACATGGTTATGACCATATTGTGTAGCAATTTTTTCGAAAGTTGTCCAAATCCACGTTTGTAGTTTTCGTCCAAACAAGCACAAATATAAGAGGATACCATTTAAGTTTCAACTATGTATCATTACCACCCCCCTCCCGCAAAAAAACTATGTATCATTACACACATTGAAATAAGTATTTTCATATAGTACTAACATGCGGTGGAAATTATCTATATTTTGCTAGAATACAGTGAGTGCACTCTAAGCCAAATTATCCGGACATACTTAATTACTAAAAACAAATCCTATCACTTGGAAATTGAAAAGAATTTTCCTAAGAGTTTAGAATTCTCATTGACAATATTATTTACCAAAGCCAAGGTGCTTCCTAGAATGAGATATAGTACACTGCCCGCCTCTTCTCTAGACGCAATTTAATTTTGCACTCGAGCACGCTTCTTCAGTGGGGGACAGACCTCCTCGTTGTCGTCCTCGGCCTCCTCCCCATCATCGTCCTCGGCCTCCTTCCTGTCATCGTTTTCGGCCTCCTCCTCAAGGTCGACCTCAGACTCCTCCTCTTCCTTAGTCTCATCTTCCGTCTTATCGGAGTCGCTCAGCGTTGGTGGTGGCGTCCCTTTGAAAAAGCACTGCCAGTGGCTATCTTCTTCATCAGAGGAGTCAGACAACGGTGGTATCCATGGTCCGTCGGCTAATTCTGGGCTTCCAGGTGGAGTTTCGGGGCCTTTCCCATTTGTCAGGTTAATCGACGTGTTCAGGAGAGAGTTGTCATAGATATTTTGGAAGGAAATAGAGAGAGATCGAGTTCTAAGGAACGGTGGGTTGGGTGTTTTGGGTAAAAGTAGGGGTGCATACTATTGCAATTTATAATGTCTATTTATAGTCATGCTTGTGTTAATACCCTGAAAACTATCCCAAAATATCATAAATAGATTGTATCAGACTCGTCCCGTCAACAAAAAAAGGATTATACCAGACTTGTTGGTTCTTGATTTTTCTCGGCCCAGAGAATTTAGGAGGCGCCCCGCTTTATCAAAAAATGAAAAGAATCATGCACATCGTGCTGAATTACTTGGTGTCTCTTAGTTCCTCCGTTAAAAATTAAGTGTCTATAGTAGTACATACTTATCTAGCTATAGTACTACTAGTATACGTATACTATTTAGAAAGTTGCGTCACCGAACTTGATTGATGGTGATATGGTGTGGGCCTCATCTTTTTCTGCACCGCTGCATCTTAGACTAGAAGTATAATCATAGTGAAAGCTTACACGGAAAGGAAGGAGAAATGGAGAGGATAGTGGATGGATGGGGAGAGGGGGGTGAAGGAGAGAGAAAATATGCTAGTAGTATCTGTACTAGTACCGCGTGTCATGACCCATCGTAATATGTACTAACTTTTAGCCGAAGTTATATAGGAACCATGATTAACTACAATATGTGTGAAACCATTGGCTTGTGTCATTCTCAACCATGTTATTTGGAATTTCTTCACAAAAAAACATCACCGTCCTCACTAGGAAAATTGAATTTCTTTTTTTCCTAATTGTTGGAAACTCCCACATGCAACAATGCTTACTACGCCAAGATGCACCCATCTACCAAACTATCGTGGGAACTCTATCAAATTGTAAACTATGATGTCAATATAGCCTTGATGACCTTGGTCGGTCGGGTGGAAATAAACCTGATAATGTCCATACACATGGTAGGACAATATTGTGAAGCTATTTTTCCAAGACTTATCTAATCCCATGATTAGAGTTTTCATGGCACGTGGTGCACAAGACATGATAGGACATCATGAGTAAAACTTTTGTTTTTTGTTTTTCATTTATTCAATGTGATCAATGTTCAAAACGGGTTCAAAATTCCCTTCCCTCCAGATGTTTGGCCGATCTTTTGAATAACCTTCCCTCCCAAATTTTGGGAAGCAAGTGAAAATTTCGAAAACCGGAAAACTTTGAATTTTTGTGCCAGCAAGGACCAAAGTGGTTTCCTTCCTATGTACTCGTTGTCCCTACTCCACACCGACGCCCGGTTGCCAAACATGCCAGAGACACAAAGTCGTCATACCAAGGCACACGTGCGCAACGCCACGCTGTGGACGAGGGGAGGGAGATCAGCCGGACTGGTGCGCGAGGGGAAAGGGGAGGAGAGATGGAGCATAGGGAAGGAGAGAGAAAACACACGATTTGTTTTGCGTGCATAGGTCCTGAAATTTACTACTACTAGAGTGTACACTGTAAGGCCGCAGGAGTACCTCGTGTCAGAAACCCATCATAACTTTGCTCTAACATGAAACCACCTTCAACTTCTCTTCGCTGCTGCCCTCTTCCCCTACCAACGTTTTATTCTCTCAGCATGTACAGCGCATGGACAGAGGTGACCATATGTCTAAGCAAAGAAATATACTACTCCCGCATTGTGTAAAAAAGCACACCTTAATAAGGCTTAGATAGTAAACGTATGACATATCATCACTATATAAAATTATAATTGGTAAAGCACAAAAAATTATATATTTGATCAACATCTATAAAGTATGGGTGTATATTTGGTCCTTGTACTTTGTATCATCATATACAAGTCAAAGATTATTAGCTACCTAACACATGAAATTTTTGATAACATGTTCTAGAGTAATAAGGGAGAACATTCTAGTATCATAGAGAAGTGTGTTTTGTGGTTTGTGCATAGGATTCATTATGCCAAAGACTATCAATAGAATCTTTTAGATGCTAGAATGGAAAAGAAGATCCAACGACTAGAAATGCTGGGATTTGCGAGTCTTTATCCAAGGGTCAACATTCAAAGTTATCCGTACACTATATAGTGGTAAGATAAGATAAGATCATATAGAAGTCAACGATTATTAGCTATGAGGGAGAAGATTCTATATGGTGGAGAAGTGTGTTTTGAGGTTTGTGCATAGCATTCATTATGCTGAAGACTATCAATATAATCTTCTAGATGCTAGAATGGAAAAGAATGTCCAACGGCTAGAAATGATGGGATTCGCGATTCTTGATCCAACGATCAGCATTCAAAGTTATTCGTACACTATATAGTGGTTTGTAATGAAGACTATCAATAGAATCTTCAAGATGCTAGAATGGAAAAGAAGATCCAACGACTGGAAATGTTGGGATTCGCGAGTCTTGATCCAACGGTCAATATTTAAAGTTGTTTGTACACTATATAGTGGTAAGATC
This sequence comes from Avena insularis, assembly GCA_023614405.1. Taxonomy (NCBI): domain Eukaryota; kingdom Viridiplantae; phylum Streptophyta; class Magnoliopsida; order Poales; family Poaceae; genus Avena; species Avena insularis. The sequence goes on from CM042694.1 coordinate 471,654,809, forward strand.
ATGTAGAAGTCGACGATTATTAGCTACTAGTAAGTTGCACATGAGACTTAGATAGTAGACGTATGACATATCATCACTATATACAATTATAATTGGTAAAGCACAAAAATTTATAAATTTTATCAACATCTATAAAGTATGGGTGTACATTTGGTCCTTGTACTTTGTATCATCATGTAGAAGTCAAAGATTATTAGCTACCTAACACATGATTTTTTTTTGATAACATGGTCTAGAGAAACAAGGGAGAAGCTTCTACATGACAGAGAAGTGTGTTTTGAGGTTTGTCCATAGCATTCATTATGCCGAGGACTATCAATAGAATCTTCTAGATGTTAGAATGGAAAAGAAGATCCAACAGCTAGAAATGCAGGGATTCATGGATTCGCGAGTCTTGATCTAACGGTCAACATTCAAAGTTTTTCGTACACTATATAGTGGTAAAATAAGATAGTAGTAAGTTGCACGTGCCCTGCACGTGAGGCTCAGATAATAGACGTCTAACATATCATCACTATATAAAATTATAATAGGTAAAGTGGAAAAATATAAATTTGATTAACATCGATAAAGTATGGGTGTATATTTGGTTCTTCTACTTTGTATCATCATGTGTAGAAGTCAAAGATTATTAGCTACCTAACACTTGAAATTTTTGGTAACATGGTCTAGGGAAACGATGGAGAAGATTCTAGTATGATGGAGAAGTGTGTTTGAGATGTCCATGCATAGTGCATTCATTGTGTTCAAGACTATCAATAGAATCTTCTAGATGCTAGAATGGAAAAGAAGATCCAATGGCTGGAAATGTTTGGATTCGCGAGTCTCGATCCAATGGTCCATATTCAAAGTTATTTGTACACTATATAGTGGTAAGATAAGACATCTAAAAACATGGCTTGTGGCATTCAGATCCATACTCTTCAGACTGTCTTTACAGAAAGGAACAATCTCGTCATCACTCAGAAAATTAAGAATGATATTTCTTGATATTTGGAAACTCACATCGACGACATTGTTTACTACAAGAAGATGCACTTGTCTACCTCCGAAAAGACAATTAGTTCAAGAGAAATCTATCGCATTTACTTGTAGCTCAAGTTTGATCTAATTTCGTTAAATTGTCAAGATGCAAAATCTTAGCAAGAAGTTGAACTTGTTGTAAAAACTATAGGTGGTGGTTTGTGATATATTAAATCAGCCCCCAGTGGTTACCGCCAAAAAACGTAAAACTTTCAATGCAACCTACAATTTACTTGTTGTTCAAGATTGACCTAATTTCAATAAATCGACATAAAATCAATTTCAAGTGGGCAAAGTTAGCTATAGGAATAAGTTTGAAAACTCATAAAACACGGGAATCATAAGTACAACACGATGGTCCACTATATATGTCTGAAAGCTTGGCTTGTGGTGTTCAGGTCCATATCCTTCGGACTTTGTTTACGAAAACAAACAATAATCTCATCATCACTCGGAAAATTGAGAATGTTCTTTCCTGATAGTTGGAAACTCACACCGGTGATACTGATTACTACAAAAATATGCATCCATCTACCTCCAAATAGACACTTAATTAAAGAAAAATCTATCGCACTTACTTCTAGCTCAAGATTGAGCTAATTTTTCATTAAATTGTCAAGATGCAAAATCTTAATTAGAAAGGAGTTAAAAACCTATTGTTGAAACTCTCGGTTGGTTTCTGATATATTAATTGATCCCCCAATGGGTACACCTCCAAAAGTTTTTTGTAATTCTTTAGAAGCAACCTACAATAATTTAGTTGTTGTAGTTCAACTTTGTCCAAAATTCGATAAATATAGGCATGAAGTCATTCAAGTGGGGAAAAGTTAATTAGCTATATAGGGAGTTTGAAAACTCATACAACATGTGAATCGTAAGTAAAACACGTTGGTCCACTTAATATGTCTAAAAGCTTGGCTTATGGCATTGAGATCTATATTCTTCAGACTTTCTTTACATAAAAGAACTATCTCGTCATCACTCGGAAAACTAAGGATTTTCTTTCCTCGTAGTTAGAAACTCACACCAACGACATTGTTTACTAGAAGAAGATGCACCCGTCTACCTACGAAAATACATTTAATTCAAGAGCAATCTATAGAGGTTACTTGTAGCTCAAGTTTGACCTAATTTCGTTAAATCGACAAGAAATCACTGAAGTGTGCAAAGGTTGCTAGGAAGCTTGAAAAATCCTAGGACTAAAAACTTGGGCATTACGTATAAGAAGCCATTAGTCCAGTTTGTGTGATAACTGGGGTGGTTGCATTTTCTTTTAATATGGTAGGTCTCGTAGGAGAGAGGTGCTTGAGATTTAACACGACCGATGGAAGTACAACTTACATCAAGGACCTCATAAAAAATGAAAATTGCATCCAAGTCCATCCATTTAACACAATGACCCTAAAACTGAATAATGAAGTGTGTGTGTTTTGAGGTTTGCGCATACTAGCGTTCATCGTTCTAAAGATTATCAATAGAATCTTTCTCGATGCTAAGGGAAAATAGAATATCTAACGGTTAGCAATGGTTGTATTTGCCGGTCTTGATACAGCGGACAATGTTCGAAGTTAATTCGTACATTATACAATGGTGGTATAGTACTGTAAGAGATAAGAGAAGATAAAGATAAGATAAGAAGTACCACGAATGGCCGATCTAATGGTTGGTCTCGTAGGAGCGAGGTGCTTGAGAGTTAAGACGGTCGGTGGAAGTACAAGTTACATCAAGGACCTCATAAAAAATGAAAATTGCATCCAAGTCCATGCATGCATTTAGCACAAGGACCCTGAAACTGAGCAATGAAGTGTGTGTTTTGAGGTTTGCGCATACTAGCGTCCATTGTGCTAAAGACTATCGGTAGAATATTTCTAGATGCTAATAATGGAAAAGAAGATCCAACGGTTAGCAAAGTTTGGATTTGCCAGTCTTGATCCAACGGTCAATGTTCAAAGTTTGGATTTGCCATTCTTGATCCAACAGTCAATGTTCAAAACGGGTTCAAAATTGCCTTCCCTCCCAATGTTTGGCCGGTCTTTTGAATAACCTTCCCTCCCAATGTTTGGGAGGCAAGTGAAAATATCGAAACCAGAAAAGTTTGAATTTTTGTGCCGCCAAAGACCAAAGTGGTTTCCTTCCTATGTACTCCTCATCCCTACTCCACACCAACCCACGGCTGCCGAACACGCCAGAGACACAGAGCCGCCGTACCAAGGCACACATGCGCAGTGCTAGTGCCACGCTGTCGACAAGGGGAGAGAGATTAGCCAGACCGGTGCGCGAGGGGAAAGGGGAGGAGAGATGGAGCATAGGGAAGGAGAGAGAAAACACACGATTTGTCTTGCGTGCATAGGTCCTGAAATTTACTACTAGTAGAGTGTACACTGTAAGGCCGCAGGTGTACCTCGTGTCAGAAACCCATCATAACTTTGCTCTGACATGGAACCGCCTTCAACTTCTCTTTGCTTCTGCCCTCTTCCCCTGCCAACGTTTTATTCTCTCAGCATGTACAGCACGTGGACAGAGGTTACCATATGTCTAAGCAAAGAAATATACTACTCCCGCATTGTGTAAAAAAGCACACCATAATAAGGCTCAAGTAGTAAACGTATGATATATCATCACTATATAAAATTATAATTGGTAAAGCACAAAAAATTATAAATTTAATCAACATCTATAAAGTATGGGTGTATATTTGGTCCTTGTACTTTGTATCATCATGTAGAAGTCCAAGATTATTAGCTACCTAACACATGAAATTTTTGATAACATGTTCTAGAGAAATAAGGGAGAACATTCTAGTATGATGGAGAAGTGTGTTTTGAGGTTTGTGCATAGCATTCATTATGCCGAAGACTATCAATAGAATCTTCTAGATGCTAGAGGAAAAGAAGATCAAACGGCTAGAAATGCTGGGATTTGTGAGTGTTGATCCAACGCTCAACATTCAAACTTATTTGTACACTATATAGTGGTAAGATAAGATAAGATCATGTAGAAGTCAACGATTATTAGCTAAGAGGGAGAATATTCTAGTATGATGGAGAAGTGTGTTTTGAGGTTTGTGCATAGCATTCATTATGCTGAAGACTAGCAATAGAATCTTCTAGATGCTAGAATGGAAAAGAAGATCCAACACCTAGAAATGTTGGGATTCACGAGTCTTGATCCAACAGTCAATATTCAAAGTTATTCATACACTATATAGTGGTAAGATAAGATATCTCTATCTATACTACTATAGTGGAGAAGTTTTGAATTGGATCCATAGCACCAATCCTGACCGTTGGGCTGTTGGATCCAATGATTCAGAGAAGCTGGATTCGTGTTGAATAGTACCTAGAGCAAACTACACCATACATGTCCTAGAACCATCATGTCACCACCGCCAAAACTTCATAGAACAATAGGTTGTATTCTATCTACTACTATAGTGGAGCAGTTTTGAATTGGATCCATAACACCAATCATGACCGTTGGGCTGTTAGATCCAATGGTTCAGAGGAACTGGATTCGTGTTGAATAGTACTCCCTCCGCCAAAATATAAGGCGCCTAAGGATTAGTCAAAAGTCAACAATTTTTAAGTTTGACCATGATTATGCACAATTTATAATACTAAATTAATATCAATAGATTCACCATAAAGTATATTTTCTTAATATGTCCATTCAATATTGTAGATATAGATATTGTTTTCTAAATATTTGGTTAAAGTTAGTAAGGTTTGACTTTTGACCAATCCTTAGGCGCCTTATATTTTGGGACGGAGGGAGTACAGACCTAGAGCAAACTCCACCATGTTCTAGAACCATCATGTCACCACCCCCAAAATGCATAAATTAAGTCTATTAATAATAACTATCTACACATATTGAGAATACAACCTACTATTCTTTGAAATTTTGGGGTTGATGACATGATGGTTCTGGAACATGGTGGAGTTTGCTCTAGGTACTCTTCAACACGAATCCAGCTGCTCTGAACCATTGGACCTAACAGCCCAATGGTCAGGATTGGTGCTATATATGGATCCAATTCAAAACTGCTCCATTATAGTAGTAGATATAGATAAAAAAGCACACCTTAATAAGGCCTACTATGTGGCATCCGCTAAGGTTCACCTTATACATAGTGTAAACTATAAAGTATCTTTAAGCCTAAGTTGCACCTCAAGCTTGTGTGTCGTCCATAGAGAATAGAAAAATCATTTCCCCTCTCTCCTTATTTCATGTGATCATTTTCAAAAGGGGTTCAAAATTTTCAAGATGCAAAATCTTAGTAGCTAGAAGTTGAACAGTCTCAACTGATATATTAATTGACCGCTCGATGGGTACCCCCAAAAGCTTTTTACGTCAAACTTTCAAACCATCCTACAATTTATTGCTTGTAGTTCAAATTTGACCTTTTATTTTGATACATCGACATAAAGTCATTCAACAAGTGGACGGGGTTAACTAGGAACCTTGAAAACTCATAAAACATGGGAATCGTAAGTAAAACACATTGGTCCACCTAGCTAATATGTCTAGAAGCTTGGCTTATGGCATTGAGATCCATATTCTTCGGACTTTATTTACGGAAAAGAATCATCCCGTCATCACTCAGAAAACTGGGAATTTTCTTTCCTGATAGTTGGAAACTCACACCGACGACATTGTTTACTACAAGAAGATGCACACATCTACCTCTGAAAAGACAATTAATTCAAGAGAAATCTATCACACTTACTTGTAGCTAAAGTTTGACTTAATTTTGTTAACTTGACAAGAAGTCACCAAAGTGTGCGAAGTTAGCTAGGAATCCTAGTACTAAAAACTTGGGTATTACATATAAGAAACCATGGTCCAGTTTGTGTGATAATTGGGGTGGTTGCATTTTCTTTTAACCTTGGTAAGTCTCATAGGAGCGAGGTGCTTGAGAGTTAACACGGTCGGTGGAAGTACAAGTTATATCAAGGACCTCATAAAGAATGAAAATTGCATCGAAGTCCATGCATTTAGCATAAGGACCCTGAAACTGAGCAATGAAGTACTGTGTTTTGAGGTTTGCGCATACTAGCATTCATCATGCTAAAGACTATCAGTAGAATCTTTCTAGATGCGAAGAATGGAAAAGAAGATCCAACGGTTATCAATGTTTTGATTTGCCAATCGTGATCCAGCTATTAATGTTCAAAGTTAATCTCTACACTATATGTAGTGGTATGGTATTGTAAGAGATAAGAGACAAGATAAAGATAAGATAATAAGTATTGTGAATGGCTGATCTAATGGTAGGTCTCGTAAGAGCGAGGTGCTTGAGAGTTAACACGGTCAGTGGAAGTACAAGTTACATTAAGGACCTCATAAAAATGAAAATTGCATCCAACAAGTCCGTGCATTTAGCACAAGGACCCTTAAACCGAGTAATGATGTACTATGTGTTTTGAGGTTTGTGCATACTAGAGTTCATCATGCTAAATACTATCAGTAGAATCTTTCTAGATGCTAAGAATGGAAAAGAAGATCCAACGGTTAGCAATGTTTGGATTTGCCAGTCTTGATCCAACGATCAATGTTCAAATAAGTTAATCCCTACACTATGTAGTGGTGGTATGCATGGTATTGTAAGAGATAAGAGACAAGATAAAGGTAAGATAAGAAGTACTACGAATGGCCGATCTAGTGGTAGGTCTCGTAGTAGCGAGGTGCTTTGAGAGTTAACACGGTGGGTAGAATTACAATTTACATCAAGGACCTCATAAAAATGAAAATTTCATCCAAGTCCATGCATTTAGCACAAGGACGACCCTGAAACTGAGCAATGAAGTGTGTGCTTTGAGCTAGAGGTTTACGCATACTAGCGGTCATCGTGCTAAAAACTATTAGTAGAATCTTTCTAGATGCTAAGAATGGAAAAGAAGATCCAACAATTAGCAATGTTTGGATTTGCTAGTCTTGATCCAATAGTCAATGTTCAAAGTTAATCTATACACTATATGTAGTGTGTGGTATGGTACGGTATTGTAAGAGATAAGACAAGATAAAGATAAGATAATAAGAAGTACTACGAATGGCTGATCTAATGATTGGTCTCATAGGTGTGATGTGCTTGAGAGTGAACACGGTCGGTGGAAGTACAAGTTACATATCAAGGACCTCATAAAAAATGAAAATTGCATCCAAGTCCATGCATTTAGCACAAGGACCCTAAAACTAAGCAATGAAGTGTGTGTTTTGAGGTTTGCGCATACTACTGTTCATCGTTCTCATCAAGAATATTAGTAGAATCTTTCTATATGCTAAGAATGGAAAAGTAGATCCAACTGTTAGGAAAATGTTTGGATTTGCGAGTCTTGATCCAACTTGTCGTCAAAACTCTTGTTGGATGGTTTCTCATATATTAATTGTGACCCCTGATGGGTACCTCCAAAAGCTTTTTCATAGAACTTTCACAATAACCTAAAATTTACTTATACTAGTTCAAATTTAACCTATTTTCGATAAATCGACATAAAGTCATTCAAGTGGGTGGAGTTAGGTAGGCAGTTTTGAATTGGATCCATAGCACCAATCGTGACCGTGGGGCTGTTAGATCGAATGGTTCAGAATAGTTGGATTCGTGTTGAACAGTATCTAGAGCAAACTCCACCATGTTCTAGAATCATCATGTCCCCCTTAACCCCCCCCCCCCCCCCCGGCAAAAATAATTGATAGCAGAGTAAGTTATATTCTCAATATGTGTAGATAGTTATTATTAATATACTTAATGTATGCCTTTTTTCTCTAACAAGACTATTGGTTAATAGTAACTTAATGTTCGTTAAACGACATTTCATACAATATATACGAGTGTGGCACATGCCTGTGTGTGTGCGTGTGAAAACTTTGGCTTGTGGCATTTATTTAGACCAATATTCTTCGGACTTCCTTTACGGGAGAGAATGATCATGACATCACTCGGAAAATTGAGAATTTCCTTTCCTGGTAGTTGGAAACTCACACCGACGACATTGTTTACTACAAGAAGATGCACCCATCTACCTCTGAAAAGACATTTAATTCAAGAGAAGTCTATCACGCTTACTTGCAGCTCAAGTCTAACTGAATTTCATTAAATTGATGCAAAATCTTAGCAAGAAGTTGAACCATACCTATATATCATCAAAACTCTTGGTGGTTGATGTCTACGCACTTCTATTCTTGTAGACAGTTGTTGGGCCTCCAAGTGCAGATGTTTGTAGAACAGCAGCAAGTTTTCCCTTAAGTGGATCACCCAAGGTTTATCGAACTCAAGGAGGAAGTGGTCAAAGGTATCCCCTCTCAGAAGACCCTGCAATCAAGATACAAGAAGTCTCTTGTGTCCCCAACACACCCAATACACTTGTCAGGTGTATAGGTGCACTAGTTCGACGAAGAGATAGTGAAATACAAGTGGTATAGATAATTATAAGTGGTAACGGTGATAAAAATAGCTTGATGGCATGGAAAAGACTAAAGTAAAACTGAAATAAAGATGGAAGCAAGCAAACATGTAATAGATCTAATAGCAAATGGTGTTTCAATGCTTAGAAACAAGGCCTAGGGATCATATATTGGAGGTTTGGTATCATCTTGTAAAGAAACAAGTCATGAAAGCACAAAGCAACAATCATAGTAAAACAAAACAAGTGCAACTTCAAGACTTTCAACATAAAGAGGGGAAACATAATATTGTTGAGATACATGAGACCATGTTTCCCTCTCTCATAATAACTTTCAGTAGCATCATGAATAAAATCAACAATATAACTATCACATAAAACATTCTTATCATGAGCCACATGCATATAATAATTATTACTCTCCACATAAGCATAGTCATTCTTACTAATTGTAGTGGGAGAAAATTCAACAAAATAGCTATCATTATTATTCTCATCGCCATAATCATCAAATATAGGAGGCATATTGTAGTCATAATTAATTTCCTCCTCAATAGTAGGTGGACTGAAAATATCATATTCATCATTGTAATCATCATATATTGGAGGTTTGGTATCATCATAAGCAATAGAATAGCTATCTTCCAAAGCTGGGGAACTAAAAAAATCATTTTCATAAGAACTAGCTTCCCCAAACTTAGACTTTTCCATAGCATTAGCAATAATGGTGTCCAAAGAATTCATACTAACAACATTGCTATTAGCATGCAAATAAAGTTCCATAGGTTTTTTAATTTTCTCTTCAAACACTTCATGTCCTAACTCAAGATAAATACTATAAAGCTCTCTAATTTTGTTGTTGTTTTCCATTAAGCCTAACTAGTGAAAGCAAGAAACAAAAAGACAAAATTGCAGAATCTAAAGGAAATAACTTGGAGCTCTCACACACACTAGCAATTGTACTAGAATATAGCTTAGTAGCTAGAGGATGTGAGTACCTTTTACCTTACCTCCCCGGCAACGGCGCCAGAAAATAGGTTGATGTCTACGCACTTCTATTCTTGTAGACAGTTGTTGGGCCTCCAAGTGCAGAGGTTTGTAGAACAGCAGCAAGTTTTCCCTTAAGTGGATCACCCACCGTTTATCGAACTCAGGGAGGAAGTGGTCAAAGGTATCCCCTCTTAGACAACCCTGCAATCAAGATACAAGAAGTCTCTTGTGTCCCCAACACACCCAATACACTTGTCAGGTGTATAGGTGCACTAGTTCGGCGAAGAGATAGTGAAATACAAGTGTAGATAATTATAAGTGGTAACGGTGATAGAAAATAGCTTGATGGCGTGGAAAAGACTAAAGTAAAACTGAAATAAAGATGGAAGCAAGCAAACATGTAATAGATCTAATAGCAAACGGTGTTTTAATGCTTAGAAACAAGGCCTAGGGATCATCCTTTCACTAGTGAACACTCTCATATAAATATCTTCTCTTTATGATACTACTTTTAACTACTCTCCGATTGGACACTCTAATCGATGGTAGGGCTATCACATCACACCTCAAAGTTCATCTTTCTCATCTAGAAAACCCCACACCGTCACCTTGAGTACTAGATGAGTCCAACAAACACCACAATTTCATAAAGACATCCAACTCCAAATATAACTCATAACAAGTATTTGTAATCTCTAGCCTAAGTGCCACCATGGTGTGCATGTTGTCACTTTCACACAAATGGGGAGAGCAGAGATATATTAAAGCACTTGAGTAGCAAGGTAGATCTATAGATTACAAGCTCATGATCTCAATAAGATCATGCATAGAGAGAGATGAACACATAGCTACCGGTAGAACCCTTAGCCTCGAGAGAGAACTACTCCCTCCTCATCAAGGGAATTAGCAATGGTGATGGAGATGGTGGTGGAGATCGATGGAGATGGCTCGAGGCACTTCCCGTCGGCAGGTGCCGAACAGACTTCTGTCCCCGAATCTCCCCTTGATTGGTGGCGCCATGAACTTTTCGTGGATTTCTGATTGATGATCAAGGGTTTTTGCCTCGGGAGGAATATATAGGCAAAGGAGGCAAGGTCGGTGGCCAGCCAGGTGGCCCACACCATACCCTGTGGCCCCTCTCTGACTCTCCTTCAAGCTCCGTGAGTCTTCCGGGAAAATAGGAACTTTGGCTTTTGGCCCGTCCAATTCCAAGAATATTCATTTTCTGACTTTCCTGGAACCAAAACACAGCAGAAAACAGGCAACTGGCACTATGGCTCTTGTTAATAGTTTAGTCCAAGAAATCATATGAAAAGTACTCCAAAGTGTGGACAAAACACAAGAAAGTATATAAAACCAAGCATGGAACATCAAAAATTATAGATACATTTGCAATGTATCAACATCCCCAAGCTTAACTCCTGCTTGTCCTCGAGTAGGTAAGTGATAAAAAGAAAGAATAATATTTGAGGTGACATGCACCATCATAAACTTGATCAAGGTATTTGTAAAACATTCAAAACTGGGATCATAGTACTCAAATCATAACATCAAAGACAAAGTTATAGCAATAGGACAAACAAACTATGATGCAACAAGAAAAGGCACAAACAAAAGATTCATGAATAACAATGCTTTGCAATACGTTTGTTTGTTTCACATAAAGAAAACATAGCATAGTGGCATTCAGCTTGTCCCTCATGGAGTAGAAAATATAAATGCATAGGACACCTTCAAAGTTCATAAGAGTGACTAGATACAAATAGTTTAAAACAAGCAATATCAAAGTTATGCATTAATCAACAAGTCTTGGGACAATGCACATAGAACTAAGAATGGCCACTATGCTCTCAAAGTAGGTGCATAAAGGTAGAAGGTGGAGACTCAACATAAAAGTAAAAGAAAGGCCCTTCATAGAAGGAAGCAGGGATTCAAGTCTCATAAAGAGCTTCCAAAAATTATGGTACTTATTAGCTTTCAGCTCTCATTGCCCCTATCATAAGCATCTTGAAGTGATTAAGGTTAAAGTGAACAAACTATGGAGTATATGCTTGACGAAGTATAAGTTGGAAATCTCATGTCCCTTGAATACGAGGGCTGCTTATCATGCTACTCAAGTTTAGTCACCGGTAAGTTCTTGTCATTGTAAGTACATGTGTATCATAGAGAACCGCCAACGGGGTACCCCTTACCAGATGATACGGAAGAATGCCCATATCAAAATGACAAGGCAAGCAGACAACGAGCATCTCAGCAATCTTCTTATTTATGGTGCTTTTTTCTCTCTTTCCTCTTTTCATAATCTCTTTTTTTCTTTTTCTCTTTTTTCTCAATATCGGACTCTTTTTTATAAGAAGAATGCTTCATAGACAGCTCATTATGGTTACCCTGCAGGTTTCCACCTTGTCAGCATGGATTAGACCAGCGGCCCAGGCGTTTCTCTAACACATATACATAACTCCATGGACTTACAGGCTCCCCTTTCATTTCACACCGACGACATCCATAGACAAAAGAGCATGATATCAACTAGGTACAAAGTACAAGTGCAATGTTGAAAGCGTTCCCCATGACAGCATGGTTCTGCTAATCCCCAACAAATACATGCAAGCATATACAACATAAACGACACAATGGTTCCAGTTTATTAAGGGCAAGAAAAGTAAAGTGTGGCATCAAGTTCGTGAGAGCTTTAATCACTAGTTTTCTCATAACAAGTTTAATTTGGAAGGTAAACAAAAACATGAATATACTTGGAATAGCATATGCTAGTAGGTAGGTATGGTGTACACTTTGGAATAACTTGGTTTAAGGAGTTGGATGCATGAGTGTAACTCATACTTGGTTGTGGATGCTAGCAAAAGACTGGGAGCGACAAACTAAGAGAGCAATAATGGCCATAATCATGCAGAGCGACAAAACATCATTAATCAAAGCATAAAGTGATACTACAAGTTGAAAACTAAAGGATCATAAAGGCTATGGTGACTTGAGATAGTCATAACATGGTGTGAACATGTGCCAAGTCAACCTAAATAAAGCATCAAAGGAGAATACCAAAATACTATGCTTTAATATGCTAAAACAATGCATGATTCATCCAAGGCACATTAAGCAATCTCAATTGTTTATAACAAGTCATGCTACAGAAAAGAATACTAAGCATAAAGCCAAACCAATATCAAGCATGGCATGACAAAGCATAGGCCATAGTCAAAAACAAGCTCTTTTTACCACATAAGCTTGAACTTTCCTACTCTTTTCCAATCCAAACCAAACTATTTGAAAACCAATGTATGAAAGAGGGGGTCCAACCAATTTATTCAGCAAACTAAGAAAACCAAGCAAACGAAAACAAAAACGAAAACAAAGACGCTCCAAGAACAACACAACTGTGCATGAAACAATAAAAATGAAGTGTTTGGAAGAAACCTGAGATTTTTATTGATGAAGAAGGGGATGCCTTGGGCATCCCCAAGCTTTGACGCTTGTACTTCTTGGATAATTCTTGGGGTGACACGCGTGGCATCCTAAAGCTTGAGTTTTAGTCCATTCTTCATCTCATTACATCATTCTCTCCATACAGCTGAAATTTTTCCTTCATACAAAACTTCACACAATCTTTATTAGCAACATTGGTACACTCAAGATAATAAGTCTTTAGGTTCAGTTTCAACCCCAATAAAACTTCCATTAAAACACAAGCTACTGTAGCACTTCCCTCAAAAATCTCAATTCCCCAAAAGAACTCAAAAAGGAACCAACAAGAAGCAAATACAAATAATGGCAGAAATCTATCCAAACAGACCAACAGGTAAAGACGAATTTTTTCGAAGACCTTCTGTTGCTCAAATCGAAAATTGTTGAACTAACGAAAGTTAGATAACAACCTGGGGCAGAAGCACAAACATTCACGCCTCAAAAGGATGTACAGAGATTTTACACGAATTTTTACAGTGAAGCGCAGAAATCTGTTTCGGGACAACAACTTTCCCAATCATTACTTCTCTCGCATTAGAGGTTACTCTTGGCACAAAAAGCAAATAAAAAGGATAAGGAGCGGTTATTACTAAAGTAATAACTTCCAAGACTCATCTAAAACTTTTGGGTTATCTCCCAATAAGTACTTTTCTTTAACGCCTTTAAGTTAGGCATGATAGTTTGGGAGGATGCTGACATAAGAAATATGAATTGAAGTAAAAGAGAGCATCAAGAAGCAAATTCAAAACACATTTAAGTATAACCCACTTCCTATGCATAGGAATCTTGTAAAGAAACAAGTCATGAAAGTATAAAGCAACAATCATAGTAAAACAAAACAAGTGCAACTTCAAGACTTTCAACATAAAGAGGGGAAACATAATATTGTTGAGATACATGAGACCATGTTTCCCTCTCTCATAATAACTTTTAGTAGCATCATGAATAAAATCAACAATATAACTATCACATAAAACATTCTTATCATGAGCCACATGCATATAATAATTATTACTCTCCACATAAGTATAGTCATTCTTACTAATTGTAGTGGGAGCAAATTCAACAAAATAGCTATCATTATTATTCTCATCGCCATAATCATCAAATATAGGAGGCATATTATAGTCATAATTAATTTCCTCCTCAATAGTAGGTGGACTGAAAATATCATATGCATCATTGTAATCATCATATATTGGAGGTTTGGTATCATCATAAGCAATAGAATAGCTATCTTCCAAAGCTGGGGAACTAAAAAAATCATTTTCATAAGAACTAGCTTCCCCAAGCTTAGACTTTTCCATAGCATTAGCAATAATGGTGTCCAAAGAATTCATACTAACAACATTTCTATTAGCATGCAAATAAAGTTCCATAGGTTTTTTAATTTTCTCTTCAAACACTTCATGTCCTAACTCAAGATAAATACTATAAAGCTCTCTAATTTTGTTGTTGTTTTCCATTAAGCCTAACTAGTGAAAGCAAGAAACAAAAAGACAAAATTGCAGAATCTAAAGGAAATAACTTGGAGCACTCACACACGCTAGGAACTGTACTAGAATATAGCTTAGTAGCTAGAGGACGTGAGTACCTTTTACCTTACCTCCCCGGCAACGACGCCAGAAAATAGCTTGATGTCTACGCACTTCTATTCTTGTTGACAGTTGTTGGGCCTCCAAGTGCAGAGGTTTGTAGAATAGCAACAAGTTTTCCCTTAAGTGGATCACCCAACGTTTATCGAACTCAGGGAGGAAGTGGTCAAAGGTATCCCCTCTTAGACAACCCTGCAATCAAGATACAAGAAGTATCTTGTGTCCCCAACACACCCAATACACTTGTCAGGTGTATAGGTGCACTAGTTCGGTGAAGAGATAGTGAAATACAAGTGTAGATAATTATAAGTGGTAACGGTGATAGAAAATAGCTTGATGCCATGGAAAAGACTAAAGTAAAACTGAAATAAAGATGGAAGCAAGCAAACATGTAATAGATCTAATAGCAAATGGTGTTTTAATGCTTAGAAACAAGGCCTAGGGATCATACTTTCACTAGTGAACACTCTCATATAAATATCTTCTCTTTATGATACTACTTTTAACTACTCTCTGATTGGACACTCTAATCGATGGTAGGGCTATAACATCACACCTCAAAGTTCATATTTCCCATCTAGAAAACCCCACACCGTCACCTAGAGTAGTATATGAGTCCAACAAACACCACAATTTCATAAAGACATCCAACTCCAATATAACTCATAACAAGTATTTGTAATCTCTAGCCTAAGTGCCACCATGGTGTGCATGTTGTCACTTTCACACAAATAGGGAGAGCAGAGATCTATTAAAGCACTTGAGTAGCAAGGTAGATCTATAGATTACAAGCTCATGATCTCAATAAGATCATGCATAGAGAGAGAGATGACCACATAGCTACCGGTAGAACCCTTAGCCTCGAGAGAGAACTACTCCCTCCTCATCATGGGAATCAGCAATGGTGATGGAGATGGTGGTGGAGATTGATGGAGATGGCTCCAGGGGCACTTCCCTCCGGCAGGTCTTGGAACAAAGACTTTCGTCCCCCGAATCTCCCCTTGATTGGCAAGGCCATGAACTTTTCATGGATTTCTGATTGATGATCAAGGGTTTTTGCCTCGGGAGGAATATATAGGTGAAGGAGGCAAGGTCGGTGGCCAGCTAGGGGGCCCACACCAATGCCCTGGTGTGGCCTGGGGGTACCCGCGCCTGGGGGGTGTGGCCACCCTGTGGCCCCTCTCTGACTCTCCTTCTGGCTCCGTGAGTCTTCCGAGAAAATAGGAACTTTGGCTTTTGTCCCGTCCAATTCCAAGAATATTCATTTTCTGACTTCCCTGGAACCAAAAAACAGTAGAAAACAGGCAACTGGCACTGTGGCTCTTGTTAATAGGTTAGTCCAAGAAATCATATGAAAAGTACTCCAAAGTGTGGACAAAACACAAGAAAGTAGATAAAACCAAGCATAGAACATCAAAAATTATAGATACATTTGCAATGTATCAGTGGTTTCCCATATATTAATTGACTCCCTCCCCCTGATATATGGGTACCTCCAAGAGAGATCTTTTGTCAAACTTTCAAAGCAACCTACAATTTACTTCTGGCAGTTCAATTTGTACCAAATAATTTGATAAATCGGCATAAAATCAATCAAGTGGGGAAATTTAGCTAGGAAGTTTGAGAACTCATAAAACATGGGAAATCGTAAGTACAACATGTTGCTCCACAATAAATGTCTGAAAACTTGCCTCATGTGTCATTCAGATCCATATTCTTCATACTTGCTTTACAGGAAAGAACAATCTCGTCATCACACTCGGAAAATTGAGAATGTTCTTTCCTGAGATAGTAGGAAACTCATACTGATGGAATTGTTTACTACAACAAGATGCACCTATAGACCTCCGAAAAGACATTTAATTCAAGAGCAATCTATATCGTGCTTACTTGTAGCTCAAGTTTGACCTAATTTCGTTAAATTGTCAAGATGCAAAATCTATATTAGCAAGAAGTTAAACCTATTTTCAAAACTCTTGGTGTTTTGTGATATATTTATTGACCCCCCCGATGGGTACCTCCCAAAGCTTTTTCAAAAAACTTGCAAAGCAACCTTACAATTTTCTTAGACACAAGGCTAGTAAATTTCTAAGCTACGTATAGTAATGGCGCGTGTAGTGTCTAGAAGTATCTATGAAAACTACTTTTGGTCCAGCGTTTAGAACTAAAGTGGGTCCTCACAACCATGCTAAAAAGAAAAACAGACTGTTATCCACTGAATAGTGGGCCCTCCCAATTGATTCTCTTAGACATAACTCTAGCACTAGAATCACCTTGAAGAATCTTTTTGTTAGCACTACCCACTCCACCGTTAAGATATATGTTTAAGACTTGACACCATGCTTGCTTTGATTTTGGGGCCAATGGGATCACTACCATGGGGCCCTGTTATTAATAGTGGTCTAGTTATATCCTATAGCAGCCAACGAATGTTATCTCTGACTCCTCTAGCTCTTCATTCTCGATGAAGCCTCGACGCTCGGCTTTGACGGATGGTTACGAGGACAGTAGGAGGCGACGTTCACGTCGATAGCGAGGTGCCCATGGTGACTTTGTGAAGCTCAAGCCCCCCCCCCACCGGACAGTCTGAAGACACAATCTTTCAGAGGTGCTCATAGGGGTAGGATGTGCGTTCATGCGTTCATAGGGGTGAGTCTGTGTATGCATTTGTGAGCGTGTGCGTTTTGTAGTGGATTTTTGCAAAAATGAGAGAGATGGGCCTTCCGTTTGTATTAAATTTTGCTCGGTTTTCCCAAAGTAATTGGAATGGTCACTGGTGTCTAGGGTCTATGGGCTCACTACCGAGGGCCACATTATTAGTGGTTCAATTACATCCCATAGTAGCCAACGAATGTGAGCTCCAACCCCCTAGTACTTCTTTCGCCACGAAGCCTCGGAGCTCGACTTTGAAGGATGGTTATGAGGGTAGTGAGAGGCGACGTTCCTATCAATATATAGTGAGGTGCCTATGGTGACTTCGTCAAGCTCAAGCCCCGCGACATCAGTCTCAAGATCCAGTCTTTCTGAAGTGCTCATAGGTGTAGGGTGTGCGTACCTGCATTCATAGGGGTGAGTGTGTGTACGCATTTGTGAGCGTCTCCATTTTGTAATGGGTTTTCGCAAAAAGAGAGGGGGCCTTTGGTTTATTTATTGAGTTTTATCTGTTTTCCAAAAGTACTCCATGTAATGCAAGTCAAACTAGGTGAGTGATGTTTGGGGGCCCACGGGCTCTCTAGCGTGGGCCCCAGTTATCAGTGGTCGAGTTAAATCCAATATGGAGTAGTAGCCAGCGAATGTGAGGACCGGCTTCCCTACCCCTTCCATCTCCATGAAGCCTATGCGCTAGGCTTTGAAGGCACGCTCTTTTTTCGAGCAATGTCGGTGGATTCAGTCATGCTGGTCCGGAAACGACGGGGGATCTTGATGCGCAAGGCGGCAGGGTTAGGGTAAGTATGCCAGAGTTCATGGTCTCAGTTTATTTTCTCGAATTCACCTTATGGGTTCTCTCCTTTTGGGCTTTTTCTCTATTATGTCCGTCTCGATCGACGATGTTTTCTGGATTCAGATGCCAGCATGGATGGTAGACACGGAGTGGTACGGCATCATTACCGATGCGGATCTTCGGCTCTGGTGCGACTACGCCCTAGCACCCCGTCGCCACATCGTGTTCGAGGGAACGAACTTTGGCTATAGATTCTTGGGTTGCAACTACGAATGTGATCGCTACACGTTCATCCACTGGGTAGATCTACCGCACTCACTTTTGCTGCAGTGCTCGATGATGTCGTTGTGGTTACAACTCGAGATCCACGATGGCCTCGAAGAGGAGGAGCAGGAGCACCATCAGATGCATGCCGAGGAGATGGATGCAGAGTTAAGGATGTCTCCAACTCACTGCACTCAGTTGTAAATAGGATAGATGCTCCTAGATATGGGTAATTAGAGCTGGACATTAGGTTCTTAACCAAGTATGGTCTGCAATCTAGATATCTAGCATGGTCATGATGCTTTTGGTGGCTGGCTGTAGATTCCACTAATAATTAAGTAATCCCCTTTTGTTTACTAGTACTCACCATCTCATAGTACTTCCACGTTAAATTACGCGATGTTAATTAATATGGGAGTAGTTGACAGTCTGCTTACAGCCTGTCTGGAGTTTGTGGTTACTACTAATTGATCTGGTTTATGTGTTACTACTATCTCTATCTATATACGAGTATCGCTACATTTTTTGCATATTTGTGCACCTCCCCCGTCGCGCACCTTCTTTACCCAGCAGCGTCGACCTTTCCATCGCATCAGTGCAATCTCTGGTGAGTCTGCAACCATCCGGATAGTTGTTTAGGTGATTGCTATTTGAAATAGTAGATCTATATGCCACATTAGGAAGCTGGGATCTCCATGGATGTAGCCATAGAATTACTTATAAGGTCCACTGAAAATAGGTAAGTATATGCTGCCAAGAAGAGTCTTATGAGGATGGGAAGCTTGCCCCTGGCTTTATTTCACAGAACGGTCCTCTTCTGAACAATGCAGATGTAATTTGCTGCATATCGTTCATAAATAGATTATTGTTTGCTGGTGTCCTGTATTGCTGAGTTCTTTAAATTATATTTTTCATTGAAAAGGAACACGCCCAATCCTTGGCATCAGATTAATGCACGTATCCTTCTTTGCATTGCGAAGTTGATGTGTTCTTTCCTAAAATTTACTGGTTTTGCTGCATTTCATTTAGCATCATGTGCATGTCGCACCCGTGGAGGAGGCATTATCGAGTGACAAGTGTTTTTATGTCCCCAGCTGCTTTGCTGGAATTTCAGTAACCTATGCTTTGTCCCTGAAAACATTTTTTTTGATAAAGAGCGTTGTATTACTTAAAATGTCCCCTAAAATATATTGATCATTTTTGTTGCATCATGATTTGCAAAAACGAAGTCATTCTGATCGGTTGCTACTTATTACTAAGGCTAGGACTACTCATGTGCCAGCTAAGAAGGCAAACCCCGAAGTACGGCCCTTTTCAGGTCGGTTCTGTTTCCATGTTTGGGAAATATGACTCTATGGTTCTTTGCCATTTGCGGTACCACTTTGGAGCTTGCACAATGTGGGCAGCTGAATCTGGATTTTTTTTTGTGAAACGAGAATTTGATTTATTTTTTTTCAAATGAGAATTTGGTTTTAATTTTGGATTTGTTATCTGCAGTTTCCACCTTACTCATATTGCTCATGGCGTAATGGTGCTGGTCACTACAAGTATTTGACAATTGCCCGTCTCTGAGAGAAATACAAAGCTCATAGACACATGATTTCGTGCCTTCAGGAGAAAGTGAAACACCAGGATGAATAGATTAGGTGCATGAAGGAAGAAGTGTCCACATCCACTAAGCGAATAACTGATTTGACTGTAGGATGGAAAACATCAATTTGAGTTGCTCATGATGCTGCTGTTGATTTTCAAAAGTTCGTGGCTAAAAACTTAGTTCCTGGGTTGCCTGATGTGGATGGCGACGAGCTGGTTGGCCAAGTGTACGACCGGAGCTTGGAATAGGTGGGAATGCGAGCTGACAATCTTTTCAATTGGGCTCTAGAAGTAGATGAGACCCTAACAGAAATTCGAGATTCTCCACGCCCATACAGTCCTGATCCTGCAAAAGAAGAGGAAATCTGTAAACCATATTGATCGCTCTACTTGTGGTCAATACGAGGATAACTATTTGTTAAGTCAGGTACTATTTTTTTTTTCTCTGCTGGTGTGTGGTGTCCACAAATCTATATATTTGATGTACTATTATGACATATATATTGGACCTAGCTTTATGTGACTATATTTGGCAACAATAGTCATCTTATTCGAATTTGTGGTTGTTTTTTATCTTTCAATTTTTTTCCTTCTGAGATCTATTAATGATGATGTTAATGCCAGTTGCGAGTGATTTGTTAGCATGTTTCTGTGAGTAAACCAAAACATGTAGTTGTAGATTGTGGAATTTCAGGTCGATGTTTGAACTCTAGATCTTGATGTCATAGAAAGGGCAGGCTTCTACCACTTGGAATATTTTACCCAACAGTTGATTGTATCACACGAATAAGTGCACAAAGTTGATGTTTGTAGGCGGGAAACTGAGCAACGCAAGTGCACCAACTTGTATCAGTCGTGTGGTTGCTACTATTAATACAGCCAGGGATTCCCCTAAAAAAAGCGGGGTTCGCAAAAAAAATATAGTGGGGCGAAAGTTAGTTTTGAGTTCGAGGAAGCTCAGTCGTGTGCCCCTCGACCCCATCGTCATATTCTCCGCCTGGCCGCCCTCCCTTGACCGGAGCGTCTCCACCGCTCCACCATTGAACATCACCGCATCGCCATTCGCTGGTATGTACGTCCCTAACCTCCAGCCATTACGGGCTTTCTGAAGGATAGAATGCATTTATTTTTGGGCATTGGAAGCTAAATAAGTTGGTGGCGTTTACATGAACTGGAATCGGCATTGGCGGATGCATTTGCTATGTCGGCAGATGCTTGTAAAGCAGAGGTGGATGTTGAAGCAGCACCAGCGGATACATGTGAAGTGGATGCGGAGGCCGATGCTTGTACCGCATTGGAGTCTTGGGCAGTGTTGAGTGATGCTTGGAAAGCGGTGGAGGCGCAGTCGAAATCCTCGTGAGCTGCTGCTGGAACAAATTCGGCTATGTTGGCTGTCACTGCCAAAGCGACGGCTGCGTGGGATGCTAGGAATGCGTCAGCTCGTGGTCGTGCTTCTTCAGAATCAACAACTGTGGCTCATCATTCATCGGCGGTGCCTGCTCCATCTGCTCAGAAATCGTCAACCCCATTGTAAGTTCTGCGTTGGATTTTGTCTCCCTGGCTTCCTCCCTCTTTTGTGTATTTTGCTCCGGGTTTTTTCTAGACACAGTGGATATTAGTTTAACCTAGTAGTACTGGGAACATAAAAATATATTTAATCACAAACTATTGATCCGAATGTGATGAAACTTTCACAGGATTCAAACCTAGGCACCGATGATTTACTAATTTTTTGTCATTTTTTTTCGAATAGTTTTACTTTTTATTTCAAAATCGGAGCTATTGTCATACATTTGATCTAAGATGGAAGGTGGATCCTACTCTGGTTGATTCCTTGTGTTGTTTAGGTTATTTTGTTAACAGACTTTGCTTTTTAGGTAGTTTTTCAGATGCGTGCAGTTTAGGAAATTTCGATGATAATTTTTCCTGTCAAATTGTATGATGCATTGTGGTGTTTACTTAATTCTTTTTTTAGGGTTGTGCATTGTGCATTGTGATGTTCACTTAATTCTGATGATGCACTTGTGCTATTTGCATCATCCTACCAGCTTCATTGGAAGAACATATGCAACAATCAGCGACTTGCCAGGCAATGTGTTTGGTCAGATTCTTGTCAGGCTTCCTCCACACCCATCCTGCATACTGAGGGCATTAGTCGCCAAAAAATGTTGGATGGACTTCATGGGAAGCAACGATTTCAAAAGGTTAACCCTGTCACACAACAGAGGAATGCCGTTACTTGGGTTTTTCACCAACAGCTCCGAGGACGCTTGATTCTTAACTGATCATAATCTTTACCAATCCATCTTCTAGAAGATGAACATGTTGGTGGAAGTACATAAAGCCTACAAACCATATGTACTCAGATGTCACAATGGGAGGGTGCTACTTCATTATCCGCAAGGGTCTAACATGATAAAGGCATGGGATCCAATCAGTGGAAGTGAAACAGTGATACCAGAACCACTAATTTGGTGGAGACATGAATATGATAGTGGCACAATTCTCTGTTCGAGAAATCATGGGCAATTGTCTTCACACAGTTGCAGCAATTTCTGGGTTGTTTAGATAGTAACCAATGGTAACAAAGCACTGGTGCAGAGGTACTCATCAGAGTTGGGAAAATGGGAGGACTGGATTGAACCTGTTGAGATGCTGGCTAAGATTGATCGCAGGCCGTCAACTCTCATAAGGGACATTTTGTACTGGCCAACAATGAACTCCAGATATATAATTGCCTTCAATAACGTGACAACAAAACTCTGTTATATTGAGTGCCCCCATGAGACACATGATATTTCCAGACGCAATTTTGTCATCGCTAAGGGGCATAATGGAGATGTTGCCCTTGTAGTTATAAGAGACTTCACTCTAAACACGTGGTCTAGTGCAAGATCATTGATACGTTGCAAATGTATCTATAATTTTTGATGTTCCATGCTTGTTTAGTATCTACTTTCTATTGTTTTGTCCACACATTGGAGTGTGTTTACACATTTTCTGGACCTAACCTATTAACAGGATGCCATAGTGCCAGTTGCTTGTTTTCTGTTGTTTTTTATTTCAGAAAAGCTAGTAAGGAAATATTCTCGGAATTGGACCGGATAAAAAGCCAAAGTCAATATTTTACCCGAAGCAACACGGAGTCCGGAGGGGAGACGAAGTGCCACACCAGGGCTGTCAACACCCAGATTTTTAATCCCAGATGCCTGTTATGACATACATCGCAATCCTAGGATTACCATCTTTGTGAGACATAACAGATTGGATATCACAGTACATCATCCATTACAAACCATAATAAGGTCTTACACAAATAAAGGATCTCATGATCTAGTCTTAATACAAACAATCAGCGGAATAATAAGCGTAGAAGTGGGCTCCATCTTCAGGGTCACAGGCAATGCTAACAATGGGAGATGATCCTAGTTGTCGTAGATGTCCTGTTGTCCATCATCCTGATAGTCCTCCTGATAGTCTAGCCACGGGAATAGCCAGGGACAAATCCATGACTACTCTTTAAGTACTCGCAAACTATCACTAACAAGTAAGGTATTTCTAGTAGGAATCTTAAGCTCTAGGTTTATTTGCAAAAAGGCAGGTTTATCTAAACTGAGTTTAGAAGTAAAGAAAACTAAGTAACTGTTCTAAATCACTTTAAGTGGGAACCTAGTTTTCATATTCACAACCCTGTTGTGGATATGTCAAATCATAGTTCACTTCACAATTCATTTTTGAAAACATCTGACGACGGAACAGTATGGCCACTCCAACTGTCCATGACCGCGGATGCGGCTATTCGAATAGTTTGACACTCTACAGAGGTGGTACACTTTGACCACAAAATTTGATACATCCGTCAGGGATAACCCTGAATCATCATACTTAGTATGCGTATAATCAATCATAACCTTTCAATTACACACTCTAGTATAGGCACCTTCCCTATGAGCTTGGCCTCCCAGCCATGGCCATCTGCCATCCTGGGCACTACATAGGTGGACATCATCAACAGGTAGCCTCACCTCAAACCTCCTCCATGAGGGAACCCATACTAATGCATATAAACTTCCGGCTAAGCCTTACCCAATTCAGGTATTGTGGTTGTATGGTAAAATTGGAATGGTATCACATCCGAACCCAACCATGAGTTTTTATAAAATGGCTAAGGCTCATGCCTCAACATTTTCATCATCAGTATCCATTTGTGTTTCTCAACACATGTCAAAAAATTTCAATAGAATGACTCATCATTCCAAGGTTTTCATAATCATTTTCACCAAGTATTCCCATCTAAAGTGATCAAGTTTTATGCTTAGAACTAGCCACTAAGTTGAGAGTGTTCACTAATGAGGGTGCTACTCTTCAATCTCATGCCATAGAATGACATCTAGTATAGGCATAGTTTTATACTCTTTATGCTATCTATACTACTTTTCCAAGTCCTCACCAAGCATTAACTAAAAGTAAAGAACTTTGGTAAAGTAAAAGAGTAAAGCTTGCAAGTAAAACTTAGGATGGGTATAAATCAAAGTATATAACCAAAGCATGCCTAATGAATCTTTCTTAGGTTAAAGCTTGCATGGTTAACTTGTATAATTCTAGCTTGCATAGATCTAGCTTGCAATTAGTGATGGCTTGCCATGATTGGTGCAGTGATTGAAGTTTTCCTCCTGTTCTTCAGGGTAGAACTCCTCCTCCTCGTAGCTTGGGTCGGCACTATCGTATATAAATAAATATGGGGCTCACAATCACCAAATAATACTTAACTAACTTTAATTAGCACACTAAGGCTCACACTTGATGATCTAGCATCATCACAAGAAATAAAGAACTAGTTTTATTTATCTTATTTTAGAAAAGTAATTTCTACTCATTGAAAGTAATTAAGATTTAATATTCTCCAATTAAAATATGGGATCATGTGGACACATGTCATCACCACATATGCTAATACATGGGAATGTGATTTAAAGGGTTGGTAACATTTTATTAATTTCAAGATTATCATTTAATAGATTTAAAGTGACTAGAAATGCCCTAATAGCATTCTTTTGGTACTAGTCCTATGCCACTGCATGCAAACCTAGATATTTTTACATATTCAGATAGATATTGTCAAATGTGATTTTTGAGAGTTGGAATCGACTCAAAAGCCATTATGGTTGATTTTTGAAAGAAAATTGAAGTTACAAAAGTCTCGGTCTTGTTATTTTTACTGAAGATTATCTCTAACTCCAAATGATTTAAATCCAACGGGCTTGGATAGATAATTTAAATACCTTTCTAGAAAATTTGAATCATGGAATTTGGTTCAGTGAAAATCTCTGAATTGATTTTTGAGTGTGTGGACAGAAACTAGTTTAAACTAAAAAGGAAAATTCAATATTTGAATTTCCAGGCCAGCGCGGGAAGTTAAACGGGCCGGCCCAACTGCACTGCACAGCACAGCGGGCTGCTGACAGATGGGGTCCACCAGTCAGCGACTGCATCTAAGCGAAACGGTATCGGTGGATCTAGGCCGTGCGATCTAATTCTAATCCAACAGCAGTGAGCCGTCATCGACGACGAACTACTCCAGCGAGGAATCAACCCTAACATGGCGGTGGGGGTCTCGCGGGGCTCACCTGGGCTCCAGCTAGGGTCGGCGACGGGGCTTGGGGTGGTCGAAATCAACGGCGCCCTTCTCCTCCAGCAGCGGCGGGCTCCGGCCAAATTCCAGCGAGAGAGAGATCACCTTGCTCCAGGAAGAAGTAGGGGAGGGTCAGTGAGAGGTGGTAAGTGGAATGGTGTGGAGAAATGGGGGTAGGGGTGGCCTCCTTTTATACTTCGGCGAGGGGACCAAACGGTGCCGGCGCGAGCTCGTCGGTGACGATGCTACATGCGGTTATCAGCGTGGCGAAGGCTAGTGGGCGATACGTGGTTCCTTGGCGGTTCTTACGGACATAAAGGCGAGGCTTGGGGCGGTGTGGTTCGGTCTGGAGAGTGCGGTGCTCCGTGCGGATGCAGAGGTGTTTGCGGCGGCGTGCGGCAGCTGCGGGTCGCGCGGCGGCGAATGGGGTTGTCTTCTGGGTTGTTGTGATCATGGCGGGCATGAGCGTGCGCGTCCAAGGCAATGCGCGGTCTAGGTGAGCTGGTCGGGCGCGACGAGCTGGCGCGCTCTGGACATGGCACTGAGAGGCGGGGCGCGGCGTAGCTAGGGTGGTCCAAGGCTCGGCTGGGGTCAAGGCTGGGACAAGGGGTGGCGATGGAGTGTGGCGTGCTTCTTGGACATCATGGTTGGCTGCGGCGGTGTCTGCTGTGAGCTGGCCGTGGTCGGCCGGCGATGACCAAAAACGGGCAGTGCTCCACTGTGCATAACGGCCAAAGGGGGGATGGTCTAGGTGCTGCTCGACACCAAAGGGGACAAGGGAGTGAAGTGGAGACCAAATAGTCGAGGATCACCGTGCACAACAGTGAAGTTAGGCAGGTGGTTAAATTAGTGTAAGCAAGGTGTTTGTGGAAATGGCCGCATGAATCTTGCTTTGGAAATTTTGATTCAAAATTTTTGAGTGATCTTAAGTTAAGCTTGAGAGTCTATGTTTGCTTGGAGAGGTCAAGGGGAATTGATTTGATAGGTTTTTGAAAAAGTGAGATCTTAACATATGAACTAGATTCAATTTTCAACTGTCCATTTAATTGATTTGGAAAATGTTTTTGTAAGTTTATAAAGTGGGCCTTGATTCACTTTTACTTGTTCTAGCAAGGGGTGAAAATAATTAGAATTGTTTCTGTTAGAAACCTTCTGCTAGGAACACACAAAGTGCCCTAGTGGTTTACTTTTGTCAAAATGACCATTTTCTTTATTTATTCATATTTGATTTCTTTTTCTTTGGATTTTGTTTGTAATTGTCCTAGATGATGTTGTATTCACCTTTAAACCATTTCACATCCTTTGTAACAATCAAGCATGGAAATTTCAATCAATTCTACACTACTGCAAAACACACATGCATTCATATTCATTTTCTAAATAAAAGTTTTTGTTAACCCTAAACTTGGGTGATTAGAACTTGATAATCTTGATTAGGAGTTTTGGGGTGTTACAAACCTTCGCTCCTTAAACAAAATCTCGTCCTGAGATTTAAGAAAAACTAGGAACTAAAGAGATCTGGATAGTCAGTCCTAATGTAATCTTCTCGCTCCCAGGTAGCTTCTTCTTCGGTATGGTTGCTCCATTGGATCTTGAGAAACTTGATACTCCAAGTCCTGGTGGTTCTGAAAGCTTCTTCCAAAATACAAATGGGTACTTCATGATACGTCAGATCCTCGTTGATATCAATGGCTCGGTGATCAATGTTCTTGAAAACTTCGATCGTCTCCGGAACTTCCAAGCATTTGCGAAGTAACGAGATATGGAACACATTATGGATGGCTGACATCTCCTCTAGCAGTTCCAGTTGATATGATACTTCTCCTCGGCGATTCAAAATCTTGAAGGGTCCAATATATCTGGGGGCTAACTTTCCTTTCAGTTGATAACGTTGCATTCCCTTCAAAGGTGACACCTTGAGATACACAAAATCTCCGACATTGAAGGTCAGGTCTCTATGTCTCTTGTCAGCATAACTCTTCTATCTGATTGGGCGGTCTTGAGGTACTCACGGACTTTGTGAACCTTATCTTTGGCTTCTCGTAGGATGTCGGGTCCGAAAATCTGACTCTCTCCTACTTGCGACCAATTCAAGGGGGTACGACACTTCCTTCCATACAGAAATTCAAATGGGGCCATTTGCAAACTGGCTTGATAACTGTTGTTGTATGAGAATTCTGCAAAAGGCAGACAATCATCCCATTTTGATCCATATTCTAGCACACAAGCTCTCAACATATCTTCTAAGATTTGGTTGACTCTTTTCGTTTTTCCATCGGTTTGCGAGTGTTGTGCTGAAATTCAATTTGGTTCCTAATCCTTCTTGGACTTTCTGCCAAAATCTTTAGGTAAATTGGGTTCCTCGATCCAACACTATGGTCTTGGGGGTTCCATGCAAACTAACGATTCTGGCAATGTACAACTCTACTAGCTTAGAACTCTGGTAGGTTGTCTTGACAGGTATAAAATGGGCTACCTTGGACACTCTATCAACTTTGACCCAAATATAGTCATTTCCCCTACTAGAAGTAGGCAAACCGGTGATAAACTCCATTCCGATGGAATACCATTTCCATTCCGGAAGCTGCAATGGTTGCAAAAGTCCTGCGGGTCTCTGATGTTCTGCTTTGACTCTCTGACAGATATCACACTTGACTATGTAGCTTCCAATTTCTCTCTTCATATTGTGCCACCAAAATTGCTCCTTCAAATCCTGATACATCTTCGTTCCTCCGGGGTGGGTAGAATAAAGATTATCATGAGCTTCATTCATGATAACTTGCTTCAGCTCAGAATCTGCTGGCACACAGATACGTCCTTTGTACCACAAAATTCCTTCTTCATCTTCGGTGAATCCGGGTACCTTCCCTATACCAATACGATGTTTGATTCTGTCGATACATGCATTTCCTTTCTACGCCTCCTTTATCTGACTGATCAACGTGTGTTGAAGTTCAATGCTAGCTAAAAATCCTTGGCTAACTAGCTCCGTTCTAAACTGCTCCAACTCTTCATGCAAACTTGGCTGGGCTTCTTTGATCATGGTGTTTAGCCTACACGACAATCTCCTAAGAGCATCCGCTACCACATTGGCTTTGCCGGGGTGATAGTGAATGCAAGGTCATAATCCTTGATTAACTCTATCCATCTCCTTTGCCTCATATTCAGCTCCTTCTGAGTGAAAATATACTTCAAACTCTTATGATCCGAATAAATCTCACAGCGATTACCCATTAGGTAATGACGCCATGTATTCAAGGCTAAAACTACAGCTGCTAGTTCAAGATCATGGGTAGGGTAGTTTTGCTCATGCTGTTTCAGTTGTCGGGACAGATATGCTATGATTTCGCCTTCTTGCATCAACACACATCCGATACCAATCTTGGACGCATCACAATACACATCAAACGGCTTCTTGATATCCGGCATAATCAAGATTGGGGCTGAAATCAATCTCTTCTTGAGCTCTTGAAAACTTTCTTCATGTTTGTCGGTCCATTCAAACTTCTTATCTTTCTTCAACAATTGGGTCATCGGTCTTGTGATGCTCGAAAATCCTTCGACAAACTTGCGGTAATATCCCGCTAATCCGAGAAATGCACGGACTTGAGTTTGAGTGGTTGGGGCTTGCCATTCTTCAACCTCTTTGATCTTGGCGGGATCAACACCGACTCCTCCTGCCGACACAATATGTCCGAGGAATCCTACTTCCTTCAGCCAGAACTCACATTTGCTAAACTTGGCATACAACTAATGCTCTCTAAGGGTTTCAAGGATGGTTCTTAGATGTAGATCATGGTCTTCTTCTGACTTTGAATATATTAGAATATCGTCGATAAAAACAACGACAAACTTATCTAGAAAGTTCATAAAAATCTTATTCATGAGATTCATGAAATAAGCGGGGGCATTGGTTAATCCAAAAGACATGACCATATACTCATACAATCCATATCTAGTGGTAAAGGAGGTCTTTGGAATATCCGTTGCACGAATTTTGAGTTGATAATAACTAGTCCTAAGATCAATCTTAGAGAACACTCTGGCACCAGTCAACTGATCAAACAGATCCTCAATCTTGGGCAGTGGGTACTTGTTCTTGATGGTGACATCATTCAGCTTCCGATAATCCGTGCACAAACGGTTACCTCCATCTTTCTTATCCACAAACAGAATAGGCGATCTCCATGGTGATGCGCTTGGTTGAACCAGACCTTTCTCCAGCATAGCATCAAGTTGCTTCTTCATCTCCACTAATTCAGATGGGTTCCTACTATAAGGTCTCTGAGGTATGAGTCCAGTTATAGGAATTAGTTCAATAATGAACTCGATATCCCGATCTAGGGGCATACCGGGAAATTCATCTAGGAATACGTCGGGTATTCACGGACTACTCTGACTTGGTCTATGGTTGGTTGGGCTAGACTCTTGTTGCATTTGAATTGACGGGGCAAGGTTTCTGATACATGCTCTACTGATACTCCAGAGCTACTGGTCATGGTTATGGCTTTCTTGGCATAGTCAATCAATCCTTTATGTTTCAACATCCAATCCATTCCTAGTACTACTTCCAAACCTTTGGTTCCAAGTACTATTAGATTGGCATAAAAATCTATCCCATGGATTCTGATAGGTATAGCCTTGCAATTTTTCTAGCTTTGGTGGTTGAACCAGGTATTTGAACTATCATAACATGCTTCAGTTTTGTTGGTTGAATCTTACTAGTGCATGCAAATTCTTCGGTAACAAATGAGTACGATGCTCTAGAATCAAACAACACTCTTGCAAGTACCGAGTTAATAGAAAACATACCTAGCATGACATCTGGCGCTTCCTGAGCTTCTTCAGCATTCATGTGGAACAGACGGCCGTTGCGGTTGAGCGAATTACCTGGGGCAAATCTTCTTCCAGCTTGAACACGGCGCTGCTGCTGAGCTGGGGTATTCACATTGGTGGTGTCTGCAAGCTTCTTGGGACACTTGTTGGAGTAGTGACCCTTGACTCCACATTCAAAGCAAGTAATCTGGGACTTGTCTTTGGCTGCAACAGGCACGACATTGCTTCTAGTCCTTGGGGCAGTATTGTTGTTGTTGTTGTTGGACTTGGGCGGTGCACGGTTGAAGTTATTGGAGTTGTCGGGGTTGTTGTTGTGGTTTCCTCCAGACTTCAAGTTTCCTCCGCTACGATTGGGGTAGCTTGGACGATACATCGGGGGTCTATTGTTTCTTGGGGCATATCCTACAGACAGGTTGGGGCGATACTTCTGGGTATTGTGGGACCCAGTATGGTGCATCATTCTGCGCTTGCGGTTGTCATTGGCTTGGTTGATCTTCCCTTCCATCTGGATGGCAGAGTCTACTAGCTCTTCTAGGTCTTCAAACCGGATGTTGACAAACACAGTCTGCATTTCATCATGTAATCCATTCAGGAACCTTTCCTTCTTCTTGGCTTCAGTGTTAATATCATCAGGGGCATATCTAGCTAGGGACAAAAATTTGTCGTGGTACTCAACTACCATCATCCTTCCTTGCTTCAATTCCCTGAACTCATCTCTCATTCTAGTGACCAAACCTTGTGGCACATGGGTGCGGCTGAACTTGATCTTGAATGCTTCCCAAGTCATGACTTGACCGTTGTTCATGGTACGAGTGCTATTCCACCAGGCTCTTGCATCTCCTTCCAGATAGTGGGTGGCAAACAGTACTTTCTCATTAGCGTCAACTCCTGCGACCTCCAGGTTATTCTCCATGGTTTGCAGCCAGTCATCAACATCTAAGGGATCCTCAGATTTGTTAAAGATAGGGGGATTGGTATTCTAAAAGTTCTTAAGCTTAGATCCATGATGATCCTGATTTCCATGGCCTTGATTATTGTGGGCCATCTGAGCTATCTGTTGAAGAGTGGCTAGATTGGCTTGGCGTTCGACTCTACTAGCTTCACGGTCAGAAACTAGCATCTGCAGAATCTGCAGCATTGGGTCCTACGATGAGCTGCTTCCTCCGGGGTTTCCACGAGTCATCTGAAGATTGAGATAGATAATGATATAAGGGGGAAATTTCTAAGGTTCATGGTTTTATTTTCAAAAGCTTTTAAACTTTGATTTTGACTTAGGTTTTTCCAACTAACTTCTTCTTCTCATTCATTCATTCATTCAAAGCACACAATACAACATAAACCACAACAGAAAAGGGAAAAACAGATGGTTTTAAGGACCATTATGTGAAACTACAATACAATGGGACCGATACAACTCTTTCCTACAATAGTGATCAAGTGCATCTACTCGTCATCAATGAAGTCGCAATCATCATCATCAGTGTAGAAATCCATGGCATCATCCTCCAGGTAGTCGTTGTCATCACTAAGGTTAGAGTGAAGATCTCCCTGAATATCTTCACCTTCCTCCTCTTCCTTTGCTTCAAGCTGGACTTCCTGTTCACGGATGGTCTTCTCGAGAGCGGCCACCTTCTTGCGAAGACGATTGATGGTGCGATCCTTCTTATCGCGTTGACGATGAAGTGATTGGCGATCTTTGACGAGCATGGTGAGAGTCTGGTCCTTCTTGGCGGCAATGGCAAGGTTGTGGTTGGCGTAGGCTCGAGCATTGTCCAATTCCTTCTGCCTATCATACAGCAGGAAGTCAAGATTCTCCACCTGGCGCTTCAACTCTGGGTGACTTGGCATCTCCAATGGCATTCCCTTAGAATCACGCCTTGCAAAGTGAGCAAAGCGAGTTCCCTGGATCAAGTTGATGTTTTGCCCACACAGGCGGGCAAGAGCTTCATGCAGAGCCCTGGCTAATCCATCTAGCTAGTTGTTCTATCGCAAGGTGAATTGAATCTTCTCATAAAGGGGTGCTTCCATTTTGCCTCTGAGGTCTACAACTATCAGCCATTGTAGATCTCCTCTTGGGTGATCGCGAGTTAGGCACCGAAGAATTCTGGATGCGGGTGCTCAAGGTACTCTAACAGTGCATCTAGATCCCTCTCAAAAATCAGTTGGCCTTTGTTGCCCAACTGGTAGAACTTGCCATACTGACTTCCATCTATAAGAAATTAGGATGAGTAAATTAGTGAGGTGATCAAGTGTGTCAAATTTTATGTAGGAATGTAAGAATTTTTGTGGAACATGATTTTTTTAAAGAATCAAGGATAAGAGTGGGAATAGGTTTTCATAAATACTCACTTCTTTCGTTTTGAAACTAAGTTTTGTTTGGACGTCCATTCTAACTAGGGTCTCCTATGGTTAGGATGGCTCTGATACCAACTTGTCAACACCCGGATTTTTAATCCCAGATGCCTGTTATGCCATACATCGCAATCCTAGGATTACCATTTTTGCGAGACATAACATATTGGATATCACAGTACATCATCCATTACAAACCATAACAAGGTCTTACACAAATAAAGGATCTCATGATCTAGTCTTAATACAAACAAGCAACAGAATAATAAGCATAGCAGTGGGCTCTATCTTCAGGGTCATAGGCAATGCTGACAATGGAAGATGATCCTAGTTGTCGTAGATGTCCTGCTGTCCATCATCCTGATAGTCCTCCTCATAGTCTAGCCACGGGAATAGCCAGGGACAAAACCATGAGTATTCTTTAAGTACTCACAAACTATCACTAACAAGTAAGGTAGTTCTAGTAGGAATCTTAAGCTCTAGGTTTATTTGCAAAAAGCCAGGTTTATCTAAACTGAGTTTAGAAGTAAAGAAAACTAAGTAAATGTTCTAAATCACTTTAAGTGAGAACCTAGTTTTCATATTCACAACCCTGTTGTGGTCAAGTCAAATCATAGTTCACTTCACAATTCATTTTTGAAAACATCTGACGACGGAACAGTATGGCCACTCCAACTGTCCATGACCACGGACGCGGCTATTCGAATAGTTTGACACTATGCAGAGGTGGTACACTTTCACCACAAAATTCGATACATCCGTCAGGGATAACCCTGAATCATCATACTTAGTATGTGGATAATCAATCATAACCTTTCAATTACACACTCTAGTATAGGCACCTCCCCTATGAGCTTGGCCTCCCAGCCATGGCCATCTGCCATCCTAGGCACTACATAGGTGGACATCATCAAGAGGTAGCCTGAGCTCAAACCTCCTCCGCGAGGGAACCCATACTAATGCATATAAACTTCCGGCTAAGCCTTACCCAATTCAGGTAAAGTGGTTGTACGGTAAAATTGGAATGGTAGCACATCCGAACCCAACCATTAGTTTTTATAAAAGGTCTAAGGCTCATGCCTCAATATTTTCATCATCAGTATCCATTTGTGTTTCTCAACACATGTCAAAACATTTCAATAGAATGACTCGTCATTCCAAGGTTTTCCTAAACATTTTCACCAAGTATTCCCATCTAAAGTGATCAAGTTTTAGATTTAGCTCTAAACACTAAGTTAAGGGTGTTCACTAAGGTGGGATGCTACTCTTCAATCTCATGCCATAGAATGACATCTAAGTCTAACTAGATAGGCAAGGTTTTATACTCTTTATGCTATCTATAAACAAAGTAAAGAACTTTGGTAAAGTAAAAGAAAGTAAAGCTTGTAAGTAAAACTTGGTATAGGTATAAATCAAAGAGATATAACCAAAGCATGCCTAATGCATCTTGTTTAGGTTATCTTTCTTAAATCTAGCTTACTTACAATAGCTTGCTCAGTTTACTTGAAGTGCTAGGCTTGCCTTGAGTAGTGCAGTGGTTGAGAGTGTTCACTACTGAGGGTGCTACTCTTCAATCTCATGCCATAGAATGACATCTAGTATAGGCCTAGATTTATACTATTTATGCTATCTATACTACTTTTCCAAGTCCTCACCAAGCATTAACTAAAAGTAAAGAACTTTGGTAAAGTAAAACAGCAAAGCTTACAAGTAAAACTTGGGATGGGTATAAATCAAAGTATATAACCAAAGCATGCCTAATGCATATTGCTTAGGTTAAAGTTGCATGGTTAACTTGCATAATTCTAGCCTGCATAGATCTAGCTTGCAATTAGTGATGGCTTGCCTTGATTGGTGCAGTGATTGAAGTTTTCCTCCTCTTCTTCAGGGTAGAACTCCTCCTCCTCCTTGTAGCTTGGGTCGATACTATCGTCTATAAATAAATACGGGGCACACAATCACCAAACAATAATTAACTAGCTCTAATTAGCACACTAAGGCTCACACTTGATGATCTAGCATCATCACAAGAAATAAAGAACTAGTTTTATTTATCTTAATTTAGAAAAGTAATTTCTACTCATTGAAATTAATTAAGATTTAATATTCTCATATTAAAATATGGGATCATGTGGACACATGTCATCACCACATATTCTAATACATGGGAATTTGATTTAAAGGGTTGGTAACATTTTATTAATTTCAAGATTATCATTTAATAGATTTAAAGTGACTAGAAATGCCCTAATAGCATTCTTTTGGTACTAGTACAATGTCACTGCATGCAAACCTAGATATTTTTACATATTAAGATAGATATTGTCAAATGTGATTTTCGAGAGTTGGAATCAACTCAAAAGCTATTATGGTTGATTTCTGAAAAATGTTTGAAGTTGCAAAAGTCTCTGTCTTGTTATTTTTACTAAATATTATCTCTGACTCCAAATGATTTAACTCCAACGGGCTTGGATAGATAATTTAAATACCTTTCTAGCAAAATTTGAATCATGCAATTTGATTTAGTGAAAGTCTCTGAATTGATTTTTGAATCTGTGGATAGAAACTAGTTTAAACTAAAAAGGAAAATTCAATATTTGAATTTCCAGGCCAGCGCGGGAAGTTAAACGGGCCGGTCCAATTGCACTACACAGCACAGCGGGCTGTTGACAGATGGGGTCCACCAGTCAGCGACTGCATCTAAGCGAAATGGTATCGGTGGATCTAGGTCGTGCGGTCTAATTCTAATCCAACGGCGGTGAGTCGTCGTTGACAACGAACTACTCCGGCAAGGAATCAACCCTAACGCGGTCGTGGGGGTCTTGTGGGGCTCACCTGGGCTCCAGCTAGGGTCGGTGACGGGGGCGATCGACGTGGTAGACGACGGCGAGTCGAGGCGCGATCACGGCAGGGCTTGGGGTGGTCAAAATCAACGACGCCCTTCTCCTCCAGCAGCGGCGGGCTACGGCCAAATTCAGGCGAGAGAGAGCTCGCGTTGCTCCGGGAAGAAGTGGGGGAGGGTCAGTGAGAGGTGGTGAGTGGAATGGTGTGGAGAAATGGGGCAGGGGTGGCCTCCTTTTATACTGCGGCGAGGGGACCGAACGGTGCAGGCGCGAGCTCGTCGCTGACGATGCTACAGGCTGCTATCAGCATGGCAGAGGCTAGTGGGTGGTGCGTGGTTCCCTGGCGGTTCTTATGGACTTAAAGGCGAGGTGTGGGGTGGTGTGGTTCGGTCGGGAGCGTGCGGTGCTCCGCACGGACGCAGAGGTGTTTGCGGCGGCGTGCGGTAGCTGCGGGTCGCGTGGCGGAGAACGGGGTTGTCTGGTCGGGCATGGCGAGCTGGCGCGCTCTAGACATGGCATAGAGAGGCGGGGCGTGGCGTAGCTAGGGTGATCCAGGGCTCAGCTGCCGTTGAGGCTGGGACAAGGGGTGGCGATGGAGTGCGGCGTGCTTCCTGGACATCATGGTTGGCTGCGGCAGTGTCTGCTGTGAGCTGGTCGTGGTCGGCCGGTGATGACCAAAAACGGGTGGCGCTCCACTGTGCATAACGGCCAAAGGGGGATGGTCTGGGTGTTGCTTGACACCAGAGGGGAGAAGGGAGTGAAGTGGAGACCAAATGGTCGAGGATCGCTGTGCACAACAGTGAAGTTAGGCAGGTGGTTAAATTAGTGCAAGCAAGGTGTTTGTGGAAATGGCCGCATGAAACTTGCTTTGGAAATTTTGATTCAAAATTTTTGAGTGATCTTAAGTTAAGATTGAGAGTCTATGTTTGCTTGGAGAGGTCAAGGGAAATTGATTTGATAGGTTTTTGAAAAAGTGGGATCTTAACAAATGAACTAGATTAAATTTTCAACTGTCCATTTAATTGATTTGGAAAATGTTTTTGTAAGTTTGTAAAGTGGGCCTTGATTCACTTTTACTTGTTCTAGCAAGGGGTGAAAAGAATTAGAATTGTTTCTGTTAGAAATCTTCTGCTAGGAACACACAAAGTGGCCTAGTGGTTTACTTTTGTCAAAATGACCATTTGCTTTATTTATTCATATTTGATTTCTTTTTCTTTGGATTTTGTTTGTAATTGTCCTAGATGATGTTGTATTCACCTTTAAACCATTTCACATCCTTTGTAAGAATCAAGCATGGCAATTTCAAACAATTCTACCCTAATGCAAAAGACACATGCATTCATATTCATTTTCTTAATAAAAGTTTTTGTTAACCCTAAACTTGGGAGATTAGAATTTGATAATCTTCATTAGAAGTTTTGGGGTGTTACAAGGGCGGCCACACATGGTGGCCGCATGGCCTAGGGGGCGCGCCACCAGGGGTGTGGGCCCCCTGGTACTCCACCGACCTTGCCCCTTCGCCTATAAAGAAACCTCGGGACGAAAACCCTAAGTACCCGATCAAAATTCCACGAAACAGTCTGTAGTCGCCGTCATCTCTATCCCTAGATCGGGAGGGATCTGAAGCGCTTCCCAGCACCCTGCCGGAGGGAAGAGATCACCCTGGAGGCCTTGTTCGTCACCATGCCTTCCTCCGATGTGATCTGCGAGTAGTTCATCTCTGGACTACGGCTCCATGTAGTAGCTAGATGGTTGGTTCTCCTCCTTTGTGCTACCATGTTTAGATCTTGTGAGCTCCGTTCATGATCAAGATCATCTATTTGTAATCTTACATGTTGTGTTTGCGGGGATCCGATGGATATTGAGATGCTATTTTAGATTCATTATTGATTCTATCATGACTTTGTTATTTGTGATCTTGCAGGATTTCCGTTGTTAGTAGCTATCTTGGCCAAGTAGATGCTAGCAACTCCAAGAGGGAGTATTTATGCTCGATAGTGGGTTCATGCCTCTAGTAATCTGGGAAAGTGACAGAAATCTCTAAGGTACTAGATGTGATGTTGCTACTAGGGAGAAAACAGCAATCCTTTATCCATGGGGTAATCATATTGTTTACTTTACACACTTTGCTTAATGCAATTATCTGTTGCTTGCAACTTAATACTGGAGGAAGGTCGGATGATAACCTGAAGGTGGATTATTAGTCACTAGTCATGAACCCGTGCACCTGCACGGGCTACTGATTTTGAAAGTTAATTAGTATCATTTTTTAGTAACATTTCTTCACTTCAAAAATTGTAGGTAGCATATATACTTCTGTTAAACTCAAAAAATACATAGTCCAAATATTTCTTGAAATGATAATTGACATAACCCACGCAATCATGGAGACTAATATATCTTGTTATTCAAAACAATCCTTAAATAAACATTGTACTTACATGACTTTCATCAACATTGAACTTATGGAGTGATTTGATATGTATTTCGACTGGTATTTGTTTATATACAATAGAAATCATACCCTTTAAACTTGACCAAGAGATGACACACACACATTCACATTAGGTTGCACAATCAGTTCCTACTATTGAATACTAATTGCATTGCATTTGATGTTCGGAATCCAGCTTTATGACATACAAATTACCATTTTCATGTTAACGTATCCTAGTCCAGTTATCTCAAACAGTTGCATCTATGCACATGAATGGACATATTACAATAGGAATTATAAATAACCGAGTTTGTATGACTTACTATAAAATATTCTAACAATGTCTTCATGTCGTCTCGATTAGTTTTATAGGTGCAAGCTAACTTGATTAATGAAATGAAACATGAATGAACTATGTCATATTTGACACAAATAAATGTCTTAACATGTGGAGAAATAGTTATTTATTTATGGAAGGAGTTTTTTTTCTAGATTGTACTCAAGAGTGTGAGAGATCACCATAATATAGCTAAATAGAGTGAAAATGTTAAGTTGGGAGCCTTCACCAAGAGAGTACTCGGCAATGTGATGTGAACATTGGAAGTTTCCTGCAATTTACCTATGTAGGTCAAGCCAAAGGGATTCAATCAACTTTCAACTTAATCAGCTTCATGGATCTGCATAGGCAACACTATTAGCGGAACGACTTTAACCTATTAATGTGCTTTGGCTAAGAAATTATCTATGAGGAATATATATGAATATTCCTACCTAGTATTTACTTAACTCCCACATGGAGATTTACACACAATTCTTAAGTGTGCCACTACTAAATTATAGAAGTAACCTTGAAAATGTATGACATCATATAAAACACATCCTACATAAATAATACCAAGGAGCCTAAATTCTTGAAGAAGTTTCAATACATATTTTTCTACGAAACTAAATTAATAATATATAATAACATTTGATTAGATCAATTTTAGTGGAACTCTGACATATATACGGTTCTGAAGAGGCTTTACCTTTGATGGACAAATTTCATATATAAGTTACCAATTAGTAATTACACCTAGTAGTCTAATATAGGGGGACTTTCATTGTGGAAAACCCTTTTTATTTATTATACCTTATAGCTCTATCTATCTAGTTGAGAATTGTGGCAGGTTCAATTATTGTAATTAAAGAGTTCCGCTAGATCATCTGGTAGCATGATGCAACAATCAATTAACTACCATAATTCCATGAGCCTTCAGTTCATAGAAATCCTCTCAAGTCCATATGATTTATTTTTATTCATGTGTAAATACACTTACCACATTACCCCAACAAAATTGTGGTTCTTGTGATACAAAATAATTAGGAAACCAAATGGATATATCTGTACATATAGTAATAATATTGTACCAAGCTACAATGAGAGGAATTTGAGAGGTACATATTGTACCCGCAAAAAAAAAAAGAGGAATTTGAAGCATGAAACCTAACTCTGTCGTGTTTGTGCAATACCTGCAGTATGGCCTTCATCGTTTTTCCCTCTAACCTAAAGAAGAAAAATAAAGTGAATAATATTATAATCAAAAGGAATTAGTTTCTTAGGATTTAGGTGGAACCGTTGCTGGACTGAATAACAACAAAATAAGTTCTGGAAGTTTAAATTAGATGGAATCGCTGCTATCCAGAAGAACAAAATAATCAGGGGAATAATAAGTTTCTTGTTCTGTAAAGGAATAGGGACATCGAGAAAGCTGTGGTAATGTAATCCCTTTTTACTATTTGAAAGGAGAGGTCACGTAATCCTAGTCCCATGAATAAATCAGAAAAATCGTAGCGCAAGTACACTGAAAAGATAAAAAAAGAACATTACATATGCTACTATATGCTAGCTCCAGTCCATGCCAGCTACGCCTTAGACCTCCCTGCCACTATCCTTGCACCATGTGCTTCTATGCTTCCGAAGACGCATCAACTTGTTCCTCTCGTAAAGGAGTGGAGCGAGAAGAACATGCATCTAGGAGTCATCAGAACAAAGACGGCAGCAGTGCGAGGGCTGTGGCCACCGCGTGGTATGTGGCGAGAGTGGTAGAGCAAGGATTAGAGAGGCCATCGATAGGAAGGATGAAGCTTTGATGAGATGATCCAACCCTGCAAGGCTGCAGCCTTAACCTGTCATCTATGTGGATCTTGGATATAACTTCCGCCGACTAAAGGGATCAATCGACCAATCCTTCTGCGTGTGCGCAATGCCTGCGAGTATGCTCCAATGGGACCCCTATCGTGTTTGAATGCCGGCAACATGGAACTATTTGATCATCAGCTTGGCTGGAAGGAGGTGGCATAGGATGGAGACCACCTACCTGATTTGAAGCACTTGAATAGTGTAATTCATCAATGTTTAGATCAGGCATGTTCAGCAACTACCGAATATTTGGGGGAGCAAGAAAGTGGCCGATGTTATGGGCAAGAAGAAGAGATGTCGCCTACATTGGCACCTGATGCAAAGCTTTAATTTGTGAAACACCTGCAACAACCTACAGAAATTAGTCCATGTAATGGATGGCATGACCTAATTAAGACTTGACTTAGCTAATGACATGATGGATAGATGTTTTGTAGTACTAATGGCAGAACCATAGAAGAAGGACCAGAGAGATGATGCCTGTCGGACTGGTGTAGTCATGAGTCATGACCTCACTCCCGCCATGAGTTTCTTATGTTCTTGTGGATCCGTATTTCTTTGGCAGGTGCATGCTTTTTCTAGAAATCCTCCTTCTGAGTGTTGGATGCCCGCAGGGTCACAGAGATCCATGGAGTCCAACTGTCAAACACTCGACTCTTAGAATAACAGATTAACATACCAATCATCAATCAAATAGATCGATAAGAAAGTGTGACGTTCACGCTGCTCATAATACCGTAGATTATATCTGATGCTTCCGCCTGCTTATTTCTTGGATAAGTATTTCGATATGTATTAGAGGCCTCCATCTAGTTGATTGGTTCTGAAGATGAAGATCCACCTCTCAGAAAAAAGAATATGAAGATCCAACTTCTTTACGGACACTGAACCCTTTGGTCTTTGGCTCCTGGAACATCGGCGGCGGCCGGCAGCATGTAGTTTAGAATCAGCGTGAGATCCATCGGATATGTTAACCTTTTATGGCTCCACGACCACGACTAAGATCAGCCATCCGACAGCTCCAATTGGATTACATCAATCATATCGGCCTATGCATGACATGGTACCTCCTCGACGGGATGGGGATCGAAGAAAACATGGAGGAGAAATATTGGGAGCTAGGGCTTACGGCCTCAGCAAGGGCGCAATAGGAGGCTTGATTGTTTATGGAAAGCCATCAAGGGGTGGTTCGTGTCGCGTGGGAGACGCAGACGGTGTCCACTTCATCCAATGGATATAATTAGCCCTTAATCAGATCAAATGGATGTCATTATGTTTTACTCAAGGATTACTGTGAAGCCTCCTATGGTGCCTCCAGTAAATATAAGATATAAGATATAAGATATAAAATAGATGTAGTTGGATTATGGTCTATGTATAATGTTGTAATGCCCAATCAAATCTTATACGAATCAAGATGATTAGTATATACATGTATGCTTTCTCGGTGTCTGTCAATTGCCCCGCTGTAATTTATTCATCCAACATGTCATCTATCTTAAGGAGAATCACCTCTAGTGAACTATGGACCCTGGTCCATTCTTTTACCATCGATCCACAATTTACTATTTAATGTTTACTTTCTGCAAGCATATACTATCTTCCACACAATACGTTTAATCTTTTGTTTTCAGCAAAACCGGTGAGATTGATAACCTCACTGTAAGTTGGGGCAAAGTTCTGTGGTTGTGTTGTGCAGGATTACAAGTTGGAAACAACACCTTGGAGGTGTTTTCCTTCTCCTATAGTTTGATAACCTTGGTTTCATAACTGAGGGAAAACTTGCTGTTGTACTCATCATACCTTCCTCTTGGGGTTCCCCAACGAGCTGGATATATTTTGAGCCATCAAGCCTTTTTTCTGGCGCCATTGCCGGGGAGTCAAGGACATCTTCATAAGGGAAGTGTCTCACAACCAATCTCTTTACATTGTTTTTTTTGTTTTGCTTAGTTATTTTCTGCTTTGTTTGCTTGTTTCTTTATCAAAAACACACAAAATTAGTTGTACTAGTTTACTTCTTTATATCAAAAACACAAAAAAATTTAGTCCTTTTCTGTAGTTGTCACCTCGTTCTTTGCTCATCATGTTGATCCCTAAGTTCACCCTGAAAGAGCTTTCAATAGGTAGTGGCTCTATAATTGAGAGAGATAGTATTGAAGAATTCTTTAACATGTTAGCAAGCATGAGGTTATTGAGGATACATCCCTAGCAGAACTCGCTCCAAATTATGAAATTCCTGCAGCTTATTTAGTTCACATGTTGGAAGCTAGGTTTGTTAACATTAACCCCATAATGCAAGTAATGTTTCTTAAACTTAAAGATATTGAGGACACTGAAAAGAGAGATTTTATTCTAGAAACTTTAAAGAATTCTATGATGTTGTTAAGGAAGCTAGAAAAGTCTTTGATTGTTTTAATATGCTAGGCTCATGTGTAGATGTTATTTGTACACAAGAAAAGATGGACAAAACCAAACCTAAAGATGGGGAGGAAATTAAGACACCAATACCTTTTAAACTTGTAGGAATACATGAAGCCTTGGAAAAGAATTATGATTGGATTGTTCCTGAAAACCCGTTTGATGAAAATTGTGAACCCAAGAGCATTGAGAGAGGATCCTCTAAAACTTATTTGGATGAGATACCTTGCCCTGTCGAGGATATTTCTGGTATTGATCTTAATGCTTCTTCATTTGAGAATACTTGATTCTTGCTTCTTATACCTAGCTCAAATGCGTTAAAGAAAAGCACTTATTGGGAGATAACCCAAATTTCCTTACGAATCTTTTGTTGAGTCTTGGAAGTTATTATCTCTGTAATAACCGCTCCTTATCCTTTTTGTGTAGTTTTTGTGCAAAGAATAACTTCTAATAAGAGAGAAATAATGCTTGGGAAAGTTGCTGTCCCGAAACAGATTTCTCTGCTTCGCTGTAAAAATTCGTGAAAAATCTCTGTACGTCGGTTTGAGCTGTAATGTTTTGTGCTTCTGCCCCAGGTTGTTATCTAACTTTCGTTAGTTCAACACTTTTTTGATTTGAGCAACAGAAGGTCTTAGAAAAAATAGTTTTTACCTGTTGGTCTGTTTTGACAGATTTATGCCATTATTTGCATTTGCCTCTTAATCTCTTTCTCTTTGAGTTCTCTTTGATCACTTGAACTTTTAAAAGGAAGTGCTACAGTAGCTTGTGTTTTAATGGAAGTTTTACTTGTGTTGAAACTGAACCTAAATACTTATTATGTTGAGTACACTAATGTTGCTAATGAAGATTGTGTGAAGTTTATATGAAGGAAATTTTAAAGTGTAGGGAAGAGTAATGTGATAAGATGAAGTATGGACAAAAGCTCAAGCTTTTAAATGCCACCCGTGTCATCCCAAGAAATATTCAAGAAGTACAAGCATCAAAGCTTGGGGATGCCCAAGGATTCCTCTCTTCATCAATAAAAACCTCAGGTTTTCTTCCAAACACTTCATTTTTATTGTTTATGCACAATTGTGTTGTTCTTGGAGCGTCTTCATTTTTGCTTTTAGTTTTCATTTTCTTAGTTTACTTGAATAAATTGGTTGGACCCCCACATTCATATATGATAGTTTCAAATAAGTTGATTTGGATTGGAAAAGAGTAGGAAAGTTCATACTTATAAGTGGTATAAAAGGAGCTTGTTTTTGACTATGACTTAGACTTTATCATGTCATGCCTCATATTGTTTTAACTTTATGTTGAGTGATTATTGTTGTAGCATGACTTGTTACAAACGATTGAGATTGCTTAATGTGCCTTTAAAGAATCATGCGTTGTTTTGGCATTCTAAAGCATAATATTGTGGTATTCTTCTTTGATGTTTTATTTGGATTGACTTGGCGCATCCTCACACCATGTTAAGACTATACCAAGTCACCATAGCCTCTATGATCATTTAGTTTTCGACTTGTAATATCACTTTATTCTTTAATTAATAATGTTTTGTCACATTGCATGATTATGGCCATTATTGCTCTCTTAGTTGGTCTCTCCCACTCTTTTGCTAGCCTCCATACCAAGTATGAGTTCCACTCATGCATCCAACTCCAAATGAAACCAAGTTATTCCAAAGAGTCCATAATACCTACCTATTAGCATTTGCTATTCCAAGTATATTCATGTTTTTATCTACCTTCCGAATTAAACTTGTTATGTGAAAATTAGTGATTAAAGCTCTCACAAACTTGATGGCACACTTTAATTTTCTTGCACTTAATAAACTTGAACCATTGTGCCCATCTATGTTGTGTATATGCTTGCACTTTGTAAGTTGTGAATTATCAAAACCATGTTACCATTGGGAACGCTTTCAACATTGCACATTATTTAGTTGATATCATGATTCTTTTGCTTATGGATCCCGGCGGTGTGAAATAAAAGGGGAGCTTGTAAGCTCATGGAGTTTGTATATGTGTTAGAGAAACGCCTAGGCGGCTAGCCTAAGCCATGCCTAATCATGGTGGAAACTTGCATCATAACCCTAGTGAGCAATCTGTGAAGCATCCTCAATAAAAACCTATGCAAACAGCAAATAAAAAGATCGTTGAGATGCTCATTGTTTGCTTGCCTTGTCATTTTGATATGGGAAAGCTTTCGTATCATCGGGCAAGGGGTACCCCGTTGGTGGTTCTCTATGATACACATGTACTTACAATGACAAGAACTTACTCATGACTAAAGTTGAGTAGCATGAGGTTCGGTACTCGTAAGCAC
Source organism: Avena insularis (assembly GCA_023614405.1). Lineage (NCBI taxonomy): Eukaryota > Viridiplantae > Streptophyta > Magnoliopsida > Poales > Poaceae > Avena > Avena insularis. The sequence continues at coordinate 471,699,612 of CM042694.1, forward strand.
GGGGCATGAGATTTTCAACTTATAACTTGTCAAGCATATCCTCATATTTGTTCACTTTAACCTTAATCACCTAAAGATGCTTATGATAGGGGCAATGAGAGCTGAAAGCTAATACGTACCATAATTTTTGGAAGCTCTTTATGAGACTTGAATCCATGCTTCCTTCTATGAAGGGCCTTTCTTTTACCTTTTATGTTGAGTCTCCATCTTCTATCTTAGTTTAATGTGCATTATCCCAAAACTTGTTGATTGATTCATAACTTTGATATTGCTTGTTCTTAAACTATTTGTATCTAGTCACCCTTATGTATCTTGAAGGTGTCCAATGCATTTATGTTTTGCTACACTATGAGGGACAAGCTGAATTGCATTCTCATTATGCTTTTTATATGTGAAACAAACAAACGTCTTCCAAAGCATTGTTATTCATGAATCTTTTGTTTGTACCTCTTCATGTTACAACATAGTTGCCATGTCTTATTGTTAGAACTATATCTTTCATGCTATGTTAAATTACTATGGTCCCAGCTATCAATGTTTTACAAACACCTTGATCAAATGGTGCATGTCACCTCAAAAATTATTCTTTCTTTTTTATCACTTACCTACTCGAGGACGAGCAGGAGTTAAGCTTGGGGATGTTGATACGTTGCAAATGTATCTATAATTTTTGATGTTCCATGCTTGTTTAGTATCTACTTTCTTATGTTTTGTCCACACTTTAGAGTATTTTTACACATTTTCTAGAACTAACCTATTAGCAAGATGTCGTAGTGCTAGTTGCCTGTTTTCTGCTGTTTTTGGTTTCACAAAAGCTAGTAAGGAAATATTCTCGGAATTGGACTGGAAAAAAAGCCAAAGTCAATATTTTACCTAGAATTTAGGGTTTTCTGAGATCCGGAACTCTGCCGCCTCTGCGGACAAAGGGGACCCAGAAGTTTCTTCTGCCTCTATCATCACCGCTGGGGTGGGTTGGGCAGGTTCAGCGAAACCGATGTAAACATCGATCTTGCCAAAAGACATGATTGTGTAGGCAGTCACGGCCTCCCTAGCCGGATTCCAAGTCTCGTCGAGAACGATGAGAGGGACGTCATGGCGAGAGGATCGCGACAAGCGGTGATAGTCTCGCCGATTCGATTCTTGCATTCCGCTTTCGAACGAGCGAAGTTCACTTGCCCCACGGTGGGCGCCAACTATCGTCGGATTGATGACAAGTACGCCATGAGGGGGTCCTCGAGGCATGCGGAAGAGAGGGGTGTCAGACATACGGTATTCCAGGACGGTGAGCACACAAGTATACCAGTTGAATCATGGCTTTGGGCGGATCCTACTCCTGCTAGCAATCCGATGTCTGGCAGAGCCGGAATATGGGTTACAAGGGTTTCGCCTGTGCGAGTTGAGATTGTAGACTATTGAGGTGTGCCCTAAAGGCTCTCCCTAGGACGGCTTATATAGATATCCGGCCTAGGGTTTCTGAGAGAGATCTATCCGCGACTAAGAGTCGGTTATAGAGTACATCTTGAACTACAAGTAACATTATGGGCCTAAGTCGGTAAGTCTTCTGGGCCTTCCCGTAGCCGGATTGGACTCCGTCTTTCTCCCTGACTGGGTCGCCCGTGAAGCAATGCTCTAACCCAAAGTGGGCCACCCTGGTCAGTGAGGAACTGTGAGGATACCCGGAAAGTATATCCCCAACACAGAATCCGTAGGGGAAACGAAGTGGCGCACCAGGGCGACCACACCTAGTGGCGACGCATCCTAGGGGGGCGCGCCACCAGGGGGTGTGGGCCCCCTGGTACTCCACCGACCTTGCCCCTTCGCCTATAAAGACCCCTCGGGACGAAAACCCTAAGTACCCGATCAAAATTCCACAAAAGAGTCTGTAGCCGCCATCATCTCCATCCCTAGATCGGGAGGGATCTGAAGCTCTTCCCGGCACCCTGTCGAAGGGGAGAGATCACCCTAGAGGACTTCTTCATCACCACGCATGCCTCCAGTGTGATGCGTGAGTAGTTCATCTCTGGACTATGGGTCCATGTAGTAGCTAGATGGTTGGTTCTCCTCCTTTGTGCTACCATGTTTAGATCTTGTGAGCTCCATTCATGATCAAGATCATCTATTTGTAATCTTATATGTTGTGTTTGCGGGGATCTGATGGATATTGAGATGCTATTTTAGATTGATTATTGATTCTATCATGTCTTTGTTATTTGTGATCTTGCATGCTTTCCGTTGTTAGTAGCTATCTTGGCCAAGTAGATGCTAGCAACTCCAAGAGGGAGTATTTATGCTCAATAGTGGGTTCATGCCTCTAGTAATCTGGGGAAGTGACAGAAATCTCTAAGGTACTAGATGTGCTGTTGCTACTAGGGAGAAAACAGCAATCCTTTGTCCATGGGCCAATCGTATTGTTTACTTCACACACTTTGCTTAATGCAATTATCTATTGCTTGCAACTTAATACTGGAGGGGGTTCAGATGATAACCTGAAGGTGGATTATTAGTCATAGATGCAGTTGGATTACGATCTATGTATATTGTTTTAATGCCCATTCAAATCTCATAGGAGTCAAGATGATTAGTATATGCATGTATGCTTTCTCGGTGTCTGTCAATTGCCCCGCTATAATTTGTTCACCCAACATGTCATCTATCTTAAGGAGAATCACCTCTAGTGAACTATGGATGCCGGTCCATTCTTTTACCATCAATCTACAATCTACTATTTACTGTTTCCTGTTTACTTTCTGCAAGCAATTACTATCTTCCACACAATACGTTTAATCCTTTGTTTTCAGCAAAACTGGTGAGATTGACAACCTCACTGTAAGTTGGGGGCAAAGTTCTGTGGTTGTGTTGTGTAGGATTCCAAGTTGGAAACAACACCTTGGAGGTGTTTCCTTGCTCCTACTGGTTCGATAACCTTTGTTTCATAACTAAGGGAAAACTTGTTGATGTGCTCATCATACCTTCCTCTTTGAGTTCCCCAACAAGCTCGATAAATCAATCATCAATAGGCAAATGGGAAGCTTGGGTGCCTCATATAAAGGTTGAGTTGGATACTCTGCTTGGCCTTGAGAAATCATGGGCATATGGTGGGAAAGATGCAGTAAGGTTACTCTACGCATTTGAGGATAGAGAAATGGTGGTTATATGGGTGAAGGAGGGAGTATTCGAATTAGATCTCAGCAACATGAAGTCTAAGAAGTTCAGATCTCGTAAACGTTGGTGTACTTTACATACCTACATTATGACACCTGGTTAGTGCAGTCATTCATGTGCAACCCTTGCATTTTTGTATACCTATGATTTTGCTGATCATTTTGTTCATTTCCTTCGGCAACCGACGTGATTCAGAGTGCTAAATCAAAGAAACAAAAAGGAAGTCCTGTCAGCAACACAACTGATTCAGACTTCAACATCAAGGAGATGAAAATAACACTTGGATGAACAAGCAAGGCTTGTTTGGGCAAGCATGTGTTTGTCCAGATTGTGTTATTTGGAGCTGCAGTCTGATATTTGTTTGTTTTGGTAGCTGATGGAACTATGGCGGCACATTTGTTTGTGTTGTAGTCATAGTGGCAGGGGCTGGAATATTAGAGCTGTTTTTTCATTTTGGGGGCATATGTGTGTTTGATAAAACATTGTTTTATATGATGAAATGGTGTTCTCTATATAGTAGTGTATGCGTGATGAAATCTTGTTTTATTTGTTCTACATATACTTTAGCTGGTCTTTGTGTTTTGATAGTATGCTGTAGTAGGAGTATTTGTTTCGCAGTAGGCTTTTTATTTCATCTGAATTAGTACTACCATTTAGTTAGTGCTTCATGTAGAAGAGTCTGTGTCGACACCTAAATAATTAGTAGACCTTGGTTTCACACCATTTTCACATGCTTGACTCAGAGCTACTTCAGACAATTGTTTGTTGTTATGTTAAACAAACAAATCAGACATCTGCATTTTCATATGTGTGGTAGATAATCACTCTCCCTGACTTGGAACCCAGAAATAGAGGGAGAATAGCCTATTTTTTAATTATTCTTTGGACAATCTCTAAATTCAAAATCACTGTCGACCGCCAAAACCTACCACCTACCCCATTTGAATCGGAGGCATCAGTTGATGTGAGTCTCGCCTTAAATTCCTGACCAAATGGCGTTCAACCTACACAACCTTTTTTTAGTATTAAAAACTTGGCCGACAGCCAAATTCAAAATCATAATCGAGCAGGAAAATAACCCGCTGACCCCGAAGCATTTCGCACTCCTTTGTTTCAAACATTTTCAGCAAAAATCACCCACCGAGGTAGTACCATTTTTATATTATTACATGGATGCTAGCCAAATTTAAAATTTGATTTAAGCGGCAAAATTTACCGCATATGCTATATGAATGGAAGGTATCCAAGTTTTTGTGCAAAAAAATGTTTATGGATGATCAGTTGATGTGACTCTCGGCCTTGAATTCTGGATGATAGCGTCACGGTCTCCATCTTTTTCTATTAGTAGATGGAGGCTAGCCAAATTCAAAATATCAATCGAGCGGCAAAATGACCCACCTACCAAGCATTTCCCGCCCCACCGTTTAAAAAAATTGAGCCAAAATATCCCACCGACCGGGGGACTACCATTTTTCTATTATTATTAGATGGGCGCAAGCCAAATTCAAATTCTCAATCGAGCAGCAAAACCACACACCGATCTTTAGGCATTTCGCGCCCTTTCGTTTCAAAAACTTTATAATTTAAAATTCCAAATCTACCCATTGTTCATACGATAAATGGGAATGCTAAAGTCGGTAGCTCGAGGGCCCGATCGTAATTATTTTTTCTGATCACCTCTATGGTCCCGATTCCCCCAGTTTTTCCCGCCGGCCCTCCCAAAATCCCATGCTCCTTTGTCCCCTCCACGACCACCGCGCGCACCGGATTGAGATGCGATCTCGTGCACCGCCGCGCAGCCGCTTCACCTACACTCACCCACCCAATCTAGGAGTTGCGGTGTCATTCACCACGCTGATGGCGTCATCGACTGCTCAATCTCTACTTCCTCGCCGCCGAAAGCTACCCAACCGTACCGGATCCGCTTCACCGGTGTCCACCAGGCGTGATCTAGTTCAAATAGTTCCATGTCCACCGCTCCAGACCAGATGCACGGCCGTCGCCGTTGACTGCATCGGATCTGCCTCACCGACGCTCTCGTCCACTGCTTTCAAGCTGGGATCGACCGCCCAAGATCTACTTCCCCGACGCCAACAGCCACCGCAACCGCAGCACCCTCGGTGACCTGGACGTCACTCGCATGGTACCGATGATGCTTAGACGCCTCTCCGACCAAGGTAACCAAATCTCCAACCTGTTTTTGTTTTGTCAGCGGTATAGCAGGTTCAAGCCTGACACAGTGAACTGCATTTTTGTAATCGTGCTAGTACATACAAGTCACTAGGCACACCTGTTCTTTGTGCTAGTACATGAAAGGTCATTAGACATGTTGGTTTGCATTCGCTGCTTTACAAATTTCAAGTCATGCACATGTCTATTATTTTGTCATGCACATGTTCTTAGCTACTCCATACACCAGTAGTTGTATGCTATTGTGTAATTCTTGCAAAATCTGTAGTCAGTGGAAAATATTAGTGTGGATTCCCTTCTCTACAGTTGCTGAATCTATCTGGTTCGTCCTAAGATCCTGAGATCAGTTCCTGCTATTATTTCCTCCTTGGCATCGTTCTGCTATCATGTAGTAGACGTTTAAAATCTTTGTACTAATTCGATTATAATTTTTTTGTTGCCATAATACCATCTGGTTCTTCACAAGCTGCATCACTAACTATTTCCTTTTTCTTGCATAGAGCTCAAAATGGAACAATGAACATGTTGGTTTGCATAGCCTATTCTACAGGTTCACAAGGGATGCCATTACTTCCTTATCTGGTGCTGGTTCGTCCTGAGTAACGGCATAACTATCGTCTACTATGTAGTTCACTCGTGGTTTGCATTCCTGCTCTAGAATTTCTCTTATGATGTCATTATAATTTCTATCTGGTTGATTTTTAGCTATGACAGTAACTACATGCCATTGTGTAGCTCACCGCAAATTCTGAGTCACCCAACAAACTCTATGCATTCCAGGAGATGCCACTGCTTCCATATATATTTGCTGAAATTCTAAGAAACACTTTGTTTGATTGCTCATTTCATTCTAGGCACACTTGTCTAATGCTTGTTTGTCCTGTTCTACGGGTTCACGAGCGACACCATTATATCTCGCATCTGGTTATGGGTCTGGTTCGTCCTAAGTCACGACATAACTATCCTCTACAATATATAGTTCATTCGTGGTTTGCATTCCTTCTCTACAGGTTCTCGTATGATGCGGTTATAATTTCTATCTGGTTCATTCTTCGCTACGATAGTAACTGCATGCCATTTTGTGGCTCAGCGCAAATTTCTAGTCACCAATGTCTCTTGCATTTTAGGGTATAGAAATGCTTCCATATATATTTGTTCAAAATGACCTGGCTAGTTTATATCTGCTAAAATTCTAAGCCACACACACGCATTTTTTGATTGCTCATTTCACGGTAATCACACTTGTTTAATGCGTGATTGTTTGTCATGTTTGTTTGACGTGCTGTAAACTCTAGTTCGTAGCTCGTAGCTCCTGTCATATAAATCAAATGAGTAGTTTGTCTTGTTTGATGTATTAACATGTAATTACTTAGTTTCAGCCTACAATTATTGCTAGCCCCACCAAAGAGGGGACTGCAAGATCATGTCTCCTCCAATGTAGTTGTCACACTCAATGGAAGATGCAGGTGATCAATTGAGAGAGCAAACTGAGGACTCTGCCATCAACTTGATTGTCAACTGAAATGCCGATTTTTCTTTCCCCTGAGTTGATAATATGAAATAATTTTAACAAGTTTGCAGCTGATGTAATATCTAGATAACTCGCGTAGGCCATGTAGGCATTTAGTTGACGCCATCCACACATTGTGGTAGTCGTTACGGTAACTAGGCCAGGCAGGTCTATTAGGGAACAGTACTGTGCATTGTTATTGGCCCGTCGTGTATTCGGCCAATGACGAATAGTAAAATATACTAGATTATTATACATGTTTTATGATATTGGCATGGGCTTCAGAAGTGAAGAAACTGTAAAAGGTCATAAACGTAACGGGCTAATCCGCATGTGGTAACAGGCCGTAACAGTAACATGCCGTAAATGTAATACTCCTAACGGGCCGTAACAGTAACATGCCGTAATAGTAACATGTCGTAACAGTAGCAGGCCAGAATAGAAACAACCCATTACAATAATAGGCAAGAAACTGCAAAGATCTCAGAATAGTAATAGACCAAAATATTAGTAGGCCACAACAGTAAAGGACCACAATAGTAAAAGGCCAGAACAGTGGCGAGCCTGAACAGTATGGCCCGAGAAATTTTCGGACGAGGGTAGTAACAGGCCGAAAATTTTACCAGGCTAGAACAGTAAAGGGCCATTTGTGGGCCTGAACAGCTAAAGACCAGAACAGTAAAAGGCCAGAACAGTAACATGCCAGAACAGTAACGAACCATCTCAGAGAAGGGCCGTCAGTAGGCGATCGACGATGGGTTATGATAACAGCGATGGGTTGACCACAGGCCTTATGTTTATAGGAGCAACTGGGCACAGGATGCTAATGAGCTGCACAGTGTTGGACCAACAAGGGCCTTCAGTAGGCCGAAACAGAATCAGGCCTAAAAGTTCGCGGGCCGCTGCTGGCTGCATTATTGGGCCCATTTCAAATAGAGCGGGACAAAACAGTATTGGGCCATGTTCTTATTGGGTTCCCCTGATGGTCTGGCCCAGTTAGTATTTAGTAGGCCTTGGCTGGGCATGGCTTCTGCCATGGTTTCTATGGCCGTTAACAGCGATAATCGGCCGCTAACGGCGACTGCCACCTGGTAGTTCGCATGACGTCAGCAGTCAGCGCGGCTAGCAAACAGATCTATGATGGAACAAGTTTTCGTGGCTGAAGGGTGTGATCCGCCACGGTCGAATAAAAACCATGGTTAATTCATTTGTGACGAGGCTTTTACCACGAAGGCCATCCGTCGCGAAATACTCTTTGGCCACAAAAAACGGGCCTTTAACCACGAAAACCGTTCGTTGTAAAAGCCAACTTTTCTTGTAGTGTAACCTTGGTCAGAGAGGTGTCTAAGCATCATCGGTACCGTGTGGGTGATGTCCAGGTCACCAAGGGTGCTGCGGTTGTGGTGGTTGTTGGCATCGGGAAGCAGATCTTGGGTGGTCGATGCTGGCTTGAGTGCGGTGGACGAGAGTGTCGCTGAGGCAAATTCAGTGCAGTGAACGGTGACGGCCGAGCAGCTGGTCTATAGCGGTGGACATGGAACTCCTTGAACTAGATCACGTCCGATGTACACCGATGAAGCGGATCCGGTACGGTTGGGTAGCTTCCGGCGGCCGAGAAGTAGAGCTTGGGTGGTCGATGACGCCATCGGCATGGTGAACGACACCGCAGCTCCGGTGCAGTGGTAGAGAGACCTGGTGAACTAGATCCGGTGGGTGGGCAACGGTGAAGCGGCTCCGCGGTGGTGCACGAGACCGCACCTCAAGTGGCTCCGGCCACCAGCTGGTGCGCGTGGTGGTCATGGAGGTGAGGGCGTGGGAGAGGGGGATGGGGTTTTTGGAAGGACCAGCGGGAAAATCTGCACGAATCGGGACTAAGGAGGTGAACAGAAAACATAATTATGATTGTGCCCCCAAGCTACCGAGTTTAGCTTGCCCATAGGGCGTCAGAACAATGGGTAGAATGGGAATATTAAAGTCAAAAGTTGTTGAAACGGAGGGGTGCGAAATGCTTCAAGGTCGGTGTGTGATTTTTCTGCTTGATTGAGATTTTTAAATTGGCGACTGTCCATCTAATAATAATATAAAAATGGTACAACCTTGGTGGGATATTTTGCCTCAAAGTTTTTGAAACAGAGGGGCGGGAAATTCTTCAAAGTAGGTGTATGGTTTAGCCTCTTGATTGAGATTTTGAATTTGACTAGTGCCCATCTGATAATAATACAAAAATGGTACTCTCCTGGTGGGAGATTTTGCCTCAAAGTTTTTGAAATGGAGGGGCAGGAAATGCTTCAAAGTCGGTGTGCGGTTTTGCCGCTCGATTGAGATTTTGAATTTGGCTAGCGTCCATCTAATCTAAAATAATATAAATTGGTACTCCCCGGTGGGAGATCTTTCCTCAAATTTTTTGAAACGGTTAGGCAGGAAATGATTCGAAGTCAGGTTGTGTGATTTTTCCGCTCGATTGAGATTTTGAATTTGGCTAGTGTCCATGTATAACTAGTAGTGGTACTAGTAAAAAAAGGTGGTAGAACGTACGGCTATATGGTCAGGAATTTATGACCGAGAGTCACATCAACTGATCATCCATATAACCAGACTTGAGGTATTCCCTATGTTCAGTATTACTACTAGGTCGGAGTAGTATTCCTGAAATACTAGTACTACTTTGTTCGGAGAATTAACTTCACATATTTGCTTTATCGCTAGTTATTGCATGCAGTAGTAATCCTAAAATCCAGCTAGTGCACGTGGCCACCACATCTAATTGAAAACATGCAAGACAATGAATGCACCCCCGTTTTAACAACATGAGTGGCCAGGAGCATTACATGACGTGGTGGTTCATATTTTTAGGTCAACTAGAGGAGTAATTGAGCAAAACTAGGAGCATTAATTGGTCCTCCGGCCTAGCAATTGAGGCTGTACAAATAATTAAGGACCGTGCTATTGAGCAAACATGAGGTTTTTAGCTCCACGGAGCATACACCCCATCCGGCCACACGGTGAGCATCCAACGGCACAGCCAAAAAACAAAATAGAAAAATAGAAAATGCCATGCAAAAAATGGAAAATGCCCTGCGTTTGTGTGTGCCCTGAGGGACCAGTGATCGCACGCTTTCTCCTTAGATTTTGGGATAATTAAATACAATGAGGTTATGATACTACTACTAGTAGTAGTATGATCCTACACCTACACATTCGCGTGCTCCCAGGAGTCGTATGCTGGTGTGCATGACCGTTGTCCTGTAATTAGTGCGCGTGCACATGCACGTGTCGGTGCCAGTTCAATGAAACGCGCTTGCGGTTGCAGTGTGCATGTCGACGTCTCGTTTCCACACGCTTTGCTTGGCTTTCTCATGCATTTGTTTAAATGTGTGTCTCTGGAACCGCTTCTTGTGCCAATCGACGGGACCGAGACCACACGAACGCCATCACCCATGGCCGGCAAGAAGCAAGAGGACTCGCCATGGGCTGGCCTCCTTGAGGGAGTCGTCCAAAAGATAGGTGACATCTTCCTTTTGATGGACGACTTCGACTACTATGCCTCCTTCCGGGCAGTCTGCAGCGCCTGGTGCTTCATGGAAGTGCGCTTTATGCCAGCCAACTGCATTGTTGTTTAGCACCAGTTATCGGAGGAGTATCACATAGATGATGCCGCCATCACGTTTCTGAACGTGAGAACTGGCTGCCACCTTGAGAAGAAGAATTGATAGGTTATTCGCATGTGCTTTCTTGATATTCATTTGTATATATGTGATATTTTTTAGCATTCACATCCTATACTATTTGTTTTTCAAGTTCTATTTCTTCGTCCACTTGTTGCCCAGGGTTTTGCTCCATGGTTTACCTTGATTGAATTTCAGTCTGTTTACCTTGACTGAAACTCTATTTCTCCTCTCTCTCCCTCTCTCTCTCTCTCTCTCTCTCTCTCTCTCTGGAAGGTACTTTTATGTCGGTAGCACAACCGACGACCTCCTTGTACTTGGACAGAGGGTGCAGTCATACAAGACCCGGTTGTACAACCCCTTCTCGGGCGCTATCAAGCGCCTGAGGGCGGAGATACCGACCGAGCAGGTGGCTTCTGTCGTTGTGATGATGTTCCCATTGTTGATGGTGTTTACATCAAACCATCAGAACACCACCATCAAACCATCTTTCGACTGGAAAAAGAGGATCAATCGAAGCGGTGTGCCATGTGCAATAGATATTGTCACTCCTGCTGTGTGAAACAAAATCTAAACTTGGACAAGTTGGTCTTTGTTTGGCATTCAGAGTTTCATTTGTAGCCTGAAACAAACACAAAACAAGTTATAACAGCATTACCATGCAACCACACCACTATGAATTTTAAATGTGCCAATGCGGTAATATATAAGGAAGGAAGCAATTAACAGTGGTGGCTCATACATCTATTTCTTCTTGAATAACTGGACCAGCTGGCGCCATGGAGTGATGTGAGCATGTGCTGCTCTGTGAAATGACTGCTCTACTTGAAGATGGCTGAGACCAAGACAAAACAAGTTACTTAAACAACAAACTTGAGAAACAAACTACAGGTTCATTTCGAATAACAATGCGAGCAATCAACCAAAGTACCTGATGCGAACTACTCAAACTAGAATGTGCAGAACATGAATAAAACAAATATGAAAACTAAGCCATTATATTTCTTATATATAAACTAGCCAGGCACTACACAACGAAATCTGTCACTAATTTAATCATAGACAAAAAATGAGTAACTCATCCAATAAAAACACATCAATTGTGAGCCTCGAATATACTAGCCAGATAATTTTAGACAAATAATGGATCAAGCAATCATACATTGAGTTATTCATGAATAGCCAGATAATTTCAATGGTTAGGCGGCCTGAGAACAAGAAACTGAACCATCAAGTGCCTCGTATTAAAATAGCCAGTTCATGTAACTATGATACACAGTAGATACAAGAGTGAGATGAAGCGCATAGAGTTCCTTATGATACATGTGTATTATACATGATCTTATCGCTAGTGTGGCCTTGTTCTTATTATCAACCAACTCAGATGCAATATACCCAGCCTCTCCATATCTTGGAAATTGAACTAAGCACATGGAACAAAAGAAGACCATAGTGGGGCTAAAATGTTTGACGCTAATTTTTAGCAAAAAAAATGAAAACAAGAAAGACAAATGGTAAATTTAAGCAAAAAAAATGTAGCAAGGACCAAACTTTGGCTGCCAAACTTCGGGTGGGGGGCCTTATGGTAGGTGTTACACGAGATCAATAGTGGCTCGTGTGGATGGGCAAAGTATGTACTCCATTGTTGCTCCTCTGCATAAAGGTAAGGCCAACTATAAATACAAACAGGTTCCAACATGATATACATTGGCATGAAGTGAAACAAAAGTGATGGGGTCTTACGAGATAATAGGAGTCATTCACTCTATGATATTGTGTGCAAACTGAGGCTGCTTCTTGCATAATAACAGCAAGCAGTTTGAGCCACAGGTTAAGAGGGATCAAATCGACAGTACATAATGGTCAAATAGTATGACATGTGTAAACGTGTAGTATAGGATAACAACACAATAGAACGATGGAAATACTATAGTTCATAAATCGGCAAATGAGAGAGATATTATATAAGCATATCTCATATGGACAGGTACAACAGAGAATGTAAACAAATATGTTAAGTGACTAATAATTCAAAAAGGAATATAATCCCTCCATTTCAAAATATAAAATGTTTTAGTTTTGTGAAGCAAATGTATATAGACTTCTTTTAGTACATAGGTTCACTCAGGTTTGAGGTGAATCTACACACTAAAAAAAGTCTAGATACATTTTCTTCACAAGGCTAAAACATCTTATATTTTCAAATAGAGGGAGTACACAAAAACAGTTCAATGTGTGGAGTTTAAGCCTAACCACAACGGGTTAATTTAGTACATGACAGGTATATCAAGAAAAGAACCTGTTATAGCATGAATACAGTACATTGCCAATAAACAAATCGCGCAGGGAGATCTGATTTTACCTCGGTTGGGTCGGCGTCTAGGCCTCCTCTGCATCCTCATGGGTCATGCCGAGGTCACTGAAGGTGCTACGGTTGTAGTGGGTGTCGATGATGGGGAAGTAGATCTTGGGCGGGCGAGGATACGAGCAGATCGTTGGACCACGACGTCTGTGGAGCAGATCCTAGGCGGTCGATGATGTGCTCAGCGCGCCGGACAAGAGGTTTCATTGAGTAGATCATGTGTGGCACGTACGCCGGCTAAAGTGCAGCGGGGATGTGCCAGCCGGTGACATATTCCTGGAGGAGAGAGAGAGAGGGTAGGGTTTAGGTACTGGTAGCACTATACCGGGAAAAATACGAGTGAAGCCCCCCACCCACCAAATTCAATAGGGGTCGAATGGGAATTTTGAAGTATCTAAAATTTTGGGGCATGAACTATGTCCGGATACGTGGGATATTTTACCGCTTTATTTTGGCTTTGAATTTGGTCATGGTCCATGTAATAATAGAAAATTGGTAGGCCGTACTCCCTCTTTGTTCAGGAATCCAAGGTCGTACTCCATCTATCCAACACCTCAACTGATCATCCATGGATGTACTCCCAATGCTCAGGATCTCGAAGAAGAATGGATATCATACTTAGGAGTTTCAAAAAATTATGAGATAAATTACATCATGTTGGGAGGATGATGTTATACCATCATGCAAATTTGCAAGTTCCAACTCATATTCATTTCATGGTCATGTTGGGAGCCATCTTATCAAAAAGTTTTTTTACATACATAGATGATGCCCTAAGGTCATCCACAATGTGTAAAAAGGCACACTTTAAGGCCTATGTTTTTTTGAACGGCGGAGTGCCCCGGAAGGGGCTAGAACCATGTATTAATATGTCAGTGAGGGGTACAATGATTACAAAGGACCTCATGAAATAGGAAAATAATACATAGATCCTTAGCATATGTAGAAAGGACCTTGATAAGAGATTGGAAATTGCAATCTAGTCCCTCCTCTTCTCCACTATGGAGAAAGGAGATCAGATCGTTGCAGCCATGGACAGAGGCGGGGACACAACCACTCTTTAAGGCCTATGTGGCATCCGCTAATTATGGTTCACCTTATACAGTGTGGAGAAAATAAAGTTATCTTTAAGCCTAAGGTGCACCTCAAAAGCTTATGGATTGCCCATAGAAAATAGAAATATCATTTCCCCTCTCTCCTTATTTCTGATGTGATCGTTTTCAAAAGGGGTTCAAAATTTTCAAGATTTTAAATCTTAGCTAGAAGTCGAACTAGTCATCAAAACTCCCTGTCGGTTCTGATATATTAACTAGTCGCTCCATGGGTACCTCCAAAAGCTTTTTCATAAAACTTTCAAAGCAACCTACAATCTATTACTTGTAGTTCAAATTCGACCTTATTTCGATACATCAACATAAAGTCATTCAAGTGAGTGGAGTTATATAGCTAGGTAGCTTGAAAACTCCTAAAACATGGGAATCACAAGTATGACATGTTGTTGATCCCCTATATATGTCTGAAAACTTGGCTTGTGGCATTCAAATCCATTATTCTTCGCACCAGCGTTACGGAAAAGAATGATCTCATCATTAGTGAGAAAATTGAGAATGTTCTTTCCTGGTAGTTGGAAACTCACACCCATGTCACTGCTTATTACCAAAAGATGCACCCATCTACCTCTGAAATGACATTTAATTCAAGAGCAATCTATCGCGCTTACTTGCAGATCAAGTTTGACCTAATTTTGTTATATTGTCATGATGCAAAATCTTAGCAAGAAGTTGAACCTATCGTCAAAACTCTCGTTGTTTTCTGATATATTAATTGTGACCCCTCGATGGGTACCTCCAAATTAAAAGCTTTTTCGTAAACTTTCAAAGCAAAATCTACAATTTACTTATAGTTTCCAATTTGACCTAATTTTGATAAATCGACATAAAGTCATTAAAATGGGCAGAGTTAGCTAGGAAGTTTGAAAGATCATAAAATATGGGAATCATTCGTACAACATATAGGTCCACTATATATTTCTGTAAACTTGGCTTGTGTCATTCACATCCAATATTCTTCGGACTTTTATTGACGAAAAAGAACAACCTCACTCATCTTCACTCAGAAAATGTGTAGAATTGAATGTTCTTTCCTGATAGTTGGAAACTCACACTGATGGCATTGTTTACTACAAGAAGATGCACCGATCTATCTCTAAAAATACATCTAATTCAAGAGAAATCTATCGCGCATATTTGTAGCTCAAGTTTGACCTAATTTCATTAAATTGTCAAGATGCAAAATCTTAGCAAGAAGTTGAACCTATCATCAAAACTCTTGGTGTTTTCTGTTATATTAATTGTGACCCCTCGATGGGTACCTGCAAAAGATTTTTCGTAAAACTTTCAAAGCATTCTACAATTTACTTGTAGTTTCAAATTTTACCTAATTTCGATAAATCAACATAAAGTCATTCGGTCAAATGGGAAGAGTTAGCTAGCAAGTTTGAAAACTCATAAAACATGGGAATCGTTGGTACAACATGTTGGTTCACTATATATGTCGGTAAACTTGGCTTTTGGCTTTTAATCCAATATTCTTTGAACATTTATTTACAGAAAAGAACGACCTCACTCGTCATCACTCGAAAAATTGAGAATTGAATGTTCTTTCCTGATAGTTAGAAAATCGCACCGACGACACTGTTTACTACAAGAAAATTCACCCATCTACCTTTAAAAAGTCATATATTTCAAGAGAAATCTCCCATGGTTACTTGTAGCTCAGGTTTGACCCAATTTTGTTAAATAGTGTCATGACGCAAAATCTTAGCAATAAGTTAAACCTATTGTCAAAACTCTCGGTTGTTTCTCATATATTGATTGTGACCCCCCGATGGGTACGGTACATCCAAAAGCTTTTTCGTAAAACTTTTAGAGCAACCTACAATTTAGTTATAGTTCAAGTTTGACCTAATTTTGATAAATCGGCATGTAGTCATTCAAGTGGCAGAGTTAATTAGCTAGGGAGTTTGAAAACTCAAAAAACATATGGGAATCATAAGTAAAACACGTTGGTCCACTTAATATGTCTAGAAGCTTGGCTTATGGCATTGAGATCCATATTCTTCGGACTTTCTTTACGGAAAAGAACCATCTTGTCATCACTCGGAAAACTGAGAATTTTCTTTCCTGATAGTTGGAAACTCAGACCGACGACATTGTTTACTACAAGAAGATGCACCCATCTACCTCTGAAAATACAGTTAATTCAAGAGCAATCTATCGTGCTTACTTGTATCTTAGGTTTGACCTAATTTCGTTAGTCGACAAGTCACTGAAGTGTGTGAAGTTAGCTAGGAAGCTTGAAAAATCCTAATATTAAAAACTTGGGTATTACGTATAAGAAATCGTGGTCCAGCTTGTGTGATAATTGGGGTGGTTGTATTTTCTTTTAACTGTGGTAGGTCTTGTAGGATCAAGGTGCTTGAGAGTTAACACGGCCGGTGGAAGTACAAGTTACATCAAGGACCTCATAAAAATGAAAATTGCACCCAAGTCGATGCATTTAGCACAAGGACCCTAAAACTGAGCAATGAAGTGTGCGTTTTGAGGTTTGCGCATACTAGCATTCATCGTGCTAAAGACTATCAGTAGAATCTTTGTAGATGCTAATAATAAAAAAGAAGATCCAACGGTTAGCAATGTTTGGATTTTCTAGTCTTGATCCAACGGTCAATGTTCGAAGTTATCTGTACACTATACAATGGTGTGGTTGTTAGTGATATGCCCAAGAGGCAATAATAAAGTGGTTATTATTATATATCTTTGTGTTTATGATAAATTTTTACATTCATGCTATAATTGTATTAATAGGAAAAACACTAATACTTGTGTGTTTTGTAAACGTAAAAGAGTCCCTAGTAAACTAGCTTGCTGATTAATAGATGATCATGGTTTCCTGATCATGGGCATTGAATGTTATTAATAACAAGATCATATCATTAGTAGAATGATGTGATGGACATACTCCCATAGTAAGTATAGCATGAGATCAAGTAATTATGTTCATTTTGCTACAAGCTTTCAAATGCATAGTAACCTAATCCTTCGACCATGAGATCGTGTTAATCACCATCACCAGATGAGTGCTTTGATGACATAAAACGCCGCTTCGTAACTGGGTGGTTATAAAGGTGGCATTAGTTATTCTGAAAGTATGTGTTGAAGTGCATGGATCAAGACTATGATTTGTCCATCCTTATGATGGATAGATATGCTCTAGGCCCTCTCGGTGGAATGTCATCCAATTAGTTTGCAAGCATGTGACTAGGTCACAAGGGATGTCATATAACGGAATGAGTGAAGAGTACTTATCAGTAACGAGGTAGAAATAGGTATGGAGATACCGATGATTGATCCTCAGATAAGTAGAGTATCGCGTGAAAAAGGGAATCGGTGTCGTATGTAAATGGTTCTATCAATCACGAAGTCATCGTTGAACATGTGGGAGCCATTATGGATCTCCAGGTCCCGCTATTGGTTATTGAGCGGAGAGGAGTCTCGATCATGTCTGCATAGTTCACGAACCATAGGGTGACACACTTAAGGTTCGATGTTGTTTAGGTAGATATGGAATATGAGTTGGAGACCAAATGTTGTTCGAAGTCTCGGATTGGATCCAGTACATCACGAGGAGATCCGGAATGGTCCGAAGAATAAGATTCATATAATGCAAGTCATTTTCTGGGGTTCAGAAATGTTCTGGAGTTTTGTTTGGAGCTTCTAGAAAGTTTTGGAATGTTCGAGAAGGTTCTACAAAGAGATAAACATAAATCCCTAGTTTATAGGGTATAAGACTTGGGGGGATGGAAACCTCCCCCCTCCCCTTGTGCGCCGGCCCTAGGAGGTGCGCCAAGGGGTGGGAACCCTAGGCCACACCCCCTTCTATTTAAAGAGGGGTGGGGGCGCCTCCCCCTTACCCCTCCACCCAAACCCTATCTTCCACTCCCTCCTCCTTCCTCCTGCTGCAGTTTAGGCGAAGCCCTGCAGGAATTCTCCACCATCACCACCACCACGCTGTCGTGCTACTGGGATTCCGTCGAGATCTATTACCTCCGCTGCCCGCTGGAACAGGGAGAGGATCATCTTCATCGACTTCGTACGTGTGACCGAGTGCGGAAGCGCTGCCGGAACGCGGCACCAGAAGGATCGTCTACTTGATCTTGACATCGGCAAGTGATCGTCTACATCAACCACGAGATCTGATCTCGAACAAGGCTTTGGATCTACAAGGGTTAGTACAGATCTATCTCGTTGCACATATCTCATATATTAGATCTTGGCTTTTCCATAGATTAGATCTTGGTTTTGTTCGTTCTTGCGGTAGATTTTTTTTTTCCTGTTACGAACCGATGAGTGGTATCAGAGTCGTGTCTATGCATAGATCTGTTGCATGAGTAGAACACAATGGTTTTTTGGGCGTTGATGTTTTTGTTGTCGTTGTCTTTGCATGTACTTTACATCTTGCGGGATGGTGGGATGAAGTGGCTCGGGATAACCTTACATGTCATCGCACATGAGACTTGCTCCACGCTTGGCGTGCAACTTGCATTGCATAAGTGGCATTGCGGGTGTCTTTCTGTCCGACCATAGTTAAGATTCAATTTACAATTAGCATTTGACAACACTTGTATTAGTTTTGTGGTTCTTGTTCATAGGTAAGATCGGTTCTTACTCGAAAGCCCCAAGCCACATAAAATATGCAAATAAAATTAGAGGTGTCTAACTTGTTTTTGCAGGGGCATGTGATGTGATATGGCCACGATGTGATTGTGAATATATTTGATGTATGCAATGATCCTTACTGTAATATGGCAACTGACATTAGCCTAATGGTTTTCTTTAATTCTGTTAAGACTTGCGTGTCTATTCATCATGTAATAGCTTTATTCCAAGTAGTTGTTATAGTTGCTATTAGTGATGGACAACCATGAAGCGGCACAAGAAGAAAGGCCATATCATGTTCGTGCTTTGGAGATGGAGATCAAAGGCACAAGAAGAGAGGCCATATCATGTCACATATTATGAATTGCATGTGATGTTTATCCTGTATGCATCTTGTATTGCTTAGATCACGATGGTAGCATTATAAGATGATCCCTCTCACTAAATATCAAGTAATAAAGTGTTCACCCTTAGTAGGCACCGTTGCTAAGACTCGTCGTTTCGAAGCATCTCGTGATGATTGGATGTTATAGATTCTACATGTGCATACAATGGGTGCAAGCCAATTTGCACATGTGGATACTAAGGTTAACCTTATTGAGCCTAGGATGTACAGACATGGTCTCGGAACACGGAATACCGAAAGGTAAAGCATGAGTCATATGAATGATGTGATGAACATGTTGATTGTTCGCCTTTGAAGCTACATCTTCTCTCGTGAAGATCGGACTTGGTGTAGTGGATTTAGTTCGTGTAATCACTAAGACAACATGAGGAATGTTGTTTTGAGTGGGGTTTCACCTAGTTAATTTCGAATTAAATTTGAACTCAGTTTGTCATAAACTTAGTCTAAACTCTTTGCAAATATGTTGTAGATCATGGCGACCCCCTCCATCAACTTTAATGTGTTCCTAGAGAAAGAAAAACTAAAAAACAATGGAAGCAACTTCACGGACTGGTTCCGTGGATTGAGGATTGTCCTCCGCGCTGGTCAACTGACCTATCTGCTCGATGCATCGCTAGGTGACCCACCTGCAGAGGATGCTTCCGATGATGTGAAAAATGTTTATGTCACTCGGAAGAACCACTACTCCACAGTTCAGTGTGCCATGTTGTACGGTTTAGAATCGGAGCTTCAGAAGCGCTTTGAGCACCGCAACTCCTTTGATATAATCAATGAGGTCGAAATGATATTTGAAACTCGTGCGGCTGCGGAATGCTATGAGGCCTCCGAGAAGTTCTTCAGCTGTAAGATGGAAGAGGGCAGCTCAGTTAGCGAGCACGTGCTCCAAATGTCTAGGCATGCGAACAAGCTCCAAGATTTGGGAATCATGATTCCTAATACATTGGGTATTCATCATGTCCTCCAATCACTTCCACCTAGTTATAAGAACTTTGTGATGAACTACAGTATGCATTGCATGAACAAGATGTTGCCTGAACTCTTCTCCATGTTGAAAACTGCTGAAGTGGAGATTAAGAAAGAGAACCAGGTGTTGATGGTCAATAAGACCACCAATTTCAAGAAACAGGGCAAGCCTAAGAACAAGGGCAACTTCAAGAAGAACGACAAGAAAGCTGTCGCACCTGTTAAGAAGCCCAAGGCTGGTCCTAAGCCTGATACTGAGTGCTTTTACTGCAAGGGTCAAGGTCACTAGAAGCACAACTGCCCCAAGTACCTAGCAGATCTAAAGAACGGCAACATCGAGTAGAAAGGTATATTTGATATACATGTTATTGATGTGTATCTTACTAGTAATTGTAGTAGTGCCTGGGTATTTGATACTGGTTCGGTTGCTCATATTTGTAACTCAAAACAGGAGCTGCGGAATAAACGAAGACTGGCGAGACACGAGGTGACGATGCACGTTGGAAATGGCTCCAAGGTTGATGTGATCGCCGTCGGCATGCTCCCACTTCATCTACCTTTAGGATTATTTTTGAACTTGAATAATTGTTATTTGGTGCCTGCGTTAAGCATGAACATTATTTCTGGATCTTGTTTATTGCGAGACGGTTAATCATTTAAGTCTAAGAATAATGGTTGTTTGATTTATATGAGTAATATTTATTATGGTAATGTACCTGAGATGAATGGTTTATTCTTATTGAATCTCGATAGTAGTTATACACATGTTCACAACATAGATGCTAAACAAATAAAAAGGAATGATAATTCCACAAACATGTGGCACTGTCGTCTTGGTCACATTGGAGTGAAGCGCATGAAGAAACTCCATTCTGATGGACTTCTTGAATCACTTGATTTTGAATCACTTGAAAGATGCGAAGCATGTATAATGGGAAAAATGACTAAGACTCCATTCTCTGGGATAATGGAGCGAGCTACGGACTTGTTGGAAATAATACATACCGATGTGTGCGGCCCAATGAGTGTAGCATCACCCGGTGGATATCGTTATGTTCTTACATTCACGGATGACTTGATTAGATATGGGTATATCTACTTTATGAAACATAAGTCCGAAACTGTTGAGAATTTTAAGGAATTTCAAAGTGAAGTAGAAAATTAGCGTAACAAGAAGATTAAGTTTCTATGTTCTGATCGCGGAGGTGAATATCTGAGTTTCGAGTGTGGCATGCACTTAAAGAAATGCGGAATACTTTCGCAGTTGACACCGCCGGGAACACCACAGCGTAATGGTGTGTCCGAACGTCGTAATTGAAATCTCTTAGATATGGTTCGGTCTATGATGTCTCTTACAGATTTATCATTATCGTTTTGGGGTTATGCATTAGAGACAGCCGCATTCACTTTAAATAGGGCAACATCTAAATACATTGAAACGACACCATATGAATTGTGGTTTGGTAAGAAACCTAAGTTGTCGTTCCTTAAAGTTTGGGGCTGCGAAGCATATGTAAAGAAATTACAACCTGACAAGCTTGAACCCAAAGCGGAAAAATGCGTCTTCATAGGATACCCAAAAGAAACAATTGGGTATACCTTCTATCATAGGTCCGAAGGCAAAGTTTTCGTTGCTAAGAATGGATCCTTTCTTAAGAAGGAATTTCTCTCGAAAGAAGTGACTAGAAGGAAAGTAGAACTCGATGAGGTTGTTGAACCTTCTCTCGGATTTGAGAGTAGCGCAGCACCGGAAGATGTTTCTGTGCCGCCTGCACCAATAAGAGAGGAAGCTAATGATGATGATTGTAACATTCCAATTTCAGCAACCCAGATTAGTTGTCCAGAATGCAAAAATCAGGGGGAACAAAAACTTTTTCTTGTTTAGGGATAAACTGGTTGCCTGTGTTGACTATGTTTATGATTATGATTGTGTACTAGAAGATATACTCCTTACCTCAACACTAGTTGACAAAAGCTACTTCCCAAAACTGTCTTGTCTTAATTTCCATATTCTCAAATGTTCTGGCATTTCAAAACCTGAGCCAAGAAGCCTTTGCAAACCAACTATTTTAGTAGCTTCTATTTCCCTAAACTATGGAGAGCAACCTATTATAATCTCCTTATGTTTTATAGACAGAACCTTCAACCATTCTTATCTCTAGGTTTCCCAAAACCTCCTTTTAAAGCTTTTGAATTCTACTCTTGGTAGAGATACCAAGGACTCTTACCATACTCAAACTCCAACCTTTCAAAATTACCCATCCTTACCTCAAGCTAAGCTTGATGGTAACCCTAGTAGTAGTTGATTTGCTCGTAAGATGAGTTGCCTTGATCTACTGTTTGACTTGATTGCTTAGAAGTAGTATGAGCTACCCTAGGAGCTCATCCACTAGGATCAAGATACTCTGAAATCACCAAACTCTAAGCAAGAATACAATCTGGATCTAATCTCCAGATACTAGGTGATCATCTAAAACCCTTAACCAGATCAGCTCTGAAGTGATCTAATTCTAGAAGCTTTCCAAGTCAATGAAGACCAGTATCAAGCAAGGATCCTTACTACTCAATCTACACTTCAACATCATCCCCTTGATGATTCTTTGGTACCTTGCAACCCATCAAAATCATCACCACCCACATTCTAGTCAAAAACCCTAAATCTGCCAAATTTGGCTAAGTCTGGAATCTGTTTCAACATCACCTTTTTGAATGTCTCCCTTTCTCAACCCTTTAGCATTTTTGGTAATTCACTTGAACCATATTGTTAACCTTCCTAGGTACTACCAAGTACCACTCTTGACCTTGGTTATATCATCCTCCAACCCACTTGTTCTTGATGGTTTTGCAGGCAAGAAAATAACTATTCCTGCAAATCTAGTCAACATGCCTACTTTGATAGAAGCCCACACCACCATCCCACCTTCTTTGGACCAACTCTTTGAATGGTTGTGATCTTCTTATATAGGTCTACCAATAACTACTTCACTTGCTCCAATTGGATCTTGGTACTTCTTAAACCCGTAGTTTCCTGATCTTGATAAGACTAGCTTCTTCATTAATAGATGATCATGGTTTCCTGATCATGGACATTGGATGTTATTAATAACACATATCATTAGGAGAATGATGTGATGGACATACACCCATAGTAAGCATAGCATGAGATCAAGTCATTAAGTTCGTTTTGCTACAAGCTTTCAAATGCAGAGTAACCTAATCCTTCGACCATGAGATCATGTTAATCACCATCACCGGATGAGTGCTTTGATGACATCAAATGCCGCTTCGTAACTAGGTGGTTATAAAGGTGGCATTAGGTATTCTGAAAGTATGTGTTGAAGCGCATGGATCAAGACTGATATTTGTCCATCCATATGACAGGTAGATATGCTCTGGGCCCTCTCTATGTAATGTCATCCAATTAGCTTGCAAGCATGTGACTAGGTCACAAGGGATGTCATATCACGGAATGAGTAATTAGTACTTATCAGTAACGAGGTAGAACTAGGTATGGAGATACCGATGATTGAACCTCGGATAAGTAGAGTATCACGTGACAAAGGGAATCAGTGTCGTATGTAAATGGTTATATCGATCACGAAGTCATCGTTGAACATGAGGGAGCCATTATGGATCTCCAGGTCCCGCTATTGGTTATTGATCGGAAGGAGACTCGATCATGTCTGCATAGTTCACGAACCATAGGGTGACACACTTAAGGTTCGATGTTGTTTAGGTAGATATGGAATATGAGTTGGAGATAGCTAATAATCATTGACTTCTACATGATATACGAAGTACGAGCACCAAATATACTCCCACACTTTATAGATGTTGATCAAATTTTAAAAAAATCATGCTTTACCTATTATAATTTATACAGTGATGATATGTCAGACGTCTATTATCTAAGTCTCAGGTGCACGGCACGTGCAACTTACTAGTAATCTTACCACTATATAGTACTAGCAAGTTGCACGTGCCTTGCACATGAGGCTCAGATAATACACATCTCACATATCATCACTATATAAAATTAAAATAGGTAAAGTAGAAAAAATATAAATTTGATTAACATCTATAAAGTATGGGTGTATATTTGGTTCTTCTACTTTATATCATCATGTGTATAAGTCAAATATTATTAGCTACCTAACACTTGGAATTTTTGGTATCATGTTTTAGAAAAACGAGGGAGAATATTCTAGTATGATAGAGAAGTGTGCTTTGAGAGGTTTGTGCATAGCAGTTATTGTGTTGAATACTATCAATAGAATCTAATAGATGCTAGAATGGAAAAGAAGATCCAATGGCTCGAAATATTTAGATTCGCGAGTCTCGATCCAACGGTCAATATTCGAAGTTATTCGTACACTATATCTATACTACTAGTAAGTTGCACATGTCCTGCACGTGAGGCTCAGATAATAGACGTCTGACATATTATCACTATATAAAATTATAATAGGTAAAGCAGAAAAATATAAATTTGATCAACATATATAAAGCATGGGTGTATATTTGGTTCTTCTACTTTGTAACATCATGTGTAGAAGTCAAAGATTATTAGCTACCTAACACTTGAAAGTTTTGGTAACATGGTCTAGAGAAACGAGTGAGAAGATTCTAATATGATGGAGAAGTGTGTTTTGAGGTTTGTGCATAACATTAATTATGCTGAAGACTATCAAAAGAATCTTCTAGATGCTGGAATGGAAAAGAAGATCCAACGGCTGGATATGTTCGGATTTGCGAGTCTTGATCCAACGGTCAATATTCAAAGTTATTCGTACACTATATAGTGGTAAGGTACTTATTATACTATTATATTGGAGCAGTTTTGAATTGGATCCTTAGCACCAGTCCTGACCGTTGGGCTGTTAGATCCAATGGTTTAGAGCACCTAGATTCATGTTGAATAGTACCTAGAGCAAACTCCACCATGTTCTAGAACCATCATGTCACCACCCCCAAAATTTCATAGCATAGTAGGCTATATTCTCTCTACTACTATAATGGAGTAGTTTTGAATTGGATCCATAGCACCAATCCTGACCGTTGGGCTATTAGATCCAATGGTTCAGAGCAGCTGGATTCGTGTTAAATAGTACCTAGAGAAAACTCCACCATGTTCTAGAACCATTATGTCACCATCCCCAAAATTTCATAGCACAGTAGGATGTATTCTCAATATGTGTAGATAGTTATTACTAATAGACTTAATATATGCATTTTTTTCTCTAACAAGACTATTGGTTAATAACAACTTAACGTTTGTTAAATCACATTTCATACAGTATATACGTGTGTGGCACGTCCCATTTGATCAACACATGAGACTCAGATAATAGACGTCTGACATACATTACTATATAAAATTATAATAGGTAAAGCATACAAAATATAAATTTGATCAACATCTATAAAGTATAGTTTTATAATTGGTTCTTGTACTTTGTATATCATGTAGAAGTCAACGATTATTAGCTATCTAAAACTTGAATTTTTTGGTAACATGGTTTAGAGAAACGAGGGAGAGGATTCTAGAATGATGGAGAAGTGTGTTTTGAGTTTTGTGCATACCATTCATTGTGGTGAAGACTATGAATAGAATCTCCTAGATGCTAGAATGGAAAAGAAGATCCAATGGCTGGAAATGTTGGGATTCACGAGTCTTGATCCAACGGTCAATATTCAAAGTAGTTCGTACACTATATAGTGGTAAGATATATGTAAAAAACCTCAAAACACACTTATCCATCATTATAGAATCTTCTCGATTATTTCTCTAGACCATGGTTCTAGAATTTTCAATTATTAGGTAGCTAATAAATGTTTATTTCTACATGATATAAAGTGCAAGAACCAAATATACACTCATACTTTAGAGATGTGGCTCAAATTCATAGATATTTCAAGCTTTACCTATTATAATGTTATATACTGATGACATGTCATGTTCTGTATATTATGTGAGTTTCACGTGCAATGCATGTGCTTGATGCACCGCTAGGTGACCCACCTGCAGAGGATGCTTCCGATGATGTGAAAAATGTTTACGTCATTCAGAAGAACCACTACTCCACAGTTCAGTGTGCCATGTTGTACAGTTTAGAATCTGAGCTTCAGAAGCGCTTTGAGCACCACGACCCCTTTGATATAATCAATGAGCTCAAATTGATATTTAAAACTCATGCGGCCGTGGAATGTTATGACGCCTCCGAGAAGTTCTTCAACTGTAAGATGGAAGTGAAGGGAATATGCCCGAGAGGCAATAATAAAGTGGTTATTATCTTATTCCATGTTTATGATAAATGTTTATTTACATGCTAGAATTGTATTGATTTGGAAACATCAATACATGTGTGTTTAATAAACAAAAAGGGTTCCTAGTCATGCCTCTCTTATAGACTAGCTTGTTGATTAACAAAATGATCAAGGTTTCCTGATCATGGACATTGGATGTTGTTAATAACAAGGTCACACCATTGGTGGAATGATGTGATGAACATTCATCTGAAGTATAGCATTACGATCAAGTCATTATGTTTATATTGCTATAACATCATACAAAGTAATCTTTATCCTTAGACCATGAGATCATGTTAATTGCTAACACCGGAAGAGTATCTTGATAACATCAAACGTCACACCGTAACAGGGTGACTATAAAGATGGGTTCAGTACTACGAAGGTGTTATGTTGAGGCTCACGGATCAAGAGTGGAATTTGTCAATCCAGATGACAGATAGATATTCTCTGGGCCCTCTCGGTGATATCACATTGAAATAGCTTGCAAGCAAGTGATGTGATCACTAGAATGTTATATCACGGGAACAAGAGAAGAGTACATGTCGGTAACGAGATCAAACTAGGTATGGAGATACCGATGATTGAATCTCGGACATGTAATATATCGAGGGACAAAGGGATTTAGTTAGAAGCGTTAAAGGTTCTCACGACCACAGAAGTCATCGTTGAATGTGTAGGAGTCAGTATGGATCTCCAGGTCCCGCTTCTTATATTGATCCGAGAGGGGTCTCGATCATGTCTGCATTATTCGCGAACCGTAGGGTGACACACTTAAGGGATACCGACACCATTTGGAGCAAATATGTTTCAGATAAAGATTTAAGAAAGCGCTGGAATTATTTCAATAGACACCAAAACTGTTTCGGGTGAAATTGCTGAAATTGGTTCTGCATGTAATATTGAAATGTTGCAGGGGGTTTTATGTGAATGTTTGTTAATTAAAGTAATTAACAAAATTCTGAATAAAATTAATAAAAGAGTTTTATTAAATGAGAAAGCATTAAATTTGGAGAAATTTAATGCATTTAAAGTGGAGACTTTAAAAGAGAATGTGAAGGGGCAAATTTATGTGGAGGGAGTTACCACCACATGAATGGAGGAGGTGAAGGGTCACCTCCTCCATGCGCCGGCCATGAAGGAGGGGCACCCCCTCCTCCTATAAAAGGCCACCCCCTCCTCACTTCTCACACACACCTCCTTGTGAAGGATCTCTCTCCCCTTCTAGTATTATTCCCCATGGTCTCGGATTAGCGAGATACATGTTCCCGGTGGCTTTATCTGGAAAGGAGTTGCTGCTTCTGCATTGCTGGAGCGAGGATGGAGGTTGTCGAGTGCAGGACGTGTGTGCGATCATGGATGCACCGCTGCTGCGGTGCTGGACTTGGTGGTGGAGCTGGATCGATGGACGTCTTTGGGCGGACTGCTGGACTTCATCACGATCTTGAGATCGGCAAGTGTACGACTACATCAACCACGAGTTCCTACTCGTTAACAAAGCTCGTTGTCTATGAGGGTAAGTTCTCGTTGGATGTATGTCCACCCGTTGCTTTGTACCTAGTAGATAGATCTTGGTGTGTAGTTCACACCGTAGGAAATTTTTTGTTTTCTATGCTGCGGACCCAACAATGGTATCAGAGCCTGATCTATGCGTAGGTGCTTAGCACGGGTAGTACACATATGTGTATATGTGGGCGATGATGATCATGTTATTGCATCTTCTATGTATTTTTGATATTGGTGGCATAGTGGGATGAAGCGGCCCGGACCAACCTTACATGTCATCGTACATGAGGCCGGTTCCACGACTGACATGCAACTTGTTTTGCATAAGTGGCTGACGGGTGTCTGTCTCTCCTACTATAGTCAATATCTGATTTACAACGAGTTGCTAATAACTTAGTTATCCTCGTTGTGGTTCATGTTCGTAGGTGAGAACGGTTCTATCTCCGAAAGCCCTAAGCCACGTAAAACTTGCAATTGATAAATTAGAGGCGTCTAGTTTAGATTGTTGCTGGGCTAGTGTATTGATATGGTATTGTTGTAAGTAGATGTATGGTAGATACTCTTACAACACAGTCAACGTGTAAATTCCATAGACCTTGGCCTTACACACAAAGGAATGATAGAGATCATACCACGATGCAAATGATAGAGATCAAATGCATGGACCATATCATCTCACTTTACACATTAGATGTTAGCATCTTATACTGCTAGTTTGGCGCTTTCTGTAGCATTGTAAGATGATCCCTCATTTAGATATCAAGATAAAAATGTGTTCTTCCTTGAGTATGCACCGTTCTATGGATCGTGTTTCGAGACATCACGTGATGATCGGGTGTACTCAAATCTACGCTTCCATAGGAACGGGTGTAAGACAGTTTTACACATGCGAATACTAAGGTTCTTACTTGGCGAGCCTAGCATGTACAGACATGGCCTCGGAACACGGACCGAAAGGTTAAGCATGAGTCATATAGTTGATATGATGCCCATATAGATGCTCGCCTTTGAAGCTACATCAACTCACGTGATGATCGGACTTGGTGTGGTGAATTTGGTTCATGTAATCACCAAAAAGGCACGAGGGATGTCGTTTTTGAATGGGAGTTCATTTCTAATTTAGATTAGTCAAACCAAATTTGTCATAAATTAAATCAAAGTGAATTTGCATAGTTTGTTGTAGTCATTGGCATTCGTTTTCTACCTTATGCTTAGTTTTTATTTGAGATAATAGAACTATAGAATTCTGGATACTTACTTTACGAACTGGCATCGTATTGTTTTGAATGTCAATTTAAAGTTTATAAGTCCTATTGCAAACTTTCAGCAAACTCTATTTACTCCATGAAGTTTAATAAGTAGTATTAAATCAAGAGTAAGAATTCCAATGTTAGTATCTAAAGTATCATGTTTGCCTCCATGATTATTGATATTCAAAAAGTTGTTTTAATATCAAGATTATATTGGAGCTGGAAATTATTTCAGAAACCATCATGTGTGAAAGATATTGTGATATATGAAACAATGTTTTTGGTTGCATTATGATAGAGTATAATTTAGCAAAATACATGTTCTCATATTGTATGAGAATTTGTGAAGGATGGAGATGCTAGGCATCCAAATCTACCAAAAAGGTTTTGGGAACTGATATTATACTCGTGATTCTTCCTTATAAGCTATAGTAGCTTGATCATGAAAGTTTTCATGATAAGGATGAATAGAAGATGTAAGTAAAATGTTTACTACACTAATAGATTACTAAAGAATGGATTTTTGAAAGAATGCCAAACATTTGATGATGGTGATCGACTTCAAAGTGCAAGTCCAAAGGTATTAGTATTTGACTATATACGCTTTGTACTATATGTCATGTGAATGACACCACTATTGATGTTGATAGATTCTTTTAAAAGAAAAAGGAATTGCTGAAAGAGAATCTATAAAATATTTGGCAGAAAATATAAGATTGGAGATGTCCAACTTGGGTATATAGAAGATATACATGTTATGGTTGTATTCCTTGCTTGTTAAAAAATATGGTTCTTAGGTATTGGATACCAGTATTGGATACCGAATTGGTTGGTATGAAGTGTCATACAGGACAACGCAATTCATGAACTACAATGGCCTAAGTAAACCAGCAAGAGAATGAGTGATGATGTTCATCAAAAACAAATAAAGTGTTATTGTGTTTTTCGTTGTCATCAAACCAAGCCTTCAAGATTTGTTTAAATAATTTTTATTTTGTTCCGGTATCATGAGAACAATGGCTGTTCAAATAATTACCGTATTCCATAAAGGATGGATGAACTTTTACAAGTCTAGTTGGAGAAATCACATCCATAAACACTATTGCTAAAATGTTGCAAGACAAATGATTGAAAGATCACTTATGAAGTGACATCGTTGTTTAAATTATATTTGAAAGAAAACATGAAGAAACTCCATGTTGATGGAATTTTGGAGTCCTTGATTTTGATCAATTGACGCATGTGAGACTTTCCTCGAGATAATTGAAACTCTGTTCATAGGCCAAAGAGGAACGGATGACTAGCTTATTCGAAATTGTGCATGCTGATGTGCATAAGTCCATTATGTGTAGCCATATGTGATGGATCTTTTTGCTTCATATGCTTTCTTCAAGAATTTGAGTGAATATATCTGTATATTTACTTAATAAGGAAGAAGTATGAAACATTTGAAAGTTGTTCAAAGACTTTCAAGATGAAGTGAAAAATCATTGTAACAAGAAAATAAAGAGTTTATGATTCGATCATAAAGGAAGATATTTGAGTTACATGTTTAGCAAAAATACCTAAGACTTGAGGAATTGTTCCATGATTTGTGTTCCCCTATAAACCATAGGAGTATGGCATATTCGAGAGATGAAATCAAACCATGTTTGACATGGTAAGATCAAAGGTGTCATTTATAAAACTGCCATTATGTTTTAAGGATTGAAGCTTTAGAGACTACCGCTTTTACACTGAAAAGAGCACCATCGCAATCCGTTGAAATGACACCATATGAGTTATGGTTTGGGATAAAACCAGAATTGTCTTTTCTTAAATTTTGGTATGCTATGCATAAGTAAAATGTTTACAACCAAAGTCGGATAAGCACGTCTTTGTAGGTTATCCCAAAGAATTTGTTGGGAATTTCTCCATAACACCAAGGACAAAAGAGTTTGTTACTTGGAACTTCAAATTTCTTGAGAAGGAATTTTTCGTGAAAAGTTAAGTGGGAGGACAATAGAACTTTGATAAGGTTGTTGAACCTTAGCTATATGTGCTAAGTAGCGCAGCGCCGGAAAGTGTCCCGGTGGCGGCCATAATGCTCATGGCTCTCGTGATTACAAAAGGTGTGATCTCGGAGATTAAAGTTCCTATAGAACCGTGTGGGTCGGTAAGAATCAAATAGTAAGATTTGATAAGCAAGTCGTTATTGTTTTGATAATGATGAACCGACTACATGCAAAGAAGCGATGATGGGCCCTGACTCCATAAAATGACTAGAAGTCATAGAATCCGTGATAGTATCCATACACAAGAAATCAAGTTTCTGAACTTGGAAGACCCTCTGGAAAGGCGTGAAGCCTATCGGTCGTGTTTAGATCTATAAAGAAATAGACATGGATGTTTGACATCTATGAAATAGTCGACATGTCAGAAAGAAGTTTACGGCAATGTTCAAGGAGTTGACTATGACAAGATATGATCTTTCATAGCGATATATAGTCTTGACGGATTAATGTAGCAACCACTACATATAATTTGGTATATGGTAGTTGAATAAACAAAACAAGGTTCTTCTAATAGAACGGTAACCTAGGACATGTACATGACATGGTCCGAAGGGTTTTGTTAATTCAAAGGGTGCTAAAAGGGCATGTAAACTTCAATAGTTGAAGTAAGCATAGCGGAGTTGGAATCTTCACCATGATGAAACTATTAAAAGAGTTTAAATTCATCGGAGATGATGAAGATGCTTGCATTTGCAAGAAATTAAGTGGGAGCGCTGAGACATATTTCTAATACATTATGTAGAGGACATATTGTTGATTGGAAATGATGTATCTTGAATTGACACAAGTTAAGGATTTCATTAAAATAAGATTTCGATGAAAGACTTGGGCAAACCGAATATTAGGCATCAATATCTATATGGATAGATTAAAGGCGCTAATATGGTTGTGCGGAACATACATATATAAGATATTGAAAGGGTTCAATATGAGATATTGAAAGGGTTCAATATGGAAACAACAAGAAAGGTTGTTGCTGCATGGAAAGAATTGTATTCAGATTCAAGTGTTTCAACACTTGGTGAGTAAAATCACATGAAGATTCTGATCGATTATACCATGATATGTATATATCCAGAATGTCCTATGCTCTAAATGTTATGAGAATATACCAGAATGATTCATAAGATGATCATTGGACAATAGTAAAGATATTCTTATGAGCTTTGGAAGAACTAAGAATATATCATGTATAAGTGACAAATAGTTAAAGGTAGTTCATTGTAAAGTGTTACATTGATACTAGTTTTGTCACAAGATACAAATTAAATTTATCTCAATTTAGACTATGGGTGGCACAATATAATGGAAAGGATGTTCCATGATGGATTTGGATGAGTTCCAAAGTTGAGATATTGTGACGGATACTACAACAAAATGCTAAGTATATAACTGCTATAGTAGCGAAAGGAGGGCAATTGTGTTAAGTAGTTTGTTATCAAACTAGGTGTGGTTCAAAGTGGGCTAATACTATGAAGATATATTGTATGACAATAATATCAACATATTTTGAGCCGAACGAACTAAAGGTCTCACCAGAGGACCAAATTTATACAATGCCATCTCATTTGAGAATGAGTGATGCGTAGAGACGCAAAGACATGCAAATACACACGGATCTGAAACTGTCACATCAGGAGATTATGTTAACCACTAGCAATAGCGTATATGCAACACCAGAAAGCCATAGGTGTTCAATGCGCAAAGTTTTTCAAACTAGATTATTGACTCTAGTGCAAGTGGGAGACTGAAGGGAATATGCCCGAGAGGCAATAATAAAGTGGTTATTATCTTATTCCATGTTTATGATAAATGTTTATTTTACATGCTAGAATTGTATTGATTCGAAAACATCAATACATGTGTGTTTAATAAACAAAAAGGGTTCCTAGTCATGCCTCTCTTATAGACTAGCTTGTTGATTAACAAGATGATCAAGGTTTCCTAATCATGGACATTGGATGTTGTTAATAACAAGGTCACACCATTGGTGGAATGATGTGATGAACATTCATCTGAAGTATAGCATTACGATCAAGTCATTATGTTTATATTGCTATAACATCATACGAAGTAATCTTTATCCTTAGACCATGAGATCATGTTAATTGCTAACACCGAAAGAGTATCTTGATAACATCAAACGTCACACCGTAACAGGGTGACTATAAAAATGGGTTTAGTACTACGAAGGTTTTATGTTGAGGCTCATGGATCAAGAGTGGAATTTGTCAATCCAGATGACGGATAGATATTTTCTGGGCCCTCTCGGTGATATCACATTGAAATAGCTTGCAAGCAAGTGATGTGATCACTAGAATGTTATATCACGGGAACGAGAAAAGAGTACATGTCGGTAACGAGATCAAACTAGGTATGGAGATACCTATGATCGAATCTTGGACATGTAATATATCGAGGGACAAAGGGATTTAGTTAGAAGCGTTAAAGGTTCTCACGATCACAGAAGTCATCGTTGAATGTGTAGGAGTCAGTATGGATCTCCAGGTCCCGCTTCTGATTATTAATCTGAGAGGGGTCTCGATCACGTCTACATTATTCGCGAACCATAGGGTGACACACTTAAGGGATACCGACACCATTTGGAGCAAATATGTTTCAGATAAAGATTTAAGAAAGCGCTGGAATTATTTCAATAGACACCAAAACTGTTTCGGGTGAAATTGCTGAAATTGGTTCTGCATGTAATATTGAAATGTTGCAGGGGGTTTTATGTGAATGTTTGTTAGTTAAAGTAATTAACAAAATTCTGAATAAAATTAATAAAAGAGTTTTATTAAATGAGAGAGCATTAAATTTGGAGAAATTTAATGCATTTAAAGTGGAGACTTTAAAAGAGAATGTGAAGGGGCAAATTTATGTGGAGGGAGTTACCACCACATGAATGGAGGAGGTGAAGGGTCACCTCCTCCATGCGCCGGCCATGAAGGAGGGGCACCCCCCTCCACCTATAAAAGGCCACCCCCTCCTCACTTCTCACACACACCTCCTTGTGAAGGATCTCTCTCCCCCTCTAGTATTATTCCCCATGGTCTGGGATTAGCGAGATACATGTTCCTGGTGGCTTTATCTGGAAAGGAGTTGCTGCTTCCGCTGCTTTGCTGGAGCGAGGGACGGAGGTTGTCGGGGTACCGGACGTGTGTGTGATCACGGATGCACCGCTGCTTTGCGGTGATGGACTTGGTGGTGCTAGAGCTGGATCTGATGGACGTGCTGGAGACGGACCTGCTGGACTTCATCACGATCTTGAGATCGGCAAGTGTACGACTACATCAACCACGAGTTCCTACTCGTTAACAAAGCTCGTTGTCTACGAGGGTAAGTTCTCGTTGGATGTATGTCCACCCGTTGCTTTGTACCTAGTAGATAGATCTTGGTGTGTACTTCACACCGTAGGAATTTTTTTGTTTTCTATGCTACGGACCCAATAGGAAGAGGGCAGCTCCGTTAGTGAGCACGTGCTCCAAATGTCTAGGCATGCGAACAAGCTCCAAGATTTGGGAATCACAATTCCTAATACATTGGGGATTCATCGTGTCCTCCAATCACCGCCACCTAGTTATAAGAACTTTGTGATGAACTACAATATGCATTGCATGAACAAGATGTTGTCTGAACTCTTCTCCATGTTGAAAACTACTAAAGTGGAGATTAAGAAAGAGCACCAAGTGTTGATGGTCAATAAGACCACCAATTTCAAGAAATAGGGCAAGCCTAAGAACAAGGGCAACTTCAAGAAGGACGCAAGAAAGCTGCCGCACCATTTAAGAAGCCCAAGGCTGGTCCTAAGCCTGATACTGAGTGCTTTTACTGCAAGGGTGAAGGTCACTAGAAGCACAACTGCCCCAAGTACCTGGCAGATCTGAAGAACAGCAACATCAAGAAGAAAGGTATATTTGATATACATGTTATTGATGTGTATCTTACTAGTAATTGTAGTAGTGCCTGGGTATTTGATACTGGTTCGGTTGCTCATATTTGTAACTCAAAACCGGAGTTGTGGAATAAACAAATACTGGCAAGAGACAAGGTGACGATGCGCGTTGGAAATGGCTCTAAGGTTGATGTGATCATCGTCGGCATGCTCCCTCTTCATCTACCTTCGGGAATAGCTTTGAACTTGAATAATTATTATTTGGTGCCTGCATTAAGCATGAACATTATTTCTGGATCTTGTTTATTGCGAGACGGTTACTCATTTAAGTCTGAGAATAATGGTTGTTTGATTTATATGAGTAATATTTATTATGTTAATGCACCTGAGATGAATGGTTTATTCTTATTGAATCTCGATAGTAGTGATACACATGTTCACAACATAGATGCTAAACGAATAAAAATGAATGATAATTCCACATACATGTGGCACTGTCGTCTTGGTCACATTGGAGTGAAGCGCATGAAGAAACTCCATTCTGATGGACTTCTTGAATCACTTGATTTTGAATCACTTGAAAGATATGAAGCATGTCTAACGGGAAAATAACTAAGAATCCATTCTCTAGGATAATGGAGCAAGCTACGGACTTGTTGGAAATAATACATACCGATGTGTGCGTCCCAATGAGTGTAGCATCACACGGTGGATATCATTATGTTCTTACTTTCACGGATGACTTGAGTAGATATGGGTATATCTACTTTATGAAACATAAGTCCGAAACTTTCGAGAAGTTTAAGGAATTTCAAAGTGAAGTAGAAAATCAGCATAACAAGAAGATTAAGTTTCTGCGTTCTAACCGCGGAGGTGAATATCTGAGTTATGAGTTTGGCATGCATTTAAAGAAATGTGGAATACTTTCACAGTTGACACCACCGAGAACACCACAGCATAATGGTGTGTCTAAACATCGTAATAGAACTCTTTTAGATATGGTTCGGTCTATGATGTCTCTTATAGATTTACCGTTATTGTTTTGGGGTTATGCATTAGATACAGCCGCATTCTCTTTAAATAGGGCACCATCTAAATCCACCGTATGAATTGTGATTTGGTAAGAAACCTGAGTTGTTATTCCTTAAAGTTTGGGGCTGCGAAGCGTATGTAAAGAAGTTACAACCCGACAATCTTGAACCCAAAGCGGAAAAATGTGTCTTCATAGGATACCCTAAAGAAACAATTGGGTATACCTTCCATCATAGGTCCGAAGGCAAAGTTTTCATTGCTAAGAATGGATCCTTTCTTGAGAAGGAATTTCTCTCGAAAGAAGTGACTGGAAGGAAAGTAGAACTCGACGAGGTTGTTGAACCTTCTCTCGGATTTGAGAGTAGCGCAGCACCGGAAGATGTTTCTGTACCGCCTACACCAATAAGCGAGGAAGCTAATGATGATGATCATGAAACTTTGAATGCAGTTGCTGCTGAACCTCGCAGGTCAACGAGGGTTCGTGCCACTCCTGATTGGTATGGCCCTGCGTTGAATGTTATGTTGGTGGACAACATTGACGACCCTGCGATGTATGAGGAAGCAATGATGATCCTAGATTCCAACAAATGGCAAGAAGCCATGAAATCCTAAATGGGATCCATGTACAAAAACCAAGTATGGACTTTGGTGGACTTACCGGATGGATGCAAGGCTGTTGAGAACAAATAGATATTTAAAAGAAAAACAAATGATGATGGTAATGTTACTGTCTATAAAGCTCGACTTGTTGCGAAAGGATTTTGACAAATTCAAGGAGTTGACTATGATGAGACTTTCTCACTGGTAGCGAAGCTAAAGTCTATGAGGATTTTGTTAGCTATCGCTGCATATTTCGATTATGAGATTTGGCAGATGGATGTCAAAACAGTGTTCCTTAATGGTGACATTGAGGAAGAATTGTATATGGTACAACCCAAAGGTTTTGTCGATCCAAAAGATGTTGAGAAGGTATACAAGCTTCAGCGCTCCATTTACGGACTGAAGCAAGCATCCGGGAGTTGGAATCCATGTTTTGGTAAGGTGATCAAAAACTTTGGATTTATACAAACTTATGGAGAAGCTTGTATCTACAAGAAAGTGAGTGGGAGCTCTGTAGCATTCTTAATACTATATGTGGATTACATATTGTTGATTGAGAATGATATAGAACTTCTTGAAAGTGTCAAAGCCTATTTGAATAATAGTTTTTCAATGAAGGATCTTGGCGAAGCGGCATACATTTTAGGCATCAAGATTTATAGAGATAGATCAAGACGCTTAATAGTGCTTTCACAAATTACATACCTAGACAAGGTTCTAAAGAAGTTTAGAATGGAAGAAAGCAAGAAAGGCTTCTTGCCCATGTTTCCAGGAAAGACCTTGAGTAAGACTCGAAGT
Source organism: Avena insularis (assembly GCA_023614405.1). NCBI lineage: Eukaryota > Viridiplantae > Streptophyta > Magnoliopsida > Poales > Poaceae > Avena > Avena insularis. Next base: position 471,737,031 of record CM042694.1, read on the forward strand.
CCAGCTACGGCAGAAGATAGAGAGAAGATGAGTAAAATCCCCTATGCCTCGGCCATAGGTTCTATCATGTATGCTATGTTGTGTACAAGACCAGATATAGCACATGTTGTTAGTTTGACTAGCAGATATCAAAGTGATCCTGGAATGGAACACTGGACAACGGTCAAAAATATCCTAAAGTACCTGAATAGGACTAAGGATATGGTTCTTTCTTATGGAGGTGATGAACAGCTTGTTGTAAACAGTTACACCGATGCTAGTTGGAACACCGATCCGGATGACTCAAACTCATAGTCTGGATATGTATTTATTTTGAATGGTGCTACAGTGAGCTGGAGGAGTGCTAAGCAAAGCGTTGTGGCGAAATCATCAACTAAATGGAATACATAGCTGCTTCGGAGGCTGCACAAGAAGCGATATGGATGAAGGAGTTCATTACTGAGTTTGGTGTGGTACCTAGTGCGTTGGACCCGATGGCCATCTATTGTGACAACACGGGTGCCATAGCTAATGCATAGGAGCCAAGGTCACACAGCAAGCTGAAGCACATCAAGCTATGTTTCCATGCGATTCACGTGTATGTCCAAGATGGTGACATAAAGATTTGCAAAGTACACACTGATCTGAATGTGGCAGATCCATTGACTAAACCTCTCCCTAGAGCAAAACATGACCAACACTAGAACGCCATGTGTGTTAGGTACATTACAATGTAATCTAGATTATTGACTCTAGTGCAAGTGGGAGACTGTTGGAGATATGCCCAAGAGGCAATAATAAAGTGGTTATTATTATATATCTTTGTGTTTATGATAAATGTTTACATTCATGCTATAATTGTATTAATAGGAAACACTAATACTTGTGTGTTTTGTAAATGTGAAAGAGTCCCTAGTAAGCCTCTTGTGAAGACTAGCTTGTTGATTAATAGATGATCATGGTTTCCTGATCATGGACATTGGATGTTATTAATAACAATATCATATCATTAGGAGAATGATGTGATGGACATACACCCATAGTAAGCATAGCATGAGATCAAGTCATTAAGTTTGTTTTGCTACAAGATTTCAAATGCATAGTAACCTAATCCTTCGACCATGAGATCGTGTTAATCACCATCACCGGATGAGTGCTTTGATGACATCAAATGCCTCTTCGTAACTGGGTGGTTATAAAGGTGGCATTAGGTATTCTAAAAGTATATGTTTAAGCGCATGGATCAAGACTGGGATTTGTTCATCCATAATACGGATAGATATGCTCTGGGCCCTCTTGGTGGAATGTCATCCAATTACCTTGCAAGCATGTGACTAGGTCACAAGGGATGTCATATCACGGAATGAGTAAAGAGTACTTATCAGTAACGAGGTAGAACTAGGTATGGAGATACCGATGATTGAACCTCGGATAAGTAGAGTATCACGTGACAAAGGGAATCGGTGTCATATGTAAATGGTTCTATCGATCACGAAATCATCATTGAACATGTGGGAGCCATTATGTATCTCCATGTCTCGCTATTGGTTATTGATTGGAGAGGAGTCTCTATCATGTCTGCATAGTTCACGAACCGTAGGGTGACACAGTTAAGGTTTGATGTTGTTTAGGTAGATATGGAATATGAGTTGGAGACCGAATGTTGTTCGGAGTCTCGGATTGGATCCAGGACATCACGAGGAGATCCGGAATGGTCTAGCGAATAAGATTCATATAACACAGTCATTTTCTAGGGTTCCGAAAAGTTCCAAAGTTTTGTTTGGATCTTCTAGAAGGTTTCAAAATGTTCTAGAAAGTTCTACGAAGAGATAAACATAAATCCCTAGATTATAGGGTATAAGACTTGGGGGGAAGGAAACCTCCCCCTTCCCTTGTGTGCCGGCCCTAGGAGGTGGGCCAAGGGGTGGGAACCCTAGGCCACACCCCCTTCTATATAAAGAGGGCTGGGGCACCTCCCTCCTTGCCCCTCCACCCAAACCCTAGCCGCCACTCCCTCCGCCTTCCTTCTTCTGCGGCTTAGGCGAAGCCCTACAGGAATTCTCCACCATCACCACCACCATGCCGTCGACTGCTAGGATTCCGTGGAGATCTACTACCTCCGCTGCCTGCTGGAACGGGGAGAGGATCGTCTTCATCAAATCCGTATGTGTGACCGAGTGTAGAAGCCCTGCTAGAACACGGTGCCGGAAGGATCGTCTACTCGATCTTGAGATCTGCAAGTGACACTACAACAAAAACCTACCATAGAGACATTCTTCTTGAGACACTTCTTATGTTGTCTCTTTAAAAATCACGTAGAGACATTTTGCATCTTGTAGAGACAATTTTTGAGACACTTAAGGATGTGTCTCAAATATAGAGACATCAGTTAAGACATTTTTCTGAAGGAATAAGATTTTCATTCTAGAGACAAATTTTGAGGCATTCTAAATTGTCACAAAAATTTATATACAGGCAATCATTGAGACACATTGTAAAATGTCTTTACATTTTATGTAAAGACACTATTTGAGGCATTTTGCTTGTTGTCTAGAGACATTTGTTTTTTGTTTTAGCCCTAATGTGCTATATTCAAAAGAAATTCATTCTAGATGTAAACAAGATCTTGTGTAAGGTTGAGATGGTTAGAGTAATATGTCTTTATCATCAAGGTCAAGAGTTCAAGGATTGCTTTTGACATATTTTTATGGTATTTTTACTCTACGTGTAGAGACATAATATAATGCTTCTTTGTTGTGTCTTATAAGAAGTATAGACATTATTACTAGTGTCCTTATCCCATAGGGACACTGCCCATAGCGACACTCTTGAGACAATGTGTAAAATCCCTCTAAAAGTATGTAAACACAATAAAAGTGTCTCTACAGGACCAAAATAGTGCCTCTATGGGACAGATCTCTTGTAGTGTGATCGTCTACATCAACCACGCGATCCGATCTCGAACAAGGCCTTGGATCTACAAGGGTTAGTACAGATCTATCTCATTGCACATATCTCATAGATTAGATCTTGGCTTTTCCATAGATTAGATCTTGGTTTTGTTTGTCCTTGCGATAGAAATTTTTTGTTTTCCCTGCTATGAACCCATCAATGGTATGGTATAGTAAGAGATAAGACAATATAAAGATAAGATAAGAAGTACTGCGAACGGGCGATCTTTTGAGTAACATTCCCTCCCGATGTTTGGGAAGCAAGTGAAAATTTTGAAAACCAGAAAAGTTTGAATTTTTTTGACTCCAAGGACCAAAGTGGTTTCCTTCCTATGTACTCCTCGTCCCTACTCCACACCAACGCAGTTGCCGAACACGCTAGAGACATAGAGCTGCCGTACCAAGGCACACGTGCGCAACACAACGCTTTGGACAAGGGAGATATTAGTCGGGCCGGTGCGCGAGGGGAAAGGGGAGGAGAGAGGGAGGATGGATGGTGAGAGGCAGCGAAGGATAGAGAAAACACACAATTTTTTTGCGTGCATAGGTCCTGAAATTTACTACTAGTAGAGTGGCCGCAAGAGTACCTCGTGTCAGCAACCCATCATAACTTTCCTCTGACATCAAACTGCCCTCAACTCCTCTTCACTGCTGCCATCTTACCCTGCCTATGTTTTATTCTATCAGCATGTAAAGCGCGTGGATAGCGGTGAGCATATGTCTAAGCAATGAAATGAGTACTACTACTAGTGTACTATAGTATTTGCTTTTTCCCTAATAAGGGCATCTGCAATGTGTACAAAAGCACACCTTAAGTCATAGTATGTGGAATCCGCTAAGGTTCACCATATACATTATGGAGAAAATAAAGTTACGTATCTTTAAGCCTAAGGTGCACCTCAAGCTTGCGGGTTACCCATACAGAGTAGAAAAATCATTTCCCCTCTCTCTCTATTTCATGTGATCATTTTCAAAAGGTTTTCAAAATTTTCATGATGCAAAATCTTAGCTAGAAGTCGAACCAGTCATCAAAACTCTCTATGGTTTCTGATATATTAATTAACCGCTCGATGGGGGCCTCCAAATTCTTTTTTCATAAAACTTTCAAAGCAACCTAAAACTTATTACTTGTAGTTCAAGTTTGACCTAATTTCATTAAATTCAAGAGCAATCTATCGCGCTTACTTGTAGCTCAAGTTTGACCTAATTTCATTAAACTATCAAGATGCAGAATCTTAGCAATAAGATGAACCTATCGTCAAAACTCTTTGTAGTTTCTAATATATTAATTGACCCTCCCCTCTGATGGGTAACACCAAGAGCCTTTTCGTAGAACTTTCAAAGAAACCTACACAGTTTACTTGTAGTAGTTCAAATTTTACCTAATTTCAATAAATATGCATAAAGTCATTCAAGTGGGTGAAGTTAGCTAGGAAATTTGAGAACTCGTAACAACATGGGAAGTCATAAGTACGGCATATTGGTCCACTATATACGTCTGAAAACTTGGCTTGTGGCATTCAGATCCATATTCTTCGGACTTTCTTTACCTGAAAGAACAATCTCATCATCACTAGGAAAATTGAGAATGTTCTTTCCTGAGATGGTTGGAAACTCACACCGGCGACATTTTTTACTATAAGAAGATCCACCTATCTACCTCCGAAAAAACATTTAATTCAAGAGCAATTTACCACGCTTACTTGTAGCTCAAGTTGATGCAAAGTCTTAGCAAGAAGTTGAACCTATCATCAAAACTCTCGCTGGTTTCTGATATATTAATTTTGACCCCTCGATGGGTACCTCCAAAAGCTTTTTCGTAAAACTATCAAAGCAAAACCTACAATTTACTTCTAGTTTCAAATTTGACCTGATTTCGATATATCAACTTAAAGTCATTCAAATGGACAGGGTTAGATAGGAATCTTGAAAACTCATAAAACATGGGAATCGCAAGTACAACATGTTGTTGATCCACTATATATGTGTGTCAACTTGGCTTGTGGCATCCACATCCAATATTCTTTGAACTTATCTTTACGAAAAAGAATGACTAACCTCGCTCGTCTTCACTCGGAAAATGTAGAATTGAACGTTCTTTCCTGGTAGTTGGACACTCACACCCACGACACTGCTTACTACTAGAATATGCACCCATCTACCTCTAAAATGAGATTTAATGCAAGAGCAATCTATCACGCTTACTTGTAGGTCAAGTTTGACCTAATTTCTAAATTGTCAAGATGCAAAATCTTAGCAAGAAGTTGAACCTATCGTCAAAACTCTTGTTGTTTTATGATATATTAATTATGACCCCTCGAAGGGTACCTCCAAATTAAAAGCTTTTTTGTAAAACTTTCAAAGAAAAACCTACAATTTACTTGTAGTTTCAAATTTTACCTAATTTCGATAAATCGACATAAACTTATTAAAATGGGTAGAGTTAGCTAGGAAGTTTGAAAGATTACTTGTTGACATGGGTATACCCTACAGGTACTCGAGCTTGGTATATACGGCCTGAATACATATAAGCCCACGGTGTCGCCAAGGCCCAAATCAAGAATTCGAGTAACCTACGGACTCTCGATTGCTTGAAGAACAAGAAGAAGCTAAAGATAGAAAGTTCAAAGGGGAAAACCCTAACTTGTAACCGACTCGACACCTACGAGACCTAGCCTATCTATATAAAGGCTAGGAGGGGGCGGCGAGGAGGACACACGCAACCCTAGTTTCCACAACCCTTGCCAGATTGCATCTGCGCACCATTGTAATCTTCGATTCCTTTGATAATTCCACGAGCAGACAAGCAGGAGTAGGGACCTCTACGAGGCCTGAACCTGGGTAAATCTTCGAGTCCCCTGTGTGCTTGTTTGCTAGCTAATAGATGTCTCCAGCGCTCCCTCCTTCTCCAAAACCCAAGTCCATAACAATGGGCATTGATGAGTTAAACCCTCGTCAATTGGCGCCGTATGTGGGAACTGGGAGTGCTAATGTTGCGGCTTCTTAGGTCCCATCAACCGCGATCTACAACTCCGCAACAGTGGAGATTCACCAGCTCTTCGGCGCGTTCGACTTCACCGTCCACACGCCGGTCACTCGCCCGGCTTTCGAGTCCGTGGGTGACGGGATCAGCCTGGCAATAGGGAGCTTCTGCTTCTAAGTTGGTCAGATAGGCAATAGGGAGCTCCGCGACTCTAATCCGAGCGATCTGGCCACTGAAGATGGATCCTACGGCTCCGGATCTGAGAGCTGTGGAAGCAGCAGCTTCCCCAATCACTTCATGTGTGCCGTCATCAACGCAGGCGATACCTCTACCAACTGCGACAACACGGGCAGTCGCGGTAACGAAACCGACCCGCCTCTCAGTGAAAATGGCGGCAATGGTGCCAACGGAGGCAACGGTGGCAATCGCATCCCCGTCAATAATGGAGGAGCAGTCGAGCCTCCGACCATAACAAACGAGCAAACCGGCGAACGCGTCGCGATCAGGCTCAACGAGCAGGAGTGGGCTCGCTGCCGCGAGGCCTTACGAGGCACCCCTCTACCCTTCGGATCTCCACAAGAACTGCTAATGGGATACCATTGGCTCCCGAAGGAGGAATTCAAGCGCCAAGTGCAAACAATCGCGCAACTCGAGGCACGCAAGAAGGCGGCAGACGAGTCGAGCCTTCGATGTGCTGGGCTCTCCTCCCACGGAGGATCCTCCTCAAAGGCCAACGAGTACCTCGCAAACAAGAGACGATCTCGGATGGCCCATCTCACCGAGCAAGAACACATAGAAGCTGCAAAAGTCCTCGACTTCAGCTCTATGACAGTCGATACACGGGGCAATGTGGTCCCCAAGACGCCACAGGCCGCGGTGACCGTAGCCACCATGTACCTTCTCAACAATCAGCCGCCAGCTGGAGATCCCCGAGCCGCTATGCACCGATCTACGATCGCAGGCTTGGGACTGGTCGAAGCCGCCCTCGACAAGGAGCCAACACCGGAGCCAAAAAAAGGCAAAGCGCTACTCCTCGCCCTCATCCAGCGACGACAGTCATGACCTGTCTCAATGTTGCCGCTCACGGTGACACGATCACGACTATGATGCGCGCGATGACATCACGCAGCACAAGATCGACAAATCAAGGGCATGACATGCTCGGTCGACTGACTCGGAAGAAGAAGACGTGGAGCTCTGCGGCACCAGATGCTTCAGCAGGTCCATCAGGCAGAAGCGAATGCCCAAGGGGTTCAAACTCCCGTCGGAGAACCCGAAGTTTGACGGCCTACAGGACCCGAAGATCCGGCAGGAGGACCACATCTCCTCCGTCAGGCTCCATGGCGGCAGTCGAAGCACGGCCATGCAATGCCTACAGCTGCAGCTGCAAGGCGCCGCCCGAGCGTGGCTCAACAACCTCCCACACAGATCCATTCGTAGTTGGGATGAGCTGGTTTATAGCTTTGTGCGCAACTTCAAGGGCATCTACAAGCGGCCCGCATCAATCGAAGAGCTGAGATGCTGCCAGCAAAGATCAGGCGAATCGCTACGCTCCAACATCCAAAGGTGGTCCATCATCAAGAACTCCACAAAGAATATCTCGGAGGATCACATGATTGATGCATTCACCGGCGGCCTCCGCCGCATAGAGCTCAGGGAGGAGCTGGGCTGCTCAAAGCCCAAGACCATCGACCACCCGATGGAAATCGCGAATCGGTGGGCCAACGGAGAAGATTCGGTGAAGAATCGCGCTCACTCCGACGAGGAGGCAGAACTCGAGCGCAGACGCGACCACCGAGGCAAACGCCGCATGCGCATCTACAATGACCACGACGACGTCAACATGGTCGCAGCCGGCTACGCCGATAGACGCGATGACAACCGCAACAGTGGATACCGCAGCGGTGGATACCGCGACTCCGGGAAGACCACGCAAGTGTGGCAACGCCGCAATCGCGATGAGGCACCCGCGACATCCATTGAAGACAAACTGTCCGGGCCATGTACGGTGCACTTCTACATCGACAAGCATGACGAAAACAACAAGTCCAGCCACCTCCTCAAGGACTGCCGCGAGTTCCTCAAACTACATGAAGGATTAGCTCGGATGAATCGCAACGCAGTCGAAAGAGGCTACAGAGCGGCTCCAAGCGTCGTGGCACATGGCGCTCCACCACCACCACCTGGAATTCCCCCAAACGCAGCAACTCCGGACCAACACCAGGGAGGTGAACCCTACCCACAGGCCATGGGTACTATGATGATCCAAAAAAGATGCCCCTCCAATCGGGTGCAGAAGGCCATCACTCGCCAAGTCAACTTGGCCACACACTCGCCACCATCTACCACTGAGTACCTCAGTGGAAGCGAGTCCTGCATCACCTTCAACAAACGCGATCACCCGCCTCAAGTACCTCGTCCAGGCCATTGTCCCCTCATACTCGAGGGACAAATTGGAGGCTTCGACATGAGCTGCGTCTTCATGGACGGCGGAAGCAGCATCAACCTTATATTCGCGAGTACCTTGCGAGCAATGAGGATCCCTCTGACTTGCCTAGAGTCCTCGGACACAACATTCCACGGCATCGTCCCAGGAAAAGGCGTATATCCCCTGGGCAAAATCAACCTCGACGTTATCTTCGGCATGCCGAAAAACTTTCGGCGCGAGCGCATCTACTTTGAGGTCGTCGACTGGCCCTCACAGTATCATTGCATCCTCGGACGTGTCGCGTTCACTAGGTTCATGGCAGTACCACACTATGCCTACCCGCAGATGAAAATGCCAGGTCCCAATGGCGTCATCACAGTCAACGGGAGCTTTGAGAGGTCCGAAGCGATTCGTGGAATTTAACAATTTCCGATCCTCGGCATGCAGGAAGAACTCGCAAGACTAAAAGAGTCGACAGACAACAGTCTGCCTCCCCTAAGCCGGCCAAGCTCGCCTGATCTATCTTTCGACTCATCAGTGCACACAAAGAAAGTGCAGGTCCACCCATCGGATCTCGCCAAAATGGCCCTCATCGCCAACAACTTGAGTCCCGCATAGGAACTCACGCTCGTCGAATTCCTCCGTGAGCACTGGGAAATTTTCGCCTGGTGTCCTACGGACATGCCAGGAGTTCCCACGGAGTTCGCTGAGCACGCACTCAACATCAACCCAGATGCAAGGCCGGTCAAGCAAACAATCCGGCGATTATCTGAGCCACGGGCGAAGGAAGTCGGAATGGAGATCAATAGACTCCTCGACGCCAAATTCATACGCGAGATCAAGGAAAGCACTTGGCTCGCCAACACGGTGCTGGTACCAAAAAAGGACACGGATATCCTGCGGATGTGCGTGGACTTCACCTCTCTAAACAAGCACTGCCCAAAGGATCACTTCCCGTTGCCGCGCCTCGACCAGATCATCGACTCCACCGTGGGATGCGAGCGCCTATGCTTCATCGACGCCTACTCAGGCTATAATCAGATCCAAATGAAGGAGGAAGATCAAGAGAAAACAGCGTGTACAACGCCCTTTGGTGTGTTCTGCTACAACACAATGCCCTTCGGGCTAAAGAACGCGAGAGCCACCTACCAGCGGTGCATGCAGGCTTGCCTCAAGGAACAACTTGGTCGCAACATTCAAGTCTATGTCGATGACATAGTAATCAAGACCAAGGAGGAAGCCTCCCTAATCGATGATTTGCGCGAAACCTTCACCAACCTCGACCGCTACCGGATCAAGCTCAATCCAGACAAATGCACCTTTGGTGTCCCATCTAGGCAACTACTCGGGTACCTCATCTCCATGAGAGGAACCGAGGCAAACCCAAAGAAAATAAAATCCATACTGGCCATGGAGAAGCCGAAAAACATAAGGGGCGTTCAGCAGCTGGCTGGGTAAATCGCGGCCCTCAGTTGATTCATCAGTCGAATGGATGAAAAGGCATTGCCCTTCTACCAACTCCTCCGCAAAGATGAAAAGTTTGAGTGGACCAATGAAGCGCATGAAGCATTCGAAGACCTCAAGCGCTTGTTATCCACCTCGCCAGTACTAGTGACCCCACGGGAAAGGGAACCACTGTTGCTATATATCTCCGCCACCAACTAGGTGGTCAGCACAGTGCTCGTCATCGAGCGAGCCGAGGAAAACAAGGTCTACGGAGTACAACGCCCAGTATACTACCTCAGCGAGGTCCTCACGCCAACAAAACAGCGGTACCCGCACTACCAGAAGCTGGCGTACGGCGTCTTCATGACCGCCCAGCGACTGCGCCATTACTTCTAGGAACTCCCAATTGTGGTGGTCAACGATGTCCCGTTGGGGCATATCCTCAACAACCCCGACGCCACGGGACGAGTCGTGCTTTGGGGAATAGAATTGTCTCCACGAGACATTACATATGAAAAGCGTGACGCAATCAAGTCGCAAGTTCTTCCTGACTTCCTTGTGCACTGGATGGAAAACCAGCTCCCTGACAAACCAGATATGTCCTACCTCTGGACAATGCACTTCGACGGATCCAAGCGGAAGGACGAAGCAGGTGCAGGTGTCATACTGACATCACCTCAAGGGGACAAGATGAAGTACATCCTGCGAATGCAGTTCACCGCCTCCAACAACGAAGCTGAATACGAGGCCCTGCTACACGGGATGCGGATGGCAAAAGCCTGCGGCGCCAAAATGCTCATTATTTACGGCGACTCCAAGTTGGTCGTCAAACAAACAATGCATGAGTGCGACGCACTGAACGACAACATGATCGCCTACCGCGACCTCTACGACACACTCGAAGGGGACTTCGACGGCTACGAGCTGCGACACGTAGGCCACGAAAGCAATGAAGAGGCGGACACACTCGCCAACATAGGCTCTACCTGCGCCCCCATACCACCTGGGGTATTTCTCGAGCGTATCTGCGAACGCTCCATCAAGCCAAAGGCAGCAGAGAAGAAAACAAGCGCAGCAACGGACTCGGGGCCTACGCCACCCAATGAGCCAATGGCACTCGGCGACCTGGAGCTGAACACAGGACTCGAAGGACCAATGAGCATCATGATGATCGAATCATCCTGGACTCAGCCGTACATCACGTACCTCCTCAGCAAAAGGCTACCGGATGACCCGACTGATGCACGGCACATCGCGCGGCCATCCAAGGCATTCGCTATTATCAACGGCGAACTATACAAGCGCAGCATCACAGGAGTACTCCAGCGATGTGTCTCCACGGCTGATGGAAGAGATGTCCTCCTCGACATCCATGAGGGAACCTATGGACACCACGCTGGCAGTCGTGTCCTCGTGGCCAAAGCTCTGCGTGTTGGGTTCTACTGGCCTACAGCCATGCGCGACGCCAAGGACATCGTCTAGAAATGCAACGCGTGTCAACGATTTGCGGATAACCCGCACGCACCTGGCGCAGAGCTCCGGCTAATCCCATTGGCCTGGCCCTTCGTGCAATGGGGACTCGACATGGTCGGCAAGCTCCCCAAGTCCTCACGAGGAGGTTACGTCTACCTCCTGGTAGCAGTCGACAAATTCACCAAATGGATAGAGGCCATGCCAGTGACCAATCAATCAGGGAATAGTGCGGTCAAGTTCTTCGAATCCATCGTATTCCGCTTCGGAGTGCCACACAGCATCATCACAGACAACGGAACAAACTTCACGTCCAAGGAGTTCCAAGAATTCTGTGAGAATCTGGGAATCAACATCAGCTACGCCTCAGTAGCACATCCACAGACCAATGGTCAGGTCGAAAAGGCGAACGGGCTCGTCTGCGGTGGCATCAAGAAGCGACTCCTCCGGCCACTCGAACAAGCCGCGGGCTGCTGGCCAGACGAATTGCAATTAGTACTTTGGAGCCTACGTACAACTCCAAACAGTGCTACGGGCTACACCCCGTTCTTTATGGTGCACGGGGCTAAAGCGGTGCTACCCACCAAGGTACGGTACAAGGCGCCGCGCGTGGTCTCTTACAGCAAGTAGGAGTCATCTCTTGCACTCGAAGACTCCGTCGACCTCCTTGACGAGGCAAGGGAAATCACCGCGGAAAGATCAACGATCTACCAGCAGAACCTGCGCAACTACCACAGTAGGAGGCTACGCCCCAGATCCTTCGTCGAAGGCGACCTGGTCCTGCGACTAAAGCAGCAAGGACATCACAAGCTCGAGTCCCCATGGGAGGGACCATACGTGATTACAAAACTAATCCTAGGTGGCGCCTATCGCCTTCAAGATTTAGAGACAGGAGTCGCATACTCCAACCCATGGAACGCCGCGTAGCTGCGACGCTTCTACCCTTAGTCGTTTTTACTTTTACATCACGAATAAGGCACTCATCCAAGGCTACTTAGCCACACATTGTACTTCATACTGTCTCACGAATAAATAAAGCTAAGTGCCCCAAAACTCTGTGTTCTCCTTTATTTTTCCACAACTTATCCACTCGGGGGCTGCGCCACCCTATACACATATGTTCTACGAACTAAAACGCGATATCCTGAGTAGCTGGCAAATCAATCGAAACCCTTGACACAACATCAACCCAGTTGCAACGCACCTGACAGGTTGATAAGGGACTGAGATAAGTGCATGGCCAGGCTAATGAAAAGGAATCGCATAGTGCAACGCACTCACACGCTAGCAAGCTCTTTATACATAATCGACAGTCAATTATACACAACATACATACGAACTTTACAACATTGGTACACTTATGTGTAGGATACAAATTAAGCTACTGCTGCAACAAAAGAATGTTGGTCTGCTCCTCGAAGAAATCGACGATCTCCTCTGCCGGGCGATCCACTGCCTGATAATGCGGCACCATATCCCAAGCAGAACCTGCTGGTGGCGCAGGTGCCCTAGCCGCAATTGCCGCAACGTCTACGTCCAGCCTATGCAGTCGCACCAGCGACAGAGCGGCCTTGGCACCAGCCACCAACTATTGCTTTACACACTCGCGAACCGCAGCCAGGTCTTGGAACTTGGCAAGAAGGGCTAGTAGGCTTGATGGAGCAACATCCAGCGGAAACATCGTTCGATAAATGTTCTTCAAGCATGACTGCGACTTCTTCAGAAAGTGCAGCACTCGCGACGCACGATCCTGCAGGGTCGCCAGCGCAATCGCACGATCATGATCCACCCAGAAGTATCCACTCTCCTGAAGTTGCTCTTGTGTCAGATCATGCATGCGAATAGCAATCCTATCCTTCTCATCCTGTGGATGGTGTGCGCTGACAACTATATAAAGCAACAACGGAAGCATAAGGATAGCACACCACTGCGAGTGACTACAAGGAAAAGATAAGAGTAAGCAAACTAACACTTAAATTGGTCGCCCAGCTGCGTCATTTCTCCCAGCAGATACTGCTCTCGAGCGGTGGCTTTCTCTGCCTTTGACTTCCATACATCCACGTTACTGCGGAGCACGGGAAATCCACGCTCCAAGTGCTTCACGCGGTCACGCAGCCGCGAAAGCAGCCACAGCTCATCCCCCCTGGAGCGTGGTGGTGCCGAAGTATCATCAAGGGGTGGCGAATCCTGAGGTTCCCTCAAAGGATCACTTGATGTACCCTACCACAAGCCAAGCAAGAAGCAAATAATAAGATCAAATCGACACACAGACAAAATATTCGAGTGCATTCAAAGATTGGCAAAAGTATCAGCAGATACACTCGCCAAAGGCATGTTCTTGACAACAGGCACAAACTAATCAACTATTACAAAGCTACTAAGGAGCGATTGGCCTCTTCGACTTAGACGGCTTCAGGGGCTTCATCGAGTCCGTGGCAGTATCAGATGCCACTGACTTTCTGCCAGCCCCTGATGCCGCAGCCTTTGCCGCCTTCTTGGCCCGCTGCAGCTCCTCAGAGTACTTCGCAACTGTGTTAATCAGCTGCGGCACATATTTGCCACAGGCAGTCGTGAAGGGAGCAAAGACTACCTGCTGGCCGTCCGTGCTAACGGGCATCGCCTTCGAAACCGCTGCAAGATCAACCTCGACTCTGTGGGCCTGCACCATGGCGAGTGACATTGACGCACCAGCCGCACGATGCGAGTTCTTGAAGCTTGCAGGAACACCCCCAGTGAGAGACTCCACCAGCTCGTTCATGTTCTCGATCAGCTCAGCCTTGGGCAACAACTCCACCCGGAGGCGACTGAGCACGCCCTTGGCCTTGGAGAGCATATGCTGAATAGCGGCGATGCGGTCCTCGACTGCTGAAAGCGCACCCGCCAAGGCATCGTCACGGCGGAGGGCACGAGGTCAGCTCAAATCGCCAGATCTCAGACATAAACCCACACATGGACACAAACATCAGTGCCAACAGCAAAAATCGAACAGAGCAAGATAATGATATCCAAACATAGTACCTGAGAGGGCCTTGGCAATCGAGAAAAGTTGTTCTTCGAACAACTTCTCCCTGGCTGCAATGGAGGCACGAAGATCCTCTTCGCGCCTCTGTGCCTCGTCACGCGCCGCAATTGCCTCATCGTGGCCCTTCACAGCCGCGGCGAGTGTCTTCTCCATGGTGGCGGCGTCGCGCAAAAGGGCATTATGCTCAGCTACAAAACAAAAGGGGATTGACTATCAGTCGACTACATAAAAATGACGCAGAAAAGGGAGAAGTAATGGGCACTTACTTTCTACCACGCGATGGCGCGTCTCCAGCATCGCATGCTGGCGGCCCATCGCAAGCACCTACTCCGCCAAGTGAGCAGCCTCCTTCACAAGGAGCTATGGCAAAAGGAAAACAACAAAAGGATCAGCATAAGCCATAGATAGAATCGACTGCAACATCGAAAGAAGAAATCCTACACTTACATGATCCTCCAATGACTCCGAAGTCGATTGGTGTGCAGTCATCCGGGCAACCATTTGATGCTCCCCTTCATGTGGAGAACTGGAAGAGTTGTGCCCGGAGTGGGCCGCCAATGGAGGGGAAGGAGCACGGTCGACCTCTTTCTTGGCCCTTGAGGTTGCGACTCCTGATTCTTTCAAAAATTGGACGTCGCCAGAAGATGACGACACCTCTTGACTACAAGACAAAACCAACATCAAGGACAAGGCAAAGCCAGTGAAGAATCAGATAGGACAAATCGAACACTTACCAATCAAACTTATCAAAGTCAAAAGTTGGTTCCCCCGACTCTGACGAAGACTCCTTTGGCAGTCGCATCTTCTTGCGAGAAGATGGCGCCACAGCACTCATAGGAATGGCAGGGATTGGCGACTCCGCATCAACGCCTGCACCTTCCTGAGTCGAAGGAGACGACGCATCAGAATCCTCGCTGCACGAACACTTGCGAGTATCCAGGCTACCCGACTCGGAGGCTTCCTCCTCCACATCAGATACGATGGTCGACTCTGACTCGTCCTCTTCCAAGGTGTCGCGAGGGATAACCCCCTCAGGAAGAGGGGGCATACAGGGTGACACCGCCCAATCTTGCATACAGACCACAATTCAGCACAAAGCAAAGAAACAGCAAAGAAGCAATCAACAAACTAAGCTACTACGTAGCACAACTGTACCTCAGGAGGAGGGTTAGAAGCGTCGAACGGAGGAACGGCCGGTTCACTAGGGAGCACATCCTTGACAGTGTACTTGGTCACCAGTCGAACCCTTTTATCTACCTCACTTGTGGACATGCCATCAGCAGACACGCGAGTGACATTGTCAGCGCTAGACCACTGAAACATGGGGTGGACTCTGGCCTGCAGGGACTGGACGCGACGATGCAGCCACGTGCGAATGAGGGCGCAGTCTCCTTCCTCTTTGCCTATGCAACTCTCGAGGTCGCAGACGCGCTCGTACAGCACATCTATCTCCACGGACTCGCCGGGCATAACCACATTCTTCCAGGAGCGCCTCCTCTTGCATGGCGTCGAGGGGTCGAAGGGCGCGAGTCCGAAGTGGTCTTCGTCGGCCTTCTGGTCACGAACGTAGAACCACTTGTCCCTCCACCCTTGGACGGACATCGTCAGCTTGATGTCGAAGTATGTGGCGGATGGATCGACATGGATTCCGCAGTCGCCTACATCGTAGACTACGGAACCAGATGCCGATTGGCGTTTCAATTTGAAGAGGTGCTTGAAGAGACCGAAATGCGGCTTGATCCGGAGCCAGCACTCGCAGAGGGTGATGTAGCAAGCTACGTGGAGGATGGAATTGGGGGACAGCTGATGGAGCTGGAGCCCGTAAAAACAAAGAAGGCACCTGAAGAAAGGATGCAGGGGCAAAGAGAGGCCGTGAATGATGAACGCTAGGAACATCACTCGAAAACCGGCAGGAGGAGAGGGAGTTACCTCGCCGCCGAGGACGCGCGCATCAGCGACTGCGGCGGACAACACTCCGTCTTGGCGAAGAAGACGAAGATCAGAGGACTTGATGATGGATGGACCCCACGCGCCATTCGTGACGCGGGTGCCCATTCCCTTCTTCTTCCCGCCGGCGGCGGTGCTGGTGCCCGCAGCGGCGGAGCCGCCTTTCTTCTTCACCGCAGCAGCGGTAGCCGCGGAATCGGCCGCAACACCTCCTTTCTTCTTCCCAATTGCGTGGCGGCGATGCGACCGGAGGAAGTAGATGGGAAACGTGCGGAGCTGGTCCAGCACCACGGAAGGAAAAGAGCACAAAGAAAGCAGAGGAGCAGCGGCAATGGCGATGAATGCAAAGGATGAATGAAAGCAGATGAGAAAATTACCATCGCAGCGTCACTACTTAACCCCTGGAAGATGCAATCCAACGGCTCGGAAAAACCCTACTAGACGCGTGGCGTTCATCGTGCTTGACACGTGGAGGAGCTGAAACGCGAACCGTCCCCCTACTACTCCCATTACGCGTGGAAATCGAGGAGGCACGGTTAAAATAAAGATTACGCATGCCCAGTCAAATCAGAGTCAGGGAGTAGGACCCACCGCTCATCACGTCCCGTCAAACTCGCTCACGCGGGCAACTAAGGTCATGAAATCGTCAGCACTGACGCCATCCACAACTATGCAGCAGAAGGCTTCGATTACTTTAGTCCTTGCTCGAGTCTTCAACTCCACCAAGCACTCGGGGGCTACTCCCATATGGAGCGCTGGTCGCGCACCCTACGATTTTTCTTTTTCTTTTACAGGAACATGAACAATCAAAGCAAAACCCAATCACTCGAAGCACGGTTCGACTATGGACATGGGTTACTCCCATAGGGAGCGCCGGAAGCAAATTCGACTAAAACAAGCAAATAAAGACGACAGCAGTCGCAAAAGTTCTTTAGTCCCTGCCTGAGTCTTCGACTCAACCAGACACTCGGGGGTTACTCCCATAGGGAGCGCTGGTCACGCACCCTATGATTATTTGTACAAAAGTATTGTGTGTTGATAACGTCCACACTCGAAGTTTATGGTGACACCGCCTTATAATTTTTCCCTACAAAGAGACCGCGTCTCCTGGGTTACCCGAATCATCTCCGCGATGATAAAATTTGGATGTCGCCCTTGCAGCATGAACGTAAGACCTGAATAAGGCCTGGCAACGCATTAAGCTGCACACTACCAGAAATATATCCGTGCCTGCAGGTACGACGAATATGCCTTGACGGACACGTCAAGTGCTCACACCCATATACTGGAATTCGACTCCTGTGAGACCTCCGCGGCTTGAGTCGAATTACGCCAGCACTTTTCCGGATTCGAGTCCAGGGACTCGAGTTCGAGTAGGTGGCATTGTTTTACCCTAAGGTAGTTAACTGATACCGATACATCGGTTAAAATCAGGCACGCACATCAACAATCCCTATGACATAAACAGAGCAGTCAAAAAATGTACTTAGTCATGCACTCGAAAGGCTTCATAAAGTCTCTAGTCGAATCTGTGATTCCACTAGACACTCGGGGGCTACTGACATGGGTATACCCTACAGGTACTCGAGCTTGGTATATACGCCCTGAATACATATAAGCCCACGGTGTCGCCAAGGCCCAAATCAAGAATTTGAGTAACCTACGGACTCTCGATTGCTTGAAGAACAAGAAGAAGCTAAAGATAGAAAGTTCAAAGGGGAAAACCCTAACTTGTAACTGACTCGACCTACTACCCGAGACCTAGCCTATCTATATAAAGGCTAGGAGGGGGCGGCGAGGAGGACACACGCAACCCTAGTTTCCACAACCCTTGCCAGATTGCATCTGCGTAACATTGTAATCTTCGATTCCTTTGATAATTCACGAGCAGACAAGCAGGAGTAGGGACCTCTACGAGGCCTGAACCTGGGTAAATCTTCGAGTCCCCTGTGTGCTTGTTTGCTAGCCGATAGATGTCTCCAGCGCTCCCTCCTTCTCCAAAACCCAAGTCCATGCCAATGGGCATTGATGAGTTAAACCCTCGTCACTTGTAGCTCAAGTTTGACCTAATTTCATTAAATTGTCAAGATGCAAAATCTTAGCAAGAAGTTGAACCTATCATCAAAACTCTCGGTGTTTTCTGATATATTAATTGTGACCCCTCGATGGGTACCTCCAAAAGATTTTTTGTAAAACTTTCAAAGCAACCTACAATTACTTGTAGTTTCAAATTTGACCTAATTTCTATAAATCGACATAGTCATTCAGTCAAATGGGCAGAGTTAGCTAGGAAGTTTGAAAACTCTTAAAACATGGGAATCGTTGGTACAACATGTTGGTCCATTACACATGCCGGTAATCTTGGCTTCTGGCGTTCAGATCCAATATTCGTTGGACATTTTTATGGAAAAGAACAACCTCGCCTGTCATCACTCGGAAAATTGAGAATTGAATGTTCTTTCCTCATAGTTAGAAAATCACACCGACGACACTGTTTACTACAAGAAAATGCACCCATCTACCTCTAAAAAGTCATATATTTCAAGAGCAATCTATCGTGCTTACTTGTAGCTCAAGTTTTACCTAGTTTCGTTAAATAGTGTCATGATGCAAAATCTTAGCAAAAAGTCAAACATGTTGTCAAAACTCTCGGTTGTTTCTCATATATTGATTGTGCCCCCCGATGGGTACCTCCAAAATCTTTTCCATAAAACTTTCAGAGGAACCTACAATTTAGTTGTAGTATATAGTTCAAATTTGACCTAATTTTGACTAATCGACATAAAATCATTCAAGTGGGGCGGAGCTATAAGATAGGAAGTTTGAGAACTCATAAAACACGGGAAATCGTAAGTACAATATGTTGGTCCACTATATATGTGTGAAAACTTGGATTGTGGCATTCAGAACCATATTCTTCGGACTTCCTTTACAGAAGAGAATAATCTCGACATCACTCGGAAAATTGAGAATGTTCTTTCCTGATAGTTGGAAACTCACACAGACAGCATTGTTTACTACAAGAAGATGCACCCATCTACCTCCAAAAATACATTTAATTCAAGTGAAATCTATCACGCTTACTTGCTTGTAGCTCAAGTTTGACATAATTTTGTTAAATTTCCAGGATGCAAAATCTTAGCAAGAAGTTGAAACTATCGTCAAAACTCTTGGTGGTTTCCGATATATTGATTATGACCCCTCAATGAGTACCCCCCAAAAGCTTTTTCTTAGAACTTTCAAAGCCACCTACAGTTTACTTGTACTTTCAAATTTGACCTAATTTCGATAAATCAACATAAAATCATTCAAATGGGCAGAGTTAGCTAGGAAGTCATTCAAATATCAACAAACATTTTATTCAAGAGTGATCTTTCGTGCTTACTTGTAGCTCAAATTTGACCTAATGTTGTTAAACTGTCAAGATGCAAAATCTTAGCAAGAAGTTGAACGTGTCGTCAAAACTCTCAGTGGTTTATGATATATTAATTGACTCCCAAATGGGTACCTCTAGAAGATTTTTCATAAAACTTTCAAAGCAACCTACAATTTACTTGTAGTTCAAATTTGACCTAATTTCGATAAATTGGCATAAAGTCATTCAAGTTGGCGGAGTTAGCTTGGAAGTTTGAAAGCTCATAAAACATGGGTATCGTCAGTACAACATGTTGGTCTACTATTTATGTCTGAAAACTTTTCTTGTGGTATTCAGATCCATATTCTTTAGAGTTTCTTTACATAAAAGAACAATCTCGTTATCACTCGAAAAGTTGAGAACTAAATGTTCTTTCTTGATAGTTGGAAACTCACACCGACGACATTGTTTACTACATGAAGATGCACCCATCTACATCTGAAAATACATTTAATTCAAGAGCAATCAATTGCCCTTACTTGTGTAGCAAAAGTTTGACCTGATTTCGTTAAATCGGCAAAAAGTCACTAAAGTGTGCGAAGTTAGCTGGGAAGCTTGAAACATCCTATTTCTAAAAGCTTTGGAATTATAAGAAACCATGGTCCACTTTATCTAATAATCGGGACAGTGTAATTTTCTTTTAATTGTGGTAGGTCCCGTAGGAGCGAGGTGCTTTAGTTAACACGCGGTCGGTGGAAGTACAAGTTACATCAAGGACCTCATAAAAATAAAAAATACATCCAAGTCCATGCAATTAGCACAAGATCTCTAAAACTAAGCAATGAAGTGTCTTATGAGGTTTGGGCGTATTCTAGATATCGTAGAGCCAAAAATTGTTCTAAAATAATCTACATTCTAGCTTTTACTACTAGTATGTACTACCTCTGTTTGGGATTATTAGTCCAAAGGACCAAGTTTCTAAGACCAAGACACTCCATAACTCTCTCTCATTAATCTACTATGCATGCACCAATAGTTTTACATGCATGAGAGAAGTGAGGAGAAAAGGAGAACACACATTGGACGAGAGAAACTAAAAAATGAGATACACCTTATAATTTCAAACAATATAAAAAAACTCTCGGCCCTTATAATCTTACTAAACAGAGGTAGTAGTAAACAAGAATTCATAAAACAGAGTGATCATACTCTCTATTGGAGTAGTAACTTGGATTGGTTATTCACATATCTAAGTACTACTACTAATAATTTCTCAAAAAAAGTATCACTAATAAATGCAGTACTAGTTTGTCTAATTTTTATAAGATGTACTTCTACTAGTAGTACTAGTAATCCATCTGCCTGGGATTATTAAGGCCATTTAAATTTGATAAGACCAAAAAAGTTAATTACAGGTTGGTGTCGAAGATATGCATGCAGTCCTCGGTCTCTCCCCTGCAGTGCTGTACACCCTGCACTAGGCCGTAGGCTTTTCCGTCTCTCTCCAGAGTAGATCTTCTTGCCTCTCACATGGATCTCCTTGTCTCGGTCTCTCCCTCTATTTGTACTGTACTATCTTGTACAGTATAACGTGACACCTGCTTTACTCACCTGTCAACTTGCTGCAGCCTTTTTGTTTTGATGAAGCATGTACAGTGTGTGGACACTATCTAAGAAATAAGTGGCCAAGTGCAGAGCATCAGCCACCGCCGATGCGTTGATGCCTATCGTATTCCTGTAAAATCGTACCAGTATAGTATGAAACTCAATCAGTATACTCTTCAGTACACCCACCCAACCCGGGTTTCTTGTTGGCGGGCACTACATTGGTGACCCGATCTTCCCTATGTAACCACTCCCACAAGTTCATTTACCGCATCGGCGGATTCGACTGTGAGTCGGCTGCTATGGACGTCGTCGAGTCTGAGGCGATGATTGAGTGCCCCTACGATGGCTGCTTTAGCTTGGTCGCCGCCGACAAGCTCGACGGGCACAAGATCGCGTGCATGCACGTCCCGTGCTCCTGCATGGATCCCACATGTGATTTTATTGCCTCGCCGGCAGGGCTCCTTCCCCCACATGAAGGAGGCCCAAGGGGTCATAGTAACCAGAACCATCTATGACAGCGTCTTCTTTTGTCTCATACCGATTCCACCACCAACAAGCACGAGGGGATTCATGTGCTTCCTCTACAGGGATGACTGTGTCGTGTTTGGCCTGACCATCAGCATGCTCGGCCCGGACACCGTCGTGTCCTTGGTGTGCATCAGGCAGGACAGGTGCTTGTGGCCGCGGTACATGGTGAAACTATGTGCGCCTAGCCCACCGGGGTCAACGGTGTTCTCGATGGTCGAGAGCCTTAATGCGGTAATCAAGCTGACGAGCAGCTCGTCGCCGGCCAACTTCCCGTCCGACAAGCTCAAGACATACCTCGGGGTGCCTCCGCGGTTCCTAATGAAGGTTGAACAGTCCACCCATGTATCATTCTGGATTTGCATGACAAGAAAAAATGATCTTAAACGACGGCTGATGATCAAGACTGTAATGGTATATTAGCAGATAAATAGTACTACTAGTAGTACTTTACTAATCCAGTTTACTAGTAGTAGTCACATGTAGGTTCTCTTTTGGCACTAGGAAGGACGCTCATCCAATTTACTAGTAGTACTTTACTAATCCAGTTTACTAGTACACCCATCGGGTTATATTACCAAAAAACAAAATTATCTCAACATCCATATTAAGAAGGAAATTCAGCTCAAACATGTGAGAAAACTAGAGCCAAATCCAAAGCAGCCCACCTCACAAACCCTGTGACAAGGACACACTTGAAGAAATACCATTCGGATTCCCGTGGACATTGGTCTGGCAATGTACTTCTTCAAGAAATGATGCTTTCATTGGTCACACTTAACGATGAGCAGCTCTGTGTTGGGCACACGATACTCCTTCGGACTTGAGCTCGAACCACTAGAGCCGCCACTCGTCATACTCGAGCTCCAACCACGAGATGCGCTTGCGCCGTAAGATTAGGGCACAAGCCAAGGGAAAAAATTAAACTAGGGTTAGGTATGTGCAATATTTAGAACATAACATATCTTTTAATTATCTAACATGTCAGTTTCACAAAATCAATCTTGCAGGAGATTAGCACACCCTAACTGGCTATTATATGAGAGGCGCTAGGTGCGATGTTATAGGACAGATGCTCTCCTGCATGCATGACCCACGTCCACATGTCATCCAGGCTAACATAATTTTGACTGCAAACCTTGTTTATAACTAAATTTAGTCATGTTGACAAGTTTGTGCGTAAACCTTAGCAAATCACGAGTTGGAGGGCTAAATCGAGCCCCACACACAAGTACAAGGATTGTTTGTGTTCTTAACTCCATGGACCATTCATAATCAAACGACCATGCATGATTGGATCTACATGAGGATACATCACGGTGGAGAATATTGTGCATTTCATGTGATCATCGAGCACAAGCTCATGCTATTCGTGAGTACGTGCAATAAATTCATTGATGATTTTGCTCATAGTTTTTGTCTGGTACAGCAAATTGGTATAACTTCTGTGTGTTGCGGTACGCCGACTGACTTATTGACGAACACCCGTATGCGCTAATTCAGCCTACGAGCTACGCATCCCGGGTAGAGTCGCGCTCTAAGATCTCACATTCCTCGCGGTTCGTGTGGTACAATACCATTGCTGTTGGAACATCTGAGATGACGAAGAGGTGTTTTTTAGTGTTGAGGCTTGCTTCGGTTCCTCCCTATTTTCTCAAATTTAAGAAATTTAAAACACAAGGAGGGTCAGGATTAACCAATGCCTCTTCGACTTGGAGGACAAGAAGGGTTATTAGCCAATCCTAGTTGTTCTTATGTTTTCAATTTTCTAAGTTTGGGAGAATGGGAGGACACGAGAGTAAAACTCTTATTTTTTTTGTTGACAAGAAGAATTGATCTTCATCTTCTCATCTAATGGTCCTAACGTGAATCAAATGATGTATTAATTACTAGTAGTCGGAGCCAAAGTCTCTTTGGGATTAGGAAGGTTGTATTTGGCTATAAAATGACTTTATTGCTTACTACTCCATACTATGTTACTTCGACTTCTATACTAGTACGGAGTAGTACTCCATCCATCACAAATTAACTGACTTCATATGTACTTCTTCCTTCCCAAATTAGGACGTGCATTAGTTTTTTTCAAAATCAAACATAATAAATTTTGACTAAATATCTAGAAAATAATATGGACATCTACGACATCAACTCAATGTTATCAGAATCATGACGAACCATGTTTTCATATTATATGTGTTTGACATTATGTAAGTTAGTATGTTTGTACATATAGTTGGTCAAACTTTATAAATATTGACTTTGACAAAATCCAGTATGCTTTCTAATTTGCAAATGAGGGAGCATCTAAGTACTAAAATGCGTCGAAATACATGCGTATCTAGACAAATCCAAGTCAGCTACTACTATTTTAGGATAGAGGGAGTAATTATTTATGAGTATTCGATTTTTCACAAATTTTTTACTGCTACGGCACGTGCCCATGACTAGGACATGGACCAATGCATAATAATCACGCAACCATACGGTGGCGATCTACTCTGTACTAGTAGTACCGGATTACCCTACGTGCGGAGGCGCACTAGTGGATCACGCACGTGCCATTCCTGTGTAGTACTACTAGTATACGCAAATAGGAGTACATAAATAGATCGATCTTGTTGCTCATCATACTATTTTTTCCCTGTAAGGCAACTTGGACGTGAATACTACTACAGTACTATATTGGCACAACTTCTGTTTTAGCGCTACAAGATGAATGTGGAACTCTCTCTGTAACGTTACTATACTAGTACTTCTTGTAGTACGTACTACATGGTAGTAGTAGTACTACTATACTCCGTAGTTTTTCGGACGTACAGTAAAGTAGTGCAGTAAGTCTGTTTGGTCAAGCTGCATGCAACGAGTATTGGTTTGACAGGACAATTCAGATTTTTAGATATCCAAATTATTACTCCAGCTCGATGGCTCAAGACACAAAGCAGCTAGTACATCCTCTATCCTCCGGTTGTCGCCTAGATCAAAATGAATAAGCAAAAGATTGTGTATCTTGGAAATTTCCATGGCCATTTATTACCTGTAGGGCTTTATTTTGTTTCCTTCGAGGCACCTGCAAAGACTGATACGTACTAGTACTAGTAATACGTACTACGATTGTGCCCTACAGCTAGTACTAGACATATACTCTAGTAGCTACTCTCGTCACACTGAATTGTCCAAGAGGTGGAGTTCCTTTTTTTCTCCAAGAGGTGTAGTTCCTTTTTTTCTTCAAGAGGTGGACTTCCTTTTTTATGAGAGAGGAAATTTTTTTTATTCCTTCTTTGATTCAAAGAAAATTCAAAGGATTTGTGAAGGATTTTGTCCCTTAGGAAACAATCCTACGCTTTTTTATTCATAGGATTCCAATATATAGGAATTATGTCCCGTTTGGAACACATGATAGGAAAAACACGGGAATTGATATTCGTTCAAAGTATTCCTCTACCCTCTATTTTTTAGGAAAATTTCCATCCGCTCCAACCTCATGGTATAATTGCTTTGCTTTCCCTATGATTCAAACACATACTTGATCCAAATTCCCGTAGTTTCCTCTTTTTATGTATTGAGAATCCTGCAAATTAAACGAGCCCTGAGAGATGGTCTTTGTTTTGTCTTTGATCATTTTTTGTTTGAACATAGGATCATAGAGCTTCCTCAAAACACGAGGATGGAGGAAATTGCACAAACCTCCAACAATTGGATTCGAAATTGCAGGGAACTCTAGATAATCAGGATAATATAGTTGCAAGAAACTACTACTACAATTACTTTTGGGTACAAATGCTGCACATAGCACAAATTTTTTGATTAGCCCTCTTAACATTATGTCTTATATACCCGGGGCTCAATAGTTGGAGCTTCTTGCAACTACGACTCTAATTGTTGGAGGTTTGTGCAACTAGCCTCAATTGGAGCCCCACCCCCCACTCGCCCACCTTCCATAGTACTAGTAGTACTACTACGTACCATCATCCTTTGTCTTCTCCATCTCACCCTGGCCACCAGCTCCCGCCAACGATCGTCCCTCCCTCCCCCACCCCACCCCAAAGAAAGACCCCAAAACACCATTCGCAACCTCCTTCCATGGTGTATAAAGATCGAGCAAGGTCTATAAAGATCCGGAGTAGTTTCAGAAGGTGTTCACCGAAGGCCCCCTTCAAGTACTCATCAACCATTGTGACGCCACCACCGTCACGACCCTCGTCGGTTCGTCCAAACATATTCTTCAATCAGCAAAAGAGAGCGGAACTACGCCTTCTTCTAATCTGTTTGGCCACCCATGTGTTCTTAATTCTCACCTGATGGTGAGACCGTGGGAATCCAAAGACTGCTTCAAAGTGCCGGGCAGTCCGTGCAAGCTGACGCCGCTGGACAGGTTCTTCTCCGATGTTGTGATGCCAAATAGGTTTGATGAGCAGCGAGCAGGCGGCAATGGAGATTGGATCGTCACGGTTGGGACCGATTTCAGGTAGGACCTTCTCAACATGTACACTCGTTGCAAGATTGTTATTCCGCAAGTGCCAGGGTTTGAACTGACCGAAGGTTCTGCATTTACATTCCAGGATGATGCTGATGAAGGTCGACGTACTAAACTGCAGAAGATAGTCATTTGCCAAGTTCTGACAGCTGCTAGGGGATACAAAGATTGCTCTCTTGTCGCCATTTTCGAATTCAAGATTCTATCCTTAACGAGAATGATAGTCATGGATGGTCACTTTGTGTGAACGAGTTCCAGGGCTACTTTAGATACTGCGATGCTATTATCCAACATGATCATGTGTTCGCCGTGACCGAGAACAGGTTGTGTTTATGCATGGAAGTCTCTGGAACTTGGTAAATGCTCCTCCCTATGTATTTTATTAGCTTTATTCCTGAATAGATGCAAGCTAATTTTTGAACATTCATTGGTTAGTAGGAATTCCAAAACAATTAGTTTCTTTTATTCGAAGGAATTCTGTAGGAATTTTAGAGGAATGCAATCTTTAGGAAGTTTTATTACATATAAGTAGTTTGTTTCATATGATTGAGTTCTGCTGATAGTATTGCTTCGTATCCTAGTACATCCCATGGAAAATATGGTATCTACTAATAGTACTTATGTGAGACTCAGATATTATTCCTGAATCGATGTAAGCTATTTTTCTGAACTTTTGTTGGTTAGTAGGAATTTCATAGGAATTTTAGCCTCTTTCATTCGTAAGAATTCCCTAGGAATTTTAGAGGAATGCAATCCTTACTAAGTTTTCTTACATATAAGTAATTTGATTCATAGGATTGAGTTCTGCTGATAGTATTGCCTTGTCTCCTAGTACTAGTACATCCATGGAAAATAAGGTATCTACTAGTAGTACTTACATGATACTCGAGGCTTGTTTGATTCAAAGGAATCACATAGGAATTTTGTAGGATTTTTGTTCTTGGGAATTTTTCCTTTGTGCATTGTTTGATTTGTAGAATTGAAATCCTTAAGAATGCATAGGAATTTTTCCTATAGGATTGCATTGCACTATGTTTTGAAGGAAAATTTTCCTTCACTCAAACCTCATGTTACAATTCTTTTGTATTTCTTGTGAATCAAATGCTACTTGAGAAAAATTCCTATAGGTTCCAAATCCTATAGGATTCAACTAGACATGACGTTTTAATCCTACGGTTTTCCTATTCCACTATTCTGAGAATCCTACGAATCAAACAGCCCCTCAGATACTAGACATGTGACATATCTTCACTATATAGAATTATAATACTAGGTAAAGCTCAAAAAATTAGAAATTTGATGGACATCTATAAAGTATGGGTGCATATTTAGTTCTTGTATTTTGTATCATGTAGAAGTCAATGTTTATTAGGTACTAGTACTTGTAAATTTTGTTAACATGGTCTTGAGAAATGAAGGAGACGATTCTAGAATGATGGGGAAGTGTGTTTTGAGGATTGTGCATAGCGTTCATTATGCTAAAGACTATCAATAGAATCTTCAAGCATATGCTAGAATGGAAAAGAAGATCCAACGGCTGGCAATGTTCGGATTCACAAGTCCTGATCCAATAGTCAATATTCAAAGTTATTCGTACACTATATAGTGGTAAGATAAGATAAGATAAGATATTAAACCTCCTAGAAATAATCCGTGTTGGTTTTCCTTTGGTATATAACACACCAATATCTTGTAGGATCGAACCTTGCTTTTTTCCCTATGAACTTTACATTCCAAGATCCTATAGGATTATTTCCTATTTCATTTGATCCTATGAATCAAACCGTGTCTATAGGAGAATTTCCATAGCATATCCCCATTTTGAAAAAAGGAGAATTTCCATAGCATCTCCCTAGGTTGGCAATTTTTTACGCAATCAAACATCTTAACTATAATCAAGATTTTTGAAAATAGTATTGTATTTCAACTTCTACAGTGTTAGATCAATATCAGTATTATTTCCATGTTACATTTACTTTCCCTTTGAAGGTCCTTTCCTCATCTTGTCGCCACGCGATGTGCTTTACCTGACACATGGGTTTGCTGAGGATGATGAGGAGGATGATCCTGGTAGGTGGTGGTTAGCAAGATCTGCCAGTGGTTCAAGACTTCTTCTGGTCTATACAACTTCTTTTAGTCTATACATATGGTGTCTTAGGAAATGCAATTGTTGATGATAGTAGTGTTGTCACTATGATCGCACCATTTGTACCTATCCTTCTGGGTTTGAGTGCACGGTGTTCTCGATGGACACAAGCCAGTTAACTGCAGCTAAACAATCGAAAAGGATTACTGACCTTGGATCATATTCTCTTTTCCTTGGCATGAACTATCCAATTTATATTGCAGTAGGAGATGCAAATGATCCGCCAGGACATCTGACGAGAAAGAACTGTGTTTACACATCACACCAAGAAATTGGCTACAAGTACAAGCCGCGTCCTGAAATTTGCCGCTTCAGTCTGAATGGTGATACAGCTATTGGTTTCCACACCAACACTTGTTGTTCAATGATAGCTCATTTGGTCTCGGCCTTCTATTGAACTCTTTCTTTTGGCTGGTTTTTAGCTGATGTACGAGTACTCATCATTTAGTTTCGATCCCGGTCCAGCTTGTAAAATACCCCGTATGACCGAACCCCTTTTGTACACTTGGTAGTTTCTCCAGTATGTATATTTCACCAAGCTCGTAAAAGAACCTCATTAGGATTATAGTTCTATTCTACTACTACTTCATAATTTCCTCTAGAATGTTGTATACTAGTAGTACTATTAGTATTACTGCTTGCAGGTCCACAATTTTGTTTCTTTTTCACTACAATTTGGGTCCTATAACAAGCTACTGCCTAATTTGGACGTGTTGGTACTTCGCTCAGAAATTGCATGCGGTGGAAGGAACACGATGTTTCCAGGTTTACCAGTAAAAATATGTTGCTCATCATGGCATCGCCAGTGATTTGACAAGGAAATTCTAGTTTTTTTCTTCTTCTGAACAAGTATCGCCAGTCTACCTAGTAGTACTCCAGTAAAGGTATACTAGTAGGAGTACCAGAGAACTCGACGAAGCTAGCTGGAGTACTACTGTCAGTAGATGCCACAGAAGAGAGAGGGAGGGAGTTTTGCACACGCTAGTGCACGTGGCAGCACGTTCCTTCCGAGACAAGCTAGATTTAACTCCCTCACCGTCTCCCCCATGCACACACAACCTCTTTTACTCAGTACCTTCTTCCCATACACTATCGCCCCTGGCCTCTGGATCCATATTGTTGCCGGCCAACTCCTCGGCTACATCCTCTACAGGTGGCGGCGAGATCGCCACGGCAACCTTCTGTAGAGCGGTGGCGCATCCGTCATCCCTGTCTCGTGGCAGCAATGGCGGTTTGTTAAATACTAGAATGCTCGTACCTATTCCCTCTGTTTCATAATATAAGATGTTTTAGCTTATGTGAAACAAGTGTATCTAGATTCACTCTGAACTTACATGATAGAGTTGAAGATGCGGTTAAATTTTTATTGTCGATTGCGCGGCATTGTCATGTGTAGAGTAGTTCTTATCTCGGGTATGCATCATATTTTTGTAGACTAGGATTGCATAGAAGTTTGTTTTCTAGGCTAGATACCATAACTAAGAATAGTGGGGATCCGTTCAAAGTTTGCAGTTTGACAGCACAAACTTTTGAACAATTGCATATATTGACAATCAACATCATGTAATCAATATTACAACTTACTGCAGAAGGAGATAGGGCAAGGAGCGAAAAAGAGGATTCTCGATGAATTAGGTTCCAATCATGTGACTTCTGCTATCCCAGATGACAAGGTAAATCAATAGAATGACGTATGTTCTTGTCGTCCCGCGCAGATGCTTTCGCTATAATCTATGTTTATCTTGTAACTACAGAAGCACAAAGTTGAAAAAGACTCTAAGTTTCCTGATGATGGAGTAGAAATGAATGTCAGATTGCTACACCTAAGTTTACCTTCTGTGGAGACTGATGCACGAGTAGCTGGTACTGATGAGCCTGCACCTGCCATCGTCATGCCAGATGATGGAGGTGGTGGATTGGTTTTACCATCAGCGGAGACTTGTGCAACTGGAGCTGGCAGTGAAGAGCCTTCAGAGGACATTGTGGTGCTCGATAGTTCACCTATTGTGGAGACTCATGCTACCGGTGCTGGCACTGCTGATCCTGCTCCCGAAACCATCGTGCCACTAGAAGGAGGTGGTGCATTGGGTTTACAATCGGTAGAGACTGTTGCACCTGAAGGTGGTGAACGGTGTTGCAAAGCTTTCTTTCTTATGATTGGTATGCTTTTCTTTGGAACCTGTATTATGGAGCTACCTTACGCATTTCTTACACTTTTTCCTATTGAACTGTAGTGTGGAACTAGAACTACTCCTAGTATGTAATCATATTCGGATGCCTAAGCATTATCGATGATAAACCAATGCTAGCTGAGCTGCACGAGAATTTTCCTCTACCACTTGCAGGCGTGGTTCCTGGCTCATCTCCTTTTTACAAGCATGGTGAAAAGATTGTTCTGTTGCTTTTATTGTAATTCCATTATGCTTGTCTTATTGATCTGGCAATTTTATGTTGATTTTGTCTCCCAATCCGCATTTATGTCTCTACATACAAACATATTTGTTCACATGACTTGAATAGAAACAATATCTTCTTTGCATCGACTAACACAAGGAGACATGCAAATATTTATTTATTTTTGAAACAAGGCAAAACATATGCCATTTTCATTGATAGAGAGGGACATGCAATTTCAAAGACATTACGCTAACTACTCGTACAAGTCATAGAATGGTAAGGATTGCCATAGGAATTCATCACCTACAGCATCTTGTTCTACAGAAGGCGGTATTACCAGATCCACAACCTTCTTTTCCTTGGGACGACAATGTCAAGTGCAGGATTTCGAGTCTAAACGCAATCCAGTGCAGGTTCCTCAGGACAACCTCCGACTGTGTCAGTCTCCACAGAAGGTACATCAGTGCTATGGTAGACACCGTTGGAAATGCAAGCTGAAGTTGTTGTTATACTCCTATCAGGACTACAAATAAGGGCCAGAAATTGAAGCTCCAAAATCTAGCATTACAAAATAGACAAGAGGTTATCCCATCTAGACAATTCATAGTGCAATTTGAGTGTCTTACATGATCCTTAGATCTTAGTCCATCCGGTCTTTTTATTGGTGGAACAGAATTTGCTGGTACTTTTATTTCTGCGAAGAACCTACAAAACATAGCCAAGCCAGACATCTGGATATATCTAACTTTTCTATAGTCTATATTATATGTGAAGATATCTTTGCATAACACTCACTTATCAAACTGTCTATAAATATCTTCCCGCTCCTTGGAAATGCGAAGTTGACGTTCTATAGGATACATCCATCTATATTGTACTGTACCTCTAAGTATTTCCTCGTTAGGTACATCCATAGCCAAATGCTCCATCATATCGAAGAAGTATGGGGGATATATCAGGTCAAAAGCTTACACAGGATCTCTGCCAATTCCTTTTTAAGATGTTTTCCAACTCTTCTGTCCAGAGCTTTACTATAGATTTATCTAAAGAACGTACCTACCCAAATCTGTAGGCACCTTCTAAATCTAGATGGTCACAAGATTTAACTATTTCTAGGAGAGGTAGAGAACAAACCAAAGCCAAGAAGAATGTCCGATGAATCTAGGGTGTAAGCGTGGGGTTCACATAAAGTGAATCGCTAGCTTCAAAAGGCCTCGTGAAGAATGGCGCAGCTAATGGTGGTAGGTCGGCACTGTTGATAGAAAGGCGTCAAGATTTTTTTAAGGTGTGGAGAAGTTTGCGGCCTGGTTCTAATCCGGTGCATCTCCCATAAGAACGGCGCAAAATTTGAAGTGACAGGGACTGGTCGCTCGATTGAGGGCGCGCTTAGGAAAGTTTGGGGTCTCGGCGAAAAGTTTTGGCGGGCGCGAGGTGTTTGTCCATAATTTTCACAGAAATAACTGTGAATATTTTATCGGATTTTCTAGTTCTCAAGAGTCACGTCTCTCGCCATTGGATTTACCTCGCGACTCGTGCAACGTGAGGGTTACACATTTGTTGCAACTAGGTTTTAACTGGGAATTTAATGACTTGCAACTACTAGGTTACAACTGAGAATTAGCACAATTAGTAGGGTGACGTCTGCCTGGGATCTAGGCACTCATATTTTCTACCTTTTTTCTTGTTGACGTCTTTGTTCTGAATCCGGCCAAGCCCCAGCCCGTACATTGGGATTTTAACTATCGAGACCAAGAAATTAGTCCATCCGGCCTTATTATAGCAACCTTCTAATTCGGCCATGTTTGGGGTCATTCGGTCACGCAAATAGTCCAATTAGATTGGGCGAGAGTCCATGAAAAATAGCCCATGGATAATAGCCCATCAATCCCTACTTGGCCCATTTTTCTTCAATTCGTCCTATTTTGGGCATTGTCCACCCACCCCTAAAAAAACTTCGCATATCCATATTTTTTAAGTACTATCTACTACATTATAACAGTTTTCAGTTGAGCTGCTAGCAATCACGCGTAGCAGATGGACACGCAATTTTTTAAGAAGAAAAATAAATAAGTTATATATGATGTTAGTATACATTTTTTACATTTTATAAAAGCACAACAATTTTCTTGTGTAGTGGCAAGGCATGCAGTTTATCTGTAGCAATATTTCTGTACTGAGAGGCTGATATGGCCGACCCACCTTCCTCCAGCTAGAGCCCATCAACCTTACCATACAAGAGATCAAGTTTAATGAGCAAGTTTAAAAAGTACTTGTACAACAGTCACAACCAGAAAAAGGAAGACCAAGATCGACACGTTTCTTGTTCAGAGAGGCTGACATGTGGGCCCCAACTGCAAGACCATACACAACTACCGCATCGAACAATGTTACCAAGGTTAAACCGGCGGACACGACCGAAAAAAATGACAACATACACACATTTCCTCTACAGAGGAGGCTAACATGTGGACCCAGCAGGGAGACATTATACAGGTGTTGTATCGAGCAACGTTGCCAAGTTCCAAAAGGGGAGGCGCGAGAGAAGAAAAAAGTCTAGCATGCACATGTTTCCTGCACAGAGGAGGATCACATGTGGGGACCACCAGCCTATATAAACGGCTGAAGCAGCGAGAATTCCTATAAAATTCGAACACGAAGGCACGACCGAGGGCAAAAAATCCATAATACACACGTTTCTTCTAATGAGTGGATGACATGTGGGGCCTAGGAGGTTGATTAAACGGTATATGCGTCGAGCAGCGCTATCAATTCAGAACAGGGTAGCGCGAGCGAAGGAAAAAATTCCATCATACACACATTTCTTCTAATGAGTGGATGACATGTGGGTCCCAGCAGACTGATTAAACGATAGATGCATAGAGTAACGCTATCAACTTCGGAAAAGGGTAGCGCGAGCGAAGGGAAAAAATTCCATCATACACACAATTCTTCTAATGTGAGGCTAACATGTGGGACCCAGCAGCCTGACTAAACGGCAGACGCATCGAGCAACATTATCGAGTTCAAATCAGGGAGGCGCGACCGAAAAGTATGGTCCACAAGAGACACTGATGTCTAGGGTCCACACGCCTCAAAAGACTTTGGCGAGTCAACATCGCGCGAGGAACCGAAAATCTTGCTTCTGCCACGCGCCTGCCGAGCTTCCTCCATGTTTTTAGCGATTCTGTCGTAGTAGAGGGTCGTGAAACTGGAAACAAAAAGTTTTCCATCGGCCATGGCCGACCTGAGAATTTCGTCGCGGAAGACGCGCCTTCTACGATGACCGTCGGGCCAAGTCATTCCGGAAGGAAACATTTCTTGTAGTGAATATAAGCCACTCTTCCATCCCATGACTAGGATAGTTCATTACAGCTTCTTTCATCCTTTCCCATGCAAGCGCTAGTGGCTCACGTTCTTCTTATCTAAAGCTTGTAATGTTGGATATTAGCTGCATAGTTTTAGCTGGGGGAAAATTTTAGTCATAAACAAATTAGCACATTCCTCCCAAAATTTAATAGTGCCCTTTGGTAGATCTAGCAACCAATCCTTAGCCTTTCCTCTAAGAGAGAAAGGAAACAATCTAAATTTAACAACATTTGGATCTACATCCTTAATACGCATCATGTCGCAAATTTCAATAAACGTGTTTAAGTGCAAACCCGAATCCTCAGAAGATGAGACCCCAAATTGGTTTTGTTGAACCAAACTTAAAAGGTTAGGCTTTATTTCATAGGTTTCCGCATCAATAGCAGGCTGAGTGATAGGTGCACGAATAAAATCATCAGTGGGAGTAGCGTACTCCCCAAGTCTCTTTTGAGCCATGGATCTTATATTTTTGGTAATTTTTAAGTAAAAAACAAATAACAAGTAACTATTTCTTTTGTGTTTTCAAATAGTTAATAAGAAAGTAAACTAATAACAAGAAATAAAACTACAAACTAATAATCAAACTAAAAACAAGGTCTCTAGTGACCTCACCAGGATAGCGAAATTGCTTCCCCCGCAATGACGCCAGAAAAAGGGTTGATATCTTGAATCCGGATTCACGGATGTAGTATAATAGCTTTTTCCCTAGAAGACCTAGGTTTAATCAGACATTGGAAAACAATGCTAAAAAGGAATAAAAAGGAAACGTCTACAAGACTTTGTTTGTTCATTTTACCTTAGTTTACCGGACCAATCTAGTTTACTTTTATAATGGGTTGAATCAATGGATGAAGATAGGCCAGGGTTGAAGATCCACCTGCAGCTGCACATCATATGGGATAGAAGATAATAATAAGCATAGTCATGTGTAATGGTTGAATAGGAATATACTCTTGTGGGAAACACATCCTAATATACTAGAGCCCCCGTGATGCAGCGGGCATAGCAATAGTCTTTTAGTCCAACTGAGTGCACCACGCAGCAACGGGCTACAAATGATTATTAAGTGTAAAATACATATCATAGCATTAAGTGGTGATGTTGTTGTGATCCCGAATGGGTCTCTAAATGAAGACCGTACTACCCTTGATGTCACTGGGGTTCCTATGAGATCGCCGCTAGCCAAGTATCTCACCTCAAGCCTTTATCAATCTATGGGATCTTGGGTACCTACAAGTTGATAGATCGAGGCAAGAGACAAAGAAACAAAAGATACAAATCTCTATTGCAAACAAAACACAATACTCCCATGAATTAGATGCACATAATTGCTGCGAGGTTTCTCCCCAACCCGTAGCATGTGAGGACTACTCACTCATAACAAATAGATCAAGGATAGAAAACATTGTGCAAAATACTTAGATTGAAATCAAATATCCTTACAATGGCGCCAACTATAAGGAGATATAAAGTACAAAGCAATGGCTATGGTTAATGGAGGGGATGGATGATGGAAGTGATGAACAATGGATGAACAATGGCATGGATCTTCTTTGGTGGCGTTGTGATGCAATCTGAGAATGGCGACCCTCTGGCCGACTACTAGAGCCTCAAAATATATAGGCGTCTTCACGAAAGTTGTAGGGTTTGATGAGACGAAGCCATCGCCACATGGTATGGGCGGATGGTACGGGCGAGCTTTGCCCGTACTAGTGGTCGTTAAGCTTGCTGACACCTTGGAATGACTCCCCAATTACTTGGCCGTGTGGACTTCCTCGAAAACATTCATTATGACTCATGATTTCACATTAAAAAGCGTGATTTCCTGCACAACACAATTCAAAGCAAGATTTTGCATATCTTTGCAATTATTAGTCATTAGTGGCAATGATTGAGAGTTTCTTGTCAATTACTTGACAAAAACAATGTTTAAACATGGTGGAAGATGGCTATTTTTGGAGCCATCACCTATTCATCGCCAAGTTTAGAGGGGCGGAAGGGTGCCCCCTCACGCATGACAACCTCCGGGACATGCGGCAGGACCCTGGCGAGACCCTCCGCAAGTACCTCTAGCGCTTTGACCAGTGCCTCATCAGGGTACACGGGGCCTTGGAGGCCGAAGTCATCACCGCCTTCGCCGAAGGCATCGCAGATAGCCGGATGATCGCCAAGATCACCCACTAGGGGAAGATCCTTTATATGGTTGCCGAGATTTTCATGATGGCCGACCGCTGCTCGAAGGCAGAGGCTGGCGACTTGTTTGCCTATGGCAAGGCTGAACTGCCGGCCTCTCCCTCCGCCAGGACAAAGGGGAAGGTCGGGAAGATGGGTGCCCCGGCGAGGGCCAGAAACAGTGCGTCGGGGACCCATCGATACTGCGCCTTCCACTAGAGACCGGGGCATAACACCGAAGACTATGTCAAACTTAAGGAGGTAAGGGAAGAGTATGGCAACAAGAGGGCGGCGAAGCAAGGATGGGTAAGCGGTGGCCCCCATGGCTCGGGAGGCTGGGTAGCTGGCCTGAAAGAGCACCGGGGGCTCGGGGGCTAGACCATGCCCATGCCCCTCCACACCCCAAGGGACACCCCTCGCAAGCGTTGACCCAACCCACACCACCCCGAGGTAACGATCAACCTGCCTCGAGACCAGTTGAGTTTGCAATGGTGTTCATTTCTCTTGCCCTCGTGTTTCGCGCATTTTCTTGCAAGTTTGTAATGGTGTTCATTTGTCTTGCCCTCGTGTTTCGCGCGTTTCTTGCGAGGCCCAGCTGAATTTGCAAGTAGTATTCATTTCTTTCCATGCGCTCGTCGCATTCTCGTATATGCATCATGCGAGCGGGGGCTCGGGGTGTGTCTATCACCTAACCACTCCTGTCAACATGAGGACCTAAAGAGTATACCTATGCATGTTCGGACTAGTTCTGGCGATGAGTCACCTCACCCACGGTTCCTGGTGCTTGAGACCCTCCTATAATGCCTACACTCGCATCCAGCACAGTCTGCCCGGAGCACGTTTATCGCCAGGCACGAGCGTTAAAACGTGCAGACCTACGACCCCCTCCGTCGAAGGGGCCAATAGGAAAAGGGCGGGCCCTACGGCTTTTCCCTCGGGAGGCCTACAGGGCGGCTTGTGAGGTAACCCCCTCTAGCGGCCAAACAGATGCTAGACCTACGGTTTCCTCCTTGGAGGGGGCTAATAGGATAAGAATTAGTCCTACGTCTTTTCCCTCGAGAGGCCTACGGGGAGGCTCGTGAGGGTAACCACCTCCAGCAGCCAAACTTATGCTAGACCTATGGTATCCTCCTCGGAGGGGCTAACAGGATAAGCATTAGCCCTACGGCTTTTCCCTTGGGAGGCCTATGGGGAAGGTCGTGAGGGTAACCCCCTCTAGCAGCCAAAATCATGCTAGACCTACGGTCTCCTCCTCGGAGTGGGCTAACAGGATAAGCATTAGCCCTACGGCTTTTCCCACGGGAGGCTTACGGGGCAGCCCGTGAGGGTATTCCCCTCCAATGGCCAAAACTTATGCTAGGCCTATGGTCTCCTCCTCGGAGGGGGCTAACAGGGTAAGTGTTTGCCCTACGGTCTTCCTCTCATAGGGATCACGGGGCGGCGTGTGAGGGTATTCCCCTCCGATATCCAAAGTACTGACCTTACATGTCACAGTTATGTAAATCATCAGGGTCCAGACATGCACAAAAGGAGTACAGGATGCTTCAGGGTGGAGGGAAAGCCCGGATTATCGGAGAAAGCGGCAGCAGCAAGCGCCCCACCATGTAAAGGGTGATGGCCGGAGAGCCCGGTACCTCCTCAGACCAGCGGATCTGGCGCACCATCACCGAAGGAGTCCCCATCACCGAGCGACCTGCTGCTGGAGGTCTCATCTTTGCCCCCACCACTAGAGTCTCCAGCGGCTTCAGAGGTCGTGGTAGGAGCTAGACCCTTCTTGTCCTCCTCGACCCAGGCGAACCGTGTCACGAAGGCATCCACATGCTCGGCTATGAGTTGGTCGAGGCGGACAATCTTGCTAACAGGAGTTCCCCAGGAGTGTCTTGCGTCCTTCAGCAATTTCCTCCGGGGGAAGTTGGGATCGTGCTGGTGGAGATGGAGGAATACCTCGGTCACGGCGATCCGCAACATGCTCGCGCACTCTCTCAGGTGGAAAGCATTATAAAGGGCGGCCTTTCCTTCTAGCGTCGTGGTAATCCGGGTGAAGACCTCCAGGAAGGACCTGCCTGTATCGGCATCCGCAAGAGGACCAGTGTAAAAATCGGTCACCCTGAACTCTTGAAGGGTGGAGGCAGCACGCTGAGCAAGTTCTCGATACATCTTGCACCGCTCCTTCTCGAGCACCCGGAACTCCAGATCCTCGCGGTCCTGGAGGGCCTAGTGTTTCTGCAGCTCCTTCAAGGTGGACAGATACGTGTAGGCCTAGCCCAGGCATTCCTCCACTTGTCGCTAGGAGGCCTCCATCCTGGATTGCTTCTCCAAGAATCACTACTCCCGCGTAACAGCTTTCTGCAAGTACTCCTCCCGAAGGGCCGCATGCCACTACTCCAGATCCCTTTGGATGGACGCCTCCATCTCCCTTTGGTCCTCGATAAGCTTGGCATTACAATGACACATGCGGGCGTTGATCTTTGCATTGGGATGCGCAACATTAAGCTCGCATTCCTCGAGCTTCTCATGGGTCACGCCCAACTCAGCCTCCAAGGCCTCCAGTCGCTCCCTCTCCAAGAGTGCCTCGTCCTCTCAGAGTCGAACCGCTTCCTCCCTCTCTGACACCTCTCGCTCCCGGGTGGCTACCCGATGATGGTCCTCCTCAACCTCCCTCTCAGAAAAGGCAAGCGCCCTGATACGTTGCTAACATATCCATAATTTTTGATGTTCCATGCTTGGTTTTATCTACTTTCTTATGTTTTGTCCACACTTTGGAGTACTTTTCATATGATTTCCTGGACTAACCTATTAACAAGAGCCACAGTGCCAGTCGCCTGTTTTCTACTGTTTTTTGGTTCCAGAAAGTCAGAAAATGAATATTCTCGGAATTGGACCGGAAAAAAGCCAAAGTCGTTATTTTCCCGGAAGATTCACGGAGCCAGAAGGATAGACGAAGGGGGGCCACAGGGTGGCCAAACCACCCCTAGGCGCGGGTCCCCCTGGCCGCGCCAGGGCATGGTATGGGCCCCCTGGCTGGCCACCAACCTTGCCCCTTCGCCTATATATTCGTCCTGATATAGAAACCCTAAATCGTCACGCCTCCAGCCACGAAAAGTTCCGCAGCGCCGCCACCACCGAAGGGGAGATTCGGGGACAAAAAATCTCTATTCCGGCACCCTGCCAAGACGGGGAAGTGCCCCCGAAGCCATCTCCATCGATCTCCACCACCATCTCCATCGCTGTTGCTGATTCCCATGATGATGAGGGAGTAGTTCTCTCTCGAGGCTAAGGGTTCTACCGATAGCTATGTGTTCATCTTTCTCTATGCATGATCTTATTGAGGTCATGAGCTTGTAATCTATAGATCTACCTTGCTACTTGATGACCCACAAGTATAGGGGGTGTATCACAGTATTTTCGAGGGAAGTGAAACCCAATTTATTGATTCGACACAAGGGGAGCCAAAGAATATTTATCAGCCTTAACAACTGAGTTGTCAATTCAGCTGCACCTGGAAACAATCTTGCTCACAGCAGTTTATCGGTAGCAACAGTTTTGTAGTAGGAATAGTAAAGTAACAGTAGTAGTAAAGCAAAGACAGTAGTAACAAAAGTAGTAAACAGTGGCATTCGAGTGTGGTAGGCATAGGGATGGATGGACGGGCGTTGCATGGACAAGACAATTCACATAGCAATCAGAACATAGGGCAATTGTAGATAAATAAGATAAAGCATCCAAGTACTAGACAATCCTAGGCATGTGTTCCATATATAGTCATACGTGCTCGCAATGAGAACTTGCACAACATCTTTTGTCCTGCCAGCCCGTTTGCAGCGGGGCCTCTAGGGAACTACTGGCAATTAAGGTGCTCCTTTTAATAGAGCACCGGAGCAAAGAATTAACACTCCGTGAACACATGTGATCCTCACATCAAAGCCTTTCCCTTCCGGTTATCCCGATTTCTGTCACTTTGGGGCCATAGGTTCCGGACAAAAACGTGTGTATACAACTTGCAGATAAGACCCAAAACAATACTATCATAATGAATCAATAACATGTTCAGATCTGAAATCATGGCACTCGGGCCCTAGTGACAAGCATTAAACACAACAAGTCACAACAAAGTCATAAAGCACTAATAGAAGATACTAGGCACCATGCCCTAACAATCTGCTGCCATTACATGAACGATCTCATCCAATCCCTACCATCCCCATAGCCTACAGCGGGGGATTACTCACTCATAGATGGGGGAAACATGGATGGTCGATGGAGAAGCGATGGAGATGATGATGGCGATGATCTCCTCCAATTCCCGTGGTGCGGCGAACGGAGGTGCTGTTTCGTGGAATCTGATGGTGGCGACAGAGTGGAACTCCTTCTAGAAAAACGTCGAACCCCCCGAAGTTTTTAGGTCAAAAGGCTCCTTATAGGCGAAGAGAGAGGCCGAGGGGGTGCCTGGGGGGCCCACACCACCCCCTGGCGCGGCCTGGCCGCCCAGGTGGTGTGACCACCCCTCTCTTCTCCGTCTCGTATTCGGCTCTGAGGCTTCGGGTGAAATAGGATTTTGGCATATTTTCCGGATTTTCACGATAGTTGATTTTCTGCATAAAAAGTAGACACCAAGGCAATTCTGCTGAAAACAGTGTTAGTTCGCATTAGTTGCATCCAAATCACACAAGTATAGAGGAGAAACAATAGCAAAAGTGTTTGAGAAAGTAGATACGTTTTGGACATATCAACTCCCCCAAGCTTAGCTTATTGCTTGTCCTCAAGCAATTCAGTTGAAAACTGAGTGCGATAAAAGAACTTTCACGAACACATTTGCTTCATATGATGTAAATATTCTCAGCAATGTGATCAACTACTTAGACAATTCATAATAAAGAGTATGCAACTGAGTCTACTTAATAGTCATTGCAAGCTATGAAGAGATTCCAACTCAAGAATAATAAGTAGCATGGAGCACAAACATAAGCAACATTACAATGCTCATAGAAAGGTATGATAGAGTGGTATCTCGCTTGCCTTTGATTATGAATGCCAAGGCACCTCTGAAGTTCAAGTGATGACTAGAAGTAAAGATATCAAAGATACAAGCATCAAAGTCATAACACAAATAATCAAGTACTGGAACAAACACAAAGGATGACAACTATGCTCTCAAGAAGGTGCTCAAAGAATAAGTGGAGACTCAACAAGTAGAAGAAATGGTTTTGAATAATTTGAAAGGCTTCCAAATGCTGAAAGTATGGTACTTGTTAGCTTTGAGCTCTCATTGCCCCTATCATAAGCATCTTTAATGTGGTTAAGGTGAAAGTGACACAACTAAGAGGATATGCTTGACAAGTTATAAATCGAAGTCTCATGCCCCTTACTTACGAAGACCGATCATCATGCTACTCAACTACAGTCACAAGTAAGCTCTTGTCATTGTAAGTACATACGTATCATAGAGAACCGCCAACGGGGTACCCCTTGCATATGATACAGGAGCTATCCAATAATCAAAATGACAAGGCAAGCAGACAATGAGCATCTCAGCGATCTTTTTATTTACTATGTACATAGATTTTTATTGAGGATGCTTCATAGAATGCTCATTACGGTTATGCTGCAAGTTTCCACCATGATTAGGCATGGCTTAGGCTAGCGGCCCAAGCGTTTCTCTAACATACATACAAACTCCATGATCTTACAAGTTCCACTTTTATTTCACACCGTCGGGATCCATAAGCAAAAGAACATGATATCAACTAGGTATAGAGTACCTATGAAGTGTTGAAAGCGGTCCCCATGATACATGGTTCTGCTAACTTCAACTCATAAAGCGCAAGCATATGCGCAACAAAGAAGGACGCAATGGTTCAGGTTTATTAAGTGCAACAAAATAAAGTGTGTCATCAAGTTCGTGAGAGCTTTACTAACTAACTTTCTCATAACAAGCAAACATTTTATTCAGAACAAAACACGGCATATTGAATATGCACGGAAGTAGCAAATGATGCTAATGGGTAGGTATGGTGGACACTTTGGAAATATTTGGTTTAGGGAGTTAGAAACATGAGTAAAACACTCAGTGGAAGTGAAGGCTAGAAATACTAAGGGAGCGACAAACGAGAGAGCAATAGCTGTCATTATCATGCTTGCAACAAAATAGGACTACTCATGCCATGAAAATGATTCAAGATCCTCAAGGCAAAATAATTCATCGAGGCTCAACTGATTACAGTCTTGTGCATGCGTGAGCATGTGCCAAGTCAATTCAAATGAAACATTCAGAGGAGGATACCACAGTGTCATACCAATTTATGAATAGAGTAATGCAAGCTAACATTCATGAGACATGCTACAAACTATTAGCGGGCTGGAGCTAATCACAAGAAAGCAAGAACTACTAAGCATCCAAAGATAACATACACCCTACATGAACGGACTAAGAAGGCTCACAAAGATGAGTATATGTACAAAAATGAAGACAAATAGAGTTCGTTACCAGCCTCTTACCACGCCTCAAGTTGTCATTAATCCTCATTATTGCTCTTCACTTGTACGGCTTGAATAATAATACGAAACCAATAATACACTAGGAACTGCCGAACCCTGAAGCAAACGCGCAAAAACCAAAGAAGAACGACAAATATTTTTGGTGTTTTTGATTTTTAAACAAGATCCAAAAGAGAGAAACAAGCAAAGCAAAATCTTTTTGGGTTTTTCGAATAGTTCAAACAAAGCAAAAAGGAAAAAGCAAACCAAGGCAAAAAAAAGAAGTAAGCCAAAGAGAAACATCAAAAATACTTTTGGTCTTTTTGTGTTTTTAGAAAGCAAAAGCAAAGAAGAACGAAAACTAAAAAGAGAACGAAAACATGAATATACAAAGTACCGACACAGCATGATATGGAGATGAGTGCGGTGTCGGCGTACCTCCCCCCAAGCTTAGGCTTTTGGCCTAAGTGGATATCAATCCCAAGCTGGCCAAGATGAAGTGTCACCAGGGTACGACGAGGAGGTACCCTCGTCCTGGTGCGAGCCCGAGTACGCCCCTCCGTAATGTGCGGAGTAATCATAGGAGGGCACGTCCTCCTGGTGCTGCTCGTGGAAACCCAACAAGCGAAGCTGCTCGTCCACCTCCTCCTTGGAGCGCGACCATGGTCTCCTGTCAACACTAAACAAAGCAGGCTGTGGCAAGAGGATCTCCCTCTCATCCCCGTCAGTGAAGAGGATCCTATATACTAGATTGTTCAAATCAGAGGTAGGAGTGATAAAGTGATGAGTTTTCATGGCAACAAGGTCGAGCCTCCATGGTGCCAGCATAGCATCATCAGGAGCCACTAAAAGATCTAATGCATCGACTATACGCGAGGCAATGATGCCCCCATAGATAGGCCCCCTAGCAGCTAGGCATCGAGCAATAAGCGAGCCAAGATTGTACCGAGTATCGTTGTTGAGCGCAGCAGCAAGGAAAGCTAAATGATAGTTGGAGATGTTACTAGTGTTCTCCCTACCCAATACACTAGTGGCAAGATAGTATGCAAAGTATCTAAGAGCAGGGAG
The DNA here is from genome assembly GCA_023614405.1 of Avena insularis. NCBI lineage: Eukaryota > Viridiplantae > Streptophyta > Magnoliopsida > Poales > Poaceae > Avena > Avena insularis. Next base: position 471,780,842 of record CM042694.1, read on the forward strand.
TTGGATATTTCTTATCTTTCCACGCTGCGCCACGCGGTCATCATCATTGGTCACCCCTCGGTAAAGCTCCAACAAATCAGCGGGTCGCCCTTGAATTTTCTTCATGGTCCCTGTCATACGCACACCTACAATACTGCAAAATATCTCTAAAGGCATGGTGAAGGGAATATCATAGATTTTAAAGGAGACAGTGGAATGATAGGATGTGTTAGTAAATGAGAATCTCTCAACAAAAGTTTTGGTGAGCATAGCATACTGTGCACTCTCATCTTGCATATAAGAGGTTAGGCCAACCCTCTCAATCAGTAGCAAGAAATCATCAAGAATACCTGCAGCTTGTAAGAAAGTAAAACAAGGAAAAGAGGATGGGTGAGCATCCCCATCATCCCTTTCACTGCCAATACGAGTTGCAATGAGATCTTCATTGTATGATGGCCTAGCTTGAGAGGCTGTTCTTGAGGGCCTCGACCTCCTAGGTGCATCACTCTCAAATATCTCTCCAAAAGTATGGTTGTTCATGCTTGGTATTCTGAAATTTAAACACCTATTAAACAAGTGATTGCAAAGTAAATATAATAAAGGATTCTACTCATAGGGACTTGCAAGAGGCCTAAACATGCATCCAAACTATATCTCTAAGCATCAAACAAGCTTACAAGCTCTCATAACCAGTCACCTACAGCAGCAAAATACTCAACATATAATCCACTAAACACAAATCTACTTGGATAAGGGGAGGAGTCACATACCAAGGAACAATTTCTCCAAATTTCAGCAAGAAAGATGGGCTGAGCAAGGAGATCGAAGAAATCGAGAGCAAGCACAGAAAGAACGCGATTTTGAGCTATGAACTGGAGCTTACTCGGGAGAGATAAGAAAGTGGCAGGTGAGAGAGGTAGTGGGGGGCCAGGGGTGGCCCACACCAGGGCATGGCGCCACCCAGGGTTGGCCGCGCCACCACATGGTGTGCCTGCCTGGTGGGCCCCCCTGGTACCTACCAGGTACTCCTCTACCCCTTTTTTGATGTAAAAATTTAATATGAATTTTCTGGAATTTTTCGAGACACTTTATTTTTGGGCATTTTTCAGAAATAGAAGAATGATTTTTCTGACAGACAGATTTTTTTCTTTTGGAAACATGATGCAAGGAAAAAACAAGGTTAGAACTACAGAAGTTCTAACATGCAAACAAACTACCAACACAAAGAAAACTAAACGAGAGCAAAAACTAAAATGCAAAGGATAGAAATAAACGGAGATAATCATAATGAAAACATTGTTTTGTTCAATGGAATCCTTTTGTTAGCAAGGTTGATCAAGTCTTGCTACCAAAACAATTGCATATGAGACAAAACTTTGTACTCCACTAATGATTATGTTACCTTAATCTTGATAGCAATGGTCCCAATCATAATAGTTTCAAATTTTTCTCTTGGTATGGGACAATATATTTCTCCAACTTGAATGCCTTCAACATGTTCAATTGAATTCAAACCATAAGTCCTTTCAATCTTCTTGGGGAAATAGACAGTATGTTCCTTGTCATTAACATTGAAGGTCACCTTCCCTTGATTACAATTAATAACAGCTCCTGCAGTATTAAGAAAAGGTCTCCCAAGAATAATAGACATATTATCATCTTCAGGCATTTCAAGCACAACAAAATCAGTCAATACAAGCAATTGTGAGCCACCTGAACAGGTACATCCTCACATATACCCATAGGAATAGTGGTAGATTTATCAGCCATTTGCAAAGATATATCAGTTGGTATTAATTTTTCAAGTTGAAGCCTCTTATAGAGAGAGAAAGGCATAACACTAACTCCAGCTCCCAAATCACACAAAGCAGTTCTAACATAACAGTTCTTAATAGAGCAAGGGATAGTTGGAATCCCTGGGTCTCCAAATTTCTTAGGAACCTTACCATTGAAGGAATAATTAGCAAGCAAAGTAGAAATTTCTTCATTAGGTATCTTCCTTTTATTCGAGACAATGTCCTTCATATACTTTGAGTAAGGAGGCAATTTAATAGCATCAGTCAAAGGAATTTGCAAGAATAAAGGCTTCATCCACTCACAAAACTTATTATAGTGTTCATCTTCCTTTGACTTGTGTTTCTTATCAGGGAAAGGCATAGGTTTTTGGACCCAAGGTTCTCTTTCACTACCATGTTTCTTAGCAATAAAATCTTCTTTGGTGTATTTAGTATTCTTAGTGTGGTTTTCAGGTTCTTCTTCAACTTTTTCTTCATTAGGAACAACATTTTCTTCATTACCACTTTCAGTTTCAGCATCAGAGATAGATATACTATTAGGATCTATAGCAGGTTCAGAGGGTTCTACAACAGTTTTATGTTTCTTTTTCCTTTTCTTACGAGTAGAACCACTATTTTCAGCTTGTTGAGAATCCTACTCAATTCTTTTGGGATGCCCCTCAGGATATAGAGGATCCTGGGTAGCAGCACCACTTCTAGTTCTAATTTCATAAGCATGTTTTTCTTTAGCAGCATTAACTAGCAAGCCATTTTGCACTTTAACGAGTTGATCTATTTGAGTTTGAACCATTTGAAAGTGTTTAACAGTCATTTTAACATCATTAGAGGTTCTTTCCATAATATCTTTCAACTCAACAATAGCTCTAGTGTTTTCCATTAGATGATTTTGCACCCTTTTATTGAAGTTATCTTGCTTAACAATAAAGATATCAAATTCTTCTAAGCATTGATCAGGAGGTTTAGAGTAAGGGATATCACCTTCATCAAAATGTTGGAGAGAGTGTACCTCAATAGTGGATGAGTAAGGAATAGGCTTACATAATTCTTCTATAGGAGGTCAATTCTTGACATCTGCAGCTTTAATTCCCTTCTCCTTAAGACATTTCTTAGCTTCCTTCATCACTTCATCATTTAATTCAATAACTCCCCTCTTCTTTGATGTTGGAATAGGCACAGGAATAGATGGTTCAGGTACAATTACTTCAGGTATAGCTTGTTTAGGAGGAGTCCAATCTTCATAATTCTTGCTTATTTTAGCCATTAATTCCTCAGCTTCCTTAGGAGTCCTATTCCTGAAAACACAATCAGCACAACTATCTAGGTATGTCCTAGATTCCTCGGTTAGTCCATTATAAAATATATCAAGAAGCTCATTCTTAGGTAATGGACTTCCAGCCTGTGCATGAACCAAAGCACAAAACCTTGCCCAAGATTCAGGCAATACCTCTTTTTCTCCCTGTTTAAAATCAAAAAGTTCCTACAAAATAGCATGTCTAGTACTGGGAGGAAAACATTTTTGCAGGAAAGTACTAATCAAGCACTCAAGGTTATCAATAGATCTAGGAGGTAAATTACTAAACCAAGTTTTAGCTTCTCCTTGCAGCGGAAAGGGGAAAATCTTAGCAACAAAGTAAGTACGCATCTTAATATCATCAGAAAACAAGCCACTCATGGTAGAAAGTTCATTCATATGTGCTACCGGACTTTCATTCTTAGTCCCACAAAAAGGTTCTTTCTCAACAATAGCTATGTAAGATAGATCGAGAGAGAAATCATAATCTTCATCTATAATGTTTATGGGAGAAGCAGCAAACTTAGCATCAGGAGATAATTTGGGTCTAATAGTACGCCTCTCAAGGAGATTCTTAGCAGCGCTCCTATCATGGGTGTTCCTACATTCTTCAATAAACTCATCTGTCATCTCAACATAATCTTCTTCAGCATCATAACTCTTACTAGACTCAGGTGAGCTAACAGGTGTGGCAGTGTCTTCATTAGGAGTTTTGGTATTTCCAACTATAGTTCTAGCAATCATAGAATCTAGGAAAGGACCTAATGAACCACTCTTATCAAGCACAGTAGAAGCAGCATCATAAGTATCAGAAGTTTCAGATTCAGCAGTAGTAGCAGTGTGTGTAGATGTGTATGTGGTGGTGTAAGGAACTTACTCAAAACAGACGGTGAATCAAGAGCAGCAGAGGTGTTTAGAACCGTACCTCTTCTTGTAGTGGATGGTAAAATAGGAACCTTGCCATCACGAGACTTACCCATGATGGATGGATAGCAGTGAACAATAGAGAATCCAAGTGAACTTGATAAATAAAGCTATGCTCCTCGGCAACGGCGCCAAAAAATAGTCTTGATGACCCACAAGTATAGGGGGTGTATCACAGTATTTTCGAGGGAAGGGAAACCCAATTTAGTGATTCGACACAAGGGGAGCCAAAGAATATTTATCAGCCTTAACAACTGAGTTATCAATTCAGCTGCACCTGGAAACAATCTTGCTCACAGCAGTTTATCAGTAGCAACAGTTTTGTAGTAGGAATAGTAAAGTAACAGTAGTAGTAAAGCAAAGACAGTAGTAACAAAAGTAGTAAACAGTGGGATTCGAGTGCGGTAGGCATAGGGATGGATGGATGGGCGTTGCATGGACAAGGCAATTCACATAGAAATCAGAACATAGGGCAATTGCAGATAAATAAGATAAAGCATCCAAGTACTAGACAATCCTAGGCATGTGTTCCATATATAGTCATACGTGCTCGCAATGAGAACTTGCACAACATCTTTTGTCCTGCCAGCCCGTTTGCAGCGGGGCCTCTAGGGAACTACTGGCAATTAAGGTGCTCCTTTTAATAGAGCACCGGAGCAAAGCATTAACACTCCGTGAACACATGTGATCCTCACATCAAAGCCTTTCCCTTCCGGTTATCCCGATTTCTGACACATCGGGGCCATAGGTTCTAGACAACAACGTGTGTATACAACTTGCAGATAAGACCCAAAACAATACTATCATAATGAATCAATAACATGTTCAGATCTGAAATCATGGCACTCGGGACCTAGTGACAAGCATTAAGCATAACAAGTCACAACAAAGTCATAATGCACTAATAGAATATACTAGGCACCATGCCCTAACAATCTGATGCCATTACATGAATGATCTCATCCAATCCCTACCATCCCCATAGCCTACAGCGGGGGATTACTCACTCATAGATGGGGGAAACATGGATGGTCGATGGAGAAGCGATGGCAGGGTGCCAGAACGGAGTTTCTGGTGCTGTTTCGTGGAATCTGATGTTGGCGGCGGAGCGGAACTCCTTCTAGAAAAACGTCGAACCCCCCGAAGTTTTTAGGTCAGAAGGGTCCTTATAGGCGAAGAGAGAGGCCGAGGAGTGCCTGGGGGCCCACACCACCCCCTGACGCGGCCTGGCCTGGCCCGCGCCAGCAGGTGGTGTGGCCACCCCTGGCTCTTCTCTGTCTCGTATTCTGGCTCCTAGAGTCTTCGGGTGAAATAGGATCTTTGGCATATTTTCCCGGATTTTCCTGATAGTTGATTTTCTGCATAAAAAGTAGACACCAAGGCAATTCTGCTGAAAACAGCGTCAGTTTGCATTAGTTGCATCCAAATCACACAAGTATAGAGGAGAAACAATAGCAAAAGTGTTCGGGAAAGTAGATATGTTTTGGACTATCACTACTCAAGTGCTTTAATAGATCTCTTCTCTCCCCATGTGTGTGAGGTTGACAGTGTGCACACCATGGTGGCACTTAGGCTAGAGATTACAAATACTTGTTATGAGTTATATTTGGAGTTGGATGTCTTTATGAAATTGTGGTGTTTGTTCGAACCATCTAGTGCTCAAGATGAAAGTGTGGGGTTATCTAGATGAGGATAGCGAACTTTGAGGTGTGTTGTTATAGCCCTACCATTGATTAGAGTGTCCAACCGGAGAGTAGTTCAGCGTAGTATCATAAAGAAGAATATATTTATATGATAGTGTTCACTAGTGAACGTATGATCCCTAGGCCTTGTTTCTAAGCTCTGAAACACCGTTTGCTATTAGATCTATTACATGTTTGCTTGCGTCTATCTTTATTTCAGTTTTACTTTAATATTTTCCACACCATCAAGCTATTTTCTATCACCGTTACCACTTGTATTTCACTATCTCTTCGCCGGACTAGTGCACCTATACACCTGACAAGTGTATTGGGTGTGTTGTGGACACAAGAGACTTCTTGTATCTTGATTGCAGGGTTGCTTGAGAGGGAATACCTTTGACCACTTCCTCCCTGAGGTCGATAAACCTTGGGTAATCCACTTAAGGGAAAACTTGCTGCTGTTCTACAAACCTCTGCACTTGGAGGCCCAACAACTGTTTACAAGAATAGAAGTGCATAGACATCAAGCTATTTTCTGGCGCTGTTGTCGGGGACTGAAGAAGAATAAGAAGAAGAAGCTCCCATGTCAACCACATGCCAACAAGTATTTTCTGGCGCCGTTACCGAGGAGGTAATGTAAAAGGTACTCACATCTTCCGGTGTGAGTGCTCGAAGTTATTTCCTTTAGATTCTGCAATTTTGTCTTTTTGTTTCTTGTTTTCACTAGTTAGGCTTAATGGAAAACAACAACAAAATTAGAGAGCTTTATAGTATTTATCTTGAGTTAGGACATGAAGTGTTTGAAGAGAAAATTAAAAAACCTATGGAACTTTATTTGCATGCTAATAGCAATGTTGTTAGTATGAATTCTTTGGACACCATTATTGCTAATGCTATGGAAAAGACTAAGCTTGGGGAAGCTAGTTTTTATGAAAATGATCTTTTTAGTTCCTGAGCTTTGGAGGATAGCTATTCTATTGCTTATGATGGATACCAAACCTCCAATATATGATCATTGCAATGATGAATATGATATTTTAAGTCCACCTACTATAGAGGAGAAAATTAATGATTACAATATGCCTCCTATATTTGATGATTATGGTGATGAGAATAATAATGATAGCTATTTTGTTGAATTTGCTCCCACTACAATTAATAAGAATGGCTATGCTTATAGGGAGAGTAATAATTCTTTTATGCATGTGGATCATGATAAGAATGTTTTATGTGATAGTTATATTGTTAATTTTATTCATGATGCTAATGAAAGTTATTATGAGAGAGGCAAACATGGTCTTATGTATCTCAATAATATTAAGTTTCCCCTCTTTATGTTGAAAATTTTGAAGTTGCACTTGTTTTGCTTTCCTATGCTTGTTGCTTTGTGCTTTCGTGACTTGTTTCTTTACAAGATTCCTATGCATAGGAAGTGGGTTAGACTTAAATTGCTTTGAATTTGCTTCATGGTGCTCTCTTTTACTTAAATTCATATTTCTTATGTGAGCATCTTCTCAAACTATCATGCCTAACTTAAAGGCGTTAAAGAAAAGTACTTATTGGGAGATAACCCAAAAGTTTTAGATGAGTCTTGGAAGTTATTACCTCAGTAATAACCGCTCCTTATCCTTTTTATTTGCTTTTTGTGCCAAGAGTAACCTCTAATAAGAGAGAAGTAATGCTTGGGAAAGTTGCTGTCCCGAAACAGATTTTTGTGCTTCACTGTAAAAATTCGTATAAAATCTACGTACGTCCTTTTCAGGGGTGAATTTTTGTGCTTCTGACCCAGGTTGTTATCTAACTTTCATTAGTTCAACACTTTTCGATTTGAGCAACAGAAGGTCTTCTAAAAAATTTGTCTTTACCTGCTGGTCTGTTTTGACAGATTCCTGCCATTTTCTGTATTTGCTTCTTGTTGGTTCCTTTTTTAGTTATTTTGGGGAATTGAGCTTTTTGAGGGAAGTGCTACAGTAGCTTGTGTTTTAATGGAAGTTTTATTAGTGTTGAAACTGAACCTAAATACTTATTATCTTGAGTGCACTAATGTTGCTAATAAAGATTGTGTGAAGTTTTGTATGAAGAAAAAAATTTAGGTGTATGGAAGGAATGAGTAATGAGATGAAGAATGAACTAAAGCTCAAGCTTGGGGATGCCACGTGTGTCACCCCAAGAAATATCCAAGAAGTACAAGCGTCAAAGCTTGGGGATGCCCAAGTCATCCCTCTCTTCATCAATAAAAATCCTAGGTTTCTTCCAAACACTTCATTTTTATTGTTTCATACACAGTTGTGTTTTTCTTGGAGCGTCTTCTTTTTTGTTTTCGTTTTGGTTTTTCGTTTGCTTCGTTTTCTTAGTTTTCTGAATAAATTGGTTGGACCCCCTCTTTCTGATGGGTTCATAGCATGGAAAACAAAAAAATTCTACCACAAGAACGAACAAAAACCCAGATCTAATCTAGATAAAAGCCAAGATCCAATCTATTAGACATGTGCAACGAGATAGATCTGTACTAACCCTTGTAGATCTGAAAGCCTTGTGCGAGATCGGATCTCGTGGTTGATGTAGACGATCACTTGCCGGTCTCAAGATCGAGTAGACGATCCTTCCGGCGCCGCGTTCCGGCAGCGCTTCTGCGGTCGGTCACACGTGCAGAGTCGAAGCAGACCTTCTTCTCCCTGTTCCAGCGAGCAGCAGAGGTAGTAGATCTCTCCACGGAATCCCAGCAGCACGACGGCGTGGTGGTGGTGGAGTAGAGAATTCTGCAGGGCTTCGCCTAAGCCAGAGCAGATGGAAGGAGGAGGAGAGAGGCGGCTAGGGTTTGGAGTGGGAGGGGCAAAGGGGGGTGGCGCCTCCACCCCTCTATATATAGAGGGAGGGGTGTGGCCTAGGGTTCCCACCCCTAGGGCCGGCGCACAAGAGAGCTTGGGGGGAGAGTCCTTCCCCCCAAGTTTCCTTTACTTACCCTTTAAGTTTCCCTTTATCCTTTCTTGGTTTTCAAGTAAACTCCAAAAAATCTTCTAGAACCTTCCGGAACATTCCGAAACCTTCTAGAATCCCCATATAAATACTCCGGAACATTTCCTAACTTAGAAAATGATCTCCATTATATGAATCTTATTCTCCGGACAATTCCGGGTCTCCTTGTGATGTCCCGGATCCAATCCGAGACTCCGAACAACATTCGGTCTCCAACGCACATTCCGTATCTACTTAAAACAACTTCGAACCTTAAGTGTGTCACCCTACAGTTCGTGAATATGCAGACATGATGGAGACACCTCTCCGATCAATAACCATCAGCGGGATCTGGAGATCCATAACGGCTCCCACATACTCAATGATGACTTCGTGATCGATAGAACCATTAACATACGAAACCAATTCCCTTTGTCACGCGATACTCTACTTATCCGAGGTTTGATCGTCGGTATCTCCATACCTAGTTCTACCTCGTTACTGATAAGTACTCTTTACTAGTTCCATGTTATGTCATCCCTTGTGACCTAGTCACATGCTTGCAAGCTAACTAGATGACATTCCACCGAGAGGGCCCAGAGTATATCTATCCGTCATATGGATGGACAAATCCCAATCTTGGTCCATGCGCTTCAACACATACTTTCAGAATACCCAATGACACCTTTATAACCACCCAGTTACGAAGCGGTGTTTGATGTCATCAAAGCACCCATTCGGTGATGGTGATTAACATAACCTCATGGTCGAAGGATTAGGTTACTATGCATTTGAAAGCTTGTAGTAATACGAACTTAATGACTTGATCTTATGCTACGCTTACTATGGGTGTGTGTCCATCACATCATTCTCCTAATGATATAATCTTGTTATTAATGACATCCAATGTCCATGATCAGGAAACCATGATCATCAATTAATCAACAAGCTAGTTCAACAAGAGGCTTACTAGGGACTCTTTTATGTTTACAGAACACACATGTATTAGTGTTTCCTTATAATACAATTATAGCATGGGATGTAAACATTCATCATAAACACAAAGATATAATAATAACCACTTTTATTATTGCCTCTTGGGCATATCTCCAACAGTCTCCCACTTGCACTAGAGTCAATAATCTAGATTACATGGTAATATACCTAACACCCATGGCGTTCTGGTGTTGGTCATGCTTTGCTCTAGGGAGAGGTTTAGTCAACGGATCTGCCACATTCAGATCAGTGTGTACTTTGCAAATCTTTATGTCACCATCTCGGACATACTCGCGAATAGCATGGAAACGTAGCTTGATGTGCTTCAGCTTGCTATGTGACCTTGGCTCCTGTGCATTAGCTATGGCACCTGTGTTGTCACAGTAGATGGCCATCGGGTCCAACGCACTAGGAACCACGCCAAGTTCAGTAATGAACTCCTTCATCCATATGGCTTCTTGTGCAGCCTCCAAGCTATGTATTCCGATTCAGTTGAAGATTTCGCCACAACGCTTTGCTTGGCACTCCTCCAGCTTCTGCAGCACCATTCAAAATAAATCATTATCGCGTGACTTTGAGTCATCTGGATCGGTGTTCCAACTAGCATCAGTGTAACTGTTTACAACAAGCTGTTCATCACCTCCATAAGAAAGAACCATATCCTTAGTCCTATTTAGGTACTTTAGGATATTCTTGACCGCTGTCTAGTGCTCCATTCCAGGATCACTTTGATATCTGCTAGTCAAACTAACAGCATGTGATATATCCAGTCTTGTACACAGCATGGCATACATGATAGAACCTATGGCTGAGGCATAGGGAATATTATTCATCTTCTCTCTATCTTCTGCCGTAGCTGGACTTTGAGTCTTACTCAAGATCTTACCTGACAACATGGGCACGAACCCTTTCTTACTCTCTTCCATTCTAAACTTCTTTAGAATTTTGTCCAAGTGTGTACTTTGTGAAAGCGCTATTAGGCGTCTTGATCTATCTCTATAAATCTTGATGCCTAGAATATATGCCACTTCGCCAAGATCCTTCATTGAAAAACTATTATTCAAATAGGCTTTGACACTATTAAGAAGTTCTATATCATTCCCAATCAACAATATGTCATCTACATATAGTACTAGGAATGCTAGAGAGCTCCCACTCACTTTCTTGTAAATACAAGCTTCTCCATAAGTTTGTATAAATCCAAAGTTTTTGATTACTTTATCAAAACGTTGATTCCAACTCCGGGATGCTTGCTTCAGTCCATAAATGGAGCGCTGAAGTTTGCATACCTTGTCAGCATCTTTAGGATCGACAAAACCCTTGGGTTGTACCATATACAACTCTTCCTCAATGTCACCATTAAGGAACGCCGTTTTGACATCCATCTGCCAAATCTCATAATCAAAATATGCAGCAATTGCTAACAAAATCCTCATAGACTTTAGCTTCGCTACTGGTGAGAAAGTCTCATCGTAGTCAACTCCTTGAATTTGTCGGAACCCTTTCGCGACAAGTCGAGCTTTATAGACGGTAACATTACCATCAGCATCTGTTTTTCTTTTGAAAATCCATTTGTTCTCGACAGCCTTACGGCAATCCGGTAAGTCCACCAAAGTCCAGACTTGGTTTTCGTACATGGATCCCATCTCGGATTTCATGGCTTCTAGCCATTTGTCGGAATCTGGGCTCACCACAGCTTCTTCATATGTCGCAGGGTCATCTGTGTTGTCCACCAACATGACGTTCAAGGTAGGGTCATACCAATCAGGAGTGGTACGAACCCTCGTTGACTTGCGAGGTTTAGCAGCAACTTCGTTCGAAGTTTCATGATCACCATCATTAGCTTCCTCTCCAATTGGTGCAGGCGGCACAAAAACATCTTCCGGTGTTGCGCTACTCTCAACTCCGAGAGAAGGTTCAATAACCTCGTCGAGTTCTACTTTCCTTCCAATCACTTCCTTCGAGAGAAACTCCTTCTCAAGAAAGGATCCATTCTTGGCAACGAAAACTTTGCCTTCGGATCTATGATAGAAGGTATACCCAATTGTTTCTTTAGGGTATCCTATGAAGACGCATTTCTCCGCTTTGGGTTCAAGCTTATCAGGTTGTAACTTCTTTACATACGCTTCGCAACCCCAAACTTTTAGGAACGACAACTTAGGTTTCTTTCCAAACCACAATTCGTACGGTGTCGTTTCAACGGATTTAGATGGTACCCTATTTAAAGTGAATGCGGCTGTCTCTAATGCATAGCCCCAAAACAATAGCGGTAAATCTGTAAGAGACATCATAGACCGAACCATATCTAAGAGAGTTCGATTACGACGTTCAGACACACCATTACACTATGGTGTTCCCGGCGGTGTCAACTGCGAAAGTATTCCACATTTCTTTAAATGCATGCCAAACTCATAACTTAGATATTCACCTCCGCGTAACGAAACTTAATCTTCTTGTTATGATGATTTTCCACTTCACTTTGAAATTCCTTAAACTTCTCGAAAGTTTCGGACTTATGTTTCATAAAGTAGACATACCCATATCTACTTAAGTCATCCGTGAAAGTGAGAACATAACGATATCCACCACGCGACGCTACACTCATTGGACCGCACACATTGGTATGTATTATTTCCAATAAGTCTGCAGCTCGCTCCATTATTCCAGAGAATGGAGTCTTAGTCATTTTTCCCATTAGACATGCTTCGCACCTTTCAAGTGATTCGAAATCAAGTGATTCAAGAAGTCCATCAGAATGGAGTTTCTTCATACGCTTCACTCCAATGTGACCAAGACGATAGTGCCACATGTATGTAGAATTATCATTCAATTTTGTTCGTTTAGCATCTATGTTGTGAACATGTGTATCACTACTATCGAGATTCAGTAAGAATAAACCATTCATCTCAGGTGCATTACCATAAAAGATATTACTCATATAAATCGAACAAGCTTTATTCTCGGACTTAAAAGAGTAACCGTCTCGCAATAAACAAGATCCAGATATAATGTTCATGCTTAACGCAGGCACCAAATAACAATTATTCAAATTTAAAACTAATCCAGAAGGTAGATGTAGAGGGAGCGTGCCGACGGCGATCACATCAACCTTGGAGCCATTTCCAACGTGCATCGTCACCTCGTCTCTCACCAGTCTTCGTTTATTCCGCAGCTCCTGTTTCGAGTAACAAATATGAGCAACCGAACCAAAGATCAAATACCGGGCACTACTACGATTACTAGTAAGATACACATCAATAACATGTATATCGAATATACCTTTCTTCTTGATGTTGTCGCTTCTTGGATCTGCCAGTACTTGGGGCGATTCGCTTCGATGACCAGCACCCTTGTAGTAGAAGCATTCAGTTTCAGGCTTAGGACCAGCCTTGGGCTTCTTAGTAGGTGCGGCAGCTTCCTTGCCTTCCTTCTTGAAGTTTCCCTTGTTCTTAGGCTTGCCCTGTTTCTTGAAATTGGTGGTCTTATTGACCATCAACACTTGGTGCTCCTTCTTGATCTCCACTTCAGCAGTTTTCAGCATTAGATCTATTACATGTTTGCTTGCTTCTATCTTTATTTCAGTTTTACTTTAGTCTTTTCCACGCCATCAAGCAATTTTCTATCACCGTTACCACTTGTATTTCACTCTCTCTTCGCCGAACTAGTGCACCTATACACTTGACAAGTGTATTGGGTGTGTTGGGGACACAAGAGACTTCTTGTATCTTGATTGCAGGGTTGCTTGAGAGGGAATACCTTTGACCACTTCCTCCCTGAGTTCGATAAACCTTGGGTAATCCACTTAAGGGAAAACTTGTTGTTGTTCTACAAACCTCTGCACTTGGAGGCCCAACAACTACCTACAAGAATAGAAGTGCATAGACATCACGCCCGGTTGCGGATGGGAAGCTCGTGAGCCAAGTTGTCGAGACTCCTGGTAAAGGGTTCGTCCCTTATGGAGGCTTGGGACGGCCCTGGATCAGGAGATAGGATCCTTGCTAACCCATGGCGTACCTTCCCGAGAATCCCTACGGCCCGGGGGCTCAGGGCACCCTGGTGTCGCTCCCACCGCTCCAGGGTCGCATCAAGGATGGCCCGCTCTTGATGGAGGCGACGCCACACCCTCCCAATATGGTGTTCCTCCGCGGAGACATCGACAAGGATCCATTCTAGTCTGGCGTGCGTGGTTTCCACGGTGGTGCGAAGGCACCCAACCCTCCCGGGAGAGGCTAGGGATATGGCACCTAGCGTAAACGTGCTTGACCCGGTAGGCTCCATGTCGGCGGGGCTCCCCGCGTGGAGGTCCTCCTCAGTGGTACGAGGTGGGGACAGAGAAGCCTCCTGGGAACCCATGGGATCCGGCAGTGCCTCAGTGTACGCGCCGTCATCATCCGCAGCTGGGAGCAGCGAGGAGGCAGGCTTCGCGAGACCCTCCGCATGCGCCTCACCTCCTGTAGCAAGCTCGACCGTGACCACTGCCCCTGGACTAGGGACTTCCCATGTGGCAGAGGCTCTACCCGCGACCCGAGGATGAAGCGGGTCCTCTACGGTTGCATGCGGCAGAGGATGCCCCGCCGAAGGTCCTCTGGCATTTGCCAACAATGGGCCTACCACGCCCCGCCGTTTCTTCTCCCTCTCGCACTTGCATTCAGGAGAGATGCACCAGTTAACCATCAGAAGAATCAGGAGACGGCCAAGCAGGGAATTCGTGAACATAACTCACCGCTTGCCTGAGCGGCCGGCGTAAGACCAGCTACCCCTCTTTAGCCTAGGAAGGATAAAGGGCGCCCTTTTCCCTAGCATGGAGGAGCGGGCGGTGGAGCACTCCGCCCACGGCGCCACACTCTTGATGACATCTCGGGCGAGTTTCCTCTCTCTGGGCGCGAAGCGGAAGGCCCTTCAGATGGCTCCCGCTCCCGAGGTACCTCTCCCTGTGGGTCGTAGGAGGGGAGCCCCAAGCGAACGAAGCCGGTGGGGTCCGGTGTGTACAGCGGGCCAGCCCTAGAGGGAATCTCGGGCGCAACCCCCACGCCAAGCAGCATCCGCGTTAGGGCGACCACGATTTCTTCGGCGTGCATCCCCGGTGACAACCAGATCACGTCCTGGGGGAGGCCAAGACCCAAACACTCTTGTGGTGCTCCTGGAGGGGCGTGACCTACTGTCGGAGGAACTCCCTCACCACCATCTCTCTGGTTAGGCCTCACTCTTGCCAGTCCACTACGTGCCTCGCGAGGGACCCAGGCCTCATGCAGGAGGCGTCTGCCCGGGACCAACCAGGGTTCTCCATCATCGCCCCCATCGGAACACGGAGTTGAGGAAGCACCTGGGAAGCATCCACGAGGACCCAGTCCCAGCAAAACTCCGAGGCCACCCCCGGGAGGGAGGGATCCGGAAATCCCTCTCCGCTGTCGGCAAAGAACCCGACGCCCCCGAGGCAGTCCTCCGGTGAAAGGACGCGCAGGCTGAAGAAGTTTTAGAAGAGTGTCACCGAGGGCATCACGCTCACAAAGGCCTCGCACCACTACGAGAAAGCAGCCAGGAGGGTCACGCTCAATAGGTGAAGGTGGAGTAGTGGATGCAGTAGTGTTCCAGGACGGTAAGGAGGAAGGATGAGAAGGGGGAACGAGGCCACTGGCGATGGAATGTGTGAAGACCGGGAACACGGTGGCGAGTAGCTCCTCGCCACCAACCTCGATGCACCATGCCCGAGAGGCAGCCCATTCGTTCATGGTGAATGCCATCAGGCGCCTGATCTTTTCCAGACCCTCAACATTGGCGACTGATGGAGCCGGCAGGAACCGGACGCTCGCGACAACAAAGCCGGCCGAGCCCGAAGCATCGCGTGCTTTCTTAGGCGCCATTCCGAGAGCTCCTCGGGGCAAGAGCTTGGTGGTGGAGGAGAGTCGGAGAGCAATCAGCGGCAAGAGGATGAAGTGGCACGACTCCACCCGGGTCCGGGCCTTTAAGTGGGGACTCAGATGCTGAGGGGTAGTTGAGGCAACGGGTCGAATGACCAACGGACATCGCCTAGGTCATGGATGCATGGATGATGTGGGCTAGTGCGCACTGAGTTGTGCACTGACACGGGCTGACGCGGGCCTGGCACGAACGGGTCGCTTGACTATCCTGACTGTTTAGGGGTAGTCTTCCGACAAGAGACCGAGGGCTACTGTTAGACTATAGGCACCAGGGGTACCACGTCACGTCAAGCGCTAGTCCCGCACTACCCGGCCTCAAGAGGGCGGCACTCACTTGATGACCATGTAAACACGGTCTAGGAAGTGGGGTGCCGAGGGACCTCCCTTCTGAAGGCCTGGGTTCTTGTCGAGGGATTGGACAGGGCACCGCGGTAACATGCCTGAGTCCAGCGTTGCGACAAGCGGAACGGCTGGTCCAAGCTGGTGTCAGGCCGTCTCGAGAAAGTGGATCTCTGCCTGGCTGCTTCAGTGTTAAAGATAGGAGGACAACCTGGGAAGCTGCACAGTGGCCCGACAATGCCACTTTGGCGCAAGGAGACCAAGGTGACGCAGCAGGGCAGAGGTTGTGATGTTGGTGACCTCAACGGCCAGCTACCACGACTGTCAAGACCCAACTAAGGATAAAGAGGGGTAGACGATTAGACACGTCTTAGTGGCGGGAATATGGTGACCCTTCCTGCACAATGTTTGGGGAAGAGACCTTGCCGCCCTATAAAAGGAGGCCTTCCACTACCTTGGTGGAGGTCGAGTCCCAGAACTTGTAACCCTACACATTGGTTCTCCATTGTACCCTCACGAAGCATAGTGAGCAATACAACCAAGCAGGAGTAGGGGCTTTACCTCCTCACGAGGCTCCCGAACCTAGGTAAAAAACCCGATGTCAACCTCTCTATCGTGTGTGTGAATTGCTATCCTCGTCGTCGTTGAGTTGCTCAGAACACGCGTTTCAGCCCCCTCTCAAAGTCAGGGCTCGTTGGACCCCTGTTCCTTTGCGGAACACATCTCCAACATCTTCCATGATGTCCAAGTGACTCTCAAAGAAGCTGTTTTCTTCCATCTCGGTTGAAAGAAACTTGTCCATGTACTCATACTTCATGATCTTGACTTCACCAGAAACATCACCTTCAGTCCATCGACCATACTGTATGATTCGATTTCGTTAAAATGTACCCGTAGGCCAGACTACATTGCATGAATTATGATGTACTTGAGAGTCACGAAAGTGTCACGGTGAGCTTCATACTAAACATCATCTTTCTCACCCACATAGTCCTCAAGCAAATCTCCCATTTGTTCTTGTAGCACATAGAGAAGATTGTTTCTAATTAGGACATCCCTAAAGCGGTGGTACCAATTGACAAAGTTTGACCCATATCGCTTAAGTTTCTCCTCACTCAAGGAAGAACCAAAAAAGTCTTGAACATTGGGAATGGTCATGATGTACAAGGATATTTGCAAAGACGCTTAGACTAAGTTCATAATCCGAGTCCAAATTATAATAAGATTATTTATTGAGCTCCCACTAAAACTATCATCCCTGAGATGGTTTTAGTGATTACAAGATCCGAATTCACTACACCACCCCAATCGTCACGGCCGGTGATACAATTGTAAAGCTGGACAACATAGTGTTGATCACACCATTCATGTGACTCGTGCTCGATCTTTTGATCTCTCATGTTCCGTGACCATGCCTATACATGCTAGGCTCGCTAATTTAACCTACGTGTATTTGATGTTCAACATGACTTACACCCACCATATGCAAACGCCAATATGTCTAACACTCGATCATCACAGAGTGCTTCATAATGGAGAACTTTCTTAGTGGTGCACACTAAGGGAGAACACAATTGTTGGTATTAATTAAGTGATCATCTTATATAATGCTACCTTCAAGTATCTAATACTAGAAAACAATAAGATGCATAAAGGATTAACATCGCATGTTGTTTATAGTGATATGATATGGTCCTTATTTGTGCGCCATGATCTCCATCGAGCACCCCCACATGATCTCCATCTTGCCCACCGATACATCGCCAAGTCCACGATGCCACCAGTTGGTTATCCATTATCATGATGACTATTACTACACCTTAGCAATAGAAAAGTAAACTAATTTACCTTAACCAAGACCATGACCATATCACATGCCCCCTGCAAAATAAAGTTAGATTCCTCTACTTTATCCTTTTCATGTTTTACGTGGATGCCAGGGCTTTCACAATAGAATCATTTCTTACCTACGAACTTTGAACCATAACATGGATCAAACAGTTCTCTCTATGACACCCATTTCGAGACCCTCCGTTGCAAATTCCATACCAACTACTGTAAGAGAGACATACACCCTCCAAACACATATATGGTACATGCCATATGTCAAGTGCAGAACCTGTCTCGTGAAAGGTCGGTCCAGGACACTTCATCCAATAGTGCCGCGATATAAACAAGTGCACATGAGAGGGTAACAATTATAGGATCAATGTCCATATTCAACATGTGTTCTAACTATACAAGCAATAGTACGCATAGATCGGCTCTGATACCATTGAAGAGGTTTGCAGCATAAAACAATTTTTTTTAACTAGCGCAACACCAAATGCTAGGATCTATCGAGGAGTAATGATGTAATGAAGAAGGTTTCGATGACATACCCTTGTAGACCGAAAGAGTTTAACGTTCATGCGGAACGTGGATGATGTAGTCGTACTTGTATCCAACCTCAAGGTCACATTGCTCCTCGCACAGAAATACCTCCATGGTTATGCACACGTCCAGTGCTCAACAATGACTCCCGTTCTCCCTGATCCAACCGGGATTGCGGAAGTAGATATTCTGAAACTAGGGATCCAGCAACGCGATAGCGTGCCGAAGAAACCATCGTCTCCCACGTGCGTAGTTCTTCTTGGAACCTCACAAACAAGAGCCAACGAGAGAGAGGTTCCCTAAGTAAATTCCATTAGGAAATATATATTGAGTTGTGCCTTTTTACCTCCCATAGGCCCCTTCTTATATAGGGCAAAAGGAGGGACTCCACCTTGCCAATCCTAGGGTGGGACTAAGCGAGAGGGAGTGGAGGCGCAAGGGAGGAGGAGGTGGCAGTCAACAACCGGGTGGGCCCCACCCGTGCACCAAGCCAAGTCTGTCCACCGTCCGTGGTGGGCCCCACTCCTCGCTCCCTTGGCCCAAGGCGGCGGCGTCTCCACTTGACCTACTTTGGGGCAGCTTGCCCTATTGGGCCTTTTCCTACGGGGATTGTCCCATTAAGGTGGGTTTCCCATTAAATTTAATTTTAAATATTATTTTAATATTAATTCCAATAATTAATATAAAATACATATTATTAAATTCTTGTTGACCTCAAACACCTTTCAGATCACTCCAAACTACTTCGGATCCTCCCGGAACAATTCTGGTTCTCTCACGGAAGACTTCCGTATTTCTCTTCTCTTTCTTCCGGTGATCTCGATGATTCCAAAATGATCTTCAAGCATCGTAGAACCCTTAAGTGTGTTTCCCTACGGTTCGAGAACATCACAAACATGATCGATATGCTTCTCAGATCAATGATCATCAACGAGATCTAGACACCCATAATGACCCTTGTGCATTCCATGATATCAATGTAATTTGAACCATAAACGTCGAGTCCAATTCCCTTTGTTACTTCGATACCTAAATTTTTCGAGATCTAGTCATTGGTATCACCATACCTTGTTCAATCTCGTTACCGACAAGTGATGCTTAACTCGTTCCCATGATATTCCATCCTCGTGACCTAGTCACACGCTACGCAGCTTATGGATGTAATATCATCGGGTGGGTCTGGTATCTTCCCATCTCGTGGGTGAACAAATCCCAATCTTGATGCATACGCCTCAACATATCCCTTTGGAATACCTGATAGACACCTTTATGATCACCCTGTTACGATGTGATAGTTGATGTAGTCAAGGCAGGAAGATAGTGATTAGATATGATCTCACGGTCTAAGGAGTAGGATACTACACTTCTAGTTATTGCAACGTTAAACCTTATGACTTGATCATGTCACAATACTTATATTGGGTACATGTCCATCACATAATTCACTAATGATATGACCTCATTGTCAATTGACATAAATGCCCATGATCAGGAAACCTTGATCATCAGTTGACCAATGAATTAGTTAAACAGAGACTACTAGGGAATTGGTTTGTTTACATACCATACGTGTATCAGTGTTTACAATTGACATAGTTATAGCATGGTATAAAACTATTATGAACTAATGAAATATGATAATAAATATCCTTTATTATTTGCCTCTAGGGAATATCTCCTTCAACACCAGTGTCAGAGGCGAGACCCTTATGCTTTCTTATTGCTGGAGAAGGTTGATCCTTGGTGGCCTCATTGTCTGACAAGACCAATATATCCTTGATCTTTGGGTCATAGACCTGAGGAGCCATGTATTTCTCATTTAGGATCATAAGTTGGAAAAAGGTCAAGTTAGTAATATGATTGATGGAACCAAGCCGGAAGCTTTGGAGTATTAATGATATAAGGTATACATTACCTCTGGACACTTGTTATTTTCGAACATGTCATAGGCGATATTGAAGCCGCGCTTCTTGTCTTTCACCTTGACCATATCCTTCATGCGGATCTTGATGGTATCACTGGTTGTTTCCTTTCTCTAGTGTACATATGCATCAAGCCAGAGCAATGTTGCAGAGGTTGAATCCTCCTTGTGAACCAACACATGGCCAGGTCCAAGCTGATCAATCTTGTGTCGACGAGACACTCTATCCACCTTACGATGCGGGAGTCTTCGATGTTAGAGGGGAGAATGACTTTAACACGCCAGTTGGTGGACTGCACAACAACACCATCTAAAAAGTCGGGATATGTAGCTTCGCGGCCCTCTAGAGGGATATCCGGACCGTAGAAGTATGACATCTTCCAATTCTTGGCAGATTTGTGCCCCACGATGTAGGGGAATCATTGGTTCGGGCAGATTTCGTCCTTAACAATGAAAGACTCCCCCTTGACGGTAAAAAGTAGATAACAATATCTAACCTAGATTTTCTTCCTAGGTACCCCTCAAACAGTGCTACGAAGTTGCTAAGCACTAGAATGCTATTCATAGAGAGGTTGTGGGGAGAATCTGGAAGTGCTCTAGGACTTCTAAGAGGAAGTTGGAGATTGGGAGGGATATACCATGCATCAATTGGGCTTTGAGGTACACCTTCTCTCCGGCTTGGGGAGAAGGAACCACCTCATCGGTCGGCGCCAACCGCAAGTCTAACCCCTCCATCGATGGAGATATCCCTCGGCGACTAGGTCTTACAGCTTAGTGGCAGTGAGCTTCGATCCCATCCACATGCCATTGAAGGAATCTGCATTAGCATATTCATATTATTCTTCAGATAGGTCATGTGTTGCCACCTTTTGGTCGCCGGCAGTGGTTCCCCCATCGCGATAGTGACCGGTGGAACCATCTCCTCCGGTGTAGGCACGACCACTTGGGTTGGCTCAATCGGAGCATTGACAAATACTGCCTTCGAAGGACTGCTCGTGCTGGCCATTGGATGAAGGGAAGGTGGAGATGAAGATGGATGTTTAGGGTTTTCCACTCGGGAACTCGAAATGGTGTCCGTCATGAGGAAGAAGATGAAGAGGGAGAGAAGGTAGGTGAATGAAAATATTAACCGCTACAGTAATTTATAAAGACCCGATGCCAAGATTTGTGCAAGTTGAAATCCAAGGGAGTAAGTGTGCACAATGCGTTGAGGAATGTGCGCGCCGATTTTGCTACGTCTTCGAGTCCGCCACCAAAGCTTTAGATTTCTCGCGCGGGAAAACTGTAATGATGATTTTCCTAGCCATTTGTGAATTTTGAGGTAACGATAGGTTGTACCCTACGTCATCCTCCTGACAGATGCAGAAATATAGATCACGTATGAAGATTCTCAAGACTCAACACTCCTCTAGCTACATATTGAAGCCGGAGAAACAGAAGAATTGCAGTGCTTTTTGGGAGAGCTTCAAGATGATGCTTGTCAAAATTACCGACATCACCTAGACGGAGCATTCACGAACCAGCGACAAGATGACACTGATCTTAAAGTTCTCTGGGGTACTGTTGGGGATATGCACAATGGGTATCACCATAGCATAGCTATATTCCGGATAACCCGAGTGGCCCACAGTGGTAGCACGGCTCATGGCCTGTTGGGCAGCCCAGTTAGAAGGATCCAGAAGGGAAGCTCATGCCGGAACAACTGGGAGGCTACGGAACCAACATAGATGAAGTTGGAGCCTTGGAGTACAAGACACGAAGACTAGTTAGTATTGGTGTATGACTCTATGACCTGTTCGGTATGGACTTTGCCCTATAACCCTAGGTTCTGGCGTCTTTATAAGCTGGACCAACGGGAGCCTTTAGGGCATAAGACAACTTCGTACACCGAACCCTACAATCTTTGTAACATGGCGTATTGCCATTAGAGTGATTGGAAGCAGGAGTAAGATTCCGCCACCATCATGGGATCTTAACCTGGGTAAACCGTGTTACCTCGTACCGCCTTACCTCACCTATTTCTCAATGCTATGTGAGGATCCCTTCATGGCGTACTCATTGGCAATATCACGACATTCTCTGCGCGCGCTGGTGAGGGCAGACATCAATCGGACCGATTTTGGCTCCCATGAACCTGGTCGGGGTGGGAAGGGGACATACCCCTATGTGCTGAAGGTGTAACGGCTAAAACTTGCACCTGTCAGGACTAGTTGCACCTCATGCACACAACAAAACACGTTGGGGTGGGGTGGGGAGGGGATGTACCCCTATGTGATGCAGGTGTAACGGCTGAAACTTGCACCCGTCAGGATTGGTTGCCCCTCATGCACACAACCAAACACGCCTCATATTGTTCCATGTGGACGCTCGTCACATGCGGGAGATTGTGGCATTGGAATTATCTACTCTACTTGCTTTCTATTTGAACTAAGACCGCTCTATAAAAGTTTTGATTATCCATCATTCCATCTTTAGTATTAAATGGAGGTTGGTGATCGTAGGTCGTCCTCAAACATCAAACATTGGAACAATCTAGACCATCTGATTTACAGTCGACGATACTTGATACATCGTCAATGGTTGACTTACCATAATTATTCTTCTCTGCCACCGACAAGTGCAACGTCCGGTACCCATTGAAAAGAAAAGGCAAGCAACCAGGTAAAAAAAGGCAAGCACCGTTCGATTCTCTCCTTGCCGACGCCTCTGGCTCCAATCTCACACCGCACCACCCTAGGACCATCCGCCCTCGCTCCCATAATCTTCACGCGAAGTGAAGTCCCCATCTTGCTCCGTTGGGCTGCGATGGCCGCGTTCCCCTCTCCTCTCATGGACGGCGAATAGCAGCGAGAACATCTCCATCGACCGAGGGAAGCAGGAATCCAGCCTCCCTGACCTCCTCCCATGGAACCCTAGCACAGGGTGTCGTCGTTGCCCCTCCCGTCTCGCCCACCGCCTTGTTGGATAATTAGGCACAATTTCCATGATTAATTCCAGAATATTAAACACGACAAAACCAGCTACTAGCACATGTAACTCGAACATACTAGATGTACTAAACAACAAGATGAATGGAAACAATCAGCAGCTAAACATGTACTCGCAGAACATGGTGAATAGCCAGATAGCAGCACGTCGCACGTACCGTTCGATTGCTGAAGTAGTCGCACCAATAACCTTGGGGAAGATTGATCGAAACAGACGGCGGTGAAGACAACGATAGGAAGCCCCGCCCGACTTGAATGGAAGACGACCCGTGATTAAGAATTTGAGCAGTCGCACAGAGCGCTTCCCAAAAACCTTATTCGCCCTCTCCCGTACAGGATCGCAAAGGCGAGTGGTTCTGGAGACCTGCTCTCCCGTCCGCTGGTGCATGCCGGCAAGCGGGATGGAGTAGACTACGGTGGCAGCGCAAGCAGAGAGGTTGGCAAAACCCTAGATTGGATTTGGTGTGTTCTATGGTGGTAGCCGCGCACGCCTTTATATAGAGCATCTCAGGAAACCCTAACGAAGGCAAACATGGGCCGAGTCCATGTTGCGCATGTTTGGGTCGGTTACAGTAGCCCATGATCCGGGAGCAACCCGAATAGGCTAACTGTTGACATGTCTGTCAAAACCTCACAAGTTTTCCTGAGTAGCAAAAATAAATCTTGGCTCGGCGAGATTCCCGCAACCCGCGGCGTGCGCGTCGTGACAAGACGGGCGGGTTGTGCGTGCGTGCGAGCGGGGGCGGCATCGGAGGAGGAACGCGTGTGTAGCTCTCTTATTGTCACTCACTTACAAAGTGGTGCAACACTCCACCTTATAAGCTGGTGTAACTCTCGTCCAACTTTCCATGTGGGACTAAACTTTAGCTCCCACTCCACTCCCATGTGAGCTTCCCCAATCATGGGCCCAAACACATGTGAGCTGCCATCAAACATGGGCTTTGAGATTTAAGGGAAAATCTGAAATCTACATGGGCTTATTTGTATTGGCTCATTATTTCTAACAATCCCCCACCAAATCTCAAATGCCCATTTGAAGATTTGCCAATCCTTGCTACTTGTTTATATACCAGTGTTTTAGCAGAGACTGTTAAGTTGAACTTCCGCCTAGAATCTTGAGCTACGTCTATCAGCAACTTGAACAATGGACGAACCTTGAATTGCAATTTTGGTGCCAATAGATTTCACTCAAAATCATAACTAGTACCTGGCTGCTAGTAGCCTACCCCATGGGTTGGAGCATATGCATCATACTCCCTGGTCTCTTCATCAGTTTACTAGAGACCACCCAAGTCTCATAGACCAAGACGTTTACAGTCGAGCTCATATAGGTGTGTTCTTTCAAGAATGCCCTATAGGACGGCATCTTTGCTAGTTATAGCCAATAGAAACACATTAAGGCATGTTGCCAACCTACCTTTCAGATTTTGAGAGTCATGCATCTTCACATAGAGAGGGTTACAAAATACTCTCCTCAGTCAAACCACTAGCTTGTTCTTCCCAGATCCTAATTCATGGGATCTCCGATCACATAGGTTGGGTTACCACTATGGTGTGACATCCATGGGTCTCAACCCCATCTCCCTCGATGCATTTTCTATCACAATTCGTGATAGTCCCTTTGTAAAGGGATCTGCCAGGTTTTTATCTGTTTGAATATATGTAACAGTTATTACTCTGGAGTTTCTCAATTTCCTGACAGATTTCAAACGTCTCTTGACGTGTCTTGATGACTTCACGTTATCCTTAGAATTGTTCACTTTGACAATAAGAGTTTGGTTGTCCGGCACAGGTTTTTCAACCACAGGTAAGTCCATCAAGAGTTCATGGAGCCATTCTGACACAACAGTGGTTGTGTCTAAAGCAGTAAGTTCTGCTTCCATAGTTGACCTCGTCAATATGGTATGTCTACGAGATCTCCATGACACTGCGCCACCTCCAAGGGTAAACACATACCCGCTCGTGGCATAGAGTTCATCAACGTCATAGATCTAGTTCGAATCACTATATCCTTCAAGCACAGCAGGGTGCCCTGAATAGTGAATCCCACAGCTCATTGTACCACATAGATAGTGCATGACCCTTTCAAGTGCATGCCAATGATCAATACCCGGGTTAGACATGAACCTACTCAACTTGCTTACAACAAAAGAGATATCGGGTCTTGTAGCGCTTGCTAAGTACATGAGAGAACCAACAATTTGTGAATATTTCAACTGGTCTGTTGGTTCCTTTTAATTCTTTCGCAAAGTCAAACTGGCATCATAAGGTGTTGGAGAAGTCTTGCCATCAATAAAGCCAAAATAGCTCAAGACCTTCTCAACATAATGAGATTGTGTTAAAGTAATCCCATTCTCGTTCTTAATAAGCTTGATGTTCAGAATCACATCAGCCTCTCCCAGATCTTTCATATCAAAACTCTTTGATAGGAAAGACTTGACTTCATTTATCACATTCATGTTTGTACCAAAGATTAGAATATCATCCACGTACAAACATAATATAACACTATCGCGCCCACCATGGCGATAGTACACACACCTATCAGCCTCATTAATGACAAACCCAGCAAAGAGTAGGGTTCTATCAAACTTCGCATGCCATTGCTTAGGTGCTTGTTTCAGGCCGTATAAAGATTTTAACAACTTGCACACCTTTGTCTCTTCACCTTTTACCACAAACCCATCCGGCTGATCCATATAGATCTCCTCTTCCACCTCTCCATTAAGGAAAGTTGTCTTCACATCCATTTGATGAACGAGAAGACCATAAGAGGCAGCCAGGGACAGTAGTACTCGAATGGTGGTTAGCCTAGCGACGGGTGAATAGGTGTCAAAGTAATCTTCGCCTTCTTTCTATGTCTAGCCTTTTGCTACAAGTCATGCCTTGTACTTCTCAATAGTACCATCAGGCCTTAGCTTCTTCTTGAACACCCACTTATAGCCCATAGGTTTACAACCATAGGGACGTTCTGATAATTCCCAAGTTCCATTAGAAAGAATCAAATCCATCTCATTTTGGACATCTTCTTTCCAATCATCTGCATCAAGAGATGCATATGCCTCTGCAATGGATCTGGGAGTATCATCCACAAGGTACACGATGAAATCATTACCAAAGGATTTTGCAATCCTCTGTCTCTTACCCCTCGTGGGAGGTTCATTGTCATCCTTCTCTAGGACTTCCTCATGTGGTTGTTCAGAATTCTCAATAGATGCACTAGATATAGGAAATATTTCAAAAGAAATTCTAGTAGTGCTATGCATATCTTTCATAGGAAACATATTCTCAAAGAATGTTGCATCACGAGATTCCATTATAGTATCAACATGCATATCAGGAACCTCAAACTTAACCACTAGAAATCTATAGCCTATACTCCACTGAGAATATCCTAGAAAGATACAATCCACTGTCTTAGGTCCAAGTTTGTGTTTCTTGGGAATCGGTATGTTGACCTTAGCCAAACACCCCCAAGTGCGCAAATACGCAAGTGATGGTTTTCTCCCAGCCCACTCCTCATAAGGGGACTTTTCTTTATTCTTGTTAGGAACTTTATTCAGGACATGACATGAAGTCAACAAAGCCTCCCCCCACCATGCCTTTGATAAACCAGCAGTGTCTAGCATGGAATTCACCAAGTCAATCAGCGTGCAGTTTTTTCTCTCGGCAACCCCGTTTGATTGGGGCGAGTAGGGAGGCATCCTCTCATGAATAATGCCATGTTCCTCACAGAACTCGTCAAAGATTTTGGGAAAATATTCACCACCACGATCCTACCTAAGATGTTTGATATTTCTCTCTAATTGATTTTCAACTTCGGCTTTATAAACTTTAAAGTAGTCTAAAGCTTCATATTTAGTGCACAACAAATAAACATAGCAGTATCTAGTCACATCATTAATCAATGTCATGAAATATCTCTTTTCACCTTTTGTCAACACACCATTCATCTCGCATAGATCAGAATGTATGAGTTCTAGAGGTGCCAAGTTTCTCTCCTCGGCAGCTTTGTGAGGCTTTCAAGGTTGCTTTTGTCAATGTTTGTGATTTGGGGCGTTGAACCGTGCATGGAGCTAGCACGGGTTGCGTGTTAATATAGGTGCCACAAAGGGCTGACATAGTACAAGTTTGAGTCCAGGTAGGACACGTACACAGACGTACGGTCGAACACGTATACATAACCTATTACATTGTCTAACAGCCTCCCTTCATCTCAACCTATGGATAGGTTGAGATTACGCTTGAACTCATTCAACTTCTGGACTGATAGCGCCTTGGTAAAACCATCTGCAAGTTGATCACCACTAGAGATAAACTGGATGGCTAGCTGGTTGTTGGCCACTTGTTCTTTGACAGAGTGAAAATTAATCTCAATATGTTTAGTGCGAGCATGAAACACAGGATTGGCAGACAAATAAGTAGCACCTAGATTATCACACCAAAGACTTGGATTTTCCTTCAGTTTTACTCCAAGTTCTTTAAGCAAGGCCTCAATCCAAATCAACTCGGCTATAGCATTTGCAAGTGACTTGTACTCGGCTTCAGTACTAGAACGAGACACTGTAGCTTATTTTCTAGCACTCCAAGAGACCAAGTTCGTTCCAACAAACATAGAAAAACCACCTGTAGAACGCCTGTCATCAAGACAACCTGCCCAGTCTGCATCTGAGAATGCACTGAGGAACATGGAGGAAGATTGGATAATAGATATTCCAAGCTTCAATGTATCCTTGACATATCTGAGAATCCTTTTAGCTGTTGTCCAATGTTCAGTAGTTGGAGCATGAAGATACTGGCAAACCTTGTTCACCGAGAAAGCCAAATCTGGCCGAGTCAAGGTTAGATACTGCAAAGCACCAACCATGCTTCAAAACTGAGTGTTATCTTCAGTTCCAAGAGGTGTACCAGCTGACAGAGATAATTGTTCTGAGGATGACAGAGGTGTAGGAGGTGCCTTGCAATTTCGCATCCCAGCTTTATCAAGTATGTCCGTAGCATATTTCTCCTGAGTCAGAAGTAGACCATTGTGTACCTTCTTCACCTCAATGCCAAGGAAATAGTGGAGATCACCTAAGTCCTTGATGGCAAAATTCTTATTCCGGTCATGAACAAGAGCAGTAATGGCTTGATATGAAGATCTTGTAACTATGATATCGTCAACATAAACTAAGACAAATATAGTGACATCTGGCTTGTGAAAGAGAAATAATGAAGTATCTGCCTTTCAAGATGTAAAACCAAGATCATGTAATTTTGAACTGACCCTGGCAAACCAAGCTCTCGATGCTTGCTTCAAACCATATAGTGCTTTATCAAGCCTGCAAATATAATGTGGAGCATGAGGATGTTCAAAACCTGGGGGTTGCTTCATATATACCTCCTCTTCCAGAACGCCATGAAGAAACACGTTCTTGACATCTAGCTGTCGTACACTCCAACCACGAGAAACAGATATAGCCAAAACAGTCCTGATAGTAGAAATTTTAACCACTGGACTAAAAGTATCCTCATAATCAATGCCATACCTTTGCTTGAACCCTTGTGCAACTAGTCTGGCTTTGTACCTGTCAACAGAACCATCTGCTGTTTTCTTAACACGGTATACCCATTTACAGTCAATGATATTTTTGTTGCCGCTTGGAGGAACAAGGTGCCAAGTCTTGTTCTCAGTCAATGCATTATATTCTTCTTTCATTGCTTCATGCCATTTGGAGTCATTTAAAGCCTCAGCCAAATTTTGTGGTTCACTGTCAGAAAAAGCATACCGTAGCGAACAATACCATCTTTATATTGCTTGGGATGACGTATACCTTTCATAAGGCGAGTGCGAACACTAGGAGGTGACACTAAAAGTTGATCCACAGAAGAACTAGCATGAGCGCTGTCCGCAGAAGATCCACCCGACCGAGGGGACCCAGCCTGATCTAGCGATGGGCAGGAGCGCTGCAACAGTATGACTAGGGACTAGGGCGTATGTCCACCACGCGTGTCCTGGGGAGTCACTGACATAGGCGGCACGCTGCGCGCGGAAGACGCGGGAGGTTGATCATGATCCTCCTCGGGATCGGTGAAGACAGAGAATGTTCTTCTGAATCATCATTAGATTCCATGCCAGCTTCGTCATTTTGTACATAGTGTTCAACATCATTTTCTGGAGCATTTTCATCATCGTTTGCATCCAGATTTTCATCAGTAGATTCATGTACCTGCTGCATGCTAACTCGTGTATTAACGAGCTCGTTGGGGAAACCCAAGAGGAAGGTATGATGAGCATAGCAGTAAGTTTCCCTCAGTTATGAAACCAAGGTTATCAATCCAATAGGAGCAAGGAAACACCCCAAAGGTGTAGCTAGTTGAACTTTGGCAGGGTGCACTACCGGTGCCAGCAGCAACGTGGAGACCTGCACAACACAACCACAGAACTCTGTCCCCAACTTGCGATGAGGTTGTCAATCTCACCGGTTTTGCTGAAGACAAAGGATTAAACGTATCGAGTGGAAGAAAGTAATAGTTTGCAGAAAGTAAACACAAAGCAAGAAATGCTTGATTGTAGATTGAAAGTAAAAGAAAGGACCGGGGTCCATAGTTCACTAGAGGTGGCTCTCCTTAAGATAGATAACATGTTGGGTGAACAAATTACAGCGGGGCAATTGACAAACATCGAGAAAGCATACAAGCATATACTACTCATCTTGACTCCTTTGAGATTCGATTGGGAATTACAACATTATACATAGACCGACATCCAACTACATCTATGACTAATAATCCACCTTCAGGTTATCATCCGAACCCCCTCTAGTATTAAGTTGCAAGCAACGGATAATTGCATTACGAATTGCGTGTAAAGTAAACAATACGATTGTTCTATGAACAAAGGATTGTTGTTTTCTCCCTAGTAGCAATAGCACATCTAGTACCTTAGAGATTTATGTCACTTCCCCAGATTACTAGAGGCATGAACCCACTATCAAGCATAAATACTAACTCTTGGAGTTGCTAGCATATACTTGGCCAAGATAGCTACTAACAACGGAAAGCATGCAAGATAACAAATAACAAAGGCATGATAGAATCAGTAATCAATCTGAAATGGAATCTCAATATCCATCGGATCCCCACAAACACAACATGCAGAATTACAAATAGATGATCTTGATCATGAACGGAGCTCACAATATCTAAACATGATAGCACAAAGGAGGAGAACCAGCCATCTAGCTACTACATGGACCCATAGTCCAGAGATGAACTACTCATGCATCACACCAGAGGCTTGCATGATGATGAAGAAGGCCTCCAGGGTGAATTCCCCTCTCCGGCAGGGTGCCGGGAAGAGCTTCAGATCCCTCCCGATCTAGGGATGGAGATGACGGCGGCTACAGACTCTTTCGTGGAATTTTGATCGGGTACTTAGGGTTTCTGTATCAGAGGCAATATATAGGCGGAAGGAGAGGCCGAGGGGGTGCCTGGGGCGGCCAGACCACCCCAAGGCGTGGGCCAGGCCTTGCCGTGCGGCCAGGTGGTGTGGTCGGGTCCCATCCCCTCTCCATCTCGTATTCTGGCTCCAGATGTCCCTCAGTGAAAAACTGACTTTGGCTTTTGTTCCGTCCAATTCCGAGAATATTCATTTTCTGACTTTCCTGGAACCAAAAACAGCAGAAAACAGGCAGCTGGCACTGTGGCTCTTGTTAATAGGTTAGTCCAAGAAATCATATGAAAAGTACTCCAAAGTGTGGACAAACAGAAGAAAGTAGATAAAACCAAGCATGGAACATCAAAAATTATGGATACGTTTGCAACGTATCAACGTCCCCAAGCTTAACTCCTGCTCGTCCTCGAGTAGGTAAGTGCTAAAAAGAAAGAATATTTTTTTACGTGACATGCACCATCATAAACTTGATCAAAGTATTTGTAAAACATTCAAAGCTGGGATCATAGTAGTTCAATCATAACATGAAAGACAAAGTTCTAGCAATAAGACAAAGAAACTATGTTGCAACATGAAAAGGCACAAACAGAAGATTCATGAATAACAATGCTTTGCAAGACGTTTGTTTGTTTCACATAAAGAAAACATAGCATAGTGGTATTCAGCTTGTCCCTCATAGAGTAGCAAACATAAATGCATAGGACACCTTCAGAGTTCATAAGAGTGACTAGATACAAATAGTTTAAAACAAGCAATATCAAGGTATGCATCAATCAACAAGTCTTGGGACAATGCACATAGAACTAAGAATGGCCACTATGCTCTCAAAGTAGGTGCATAAAGGTAGAAGGTGGAGATTTAACATAAAAGTAAAAGAAAGTCCTTCATAGAAGGAAGTAGGGATTCAAGTTTCATAAAGAGCTTCCAAAAATTATGGTACTTAATAGCTTTCAGCTCTCATTGCCCCTATCATAAGCATGTTGAAGTGATTAAGGTTAAAGTGAACAAACTATGGTGTATATGCTTGACAAAGTATAAGTTGGAAATCTCATGTCCCTTGAATACGAGAGTCGCTCCTCATGCTACTCAAGTTTAGTCACCGGTAAGTTCTTGTCATCGTAAGTACATGTGTATCATAGAGAACTTCCAACGGGGTACCCCTTGCCCGATGAAACGGAAGAATCCCCATATCAAAATGACAAGGCAAGCAGACAACAAGGATCTCAGCAATCTTCTTATTTACCATGGGAATATGGTGCTTTTTTCTCTCTTTCCTCTTTTCATAATCTCTTTTTTTCCTTTTCGCTTTTTTCTCAATATCTAACTCTTTTTTTATAAGAAGAATGCTTCATAGACAGCTCATTATGGTTACGCTGCAGGTTTCCACCATGTCGGCATAGATTAGACCAGTGATACGTTGCAAATGTATCTATAATTTTTGATGTTCCATGCTTGGTTCACTTTCTTGTGTTTTGTCCACACTTTGGACTACTTTTCATATGATTTCTTGGACTAACCTATTAACAAGAGCCACAGTGCCAGCTGCCTGTTTTCTGCTATTTTTGGTTCCAGGAAAGTTAGAAAATGAATATTCTCGGAATTGGACGGGACAAAAGCCAAAGTGCCTATTTTTCTGGAAGTCATCAGATGCTAGAATACGAGACGGAGATGGGCTGGGGACCGGCCACACCACCTGGCCGCGCGGCCAGTCCTGGCCCGTGCCAGGGGTGGTTTGGCCGACCCCAGCACCCCCTCGGCATCTCCTTCCGCCTATAAGATGCCCTCGGGACGAAAACCCTAAGTACCCAATCAAAAATCCACGAAAGATTCTGTAGCCGCCGTCATCTCCATCCCTAGATCGGGAGGGATCTGAAGCTCTTCGCAAGACTCACGGAGAGGGAAATTCAACCTGGAGGCCTTCTTCATCACCATGCAAGCCTCCGGTGTGATGCGTGAGTAGTTCATCCTTGGACTACGGATCCATGTAGTAGCTAGATGGATGGTTCCCCTCCTTTGTGCTTTCATGTTTAGATCTTGTGAGCTCCGTTCATGATCAAGATCATCTATTTGTAATTTTGCATGTTGTGTTTGCGGGGATCTGATGGATATGAGATGTTATTTCAGATTGATCATTGATTCTATCATGTCTTTGTTATTTGTGATCTTGCATGCTTTCCGTTGTTAGTATCTATCTTGGCCAAGTAGATGCTAGCAACTCCAAGAGTTAGTATTTATGCTCGATAGTGGGTTCATGCCTCTGGTAATCTAGGGAAGTGATAGAAATCTCTAAGGTATTAGATGTGATGAATCTACTAGGGAGAAAACAACAATCCTTTGTTCATAGAACAATCGTATTGTTTACATTACACGCAATTCGTAAAGCAATAATCTGTTGCTTGCAACTTAATGCTGGAGGGGGTTCGGATGATAACCTGAAGGTGGATTATTAGTCATAGATGCAGTTGGATGGTGGTCTATGTATAATGTTGTAATGCCCAATCAAGTTCCGAAGGAGTCAAGATGATTAGTATATGCATGTATTGCTTTCTCGATGTTTGTCAATTGCCCACTGTAATTTGTTCACCCAGCATGTTATCTATCTTAAGGAGAGCCACCTCTAGTGAACTATGGATCCCGGTCCTTTTCTTTTACATATAATCTATAAATTGTTTACTGCTTTGTGTTTACTTTCTGCAAACTATTACTTCCTTCCATTCGATACGTTTAATCCTTTGTTTTCAGCAAAATCGGTGAGATTGACAACCTCATCGCAAGTTGGGGACAGAGTTTTGTGGTTGTAATGTGCAGGTCTCCACATTGCTACTAACACCGGTAGTGCGCCTTGCCAAGGCTCAGATAGCAACACCTTTGGGGTGTTTCCTTGCTCCTACTGGTTTGATTAAACCTTGGTTTCATAACTGGGGGAAACTTGCTGCTGTGCTCATCATACCTTCCTCTTGGGGTTCCCAACTAGCTCTACATCAAGACTGAGCCATCAAGCATTTTTCTGGCGCCGTTGCCGGGGAGTCAAGGACATCTTCACAAGGGGAGTCCCTTATAACCAATCTCTTTACTTTGTTATTTTTGTTTTGCTTAGTTTACTTTTGTTTTGTTTGCTTGTTTCTTTATCAAAAAAACACACAAAATAGTTTTACAAGTTTGCTTTCTTATTTGAAAACACACAAAAATTAAGTCTCCTATAGTTGTCACCTCTTCCTTAGCTCACCATGTTGATCCCTAAATTCACCCTGAAAGACCTTTCAATTGGTAGTGGTTCTAAAATTGGGAAAGATAATATTGAAGAATTCTTTAATCATGTTAGTAAACATGAGGATACTGAGGATAGATCCCTTGTAGAACTTGCCTCAAACTATGAGATTGCTGCAGCTTCTTTAATTCACATGTTAGAAGCTAGGTTTGTTAACCTCAACCCCTTAATGCAAGTAATGTTTCTTAAGCTTAAAGAAATTGAGGGCCCTGAAAAGAGGGATTTTATTCTAGAAACTTTGTTTAAGGAGTTCTATGATGTTGCCAAGGAAGCTAGGAAAGTCTTTGAATGTTTCAAAATGCTAGGCTCATGTTTATATGTTGTTGGTACTAGAGAAAAGATGAACAAAACCAAACCTAATGGGGAGGAACCTAAGATACCAATACCCTTTAAACTAGTAGCAATGCATGAAGCCATAGAAAAGAATCTTGATTGGATCGTTCCTGAAAACCCGTTTGATGAAAGTAGTGAACCTAAGAGCACTGAGACAGGATCTTCTAGAACTTATTTGGATGATATACCTTGCCTTGTTGAAGATATTTCTGGTATTAATCTTAATGCTTCTTCATTTGAGAACACTTGATTCATCTTTCTTGCTTCTTATGCCTAACTTAAAGGCGTTAAAGAAAAGTACTTATTGGGAGATAACCCAAAAGTTTTAAATGAGTCTTGGAAGTTATTACTTCAGTAATAACCGCTCCTTATCCTTTTTATTTGCTTTTTGTGCCAAGAGTAACCTCTAATGAGAGAGAAGTAATGATTGGGAAAGTTGCTGTCCCGAAACAGATTTCTGTGCTTCACCGTAAAAGTTCGTGTAAAATATCTGAACTTCCTTTTGAGGCGTGAATTATTGTGCTTCTGCCCCAGGTTGTTATCTAACTTTCGTTAGTTCAACACTTTTTGATTTGAGCAACAGAAGGTCTTCGAAAAAATTCTTCTTTACCTGCTGGTCT
This sequence comes from Avena insularis, assembly GCA_023614405.1. Classification (NCBI taxonomy): domain Eukaryota; kingdom Viridiplantae; phylum Streptophyta; class Magnoliopsida; order Poales; family Poaceae; genus Avena; species Avena insularis. Next base: position 471,815,659 of record CM042694.1, read on the forward strand.
GTTTTGACAGATTTCTGCCTTTTTCTGCATTTGCTTCTTGTTGGTTCCTTTTTGAGTTCTTTTGGGGAATTGAGATTTTTGAGGGAAGTGCTATAGTATCTAGTGTTCTAATCTAAGTTTATTTGGTGTTAGAACTGAACCTTAAGACTTATTTATCTTGAGTGCACTAATGTTGCTAATAAAGATTGTGTGAAGTTTTGTATGAAGGAAAAATTTCAGGTGTATGGAAGGAATGAGTAATGAGATGAAGGATGAACTAAAGCTCAAGCTTGGGGATGCCACGCGTGTCACCCCAAGAAATATCCAAGAAGTACAAGCGTCAAAGCTTGGGTATGCCCAAGGCATCCCCCTCTTCATCAATAAAAATCCCAGGTTTCTTTCAAATGCTTCATTTTTATTGTTTCATGCACGGTTGTGTTGTTCTTGGAGCATCTTATTTTTTGTTTTTGTTTTGGTTTTTCATTTCCTTGGTTTTCTTAGTTTGCTGAATAAATTGGTTGGACCCCCTCTTTCATACATTGGTTTTGAAATAGTTTGGTTTGGTTTGGAAAAGAGTAGGAAAGTTCATGTTTATGGGGTAAAAAGAGCTCGTTTTTTACTGTGGCCTATGCTTTGTCATGCCATGCTTGATATTGTTTTGGATTTATTCTTAGTATTCTTTGCTGTAGCATGACTTGTTATAAACAATTGAGATTGCTTAATGTGCCTTGGATGAATCATGCGTTGTTTTAGCATATTAAAGCATAGTATAGTGGTATTCTCCTTTGATGCTTTATTTGGGTTGACTTGGCGCATGCTCACACCATGTTATGACTATCTCAAGTCACCATCAGCGTTTATCATCCCTTACTTTTCAACTTGTAGTATCACTTTATGCTTTGATCAATGATGTTTTGTCGCTCTACATGATTATGGCCATTATTGCTCTCTTAGTTTGTCGCTCCCAGTCTTTTGCTAGCCTCCACAACCAAGCATGAGTTCCACTCATGCATCCAACTCCCTAAACTAAGTTATTCCAAATAGTCCACCATACCTACCTACTAGCTTATGCTATTCCAAGTATATTCATGTTTTTGTTTACCTTCCAAATTAAACTTGTTATGAGAAAACTAGTAATTAAAGCTCTCACGAAGTTGATGGCACACTTTACTTTTCTTGCCCTTAATAAACTTGAACCATTGTGTCATATATGTTGTATATGCTTGCACTTATTTGTTGGCAATTAGCAGAACCATGCTTTCATGGGGAACGCTTTCAACATTGCACTTGGTACTTGTACCTAGTTGATATCATGCTCTTTTGTGTATGGATGTCGTCGGTGTGAAATGAAAGGGGAGCTTGTGAGTCCATGGAGTTATGTATATGTGTTAGAGAAACGCCTGGGCCGCTGGTCTAATCCATGCTGACATGGTGGAAACCTGCAGCGTAACCATAATGAGTTTTCTATGAAGCATTCTTCTTATAAAAAAAAGAGTCCTATATTGAGAAAAATAAAGAGAAAGAAAAAAAGAGATATGAAAAGAGGAAAGAGAGAAAAAAAGCACAATATTCCCATGGTAAATAAGAAGATTGATGAGATGCTCGTTGTCTGGTTGCCTTGTCATTTTGATATGGGGATTCTTCCGTATCATCGGGCCACGGGTACCCCATTGGCGGTTCTCTATGATACACATGTACTTACGATGACAAGAACTTACCAGTGACTAAACTTGAGTAGCATGAGGAGCGGCCCTCGTATACAAGGGACATGAGATTTCTGACTTATACTTCGTCAAGCATATACACCATAGTTTGTTCACTTTAACCTTAATCACTTCAAGATGCTTATGATAGGGGCAATGAGAGCTGAAAGCTATAAGTACCATAATTTTTGGAAGCTCTTTATGAGACTTAAATCCCTACTTCCTTCTATGAAGGCCTTTCTTCCACCATTATATTGAGTCTCCACCTTCTATCTTTATGCACTTACTTTGAGAGCATAGTGGCTATTCTTAGTTCTTTGTGCATTGTCCCAAGACTAGTTGATTGATGCATATCTTGATATTGCTTGTTTTAAACTATTTGTATCTAGTCACTCTTATGAACTTTGAAGGTGTCCTATGCATTTATTTGCTACTCTATCAGGGACAAGCTGAATGCTAGTATGTTATGTTTTCTTTATGTGAAACAAACAAACGTCTTGCCAAGCATTGTTATTCATGAATCTTTTGTTTGTGCCTTTTCATGTTGCATCATAGTTTCTTTGTCTTATTGCTAGAACTTTGTCTTTCATGTTATGATTGAAGTACTATGATCCCATCTTTGAATGTTTTACAAATAATTTGATCAAGTCTTTGATGGTGCATGTCACCTCAAAAATTATTCTTTCTTTTTATCACTTACCTGCTCAAGGACGAGCAGGAGTTAAGCTTGGGGATGTTGATACATTGCAAATGTATCTATAATTTTTGATGTTCCATGCTTGGTTTTATCCACTTTCTTGTGTTTTGTCCACACTTTGGAGTACTTTTCATATAATTTCTTGGACTAACCTATTAACAAGAGCCACAGTGCCAGCTGCCCGTTTTCTGCTGTTTTTTGGTTCCAATAAAGTTAGAAAATGAATATTCTCGGAATTGGACGGGACAAAAGCCAAAGTGCCTATTTTTTCGGAAGTCATCAGATGCCAGAATACGAGATGGAGAAGGGTTGGGGGCCGGCCACACCACCTAGCCGCGCGGTCAGGCCTGGCCCGCGCCAGCGGGTGGTCTTTCCGACCCCAGCACCCCTTCGGCCTCTCCTTCCGCCTATAAGATGCCCTCGGGACGAAAACCCTAAGTACCCGATCAAAAATCCACGAAAGAGTTTGTAGCCACCGTCATCTCCATCCCTAGATCGGGAGGGATCTGAAGCTCTTCCCGGCACCCTGCCAGAGAGGGGAATTCACCATGGAGGCCTGCTTCATCACCATGCAAGCCTCCGGTGTGATGCGTGAGTAGTTCATCCCTAGACTACGGATCCATGTACTAGTTAGATGCTATCTTGGCCAAGTAGATGCTAGCAACTCCAAGAGTTAGTATTTATGCTCGATAGTGCGTTCATGCCTCTGGTAATCTGGGGAAGTGACAGAAATCTCTAAGGTATTAGATGTGCTATTGCTACTAGGGAGAAAACAACAATCCTTTGTTCATAAAACAATCGTATTGTTTACATTACATGCAATTTGTAAAGCAATAATCTGTTGCTTGCAACTTAATACTGGAGGGGGTTCGGATGATAACCTGAAGGTGGATTATTAGTCATAGATGTAGTTGGATGGCGGTCTATGTATAATGTTGTAATGCCCAATCAAGTTCCAAAGGAGTCAAGATGATTAGTATATGCATGTATTTCTTTCTCGATGTTTGTCAATTGCCCCGCTGTAATTTGTTCACCCAGCATGTTATCTATCTTAAGGAGAGCCACCTCTAGTGAACTATGGATCCCGGTCCTTTTCTTTTACATATAATCTATAAACTGTTTACTGCTTTGTGTTTACTTTCTGCAAACTATTACTTCCTTCCATTCGATACGTTTAATCCTTTGTTTTCAGCAAAACCGGTGAGATTTACAACCTCATCGCAAGTTGGGGACAGAGTTCTATGGTTGTGTTGTGCAGGTCTCCACGTTGCTACTAGCACCGGTAGTGCGCCCTGCCAAGGCTCAGCTAGCAACACCTTTGGGGTGTTTCCTTGCTCCTAATGGTTTGATTAAACCTTGGTTTCATAACTGAGGGAAAGTTGCTGCTGTGCTCATCATACCTTCCTCTTGGGGTTCCCAACGAGCTCTACATCAACACTGAGCCATCAACCAGCGGCCCAGGCGTTTCTCTAACACATATACATAACTACATGGACTTACAAGCTCCCCTTTCATTTCACACCGACGACATCCATAGACAAGAGCATGATATCAACTAGGTACAAAGTACAAGTGCAATGTTGAAAGCGTTCCCCATGACAGCATGGTTCTGCTAATCCCCAACAAATAAGTTGAAGCATATACAACATAGATGACACAATGTTTTAAGTTTATTAAGGGCACGAAAAGTAACGTGTGCCATCAAGTTCGTGAGAGCTTTAATCACTAGTTTTCTCATAACAAGTTTAATTTTGAAGGTAGATAAAAACATCAATATACTTGGAATAGCATATGCTAGTAGGTAGGTATGGTGGACTCTTTGGAATAACTTGGTTTTAGGAGTTGGATGCATGAGTGGAACTCATACTTGGTTGGGGAGGCTAGCAAAAGACTGGGAGTGACCAACTAAGAAAGCAATAATGGCCATAATCATGCAGAGCGACAAAACATCATTGATCAAAGCATAAAGTGATACTACAAGTTGAAAACTAAAGGATCATAAAGGTATATGGTGACTTGGGATATTCATAACATGGTGTGATCATGTGCCAAGTCAACCCAAATAAAGCATCAAAGGAGAATACCACAATACTATGCTTTAATATGCTAAAACAACACATGATTCTTCCAAGGCACATTAAGCAATCTCAATTGTTTATAACAAGTCATGCTATAGCAAAGAATACTAAGCATAAAGCCAAAACAATATCAAGCATGGCATGACAAAGCATAGGCCACAGTCAAAAACAAGCTCTCTTTACCACTTAAGCATGAACTTTCCTACTCTTTTTCCAAACCAAACCAAACTATTTAAAAACCAATGTCTGAAAGAGGGGGTCCAACCAATTTATTCAGCAAACTATGAAAACCAAGCAAATAAAAAACCAAAATGAAAACGAAAAAGAAGACGCTCCAAGAACAACACAACTGTGCATGAAACAATAAAAATGAAGCGTTTGGAAGAAACCTGGGATTTTTATTGATGAAGAGGGGGATGCCTTGTCGTTAGGTTCAGTTCTAACGCCAATAAAATTTCCATTAAAACACTAGCTACTGTAGCAGTTCCCTCAAAAAGCTCAATTCCCCAAAAGAACTAAAAAAGGAACCAACAAGAAGCAAATGCAGAAAAAGGCAGAAATCTGTCAAAACGGACCAGCAGGTAAAGAAGAATTTTTTCAAAGACCTTCTATTGCTCAAATCAAAAAGTGTTGAACTAACGAAAGTTAGATAACAACCTGGGGAAGAAGCACAAAAATTCACGCCTCAAAAGGACGTACAAAGATTTTACACGAATGTTTACGGTGAAGCACAGAAATCTGTTTCGGGACAGCAACTTTCCCAATCATTACTTCTCTCTCATTAGAGGTTACTCTTGGCACAAAAAGCAAATAAAAATGATAAGGAGCTGTTATTACTGAAGTAATAACTTCTAAGACTTGTCTAAAACTTTTAGGTTATCTCCCTATAAGTACTTTTCTTTAACGCCTTTAAGTTAGGCATAAGAAACAAGAAAAAGAATCAAGTGTTCTCAAATGAAGAAGCATTAAGAGCCAAAAAAAAATTCATAGGAGAGGCAAAAGAAATATTCTATCTCTTCCTAGGGAAGTGTTCTATACCTTTCTTGAGTGGGATTTGATATTTAATGGTGCCTTCTTTCATATCAATAATGGCACCAAGAGTTCTAAGAAAAAGGTCTTCCCAAAGTAATAGGACAAGAAGCATTGCATTCAAGATCCAAAACATAGAAATCAACGGGGACATAGGCATTGTTAACCATAATAAGAACATCATTAATACTCCCCATGAGTTTCTTTTTAGCATTATCATCAAGTGGGACATTCAAATAACAATCTTCCAACGGTGGTAAATCAAGCATATCATAAATCCTTCTAGGCATAATAGAAACACTACTATCAAGATCACATAAAGCTTTGAAATCAAAATCATTCACTTTCATATTAATGATGGGTTCCCAACCATCTTCTTGTTTTATAGGAATAGAAGCTTTATGTTTCATCTTTTCTTCTTTAATCTTTATGAGAGCATCAGTAATGTGTTTTGTAAAGGCCATATTCATAGCACTAGCATTAGGACTTTTAGCAAGCTTTTGTAGCAACTTAATAACTTTAGAGATATTGCAATCATCAAGATCAAAACCATAATTATCATCTAAAGTAGTAGAGCTATTACTAGCCTCAAAACTAGTGGTAGTGATAGTAGAAACAGTAATGTTTCTAGCAATTTCATCTTCTGTTTCCAACTTAGCATGTAATTCAGCTAATAGTCTAACATTTTCATCAATTCTAACTTGTATGGCATTAGTAGCTGCAAAGGGATTATCATTAGTTTCAGGTTTAGCAGCCATTTTATTAATCAAAGAGGATTGAGCTTCAGACAAAGATGATATATTTCTTTCAGCATTAGAAAGTTTCAATTGCAAATTAGGAATTTCCCTATTCAAATTCTCAAGTTGATGACTAATATTCTTCAAAATGGTAGATTGTTCCTCCATAGTTTTAGTGAATAATTTGTTTTATTCATATTGCATTTGCATAAAGTTTTTAGTGGCTCTTTCAACTTCTAAAATTCTTCCTTCACTAGGTGTTCCAGGTTTGCCATTATAACCATAAGTATTATTAGGAGGGTGAGGCCTATAATTGTTGTTACCAAAATTGTTTCCGTAGGCATTGTTGCTAAAATTGTTATTTCTTATAAAGTTCACATCAAATTGCTCTTCTTGAGCAACCAAAGAGGCTAAGGGAACAATATTTGGATCAATATGGGATTTCCCATTAACAAGCATAGACATAATAACATCAATCTTATCACTCAAGGAGGAGGTTTCCTCAACAGAATTTACCTTCTTACCTTGTGGAGCTTTTTCAGTATGCCATTCAGAGTAGTTAACCATCATATTATCTAGAAGCTTTGTTGCAGCACCCAAAGTAATGGTCATAAAGGTACCTCCAGCAGCAAAATCCAATAGGTTCCTTGAAGAATAGTTCAATCCTGCATAAAAGGTTTGGATAATCATCCAAGCAGTTAGTCCATGAGTGGGACAATTCTTTACCAAAAATTTCATTCTTTCCCAAGCTTGAGAAACATGTTCATTATCATATTGTTTAAACTTCATTATTTCACTTCTCATAGATATAATCTTAGCAGGAGGATAGTATTTTCCAATGAAAGCATCTTTGCATTTAGTCCAAGAATCAATACTATTCCTAGGTAGGGATTTTAACCATTCTTTAGCTTTTCCTCTCAAAGAGAAAGGAAACAATTTAAGCATAATAATATCTCCATCTATATCCCTATGCTTTTGCATCTCACAAAGTTCAACAAAGTTATTTAGATAGGCAGTAGCATCTTCATTACCAATACCAGAAAATTGTTCTCTCATAACAAGAGTGAGTAAGGCAGGTTTTATTTCAAAGAAAGTAGCTTCAGGAACAGGTGGAGCAATAGGTGTGCTCATAAAATCATTGTTGTTGGTGCTAGTGAAGTCACACAACTTAGTGTTTTCAAGAGTAGTCATTTTTTTGTGTTTTTAATAAGCAAAGCAAACTTGTAAAACTATTTTTTTGTGTTTTTGATAAAGAAACAATCAAACAAAGCAAAAGTAAACTAAGAAAAACAAAAATAACAAAGTAAAGGGATTGGTTATGAGGGACTCCCCTTGTGAAGATGTCCTTGACTCCCCGGCAACGGCGCTAGAAAAATACTTGTTGACTCGTGTATTAACGAGCTCGTTGGGGAACCCCAAGAGGAAGGTATGATGATCATAGTAGTAAGTTTCCCTCAGTTATGAAACCAAGGTAATCAATCTAGTAGGAGCAAGGAAACACCCCAAAGGTGTAGCTAGCTGAACTTTGGCAGGGCGCACTACCGGTGCCAACAGCAACGTGGAGACCTGCACAACACAACCACAGAACTCTGTCCCCAACTTGCGATGAGGTTGTCAATCTCACCGGTTTTGCTGAAAACAAAGGATTAAACGTATCGAGTGGAAGAAAGTAATAGTTTGCAGAAAGTAAACACAAAGAAGTAAACAGTTGATTGTAGATTGAAAGTAAAATAAAGGACTGGGGTCCATAGTTCACTAGAGATGGCTCTCCTTAAGATAGATAACATGTTGGGTGAACAAATTACAGTGGGGCAATTAACAAACATCGAGAAAGCATACAAGCATATACTACTCATCTTGACTCCTTTGAGATTCAATTGGGCATTACAACACTATACATAGACCGCCATCCAACTACATCTATGACTAATAATCCACCTTTAGGTTATCATCCGAACCCCCTCTAGTATTAAGTTGCAAGCAACGGATAATTGCATTACGAATTGCGTGTAAAGTAAACAATACGATTGTTCTATGAACAAAGTATTGTTGTTTTCTCCCTAGTAGCAACAGCACATCTAGTACCTTAGAGATTTCTGTCACTTCCCCAGATTACCGGAGGCATGAACCCACTATCAAGCATAAATACTAACTCTTGGAGTTGCTAGCATCTACTTGGCCAAGATAGCTACTAACAACGGAAAGCATGCAAGATAACAAATAACAAAGGCATGATAGAATCATTAATCAATCTGAAATGGCATCTCAATATCCATCGGATCCCCGCAAACACAACATGCAGAATTACAAATAAACGATCTTGATCATGAACGGAGCTCACAAGATCTAAACATGATAGCACAAAGGAGGAGAACCAGCCATCTAGCTACTACATGGACCCATAGTCCAGAGATGTACTACTCATGCATCACCCCGGAGGCTTGCATGATGATGAAGAAGGCCTCCAGAGTGAATTCCCCTCTCCGGCAGGATGCCGGGAAGAGCTTCAGATCCCTCTTGATCTAGGGATGGAGATGACGGCGGCTACAGACTCTTTCGTGGAATTTTGATCGGGTACTTAGGGTTTCCGTATCAGAGGCAATATATAGGCGGAAGGAGAGGCCGAGGGGGTGCCTGGGGCGGCCAGACCAGCCCCTGGTGCGGGCCAGGCCTTGCCGCGCGGCCAGGTGGTGTGGCCGGGGCCCATCCCCTCTCCATCTCGTATTCTGGCTCCAAATGTCCCTCGGTGAAAAACTGACTTTGGCTTTTGTCCCGTCCAATTTCGAGAATATTCATTTTCTGACTTTCCTGGAACCAAAAACAGCAGAAAACAGGCAGCTGGCACTGTGGCTCTTGTTAATTGGTTAGTCCAAGAAATCATATGAAAAGTACTCCAAAGTGTGGACAAAACATAAGAAAGTAGATAAAACCAAGCATGGAACATCAAGAATTATGGATACGTTTGCAATGTATCACTACACATCAGTAATAGGCACAGTAGGATGCATATGATCATGAAAATTTTGTGCACCTTCATAAGAATTAAGTGTGGACGTGGGGAGTAATAGGATTTCTTTGCGAAGGAGAGGACCAGCATTGGGATTAAGGGATGCAAAGGGGAACACATTCTCATCAAAGACAACATCATGAGATATGTACATGCGGCCTATAGATAAATCAAGGCACTTGACGCCTTTATGGAGAGGACTATAACCTAGGAGGACACAACATGTAGATCAAAACGCTAGTTTGCGTGTGTTATAAGGACGAAGATTGGGCCAACAGGCACAACCAAAAACTTGAAGAGCATCATAGTTGGGCTTAACATGAAGAAGACGTTCACTAGGAGTTTCAAGATCGATGACTTTGCTGGGAAGTAAGTTTATGAGGAAGGTGGCAGTGAGGAAGGCTTCATCCCAGTATTTTAGAGGCATAGATGCATTGGCAAGTAAGGCAAGACCAACTTCAACTATGTGACGATGTTTTCTCTCAGCTGATCCATTTTGTTGATGTGCATGAGGACAAGATACATGGCGTGTGATGCCAACTTTTTGAAAGAATGTATTAAGTTTCTCATACTCACCCCCCCCCCCCCAATCAGTTTGCATAGTAATAATTTTCCTATCAAACTTACGCTCACTCATACTGCTGGTAATTCATAAAGGCTTGATACACATCAGAACACTTTTTGAGCAAATAGATCCAAGAAAATATACTATAATCATCAATAAAGCTTACATAGTATGCATGCTTCCTAGCAGAAAGAGGAGAAGGACCCCAAACATCAGAAAACACTTGTTCCAAAGGAGCAGTAGACCTACTAGTAGACACAGGGTATGGTAACTGATAACTCTTAGCCAGCTGATAAGAATCACAAACATAAGGAGTAATTTCTGGGGTGTAAGCTATTTTATTTTTCCTAAGAACTTGTTGAACCACAAATGAAGACAGATGTCCTAAGAGAAGATGCCATGTAGAGGAAGACGGCTTTATTGTGATGAAGGCATGCTTGGAGGACTCGTTGGAGATTGGCATCAAGGGATAAAGACCTCCATGGCAAGGGCCTCTAAACAGGATTTGGTGGGTGGCTTGGTCCTTGATCAAAAAGAAGAAAGGATGAAATTCAATATAAACATGATTATCAAGAGTGAATTTATGAACAGATAGAAGATTTTTAGATGCACTAGGAACATGTAATATGGAATTGAGGTGAAAGTCATTATGAAGAGTGCGCAAAACTGAATGACCAATATGACTAATGTGCATACCTGTACCGTCAGCAGTACGAACACGATCCTGTCCATGGTATGTGTCATGTGTGGAGAGCTTGTTCAGGTCATGTAACACCCTCAGAATCGGCTCTATGCAAGTTTTAGCGAATCCCGCCAAACCCGCATAGAAACGATTCAAAGGTGCCCACCAGGCACTTTCGTGCGGGTGGAAAACGAAGTAATAACATTACACAACAGTCCTCGATGGGACCCACAGAACAGATATATATACAACAGCGACTCGAGGAGTCAAGAATACAGATATAATATACAAAGATCCAATCACCTTGAAAATAATAGAGCGTCCGACTACGGACAAGATGCAAATGGGGCTAAGAGCCCTGAAGAATAACCAATGGCGTCCATAACCTTGCCCAGGCCAAGCCGGAAGGGTAACCCTGCTAACGACGACGATCTCAAACCTGCTAAACAAAAAGGGGTGCCGACAAAGGGCAAAGGAAAAAGAGGAGCGTCAGTACTGAGGCCAGTACATGGCGAGACTAGAATTCGGCGGTCCTCGCCTACATAGGTATGGTGGGCTAAAGCGGCAGCGCGGCATGCACTAAACAACCTATAGAGACTCGATATAACTGTCGGCTATCAGAGAGGGATAAGAAAGACCTATTCGGAACCAACCTGATGCTACCACCAAACAAACCCATCCTGGTATTTTCCCCTCGAGTCCAAACGAGGAAGTCAACCGAGGAACTCACACAGTGGGCAGTTTTATTCATTCCGTTATAGTTGCGGCAATTACTAGTCAAATATAGATAGTCATCCTGATATAATAAGCAGTGGTCAGTATTAGTTAACCATTCCGTTGTAGTTGCAACACTTACTAGTCAGATACAATAAGCATGAGAGATCCCAAAACCCAGCAGTTGTTGGTACTTTTATTTAGCCATTCCGTTGTAGTTGAGCTGATTACTAGTCACATCGGATACAAGTCAAATTATAATAGTAAACTTTAGTTATAGTTGTCTATGATCGAGAACTGTGCTCCAAGTCGTCCATAACCGCGGACACGGCTTTTCGAAAAGATTTAACCGCAGGTGCACCAAAGTATCCACACGCACTTGACCCTTTTGCCGGATCAATTAACATACACCCATCGGTATGTCGGCGGGCCTAAGTCATGACGCTTCCTGCACCCAAAGCAAGTACATGGGGCCACCCCACTAAGTCTACCATAGCGAAGTCGGCCGGTCTCCGAGACGGACTCGGGGTTTGGGTGGACGTCAGAAACGACGGGAACCCGAAAGATGATCTGGCTTGTCGATACAGCAAAACGTGTCCCGATCCTAAAGACAGGTGCGACATCGCACAATTTAAATAAAGCAGCAAAGCATGGCATAAGTACAGAATAGTAAATAAAACCTCAAACTAGTTGTGGCCCCGGACAATACTTTGAAATCAGGTACTAATCGATGGGTGCCCACATCCCACATGTGGTTAGCGCGCCGATCTCGGAACAGTGTCAAGAACTCGGGTCCCACGGACACCAAAGTGAGCGGTCGGAAACCAAATATTGTCTATCACCCACCGGTGCCTCTGCATTACCTACTTCAATTTTAGTTATTAAACAGTAATTAAAGTCTTGATCACTCCAACATTAAACACACGGCAATACTCCAACAACTGTGGTACTGGACGAGACGCAACAGCACTAGAGCAAGCGACTACGACGCGCAAGTCCAACTATCTACCAAACAACAGGTAATAGGATGTGTCCAAGGCAATATAAGGCTGCAAGGGATATCACGGGCACGAAACTAGAGCATCGCAACACAGATAGCAATAGATCAACAGGAGGGAATAAATACTATAAAAGTAAGATAGGTAGAAAGGGGGAGGTGCTCGCCTGAAAACATTGCCGAAGGTTCATCCGAAGATCGGGTCGACACTCGCATCAACTCAATGGCCTAGTCCGTGAAGAAGCAAAACACTAGCACAAACACCGGATGCACTATTTAATACTATGACAGAAGATCGGGCATGATGCATGTATGATGCATGACATGGCAAGATGCGATGCAACTAGGCAATGTTAAGCGGAACCGGGGTCCCGACATTTATTTAGAAGGTTCATGTTGTTTAGATACCCGCCATTTAAATGTTGTATTAATAAGGCAAAATATGACACCGGTTCGCTATACAAATTTAAATGGGACCAATATACGACTAGATTTGCCCGCATATGGATCCCATATTTAATTATCAGGTGAATCGGCATAAGGCCCCCAAACCACAGACAGGTATGCATGCATGAACAATTTAATATGCATCAGTTGATAATGTCATATTATAAAAATAATGGGGTCTCGGATAGGGAATCACATTAGGGTTCGGCGAACTTGGGCTCCGAGGGATTCGGGGTCGGGTCTCAGGGTCCGGATCTGGGGTTCGGTCTCGCGGGATCGTCCTCGGATAACAGAGTAGATCTTGGCGTTCCGAGACGAAGGACTTGGTTTGGCGTCGGGGGCGCATCGGTCTCGCCCTGGTCGGTGTCGATCTTGTTGTTGCAAAGATGTTGTCCGGTCCGCGTATCGGGTCGGTCTTGGCATCTGGCTGAAGTACTTGGCGTATCCGAGATGAAGCGCTTATCACTCCATGTGGTGATCTTGGCGTCCGAGCGACGATCTTGTCGCATCCGCGGTCGTCGGTTCATGTCGTCGGTCTTGTCGTTTCACCGTGCAGATCTGGTCTGGCACTCGAAGCGAAGGTTTTCGGGTTCGACGCTTGAGCGCGCTGGTTCGGTCTTCGGGTCCATGTAGACGGTCATGGCGTCCGGGATGAAGAACTTGGCGTTCCGTGTTGGCAAACTCGGTGTTCCAAGGTGAAGTGCTTGTCGTTCCGGTCGTGATCTTGGCGATCTTGAGTTCGGGTCTTGGCATCCGTGTAGGAGTTCTTGCCGATCTCCTCAGAATTCCGCGGATACATCTTCACGCGTCGATGGCCTTCGAGGTCTCGCCCGACGGATCCGTGATGTAGATCTTGGCGTCATTTGTCGAGGTTCTCGTGTGTCGGTGCCGGACTCGAGTATGGTGTCGATGGTCTTGTGGTTCCATCTCGGCTTGTCGGTGAAGAACTCAGGCTTCGGGACTTGTTTGTCGGTGTCGGCCTCGGATTATGAAACTACAGGCACACACTTGCAGCAGGTGGAGGTGGGGCGGGCTGGGATTGGATGGGGGGAAAGGGAGTGGCGAGGTGGCGGCGGGCTATTGGAGGGAGTGATGTGGCTGGGGACTGGTTAGGTTAGGTTTGGGTAGGAAAAGATCTGGGTAGGCTGGTTTTTGTCTTGGGGTGGATGGGTCGAATCGTTTCAGATGGCTGCCCCCTAAAAATAAAATAAATATTTTATTATTTTAAAACGGGGCTTTTGAAATCCATTGGTAGACGAAACAAAATAATCCGGAGACCCGGGTTTGGATTTTGAAATAAAGGCTGGGTGTTTAGAAAACAAAAATGTGTTTTTCGAAAATAGTTTCAGACAAACAAATGCATGATGATGACGATGCTCAAATGCAATGTGGCATGATGGCATGAGCATGCGGTCATGATGATGCAATGCACAAAAACAACGCGATTTTCTAGTAGTGGTTTTTGCGGGGCGCCACAATTCGACACCACTAACAATGGATCTCGCCCTCGAGATCCGCCTCATGGTACCGGAAGGAAGGTCGGCGATCTGCGTCTTCTTGCTTCGTGTAGATCCGCGCGACACCACTAACAAGAGGTCGTTGTCCGAGATCGTCGAGAGAACACTCCGGGAACAAAGGTTGAAGGTAGAGGTATCAACAAATAAAGCCACCTCTAGCTTCGATAGGAAGAGGGAACCGATGCATTCTCATCCACTTCAATGTACAAAAGCGAATAGAAGGGGTAGTCGGCATGGGGGCCAATCCATCACGCACCCAAACTATTACTCTACACAATCAGTAGAAAAGCATGCAACCATTCTCGGAATCAGACCGAAGATCTCGACAATCGAGGTTCAGAAACAGAGGAGTGATGCAGACTCTGCATCGGATCTGGCGTAGAGGATGTCGTCGCGTCGGAAAACACCGGAAGGCACGAGAAGGAACAAAGAGAAGTCCCACGGATGAAGGATTCCTCGGATAGCATGAAGACCAGATGTAGCAACACCGTTACCAAAGGAGGAAGCGAAACCCTGAAGGTACGACGAAAACCCAACCACGAGAATTCCTGGACTCGAAGAAAGAGAAGAGAGCGGATTCAAAACACGTAGAGGTAAGAGGAGAATAGCAGAGGGATAAGGAGTAAAATCAGACCTAATCAGAACTATCCAACCGATTTTTCAAAAATAGTTTTGACACTCTACTTCGGCCGTTAGCTAGGTTATCCTACAGGCTGGACTTGTGGGGTATCGCAACTGCTGAGCTCTGATACCACTCTGTAACACCCTCAGAATCGGCTCTATGCAAGTTTTAGCGAATCCCGCCAAACCCGCATAGAAACGATTCAAAGGTGCCCACCAGGCACTTTCGTGCGGGTGGAAAACGAAGTAATAACATTACACAACAGTCCTCGATGGGACCCACAGAACAGATATATATACAACAGCGACTCGAGGAGTCAAGAATACAGATATAATATACAAAGATCCAATCACCTTGAAAATAATAGAGCGTCCGACTACGGACAAGATGCAAATGGGGCTAAGAGCCCTGAAGAATAACCAATGGCGTCCATAACCCTGCCCAGGCCAAGCCGGAAGGGTAACCCTGCTAACGACGACAATCTCAAACCTGCTAAACAAAAAGGGGTGCCGACAAAGGGCAAAGGAAAAAGAGGAGCGTCGATCGAGGCCAAGACACGGCGAGACTAGAATTCATGGCCTCGCCTACATAGGTATGGTGGACTGAAGCGGCAGCGCAGCATGCACTAAACAACCTATAGAGACTCGATATAACTGTCGGCTATCAGAGAGGGATAAGAAAGACCTATTCGGAACCAACCTGATGCTACCACCAAACAAACCCATCCTGGTATTTTCCCCTCGAGTCCAAACGAGGAAGTCAACCGAGGAACTCACACAGTGGGCAGTTTTATTCATTCCGTTATAGTTGCGGCAATTACTAGTCAAATATAGATAGTCATCCTGATATAATAAGCAGTGGTCAGTATTAGTTAACCATTCCGTTGTAGTTGCAACACTTACTAGTCAGATACAATAAGCATGAGAGATCCCAAAACCCAGCAGTTGTTGGTACTTTTATTTAGCCATTCCGTTGTAGTTGAGCTGATTACTAGTCACATCGGATACAAGTCAAATTATAACAGTAAACTTTATTTATAGTTGTCTATGATCGAGAACTGTGCTCCAAGTCGTCCATAAATCATGACACGGCTTTTAAAAGATTTAACTCGCAGGGTGCACCAAAGTATCCACACGCACTTCGACCCTTTTGCCGATCAATTAACATACACCCATCGGTATGTCGGGGCCTAAGTCATGACGCTTCCTGACCCAAAGCAAGTACATGGGGGCCACCCCACTAAGTCTACCCGCAACGAAGTCGGCCGGTCTCCGAGACGGACTCAGGGTTTGGGTGGACGGCTGTAAACGACTGGGAACCCAAAAAGATGACTGGGCTTGTTGATACAGCGAAAACGTGTCCCGATCCTAAACAGTACAGGTGCAGTACATCGCACAATTTAAATAAAGCAGTAAAGCATGGCATAAGTACAGAATAGTAAATAAAACCTCAAACTAGTTGTGGCCCCCGGTACAATACTTTGAAATCAGGTACTAATCGATGGGTGCCCACATCCCACATGTGGTTAGCGCCCGATCTCTAACAGTGTCAAGAACTCGGGGTCCTACGGGACACCAGTGAGCGGTCGGAAACCAAATATTGTCTATCACCCACCGGTGCCTCTGCATTACCTACTTCAATTTTAGTTATTAAACAGTAATTAAAGTCTTGATCACTCCAACATTAAACACACGGCAATACTCCAACAACTGTGGTACTGGACGAGACGCAACGGCACTAGAGCAAGCGACTACGACGCGCAAGTCCAACTATCTACCAAACAACAGGTAATAGGATGTGTCCAAGGCAATATAAGGCTGCAAGGGATATCACGGGCACAAAACTAGAGCATCGCAACACAGATAGCAATAGATCAACAGGAGGGAATAAATACTATAAAAGTAAGATAGGTAGAAAGGGGGAGGTGCTCGCCTGAAAACATTGCCGAAGGTTCATCCGAAGATCGGGTCGACACTCGCATCAACTCAACGGCCTAGTCCGTGAAGAAGCAAAACACTAGCACAAACACCGGATGCACTATTTAATACTATGACAGAAGATCGGGCATGATGCATGTATGATGCATGACATGGCAAGATGCGATGCAACTAGGCAATGTTAAGCGGAACCGGGGTCCCGACATTTATTTAGAAGGTTCATGTTGTTTAGATACCCGCCATTTAAATGTTGTATTAATAAGGCAAAATATGACACCGGTTCGCTATACAAATTTAAATGGGACCAATATACGACTAGATTTGCCCGCATATGGATCCCATATTTAATTATCAGGTGAATCGGCATAAGGCCCCCAAACCACAGACAGGTATGCATGCATGAACAATTTAATATGCATCAGTTGATAATGTCATATTATAAAAATAATGGGGTCTCGGATAGGGAATCACATTAGGGTTCGGCGAACTTGGGCTCCGAGGGATTCGGGGTCGGGTCTCAGGGTCCGGATCTGGGGTTCGGTCTCGCGGGATCGTCCTCGGATAACAGAGTAGATCTTGGCGTTCCGAGACGAAGGACTTGGTTTGGCGTCGGGGGCGCATCGGTCTCGCCCTGGTCGGTGTCGATCTTGTTGTTGCAAAGATGTTGTCCGGTCCGCGTATCGGGTCGGTCTTGGCATCTGGCTGAAGTACTTGGCGTATCCGAGATGAAGCGCTTATCGCTCCATGTGGCGATCTTGGCGTCCGAGCGACGATCTTGTCGCATCCGCGGTCGTCGGTCTTGTCGTTTCACCGTGCAGATCTGGTCGTCGGCGCACTCAGGGTTTCGGGTTCGACGCTTGGAGCGGCGCCGGGTTCGGTCTTCGGGTCCATGTAGACGGTCATGGCGTCCGGGATGAAGAACTTGGCGTTCCGTGTTGGCAAACTCGGTGTTCCAAGGTGAAGTGCTTGTCGTTCCGGTCGTGATCTTGGCAGTCTTCAGGTTCGGGTCTTGGCATCCGTGTAGGAGTTCTTGCCGATCTCCTCAGAATTCCGCGGATACATCTTCACGCGTCGATGGCCTTCGAGGTCTCGCCCGGCGGATCCGTGATGTAGATCTTGGCGTCATTTGTCGAGGTTCTCGTGTGTCGGTGCCGGACTCGGGTATGGTGTCGATGGTCTTGTGGTTCCATCTCGGCTTGTCGGTGAAGAACTCAGGCTTCGGGACTTGTTTGTCGGTGTCGGCCTCGGCTTATGAAACTACAGGCA
Organism: Avena insularis; assembly: GCA_023614405.1. Classification (NCBI taxonomy): domain Eukaryota; kingdom Viridiplantae; phylum Streptophyta; class Magnoliopsida; order Poales; family Poaceae; genus Avena; species Avena insularis. The sequence continues at coordinate 471,833,636 of CM042694.1, forward strand.
CACACTTGCAGCAGGTGGAGGTGGGGCGGGCTGGGATTGGATGGGGGGAAAGGGAGTGGCGAGGTGGCGGCGGGCTATTGGAGGGAGTGATGTGGTTGGGGACTGGTTAGGTTAGGTTTGGGTAGGAAAAGATCTGGGTAGGCTGGTTTTTGTACTGGGGGTGGCCGACTGGGTCGAATCGGCCCGGTATGGCTGCCCCCTAAAAATAAAATAAATATTTTATTATTTTAAAATGGGGCTTTTGAAATCCATTGGTAGACGAAACAAAATAATCCGGAGACCCGGGTTTGGATTTTGAAATAAAGGCTGGGTGTTTAGAAAACAAAAATGTGTTTTTCGAAAATAGTTTCAGACAAACAAATGCATGATGATGACGATGCTCAAATGCAATGTGGCATGATGGCATGAGCATGCGGTCATGATGATGCAATGCACAAAAACAACGCGATTTTCTAGTAGTGGTTTTTGTGGGGCGCCACAGGTCACCAGTGATGTGAGTAGTAGCACCAGAATCGTAGTACAATTAGTGTCAACTCTAGCATAGTTGACACCCTTGTTCCCATGATCACCGTTATCATCACGGTCACCATGATCACCATGAGAATCATCTCCATAACGCTACCAGCACTCTTTGGCAGGGTGGCCATGAATGTTGCAAATCTGACATGTAGTGTCCACATAAGGTGTGCGCTGGCGGTCACGCTGACCATGCCCACCATCATCACGCCTGCCCAGCGGTCATCATCACAGCTGCGAGCTGGATAGCCACCACCATCACGCCTGTCTTGGGCACGGTATCCACAGTCCTCCTGACGACCACGATCACCACAGTAGTCCTGCAGTGGTCGGTGATCCTCATACTGACCACGGTCATCATCTCTACGGAGAGGACGATCATCACGCCATCCACCGCAATCCTCCTGACGAGGGCGATCATCATGCCATCCACCACGATCCTCCTAGAGGTCCTAACCACGCGGCGGAGCGCCACCTCCATGGCGAGCAAGATGAGTAGACGAGGATAAGATGATATCATCATTTTTGTGCATCCGATCATAAGCTTGAACCTGCTGAAAAAGATCTTCCAACGAGGTGCCAGGATTGGCACGAACAAGAGTAATAAGGGAGTTATAAGAGCTCCCAAGGCCATTAAGAACATACCAAACGATCTCATCAGTATCACATGGTTTTCCAGCAGCACCAAGTTCTTGTGAGATAGTCTTCATCTTGGCAAAATATTTTTCAGCAGACATATCGTTCTTCTTGTTCTCCACCAGGGCAGTCCGCAGATGCTGAATCCGTGATTTGGACGAGGCAGAAACATGGGCGTTGAGAGATGCCCAAACTGTAGCTGAGGTATCAAGGCCAATGACATGGGCCAGTACATCAGGGGAGAGGGCATTCAGCAGCCAACAAAGCACCTACTGATCACGAGCAATCCAAATAGCATAGCTAGGGTTTGGGATTGTAACCTTCTTGTTCTCAGTATCTTCTGTCTCAAGCAGCTTGTCAGGGGCCTCATCTATTCCTTCAACAAGCTCCAGCACGCACGCACCATGAAGGACGGGCACGACTAGGGCCTTCCACACCAAGGAGTTCTCCCGAGTCAGCAGTTGCGTAGGAGGAGCACCAAGGGCTACAGCAAGAGCGGTTGGTGAAGACGAAGAAGCCATCGAAGAGCTGTTCCCTGCCACGGCAGAAAAACAGCAAGAAATCCTGCCACGGCAGACGATGGCAGCGGTGGCAGAAAAAAAGATCAAAATCTCAGCCACGGCAGAGATCGATCTAGGGTTTTGGTTTGGAGTGTCTTGAGCATGGCAGCAGCGTCTAGGGTAGCGGCGGAGGCGAGTGTCTTGTGTTGGTTTTAGGGTTGTGTTTGGCGGCGGCAGCGGCTAGGGAAGCGGCGGCGGCAGGTCTTGTCGTGTTTTTGGGTCGTGTATGGGCTTGGGTTTTGATCATAGGGTTTTCAAGGGCGGCGGCAGCAGTCGTGCTGCGGCGGTGGCAATCTTGAGAGGCGGCGGCGGCTGAGGACCAGCGGCAGCGGTTTCGGTTTCTTTTCGACGAGCTAGGTCATGGAAGAGGTAGGCTCTGATACCATGTCAATGTTTGTGATTTGGGGCATTGAACCGTGCGTGGAGCTAGCACGGGTTGCGTGTTAATATAGGTGCCATAAACGGCTGACATAGTACAAGTTTGAGTCCAGGTAGGACACGTACACAGACGTACGGTCGAACACATATGCATAACCTATTACATTGTCTAACAACTTTGGTTGCACACAACTATGGCACTTAGAACCTTTGGCAATAGTGAAATTCGGAATTAAACTCATGCTGGACATTCGAGACATCAAACCAAAATTAATGTGACATAAACAAGAATGTCAAACACTGGTATCATCATTAACATCACCACAAATATGATTCATGGATTTATTACAAAACTCTGAAAGAGAGAAACGGAACAAGCCTCCAAACTCATAACCTTTACCGATAAATTGTCCATGTTTCGAAACAATGACTTTATTAAACTCTAACACAACCTTGAAACCATCTCTACATAGAAGGGAGCCACTAAAGAGATTCTTGTTCATAGTAGGGACATGCTGCACGTTCCTCAGCTGCACGATTTTTCCGAAAGTAAACTTCAGATCCATCATGCCAACACCACGAGCAGAAGCATGTGATCCATTCCCCATTAGGACGGAAGAATCCCGTGCGACCTGATAAGAAGTGAACATAGATATGTCAGCACACACATGAACATTATCACCCGTACCAACCACCAACATGGTGATTGAAACACTGAAAGAACAGTAAATAAATTACCATCCATCCGTGTTGCTAGCGGTCACGATGTTGATAGTCTTTCCACTTTTCCCTCTGCGATCTGCACGTTCTGGGCAGTCCTTGGAAAAGTGTCCGAGCTCTCCACAGGTAAAGCATCCTAGGTCGGCTTTGTTCTGATTCTTCTTCTTCTTGAAGGTTGTAGTCTTTTTAGGCTTGTTGAAGGAGGGCTTATAGTTCTCTTTGTTCTTGTCGAAGGTCCTCTTCTGCACCATGTTGGTGCTAGACTGACCCTCGCCTCCTTTCTCAGCAGTGTCCTTAGCCCGAGCCTTCTCCTCAACATCAAGAGACGCTATAAGGTTTTCAACTGATATCTCTTGTCTCTTATGCTTGAGACTTGTGGTGAAGTTCCTCCATGAAGAAGGCAACTTTGCAATGATGCACCCAGCCACAAACTTGTCGGGTAAGTTACACTTAAGGATTTCAAGCTCCTTGGCAAAGCACTGTATCTCATGAGCTTGTTCGACTACATAACGGTTATTAACCATCCTGTAATCATGAAAGCTCTCCATGATGTATAGTTCACTGCCAGCATCTGTTACACCGAACTTAGCGTTTACTGCCTCCCAGAGCTCTTTTCCATCTTTGATGTGCATGTACGCATCAAACAGCTTGTTGTCAAGAACACTCAGAACGCATCCCACAAAGGCAAGATTGGTTTCCTTGAACTTGTTCTGATCTTGTTCAGATATAGTTTCTTTAGGTAAACCCTCACTAGCCTCGAATACTTTCAGATTTTGCAGCCACATAGTGGTCTTATACTGCCACCTCTTAAAATGAATACCGGTAAACTTTTCCGGCTTCATCACATCGGCCAAGTGTCCCATGTTTATCTCATAAAATTGCCTATAATAAGGTTTTTGGATTGTTGGATAATTAGGCACAACTTCATGATCAATTCCAGAATATTAAACATGACAAAACCAGCTCCTAGCACATGTAACTCGAACATACTAGATGTACTAAACAACAAGATGAACGAAAACAAGCAGCAGCTAAACATGTACTCGCAGAACATGGTGAATAGCCAGACAGGAGAACGTCGCACATACCATTTGATTGCTGAAGTAGTCGCAGCAGTAACCTTGCGGAAGACTGATCAAAGCAGATGGCAGCAAAGACGACGATAGGCAGCACCACCCAACTTTGATGGAAGACGACCCGTGATGAAGAATTCGAGCAGTCGTGCAGAGCGGTTCCCAAAAACCTTATTCGCCCTCTCCCGTATAGGATCGCAAAGGCGAGTGGTTCCGGAGATCTGCTCTCCCGTCCGCCGATGCACGCCGGCAAGCGGGATGGAGTAGACTACGGTGGCAGCGCAAGCAGAGAGGTTAACCTTAGATTGGATTCGGTGTGTTCTGTGGTGGTAGCCGCGCACGGCTTTATATAGAGCGTCTCAAGAAACCCTAACAGAGGCAAACGTGGGCCGAGTCCATGTTGCACACGTTTGGGTCGGTTACAGTAGCCCACGATCCGGGAGCGACCCGAATAGGCTGACTGTTGACACGTCACGATTCCCGCAACCCGCGGCGCACGCGTCGTGACGAGACGGGGGGGTGGTGCGTGTGAGCGGCAGCATCGTCGGAGGAGGAGCACGCGTGTAGCTCTCTTATTGTCACTCACTTACAAAGTGGTGCAACACTCCACCTTATAAGCTGGTGTAACTCTCCTTCAACTTTCCATGTAGGACTAAACTTTAGCTCCCACTCCACTCCCATGTGAGCTACCCCAATCATGGGTCCAAACATATGTGAGCTGCCATCAACATAGGCTTTGAGATTTAAGGGAAAATCTGAAATCTATATGGGCTTATTTGTATTGGCCCATTATTTCTAACACGCCTCAGCTGCCCTCCATCTCGAAGCACGACCTCGTCCAACTCTGTCTCTCCTCTATCAGTAGCTCTGGTCTCTTCCAGTATCGACCTCGTTGTCGTCAGACTACATATTGGCCACCTCCAAGCTGGACGACCTTGTTATTCCAGAGCGCCTCTAGCCCAATCGTGGGCTTCTCCTCCAGCCGGACGTGATATGAGAACGCTGCCGGTGCTTTTTGTGTGGTGTGTTCGGGTTGATGTGAGGTTTCATAGGGGGAGTAGGTGGTCATAATCAGCTATCATACCGAACTCAAGATTTGTGGCCAGGAGGAACGTAATCTCAGAATGGGTTGGTTAGTCGAATCCTGCCTTACCTGGGTTTCTAAAGATTAGATAGAAAATTATCTCAGACAGATGGATGCTACATGGTGCTCTTTAAAGAACTTAGATTATACTTGTAGGTCTGCTCGATGTTTGTTCATCTATATGTTTTTGTTTTGCTCGTAGTTGTGCTTCCTTGCACCTTTTCCCTTTGTATAACTTGTCCTTATTTGGTTTCCTTGCTTACAGTTTAGTGTGAAGTTTTCTAGCACCTGCGAGCATGGTTGGCTCATCAACATGGTGCTCTTTGAAAATTATTTCAGACAAATGGATGCTACCTCACTAGACGCGTATTAGTGTAGTGCTCACTAGCTAAATCCTGATGAAGCGGTGTTTGTGTTTCTTCAGAAACTATGTTGGTCACTGAGTGAGATGGATGCCACTACAACAATTTACCTAGAATTTGTTTGGAAGCACACAAATCGTCCGTGCACCTACAATGACCACCTATATCACTGTACTTCGATATGGCCCACGTTCGAAAACGGCCCACCGAACTCATTTCCAATCGTCGGTGTGTGATTGAGCTCCTTGATCGGGTGGAGGAATGTCGCGCGCTTCTTGTGCCGGAGGGCATGCTGCGAGATATGGTTCGGGCTCGCCTTTCTATTGAGTACAAGAGCCTAAATTTCTACTGGCGGCAGCGTTTCACTTTCAAGCTCTGTCGTCTTGGCGAGGACAACACCCGGTTCTTCCATGCATGCGTGTCTGCGCGCCTCCGTGGAAACCAGATCAAGGTGTTACATGATGGTGGCAACATACTTTTCAACCACTCGGATAAGGCAAGCTTGCTGCACTGTTTCTACTCTGATTTACTAGGCGCCTCCACCCCTCCCGTCTGGGGGTTTGTCTCCGTCGCACCCTCCCAGTTGTGCCTAGCCTCGATGCTCTTGATGCTCCATTCACTGAGGAGGAGGCCAAGGCTGCTCTTTTTGCGATGCAGGTGGACAACAGCCCTGGCCCCGACGGTTTTGGTCTGGTGTTCTACCGCACCTTCTAGGATGTTATGCGCGGCAACGTTCTTGCCTTCTTGGCGAACTTCCACGCCGGTACTGCTCGCCTAGATGGGGTGAACCGTGCCTTTATTTCCCTGCTCCCCAAGAAGGCAGACGTGCTCACCGCGGATGGTTTCCACCCCGTCTCTCTCCAAAACTGCATTATGAAGCTGGTCACGCGCATCCTCACGACACGGTTGCAGCCTTTCATGGGGTTGCTAGTGGCCTTTGAGCAATCAGGGTTCATTCAGGGGAGGACTCTCACGGATAACTTCCTTTATGCCATTGACCTTGTACAGAGCTACCATGTCCGCAAGGTGCCGGCGGTTGTCCTAAAGCTGGATTTCAAGAAGGCGTTTGACTCGGTCAACTAGGAATCCCTGGATGCGATCCTCGATGCCCATGGATTTGATGATGGGTTCCGTGGTTGGGTTGCGGTGATCCTTTCCACGGGGAAAACGGCCGTGTTGCTGAACGGTGTGCCCAGACGATGGATTACGTGCAAGAATGGGCTACGCCAGGGGGACCCCATATCTCCATACTTTTTCCTTGTTGTGGGCGAGCTCCTCCATTTCCTGCTCGTGGAGGATGTGGGCAAGGGGCCCTTGCTTCACCCCCTCGTTGATGACCTTCCGTGCCCAGTGATCCAGTATGCCGATGACATGTTGATTATTCTGTGCGCGGATGCCCCCCAGTTACGGCGTCTGTGCTCGGTCTTGGACATTTTCTCTCGTGCCACGGGCCTCGGTGTCAACTTCCACAAGAGCACCTTTGTCCCTATTCATGTGTCCCTCGGCGACGCCGGCTGATACGTCCATTTTGCATCACTATTCTATATCATAATTTACTGTTACTCATTGATATATTTCATATTAAGAGATGATACTTATGTTATTTCATCTGTTTTTGCATGGTTGATGACTTTTGGAGCATGGACCGCTGCAGTCAGGATTCTAATGGAAAAGGTGCTGTTTGGAGGCAAAATTTGCGAAGATCAGAAAATCCGGGAAAATACATGGAAAATCCTATTTTTCTAGAAGACGAAGAAAGCCAGAAGGGGAAGTGGAGATGGGCCACAGGAGGCCCACACCACCCCTTGGCGCGGGCCACCCTAGGCCGCGCCACTAGGTGGTGTGGCCGCCCTGGTCCACTCCAGCCTCTCCCCTCTGGCATATATTATCCTCCTGAAACCCTAAGACTCAGGGAGCGACCACAAAAAGATTCCGCCACCGCTACGGGGCGGAAAACACCGAGAGAGAAAGATCTCTCTAGCAGACAGAATTCTGTCGGGGGAATTCCTTCCCAGAGAGGGGAGATCGTCGCCATCAAAACCACCATCAAGCTGGACTTCATCGGGATCATCATCATCACCATCATCTCCACCACCACCATCATCACCACTTCATACCGCTGTAACAATTGGGTTGAATCTTGCATAGTTCTTTGGGGAAACCGTCCCGGTGTTGATTACTCCTTGTAGTTCATGCTATTGAGTGAACCATTGAATTATCGTTTAGGTTCAGATTGTTACATATCATTATTTCATCTCTGATCATGATCCATATGATGTCTTGTGAGTAGTTCGTTTTGTTCTTGAGGACATGGGAGAAGTCATGTTATTAGTAGTGGAATTGTGTTGAGAAAGATTCAATAGTTTGATATTTAAGTTGTGGTGTACTTATTCTAGTGGTGTCATGTGAACGTCGACTACATGACACTTCACCTATATGGGCCTAGGGGAATGCATTGTGTATTTGGCTACTAATCGTAGGGGTTTGAGTGAGGATGTAAACCTGAACCCCCGTTAGGAAACCATTGCACAAGGGATGTCAGGGTCCTAGAGTTTAAAGCCGTGGTTAGGTTTCTACCTTAATTACTTTCTTGTACTTGCGGATGCTTGCAAGGGGTATAATCACAAGTATGTATTAGTCCTAGGAAGGTCGGTACATTAGCATAGGTTCACCCACACAACACTTAGCAAACTAAAGAAGATTAATCAACTATATGAAGCGAAAGCACTTGACGATATTCCCGTGTGTCCTCGAGAACGTTTGGTCATCTTAAGTAATACAACCGGCTTGTCCTTTGCTAAAGAAAGGATTTGGCCACTTGCTGAATTTATTCTTATTGTCTTTTATTTACTCGTACTTTATTTACCTGCATTATCAAAAAACCCTAAAAATCCGTTTGCTAAGTATTTACAGAGAATTCATGCTCTACCACTGCCAAAGACCTTCTGCTCCTCGTTGGGTTCGACACTCTTACTTATCGAAAATACTGCGATACACCCCCTATACTTGTGGGTCATCAAGACTATTTTCTAGCACCGTTGTCGGGGAGTGAAGCGCTATTGGAGAGTGGAACTGGTAAAGGAAACCTCTACTGTGAGTATTGTTTACTTCTGTTAGTTCCCTTATTTTCAATATGGATAATTCGCTGAGTTTCTTATTTCGTAATGCTACTACCACTACTAAGGTAGTAGATGAACCACCACCTGCTGAGAATGACACTTTTAAAATACCTACACGAATTATTGATCGTGTTATGGATAACTATTGTGTTGGAGATGGAACTGTCCATCCTGGTGATCAATTGCTCTTTATACACGAATTATGCGGGTTGTTCAAGTGTGCAAGTATCACAATAGATCAAGTCAAGAAGAAGTTATTATCATTATCACTGAAAGGAAGAGTTGAGGACTGGTATAAGCTGCTGAAGAATGGTCAAGCTCTTGAATGGGAGGAAGTAGTGCCTCTCTTTTATTCTAAATTTTATCCTCCTAGTGAGATTCATAAAGATCGGAATCAAATATACAACTTTTGGCCTCTTGATGGAGAGAGTACAGCTCAAGCTTGGGGGAGATTGAAGTTACTAATGCTCAAATGTTCCATTCATGGGCTCCCTCACAATATTATTATCAATAACTTTTATGCAAGGCTTTCTCTTCATGATAAGGATTTATTGGATGCCTCTTGTGCTGGATCATTTACACGCATGGAAGAAGAAGTTAAATGGGATCTTCTGGACCATATTCAAGACAATGCTGAAGCATGGGAGAATGACAAAGGAAGAAAGTCAAGTATAAATTATGATTATGAATGTATTGAATCTTTTATGGGAACTAATGACTTTCAAAATATTAAAAATGCTTATGGTCTAGACTCTCAAGCTATTGCAACTTATTTTAAGGATTTTGCTTCCTATATTGAAGTTCCTAAAAAGAAGTGGAATAAGTATCATGAACCATATAAAGATGTTGCTAAGTGCGTTCCTACAAGAAATACTGAAGTTTATACTGCTAATCATGATTTACCTGAACCTTACATTGAGAAAATGCCTTTCCCAGTTAAGATAAAGGAACATTCTATGATAGCTAGTATGGTTAATGAAAGTACAAATAAAGCTATTGAACCTGATAAACAAATGGATGATGAACCTATAATAGCAAATGTGAAATACTTTGTCACTAAATATGTGGAAGATGGACACTCTATCCTCTATAAGGATATCCCTAATATTGTTTCACAAAGTAGTGTTATGAGAATTAGTGTCCCTGTGTTTTCAGTTAGGATAAGTGATCATTGTAACAATGGTTCTTGTGATAGTTATATCGTTAAATTTATACATGATACTGAAAGTTATTATGAGAGAGTGAAGACGGTTCTTATGCATCTCAATAATATCAAGTTTCCTCGTTTTATGCTGAAAGTTTTTATGTTGCACTTCTTTTGCCTTCCTATGCTAGTAGCCTCTGGTTTCAAAAACTTGTTTGTTTACAAAATTCCCTTGCATAGGAAGTGGGTTAGACTTAAACATGTGTATTTTTGCTTCTTAATGCTCTCTTTCACTTCAATTCATATTTTTATGTGAGCATCATTGAAATTATCATGCCCATCTTAATGGCTATAAATAAAGAGATTTTTGGGAGACAACCCATTATATTTCTTTTGCTTTCAGTTTTTGTTTCTTTGAGTCTTGGAAGTTATTACTCCGGTAATAACCTCTCCTTATCCTTTTGTTTGGTTTTTGTGTCAAGATCAACCTCTAATGAGAGAGAAGTAAGATTTTGGGGAGTTGTTGTCCCGAAACATATTTTTGTGCTTCACCGTAAAGATTCATGAGAGATATATGTATGTCGGATTGATCTGTAATTGTTTGTGCTTCTGACCCAAGTTGTTATTTAACTTTCATTAGTTTTGCACTTTTTGATTTGAGCAACAGAAGATTTTTGAAAAAATTGATCTTTACTTGTTGGTCTGTTTTGACAGATTTTACCACTCTTGCATTTGCTTCTTAAGTCGATTTCCTTTTTGAATTCTTTTTGGGTTTTCGGAAGGAGTTGCTATAGTATATTATGTTTTAAAGGATTTCAGTTGAAATTGAACCCAAAAGGTTTATTACCTCGCTTATACTAATGTTGCTAATGAGAATTGTTTGAAGTTTTGTGTGAAAGAAATTTCCAGGTTAGTGGAGAAAATGGTGTAATAAGAAAGTGAAAGGTTTCATGACTCAAGAAATAAGTGTATGAACATGAAGATATTGATGTCATTCAAGTGGTGACTCCGGAAGAATCTACTAATTACCAAATTCAGAGACCTGTAGAGTCTGTTTTCGAATAGGTAACAGTTCTGGTAAGAAAAAGTTCCGTGAAAGTTCTATCCAGTTATATTTTTGCAGTTTTTAACCAACAAGGAAAGAAACAAAGCGAAAGAGGGATGGAAACGGAGCCAGGGTGGCTCACACCACCCCCTGGCACGGGCCCCCCGGCCGCGCCAGCAGGTGGTGTGGCTGCCCCGGACTCCGTCTCCAACCCGTTCTCCCAGTACCTTCCTTTTGTTGTAAAACTTCATAATATATAATCCCCTGGATCCCCCGAGGTTCGTATATCGTGTTCTCGTCATGTTTTCGTTTCGATCTGTTTCTGCCAGGAACTATTCTTAAAAGTTAGAAGCACAATGGTGTCCGCCAAGGATAAGGGAAAGGAGCCTATAGAGGAAGATCCCCAAGACCCCGGGCAGGAGAAGGAGATCAAGAGTGAAGATGAAGAGGAGGCAAAGCAAAGCCAACATCCGCACACCGGCACTACCATTGCAAGCATTGGAGTGTTGACAAAACCTACCAGGGTCAGAAGGACTGCATGGATGTCAACTGGAGGTAAACCTCCGCGTCACTGTTTGGCTCCATGGTCACTTCCTCCACGCACCAAGAATCCTTTCCATACCCTTATCCATGAACATCAATAACAGAATATGCCCAAGGAGAAACTACCCTCCAATTGGATTTTCCTCGTTCTAGCCATGCAGGAAAAGAAGACTTCAAGGAGGAAGAGTGGGGAAAGAATCGCAAGAGCTGGAATTCGCAACCTGACATGATCATGAGCCGCATTGAGCAAAACTCACACTTGATTCGTAACCTCACCTTCGAGATTGAGGACTTGGGGAAACTAATCAAAGAGCTCATCGAGAGAATACCACCACCACCGAAGGAGTAATTCGTCATCAGGTTTTGGCATCCCCTTGGTTTGTTCCAAGTTTGGGGGAGTGCCGCGGTATCATATCACTATCTTCTACATTTTTACCTTTTTAGTAGAGTCATATCATGAATAGAGAAGTTATTATGTAGGATGGTTTGCATTATGGAAGTGTCCCCCCTCTCGTTAGATATCTATGTATCCCTTGGTGTGAGTTGCAGTTATAGAATATTAATGAGAAGTTCTATCATTCACTCTTTTGCATATCTTATTTTAGTTTTCAATTCATGGTTATATGATTGATCTTGTTGTTAGTATTGGTATAACTTTGGGATCATTGAGTTAATTTAGTTGGTTTTGGCAAACCTGGCTTGGTCAGTAGCAACACTATTCTGAGAATTGAATGAAAAAGACAAAAGTACTCTAAAGAAATATAATTTCATCATCTTTCTTTCTTGATTTGCTTATAAGTTTAGTATTCTCTAGTTAAGATCTTTTGTGCTTCCAAGGAAGATTGCATGTTTGTTTTTATCACTTGTATGTTTGTTTGTTTCCTTCAACTCTTATGCTTGCTACCCAGCCTTGCTAGCCAAAAACCTGTACTGAGAGGGAATACTTCTCGTGCATCCAATCCTTAAACCAAAACCTATGCCATTTGTGTCCACCATACCTACCTATTATCATTATTGCTATTCCAAGTAAATTCATGTTTTTATCTACCTTCCAAATTAAACTTGTTATGTGAAAATTAGTGATTAAAGCTCTCACAAACTTGATGCCACACTTTATTTTCTTGCACTTAATAAACTTGAACTATTGTGCCCATCTATGTTGCGTATATGCTTGCGCTTTGTAAGTTGTGAATTAGCAGAACCATGCTATCATGGGGAACGCTTTCAACATTGCACCGGTACTTTATACCTAGTTGATATCATGCTCTTTTGTCTATGGATGTTGTTGGTGTGAAATGAAAGGGGAGCTTGTAAGTCCATGGAGTTATGTATGTGTGTTAGAGAAACGCCTGGGTCGCCGGTCTAATCCATGCTGTCATGGTGGAAACCTGCAGCGTAACCTTAATGAGAATCTATGAAGCATTCTTCTTATAAAAAGAAGGAATAGAAATTGAGAAATAAGAAGAAAAAAAGATGAGAAAAGAAGAAAGAGAGAAAAAGGCACCATATTCCCATGGTAAATAAGAAGATTGCTGAGATGCTTGTTGTCTGCTTGCCTTGTCATTTTGATATGGGGATTCTTCCGTATCATCGGGCAAGGTGTGCCCCGTTAGCGGTTCTCTATGATACACATGTACTTACTATGACAAGAACTTACCGGTGACTAAACTTGAGTAGAATGAGGAGTGGCCCTCGTATTCAAGGGACATGAGATTTTCAACTTACAACTTGTCAAGCATATCCTCATATTTGATCACTTTAACCTTAATCACCTAAAGATTCCTATGATAGGGGTAATGAGAGCTGAAAGCTAAAAAGTACCATAATTTTTGGAAGCTCTTTATGAAACTTGAAATCCCTGCTTCCCTCTACGAAGGGCCTTTCTTTTACTTTTTAGTTGAGTCAGTAAACCTATTCCCTTCTACCTCAGCAAGTATTTTGAGTTGGTGTGTTTCATTCATTCATATGATGATCTAACCAATCATGTTTCTTATGTTCCTTGTTTTGCACTTTGCTCTTATCTTAGTGTTTACTACTTTGAAAGCTATAATTGAAAACCAGTTATTTGTGAACTCTAGCAAATTGTCAACTATTCTTCGACCAAGAGCTAAGTTTGCCATTACCAATTATGATTTACTTTATGTATATTTATTGTGTTTCCTTTACTTATTGCAAGTTAAGTTATATAATAGTGAGTTGTCTTCTATTATGATTTATGTATTGATGAATGTGATGCTTCTTGTCCGTATTATTTTATCGACTCTTCACTCCATAAACCTGAGGTCATGTTTATTGAGTTCAGTTTCGCTTGGGGACAAGCGAAGTCTAAGCTTGGGGGAGTTGATACGTCCATTTTGCATCACTATTCTATATCATAATGTACTGTTATTCATTGATATATTTCATATTAAGATATGATACTTATGTTATTTCATCTATTTTTGCATGGTTGATGGCTTTTGGAGCATGGACCACTGCAGTCAGGATTCTAATGGAAAAGGTGTTGTTTGGAGGCAAAATTCACGAAGATCAGAAAATCTGGGAAAATAAATGGAAAATCCTATTTTTCCAGAAGACGAAGAAAGCCAGAAGGGGAAGTGGAGATGGGCCACAGGGGGCCCACACCACCCCCTGGCACGGGCCACCCCAGGCCGCGCCACCAGGTGGTGTGGCCGCCCTGGTCCACTCCAGCCTCTCCCCTATGGCGTATATTATCCTCTCGAAACCCTAAGACTCGGGGAGCGACCATAGAAATATTTCGCCGCCGCCGCGGGGTAGAAAACACCGAGAGAGAAAGATCTCTCTGGCAGACAGAATTCTGCCGAGGGAATTCCTTCCCGGAGAGGGGAGATCATCGCCATCAACACCACCATCAAGTTGGACTTCATCGGGATCATCATCATCATCACCACCACCATCATCTCCACCACCACCATCATCACCACTTCATACCGTTGTAACAATTGGGTTGAATCTTGCATAGTTCTTTGGGGAAACTTTCCCGATGTTGATTACTCCTTGTAGTTGATGCTATTAAGTGAACCATTGAATTATCGTTTATGTTCAGATTGTTACATTACATTATTTCATCTCTGATCATGATCCATATGATGTCTTCTGAGTATTTCGTTTTGTTCTTGAGGACATGGGAGAAGTCATGTTGTTAGTAGTGGAATTGTGTTGAGAAAGATTCAATAGTTTGATATTTAAGTTGTGGTGTACTTCTTCTAGTGGTGTCATGTGAACATCGACTACATGACACTTCACCTATATGGGCCTAGGGGAATGCATTGTGTATTTGGCTACTAATCGTAAGGGTTGCCGGAGTGACAGAAACCTTGACCCCCGTTAGGAAACCATTGCACAAGGGATGTCAGGGTCTTAGAGTTTAAAGATGTGGTTAGGTTTCTACCTTAATTACTTTCTTGTACTTGTGGATGCTTGCAAGGGGTATAATCACAAGTATATATTAGTCCTAGGAAGGTCGGTACATTAGCATAGGTTCACCCACTCAACACTTAGCAAACTAAAGAAGATTAATCAACTATATGAAGCGAAAGCACTTGAAGATATTCCCGTGTGTCCTCGAGAACGTTTGGTCATCTTAAGTAATACAACCGGCTTGTCCTTTGCTAAAGAAAGGATTGGGCCACTTGTTGCATTTATTCTTATTGTCTTTTATTTACTCGTACTTTATTTACATGTATTATCAAAAAACCCTAAAAATCCGTTTGCTAAGTATTTACAGAGAATTCCTGCTCCTAGCCACTCGCCAGCACCTTCTGCTCCTCGTTGGGTTCGACACTCTTACTTATCGAAAATACTACGATACACCCCCTATACTTGTGGGTCATCACCGCCGGCCTTGCAGGCATCCTTGGGTGCCCCATCTCGGCCTTCCCTCAGACGTACCTCGGGCTTCCCCTGTCTGACTAGAAGTTACTTGTGTCAACCATGGAGTTCCTCGCTACAAGAATCTTGAACTGGACCCCGAGTTGGCACACCTCTCTGATCCCGATTGGAGGGCGTCTCACTCTCGCCACGGCTGTTCTTTCGTCTATCCCATTGCTCGCCATGTTCGTGCTTCCCCTCGCGAAGGGCACGGTCGCGAAGATGGATAAGCCCAGACGGGCCATGCTCTGGAAGGCGGCCGCCTCCTGCTCTGGCGGAGATTGCCAGGTGGCATGGGACCTGGTCTGGCGGCTGCGATCGGAAGGTGGGCTCGGGGTCATGGATCTTGCCCTGCAAAACACTTGCTTGCTACTCAAGAACCTCCACAGCCTCTACTCTGGGCGTGACACCCCGTGGATGCTCTGGGTCCGTCAAAGCTACCTGTGCGCGCGCCCTCAGCCGTCTACCCCATCGTGGCGGGGTTTTGAGTCCCTGATCTCTTTATACAGCTCCATCACTCGAGTGGTTCCGGGGGATGAGGCCTCATCCTCCCTTTGGCACGACTCTTGGACACCCCTTGGCCCGCTCGCCGATGCTCTCCCCGCCGTCTTCTCCCACTGCCTGTCGCCTAGGCTGACGGTGGCCGAGTCCATCGGTGATGGCGCCCTTCACATCCCTCTCCAGTCGCGTGTCACCCCTCAGGCAGAGGCCGAGCTTGCATTCCTGCGTGCTCACCTGTGTGCTCTCTGGCTCACGCGTGACCCCGACCGCCATTCTATTACGCTCGGTCCCATGGAGGAGTTTCGTGTTGGCACTGTACATCGTGCCTTGTGTTCCTCCGGGTGCACTGTATCGCTCCTAGATGCCAACTAGACCAACTTCGCGCCGCCTCGGGTCCGGGTGTTCTTCTGGATCCTGCGCCTTGGTCGGACAAGGACACGTGCTGAATTATTCCATCATGGGTGTGTCCCCTCTCCACACTACCCATTCTGTCCCGGGGTCCCCGAGGACCTGGAGCACGTGTTCGTGCGGTGCCCTCGCCTTTCCCCCTTGTGGGAACACCTCGCGAGTGGCTTGTGGCTGCCCCTCGACGTGGACGTTGCCACACTGCTAGGCGCACTCTCTGCCCGTCTCCCTCGCATGCACATCTCGGCTTTCCACACGATCATGCTGGCCGTCATGTGGTCCGTGTGGAAATCACGCAACCATATGGTGTTTGACGGTGCTTCGTCCGCGGTCGGCCAGATTGCCTCGCAAATTGTGAAGCACCTACGGCTGTGGGTCGTTCGGGCTCCCCGTCAGGTTGACCTTGGCCCCCTCCGTGCCTGGTGCGACCGCGTTGCGTAGCTTCCCCCCCCCCCCCTCTCTCTCCCTCTCATGTACTCTATCTAGGCGGTGGTATGCCACCCCGCGCGCCGTGGGGTCCTCGTGGCGTCGCTACCATGCACCCTCAAAAAAAACTGTACTTGGATACATGTGAGGGGTTTCTTTCAGGTCAAAAACGCAAAACAAAGTCATACATTGCTTGTATGGTTAGCGAATCTTGTTCAATACTTTTTTCTGGTATGATTAACCCTTCTTTTAGATAAAACACCATAGGACCAGCTAGATAAATTGTATTTCAATGAAACACTGTACTTCGGTCCAAGACCTGTTATGGCGGTGCCTCGAGCTACCATGCTCGCCTTCGAGGATGCCCTTCCGTGTGCACGAGTACGTGGATTACCTGAACACAATAAGTGAGTTCTCCTTCCACTCATTATTGTGACCCTTTGCAAATAAATTAGCTTTCCATTGAGCTATGGTGCTTGGGTAATGTTTAGGTTGGGTATAAGGTAATATGTGGGTCTATTGCTTGTGGTGGCTAAAATGCTATACAAATTCAGAGCTCTAAAACTAATATTGTGGTGAGTTTGTTTTTTATGATGCTATTGGGTGATTTTTACTTGACAGGTAACTAGAATGCTATCTATTTTAAGTTGTCTTGATTAGCATTATAGATTCATGTTTACTTGACAGGTAACTAGAATGCGGTTGGCAACAATACAGCTGACAGATGAGCATGATGAGTTTCGTTGGAAACAGACTGAAAATGGTAAATTTTTAGTTGATTCCTTCTATAAAGCATTATTACATTCTGCAATTCCAATACAAACCAATAAACACATTTGGAATATGAAGATACCACTCAAGGTTAAATTCTTTGCATGGTATCTACGTCGGGGTGTGATTTTAACAAAAGATAATTTGGTTAGACGCAATTGGCAAGGGAGTACGAAGTATTGTTTCTGCAATCATGATGAAACAATCAAACACTTGTTCTTTCAATGTCAGTTTGTGCGTTCTATATGGTCAGCCATCCAAGTAGCCTCAAGGTTGTCTCCTCCATGCTCAGTAGCCAATATTTTTGGTAACTGGTTGCATGGTATAGATAATAGGGATAAGATACACTTACGGGTGGGAGCAATTGCATTAATTTGGTCGATGTGGCTATGTAGAAATAATAAGGTTTTTGATGCTAAGTCGTCTTTACCCATGCAGGTTCTATATCACTGTGCATACTTACTCCGGGAGTGGTCTACTCTACAAAAACCGGAACACCGAGACCTTTATATGGAGGCCTGCTCAAGGTTGGAACAAGTGGCGAAAGAGGTTTTCTCCCAACATGGGTGGCAGCATAGCTTGCGGATTGACCTTCCTCCACCATAGGCGTTTCTTATAGATTCATGTTTTCTAAGTTTTGCCTATGAGAACTATTCTCCTTTATCTTCTTTTCTAGTCTTGTCGGCTATGTGCATCGTCGCTATGTAGAGGCCGGGTGTGGCCCTCATTGTTTTGTATCGCCTTGATGTAAACTGTGAAGGTTCGCCCCTTATCGAGAAAAAAAAGTTTTCTTGATTAGGTTGGGTATAACGTTATATATAGCAGATTAATATAGTTGGGTTGTCTCTTGTCCAGGTTGTTGCTACCGTCTACCCTTCAGGACCATGTCACCACTTCCAGTACCGTTGTTCTAGTACCCGCTAGGAGCTCGTCGCTGCATCGTTGATGACCCACAAGTATAGGGGGTGTATCGTAGTATTTTCGATAAGTAAGAGTGTCGAACCCAACGAGGAGCAAAAGGTGCTGGCGAGTGGCTAGGAGCAGGAATTCTCTGTAAATACTTAGCAAACGGATTTTTAGGGGTTTTTGATAATGCAGGTAAATAAAGTACGAGTAAATAAAAGACAATAAGAATAAATGCAGCAAGTGGCCCAATCCTTTCTTTAGCAAAGGACAAGCCGGTTGTATTACTTAAGATGACCAAACGTTCTCGAGGACACATGGGAATATCGTCAAGTGCTTTTGCTTCATATAGTTGATTAATCTTCTTTAGTTTGCTAAGTGTTGTGTGGGTGAACCTGTGCTAATGTACCGACCTTCCTAGGACTAATACATACTTGTGATTATACCCCTTGCAAGCATCCGGAAGTACAAGAAAGTAATTAAGGTAGAAACCTAACCACATCTTTAAACTCTAAGACCCTGACGTCCCTTGTGCAATGGTTTCCTAACGGGGGTTCAGGTTTCTGTCACTCCAGCAACCCCTACGATTAGTAACCAAATACACAATGCATTCCCCTAGGCCCATATAGGTGAAGTGTCATGTAGTCGACGTTCACATGACACCACTAGAAGAAATACACCACAACTTAAATATCAAACCATTGAATCTTTCTCAACACAATTCCACTACTAACAACATGACGTCTCCCATGTCCTCAAGAACTAAACGAACTACTCACAAGACATCATATGGATCATGATCAGAGATGAAATAATGATATGTAATAGTCTGAACATAAACGATAATTCAATGGTTCACTCAATAGCATCAACTACAAGGAGTAATCAACACCGGGAAAGTTTCCCCTAAGAACTATGCAAGATTCAACCCAATTGTTACAGCGGTATGGAGTGGTGATGATGGTGCTGGTGGAGATGATGGTGGTGATGATGATGATGATCCCGATGAAGTCCAGCTTGATGGTGGTGTTGATGGCAACGATCTCCCCTCTCCGGGAAGGAATTCTGCATTCTCGTCTGCGCCGGAGAGATCTTTCTCTCTCGGTGTTTTCTGCCCCGCAGAGGCGATGGAATCTTTCTGTGGTCGCTCCCCGAGTCTTAGGGTTTCGGGAGGATAATATACGCAAGAGGGGAGAGGCTGAAGTGGACCAAGGCAGCCACACCACCTGGTGGCGCGGCCTGGGGTGGCAAGCATAACAGTTGAAGGAAACAAACAAACATACAAGTGAAGGTTTTTGGCTAGCAAGGCTAGGTAGCAAGCATAACAGTTGAAGGAAACAAACAAACATACAAGTGACAAAAACAAACAGTTGGAAGCACAAAAGATCTTAACTAGAGAATACTAAACTTATGAGCAAATGAAGTAAGAAAGATGATGAAATTATATTTCTTTAAGAGTACTTTTATCTTTTTCATTCAACTCTCAAAAATAGTGTTGCTACTGACCGAGCCAGGTTTGCCAAAACCAACTAAATTAACTCAATGATCCCAAAGTGATACCAATACTAATGACAAGATCAATCATATAACCATGAATTGAAAACTAATAAAAGATATGCAAAAGAGTAAATGATAGAACTTCTCATTAATATTCCATAACGGCAACTCACACCAAGGGATACATAGATATCTAACGAGAGGGGGGACACTTCCATAATGCAAACCATCCTACATGATAACTTCTCTATTCATGATACGACTCTACTAAAAAGGTAAAAAGATAGAAGATAGTGATGTAATACCGCGGCACTCCCCCAAGCTTGGAACAAACCAAGGGGATGCCAAAACCTGATGACGAATCACTCCTTCGGTGGTGGTGGTGGTGTTCTCTCTATGAGCTCTTTGATTAGTTTCCCCAAATCCTTCCTCCTTGAAGTCTTCTTTTCCTGCATGGCTAGAACGAGGCAAATCCTAATTGGAGGGTAGTTTCTCCTTGGGCATATTCTTGTATTGATGCTCATGGATAAGGGTATGGAAAGGATTCTTGGTGCGTGGAGGAAGTGACCGTGGAGCCAAACAGTGACGCGGAGGTTTCCCTCCAGTTGACATCTGTGCAGTCCTCCTGGCCCTGGCAGATCTTGCCAACACTCCAATGCTTGCAATGGTAGTGCTGGTGTGCGGATGTTGGCTTTGCTTTGCCTCCTCTTCATCTTCACTCTTGATCTCCTCCTCCTGCACGGGGTCATGGGGATCTTCCTCCATAGGCTCCTTTCCTTTATCCTTGGCAGACACCATTGTGCTTCTAACTTTCAAGAATAGTTCCTGGCAGAAACAGATTGAAACGAAAACACGATGAGAACACGATATATGAACCTCGGGGGGATCTGGGGGATTATATATTATGATTTTTTACAACAAAAGGAAGGTAGTGGGAGAAAACGGGTCGGAGATGGAGGCCGAGGTGGCCACACCACCTGCTGGCGCGGCCAGGGGGCCCGTGCCAGGGGGTGGTGTGAGCCACCCTGGCTCTGTTTCCATCCCTCTTTCGCTTCGTAGCTTTCCTTGTTGGATAAAAATTCCAAAAATATAACATGACAGAATTTTCGCGGAACTTTTCTTACCAGAAATGTTACCTATTCGAAAACGGACTCTGCAGGTCTCTGAATTTGGTCTTTGATAAATTTTTCCGGAGTTACAACTTGAATAGCATCAACATCTTCATTGTAGGAATCTCCAGCAATATAGTGCTTGAGTCGCTGACCATTCACCACTTGTGTAGTGTTATCTTTTAAAGAAGAAATTTTTATTGCTCCTGAATGATACACTTCTTCAATAAGAAAAGGTCCTTCCCATTTTGACAGTAGTTTCCCTGCAAAAAATCTGGGACGAGACCAATACAATAGAACTTTCTCACCAACATGGAATTCTCTCTTAAGTATTCGCTTGTCATGCCATCTTTTAACTTTTTCCTTCAAGAGTCTAGCATTCTCATATGCTTCACTCCTCCATTCATCCAACGAACTTAAGTCAAATAATCTTTTTTCACCACCAAGCTTACAATCTCTATTAAGTTCTTTAACTGCCCAATAAGCTTTGTATTCTAATTCTAAAGGTAGGTGACAAGCTTTCCCATAAAACATTTTATAAGGAGACATACCCATATGGTTTTTATAGGCAGTCCTATAAGCCCATAAAGCATCATTCAACTTTTTAGCCCAATTTTTTCTAGATCTATTAACAGTCTTTTGCAAGATGGATTTAATTTCCCTATTTGATAACTCTACTTGTCCGCTAGTTTGGGGATGATAAGCTAAAGCGATTCTATGATTAACATCATATTTAGCAAGGGTCTTTCTAAAACCACCATGAATGAAATGAGAACCTCCATCAGTCATAAGATACCTAGGTACTCCAAACCTAGGAAAGATAACATCCTTAAGCATTTTTAGAGAGGTCTCCCCATCAGCACTCTTCATAGGTATGGCTTCTACCCACTTAGTGACATAATCAACGGCAACAAGAATATGAGTATAACCTTTTGAGGGAGGAAAAGGACCCATAAAGTCAAATCCCCAACAGTCAAAGGGTTCAATAACTAGAGAGTAATTCATAGGCATTTCATTGCGTCTAGAAATATTACCAACACGCCGACACTCATCACAAGATAAAACAAATTTTCTTGCATCTTTAAAAAGGGTAGGCCAGTAGAAACCTGATTGTAGCACCTTTTGCGCAGTTCTATCTCCCGCATGATGTCCTCCATAGGCACTACCATGACATTTCCGCAATATATCCTTTTGCTCATATTCTGGAACACATCTTTGCATAATACCATCCACTCCTTTATATAAATGTGGGTCATCCCAAAAATAATGCCTCAAATCATAAAAGAACTTCCTTCTTTGTTGACCTGTGAAAGTTGGAGGCAAATACTTGGAGACAATAAAGTTAGCATAATCAGCATACCAAGGGCTCCCTCACGAGCTTACCCCTACTGCAGCCAACTATTCATTTGGGAAACTATCATTAACAGGCATAGGATCAAAAGAGATGTTTTCCAATCGAGATAAATTATCAGCTACAGGATTTTAAGCACCTTTCCTATCTACAATATGTAGGTCAAACTCCTGTAAGAGTATCACCCATCTAATAAGCCTAGGCTTAGCATCTTTCTTCGTCATAAGGTACTTAATAGCAGCATGATCAGTATGAATGGTAACTTTTGAGTCAACCATATAAGGTCTAAATTTATCATAAGCAAAGACAACGGCTAAGAATTCTTTTTCAGTAGTAGCATAATTCCTTTGAGCAGCGTCAAGAGTCTTACTAGCATAATGGATAACATTTAACTTTTTATCTATTCGTTGCCCAAGGACAGCACCTACAGCAAAATCATTAGCATCACACATTATTTCAAAGGGTAAGCTCCAATCAGGTGGTTGAACGATAGGAGCTGTAGTTAAAGACTTCTTTAGAGTTTCAAAAGCTTCCTTACAATCATCATCAAAGACAAAGGGTACATCTTTTTGACGAAGATTAGTGAGGGGTTTTGATATCTTAGAGAAATCTTTAATAAACCTTCTATAGAAACCAACATGACAAGGGATACTACGAATACCTTTGATGTCTCCCGAACAGGGCATTTTCTCAATTACCTCAACTTTAGCTCTATCAACTTCTATGCCTCTTTCAGAAACCTTATGTCCAAGTACAGTCCCTTCATTCACCATGAAGTGGCATTTCTCCCAATTAAGAACAAGATTAGTTTCTTCACATCTCTATAAAACTTTATCAAGGTTGTGCAGACAGTTATCAAAAGAAGTTCCATAGACGGAGAAGTCATCCATGAATACTTCCACAATTTCCTCACAAAAACCATGAAAGATAGCAGACATGCATCTTTCAAAAGTAGCAGGAGCATTACATAAACCAAAAGGCATACGTCTATAGGCATAGGTTCCATAAGGGCATGTAAAAGTAGTGTTTTCATGATCTTGTTGTTTAACAGCAATTTGCGAGAAACTAGAGTATCCATCAAGAAAACAAAAATGGGTCTTTTTAGATAACCTTTCTAACATTTGATCAATAAAAGGAAGTGAGTAATGATCTTTCTTAGTAACTTTATTAACTTTCCTGAAATCAATGCACATCATATAACCTACTACTATTCTTTGGGGAATAAGCTCATCGTTATCATTAGGAACAACGGTAATTCCCCCTTTTTTAGGGACACAATGAACAGGACTAACCCATTCACTATCAACAATAGGGTAAATAATACCAGCATCAAGGAGTTTCAATACCTCGTTTCTTACCACTTCCTTCATCTTAGGATTTAAACGACGTTGGTGCTCTACCACTGGCTTTGCATCTGGTTCTATATTGATAGCATGCTGACATATAGTAGGAGAAATCACTTTTAAATCATCCAGAGTATAGCCCATAGCCCCTCGGTGTTTCTTCAATACCTCCAATAATCTTTCCTCTTCCTTCCCTGAAAGTTTAGAGCTAATAATAACAGGATAAATTTTATTATCATCAATGTAAGCATACTTAAGATCGTCAGGAAAAGGTTTTAGATTGAAGACCGGATCCTTTTTAGGTGGCAACGTGGTACCCAAATCTTCCACAAGCAAGTTATGCTTAAGCATCTTAGGTTGACGACAGAGAATCTTGTCAATCTCATTTCTTTCTTCCATGAAGATTTCACTTTCGTGGTCTTCCATAAATTGCTGCAAAGCATTGTTAGGAGCAAGAGAAATAGAAGCAAGTTGTTCAACTCTAAAATCCTCATTATGGGTTTCATTTTCACAAGGTTCTTTAGTAAATTTCAAAAAATTAAACTCATAAGATTCCCCATCAAATTTAGTCAAGATTTTCTCCCTTTTGCTGTCTATAATAGCTCCACATGTACTCAAGAAAGGTCTACCAAAAATGATGGGATAGGTTTTACTAGCAGCTGAACCAAGTACTAGAAAATCAGCAGGATATTTAATCTTACCACAAAGAACTTCTACATCCCTCACAATACCAATTGGAGAGATGGTCTCTCTATTAGCAAGGTGAATAACCACATCAATCTCTTCTCGTTCGCAGGGACTGATTTCATGCATAATTTCTTTATAGAGCTCATAAGAAATAGCACTTGAACTTGCACCAATATCACATAAACCATAATAGCAATGATCACCAATTCTAATAGAAAGCACAAGGACACTAGTCTTTTTAGTTCTATTAGGATGTGAGACAATATTAGAAGCATCCTCACAGAAGACTATGTGTCCATCTTCTACACTTTTAGTGAGAAGGTCTTTCACAATTGCTACAACAGGTTCAATGTTTATTTGTTCATCAGGTTTTACAGTTCTCTTTGCACTTTTATTGATTACACTAGTTGTCATAGGATGCTCTTTTACCTTATCCGGGAAGGGTATTTTCTCGATATAAGGTTCAGGTAGAATGTGATCAATAGTGCAAAATTCAGAACTCCTAACAAGAACACATTCAACAATATCTTTATATGGTGCATGATACTTGTTCCATCCCTTTTTCGGGATTTCAATATAAGAAGCAAAAGGCTTAAAACAGTTTGTAATAACTTGAGAATCAAGACCATAAGCATTACTAATATTTTGAAAGTCATCAGTTCCCATAAAAGATTCAATGCATTCATAATCATAATTTATACCTGACTTTCTTCCTTTGTCATTCTCCTATGCTTCAGCATTGTCTTGAATACGGTCCAGAAGATCCCATTTAGCTTCTTCTTCCATGCGTGTAAATGATCCAGCACAAGAGGCATCCAATAAATCCTTATCATGTAGAGGAAGCCTTGCATAAAAGTTATTGATAATAATATTGTGAGGGAGCTCATGAATGGGACTTTTGAGCATTAGTAACTTCAATCTCCCCCAAGCTTGAGCTGTACTCTCTCCATCAAGAGGCCAAAAGTTGTATATTTGATTCCGATCTTTATGAATCTCACTAGGAGGATAAAACTTTGAATAAAAGAGAGGTACTATTTCCTCCCATTCAAGAGATTGGCCATTCTTCAGTAGCTTATACCATTCTTCAGCTCTTCCTTTTAGTGATAATGAGAATAACTTCTTCTTGACTTGATCTGTAGTAATACCTGCACACTTGAACAACCCGCATAATTCATGTATAAAGAGCAAATGATCATCGGGATGGACAGTTCCATATCCAACATAATAGTTATCCATAACACGATCAATAATTCTTGTAGGTATTTTAAAAGTATCATTCTCAGCAGGTGGTGGTTCATCTACTACCTTGGTAGTGGTAGTAGCATTACGAAATAAGAAACTCAGTGAATTATCCATATTGAAAATAAAGCAACTAACAGAAGTAAACAATACTCATAGTAGAAGTTTCATTTACCAGTTCCACTCTCCAATAGCGCTTCACTCCCCGGCAACGACGCCAGAAAATAGTCTTGATGACCCACAAGTATAGGGGGTGTATCGCAGTATTTTTGATAAGTAAGAGTGTCGAACCCAACGAGGAGCAGAAGGTGCCGACGACTGGCTAGGAGCAGGAATTCTCTGTAAATACTTAGTAAACGGATTTTTAGGGGTTTTTGATAATGCAGGTAAATAAAGTACGCGTAAATAAAAGACAATAAGAATAAATTCAGCAAGTGGCCCAATCCTTTCTTTAGCAAAGGACAAGCCGGTTGTATTACTTAAGATGACCAAACATTCTCGAGGACACATGGGAATATCGTCAAGTGCTTTTGCTTCATATAGTTGATTAATCTTCTTTAGTTTGCTAAGTGTTGTGTGGGTGAACCTGTGCTAATGTACCGACCTTCCTAGGACTAATACATACTTGTGATTATACCCCTTGCAAGCATCCGCAAGTACAAGAAAATAATTAAGGTAGAAACCTAACCACAGCTTTAAACTCTAAGACCCTGACGTCCCTTGTGCAATGGTTTCCTAATGGGGATTCAGGTTTCTGTCACTCCGGCAACCCCTACGATTAGTAACCAAATACACAATGCATTCCCCTAGGCCCATATTAGGTGAAGTGTCATGTAGTCGACGTTCACATGACACCACTAGAAGAAATACACCACAACTTAAATATCAAACCATTGAATCTTTCTCAACACAATTCCACTACTAACAACATGACTTCTCCCATATCCTCAAGAACTAAACGAACTAATCACAAGACATCATATGGGTCATGATCAGAGATGAAATAATGATGTGTAACAATCTGAGCATAAACGATAATTCAATGGTTCACTCAATAGCATCAACTACAAGGAGTAATCAACACCGGGAAAGTTTCCCCTAAGAACTTTGCAAGATTCAACCCAATTGTTACAGGGGTATGGAGTGGTGATGGTGGCGCTGGTGGAGATGATGGTGGTGATGATGATGATGACGATGATGATGATCCCGATGAAGTCCAGCTTGATGGTGGTGTTGATGGCGACGATCTCCCCTCTCCGGGAAGGAATTCCCCCGGCAGAATTCTGTCTGCCGGAGAGATCTTTCTCTCTCGATGTTTTCTACCCCGCAGAGGCGGCGGAATCTTTCTGTGGTCGCTCCCTGAGTCTTAGGGTTTCGGGAGGATAATATACACCAGAGGGGAGAGGCTGGAGTGGACCAGGGCAGCCACACCACCT
Source organism: Avena insularis (assembly GCA_023614405.1). NCBI lineage: Eukaryota > Viridiplantae > Streptophyta > Magnoliopsida > Poales > Poaceae > Avena > Avena insularis. Next base: position 471,860,375 of record CM042694.1, read on the forward strand.
GGTGGCATGACCTGGGGTGGCCCGCTCCAGGGGGTGGTGTGGGCCCCATGTGGCCCATCTCCACTTCCCCTTTTTGGCTTTCTTCGTCTTCTGGAAAAATAGGATTTTTCATGTATTTTCCTGGATTTTCTGATCTTTGCAAATTTTGCCTCCAAACAGCATCTTTTCCATCAGAATCTTGACTGCAGTGGTTCATGCTCCAAAAGTCATCAACCATGCGAAAATAGATGAAATAATATAAGTATCATCTCTTAATATGAAATATATCAATGAATAACAGAAAATTATAATATAGAATAGTGATGCAAAATGGACGTATCAATCATCTGACAATAGGTTAGGTTCCTCATTTACGTTATTTTTGCACTGTCCATATACCTGATTTATGATTTCCACGACAAGTTCTTTCGCAAAGTCCAACTGATGATGATTTTTACTGCAAGGATGCATCCAAAGAGGGAATATTATTGCCTCCAATAATTTCTCAAGCTTGGTGAGCAAAGCACACCCGT